>OW964834.1:39495771-40992021 GCA_943142095.1 Ophonus ardosiacus | reverse complement strand
GACTTAAAAAATATTTAACTGCAGTTTCCTCAATTTGACATTCCTGGGAAGAGCTGAAAAGGTTTTGGTAACAATTGGACAACCGGAAGTAGTAGTTTCTTAGAAAAATTCTTCTAAATATATTTTTTGGGAAATTTTTGTTATGACAAATATTGAAGATCAAAACTCTCCATCTAATACACTTAAAATTTTTATTATATCTTGTATAGATTTAGAGATAAAGACATTATAATATATATAATATTCTAATCGCAGAGGCTAAGGCACTAAGGAAACCACTTGACAAATTCAAATGTTTATAACATAGTTTGTAAATGACATATGTCAGTGTCAAAAATCAACAGTTTGAGTGACATTCTGATAGTTTTCTGGGAAGTATATTTAATCTTCCTTATTGTTTTCATAATTAAATATTTGAATTATAGGTAAAATGCATATATCCATCAGAAATACCGCCAATCTGATTAATGAATTGGAAGAAACTCTGAAATTTAGGAATTTCCTCATTCAATGAAAGTAGATATAATTAGAATTATATATGTGTGCAGAAGACATGTTAAATATAATCAAAAACAATATTTGAGTAAAGTTCTGTGATATTTTGTTATAAAACGACGGTTCGAAAGGAAAGTGCAATACAATACTTATATAGCCTAATATGGAAATGACGAGAGGTCTTGTGCTGGCCACAACAGTTTTTTTTAAGCACTAGTACTTAAAAATGACAGTTTTATCTGTAAAAGTGACAGTTTAATGCATAAAATGCAATAGTGCTTAAAAGTATTTCATTTAGAAACGAATAGATGAACCTGACAATAAATGATTTGTTTTAAAACATTTTCAAAAGATAAAAATAAAACTATACGTTTTTACAATTTTTATTACTATCAATAATTACTTTATACAACAAACACTACATTTGATTCTTTTACGACCAGAAACTCAACATAGCCCTCTTCTTATAATCAGAATAATTAGAGTGCACATAATATTCATAAATCCTAGGAGTAATCAACGTGTCTTCTGGTACAGTATTGTATATCTTATCTCCATACCATGTACCAACTTGCCACCCTTCTACATTGGCCATCAGCTTAGCTTCTTCATCCCTGTTGCGTCTTAACTGTCTCAAGAATTCGCGATCTCTTTCAGCGAGTAATAGAGGCAGGATGGCAAGGCAGGCAGATCGCTGTTCAATGTCGTTAAAGTGAATTTGTTTGCAGTTTAGGTAAAATAAATAGGCGGCACCAGCTGTTATGCCCAGGTAGCCGGCTATCATACCCGCACCTAAAAAAGGGAAATTTTACTTGTTATATACCTACTTTTAGGTATGGACTCGCAAAGTTTTTACTAAACTTTAATTGTTATAAGTAAATTTAACATTGAAAATATGTAAATTATTGTTTATTTATATGGTTCAAACGTAAACAAAGCTTATAATATGGGAAATAAGTAAAATCTAACCTATATTACGTAATGTTTTAAGGTTACCTGTCATTCATTTTAATAAATATATTACCTACCGCTGAAATAAGTTTTTGGAGGTACCCTCACATATCGAATTTTCTGGTAACCTCCTACTGGAGGTAAATCTTGAGTTTTTGGACAAGACATATTTTTCTTTTGGAAAACTGGACTGTCAAAACCAGTCCCACCAACCTACTTTCTACAACTTCAAAAATCTATCATAAACTTTGAAAATAAAAATAGACAGTATATACACAATACTTTTAACTGAAATAGTTATAATTTGTGATTAATATTATCTGAATTTTTTATTCGGAAATATAAATTTTAATCAGTCACACCAACTTACTTTGTACGCAGTTTCAATAAGATGGAATAGATGGCGTTAGACTAATCGATTCTAGATTCATTTTGATTTATAAAACCCGCGCATGACCTCAAATAGTGCTCATATAAGAATATATATTTTATATTCTCCTTATTTATAATAATTAGAAACAAATCAAAATTTTCATATTACATTTTGATAAAATATGTTAATTTTATGGAACTCTGAAAATTTCAGTATCAGCCACGTAAATTTATAAAATTTAACTTGCGAAATATATATATATACAGGTGTGCAACGAAACGCTGAACATAGGACTTTAAAATAGGATTTTAAAAATGTGCGAATATTGGCTCTCCTGTACATTTTAGAGCAAAAAAACAAGAATGAAGAGAATTTTTACCCTTAAAAATTCATCAATTAATTCAATAGAATACCTGCAGCACTAGATATTTAGAAAGTAAAATATGACATTTTCACCCAAATATCAGATAGCTATGGGAATAGAAAACAAATAAAACAAAATATCAATTAAAATCATAATACTTAAATATTTAATGCTGAATTATAACATTGTAAACATATTGGCTCGTACCACGATCACGGTTCTAAGACCGGTATTAGTTAAAACCTTGACGACGACTTGACACATACTTCAGGGTTGTCAACAAAAATCAGTGATGCCACTGTACTGATTAAACCGAAAATGTACTGACAGGCATATTCAATACATTTGGCTTCAATATTCTAAATAATTTATCTTAAAAACAAGTCCAGAGACAAATCATATTAAACAATTTAAAATAATGAAGCCAAATGTATTAAATATGCCTATCGGTACATTTTCGGTTTAATTAGTATAGTGGCATCACTGATTTTCTTTATAACCCTGAAGTATGTGTCAAATAGTTAGCACGGTTCTAGCTAACACCAATGTTAGAACCGTGATCGTGGTACGAGCCAATGATTACAACAATAAGATTAATAATACTGAAATGAAATATAATTTCAGTGTACATAAAAATTGATGAATTATCCTAAAATTTAAGTCAATAACTTAATAATAAAATAAATCACAAATTCTTCGGTACTAAATAAATCCATTTTATAATGCACAAAAGCAGAGTAAAGTATTTTATGGACTATAACAATGTAGACACAATTATTATAACAATTAACATCAGTAACACTAAAAAAAAAAACTGTCAAAATGAGAATTTCTTCTATTTCTTTTATTTCCATGGCTATCTGATTTTTGACGAAAATGTCATATTTTATTTTCTAAATATTTAGTGCTACAGATATTCTATTGTGAAGACTTTTCGGAAGTAAAAATTAATTCTAAACATCTTTTTATTCTTATATTTTTGCTCTAAAATGTACAGGAGAGCCAATATATGCAAATGTTTAAAATCCTATGTTCCGCATTAAGTTGCACACCCTGTATATATATAGGGCCGTTTTCATAATCAGGCTCACTTCAGACCTTTAGGGTCGTTTTCGTAATAAACTTTGTTTTTTCTTAAACACTTTAAATTTAAAGTTTTTTCCGTTTTTATAATATAACTTTAAGCACACTACATTCTAGTTGCATAAATAACTATTATGTCAAAAATTCGTACATTATCAAATCAGGTTACTATAGCGGGTGTTCGATTACATACTTTCATATATTTTTTGTCATAAATTGCTCTAGTTAATTCAAAATTTTCACACAACGATATTTTAAAAATTGATTAACTCAGTTCTAACTTAACTTTCGCAACCTAATTTCAAATAGCGAATAAATTCCTGTTGGATATGATAGTTCAAATTTTGTTTTCCATGGCCTTCCTGATTTTCCTACTCTCAATATTTCTAAATGAATAAATTATACTTATTGAAACAAACAAAAAATCTCGTTATATTTTTATCAAACATTTTATTTTACCCATTTACAATATTGTTATATTTTTTGGTTCATTTTCAACAGTAATATAATAACATAAATAAATAATACCCTATTTTAATTACGTATTATTTTTATTCAACAAAAGTAGATACAAATCAATATTAAAATTTGTAAATGTCTCAATTTACTAATAATAACAATGCACAATATTGCTAAAATTACGAGTGAAATGCTATCTTATTCAAATTTCTTTTTCCAACTTTTCGGTCCCAGTTTCTTAACTCTTGCTCTGTACATGTGTGTCATTAAAGTGTACATCACAGGTAACATAAAGAACAACAAGACAAGCCTAAGAAAAGTTGGAAAATGAAAAGAAAAGTTCCATGCGTTAGGTAAATAATAAGAAAATTGCTTAGTTTCTTCGAAGTATGGAATGTTGCGTAATATTATGATCCCTTCACATAGGAATCCTAAGGGATATAATGGTATCCACATGGTGTATCGTAACCATGTTAAGATGCCTATGTCTCTTTTGTAAAGCTGCGATATGTAGTATGGATACCTAAAAAAAAATCTCATTTTTATTAATTTAAAAAAATATGGTATTTTTATTATACTCTGTTTGAAATATAAAAGAATTTTGACAGATAATTGAGGCGTGGTTTAGGAGTCTGTTTTACACCTAAACAGTTTCGATGTTCAAAAAGAAGTGCCAATAGGGCATGGAAGATCACGTGACCTATCATAATGTTTTATCCCTTTTTCACTTCAGGAGTGGGATCACGTAAAAGTGAAAACGATATTGCGATTATCGAGAAGTGAAAACGACATTCGTTTTCTTAGCGATCACGTAAAATTAGTCACTCACTACGTTTTCAACTTCGGTTATTTCCGTAAAGTGACTACGTTTTGTGAAAACGATATCGTTTACAGACTAATGTTTTTGTATTAAATAGTAGTTTTGACAGATAATTTATATGAATGTCATTAAAAATTTTAATCTAATGTCAAAAAGTATTATTCTCGCCCTTCGTTTTTATTTCGTTCATAATAGTAATTGAAGAAGGATACAAGTTAAATTATCAATTAGTTACAGATGCCTTGTATCATGTAATTTTGTTCCTTTTGATATTCCAGAAAAAAAATTATGATGTAAACAAAAATATTTCTAAATATATAATTAAAACTTCAAGAGACCTTTTAAGACCGCAAGTACACAAGATTGTTATTTTAAAGTAATCTAGTTTTTTATTAAGTTTTGTATTTCAAGTAAATAAAGTATGGGCCACATTTAAATAACGGCGCACAACCTTCGACGGGCTGCAGAAAATGATCAATTCACAAATTTTAATTTTGTGTAAAAACTACAAAATATTAATCACAAAACACAAGCTAGAATCGTTATATTTGATGCTTCGCAGAATACAATATTATTAAAATATTAATAAAATTTTCTTTCTTGGATTTATTCTTGTAATCAATCAAAATATGCTTTGTTGTAATCAACACTTTTACAGTTATTAGAATATCAATATTGCCCGAAAATATTTCTTTTGGGTAGTTCTTTCACTAAATTTTAATAGTAAATCAGGGAAATTTCAGTAGAAATAAGAAAATATCTAATCACCAAGATTTCAATTTTCTATCATAGATTTCAAAAGAGTAAAAATATATAGTAAATCATAAGCATTTGGTTCTTCGCAACATGCTTATTAAAATATTCATGAATTTTTTTCTTAGATTCATTCTTGTAATCAATTTTCATTTTATAATTATCGTATTTTATCACAATTATTTCATTTTCGCCTTACTAAATAAAATAATAAAAAATACCTTTCAAATTGAAAATATGAATTTATTTTTAAATCATTTATGACATTTCTTTCATTCTTTCCAAAACGTCAAATTCAACTCACTGCTCACTACATTCTTTTACCTAAGTGCAAGTAAATAAGAAAAGGATATACCTATACCCAAATGTATAAAATAAAAAGAGACGTAAGAAACGACTATCGTTTTCACATGCTTTGAGAGTGTCGACTAGAATTCACATTTTTTTCAGTCTAAAACGATATCGTTTTCGGTTTTCATTATTTACGTGATCACATTTTCACTTGTCGACAGTCGCAATATCGTTTTCACAGTTACGTGATCCCACTCCTGAAGTGAGGAAGGGACAAATCATAGCTCCCGTAATCTTCCGTGTCCTATATGAAAAATAATTTCTTCCTCACCTGACAAACTCTATCGTTGAGTAAATTAACAGTACATAAAACACCACCGGTTTCGTCTGCATCCTCGGTTCTGCCTCAATCAGACAAAATATAATCAACGTCCTGCCGCCAACTTGCATGAAGGACTGTAGCACTCCACCTCTCGTATACCCAAATAAAGGGTGCATAACTTCCAACCATGACATGAGTTGTATGAACCTGTAGGCATTACCTACAGCGTCCCAAGTTCCGGGCATTGAAACTGGACCATCTCGGAAGTAACGAATAATTATGACGGTTAAGACGTACACGTAGCCGACCCATATTCCGAGGTTGTAAAGGATGAGGTAGACTTTTTTGAAGTCTTCTAAAAAAGAGGGTTTAGAAACTGTGGCACATATACAAAAATTGATAATATACACAGATTTTTTCACTTGGCTTGACGTCACTGATTTCTGACAGCAAAATTACAATTGTATATTTATCTCCGTCTTACTTATGGTTTCCAACATTCTATCTTCGATACCTATATGTAATAGCTTCATCTTTGTTTTAATTCAAGTAAAATTTTCATACAATTAATTTTTTTATAACTGTTATTACAAATATTTTACTCTAAACTAATCTGGAAACGATTGACAAAGATAATCAATGCTAGTCAACTGCTCGCTAATCACCCTTAATCAGTTGTTCATACTACCATCCATTGATTTTAATATACAGGGTTAGTTAAAAGTATGGAGACGGCGATTTATTGTCGTTAATATTCATTTTAGGAAATTATGTTCAATACAAAAGTTTTTTAAGAAATTTTGATCTACATTTGAGAATACTTGAATTTTTTTTTCTTCAATGGGGTATTTCACCATAACAAAAAAATAAGAAAATTTTTTTAATTTACCTTAAAGTATGGCTCAATAAATAATAGTTAAAACAATGACAACATTTTTAAAATAATTACTTTACGAGATATTTCACATTTGCTAAAAGGGAAAATTGACGTCATACAATTGTTAACTTTCTCTCGTAGCGTACTCGCGTGTGTTTGAGAAATACAAATATAGGGGAAATGTGACGTTACACTGATTTCTCGAAAATAAAATACTGTTAAACTAGGAACAATTAAGATTTTTTAACACTATGAATTGCTTCAAAACTGAATGAAGTTTTATTTAAAATAAAAAAAAAAAAAATTGAGTGGAATGCCCCATTGTTTTTGAGTTACGCTTGTCCGCGTGTTTTTTTAAATGGGAACATGTTAATTTTATTCTACCATTCGATAGAGCGTTTTTTCCTCTTTACAACAGTATTTTTGTTTTTGTTTTTTACAAGGTAAAACACCGGTTCAAGTATTTACGAATAGTAGGTACATCTAAGGACAATAAATCGCCGTTTCCATACTTTTAACTAACCCTGTATAAATTTAATAATTGTTGCATTTTGCTGTATGAAACAATAAACATGCGTGCAGTTTTTACTTTCCGTCACATTTAGGTAAGGAACGTATTGTCTTTGGTCAAAAAATTCGATGGTGACTTTTTAATGAATAAGCACGCTTTAGGGTCCCTAGAATACGATTTAACTAATTTTACGATGTCTGTGTATGTGTGTGTGTGTGTGCGTGACAAATTTTTCTCTGACAATAACTCCGATAATACAATTTAGAAAATTATAATTCTTTCGTATTCCTCTTTTTCATATGAAGAGCTGATTAGATTTTGGTTATAATTGATCAACCGGAAGTTCCCTTATTTGAAGTTCTTAATAGTTTTTCTTAAAAAAATTCAGTTAAATATAATTTTTTGAAATTTTATGTGATTATCATGAAAGAATATCTTATTGTCTATACGGTTTGATTATACATTTTCCTTCATATTCAATAAATAGAGTTAAATAATTATAAAGAGAATAAGTTACATAAATCAGCCAGCTTTGCTATAATCATGGAAACAGCTGATATATATTAAAATAATTCTACAGTGTGTTTAACTCATAGTAGGCTATAAACAAAGAAACATAAAGCAATTTCAATTTGAAAGTATTTAATTAAATGCCAATTTGATATTGTCAAAAATGTTATTTAAAGAAATTAAAGCTTTTCTTCTTGAATCCTTATTTTAGAAATAGAAATAAATTCGAAAACGATGAATGGCAATATTCTGTGTCCTTCTTTATTATCTTTTATCCTTAAAAATACATTTCACGATCAATTTTGACAACTTGACTTTTGAATTGGATAATGATCAGACATAAGTTTCTGTGTCACAGCCTACTCCGAATTAGGTTTTTTTGAACACACTGTAATTGACAGATATCGGTAACAAATGCAATTTACATAGTGTATGTTCGTGTTATAATTTTACTGGATATATAATCTTTTCCCAGGAACTTTTGGTATGGGATTTGTGCAAAATAGAAATGACGGAAGGTAATGTACTAGTCACGTCATATTTTTATTTAATATTTTTGCTTATCAATTTTTTTTTTACAATTTTTTTATTAATTGGCAAAAAAAAATTTGAATATTTTTTTCGCTTTTGTAAACAAGGTAGATATAGATACCATATTTTTTTAAATTAAATAAATAGATAAAATAACATGCTAAGATACTAAACTTGTCAAAACCCGATTTCCAATTGTTTCTACGGTAAAACATTTATCAATTGTTTGTTTAAATTATCTTTACCTTTTCTATATCCATATTCTTCCTCCATGACTTTATTATACAATCCCGGATAATCTTCCGTAACATCTCTTACTTTTTCCTCCTGGTCATCTTCAGATTGCCACCTATCAAAATCAATTTTCAACCACGCCGGTTTCTGGGGATTGCAGATGAGTTTCGGCCACCATTCTTTCTTTTCCTTTCGCAAGTTAAAGTCTACTTTACTATCATGGACTTTGTATTGACTGGCCTGAAATCAACATTAATGGTTTTGTATGAAAATTGGAGAATTTTTTTAATATTACATCTATATCGATGGGAAGGTGAAAGTTTAAGTTGAAATCGTATTTGTGAGGACCTTTTGCGCCTACTCCGTAGGCTGAGAACGAGAGAGTTTGATTATCGAGGCTTATTTTCGGGTCCTAGAATTATAAAATTTGGTTAAAATTGATATAAAGTTTAAATTAATGTGTTTAAAGTACCTTTACATCTGTTAGGTCCACTTTTAAGGTTATATTCTCCTCAGTTTGCGCCCAGTAGACGAAAGGACTTAGCGACTCAGACATTTTGAGATAAATGAAGATATTCGTTCAACTTCCATACAATTGCCTATTTTTACTTAAATGATAACCTACAATTAGACTTTGACAATTTTATCACTTCATTACAAACACAACCAATGAGCAATGACTTTGTAGTATGTTGATTGTTGTTGAATCTGAATCGATTATTAAAGTGTTAGTAGTTCTTTTACGCGTTACTAGATGGCGGTAGAGTAAGGTTACATAAGTTTGTTTTACACTGAAAAATAAGAGCAAGAAAATATTTGATTGTTGCGTTAATTTTCTGCAATTGTTTGTGATAAATATAAATAAAAACTTGTATGAAAGTGTTGTTCAATTGTTAATAATTGTTTTACGTTGTATGATATTTTGTTTTTATATTAAAATTACAGATATTACATTGTGAATATGTGATAATAAAGTGTAAATTTGTATGTTTTTGTAATTATTTAACAAAATTTTTGATGCGTGATAGTTGTGCTGCTTGAGTCTTGCAAATGTAAATCAGCTGTTGATCATCCGCCATATTGAAATCAATAATTAACCTAGACGATCACCAAATGTTTTTGTTGAAATTTAATTACGTACTTAATAAGTTTCTTATTGTAAGTCGGTCTTTAAGTCAACGTTGACTCGACATTTAACTGTCTATCACTAGGGGGCGTGGTTCCATCAGCTCTGTTCTCTAATTGGTCGCTGGCCTTGTGACGTAGCCGGCAAATAACCACGTGGCCCCGCTTCGCCGCTGGTTCAACTCTAACTCCGGCCCGATCAGATGAGAGCGAAGCGTGGTTCTGTTTAAGTTGGAGCGTCTTCAGTGAACAATGGATTGTGATGTTGTGATGTGAGAGGTTATGTGAAGGATGTTAGTGAAAAGTTAAGGTTTGGTTGGTGACAGTGTTCTGTTCTGTGTTTTGGCGCGAATGTTTTAGTGAACAGTGCACGTGGAATGTATTAGAGACATTGGAAAAAGATGTACCCAACCCCGGCTCGGCACCCCTCGGCAGCGGTAAGGAAGTTTTTTCTTCGTCTTAAAGTTTCTTATGTGCAGGGTAATTGTTTCTATTTTGCCGGCGGCATATAACGCGAAAGATATCTCAGAGCTAAATCTACATCAATTAATTTTGTGTAAAAACAAAAACAGTGTGTATTTATCATCATCAATTATATCATTCCACGTTTTTTTCATGAAAATAATTAATAAAACTTCGTTAATATTTGACGAACAAATCTGAAAATGTTTATAACTATCAATAGTGAATAGAAAGTACAAGTTGTACATGTGTTTTGTATAAAAACAATGTAAATTTATAGTAATTACTTATTTACGATTTCCACAATTGTCCACGTTTTTTTTGACGAAAATAACTTGAAGTATCATTAAGTTCTGTTTTATTTTGCCGCCGAATGTTAAAAGCTATACAAAACATAAACTTTACCTAAAATAGCGTTAATCATTTTGGATAATGACATTACAAATATGATAATAACTAATTTTTAAACTTAATATTACAATTTGGTTTATATTCTTTTGAAAAATGTTTGTTTAACAATACTTCCGGTATTGCGTTAAACGTTTGAACGTTTATCTAAGTTTTTTGGCCGAAAGTAAAGTTTAATAAACATGCTAATTGCATTTTATGTAGTCGCTTGCCGTCCAATAACTTTCTCATTACAGCATGTAACTTTTCTTTCAAGATTTACATGTATTTTACATGAAAACCAACATACATTTGTAATAACTTTTTATTTTATATTATTAGAACATTGGTTCGTGATTTCAGATGGAAATAAATGTGAAAACATTGTAAATAACATGAATGTTTTGTATTGACCGGCGTGCATATAATTTATTACAAATTATAAGATTTGTATAAATCTCAGTATGTATTTTAAGATAAGGTTATTTGTACATAGTTTATATGAATAATTTGTTGCTTGCACATAATAGTTTGATCGAAGAATTGTTTAAATGCGAATTCACAACGGTAAATATAGGATTTTGAAAACGTTAATGTGTTATTATGTATGTATTTGAAATAGGAAGTATTTTTTCACATAAATAAAATAATAGTTATTTACATTCGAGTGCGTGTAAAATACTTCACGCAAGAGAATTGTATCAAACTTTTTGGCTGACGATAATGAAAATTACTTTTTTTAATGAAATAGTTTAAAATACTGGGGTTAAGTTAATTCCCAAATTTGATTTTACTTACCTTCTTTAGAGTTCTTCTTCTAGCGAAAAAAAAAATAATAGACGTTGTTTATGACTGATAATATATTTATTTGCTCATGTTCTCTTCGTAATAAATAATAGGTAGGTGTCGTTATTTGACATTTCAGCAATGTTCGCCTTGCGTATTTGACAGATATAGCGATCGGTGAGTGTGTCGGTAACGGCAGATTTTTATAATAATGACAGATGTCGCTACCGTGATTTTGGTTTCTATAAATTAGTTTTAAATATAGGAAACGCTAAAGTAAAAAAATAACTTACGTAGGTGACATTGGTCAATAAAGATTATTATTATTATTATTATTAGTACTTTTTTACATGATCTTTATTATAGTAAAGATGATTTCTTTTATAAATGCCCATAAACGTCCAGTGTATTTTGATTATTTTACCACATAGTTAGACAAATTACAACACATTGAGCGTAAAATGTAGGTTACACTTGCTGTTGTAAAGTTCCTATTACACTTCAGGAGGACAAAAATAAATATATCATCACGGCATATTACCCATTTCTGAGTGTGCCACAATCTGCTTTATTGCAGATATCGGTAATGTAATGATGATGACATATTTGTACCGTGCGAGCGCTTACCAGGCGTCACCTCACGGGCACTCATTGCTGGCGTGGAGAGCGCACCACAGGGATCACTTTTGTGCCATTTAAAAATCGAAATATTTGGCGCCGGTCGGGATCGAACCCGGTTCCCCAGGTTCGTGACCAGACACTCTGGCACACCTATTCTGTGACGTAGATGTTAAGCCCATTTTGTTCTCAAACATTGTAGTTCGCAAATAATTGGAATAACACAAATTGATCTACATTTTCAATACTTTTAAAAATAAATAAATATGCTTCTTATAAAAAATTACGTATATTATAGTTTTGATTGCCACTGGCAGCTTATGTCATTCAACATATTTTTTTTTACTATAAAGACCATTTTTCTAATTAATTATTATACTGGGTGGTTGATTTTTCATTGTCCAGCTTATATCTTCTGAAATATTAAAGATACAAAAAAAGTTAAACACAAAAGTTGTTTAATACAACCTGATCTATAATTTAGCATAAACAATTTTTTTTCAAGGCCTACCAATTTTTTTGGAAAAATGTTTAACTTTAATTTTTTAAATGGAACACCCTGTATATTTGACAGAATAAGATTCTTAATAAATTTCTCTTTACAATGATGTGTAACAAGTGAGAATTTACCTTTAAATTATGTCCTATAAAGTAAATAGAAATATGATAAAAGTAAGCTATGATATTCTAAATTATAGACCAGGTTGTATCAAATAACTTTTCTATGTATCTTTAATATTTCAGAAGTTATAAGCTGGACAATGAAAAATCAACAACCCTGTATAGTGGAGGACCCCATGTTAATCTATAAATTCTGTAAATGTATTTCTGCTCGTATATAACGATTACGTTCATGGATATAGCGAGCAATATTTGTTAGATTCGTAAAAACACATTATTATCCTAATTATTATTGATTTCTGTCACTGGTTCACAAAAAGGAAAGAATAAGCATATAAAATAACACGTACCGTTTTTCTCCATTCTTTAGTGTCGCCATTAGTAAACAACAGTTGACAGTTCTAACCTTGAACTTCAAATCTTAGGATTATCATTTTTAGTTTTCAAGAATGTTAATAGATGTCTCATTTTCAATGAAAATGGTCAAGCCTGAAAATTACTTTTCACGCACTAATGTTAGCAAAGTGACACTTCACCCATTGTAAAGAGTGCGTAAAGTATGTACTTTACGCACGGTTGTTGGAAAAATTGTTGTTTCCTTAATTGCTACCTTTCAGAACATTCTTTTCCGTGTAAACTTTTTTGTAATTATAATTTGTAGTTTACTGATATTTTCTTTACAATGTGTATAATGTTTTTTATCGTAATACATAAATAAGTATGCAGATTAAAGAATTTTTTGTTTTCCTTTTCATTGTTGTAACTAATGACGCTTATAAAAAGCCCCTTTCGTCATAAACAAAAAACGAGATCTATTATGTTTATTTCCTATCTTTAATAGTATTTCCCGCTAAAAAATAACCAGGAGAATAACTCAAGACGAAATACAAGCCTTGCCGTAAAGTTTTTAAATAGTTTATCGATTGAGGAAGTTCAAGTTAATGTTTAAAATAGGTTATAAAATTATTTGTATTTTATTGCTTAATGATAAGTTCTTTATACATTTTCGTAGAAAAGTATAAGAGATTGAATAACGATTTAATTTATGATGCCAGTATTAAATTTGGTAAGCCGTCGACAACCGCCACTAATTAATAAAATATAGTAAAATAATCTTACTGTTCCTTTACATAAATGTTAGTTTTGTTTGAAATAATTTCTTATGAAAATGAAAAATTTTGTTGTGGCCAGCGCAATACCTCTCACCATTTCCATTTTATGTTATACCGGGAGTTTATTTTATCAGTAAACATAGGGTATATCATTGCCATAGTTACGGTATGAATGATTGACAGCAATGTATTGAAGCGTTTATTTTATGAGTAAACATAGGCGTTTAACATGGGAAGCAGTTTTTGGTAAATACAAAGGTCTGGCAATAAATCGAGCCGTGCTATTGAACATAATAGTAGTACATTATATCTTGTACATTATTTAATATTAATTACTTTAATAATATTGCAAAAATTACAATAAATTACAGAAACTGTCAAATAAATAATTGTTTCAATTTTTATTATGCAATATGAAAAGATTTACAAATGTCTTCGGTGGCGCAGTGGTTATAACATTGGCGTCTAAAATTTTTGGTTGGGCTTCGATTCCCCATTGGGATAATTATTTTCTTTTTACATAAAAATTGTTGAACTTTTAAAAATCAGTTCATATTTTCATATTACAATCATTTAAAAATAATAATAACATATTAATAAATAAAGAGAAAATAGTTAACAATAATTGATTACAATAATCAAAATATTGATACAATAACAATGCATTGTATTTTCTTTTGATAAATACAGTAAAATCATAATAAGTACTCAAATTTATTATATTTCAGTTATTGTTATTAATATTAAAAGAAAATACAATGCATTGTTATTGTATCAATATTTTGATTATTGTAATCAATTATTCTCACTTATTTTCTCTTTATTTATTACAATGTAATTATTATTTTTAAATGATTGTAATATGGAAATTGATTTTTAAAAGTTCAACAATTTTTACGTAAAAAAAAATAATAATAATTACCCCAACGGGGAATCGAACCCCAACCAAAACTTTTAGACGCCACTGTTATAACCACTGCGCCACCGGAGACATTTGTAAAGCTTTTCATATTACATAATAAAAAAGTGAAACAATTATTTATTTGACAATTTTTGTAATTTACTGTAATATTATTAAAGCAGTTCATATTAAATAATGTACAAAATGTAATGTACTATTATCATGTTCAATAACATGGTTTGATTATTTGGCGGACACTTTGTATTTACAAAATACAGCTTCCCATGTTAAACGCCTATGTTTACTCATAAAATAAACGCTTCAATACATTGCTGTCAAACATTCACATCGTAACTATGGCAATGATATACTCTATGTTTACTGATAAAATAAACTCCCGGTATAAGTATTGTATTGCACTTCGCTATCGAACTGTCGTTTTATAACAAAAAAAATGCAGAACTTAACCCAAATATTGTTTTTTACAGTATTTAACATGTCTTCTGCATACATATAATTCTAATTATATCTATTTTTCATTGTATGAAGAAGTTCCTACATGTCAGAGTTTCTTCCAATTCATTAACCAGATTGGCGGTATTTCTGATGGATATATGCATTTTACCTACAATTTTAAATATTTGATTAATAAAACAATAAGAAAGATTAAATGTATTTCCCAGAAAAAGCTTTCAGAATGTCACTAAAACTGTTGATTTTTGACACTGACAATTCTCATTTACAAACTATGTTATAAATATTACTATGTTATAAACATTTGAATTTGTCAACTGGTTTCATTAGTGCCTCAACCTCTGCGATGTATTACATTAGATGAAGAAGAATGTTTTTAAAGAGTTAAGTGATTTTGTGGAGCTCTTGCTTTCATCCCTTTTCTTATTATTTTCGGGTTTTTGCTAACCCACTAAGTGGGAAACGCGTGATTATATGTATGTATGTATGTATATATTACAGTGCCATTATCTCTAAATCTATACAAGTATAATAAAAATTTATGTGTATGATGGAGAATTTTGTGTTCTTCAATATTTGTAATAACAAAAATTTCCAAAAAATTATATTTAGAAGATTTTTTTAAAGAAACTATTACTACCGGTTATCCAATTGTTACCAAAATCTAATCAGCTCTTCTCATGAATGTCAGATATTTATATTTATATTTATTAATATCGAAAAAGTGTACATTGGTAATACAAGAACAAATAATATGTAATTAGACATCAGAATTAGAAGAATCAGTACTGTGCGTATTGGTATAGTCATTTCAGAATGGGATAGGCCTTCGCCTATTTTTTCTTAAAAAAATCCGGGAAAATACGTAACAAAATTTCTTCCCGCAAATCTGAAGGAATTTACGGGGAAAAAACGAATTCCCGACGGGAATTTTTTGGCGGCACATCACTAGACCCGACAGAGTTAATTATTCTGACTATATAGCAAACATATACTCGAATATTTTATTTTCTATGCAGTAATGCACATAATTGTATGTACATTTATAGAAACGTGTTATTTGAACAATACATGTAAAACTTTTGTATAGTTTAATAATAATGACTCAGACCATTATTTCCTAAAATTTATTGCATTTCTTTATCCACCGTATCAGTAACAAATTTTTAATTATTTTTAATAGTTATATTTCAGTTTACACATTTTATTAGCAATAGAAAAAATATTTAAGCATTATTAAGATTTGTTATCAAAATTGATTTGTTTAATAAATAGTTTACAGAATATTATAAACAACACAGGTTCTATTAATATATTTTTATTTCTTCCGTCTTCTTCAATTTCATTGTGCAGTGATTTCGTGATAATTTGGAGTTAATTTGGATAAAATAGACCGGATGACCTAATCAAAATAAATGATTAAAAAAGGAAGACAATAAAAAATGAGAAAAGAACGAACGGTATTTCTTCTAGTAGTAAAAAAGGTAATGTAATTATAGAAAATGGATTTAATTTCTTCATGCCAGTTAATGATTCTAAACATGCATTTAAGTTATGCAAAAATATCGTGAAGCAACAATTTTATGAGAAAACTATAAAATATGAAAATGCTGATGGGCAAATATTTTTGAGCAATAGTAGTAGGTATAGTACGACCAAACAAATTTGGAACACGTGCTTTATGACCTTAATACAGAGTGATTTGATTAATATTATTGCCGTTCTTTAATTCATGAGATATTTGTGTTTTGTGAAAACACTTTCGTGTTTCACTCAGTTGTTCAAATACTCTAAAAATGAGTACACTTACGTAACATTGTCTTTACAATCAAATAATATTACTACCAAGTTTATATCTCTACCCGCTTTTGAATTATTGCTCCAAAAGTCAATATACCCCACATTTAGATAAAAACTTCAAAATTTTCAAAAATCTAATTTTTATGTATCTAGATACTTCCCAAAGCGCTGATTCCAAATTTTGAAACCGCAGATCGATATCTCGTTTCGTTCTCGAGTTATTTAGATTTAAAGTTTTGCTCAAAACTGCCCATTTTTTGGTATTAACCCAAAAATGGGTCGAGATATGAATTTGGCGACATCACCATTCGTTTCTACGGACAAAAATACATAAGTATATCAATTTTCATAATTTTTGTCCAACCGGTTCATTTTTTATGAATAAAATCTTGAAAACCCCTGAAAATGGCTAAAATCTGAAAAAATCGTAAGGGGTACCCCTTACGATTTTTGCGATTTTTGGCCATTTTCAGTTATTTTGCTTTAGAGATTGTATGCGGTGTTCAAAAATTCTGAAAATTGGTGTACTTGTGTAATTTTGCCCGTAGAATCGAATGGCGATATCGCTAAATTCATATCTCGACCCATTTTTGGGTTACTACCCAAAAATGGGCAGTTTTGAGCAAAACTTTGAATCTAAATATCTCGAGAACGAAAAGAGGTATCGACCTGCGGTTTCAAAATCTGGAATCAGCGCATTGAGAAGTATCTAGACACATAAAAATTAGATTTTTAAAAATTTTGAAGTTTTTATCTAAATGTGGGGTATATTGACTTTTGGGGCAATAATTCAAAAGTAGGTAGAGATATAAACCTGGGTAATAACATTATTTGATTGTAACGGATTGTTTTATATATTTATGAGTCTATATCTAAATCTATAGAAGATATAATAAAAATGTTCAATGTATTGGGTAGAGAATCCTGTGCTCTTTAATATTTCAAAAAATGGTTTTCTTAGTGCCTTAGCCTCTGCGATTAGATTATTCCTTATATTATAGTGTCTTTATCTCTAAATCTATACAAGATATAGGTAATAAAATTTTTAAGTGTATTAGATGAAGAATTTTATGTTCTTCAATATTTGTAATAACAAAAGTTTCCAAAAAAACATATTTAGAAGAATTTTTCTAAGAAATTACTACTTCCGGTTGTCCAATTGTTACCAGAACCTTTTCAGCTCTTCCCAGGAATGTCAGATTCAGGAATTCATAGTTAAACAGGTCTTAAGTCTTATAGTTTTTGAGGAATCGTCCCTCCAACATCCAGACATACACACACACACACACACACACACACACACACACATACATAAACACACACAAACACGCACACAGACATCATTGTAAAAATGTTAAAATCGGATTCTAATGATCTTGAAAGGTGAATTCAATTCTGTAACAAATGAGGAAATAAAAAACATGTTCTCATTTAAAATTTGAGAACTATTGGTCTAAAAAAATATTTTTTCTTTTCTTTAAATTTGTCTTGTCAAATAGAAATTGTTTGCCCATTTAACCGTCTTTGTAACTCTTACAGTTCTCGAGATCACAATAGTGGCCACTTAAAAATGAACATCCTGTATTTTGAAATAAACTATAACCTACAAGAGTTTATATTTGCAAACGAAACTCAATATTTATTGTAGGTACCGGTTGCATTGCAATATTAAACTCTCCGTATTTTCTCTTACTTTTGCAAGTAATAAACAACAAACTTCATATTATTATCTCCATCTTGTTTCTTGGTATGGGTAGCTTGGGGTGTTTGCTTGAGAGTAATGATTGTTAAACGAAGTAATAAAGTCCTCGAGTTTAAAGGCAACATCAAAGTGCAGATGAGCTGAACGCGAAAACGATCGTTCTAGCAAAAAGCAATTAAAGTAAATAATCAATGTGTGAAAATCTTAAGGCAATAAACTTGCAAATGTTTCAGTGCTCAACGCGCGCTTCGATCAGGATTCTAAACGGAACAAACCACCCATACAGCGGTACTCAAACTATAATAGAACGGAGGAAGTTTCTCTAAAAGTTTGAGAACATGTTCGGGACACTATTTCTTCAATACTGTTTTAGGAACTACACAAGTTCACAACTAAAAATCTGATGTGGCCAACACAATACCTTCCTTAATTTAAATGCATGCTTACATATTTACTTATGCTGCAAACTATATTAAGTTCCTTTGCATATAACTATTGTTTTATTTACTATTTTCTTTTTAAAATATCACTATTATTAATTTGAAATAATTAGTTTTTTGACAGTGACACTTGTCTGCCAGTTACATACATATCAAATATGAACTATGTATAGGCTGTCTCAAGTTATATGCACATTCCATTACTTGTGAAGTAGCGGTCCGACCCTTCACAGCTGGATATTTTATCGGGGATTTGACCAGGTTGAGAATAGGAAAATTTTAAAAGGATGATTATTTTCAAAGAAATATATTTTCGGGATGTGATTATCATTTACCACGGATTAATATTAACTGTTTAACGCTATTTTCAAAGAAAATTCATTAATAAGGTTAGGATTAGGTAAATTTTAAAAGGATGATTATTTTCAAAGAAATATATTTTCCAAATATGATTATAATTTACCACTAATTAATATTAACTGTTTAACGCTCTTTTCAAAGAAAACGTACGAAAAGGAAATAAGAACAAAATTAAATTTTCAAATATAAAGCGATATAACCTTAGCTGCACACGTACAACATTGATAAATGGTTTAGAACCTCTGATAACAGCAGCCAAGACGGCAGCTGCTTACGTCGTAAGCCGGGAAACACTAGATACTAAATATTTGCGATCTTCCATAAGAGGCCGAATTTAAAAAAAAAAAATTAGGAAATTTCTGAATTTAAAAATGCTATAACATAAAAAAATCTGTTGTGGCCAGCACAAGACTTCTCGCCATTTCCATATTAGGCTATATAAGTATTGTATTGCACTTCGCTTTCGAACCGTCGTTTTATAACAAAAAATTACAGAACTTTACTCAAATATTGTTTGTTATTGTATTTAATATGTCTTCTGCACACATATAATTTTAATTATATCTATTTTTTATTGTATGAGGAAGTTTCTAAATGTCAGAGATTCTTCCAATTCATTAACCAGATTGGCGGTATTTCTGATGGATATATGTATTTTATCACAATTTTACCTACAATTTCAAATATTTAATTAATAAAACAAAAAGAAAGATTAAATATACTTCCCAGAAAAAGCTATCAGAATGTCACTAAAACTGTTGATATTTGACAATGACATGTGTCATTTACGAACTGTTATAAACATTGGAATTTGTCAATTGGTTTCCTTAGTGCCTTAGCCTCTGCGATTAGTTTACTCTATAAATTATAGTGTCATTAGCAGTGGCGGCTCGTGCTATAGGGCACAAGGGCGCAGCCCTACCAAATAAAAAGACAAGAAAAAAAGAAATAAGCGAGTACATATACATTTTAAAAATACATTAATTATTATTTATTTACTTTCATTATTATGCAATTCTTACTACATCGCCGATAGCTAGATAGCCTATATACTGACGTGTGCACGTACCGATATGCTGCTAGAAGCTAGGGCACAAATGTTTCTGCCCCGGTCTCCCACTATTTTTACTCGAATTTTGACCAATAGCAGCGAAGCGCGCGAAGCTGCATATGACTGCATTAAGCCTGTTCCGGGCACAGCCCAATTTAAACGAAGATGTCCGAGTATGTCCGGCATTTTCCGAGGTAATCTGTTATTGTTGAATTGTAATCGTCTAGTACTCATTTAATTACGAAGATGGCTTCTGTATCTTAAAGATTAAATAATTTAATATACTCTTTTTACTTTTTTTAAATTTTTGTGCCCTACCATACAAAGATATCACCAGCCGCCACTGGTCATTAGCTCTAGATCTATGTGTATTAGATGGAGAATTTTATGTTCTTCAATATTTAGAAAAAAAATTCCCAAAAAATTATATTTAGAAGAATTTTTCTAAGAAACTACTACTTCCGGTTGTTCAATTGTTACCAAAATCTTTTCAGCTCTTCCCAGGAATGTCAGATTGAAGAAACTGCAGTTAAATATTTTTTAAGTCTTATAGTTTTTCAGGAATCGTCCCTACAACATCCAGACACACACACACACCCAGGCATCATTTTAAAAATGTTGTAATCGGATTCTAGGAACCTTAAATCCTGCTTATTCAATAAAATCAGGATATGCGAATTTTAGCATGAATCCAATACCTCTCTTAGCGAGAGGTAAAAATCAAAAAATTGTGGAATTCCTCATTATGTGAGAAATGAAAACATTTTACTGTTAAAACTGATACAAAAAATTCATTTCTAGAGTTAGCATTTCCGACCGATAGTTTTCGTTGAACGGTACCATTTATCTATAACTGTTATGAAAAATAAATAGAACTACTTATACGAAAAATATTAAAAAATGTAAAATCATACTTTTAAAAATTATGAGCATTGATAAAAATATGACAAATAAAAAAAGTACAAATGTAACTTATATTATGAATAACGAAATATGAGCTGATAATACAATTAACATGTATCGAGCAATTTAAACTTAAAACGCATATAATATTATGCATACAATTTTCTTTGGCGATATACATATAGTACAAAGTACAATACGTTTCTAACTATTAAAAATATTCGGATGGTAATTGATAATAAAATCATGGCAATCCTACGTCTTCGCTTTGGCGGTAAATTTTTCAAACTTGTTCCTTTTATAGCGAGGCATTTAAGTTTATTCTGCTAATCTGGCAATAAAATTAATTCACCTCTTGTCATTTTATCGCCAACAAAAAACTCTAGAACAAGCTTTTAATGTCCTAAAATTAACCGGCACTTCCTGTTGGCTATGTAAGAACAATAGAATGGCGAAACTGCGTAAAAGAATTAATTTACATTTTACTGATAAATAAAATACCAATATTTACCTAGGTATTTACTTTGAAGTTATAATTGCTTGTTTAATATTTACTGATAGCCAAAAATATTTGCACAAATTATGTTTATCACAATTTTTATAAGTATGAATATAAAAGGCACAAATTCCAATTTATTATTTTGCTTTTATTTTAATACAGTGATTAACAAGTTACAACTTGTGCCCATTACTGTACACTTGTATTTTTGGGTTTTTCCGCCATATTATTAGATTCCGATCGCATCACACGAGCATGGGTATACATGTTCGTAATTATGCAAGAACCATGTAAATTTGTTCTCTGTATTTGAAAATGTTTGTAAAGGATTTGAGATTATTTTTTTAAATAAAGGTTTGCGTTCATAAAAAAAGTCATTACGAAACCCAATTGCGTATCGAGAGAGCCTTCATTTCGATGCGCAATTTTTGTTTTAGAAGGTTTAATTTTTCAAATGTCAGAAATTAGAATTGATATGAAATTTCAAATAATTGAATAAATGTTAATCCAATGTTACCAACCACATTACACATATAAATTTCTCTAAATCAACTCGGTTTATTATAAGAGTATTTTTAAATATTGTAGTACCTATATAAAAGACGCAAATTATAAAAAATAGTAGGACTTATTTTATAAGAGTTTTTTCGCACGCATCAAAATTTAGAAAACGAGTCTTAGCGAGTTTACTAAATGACAAATGCGAAAATAATTTGTCTTTCAAAACTCATTCTTTAGTATACTATTTTAATCCTAAAACAAATATTAAAAGGTGTACATTAATGTCCGTTTGCACCGGTGATACAGGACCGGTTTTTCAATATCTGGTTAAAAATTTAACCAAGAGTTAAATAAACAAAATTAAAACGAAATGAATATTGTTTACTTAATTAGAATTAAAATTTTAACCAGAAATTGAAAAACCGGCCCAAACATTAAAATGCAAATCGAAATTGTGATAACAATATTAAATAACTCATTTGACATATCGTTTCGATACGATATTGTTAATTTAAGGAACACTTAAAATTTAATAGATTAGTGCCCGGTTGCACCGCTGTTGCTCAAATTTTAAGTGTTAAACTGACAATATCGTATCGTAAAGAAATGTCAAATAAGTAATTTAATATTGCTGTCAAAATATCGATTTGCATTTTTTGTTTAAGTCTAGCTTATAATTTAAGTGTCAGCGGTACAACTGGGCATAATAGAATGGGGGATTACACCATTTTTTTTTATAATTTCATCTGAAAATATTAGGAAAACTAAGACTATTGATGAAAATCCGGTGAAAAAATTCCTATTAATAAGCGAGTTATGGTCTCCCGAATTTTGAAAAGATTGACGTGACGTCACATTTATGCTCTCATTTATGTGTTTTTATATCAAACTGTTTTCATCATGGACCTAAATGTTCTTCAAATATATGCTATTTTAAGTTATATTTACATAAAAATAAATGAATATTATAACACTGTATAAGTCTACATACTTTATAATTACAGGTGTATTTAAATTATTAAGTTTAGTGCAAGAAATTTATGTTAAAATAAAAACTGTTGGAAAACTGTAGTACAGGAATGTTAGCCCCTCCTTTCGAATTTGAAATTCTTAACTTCCATTGGTGATAATCCCACCTCCTAACACGCTATTTGTAATGCATGTATAGGCGGTTTCTCGGTCGCCAATCAAAATATTTTCATATTAGTGTCGAAGCGCTATAACAAAAAACCCTATATTTCCGAAATATCTCAATTATACCATTTCATTTTTTTATTAATATTCGTTATTCAGCATATACAGTCGTATTTTTTTACTATTTTCCTTTAATTCGATTGAGCTGTAATCTCCCATTGTAGAAAAATTAAAATTACAATCTCCAACTTAACGTCAAAATTAACTGAAATAAAAACTGGTTAAGACCTTTGACATAGTTTACATGTTGAGTAATCTTGGTGGACATGTTAAGTAATTCTATTTTCCCTTTACCTTTTTTATACAGATTTTACTCCTGGTAGTAATAATATTGTTCATGAAATAAGTATATAATTTTTATTTTATTTAATTTTAAGGTTAGGAGCAATTTTTAATGTGTTACCTATTGTTGAATAAAATAAAAAAAAATTATTATGGATCAGAAAGGTTGATTTTAATATAAATTTATTAATTTTTTATCATGATCGATTTATGTTCTATTTATCTGGAAAATTGTAATATTACTTTTCCCATTTTAATGGTAAAAAGTATCAATTTTCTCGTTTTAATATTTAATTTAGTGCACAAGTTTCTATAAGGTTATTTCCGCATTAAAAATGTATATTTTAATATTCCAATCTATTTCTCATACATTTACATACTATAAATAATTTATGCCAATCAATAAAACATGAATATTTGAGAAAGCATAAACTACAATCAATTTATTGGAAAAGTATTCGAATTAACGAATACGCATTCCGACTATGTTTAATGTTGTACCACTGCCAAAACTTCGTAATAAAATCTCTTGTTTACTCTTTTATTTTTTCAAATATCACACCTCTCGTATTTAAAGATAAATATATGAAGATACTTAACATAAATATTTACTTAACTATAAGTATTTATGCAAACAAATAGAGATATGGCATTTTAATTCATTTGAGGTTCAACTTGAACACAGTTATATTGAATTTTTTTTGGCTAAAAAAATATCCAGTTGAATCCCTTTATTGCTGACCACGTGTGAGAAAGTAACCAATCAAAACAAACTTACACTGATAATTATCCTAAGACAATTATCACTTATGTCACTAAATTGCTAAGTAACAAACAGTTTTTGACATATAATTAAAGATTAATTGTTTTAATTTAAAAATATCATTTTTACGCTCTCAATGAAAATGATGATTTAATCAACAAAATTATAGAAGCAAAGACATAAAAAATACTCTATTAAATAAAAAACTAAATGTGGAGAATATTTATGGACTTTAATATGTCTTATATTCTTCTCTTTGGTCTCACTCAAAGAGGTCTCATTCTCATTGCACACTTCACACTGAACACATTCATATCCACATTCACGTTAATAGCTACTAGTGACATCTACTGGGCTATGCTAGACACAAAAATTCTGTCAAATACAAATTTTAGGCAAATTTAATGTTAAAACTTTTCATTGTGAATGAAGCCGTAAAGAGTATGAATAATTTTGTGGGGAGCTGTATATTTAGACGACAAATACTAATGATCATTAACGGTTAGTTATAGTATGCGTACCTTAAGTTGAGACTGTTGACAGATATCAAAATTGCGTCTATTAACAAACCAGAAAATATGGACTGTAGTACGTACTTCCTACATTTCATATTTTTACCTCCCGCTACCCTTGGTAAGGGAGGTATAGGGATCGTGCTAAAAATCTCATATCGAGATTTTAGTAAATGACCACGTTTTAAGGTCCCTAGAATCCATTTTTAACATTTTCACGATGATGTCTGTATTTGTGTATATGTGTGTATGTATATGTATGGATTTTGACTTCGCTCTAACTCAAATACTATCATTCAGATAATTCTGAAACCTTGTATTTCTATCCTATTCTAATATGAAAAGAAGCCATTAGATTTTGGTGTAAATCGGATAACCGGAAATGGCACTTTACCTGAAGCTCATAGTGGTTTTTCTTCAAAAAATACCATTAAATGCCATTTTTCGCATTTTATGTCATTATGAAAATTAAAGATTATTGAATTTTCTACAGGAATACATTTATACTTTTTCTATATATTTTACAGATAAATTTAAAAATAATTTTTTTATTAGTCGCGAAGTCTAAGATAAAAACTATTCCTTTGTTACACAGTTCATTTTTCAAATGAATGTAACTGACAGTAAATATCACTGTCAGAAAACTTATCACTTCAAATTAATAATAGTGACATTTTAAAAAGAAAATAGTAAATAAAGCAATAGTTTTCTGCAATGGAACAGTTTGCAGCGTTAGTAAATACGTAGGTAGGTTTGTATTTAAATTAATAAAAATTAAATAGCGGGAGGTTTTGTGTTGGCCACATCAGATTTTTTGGTTTGTTAACAGACGCAATTTTGACATCTGTCAACAGTCTCAACTTAAAGTACGCATACTATAACTAACCGTTAATGATTATTAATTTTTGTCGTCTATCTCGGATATTGGTTTGAAATGTAACTTTTTAAATTAGAAAGCATTAGAAATTACATATCTCCGCAACGACTAACTGAGTAACATAAATTAATTTCTCTTTACTACTGTCCTGCAAATTTCGCGGACATAATAATTAATCTTGTTTTTAATTGTGGCTGACAAATCTCCGTTACGGTCCTGTTGAGATGAATCATAAATGAAGGCAAGTAGTCCAGCTCACAGAGCGGTCGGTTGACAATAATAACACACGATGTTCAGCTCTGGAGGAATAAAACAAAGACGAAACGACCAAAGCCAACTAGACTAGACCAACACACATCTAACAACCAACCAAACACAATCAGCACAAGAGATAGACGTTTTTATCTCAGACAATTAATGATGAAAAATTGAATTAGTTTTTGTAGTCATTCTTTCAGAAGAAATACGTTTGCGAAATAGAAAGAAGCATTGATGTATTAACATATGAAAGATGTAAAAAATAATCGTTAATGGTATACTGTAGTACCTCTCGAACGGCTTTGCAACGGAATCTATGGCCCACCGTTGGACACAGTTCCCGTTTAAAATACTTCGCGACATTTATTGTAAATAAATAAATAAATATATCATCACGGCTTATTACCCATTTCTGGGTGTGCCAATCTGCTTTATCGCAGATATCGGTAGTGATGATGACATACAGTCACGGACGAAAGTATGGAAACTTTTAAATATTTCATTTTTTTAAAATATGTTTATTGTTCTCGCAAATTTGAATCGTGTTTTGTAAAGTCAATATATCGAAGAATTATTCACAAGAAATCTTTTGATATTGACTGTACGATTTAAGTGAAATAACATATACTCGTTTTTTCGGTGGACAAAAGTATGGAAACTTATTGAAAATATGATTTTAATTGTCTTGCTTTCAGTTGTATTTTGTCATTTATTTAGTAAGTTGATATAAGATGGATAAAAATAAATATTTTTCCGACGACTTAAGAGAAAGGGTAGTATAGCTTCATAAAGATGCTGTGAAACAGCGCAATATTTAATTTTTTTTTTAAATCAGTAAAAGTGGCATATCAAAGATTTTGAAAAAATATCGCAGTATAGAACTGTTAAAATTAATATAAAAGTCGGTGGTCCAAGAAAACTAGTGCTAGAATTGACAAAAACCATTCGGCGTCTATCCGTAAGTGATTATACTTTATCATCAAGTGAACGTTCTGCAAAAATTCGGGAACAATTTCATGTAGATTTGAGTGATCGCACTGTGATACGATGGCTATGTGATGTAGGATTACTAGGAAAAATAGCCGTTTAGAAACCTGTACTATCAAAGAAAAACAGGAGGGCCAAAATTGCATTTGCTGAGGAACACTCATCATGGACGAGTGAAAAATGGCATACTGTCCTTTGGAGCGTTGAAAGCAAGTTCAAAATATTTGGTTCCGACGGAAGTCAATATTTTATACTGTCATGAAAAATATCAACATACAATTCAATCAGATGGTAACATTGTTGCATATTATTTATAGGCGATTTAATTAGAATATTTGATCGAGGAGTTTTGACATAGAATGTACTGGTATGTCGGGCTGATAATCTCGGTACTCGAAACGAAATGCTGTTCAAAATGAGGGGACAGTCTATGTTGTTATTAATAATTTTTTGTAATAAAATAACAGAATTAATAGTACGCCTTTGATGAAGGTAATTCAAGTTAAACGATTTTAACAATAATTCCTGCGATATCTCTTGGCGGGTAACTTCCATTTAAGATATACATACCATATTTTAAAAATTTTCTTTGAACCCCTTCGAGAGAATCACTATTTTTATTATAAATAGGATTCCAAATTACCGAGCAGTATTCTAAGTGAGGTCGCACAAGAGATGTAAATAACAGTTTTAGAATTGAAATATCATCGAAAAATTGAAAAATTAATCCCAGATTCTTATATGCGGAACCGATTGCTTGTTTTATGTGGTCAGTAAAAAGTAATTTAAGGTCAAAAACAACGCCTAGATCTTTAAATAAATAAGGTCTATGTAGAATAATATTGTTAAGGGCGTAATTAAAGGTGATTGTATTGGATTTTCTATGGAAGCTCATCACATTGCATTTGTTGACATTTAATAATAGATTATTATTGACACACCAGTTATGAATATTGTTTAAATTTTCTTGTATATTTTCACAATCTGAATTAGATGATATAGTACAGAAGAGTTTTAAATCATCTGCGTACATTAAAAAAGGAACATCTATGACATTAGATATGTCATTTATATACAAATTAAAAAGAAGTGGACCCAATACTGATCCCTGTGGTACGCCCGATTTTTGATGATGTTATATGGGAGACTCGGTATATAGGCGGTGCAACTAGCCAAATCATCAATATATCAACATAAATTTGTTGTGGTTATTATCTCTAAAATTGTAAGAGCTACAAAGAATTTTAAGTTTGCAAAAATTCTATTTTTCCTCAAAATATTATAATTATAAATTTAGTAGGAATGTTTTTGTTTCTATAGGAGTTTCAATAACTCGTATAATAATGCTTTCTGTTAAATATTAAGAAATAATTTATTCAAGCTATAAGGAAAGCTATTAGTCTGCATTTTATGGTAGTTTGCATAAATTATGTTTAATAAAAAAAAAAACATTGTAATTTCGTTGGACATGGACATAGGAAAACAATATTAATTATTTGTCTGATGGAAATGTATTTTAAACGAGTAATTTTGCCTCTTAATTATGGAAATATAAATAAAAATTTCATATATTTTCTATTAATGAGCTAACGAAAACAAATGTACATATTCATTTCACATTTTAATATTTAATAAAGCGAGAATATCACATGAGGAGATTTTGTTTACTGCTATTAAAATACATAAATTTTTAAACTATTAAATAAAATCTCTGAAATGATTTGAACACTCGAAATTATTGTAATTCATCATGGAAAATAATTACAGGCAGTTAATATAAATAATTTTTGAGGACATGTAATATTTATGCTCTGGGAGATTATTTTTATTTGGTTATGCGGATGTGGAATCAGATAGGCGGTTGGTGGGTACATTATTATTAATAATGAAATGCCAGGATTAAATACTGGAAATCACAATCAATAGGGCCGGATATGACAGCAGGATCTGTGTTTAGCGAATATACAGTCACAGACATTCATAATCACCGCCCCCAACAAATATTAAGTCAATTTGAAAAATAATTGCGTCGGATTTTCCAAAAATAATTGAGGTTCATGTTAAAAGATGACATATTTTATTGATTTGAAGCAGTTATTATAAAGCAACGCATAAAGTTTTATGATGCAGATTTGAGATTTGCCTACTTGAAATTTGTTATATAAAGAATACAGCCTTAATATTTTTACCTCCCGCTACCCTTGGTAAGGGAGGTATAGGGATCGTGCTAAAAATTACATATCGAGATTTTAGTAAATGGCCACGTTTTAAGGTCCCTAGAATCCAATTTTAACATTTTCACGATGATGTCTGTATGTGTGTATGTGTGTGTGTATATGTAGGGATTTTGTCTTCGCTCTAACTCAAATACTATCATTCAGAAAATTCTGAAACCTTGTATTTCCATCCCACTGAAATATATACTAACTGGAATGCGCATACGAACCGTGACTGTGAAGGCATATTGAAAGCCTGCTGCTGGAGTAGTCGGCAAACATCGAGACAGTTCGTGAGTAGACGGAAATTATTTCGTGTGGCGCATGTTTAAATAAATGAAGCATAATATGAAACAAAGCGATCAGCTATGATACGAGTTATTCGGCTAGGTTCGGTTCGGCACGAACGTGGCCGAACAGGACCAGCCATTATTGGTCAATGAGCTTCAGTGCAGCGTACGCTGATAGGTAGAGTATGCGAGTTCCAGTTAGTATATATTTCAGTGTTCCATCCCATTCTAATATGAAAAGAAGCCATTAGATTTTAGTGTAAATCGGATAACCGGAAATGGTACTTTACCTGAAGCTCATAATGGTTTTTCTTCAAAAAATACCATTAATTGTCATTTTTTCGCATTTTATGTCTTATGAAAATTAAAGATTATTGAATTTTCTACCGGAATACATTAATACTTTTTCTATATATTTTACAGATAAATTTAAAAATAATTTTTCTTATTAGTCGCGAAGCCTAAGATAAACACAATAATTCTTTTGTTACACAGTTCATATTTCAAATGAATGTAACTGTAAATGTCACTGTCAAAAACTAATCACTTCAAATTAATAATAGTGACATTTTAAAAAGAAAATAGTAAATAAATCAATAGTTATACGCAGTGGAACAGTTTGCAGCGTTAGTAAATACGTAAGTATGTATTTAAATTAATAAAAATGGATAGGAAAGTGTGGCGAAGGAAGATTGTTGAGTAACTATTATTATTGTGGTCCGAATGGGGTTATTCGCTACCGAAAATCGGTCACTTTAATATGTTTTTATGTATGTTTGTGTTTATTTTAAGTGATTTTCTTTCAGTATAGAGACAGCGAACAAGCAAACAATGATTGTTTACACCGTCTGTAGAAGTCTAATTTGCCGACCCGACACCCTACAATAAAACTCCATCGTACTCGTGGCATAAAATGCTGACCGTAAATAAATCCTTAGCCTCCTTAATTTTTCACCGGCGTGTCGGTACTGTCGGTTTCTTTCTTCTTGCAAATTAAATTCCTTTATTAATTCATCCGGAGTCCCATTTCATTGTGCGTTTGTTTTATTTTTCTGCTGCACGTTCCAGGGCCGAGATGACTTTCTCATTAATTCATCCTGGCGTTTTTTATTTGCCCCGACAAGTCTTGGACTTCAAACTTTCAGGGGCGCCCGTCGTTCGGGAGAACAAAAACCGATACTTAATGCATTATTTAGCAATTGCAACTTTGCTTATATCAATAACAAGAAAAATGCATACATGGAGGCAAAATTTGTACCGAAAAGATCTTCTCGACTACTGTAGATTAGGCTCAGTTGTTTTTAAACTATAGGTAGCGACCCAGAAGTGGGTACATGGCTTTTGTTTTCGGTCGTGGCAAACACTGAAATGTTCATAAATTATTTTTTCTACAGTCTATATACAAAGTAGGCAGTTTGTCAACGTGAAATGTCACTTTGCCGCTTGGCAGAAATAGAAAAATCTGTTGTGGCTAGCACAAGACCAGTCGCCGTTTCCATATTAGGCTATATAAGTATTGTATATATTAGACATTTCTGATACAAAAACACATATCTTCTTTATATGTTTTTATATTTTTTAATTCATTGATAAGATTGGCGGTATTTCTGAAGGGTATATGTAATATATGTATCTATAATTATAAATATTTAATTAATAATAAAATAAGAAATATTAAATGTACTTCCCAGAAAAAGTCTTCAGTAATGTCTGTGGCTTTTTGACACTCGCATTTATCTGTCACTTACAAACATTTTAATTTTTCCACTTGTTTTCCATGGGCTGCGAGATTCATTTACAACTTATTATTTTGTATATTTATATGCCTCTATCTTCAACTCTATAGAAGATATAATAAAATTTTTAAATGTATCGTATAGAGATTTTTATATTCTTTAATATTAGTAATAACAAAAATTGTAAAAAAATAATATTTAGAAGATTTTTTTAAAGAAACTATTACTTCCGGTTGTCCAATTGTTACCAAAATCTAATCAGCTCTTCCCATGAATGTCAGATTGAGGAAACTGCAGTTAAATATTTTTTAAGTCTTATAGTATTTGAGAAACCGTGGTTCCAACACACACACACACACACAGACATCATCGTAAAAATGGTTTAATCGGATTATTGGGCTTCCAAATTATCAAGAGGTGGCGCTGATGTCAAACGTCAAAATTCAAACGAATGGTACATTTTTCGCTGGCTTCCATAAGAGTACAATTAGTATCAGACTAATTTTCGTAGTTTTTAATTTAATTTCGGATTTAGTATAGTGTTTTTTTTTTTGTTAATTTCGGTAGAATTTTCTTGTAGTAACAATTTAGTGATAGTTTTAATAATATTTTAGTTAATATTATTTAGTCATATTTTAATTAACAGTATATTAGTTTTTTAATAAAAAAATATTTGATTTCCTTTATTTAGATTGTATTTCAATGCCGTAGTTGTACATATATTAATTCTATCTACATAGCTTTACTTTTATTTAATTGTTTTTCTTTCATAATGAACAATTTTCTTTGCTTAGAGTTAGATACTATTTGTAGATTTGGGAATTTTAGTGTATCATCTAGAAATATGGTGGAAGGCCAGCAAGTAATAAATAGTGGCTACATAATATTATGCGGTAAATATTTTCGGAGAAAATTCCATCGTAACTTTAACCTATAAATTGCATATCTCCTAATTTGTTCATTATTTTTTTAAAAATCAAAAACTTACCTGTTATATTAGCAGTAATTCAGATCCTACTAAGAACAAAACAATAATAGCCGAAGATAAAAGCGTATTAAAATTCGTATACAAGTAAATACAATCCCTGAATAAAACAACCTCTTTGTACATGTACACTTCACTCAGTTCAGAAATCTGCCACCAGTGGCGCATTTTAATTTTGGAAGCCCAATAGGGACCTTAAAACGTGCTTATCCACTAAAATTTGGAAATGCGATTTTTAGCATGATTCCAATACCTCTTTTTGCGAGAAGTCAAAAGCGCTCACTGTCCGAATTTCTAACTATAAAATGTTAAGAAATGTCACTTGTCTACATTGTGAACGTTTATAGTTAGGAACTAATGGCGCTGTAGTTGTTTACACATTTACCACCTCCACAGTTAGCCTGCATAGACTGCTCTGTCGGTATATTACATAACCAAACAAAATGTTGTACTGCTGTGTAAAGGAATACAGAAATAAAATAGGGCATTCATTTACAAAAACGAAAGTACAAAATGCTTAGATTAGATTAAACCAATAGCTCAAGAAGAATGGAAAATGACGATAAATTAAAATTTAAAAAATATCGTTATTTATTGAGTAGAACTGTAAGTACTAAGTGTACATTTTATTATTTTTTGTTATGGTGGAGGATTCCAATATGGCGAGTGTAGAAAAAATCTTGTGTGTTTCGAGTGCAAATGAACATTGTCGATTTCGAGAGAAACAACCTCTCAATCGACAATATCCCATTTTGCGTTCTTAATACACAAATAGCTATTTCCTTGATGCACTATATATTCAATTAACATGCCGACAAAAACATTTTCTAAATTGTATATCATTCTATTCTGTGTTTTTATACAGAAGCCGTGAAGATTTCTCAAGCAATTAGCGCATGTGCGTGAGTAAGAAGGCATTAGTGTAATTGAAAACATCAGGTGTGGAGCTCACATCCTGGGAATCAAAAACAAATGAGCACTGGTTCGGTAAAACTATCATTACTTCAATCAAGCTATTTCAAAGCAATTACGGATAGAACTGCTCTTTCGCACTTCGTTGTCATTAAAATACGGTTAGTGAGAGTTAGGTACTGAATCATATGTACAAGAAATGAAATATAGTTAGATTGTTTATTAATATGGTTAATCTTTGGCTCTGTCCGATGTTGCATTTTGACATTTGGTATTTAGTAGTGCTGTGAAGATCCGACAAAAAATGGATTCGAGTACCCGGATTTTGAAAATATCCGGTTCCTCGGATATCCGACGTTCGAATATTGAAGCGGATATCCGTAAATTTAATTCGGATTTGGATGCGGATCCTGGTTTGGGTACCATATCCCATTCGGGTTCGGATTCGATGTGTTGTTCACGGATCCGGATCCGAATTTTAATTCTGGATCCGTTTCATCATTTTGAATGTAAAGGCAAACATTTGAATGTGGACGGTTGTAGAGACAGCGGTCTGTAATCAGCAATAAATTTTATAATACCCCTCTAAAATAGCCAGGTAGTTGGTGCAAATTTTTCTTAGAATATTGAAAATTCTGTAGTTCTAAAATTTTAACATTCAATATAACAAATACTTCAAAGAAACAGGTTCATTGCAGGTGTCAAAATACCTATTTATTTATATCGTGCATGTGTTTCACATAAAAGGGATTGTTTTTGTTACCTACTTATAGTTCTGTGGAATCGAGTAATTTCCTTCTTAGCGGATGCTAAAAGTTTAACATCAAAAATATACCGACTATTAACTACATCAAACAAAAATGTATAGTGGATTATTTCATAATCAAATTTATTTGGTTTTGTAACTCCATGATAATATGCATTCAAATATTATCATCTGGTTCAGTACTGAGAATAGGTACTCGAATCCGAGAACCGATGCGCATACTGAAATTCCATATCTAAAATCCGATACTCATATTCGGATCCGAATCCAAAATCCAATACTCAGATTCGGATCCAAAACCCGATACTCAGATCCGGATCCAAAATCCGATACTCAGATCCGGATCCAAAATCCGATACTGAGATTTGGATCCGAGATCCGGATAGTTCAACATTCAATTATCTGGATATCCGGATATTTTTGGATCCGAAACCGAAACTATCCGGATCCCACCACTTGTATTTAGGTCTTCATAAAAATACAGCTCCGAATGGCACACTTATGACATCCATTCGATTATATATATCAAGCATGCAAAAAAATAAATCGTTTATTATCAAACAAATGTGAGTTTGACATAAATAACGCCTGCACACTCATCTGATGTTAGGTATTTTTGGTTACATCTGTGATCTGGCGCACGCAAGAAAATTGTCGGTATCGAAAAGGTTATTAATTGCCGCTAAAAAAATTACTTATAGTCAGAAAAATTGACTGTCGGGTCTAGCAGTAGAACTACAAATATCGTAATTATGACAAAGTTCAAAGTCATTATTTGCGCCGCTCTTTTGGAATGGAGACATGCATCGCCTGGCACGTCTACCTGCCCTGAGTGCTCTGTATAGGAAATAATCTTACTATTCGTTTATCAAAAATGCTGTTTTTGTTTGAAATAATTTTTGAAACTAGTTTTCATTCTCATAAGAAATTATACAAAAATAGCATTTATATTGAAAGAACAGTAAGATTATTATTATTTTACTATAGAGAGTATATCTTCATTTCAACAGAGCGGCGCAAAAAATAGCCCGATGTTACCCAATATTATAAGGCAAGCAGTGAGTGATATGCCACTTTCTCAGAATAGGGCTGTTGCAAGAATTTTTATATGACTTCTAAGTATTAAATTTTAAAAGATATTGTTCTCTAAAGAGCTTCAAATTTGAAAATATCACGAAATATCCTTTAGATATTTTACAATTAATTTTTGAAATTTGGATAAAATTTTGAATAAGTGACATGATCTGAAACAGAATGTGACGTCAGAGTACATACATCTTCAGCGTTTCTAAGGTATCAAGTGTATTGTCAAAGTTGTCAAACAAGTGTCAAATTTTTAGATTGGTTCAAGTTGTATATGTAGGTAATAAAAAGTGAATGAGTAATTTACGACATTGTATTGTGCCTTCTTACAAAAATACTGTTAGGAAAAACCTACTATAGAGTTTATAAATTTTACAAAAGATGCGAAAAAAAGAAAATTGTGGCTAGAAGCAGTAGGTCAAAGAGCTGATAATTTGTCAAAAAAATCGTATCTACATAGATCTACATGTCCTATAGCAGATTCTATATAAGAATCACGACCAGAACTTTAAAGTAAAATATATTATCAATTTATATAGTAAATTATTATTTCGGTAGCAGTAAAACAATCGTTCTGATATAAATTCAGTCATCATCCAGCTATCGAACTTCGGTAAATTGTCCGACTTAGCTTGAGTGTAATTTGAATTAGCCATTATTACTTTATTATTCATTTACAATGAGCAATGTCAGCGTCAAATGTCAAATTAAAAGATTTTGTTATGTTATTATGTGACAAACTTTAGCCTACGTTTATTTATATAAATAATGTGAATAAACGTAGGTGATGGAAAAACTGTTTTCCTATTGGCTATTAATGATGTAATGTATGTGCTTCTACGTCACAGGAGAGGGGGGTAGTTTTTCAGAACGCCAATCTTTTTATTTAATTATTTCCACAAATAACAACAAATTATTAAAATAAAAATTATTACTAAGAAAATCATTCCATTTAAAATAGTTTTTGAAAAATGTGAAACAGGCTCATTATGATATTTATAGTTTTATTCGTAGCCGCGAGTGCCTGAGTGGGAAGTGGGAAGCCGGGTTCGATCCCGACCGATATCAAATATTTCGAATTTTAAATGGCACAAATGTGACCCCTGTGGTGCACTCTCCACGCCAGCACTAAGTGCCCGTGAGGTAACGCCTGGTAAGCGCCCTCATGATACTATATGTCATCATCATTACTGACCCAGAAATGGGTAATATGCCGTGATATATATTTTTTAAGTTTTATTGCTAGACCCGACAGTCAATTTTTCTGACTCCAGTACGCAACATTTTGTCTTATACGGGCAACTGTTGCCGTTAACAACAAATTGTCAATAAGTTTTATCGTAGAATATGGTCTTTACAATGCTTTAGCTAGAAGTCCTTAACATCGTCCATAACTAAGCAATAAATTGTCTTTTTCTCGTTGAATACCTTTTTATGATATAATTAGGGTCAAGTCCGCTAAACCCTCAATAACCTTTTTGCAAAAATAATTCCGACAAAAATCATATTCTCCAGTCCCTTCGTTTCGCATTTGTTATCTCGCTTTTCGTTTTTGTGCCGTGAACGGACGTCCTTGTTCTCTCCTCTTTATTTTCGCAGTGACATCTGCCGGGTGATGAGGGTTGGGCACCCTGTCCCAACCCCAAACGGTTGCAAAGTTACGTTCTTTGTCCTGGTTGTGTCTGTGTCCCAGTTAGACACACCACACACATGGAAAGAATATGGCCATAGAGGTATAGGGCATTGTGGTAAAATAAGGGATGAAATGGGTAAATTAATAAGGAATAGGGGTGCAAATTAGGTGATTGTCAAGAGGAAGATAAAATTTTAAGGATGAATACAAGATTGATTTTCACAAGCAGGGTGGTTCAAAAATAAGGACAAATGGCTATTTTCTTTATTATTAATTTTAGACTTATAGCTTTTTGGTGTAAAAAGATCCTGAATGGGGGATTACACATTTTTTTTTTATAATTTCATTAGGAAAACTAAGACTATTGATGAAAATCCGGTGAAAAAATTCCTATTAATAAGCGAGTTATAGTCTCCAGAATTTTGAAAAGATTGACGTGACGTCACATTTATGTGTTTTTATATCAAACTGTTTTCATCATGGACCTAAATGTTCTTGAAATATATGCTATTTTAAGTTATATTTACATAAAAATAAATTAATATTATAACACTGTATAAGTCTACATACTTTATAATTACAGGTGTATTTAAATTATTAAGTTTAATGCAAGAAATTTATGTTAAAATAAAAACTGTTTGGAAACTGTAGTACAGGAATGTTAGCCCCTCCTTTCGAATTTGAATTTCTTAACTTCCATTGGTAGTAATCCCACCTCCTAACACGCTATTTGTAATGCATGTATAGGCGGTTTCTCGGTCGCCAATCAAAATATTTTCATATTAGTGTCGAAGCGTTATAACAAAAAACCCTTTATTTCCGAAATATCTCAATTATACTATTTCATTTTTTTATTAATATTCGTTACTCAGCATATACATTCGTATTTTTTTACTATTTTCCTTTAATTCGATTGAGCCGTAATCCCCCATTCTACTTATCGTTGATTTTTCAAATGTATACGAGTATAAATTTTTACTTCCTTGTACGAAGTAAAGGAAGTATTGTAATCGCGAAAAATTTTCCAGATTTCAACGGAAATATACATTTTGACCATCCCTGAATCCATTTTGACTAATTTCGTTGTGACGTCTGTACGTACGTACGTATCTCGCATAACTGAAAAACGAGAAGCCATAGAAAGTTAAAATTTTGTATTTATGACTGTTATAACATCTCCCTTTTTGGTCATTACCTAACTTTTGGAAGTGATACTTTACTTGAAGCCTGTAGTAGATTTTAATGCAAAACTATATTAAAATATAATCCAAAACTTTTCAAATTTGGTATATAAGACTTTTATATCAATGGAAATAATATAATAGATTTTAGTTAATATGGTCTACCCGGAAGTGGTGCTTTACTTGAAGCCTATAATAGATTTTAATGAAAAACTATATTAAAATATAATCCAAAACTTTTCAAATTTGGTATATAATACTCTTATGTCAATGTGAATAACATACTAGATTTTAGTTAAAATGGTCTGCCCGGAAGTGGTACTTTACTTGAAGCCTATAATAGATTATAATGAAAAACTATATTAAAATATAATCCAAAACTTAAAATTTGGTGTATAATACTTTTATATCAATGGAAATAACATAATAGATTTTGGTTAAAATAGTCTAACCGGAAGTGATACTTTACTTGAAGCTGTTATCAGTTTTTCTTGAAAAAAATAATGTTATTTTGATTTTAATAATAAATGCTTCAAATAAAAGTTTTAGAGAATTGAATTCTGCGTCGAAAACATCAAGTATGATTAAATTAGCTCTTTAAGCAAGATATGTATATTTAAAAATGATGTACTTTTTGGTTTCTGTAATTAAATTTGCTATGAATTAGGACAAAAAATACGTGCAATTTTATGATTGGGTCTGTTATAATACATATTTTAATTATTAACAAAATATGTACAGTGTAACAGGCGTACAAGGAAGTCATGTGGTGTCCACATCAGATATTTATTTATAGTAATCTTCACGTAAGAATGTAGTTGCGTAATAAAAAGTGTATGATTCTTGACGACATTAGGGATGCACTCGATTTCGAGCTTTGGTCGACTCGGCCCAAAGCCCGGCTGAATTTCGAGTCGATTATCGAGCCGGGCTGAAGATATTTTTTTTTTCTCGGGCCAAATCGGGCCTATTATTTGCAAAAGTTGAGGCGAATCGGACTTCGGTATTGGCACAGAATATACATGACTAACATCACCAGAAGCGACAATGTTGTATGTATTGCCGTCAGTGTGCTCATGGCTATGTGTGCGTGAACTTATGCCCGTATTCATAGTCAGTACTTCGCCTCGACTCATACTTGAGTCTGCCTTGAGTACCAGATTTCGTTTCATAGTCGCTACTTGTTTCTTCACTCGTACTTCGATCGAAGGTTTACTTGAGGCGAGTTCCAAGCAACCTTGAGTAATGCTCAAGTACTGATTGATGCTTTTTTCAAAAAAATTAGGTAGACTTGATCAATATTTAAAAAAACTGTTTCCCTCACATATGACATCTAAGTTAAATAATGAATCATGAAGATAATCAACAATTCTTAGAATTTGTAGACATAGAAGAAGAAGCCTTAATAATAACAACGAAAGAGGGTTGCTTCAAGATGATATATCCGTGATATAACTCATATATCTGTAACCTGTGACATGTATGTAGATTAAATATTAAAATTTACAAATATACCAACATAGTTATTACATCTAAAATCCTCCCTAGAAAACCGAGAATTCACGAAGTTTCGACTATGAAACATATGATGTGCTTGAGGTCGAGAACGACCAGAGTAATGCTTGGCGAAGTAATACTCAAGTACGAGATTGAGCATCGACTATGAATACGGGCATTAGACCAGGGAAGGGGTAACGCAAGGAGATTGGGCGTACTCCAGTACGCCCGGCTGTGCCAGTGACGGAGTGTCGGCGTTCGTGTGTAGGACAGTTTAGCGCAAGAATATTACAACTACCAGACTAGACTATTAGACATAATGCCGGGGCTATATATTGTTGCGTAAAAGGCTTTAAACGTTTAAGTTTTATAGTATTAACATTGATATCAAAATAAATAATTTTTCTTCCTAGACACCTACGCAGATATCTTACGTACGCCGTAGCTAGCGCGCAAAGGTTAAAAATCTGCAAAAATTTGAATATTTGCATTTATTTAGTGATGTATGGACTTTTCGGATAAAACAAGTACATCTTTAAAATGACCTACTAAAGAGATAACTACCATAATTTATCCGACTTCGTATCTCTTATAGTTTCCGTTCCGAGATCCCAATGGTGAGCCTAGAAAAACGAACAGTCTGTATAGAAATTCTTCTTCTTGGCAAATTCATTGATTCGAATCGCTTGTAATTTTTGTTGTTTAGTTATAAGAAAATGAAATTATACTTAAAAGAAACTGGCAAAAAAACCATTTACGTATATTGATTTGCGCACAAAACAAACTATCTTGTTCTTATTAGCTCTTTGAGCGATAATTGCTTACAAGGAAATTTTGCACTTTGCATAATAAATATTCATTATTTCAGAACCTCAGAAAATAAAATAAATTGGAAGATATTTTATTCTAATTTTCTCAATAGTGTACAAGTTGCCGATTTTGTTGATCTATTTGCCCAACTGATGATGGCTGCATGACAGTTGAAATGTACATTTTGATTAAAAATAAATTTTGAAGAAAAGTTTTTATTGTTGTTATTTACCAATATTTGTATATACCCAGCAATGGGTAATAACTCGTAATGATATATTTATTTATGAAATTTTTTATAAAATAAAAGTAATTTTTGGTTGGAACATTGCTCATTCGCCCCCCCCCCCTGTGTTAAGGGCAGCTGACAAGGTTTACAGGGAGCACGTCTTTACATCGAATTAGGGGAAACACAATAGTCATATTAGCTGATTAAATAAGTGTAACAAGAACATGTATATAAAATAAACAATAAATACATAATGCTATTTCAACATGAATATATTGCCTGTGAATTATTCACCAATATAATTAGTGGTCTACAATTTAACATTCATGCTAATGGATTTTTGATAAAACTATCTATTAATGGTAAAAAATTGAATTCAAGGTCGCCTATTATATATATATTAAATATTATAAATTGATTCCTATGACAGCTTGTGCCTGTTTCGCTGAATTTATATTGCTATAATGATAAGCAAGTTGTAAAATTAAGTACTATATTATTTATAGTTTAACAAATGTTTAATTTTGTGATTAGGAAATGTATATTGGTGTCTTATCTCCTGGGTATGAAACAATAAATATTAATTTATCATTGATAAGTGCAAATAAAACATTTACTACAATGTACAGTTTATTAATTTTGTATTTTATGAGTGAAAAATAGTTTATACCACTTTCTGATCCTATATTTTCTACCTTTGGTTTTGCACTTGACACTGACATCTGTCAATTAGAATTTTTTGAATATTGCAGCTATTTCTATGATAAATAGCAAAGCTGACTAATTTATAATAACATAAAATGTCAAAAAGTAATATTTAACTGAGGTTTTTTAAGAAATATAAATTTCGAATTAAAGTACTTCCGGTAGATTAATTATAACCAAAATCTAATCAACCCTTCATATAGATGTAAAGAAGAGGAATACGAAAGAATTATAATTTTTAGAATTGTAGTATTGGAGTTATCGTCGGAGAAAAATTTGTCACACACGGACACACACACACGCACACATACACACACAATAGTAAATTCGTGTAATAGGGACCCTAAAACTTGCTTATTCATAATAGTAATTTACTTAACAAGACCTGAAAGTGATACTTTACTGGGTGAGCAAGCATATTCCAGAGCGAGCCGTAGGCGAGCTTTGGAAGCTTGTGAGCCCAGTATAGACACTTTCATGTCATGTTGGGTACAATATTTTTTTTTGCGATCCTGAAAAAGGAATAAAAAAGTATTATATTATTTTTTACTGCGAGCAAATAAGAAATAAATAAACAACTGATCTCCATGGAAACATTTATCTTTACCGGTCCCGGGATCGGTAAAGTACTTTCCGATCCCTTATAGACAACTTTCCGAGCTAGCTCAGCAAAGAAGGACTTTCCGGTCTAAATAGTGATCAGAAAGAGCTCATTTTCTGGGCGATCGCGAAAAAAATAAATAAAATAAATATATCATCACGGCATATTACCCATTTCTGGGTGTGCCACTATCTACAACACATGTAGACATCAGTAATGATGACGATATATTTTACCGTGTGGGCGCTTAGCAGGCGTCACCTCACGGGCACTCATAGCTGGTGTGGAGAGTGCACCACAGGGGTCACTTTTGTGCCATTTAAAATTGGAAATATTTGGCGTCTGTCGGGATCGAACCCGGTTCCCCCGGGTCCGCGACCAGATACTTAGGCACATAACACTGATTTTGTTGACCAAAGACAATATCTTCCTTACCTAAAGGTGACGGAAGGTAAAGGCCATTGTGATAAAAAAAATTCCGACGATAACTCCAATACTAAAATTCTAAAAATTATAATTCTTTCGTATGCCTCTTCTTAACATCCATATGAAGAGCTTATTTCAAGTTCTTAACACTTTTTCTTAAAAAACGCAATTACATAAATATCATTTTTTGACATTATATGTGATTATCAATATGAAAGAATATCTATTCTCTTTACGGTTTGATTATACATTTTCCTTCATATTCAATAGATACAGGCACGTACCACGATCACGGTTTTAACTAAAACACTGTTTTAAGAAATGTCAAATTCAAATTTCAAAATGTAATTTCACCCTTATGTTAGAAGATCGATTTATATAAAAATATTTGTTTGAATACAAACTATGTTCTGTTTTAATAGTAATTTACGTAACAAGACCTGAAAGTGATACTTTACTGGGTGAGCAAGCATATTCCAGAGCGAGTCGTAGGCGAGCTTTGGAAGCTTGTGAGCCCAGTATAGACACTTTCAAGCTTCCAAAGCTCGCCTACGACTCGCTCTGGAATATGCTTGCTCACCCAGTAAAGTATCACTTTCAGGTCATGTTGAGTACAATATTTTTTTTGCGATCCTGAAAAAGAATAAAAAAGTATTATTTTATTTTTTACTGTGAGCAAATAAGAAATAAATAAACAACTGATCTCCATGGAAACATTTAGCTTTACCGGTCCCGGGATCGGTAAAGTACTTTCCGATCCTTTTTTAGACAACTTTCCGAGCTAGCTCAGCAAAGGACTTTCCGGTCTAAATAGTGATCAGAAAGAGCTCATTTTCTGGGCGATCGCGAAATAAATAATATTTTGATAAATTTGATAGTATTTATTATTATTATCAAATAATGAAATTTGACATTTCTTAAAATGTGTTTTTATTAAAACCGTGATCGTGGTACGAGTCATGGAGTTCAAGATTTATAAAGAGATTAACTTACATTAATCAGCTATAGCTACTATAATCGTGTTATAAATTTATTGGATTTATAGAATCTTTTCCAAGAAACTCTCCATATGGAATTTGTAGGAAATAGTACATGTATGTGTTACAATTTTACTGGATATATAGAATCTTTTCCAAGGAACTTTTGGTATTAGATTTGTATTAAATGCATAGAAATGAAGGTAATGTGTCGGCTACATCATATTTTCTAATCATGTATTCCTAGAAATGGACCAGTTAAAATATCGGCTGTTGAATTAGTTGAACTGAGAAAGATCAGTTAGCATTGAATCATGAATTAAATATCCCAAATATTTTTAGGGGGTCCCGTGGCCGCGTGCCTGAGTGTCTGGTCGCGAATCTGGGGGAACCGGGTTCGATCCCGACAGACGCCAAATATTTCCAATTTTAAATGGCACAAAAGTGACCCCTGTGGAGCACTTTCCACACCAGCTATGAGTGCCCGTGAGGTGACGTTTGGTAAGCGCCCACACGGTAAAATATATCGTCATCATTACCGATGTCTACATGTATTGTAGATACTGGCACACCCAGAAATGGGTAATATGCCGTGATGATATATTTATTTATATTTATTTTAAATATTTTTAGTTTTGCTTACGGTCCCGGTCGATTCCCCATCTAAAAACAAACCATTCTCACCCATACTTAACTCTATAGATCACTTACGGGTCGTTGTATTTACGACATAACCTTTGGCAATATAATCTTGTTATTGATGTCAGTCTAGATGTTATGTATCTATATCTTTATTATCTATATTTCTTGTCGAGTCTGAAACACTAATAACAGTAATAATTTGAGCAGAGCATGTTACATTAAACATCGATTAGACGATCAGATAAATACAATGATTAATTGCTTTCAAATTTTGTCGGCCGCATCATTAATTTCGTGCCTACAAATGTGATCATCGCCATACAAAGGAACCAGCAAAACAAAACATACGCTTTATATATTTTTATACAAATTTTTATTATTCATTCTTGTATTAAGCATAACAACGGTTTGAGGCTGTTGCTATTGTTAAAGGAAAATAAATGTTGAAAGGAACACAATTACTTTTCATAATATGTAAATGATTGTTGGTCTGCACTTAATCTTAGTCAATATTATTCTATCTGTAGGCAAAATAAGGTCATTAGCAAAATCTGCGAAAATAGCATGATACAGCAACAATGGGTAAAAATAAAATATAAGTTCGATTGAAGTTTAGTATTGTTGAAGAAAATTGCTTTCAATACAATATATAAATTGGAATAATACTACCTTTATTTTTAGTTTAAGTTCTGTATTTATTATTTAAATTCAACGTTTCGGTACCATAAACTGGTGCCTTCTTCAGGGGATACATTGACATAAATATGTGAAATAACAAAAACAACAAGTAACCAAGGTAACAAGAAATATTCATAAATGTTACTTTTTTTACGTATACAATTTTCTAGACAATATATGCATGCCCGGCAATAACATGGACGGCAAACATGCATCTTCTCAGGACAAAATCTCCTTTTGCCAGAGGAAAAACCGTCCCAAAAACTGGCAGAGAAGTGATCTGTATAACTCAGAGACGCTTTATCGGTAGCGAAATACCGCAGCCGTACTCTTTATTAACAGATGTTAGAAAAAGTTTAGAAAAAATTGTATACATATTACAAATTACAACATATTTAATATTGGAAGCCATGCGCGACTAAGTTCTAATCCGTCACAATGATTGAGATTGATATTTCTTGTTTTATAAATCTCAATGGCTTCTCTAATTAATCTGTTGTTCAGTCGAGTAGGTCTTGCAATTATTTTCGTATCTTCAAATTTAATTTGGTGGAATTCTTCCAAGGCATGTTCTGCAACGGACGATTTCTCAGGCTGGTTCAATCTGATCGATCGATGATGTTCGCTCAATCTTGTAGAGACAGTTCTACCAGTCTGGCCGATGTAAACTCTCCCGCAGACACATGGAATTCTGTAAATCCCTGATGATTGAAGAGGGATGACGTCTTTCACTTGTTTCAACATATGACGAAATTTAACATATGGTGAAAACGAAATCTTCATGTTCTTACGAAGAATTCTACCAATCTTGTCCGTTACGTTTTTAACATAAGGAAGCGATGCATATAATACGTTCCTTTCTTCTTCATTGTTTGTTGTTCTTTTTGCTTTAAGACATTTTTCAATAGAAGACACAGAATATCCATTCTTTATAAAAAAATATTTTTAATTTCACTCATCTCTTCTTTTAATTTATCTGGATGGCATATATCTGTAGCTCTTCTTATTAGACATAAGCTGTAAACTGTTTACTATTTTATATAAACTTTTACTTCCAGTTGTCCAATCGTTACCGAAATCTAATCAGCTGTTCCCATTAATGTTATAATATCTTAAGTACGACGTGGAAATAATTCTTTTTGGTTGAAATAATAGAGGAATTATTTTACAGGGTTCTGAACAGGCTACTTCATCGCTGTTTTTTTATTTTAAAAACTTGAAAACGAGATTTTCTTTTGATTAATTTTAATTCGTTAATGTGACAGATGCTGAAAAAAGTTTCCCAACTTCTCAACCTTACAAACTTTTTACAATGGGAAATTTAGAGATAATTTTTGAACAAATTTGACACTGCCCTTTCAACTGGAAGTAAAATTAAATTGTTTTAAATTGCTTCCAGAGACGTTGTATATAATTCCAATACTTATTTTAGGAAATAATTATTGAGAAAATCGTTACTTCTCTTGAAAAATCCGCGACCAGTTGGGATTTAATGCCATCAAATCCAAATTGGCCAATCAGAGCAGCGGTTTGGAAATCACATGGTTCTAGTGGCTATATATTTTGTTTATTTATGCCAATTGTTTCTTTGCAGTTGTTTAATAAGAAACTAGTGCTCATTCGGTTTTATTAACAGTATCAAAATTTCAAATAATTTCAATAATAAAATTGTTTGAAGCTGTTCAGTGATTTAAAGTTCAACTTTTAACTACAAGTTGAAAATGTAACTCCGCTGAAAAGAAAAGAAAAACAATTTATTTAACATTGTTTTATGTAAAGCATGTTATGTTTAAATGTTTTAATAAAAACTTTTGAAGATGAAACTCTACATCAAATAACCATTAAACCTTCAATGATTTGATTTATAATAATTTAACAATTGCACCAAAACTTAAAATCAACCCATAAACAAAAAATTTAATGGAGCCAACACAAAACCTCCCGCTATTTAATTTTTATTATGTAATTTAAATACATACCTACGTATTTACTAATGCTGCAAACTATATTATGTTCCATTGCATATAACTATTGCTTTATTTACTATTTTCTTTTTAAAATGTCGCTGTTATTAATTTGAAGAGATTAATTTTTTGACAGTGACATTTACCTGTCAGTTACATTCATTTGAAATATGAACGGTGTAACAAAGGAATTGTGTTTTTCTTAGGCTTCGGGATTTATAAAAAAAATTATTTTTAAATTTATCTGTAAAATATGTATATAGAAAAAGTTAATATGTTCCTGTAGAAAATTCAATAATCTTTAATTTTCATGATAGTATTTGAGTTAAAGCGAAGACAAAATCCATACACACACACACACACATTCACACACACATATACAGACATCATCGTGAAAATGTTAAAATTGGTTTCTAGAGACTTTAAAAAAATCTCGATATGTGATTTTTAGCATGATCCGTATACCTCCCTTACCAAGGGTAGCGGGAGTTAAAAATGCAAATTGAAATTTTGACAGTAATGAACAATAATTTATTTAACATTTCTATTCAATGCAATATTGTCAGTGGGGTTTGTGACTAAATTTTGATTTTTACATATATGATACTAGACCAAAAAATAAAATACCCGTATTTTTTTAAATTTATTAATTATTCGTAGTTTACGAGAAAATAATTATTAAAATTTTGGAGAAGGGATCTGTGACGTCAGTAGGGTAGAATGATAGAAGAAGACAGTTAGACTGAGATTCCATAACCTATCACAACACATCTATCTCAGTCTAACTGTCTTCTTCTACCATTCTACCCTATTGACGTCACAGTTCCCTTCTCCAAAACATTAAATTGCTAAGAATATTATTACAAGAATATTATTACAAACTAATGTTTAGTTTTTATTATTATAATGAGAAGCTATAGTGGTTTGTTTTTAAATATTATGACTTATATACAGAGAATTTATTTTAAAATGCAACATTATAGTTCATCACTTCCATTGTTACTCACTATTGTCTAAAAATGACAGCAATGTAATATTTGTCCATTTTAAAATGCGACATTATAAATAGTATTGCAGCACAGGAGATACCTCCAAAACACATCACAAATGGTGTCAATTCTTATTACGACCGACTAGAATATTGCCTCAGAGTGATTGGGGGTATTTTTTTAAATTAGTTTTGATAATACAAAACTAAAAATTTTGTATGTTGCATTTTAAAATGGACAAATATTACATTGCTGTCATTTTTTGACAATAGTGAGTAACCATGGAAGTGATTCGCCATATGTTGCATGTTAAAATAAATTCCCTGTATTGAAATTCGATTATGGTCACATACCCCATTTAAGGAACGTTTAAAATTTAAGTTACGTTGGTGGAACTGGTCATTAAAGACGTTAATATTCTTAAGGAAAAATATAAAAAAAAATACAATAATCCTTCAGAGGACGCCAATATAATTAAAGAAGATTCAATATGTTCGTATAATTTTGTGGAAACGGACTTTATACTTACGAAATAATTCATTTAAAATTCTAATTACCAACATCCATTTTAAGTACAACAAACGTAGTCCTTCTAAGTTACGATATCGTAAATCACACAAAACTTTTATTTATTATTGCAACTTTGCAAATAATTCATCCCTATTCGAAGCAACCCTTATGAACTAACACAAACACGTACGTCGTATGTAAGTGTGTTTGTGTGTGGAGCGAAGACACATGGCTGGGTAAGGGGCGAAGAGGGTAAGGGAAGAAACTCAGAGGGTGTCACGTGATGATGTAATATACGAGAAACGAGCCAGCCATGAAGTAAGGGGAGGTTCGTCACTACAGGACCGAACTTAGGGGGAGAATGAATAAATATTAATTGATTTATAGGAGTACCCTCATAGTCACTAAAGCGTTTGGGTGTTATTTTTATTTCGGTGTATAGTATGACAAGGTCTAAATAATAGTTACAATTTAATTGCAAATTAAAAATGAGTGTTATAAATCATATTTTAAATGAAGACGATATCTAAATGTCGGAAAATAACAATTATTATAAAAGGTATTTACGAAAATTCTACGGGTAAACTGGTATATATCGGTAAACAGCTGTTCATCAGGTTACAGCTACCACGATAGATATTTTAAGAATAAACAAGGTAGATATATAATCTATGAAAAGCAGTTCAAACATGAAACATATCTGAAATTTGATGTAGTTAAACGCTATCTCGTCTCGTCTTCTGTATTATCATAATTAACTTCTGGAACCTACTTCCGACTCCAACTTCGCTTGGCATCTCTACTTTTTTACCTTCCGTCTCCTTTAGGTAAGGAAGGTATTGTCTTTATTCTAAAAATTCGTTGGTGAGTTGTTAATGAATAAGCACGTTTTAGGGTACCTAGAATTTACTATTTTTAAGATGATGTCTGTATAGGTTCGTGTGTCCTTGTGTGTGTGGGTGTGTATGTGTGTCCGTGTGTGACAATGTTTTTTCCGACGATAACTCCAATACTACAATTCTAAAAATTATCATTCTTTCGTATTTTTCTTCTTTACATCCATATAAAGAGCTGATTAGATTTTGGTTATAATTGATCCACCGGAAGTACCCTAATGTGAAGTTTTTGACAGTTTTTCTTTAAAAAAAAAAACGCAGTTAAATATTATTTTATGACATTTTATGTTATAAATATTAAAGAAAATGCTGTTCTTTATACGGTTTGATTATACATTTTCCTTCATATTCAATAGATATAGAGTTAAAGCATTATAAAGAGATTAACTTTCATAAATTAGTCAGCTTTGCTCTTTATCATTGAAACAGCTGATATATGCAAACAATTCTAATTGATAGATGTCAGTGTCAAATGCAAAACCAAATATGGCAAGTGTAGGATCAGAATGCCGGGAGTACGGGGAAGGCGAAAGAGAAGATGGAAGGACTGTATCGCAGAAGACTTGTGTGAAGAAGATGAGTTGGGCAGGAATGAGTGGAAGAGAAGAGTAAGAAACAGTGACCCCTAACAAAATTGGAGAAAGCTGGCGAATTTTATTGGATTTATATAATCTTTTCAAAGGAACTTTTGGCATAGAAAATGTAAAAGATGTGTTCGTGTTACGATTTTACATTATATATAGAATCTTTTCGAAGGAACTTCTGATATGGGATTTGTACAAAATACATCGAATTGACGGAAGGTTTTGTGCTGGCACAACAGATTTTTTTGAGGTTAGATTCTTCATTTACCGCATTTACCGGATGAATTACTCGATCCACAAATCATGGATCCGGTAGATGGATCTGGTAGATATGGTACAATTTTCGAACACGGTAATTTGACCACTTGTGGTTTCGAACGCAGTCGGTAGGTGAGAGAAATGTCTTTGTGTGAGTATGAAACCGTGACGTCACAAATTTAGACCGTGTTCACAATCACGAAAGTTTATTAGCAAAGCAAGTCACATATTTCAAATTACTTTGTTACTATAACTATATTTGAAGAGCAACATTTCAAAAGGAATAATATCCACTTTAAAAAAATTTGAGAAAAATAAAATTTTTTATTACATAAAAACAGAAAAAAGAATAGATGTTTGGGATAGGTTTTCTTCAACAGTAACTTTAGGTAATAGAATATTCAAAATGTTCTTTATCTGTTTTCATGTAATAAAAAATGTTATTTTACTCATTTTTTTTTAAAGTGGATATTATTCCTTTTGAAATGTTGCTCCTCATTTATTAAATGAGATGGATTTCATGATTTTATAAAACCTATGACTTTAATATGTTATTATGTATGAATACGTTTATGAATGTGGCTGAGGTGAAAGAAGTGTGCATGGATAGGAATGTGTAGCGAAAGATGATTGTTGCGTAACTATTATTGTGGTCCGGATGCGGTTATTCGCTACCGAAAATCGGTCACTTTAATATATTCTTTGTATGAATGTTATGATGATTTTGGACAAGGCGAAAGAAGAATGTTATTAAAGAGTTAAGTGATTCAGTGGAGCTCTTACTTTCATCCCTTTTCTTATTGTTTTCGGGTTTTTGCTAACCCACTAAGTGGGAAATGCGTGATTTTATGTATGTATGTATGTATGTATGTATGTATGTATAAAAAAATCTATAATTTTTTTCTGAAATGACCTCATTGGCAATCATAAATAAGTATAGGGTACAGACGTACCAATTTATACTAATTTTTTTGTTGCCAAATTTATTGATCACCCTGTAGTACGTTTTCCTGCACTTTTCAAGCCTTTCTTCAACTCCTTATAATATATTCATCACTTTTACAATTATCGCCCTCTTCCCCTAATTTTAATTAGCTAATCATCCCTGAATACAACCCTGTCGTTCCGGAAGGGATGTTATGGTTGAAGGCAATGAAGTAATAGCCGACAGAATTTGGGGTTAGACGTTAGGCGAACCTCGTTGTAATGTGTTAGATTAAAATGCTTTATAATCTTGCAAACATACACGACTGCCCCTGCCGTACGCCACTGACTTGCTCTAGTGCTAATAACAGGGGATGGAGATTTTTTTGAGCAATGATGAGGAAATAATTCGTGTCTCATTTGGGGGAATGTATGTTAAAAATTTGTTTATTAAATAACGGAGATTGTGATTCAACATAGGAGGGTGAGGGGGGTGTTATGAATCAGAAATTCTACGTTCACATCTGACTTTTAATTAATGCTACTGATGAATATGTAGATTCATGTATGATTTATTTAGTTACCTATACCTATTAATTTTAGTATGCATTTATTTGTCGCAGGACAAAACGAGACGAGACGAGACTTGAGGGCGGTTTTAACTTGGTCTCGACTACATTGGACTTGTCTCAAGTCTCGATTCTGCGTCCATCAGCAAATTGTTTTTATAATTGCGGTATAAAAATTCCAAAACGTATTGATACCACACAATATCTACAAGAACAGAACAGAATGTGACGTTAGAGTACATACAAACTGTCGCCTACTTTTATTTATATAAATAGCGTAAACTGTTTTCCTATTGGTTATGAATGACTTGTTGTATGTACTCCCTCACAGGAGTGGGGGGTGGGGTTGTTTTTCTTCACTATTTCTGGCGTCAATTTTTTTATTTACGAAAATAACAAATAACTGATACTTCTTTGTTGTTTGCCAAATTAAAAGATAATAACCTCAAAAATCTCAATAGCAATGTTGTTTATAAAATAAATTGTCTTGATTGTCAATCTTCGTATATTGGTGAACTAAACAATATATCTACAAAAGAATACAACAACATAATTACAATATTAATAAAAATAACAATAAACATAGTACCGGTAGTACATCATTGTCTTGCCCTTGAACATAAATTGGATTCAACAAAATTTTACATCATGAATCTAACATTCAAAAGAGATTATTTCTTGAAAGTTGTTACATAAATCTTGACGATAATTCTATAAATTGTAAATCTGATTACAATAATTCTAAAAATGTATATCCCAATATTAAATATATCACTTTACAGTAATTTTTTATTTTTTTTTTTACGATTGAATGATGAGCCCCTTTCAAATTAGATGTTTGAACACACAGTCCATTTATTTCTATATTATTCTGTTTATCTGTCTTATATCCGCACAAGTATGTCCAGCTAAAAATAATTAAATATGTAGATAACATGCAGATAACTTCAATTTTGAATCTTATTTTCCTTTATATACTGCTTCTCCTTCGATCATAGGCCGCACAGCACCATTTAAATAAATGCATATGTCTGACATTGTGATAAACATATTTAATTTCATTTAAAAATAACAAAATATCCTCAAAACAAAGCATCAAAATACAACTAGCACAAACGTAAAATATAATGTTTTCCCTATAAGTCGGTCATTAGTGCTGCCATCTCTAGGATGTGGCTCTCCCGGATAGTAAATACAAATAGTCTATTATTCGTACATACTGTATGTAAAAATATCCTGCTCCTTTTATTTATTTATACGGCCTGTGTGCGGTTTTATTCCCAATAAAATATTTCCCTAAACGCTTCCCCCATCGTAAAATCACGCAACCCTTAAATCAAAGCATCAACCATCCATTCCATCCCTTCGCACCCCTGGCTATAACATAATAAGGGCTGTTGGCATAAGGGTATAACACTGTACAGAACACTGAACAGTGAACATCCAACAGAGAGTTGAACATAGCGTGTCGCTGTTATACAGTACCATGCTTGCGTCGTTGCATAGTGCATCCCTATATGCTTCTATTAGGTTACACACGAGCTCTTGTTACCCCTGTAACCGAAGGCAGGGGGAAGGGGAGGGTATTTTTTAAGTAGGGGATGAAAAGATTGTAGACGAAGTTAAGTGCGGAGTAAACAACGAAATAATTACTTTCTTTTATCTTATGTAGGGTGTGCTAATCTGTTGAACGCTGGAAGTAGATTCTAGTAATGATATACTCTGACATGACAAGTAAAAGTTTCTGACAAATTTTTGTAAATTATTTATGGGAGTGGATCGTCGAACAAATCCGAACGTATTTAATAATACCGGCCCTAAGTCATCAGGAACACTTAACCTCTAAATTTGACATTTATATTTGTTCAGCAATGATTTACAAGTTAGTTTTTATTCTTATATGCATATAATTGAAATCTGTTGTAGGGATTACAATATTAATTTATTTATTTTGCTGTAATTAATAGATAATAATTTACCTATATGTGTATATAATAAAATTCTACACCACTGAAATATATAAAACTAACTGGAACTCGCATACTCTACCTATAGTAAAAATTTTTAGGCAGAGTAGTCACGTCATCATTTCATTACAAAATGAAAAAACACTGTAGTATTGTACATGTTTAGGAAAACGAAGAAAATAAATACTGTTTTTTGCATACTATAAGTAAAGTACATTTTAATTAAATTTACAATTATTTTAAGGTCGAACATAATGTTTTTAATGAGTTTTAATTTATTTAAAATAATTGTAGTTCATTTTTTCACCACATGTTGGTGCTATTGGATTTCAATATTTAAACGTTTACATGACATGTTTCTCCCGGAATTGTCAAGCGTCTGCTGTCATTAGTTCGTTACTTTTCTGTTTTTAGTTTGTGTTAATTTCAATAATTGTAAATTGTATTATTGGAGTATTTTCAATCAAATATAATATATTTTTTAAATGTTATTTTAATTATATTTTCAATAAATCGAATTTATAGTGCTACTCTTTACTTTTCTATAACACTACAGAATTGTAAATCTAAATAAAATCAAATCAATTTTTTTAAAAATATATTCAATGTCATTTAACATTAATTTTCTTATTTTTCATCAAGTGCTTTATTCACTCCCCGTATTCCTTCTGAAACCCGACTCGGTGTGCCCTACACCGAATTTTCAATACCATAAATTGGAAATATATTACATTTTACAATAAAATTCTATTATTATTCAACTATTAAATAAATTAACTTGATCACATAAATTAGCATCGCAGGTAAATACAATTATTTTCTAAAATTAAATTAGTGTACCATGTAAACCTACTAATTTCGTAACGTCATTTTACAAACTTTGATGACGTGACTACTCTGCCTAAATTTTTTTACTATATCAGCGTACGCTGCACTGAAGCCTCATTGAACAATAATGGCTGGTCCTGTTCGCGCACGGTCGTGCCGAACCGAACCTAGTCGAATACCTCGTATCATAGCTGATTGCTTTGTTTTCGTATTATGCTTCATTTATTTAAACATGCGCCACACGAAATAATTTCCGTCTACTCACGAACTGTCTCGATGTTTGCCGACTACTCCAGCAGCAGGCTTTCAATATATTTCACAGTCACGGTTCGTACGCGCATTCCAGTTAGTATATATTTCAGTGATCAATATCTTTTAATTATCTTCTTCTTCTTCTTTATGGGGTCCCGTGGCCGCGTGCCTGAGTGTCTGGTCGCGAACCTGGGGAACCGGGTTCGATCCCGACAGGCGCCAAATATTTCCAATTTTAAATGGCACAAAAGTGAGCCTGTGGTGCACTCTCCACACCAGCTATGAGTGCCCGTGTGGTCTCGCCTGGTAAGCGCCCACACGGTAAAATATATCGTCTTCATTACCGATGTCTACATGTGTTGTCGATACTGGCACACCCAGAAATGGGTAATATGCCGTGATGATATATTTATTTATTTTTATTTATCTTCTTCAAATTTTTCTTAATTCTTAAATCGGGTAGTTCTCCTTTATCGTTTGCCCGGAGATACCTTCAAAAAACATCGAAAATGAGACGACCTGTATACTTTAAAAAAACACCCGGTATATTCCTAGTGAAATAATACCCTAGTCTGCAAAGTACCTACTTTGTAGACGATTAAATATCAACCAACTGCACCTACTTTTTTATCGTTCGTTGAAAAAACCATGTTTACACTTTTTATTTTAAATTGTTTTTTATTTTCTTTCTGAATCTGTGAATACAATTAGTATCCTTGTAGAAAATTATTATAATTTATGTACGTGAGTGTGTATCAGCACGTGATATATTATCGCACACGCCACGATCATTTTATTGTGGGCGCATTACTAAATGAACTGTGGGATTGAAATATTTATCTGATTTGAACGCCGTCCAAACTCAGGCGTGCTGGTATGTCTCAGCAAATAGCCAAATTACCATACCATACATACCATTCATAAGCTATTACGAATTTTTCCGCTTAAGTGATATAAATGCATGTATTGCGCAATACATACATTCACGTGATGGCCAATCAAAGAAAAGGATCTTGTTCGGAAATTGCAAATGTATTGATCGATATATAATCATTTTTTGTTGTATTCTTTTTGAGTTTTTGTTATGTTTCTTTATATTAAGTTTACTTGGTTTCCCAAAAGTGTATACTCAAAAATTTTGTCGCCAAAAAATAATAATTTTATTCTGCTTTAAACTTTTACATTATGCTTTTTTCACTAAACTCTATTCTAGTTCTTAGAAAATTGTTTTAACTAATCTATTTCATTGAAAAAGATTCTATATATCCAGTAAAATTGTAATACGAACATAATACATTTTTTTACAAATTCCATACGGAGATATAAACTTGGCAGTAATATTATTTGATTGTAAAGAGAATGTTACGTAAGTGTATGCATTTTTAGAGTTTTTGAACAACTGTGTGAATTTTTAGAAATAAAAGTATTGAAATAAAAATGGATAAATGCTATAAAAAAGTTCCTTGGAAAATACTCTATAAATCCAATAAAATTATCACATGAATATACATTATGTATACTCATATATAAATACTCTAAAAATGCGTACACTTACGTAAATTCTCTTTACAATCAAATAATATTACTACTAAGTTTATATCTCTACCCATTTTTGAATTATTGCCCCAATATGGGGTATATTCAGATAAAAACTTCAAAATTTTCAAAAATCTAATTTTTATGGATCTAGATACTTCTCAATGCGCTGATTCCAAATTTTGAAACCGCAGGTCGATAACTCTTTTCGTTCTCGAGATATTTAGATTCAAAGTTTTGCTCAAAAATGCCCATTTTTGGGTACTAACCCAAAAATGGGTTGAGATATGAATTTGGCGACATCACCAATCGATTCTACGGATAAAAATACATAAGTATAGCAATTTTCATAATTTTTGTCCAACCGGTTCATTTTTTATGAATAAAAGCTTGAAAACCCCTGAAAATGGCCAAAATCTGAAAAAATCGTAAGGGGTACCCCTTACGATTTTTGCGATTTTTGGTCATTTTCAGTTATTTTGCTTTAGAGTTTGTAAGCGGTGTTCAAAAATTCTGAAAATTGGTGTACTTATGTAATTTTGCCCGTAAAATCGAATGGTGTTGTCGCCAAATTCATATCTCGACCCATTTTTGGGTTATTACCAAAAAATGGGCAGTTTTGAGAAAAATTTCGAATATAAATATCTCGAGAACGAAAAGAGATATTGACCTGCGGTTTCAAAATTTGGAATCAGCGCATTGGGAAGTATCTAGATACATAAAAATTAGATTTTTGAAAATTTTGAAGTTTTTATCTAAATGTGGAGTATATTGACTTTTGGGGCAATAATTCAAAACTGGGTAGAGATATAAACTTGGTAGTAATATTATTTGATTGTAAAGTGAATGTTACGTAAGTGTATGCATTTTTAGAGTATTTGAACAACTGTGTGAATTTTTAGAAATAAAAGTATTGAAATAAAAACGGATAAATTCTATAAAAAAGTTCCTTGGAAAATATTCTATAAATCCAATAAAATTATAACATGAACGTGCACTATGTAAATTGCACTTGACAATTCAGCTCCAATTTTATTGGGGTCAGTGTTTCTTACTCTTCTCTTTCACTCATTCCTGTCCAACGCATCTTCTTTGTACAGTTCTTCCTCTCTCAAGTCCTGCGATAAAGTACTTCCATCTTCTCTTTCGCCTTCCTCTTGGGCTCTCCTTTTCATACGGCAGTTGTTTATACAATTGCATAAAAAACTATTATAAAACAGCTGAAATTCTTCTTGCATGTTTTTTATTTGAATTAGAGAAACTCATAAAAATTTGGTGGTTCCAAGCCGTCGACCTCAAATTAGAAATCTATTAATAAAACAGCGTAAAACATAAAAATATCACACTGTTTTATTGAATTTATTTCTCGGGCACGTGGAAATTTTTTGATAATACTTTTAATTTAAAATATTGTGGTGCTGTGGGCTTTAAACACGGCCTGATTGTCGATCAAATATTTTATTAAAGCCAATAAATATTTTCAAACGGGATAGGAAAATGCCTATGAAATTTACCGACAAAATGTTTTACCACATAGAATTATTTTTTCGTTTCGTTTGACTGAACTTAATGGGGGTTTTATATAAATATGTTTATATGGAAATAATTTTCATATAAATTAATATAAAAATGTATTTTTCATATAAATATGTGTTGTTATGTGTACATTGAATATTTTTATAAATGGAATTTATTTGAAGTATTTTAATAAAAATATTGTGCAATATTTGATTTAGGTCACATTTACATATAATGGGAAATTAAAAATAAAAAATTAACATTTTATGACGGTTTTTATGCATAAAAATTAATATTATGCCTTCAAGAAAATGGGGGATTACGGCTCAATCGAATTAAAGGAAAATAGTACAAAAATACGAATGTATATGCTGAATAACGAATATTAATAAAAAAATGAAATGGTATAATTGAGATATTTCGGAAATAAAGGGTTTTTTGTTATAGCGCTTCGACACTAATATGAAAATATTTTGATTGGCGACCGAAAAACCGCCTATACATACCAGTACATTCTATGTCAAAAAACCTCGATCAAATATTCTAATTAAATCGCCTATAAATAATATGCAACAATGTTACCATCTGATTGAATTGTATGTTGATATTTTTCACGACAGTATAAAAAACATAAAAAACTCTATAACCTATCTTACTTAATTTGTATACTTATTTTATTTGCAATATTTATCTTTTCTCCTTACCCTAGAATTGGACAGCAGTCTGTTGGGTATTGAACACATAATAATAATAATTACAAATAGCGTGTTAGGAGGTGGGGATTACTACCAATGGAAGTTAAGAAATTCAAATTCGAAAGGAGGGGCTAACATTCCTGTACTACAGTTTCCAAACAGTTTTTATTTTAACATAAATTTCTTGCATTAAACTTAATAATTTAAATACACCTGTAATTATAAAGTAGGTAGACTTATACATTGTTATAATATTCATTTATTTTTATGTAAATATAACTTAAAATAGCATATATTTCAAGAACATTTAGGTCCATGATGAAAACAGTTTGATATAAAAACACATAAATGTGACGTCACGTCAATCTTTTCAAAATTCGGGAGACTATAACTCGCTTATTAATAGAAATTTTTTTTCCCGGATTTTCATCAATAGTCTTAGTTTTCCTAATATTTTCAGATAAATTATAAAAAAAGAATGGTGTAATCCCCTATTGTGAGTATAATGTGGTATATTAAAAAAATAATATAATAGGGACTCGTGACCGCGTGTCAGAGTGGTCGCGAATCTAGGGAACCGGGTTCGATCCCGACCGACGCCAAAAAGAAATAGTTCGAATTTTGAATGGCACAAAAGTGATCCCTATAGTGCGCTCACACAGAAAAAATACCTTCTAAATTGTAGTTAAATTAACTAAACAAATTCTTTAATTTTCAGCCTACTAATATGTTTCATTAAATTATCTAAGTTGATGTAGTTAAATTTTCTAAATTTGTAATAAGAAATTATAGTAAAATTAAATACAAAATTAAATTTAATGACATAAATAAAGAAATTAACTAAATATATATTTAAATATTGTATTTACTTACCGAATTCATTAGATAAATTATTGAAAATTGTAGGACAAAAATAGTGAAGCTAAATAATTAACGATTTTTTACAAAATATTTATTATCTATTTCGGATTAGTTAATGCTAAATTAAGATAAGTAAAATATCTAATTGTAATTAGACAAAATTTCAATTCAATTTTTTTCTGTGCTCTTCCCAGAAGAGCTGAAATATGCCTAAGAAGTTTTTCTTTTCAAGTGACGAAAAATTTTCTCTCGCTCAATAATGTGAGTGCAAGAGAGACAAATGAATGGACTTTTAGCGAAAAACTTTTAAAGAAAAACTGGAACATGCGTTACTTTTTCCCTATAAATTTTGACTGTCAAGTAACTGTCAAATGTCATTAGTGTTTATATTTTTAAAATGTACAAGTGTGTTGTTATATAGTGACTGATTTTAAACTGACAAATGGCAAAATGTGGTAGAGAACTAATTAAAATCTTAAGGGCGATACGAAAAATTCATGTCACTTGAAAATGAAAACTTCATCGTATAATCCAAGCTTTAGGCGGCATTTTAAAATAGTCATTTTGTATAATAGATATTTCGCGTGAAAATTTTCTGCAAACACTTGTGGAATTGGAATGCACTTTGTTGTATAGCTTTCAGCTTCTTCAGCGATTTTGTCTTTACTTCTCTATAGTCGAAAAAGGGTGTAGTTTATATTTTGTAAAAACAAAAGCTTATATTCTTGCTATGAAATAATATTTATTTTTCGTTAATTTATAATTATAGTATCTTGATTAAGGTCGATGGCTGAGTGTATCTAATTAGATAAATTTAAGAGGTTAATTTTGCGCGTAGGATTAATATCGTACAAGATATTTTGGCAGCTGACTATGTTGATCTTGTGTGAAATACGGCGTGTAAATTAGGAAACAAGGAGATTTATTTGAATAAAATTACATCAAAGAACGTTTTCTTTTGTATACTTTACAAGTTTTGAACATAGTTTTATTATTTTAACTGTGAATATCATTCATAAATTTATTTATAAATAGGAGAGAATTTCAAATAGCGAAATGAGACTTAGAGAGATCAAAATCCATACTAATATAATATATGCGAAAGTAACTCTGTCTGTATGTCTGTTACGTTTTCACGTCTAAACCGCTGAACCAATTTTGATGAATTTTGGTATAAATAGATTGGACCTTGAAGAAGGACATAGGCTACCTTTTGTTGCGAAAATAAAACGTGAAAGAGGTGAAATAGGGGATGAAAGTTTGTATGGAGAACCCATCATTTCTCAAGTTAGGGATATACAAATTCTTATTTATGCTTATGGTAAGAAATAGTGTTTTAGCGTTTTTGAAAAATCATCCCTTAAAGTGGTACAATAGGGGATGATTTCAATTATTTTTACCTCCCGCTACCCTAGGTAAGGGAGGTATAGGGATCGTGCTAAAAATCGGGTATAGAGATTTTAGTGAATAAGCACGTTTTGATGTCCCCAGAATCCGATTTTAACATTTTTATAATGATGTCTGTAGGTATGTATGTGTGTGTGTCTGTGTGTGTGTGTGGATCTTGTGGACACGATTACTCAAATACTATCAATCAGAAAAATTTGAAATTATCTATATCCATTCTATGCTTATGTGGGAAGAGCTCATTAGTTTTTAGTGTATCGGATAACCGGAAGTATCATTTATACAAGCTTTTAACAGTTTTTCTTGTAAAAAATTCATTGAATATAAATTTTTAGCAACTTTTACCAATACAAATTGAATATAATGGCACAATCTTCAATTCTACGATAATAGCATTTAGTAAATAACTTGAAATAACTTTATATTATATTATAAAATAATTTATTTTTGTACATCACTTTGCCTCTGCGTCAAACAAAAACAATACTTTAATAACAAATTTGTCATATTTAAACAAATGTCAGTGTCACGAAGAAATTTTCATTAAAATTAATAATGAAACCGTGTTAAGAAGAATTTAGTAGTTTAAATATGATTGTAATGAAATTAAGGTTTGTAAAAATAATATATTTTCCATTATACATAAATATTAGATATACAGGATAATTCGACTTAAGTTTGATGTTTGCAGCATTATATATCAAACAGCTCTTAATAAGAACCTGATTTCAAAGTGTCAAATAATAGTTTGCAACTACACATTTACTAAATGGATAATATACGGCGAAGAATTTTCACAGATTGCATTTTAGAGCATAAGGAATTTGGTGATGATTTTGACAATAATGTGTGTGTGACGATTTTTCCTTAAAATATATTAATGATCCAAAACTTCGCAAAGTTGGTATTTAATACTCTTATATAATTTGAAACAACATATTAGATTTTGACTATATATGATAAACGGGATGTAGTACTTAATTTGAAGCTCTAACAGATTTTTCAGGAAAAACATAATAAAATATAATCCAAAATTTCGTAATACAAACTTTTCTATTTATTGGAACAATAAAGTAGATTTTGTTTACAAACGATCAATCGGAAGTGAAACTTTACTTAAAGCTCATTGCTATTTTAAACACGGAATTAGCGGGAGGTCATGTGCTGGCCGCATCAGATTTTTATCTTTGTGTTTATAGTTAAGTTTTAACCGTTAGCGATATTGTCGGAGATATAGCTTGCATCATATGTACATAAGTAAAAGTACCCGAGACATGTTTAGAACAGGGTGCTGTTAGGTGCGGTGAGGGGATCGGGTGGGCAGTGGGCGGAGCCTGTTACATGTACGATGCTAGGCAGGTTGCCGGCTCCCTACGCAGCGCATGTCTCCGAAGTAAATGTGAAAAATTACTGGTACACGTGTAGCTAATCGTTATTCTAGCTTTACCCGTGCGAAGTTATGGAGATTCGAGTTATAGAGGTTCGACTGTATATCACTGTCGTATTTTTCCGTCAGTATGACAGTTATATATTTTTGCCAAAAGTCAATATATGCAATGTTTTTCGGTTGTATGTATATTTAATTAAAGAGAATTTTTAATTAAAATCAGTAATATTATCAATTTTTAGAATGAATGAAATATTGAAAATAAAATTAAAAAATTTGTAATATAACAATGAAGTGTTTTAGAAATGAATTCAGTATTACTAGAAAATTAATTACTTTTCCCAGAATAATTTTTTATTTTAACATATTACCTACCAACCAAACGTTTATAATTTTAAATTAATAAAAACTAATTATTGTGTACAACTTTCATTAAATTTTTCATTTAAAACTTTTATAAAAACGGGTTTCCTCTTTTGTATAAACATGCAATAATAATTTACAAATTTAAATGGAAACGCTATAACGCGACACATATTCCAATATGCTATGCTACTAACTGATAATTATAAAAACAATTTGTACGTTTTCCACTACATACAAAAAATACTATTCAACACTTGTTTGGAAATTGAATGTTTCCCAAAAACGTAAAAAACCGAAGGGAAAAAAATCATTCGCATGCACACATTGGGTAGTATACAGCCACTATTACACACAAGCGGCAAAGACGAGCTATAATCGGGTAAATATCGTAAAATGAAATGTTCAATGAATACGCATCTTATACTTTAGAAAGTTTTGTAAAATGAAAATTAAATGAGAAACGTAAATTAAATAAAATTTCCATGTAAATGTTTCGGTTTGAAGTAGTGCTGTTGCAAGAATTTTTTTATGACTTCTAAGTACTATATTTTAATAGTATTATATCCGAGGTGAAGCTTCGAGGTGAGATAAAGCGCGAGGCTGTGGTGAGACTCCCACCGCGGTTATGTATACTATTTTATTCACAATCATCCTCATTTTAAATCAATAATTTTCAAAATAAATCAGTGAGTTGTAACCTTTAATTTTATTAATATTTTTGACAGCACTCTTAAAATTTGTTTAGCACACTTAATTATAGGGATTTACGGCAATGTTGCTAGGCAACCCCTACATGAACATTTCCAACCCAAGAGATGGAAGTGAAATCTGTTATTTTCAACCCAAGAGATTGTCATTAAAGTTAGGAATGACGTTTTCTCCAACATCCAAAAGGTTAGGAATCGGTATATTACTATAATGATTGTGAATAAAAGATATTGTTCTTTAAAGAGTATCAAATTTGAAAGTATCGCGAATTAGATAGTTTACAATTAAATATTGAAATTTGTGTAATATTTTGAAAAAGTCACGTGATCTGAAACAGAATGTGACGTCAGACACACATTTTAACATGTGACAAACCTTTTATTTCTATAAAGTAAACTATTTTCCTATTGTTATTTTTTATGACTATTTCTTGCGCCAATTTTTTATTAAATTTTTTATGAAAATAAATTCTTATTACTATGAAAAATATTGCATAAACTTTCATTTTCACTTTTTACGTTGACCGTTTATTAATAGGTTATGTTAATGTATAGAAAATCATCCATTAATGATCTGTATAAATGTATGATTTTTTATTAATAAACGATTTTACTCGGTAACAAAACTTATGTGTCAAACGTTACTAACCTAAAATTTTTGTCTTGGAATAAAATCAGTTTGAACAATTCAGTAAGATAACGGTCATCAGAAAAGTATTGTAACTAACAGGTGTGTTAATTGGCGATTAATAATCTCAACAAAATGTCTTAATCATTAATTACATTCATTAACACACGAGATAGTTACATAACTATTAAAAAAATGTGAAACATGCTCATTTCGAATGAAAATAGTTACACAGGTGATTTAAAATATTGTGTACAAACTTTAAGGGCATGTAATACTGACTAAAAGGAGTAAAAAAAAGTAACATGGGTCCGATCTTCATTAGTTTCTGAGATATAAGTTTTTACTGAATTTACCTTCGCTATCTCGAAAACTATTTCTAGCTTTGTGTTTAAGTTATCGTATTTTTTTTTCTAATTGCTGTTCACATCGAAAACTTTTTTGCCAAACTGAATTCTGCAAAATTTTGAAAATAAATATTAAAATATGCATTACCCTAACCTATAAAACTGAGCTCGCCTTTTCTTATAGGCCAATTCTGAACAAATCTGTAAGTCTTACAGATCTGTAAATCTGTAAAAACCTGAATATAATGCATCTATTTTTGTTTATTAATATAAAATTATACATTAGGGTGGCAACTTTCGTTGCGATTTTGTTCATTTATTTACAGGCTGTAAGACTTACAGACTTGAAACAAACAAGAACTGCATGAACTACCTAATTTTATTTGTAATTTCTTGAATTATATGCTTTTATTTGAAATCGTCACTAAAATGCACAAAAATCGTCATTAAAAGTTCATAAATCGGCACTAAAGTAATCCATTATACGACAATTTCAAGCAAATGCAATGGTGCCAACTTTATAATAATTATTGTACAAATAAGATATGTTTACAATATATAATAGTCAATTTGTACGTAAAATGATAAAAAATATGTGCAAGAAGAGCTAGGTAACTAAATAATTCCGATGAAGAATATTGAAATAAAACATAATTTTAAGTGTTCTTTACGATAACCTCAATGTGCGGAGGTTAGCAACATTCAGTGCCAGTGTCAGTAACATAACCTATAAAAATAAAAATATACATTTCATTTTCCCAAACTTGTCCCGTGGCCTCGTGCCTGAATGTCTGGTCGCGAACCTGGAGGTACCGGGTTCGATCCCGATCGACGCCAAATATTTAGAATTTTAAATGGCACAAAAGTGATCCCTGTGGTGCACTCTCCACGCCAGCAATAAGTGCCCGTGAGGTGACGCCTGGTAAGCGCCCGCACGGTACAAATATGTCATCATCATTACCGATATCTGCGATAAAGCAGATTGGCACACCCAGAAATGGGTAATATGCCGTGATGATATATTTATTTATTTATTTATTTATTTTCCCAAACTTTTGATTTCAAATAAAATTTAATATGTAACACGGCACTAAAGTTCAATTTTATCACTCATATGGTTTATTTTCCTCGGCCTTACGTCTTTGGCAACTAAATTCCACATTCGTGATAATAAGTAGAACTTCATTACCATGACCATGAACTATATTTTGAAATCATCAGTAAAGTGCATAAAAAAACGTCATTAAAAGTTTAGAAATCGGCACTAAAATAATCCAGTGTACGATACGACGATTTCATGCAAAGCAGTGTTGCCAGCCTTATGATAATTATTGTACACAGTTGTACATGTAAGATAATTTGGGTAACTGTACGACGTACAGTTGTAAATCTAGAGCGACTCTCGTATAATAAAGAAAATAAACAAAAATATAGTGGGCAAATACTTTTGGAAAGCAGTATACGTATTCTGTTTTCTGTTTAAAACCCCGCAACCGCAGCCATTTTCTCGTATTTTTAAAACTTTTCCGTTCCCTCTTTCAAACTCTTTTATTCTTCTCTTCTCGCTAATCGTTTGCCGCTTGAATGTTGTGGGCGTCCGAACTAATGGGCGGTTGAGAATAAAAATGACTAATGTTCGTGAACAGAAATTTAAAGAAAGAAAAAATAAACGAGCTGTAAATGTGGTGCCTGTGCCCGTGCCTTGTAGGTGCGAAGGCGCGTGTGCACTGCGCATGCGCGTCCACCAAGGCTTTCGACCCTTACTAATTTGGACATTGAAATATTACGATGTAGCCTAACACAATACAAGATGAAGATGAGGGCAATGGCTAGCAAAATGAGAAAGAAAATTTGATAAATCTTGTATTCCATTCCAAGATGTTATTGAATAAAAATCTGTGTGTGTGAATGTATGTTGGAGTGACGGTTTCTCATATTCTATAAGACTAAAGATCAATTTAACTACCTATTCCTTAATCTGACAAAGGGAAGAGCTGAAAAGGGTTTGGTAACAATTGGTCAACCGGAAGTAGTACAACTGGACACCCGGAAGTAGTAATTTCTTTAAAAAAAACTTCTAAATATCATTTTTTGGAAGTTTGTTATTACAAATATTAAAGAATATAAAATTTTCTATCCTATTAACATTTTTATTATATCTTCTAGAGATTTAGCGGTAGAGAATTATAAATCTATAAAATAATCCGTAGTAATGAATTTTACAGCCCAAATAACTCTATGAAAACCAGTTGAAAAATTAAAATGTTTGTAATTGACAGAAAATGTTATTGTCAAAAATCCAGATACATTACTGAAGGCTTTTTATTACTTATTTTATTATTAATGGGGGATTACACCATTTTTTTATATATATATTTAATTTCATCTGAAAATATTAGGAAAACTAAGACCATTGATGAAAATCCGGTGAAAAAATTCCTATTAATAAGCGAGTTATGGTCTCCCGAATTTAGAAAAGATTGACGTGACGTCACATTTATGTGTTTTTATATCAAACTGTTTTCATCATGGACCTAAATGTTCTTGAAATATATGCTATTTTAAGTTATATTTACATAAAAATAATTGAATATTATAACACTGTATAAGTCTACATACTTTATAATTACAGGTGAATTTAAATTATTAAATTTAATGCAGGAAATTTATGTTAAAATAAAAACTGTTTGGAAACTGTAGTACAGGAATGTTAGCCCCTCCTTTCGAATTTGAATTTCTTAACTTCCATTGGTAGTAATCCCCACCTCCTAACACGCTATTTGTAATACATATATAGGCGGTTTCTCGGTCGCCAATCAAAATATTTTCATATTAGTGTCGAAGCGCTATAACAAAAAACCCTTTATTTCCGAAATATCTCAATTATACCATTTCATTTTTTTTTATTAATATTCGTTATTCAGCATATACATTCGTATTTTTTTTTATTATTTTCCTTTAATTCGATTGAGCCGTAATCCCCCATTAAATATTTAAAATTATAGATACATATATTACATATCAGTGCAAAAAGATTTACAAGTGTTATTAGAGATAAAATCCTGGAAAGAAAGAGTACAGGACAGAATACAGCGAAAGAATATTACGAGAAGCCAGGGGCCTACACGGCGTGTTGAGCTGAGTATTATTATTGCAAACACGCATTAAAAATCCCGCCAATCTCGTCAATCAATTTGAAGAATCTCGAACATTTACAAGAGTAGGAGGAAAATTATTTATTAAATTTAAAAAATATAAAAATTGATTAATAGTAGATGTAATTAGAATTCTTGTTTGTATACCAGAAATGTAAAATACAATATGTATTTAGGTATATAATCTATTATGGAAATTAATTGTAACATTTGTACTTTAGTATTCAATAAATATTTCATCAATTAAACAAAAAATACTTTTTTCAAAAATTAAATTATTTACTTTTTTCGCGATCGCCCAGAATATGAGCTTTTTCTGATCACTATTTAGACCGGAAAGTCCTTCTTTGCTGAGCTTGCTCGGAAAGTTGTCTATAAGGGATCGGAAAGTACTTTACCGATCCCGGGACCGGTAAAGCTAAATGTTTCCATGGAGATCAGTTGTTTATTTATTTCTTATTTGCTCGCAGTAAAAAATTAAATAATACTTTTTTATTATTTTTTCAGGATCGCAAAAAAAATTGTACCCAACATGACCTGAAAGTGTCTATACTGGGCTCACAAGCTTCCAAAGCTCGCCTACGGCTGGCTCTGGAATATGCTTGCTCACCCAGTAAAGTATCACTTTCAGGTCTTGTTACGTAAATTACTATTACTTGAAAAAATATTGTTTCTTTGTAAAAGTTCATAAAAAATTCTAGCAAATTTGCTGTTTTGAGAAGGGCAGAAATGTCCGTTTACAAAAGAATTAATTCCTGGTTTTTAGAAGTTGGCTCTAGTATCTGGAAAAATTTTATGAGCTCACCGAAAACGCTTCGAATGAGCGGTAATGTTAGGGTGTGCGGTCATTATAAAATTTTAGGAATTTGAATATGTTATTATCTGGTAGAATTTTTGGTGAATCCGGAGTTAGATTTCGACAACGTGCATGCTTTTGAATTTTGATGAGAGATTGGAGTTTTTGGAATTCCATTCATCAGGATTTCTAAAAAAAATATACCTACTTATTGAAATCCAGTAGAAACTGATAAATAAACATGGTACTCGTTTGTCCACTTTTCTATACGACAATGAAGTTTATATGGCATTAAAAATTAATACAAATTTTAATAGTTTACGAATAATTCATCGCAAAAAAAAATTACAAAATATAGTACCTACTCCGAATTGGGTTTTTTTGAACACGATGTACTTGAGTAATAATAACGTCATGAAATGGAATACGGTATTATTATTTTATTATTATTGTATTTATTCTTATATATATACATATTATATATAAATACAGGTGGTTGATTTTTCATTGTCCAGCTTATATCTTCTGAAATATTAAAGATACAAAAAAAAGTTAAATACAATAGTTGTTTAATATAACCTGATCTATAATTTAGCATAAACAATTTTTTCCAAGGCCTACCAATTTTTTTGGAAAAATGTTTAACTTTAATTTTTTAAATGGAACATCCTGTATATTTTGACAGAATAAGATTCTTAATAAATTTCTCTTTACAATGATGTGTAACAAGTAAGAATTTACCTTTAAATTATGTCCTATAAAGCAAATAGAAATATGATAAAAGTAGGCTATGATATTCTATTGTTTATACCTGTAACTTCTGTCTCACATGAACATTGGCTACGTAGGGGTTTTCCTTTGAATAAAATTATGTCTAATAAAAAATAATAAAATGTACACTTTATACTTACAGTACTGCTCAATAAATAACGATTGGCTAATACAAAAGATACGGTTTAAACTTAAAAAGGCTTTTAAATGATTATATCGTTACATTAGCCATCTATTCCATAAAAAAAACCAAAATTAGAGCGTGGAAGCAAGGATTTGTGATGATTTGATGAGTTTTTGTAGCAAAATGTGTGGTTAGTTGTCACGCCTGTCACACTGAAAAAATTAACAAATATTTCAAGGAATTTGTGATTATATAGACATGTATGTGCATTGACTGACTTCTCGCAATTATTTAAGTAACGAAATAACTAATAACTTTATTGTAATCAAAATAAATAGATAACTAGAGATCAGATGTCAGTACGACTCGCAACTATCCTACCGCCATCTGTGTACAATCATTCCTATTGCTAAACATAACTATTCACACAATTTATTTTATTTTATCGTTATTTTCCATTCTTCTTGAGTTTTTATTCAATCTAATCTAAGCATTTTATTCTTTCGTTTTTGTAAATGAATGCCCTATTTCATTTTCACAGCAGTGTGGCATTTTGTTAGGTTATGTTAAATACCGACAGAACATATGTCAAATTGACTTGTGAACATGATAAATGTGTAATTACAGTGCCATTAGTTCCTAACTAAACATTTTCATTAAGAATGTAGATAAGTGACATTTCTCAACATTGTATACTTAGAAATTTGGACAGCGAGCGTTTTTACTACTTTGTCGCGCATGAGCGGCAAAGTGACATTTTGCGTTATTCCCATTCTTTTCAAGAATAAATCAAAAATTCGAAATGACCCCATTGGGAATAGTCAAATTAATCATCATTTCTATAATCTTGTATTTTTGGCGCGAAAAAAAATATATGCCTTTTGTTCTTTTGTGGTTGTGCAGTATAGAAAATGCAATGCTACATTGAATGGTCCAGTGGTCTTTATTTTTAAAATGGATGTTCATTACCGTTTTTTCTACTTTGTCGCGCATGACCGGCAAAGTGACATTTTGCGTTGACAAAAGAGAGCGCAAATGGCTACTTTCTATAGTGACTGTAGAAAAAATATATTTTTCTGCCACCAGTCTTTCTAAATCTTTTACACTGTTCCCAACAAGCCGCCAACAAAATCTCCAAATCTCTAAATCTGTAAAATCTCCTGACGCAAGATAATTACGGTGGTCCGAATGGTGGTAATTAAGCAGGTAAGCGGGTGGGATTCTCAGAACTTGGGCTGGGTAGTCTCGGTTGGCCATGCCGTGTCCAGGGCCTACCGAGATACACAATACAGGGGTGCGGAATGCACGACACTCCAGGGAGCGCATGGTTTATGTAGGAATGCCGACAGAACACAAGAATGAGGACAATAAAATAGTGTTCTTCCGAGAATATAAGAGAAAGAATATTGCTAGTTTTTATTTAGTGCAAGTAATGGTTGAAGTAATAATAAAGAATAAAAAGTCTCAGATTTCATGAAGGGGAAAATAAATTTACATAGTATATTAAATCTTAAGCCTCATTCCGGTCTATTCTGTAAAATTAGCGTGTACGTTAAACTCGAACGAAGGTCACAGTTAAAATTTAGTAGTGCTGTGAAGATCCGACAAAACATGGATCCGAGTACCCGGATTTTAAAATATCCGGTTCCTCGGATATCCGATGTTCGGATATTGAAGCGGATATCCGTAAATTTAATTCGGATTTGGATCCGGATCCTGATCTAGATCCGGATGTGTTGTTCACGGATCCGGATCCGAATTTTAATTCTGGATCCGTTTCATCATTTTGAATGTAGACGGTTGTAGAGACAGCGGTCTGTAATCAGCAATAAATTTTATAATACCCCTCTAAAATAGCCAGGTAGTTCGTGCAAATTTTTCTTAGAATATTGAAAATTCTGTAGTCCTAAAATTTTAACATTCAATATAACAAATACTTCAAAGAAAACGAAATTAAGATTAAATTTGAGAAATAATGGTTACAGGTTGATTGCAGGTGTCGAAATACCTATTTATTTATATCGTGCATGTGTTTCACATAAAAGGGATTGTTGTTGTTACCTAATTATAGTTCTGTGGAATCGAGGAATTTTCTTCTTAGCGGATCCTAAAAGTTTAACATCGAAAATATACCGACTATTAACTACATCAAACAGAAATGTGTAGTGGATTATTTCATAATCAAATTTATATGGTTTTGTGACACCATGCTAATATACATTCAAATATTATCATCTGGTTTAATACTGAGAATAGGTACTCGAATACGAGAACAGATGCGCATACTGAAATTCCATATCTAAAATCCGATACTCATACTCATATTTAGATCCGAATCCAAAATCCAATACTCAGATTCGGATCCAAAACCCGATACTCAAATCCGGATCCAAAATTCGATACTCAGATCCGGATCCAAAATCCGATACTGAGATTTGGATCCGAGATCCGGATAGTTCAACATTCAATTATCTGGATATCCGGATATTTTTGGATCCGAAACCGAAACTATCCGGATCCGGATCCCACCACTAAAATTTAGTGGATTCTTTAATTTTGAATTTTTTATTCAGTAAATATAAAAATATGTGTAATTTATTTGAAAATTATATATATTTTTTCTCTCTCGCTAAGAGAGGTATTGGAATCATGCTAAAATTCGCATATCCAGTTTTTAGTGGATAAGCACGTTTTAAGGTCCCTATAATCTGATTATAACATTTTTACGATGATGTCCGTGTGTGTCTATGTGTGTGTGCGCGTGGATATGTGTGTGGATGTTTGAACCACAGTTTCTCAAATAATATAAAACTTAAAAAATATTTAACTGCAGTTTCCTCAATCTGACATTCCTGGGAAGAGCTGATAAGATTTTGGTAACAATTGGACTACCGGAAGTAATAGTTTCTTAAAAAATCTTCTAAATATAATTTTTTGAAAATTTTTGTTATTACAAATATTGAAGAACATAAAATTCTCTATCTAATACACTTAAAAATTTTATTTTGTCTTGTATAGATTTAGAAATAAAGGCACTGTAATGTATAGAATAATTTAGTGTAGTACATCGCAGAGGCTGAGGCACTAAGGAAACCAGTTCACAAATTCAAATGTTTATAACATATGAAGAAGTAGTAAACGACTGTGCTAAGGATGAAAGTAAAGATGTACTCAGGATTTCAATCAGTGATAATAATTTTATTCTATAGCCAACGTTTCGCCCCCATTTGGAGCTTCATCAGGGCAACTGTGGCAAAAAAAAAAAACGTGGTACAGCATTGTTACATTAAATACAGATGCTACTTACAGAACAAGTTAAAAAAAAATTTACAGTACAGTAACTTTAAATCTAAATATCTCGAGAACGAAACGAGATATCGACCTGCGGTTTCAAAATTTGGAATCAGCGCATTAAGAAGTATCTAGATACATATAAATTAGATTTTTGAAGTTTTTATCTAAATGTAGGGTATATTGACTTTTGGAGCAATAATTCAAAAATGGGTAGAGATATAAATTTGGTAGCAATATTATTTGATTGCAAAGAGAATCTAAATTTCAAAGAAAGAAGAATCTCCCCCACCTCGCAAATTTAGCAACAATAATTGCTAAAATTCGTGGTTGCATCAAAGAAAAGAGAAAAGAAAAATTGTTGCGTAGAATTATATTTCATCAGAACAAAGCTCCAGTTCGTATAAAAGCCTTGCTTTCATGAACGCAATTCACGATGTCGATTTCAAACTGATGTCACATCCCCCGTATTCACCTAACCCAACGCCTAGTAATTTCTTTTCAAGTACTGGGTGATTATGTTGAAAAATAATATACTATATTTCAAACATTTTGTTTGACACGTTATCCTGGACACTCTGTATAATAAGTTGTGATTTATTTCAAACGTTAATTAATTTAAAAAAGATAACGGGACATTTTTAAAATACAAATATTTAACTTGTCAAAGATATTCTGCCTAATTAATACATCTTATCAACTCCCCCTAAAATCCGCTATCTTCTCATCTTAGTGAATTTCGCGTCGCGTAATTGGTCGTTGATGAAAACAGTTGAACTCGGTATAATTCGTCGTTTGTTTCTGCATTGGTGTAGAGTAACACAGGGCAGGGATTAAGGGAACATCCAGACATCAATCACTTTTCGATAGCGTCGCACACTTGGATCAATAAAACAATGCGACAAAAAGAACGCGGTTTCATCTGCGGCACGAGAAATAGACAGGAGGGAAGGGGGATCACATATACAGGACCTGAGTAAGGGAGGATTCAGATAAGGACGGCAAACAAATACAGCCTGATTCACAAAAAAGTTTAAGCTAATACTCATTTTTTAATTAGTGAATTCTAATCCGGTATTTAAAATTTAATTTTCATGATATTATCAATAAAAGTAGATACTAGAAATAGATTAGACTATATTTTAAGATATAAACTGTCAAAATTAGAGTAGAATTCGCTAATCATATCTAAGTAATAGACTTCAGTTTGTGTGTATTAATGGACATCATTCACAGTATTTCCCTCAGAAATCAGGTGTGCCTCAAGGTTCAGTTTTGGGGCCCCTTTTGTTTAATATTTTCATTAATGACATTACCACATGTCTTACTGCTAACTACTTACTTTATGCAGACGATTTAAAACTCTTATGCAGTATAACTTCCATAAATGACTGTCTATTATTACAGGATAATTTAGATATTATATTTCAATGGTGCAATGACAATAAGCTTTTTCTTAATGTTGAAAAATGTCAGTGTATGTCTTTTACTAAGAAACAAAATCCTGTCAATTTTGATTATTCTATAAACAATAATATATTGCACAGACCAGAAATTATTTGCGACCTTGGGGTATATTTCGATCCTAAACTTTCTTTTAGTACACATATTGCAAATAAAACATCGTCCGCATTAAAGTGTCTAGGATTCATAATCCGTAATTACGATATGTTTTCCAGTTTGGGTACATTACGTCTTTTGTTTGTTGCACTCGTTCGTCCTCACCTTGAATACTGTTCGGTGATCTGGAATCCGACACAAAGTAATCAAACAGAGTCATTAGAGCAAGTACAAAGAAAGTTTTTAAAATTTGCAACTTACATTCTGGAAGGAGTTTATCCGCAAAGAGGTACACCGCAATCACAACTTTTAGAAAAATTTGATTTAGCCTCACTCGAACAAAGACGACAAGTTTCTGCAGTAATCCTATTGTATAAAAATATCAATAACGACATTGACTGTATTTATATTAACAATCGACTTTCCATCCAAGTCAACAGATTGTCGTCGAGATTTAAAACCATCTTCTATTTAAAAACAGCTAAATCAAATATCCTTTCAAAATCCCCTATTCATCATATGGTTAAATCATACACTACCATTGAAAGTAAGATTGATATTTTCCACAATTCAGTTCAGGAAATAAAAAAAAGTATTTTATCTTATTAATTTATCATTCTCCTTACCTATATTAATTTATCATTCTCCTTACCCTAGAATTGGGCATATGCCTGTTGGGTATTGTATTTTAATAATAATAATAATAATAATAATAATAATAATAATAATAATAATCCAAAAATGAGGATTAGCTTAAACTTTTTTGTGAATCGAGCATTAATGAAAAAAAAATCTGATTTGGCCAGCTCACAATCTTCTGTCAATTGTACAGAGTGATCAAAAAGAAATTATGCAGTTGATAATACAATTCTGGGCTGGGGATCAAATAAATTTATTAATATCTATTCTTATTTGTCATTCTCAATTTCTTCCATTAAAAGAATATTTAGGTATAACTCTACAATTGCAAGCCAATTTTTAATATTAACGTTGCTTTAAAATTTAAAAATCTGTTGTGGCCAGCCATTTCCATTTTACGTTTTAGTATTGTATTGCACTTCGCTATCGAACCGTCGTTTTATAACAAAAACATTACAGAACTTTACCCAAATATTGTTTTTATTGAATTTAACACGTCTTCTGCACACATACAATTCTAATTATATCTATTTTTCATTGTATGAGGAAGTTCGCAAATATCAGAAATTCTTCCAATTCATTAACCAGATTGGCGGTATTTCTGATGGATATATGCATTTTACCTACAATTTTAAATATTTAATTAATAAAACAATAAGATTAAATGTACTTCCCAGAAAAAGCTTTCAGAATGTCACTAAAACTGTTGATTTTTGACACTAACATCCGTCATTTACAAACTATGTTATAAACGAAAGTAAAGATGTACTCAGGATTTCAGTCAGTGATAATAAATTTATTCTATAGCCAACGTTTCGCCCCCATTTGGAGCTTCATCAGGGCAACTGTGGCGAAAAAAAAAAAAAAACGTGGTACAGCATTGTTACATTAAATACAGATGGTACTTACAGAACAAGTTAAAAAAAAATTTACAGTAGATATATTTTATATTTATGACATTCTTCTTATAGGATATTTTACTAGAATCTTTTCCAATGAACTTTTGGTATGGGATTTGTACAAAACATATCAAATTAACGAAAGGTCTTGAGTTGGCCACAACAGATTTTTTATGTGTGGCGAAAGATGATTTTGTGTAACTATTATTGTGGTCCGGATGCGGTTATTCGCTACCGAAAATCTAGTCTAGGTACATAAAAATTAGATTTTTAAAAATTTTGAAGTATTTTGACTTTTGGGGCGATAATTCAAAAATGGGTAGAGATATAAACTTGGTATAGTAATATTATTTGATTGTAAAGAGAATGTTACGTAAGTGTACGAATTTTTAGAGTATTTGAACAACTGTGTGAATTTTTAGAAATAAAAGTATTGAAATAAAAGTGGATAAATGCTATAAAAAAGTTCCTTACCTAAAGGTGACGGAAGGTAAAAATAGACAACAAATGAGACTGTCACGATATAGTTGTATTTATTGTTAAACAGTGGATGCAATGGTATTGCGAGAATGTGCAGTATTAACATTGGCAAGATTCCAGAGGCTGCTGTTCCAATAAAGACTAAGGGTGGAACACTTTGCTTTCTAACACTTTCACCCTTAAACCGAAATGGTCCGATAAACAGTAGCGCCGAGATTGTAACGCGAAAGAGGCGGCATTTTTATTTTACTTTAATACTCGTTTGTAAACGTGCACATAAAATTGATTACACAGAGTAGATTTTAGTGATTAGTGCTTCGCTTACATTTACTAAGACAGAAATGGATGATTTATCATTAAATAATCTACATGAATGTACAGGGAGGAACAAATTCGAGATCCTTATATGAAAATCTTTCTTATTATGCACGCTACAGAAAATTGACGTAGGTCTTTATGGGCCAACTTTTTGAGACAACTTTAATAAGTACCACAGGGGGGTGGGGCTTGTCCCCCCTTGAATTGGCGGCTCATGAATCAGGCAATTAAATAGGCGCGAAATAAAAAACAAAGATATTAAAATATTTTTCCCTGTTTCAGACTTGGCCTGACATTCTTATTGATGGTAGAATGAACTTCATTTTTAAACGATTTTTGATGACATTTTGTTTATAGAAATCGGTGTGACTGTATTAAATACACAAAATATCTAAGCAAAAGACTAACTAATCGCTGTCACCAACCTAACTATTATACCAAAAATGTTAGATATGCGCCGGATATTCGGTTATTATTTGGTGTTCGGCATATTCGGCCACTTTTCGTTTATTCAGTTATTATCGAATTATTCAGTTATACATACCGAAAATTCGGCATTTTCTTTTTACCTCTAAAAATATTTAACTGCAGTTTCCTGAATCTGACATTCCTGGGAAGAGCTGAAAAGGTTTTGGTAACAATTGAACAACCGGAAGTAGTAGTTTCTTAGAAAAATTCTTCTAAATATAATTTTTTGGGAGTTTTTTATTATTAAATATTGAAGAACATAAAATTCTCCATGTAATACACTTAAAAATTTTATTATATCTTGCATAGATTTAGAGATAAAGACACTATAATTTATAGAGTACACTAATCGCAGAGGCTAAGGCACTAAGGAAACCAGTTAGACAAATTCCAATGTTTATAACATGACACATGTCTTTGTCAAATATCAACAGTTTTAGTGACATTCTGATAGTTTTTTCTGGGAAGTATATTTAATTTTTCTTATTGTTTTATTAATTAAATATTTGAAATTATAGGTAAAATTGTGGTAAAATGCATATATCCATCAGAAATACCGCCAATCTAGTTAATGAATTGGAACAATCTCTGACATTTAGAAACTTCCTCATACAATGAAAAATAGATATAATTAGAATTATATGTGTGCAGAAGACATGTTAAATACAATGAAAAACAATATTTGGGTAAAGTTCTGTAATATTTTGTTATAAAACGGCGGTTCGAAAACGAAGTGCAGTACGATACTTATATAGCCTAATATGAAAATGGCGAGAGGTCTTGTGCTGGCCACAACAGATTTTTTATTTCTGGAATTAATTCATTCAAAACAAAAATATTTTGCCATATAGATAGTTTTTATTTATTTGAAAATGATTATAATGAATAGTCCAACAATAATAGTGCGACATTTAAATTTCCAGGTATTTTTTATATTAGGCCGAATATTCAGTTCGGGCGCTGTACATAATTCGGTTAAGTTCGGCATTTGGTTATTCAAATATGCTATAATGGAAATTGACAAATATTTTTATATATAAACAATGTAAATGAAAGCCGAAGCAGAGAAAATATTATGAAACACTTGTTACAGAAAGCTATTCAAGTAATCGGTCGTTCGCCCACTCGTGTCCAAATTTCTAACTCGTGCTAGAATAGGTTGTCTTCTGTAATTGGAGCATATCATATTTAATATGTAGTGCTTCTATATTTTTTTTCGTCTTTTTTATAGTACACCCTCCTATCCAAATTCCTGGGTGCGCCACTGGTACATATTATATCTAATGGGGAATTCTTTGAAGAGGACAACATTAATATTGATGCAAATTCTCGTTATTTTTTATCAAACTCATGGGATGGGAGAGTATTATTTAAAAAAGAAATTAGGTTAAAACATCAAACATACCCACTACAATTTATGCCTAATCGTTCACAAATCTTATCATAGGAATAAACACAGTTATACATATGTTAAATACAAGTTTGTTCACTAAGTATATAGGTTTAACAAATAAAGCGAATGTTCCCTCCCTCCCCGTGATAAAACTGTACGTACATAATTAGCGAATCTATCTGTGGATGAGTATAGTTAACAAATTACATGTGGTGCACTTAAGATAAGCGCGTCATTCATGTTGAACAGCTCCAGAGATAACACATCCACACCACATACAGAATCATATGCACATGGGAATACTTTATAAACTGTGTGGAGTCACGATATGTAGAATGTTAATGTAAGATGTAAATCAAGTGTTTTATTACAAGATATTTCCTGATTTACTTCCTACCTAACAAAAATATATGAAATGATTTAAATGCCCATTAAGATAACGAAATTATAACCATAATTACTGTGGGAATCCTTTCACGAACAAAATTTTCTCCTGCATGAAGTGCGAAGTAGAAATTGCACTTGTTGTACTATGATGATTTTAGTAGCAAAACTTATCGCGTTAACACCTCTGCAGGTAATAATGCTAAGCACATGAGTTTTAGTTTTCAATAAGGAACGTATTGTGTATTGTCTTTGGTCAAATAATCGGTAAGTATTGAATTTTTAATGAGTAAACAAAATTTTTATACTAGCGTTTTATAATAACAACTTTTAATTGTCATTTTCGTTGCTAAATGAAATACTTTTAAGCACTAACCGTGGATATAACAAATCCAATGTTTCACGTTATAAAAAAACTTACGGTACAAAGTAGGCATTTGCGCACGCTTTTGTCAATGAAAATGTCACTTTGTCGCTCATACGCGACAAAGTAGAAAACCGAATTTCTAGCTATAAAATGTTGAGAAATGTCACTTGTCTGCATTCTTAATGGGAACGTTTAGTCAGGAACTAATGGCCCTATAGTTACTTGCACATTTACCCCCTCCATAAGTCAATCTGACATATAACTGCTTTATATAGGTCACCTGCACCTACGTCACAATATGGCGGATGATCAGCTGATTTTGGGCAACCAAGCTTCAGTTTAACATTGCGTCTTATGCAGCGAATGTGTTTTCTGTACAAGAAATTCAGTTTTTCCTAAATTTATACATGCTATTTTAAAATGTAATTAACCATAATTAAAGATAAGTGTATGAATTATTTACTAGTAAAACAAAGCAGTCCCATTTATAAATATATTTTAAAAAATATTAAATTGAAATAAGTAGCATGTAGCATCTGGTTGTATTACATTCATTTGAGTTTGTATAAGTTTTTTTATGTGTATTGTTGAATGAAAACATGAATATTGAAATTAAAATAAATTGAATTATTAGATTTTTTTAATTTATAAAGAAAATTAAATTTGAAATATATATATCTTCGAGTTCATTTTTCTTATTGTCATATTGTGTATTTTTATTGTATATAAATGATTTTATTGAGTTTATACGTCAAAAATTTATCTCTGGAAGCCAAAGTACGTTAAATCGATAAATTTAAGTGGATACATAATGTGGATCCTTATACATTGACATTTTTTTGACGAGGATTATAAATGCCTTTTAAAAATCAATATGAAATCAATAATTGATTACCTATCTAATTTTTAAACCTTTGTGAGAAACAGACATATATATATATATATATATATATATATATATATATATATATATATATATTTTCTGTTACTAAAAAAAACTTCATTAAAAATTTGTAATTCTGTCATTTAAAAAATATTTTTTCATGTTTTTTATATATATTATTAAAGAAAATTACATATATTTAAACATTCATACAATATGTTCCTATCCGATTATGTTTAAATTATTTTATATGCAATAAAAGTATACACAACAAAATAGGATTGGGTTAGTTTTAATTTAATAACCTGGAACTCATTATATAGTAAGAATGTCCTGACTTATTTTTTACGGAAAACACTCCTCATATACTCACTTTTACACACTCTAATCAGTTTTTCCCAAATAAAACAATAAGTGCCATTAAAAACACAATAAAAGCTTACGGCACGATATTTCTCCGTAAGACACAATGCAAACTGAAGGTTTGGTTGACCAAGATCAGCTGGTGGCCGCCATGTTGAAACGTCACGTGCAGGTGCCCTATTACATAAATAAACAAAGAGCCGTACTGCTGTGTAAAGGAATACAGAAATGAAATAGGGCATTCATTTACAGAAACCAAAGTAAAAAAATGTAGATTGTATTGAAGCAATAACTTAAAAAGAATGGAAAATAACTATAAAAAAATTAAAAAATATGATAGTTATTTATTAAGTAGTACTGTACAAAGTGTACATTTTAATATTTTTTATGGTGAAGGACCCCATTGTGGTGACCGTAGAAAAAACCTTCGAGCGCAAATGGACATTGTTGATTTCGAGAGAATGCCGCGCTACAACCTCTCAATCGACAATCATAACAGCTTGGATAAGAATTTTACTGTGCTGCAACTACGGCCCTTCGGAACCCCAATAAACCTTTTGCCTCCCGTTAAGTTATTGCCACACCTCGTATATCGAAATTATGACAGTAATCGGTATTATTTGATATTTCATTCTAATAAAATATGATTAATTTAATAAACAGTTAAAATTTAACTGTAAGCGCTGACATGGGTATTGTAGCTCTCGAGAAGTTGATGCAGATTGGTATTCTCATCTCAGCAATGATTAAATCTGTGAAAAATATGTTTATTTATTTATAAATTTCTATCTAATACAGAATGCAGAACTAATCGCACACACATTATTTATTCTAAGTTTGTCATGTACAACATGTATGAAAAGATGTAAATCTTTTAGTATTTATATGTGGCGACATGTAGCTTTAGCTATGGCACGGCACAAGGCACCCACCGCGGTCGCAGACTCATAATTACATACGTAAAATTAACATACAATATAATAACAACGGCGCACGTATAAATTGTTTATGTCAATTTAATTATCGGTATGCAAATATCTCCAGGTTATTATTATTTACTCTGACTACAAACGCTATAAAATTGTTATTTATTACTGAATTTACTACATATACAAAGAAAATTCATATTGAAAACATGGGCTTATTTTTCATGTCGAAAATACATACCTAAGCAAAATACAAATAACAAAAATACTTATAGTTACAATGTAGAAATAACACAGAAATACCTGCTACATATTTCTATTCTATTCATTTTAATTTTATATGTATACTAATCGTTACTACTGTCAAAATTTTGGCGTTTCAGGAAAATATTTTTACCTCCCGCTACCCTTGATAAGGGAGGTATAGGGATCGTGCTAAAAATCTCATATCGAGATTTTAGTAAATAACCACGTTTTAAGGTCCCTAGAATCCATTTTTAACATTTTCACGATGATGTCTGTATGTCTGTATGTGTGTGTATGTATGTGTATGGATTTTGCTTCGCTCTAACTCAAATACTATCATTCAGAAAATTCTGAAACCTTGTATTTCTATCCTATTCTAATATGAAAAGAAGCCATTAGATTTTGGTGTAAATCGGATAACCGGAAATGGCACTTTACTCATAGTGGTTTTTCTTCAAAAAATACCATTAAATGCCATTTTTTTGAATTTTATGTCTAATGAAAATTAAAGATTATTGAATTTTCTACAGGAATACGTTAATACTTTTTTTTATATATCTTACAGATAAATTTTAAAATATATTTTTTTATTAGTCGCAAAGCCTAAGATAAAAACTATTCTTTTGCTACACAGTTCATTTTTCAAACGAATGTAACTGACAGTAAATGTCACTGTCAGAAAACTAATCACTTTAAATTAATAATAGTGACATTTTAAAAAGAAAATAGTGAACAAGTTTATGATTCCAAAATAAAATATATTATTATAAATAAGCATTTACGAAAATTCTATCGGTGAATTGTTACCGGTATATATCGGTAAACAGCTGTTCATCAGGTTACAGCTACCGGGATAGATATTTTAAGAACGCAAGTGGTAAACAGGGTAGATTTATAACCTATGAAATGTACTTGAAAGATGAAACACATTTGAAATTTGACGTAATTGAACGTTATCTCGTCTCGTCTTCTGTATTATCATAATTAATTTCTGAAACCTACTTCCGATTCCAACTTCGCTTGGCATCTCTACCTTTTTTGAGGTTAGATTCTTTATTTACCGCATTTACGGCTGAATTACTCGATCCACAAATCATGGATCTGGTAGATTTGGTACAATCTTCGAACACGGTAACTATTAACTAGTGCTGTTAAGAACCGGAAAAATTTGGAACCGAGTTCCAAAACTATCCGGGTACCCGGGTAGTGGAACCGATCTTCGGTTCCGAGTAATGGAACCGGTCATCTGTATCCGGTTCCGGGTAATGGAACCAATATACGGTTCCGGTTCCGGGTAATGGGTCCGATCTTCGGTTCCGGTTTCGAGTAATAGAACCGATCTTCGGTTCCGGTTCCGGGTAGAGGAACCGGTTCTCTGGAATAGAACTTCAGATTCGGGTTATGGAATCATTGATATTATTCAATTATAATTTTAAATTAGCCTCGCTATTTTTGAGAAATAAACAGATTTTCTGTTTTATTTGAGAAATATTGTTGAACGATATTATAGTTATTTATGTATTAAGAGCGTAAGGAGGCTTTTATGGCCTGTGGCGGGATTTTGAGCCCGAGGCGTAAGCCGAGGGATAAAAACACGTCAAAGGCCATAAAAGCAAGTTACGCTCGTGGTACATACAAAACTTTATGCACGGACGAAAATTTTCAAATTATGAGTGTATCGAAAAGTATTTGTCCTCGTACATCCAGTATCTAGTGTTGCTATGAAAGCGGAGAACAGTTTATTGTTTGTTTATTAGTTATGTCATTTGAGTTTTATTTTGTGTATCTCCGTGCTTTCCATATAAATATCACATAATTAATTTTCATTTTTCATTAAAGAATATAAAAAAAATCGATTTGTAATAAAAACTTTTCATGTTGCCTGTTTAAATGGTTTATATTGTAGGTTATAATTTAGTTTGACGTTTCATTATAGCCCGGCGGGCTGTAATGAGTCCCGCGGGATATAAAAAGACGTTTATGTCAAAGAAATTCTTGTATAATTGTCAAATTATGATACGTCCGGGCATAAATTTTTTTATGTAACTTAATTGCACATAATAATGTGTAAATAATATACCATATGCAGGAGGATGATATATTTTTTTTAGAAAATGTAACCGCATAATTGCAACTTACACTTTCAGTTTCATATTGTATATTTTCAATTTTAATGCTATATGGTTTATTACAGTAGCTTGTCCTTGAGTGATGTTCTAAGATATTGGTACCTACCTACATAATGACAATAGTGACCATAAAATGAGTTTCGGTTCCAGGACCGAAACCGATGAAATTCGATTCCAGAACCGAGAACCGATGAGTTTCGGTTCCAGGACCGAGAACCGATGAGACTCGATTCCAGAACCGAGAACCGATGAGTTTCGGTTCCAGGACTGAGAACCGATGAGATTCGATTTCAGAACCGACAACCGATGAGTTTCGGTTCCAGAACCGAGAACCGGGTAGTTTCGGTTCCAGAACCGAGAACCGGGTAGTTTCGGTTCCAGAACCGGGTAATTTCGGGTTCCAGAACCGAGAACCGGGTAGTCTTGGAATCGGAACCGAGAACCGGGTAGTTACACATTCAAATAACCGGGTACCCGGGTAATTTTGGAACCGGAACCGGTTCCCACCACTACTATTAACCATGTGTGTTTCCGAACGCAGTCGGTAGGTACGGTATCTACCGGTACAATTTTCCTAAATGAAATGCCTAGTGAGGATAAAAAGTTTGGGAAACACTGCACTACAATATTCTATTCGTACATTCGGTAGTTCGCTGTAATTATTTTAATTGATCTCAACTTGTCAAGTTCACATCTAACTACTCTTAATTTAGCAAAAAAAGAACAACGTCTTCACATCTTGTTTCGATCTCACATGAGATAAGGATCCGGAAGTAGTCATTTCAGCATCAACATCCGTTTAAAAAGCCGTAAAACTCTTGTGTTGTCCGTGTTGAGCTGTCCGGTAGATCCTATCTGTCGCCTACGCGTTCAACTATACACATCAAGTAATTATGCCTTTGTTCTTAGTTTTTGTATGTAGAAACAGTTTCAACTGTGACAACCTGCTACGTACTACAAGAAAAATTGTTAATAATTGTCTTAATACTGGAAAACATTAAATATGTCGATTATTTAATGAGGATTTTATTCTACGACCTTTTTTTAACACTAACCATATTACCACCATAAGTTTTACCTCTCGCTATAAGGGGTGTTGGATTCATGTTACCAATCGCATATCCAGAATTTAGTGAATAAGCAGACTTTAAGGTCACTAGAATCCGATTTTAACATTTTTTTTTACAATGTGTGTGTGTGTGTTTGTGTTTCCAATAATGTCAGTAAAACTGTTGATTTTTGACATTAACCTTTATTTGACAATGGAGGATTCCACCATTTTTTTTTTTATATATAATTTCATCTGAAAATATTAGGAAAAGTAAGACTATTGATGAAAATCCGGTGAAAAAAATCCTATTAATAAGCGAGTTATGGTCTCTCGAATTTTGAAAAGATTGACGTGGCGTCTCGCATATGTGTTTATATCAAACTGTTTTCATCATGGACCTAAATGTTCTTGAAATATATGCTATTTTAAGTTATATTTACATAAAATAAATGAATATTATAACACTGTATAAGTCTACATACTTTATAATTACAAGTGTATTTAATTATTAAGTTTAATGCAAGATGTTAAAATAAAAACTGTTTGAAAACTACAGTACAGGAATGTTAGCCCCTCCTTTCGAATTTGAATTTCTTAACTTTCATTGGTAGTAACCCCCACCTCCTAACACGCTATTTGTTATGCATGTATATGCGGTCTTTCGGTCGCCAATCAAAATATTATATATTGAATTCATATTCGTGTCGAAGCGCTATAACAAAAAACACCTTATTTCCGAAATATTTCGATTATACCATGTCATTTTTTTATTAATATTCGTTATTCAGCATATACATTCGTATTTTTTTTTTTTTTGCTATTTTCCTTTAATTCGATTGAGCTGGAATCCCCTATTATTTCTACAAATGTGCGCAATATTTTATTATGTTATTTAATACAGTTTTATTGTAAATTGTACCCCTTGAAATTTGATTAACTAGTTTTGTAACTAACTTAACTTTTGCAACTTTATATCAAATGATATACATATATAAATATTTAAAATGATTTATTTTTCACTTCTTACCTGATTATCTTATTAATTTAACCGTAATAATTCTATTGTAGATGTATGTATGTATATTTATGATAATAGGTTGTTTTTCCTTGGCAAGTTTGAAAAATTTTAATGCAGTCAGCATGAAAACACACATGTCCAAATGCAGAATCCAGTTAATTAAAATATCCAACATGATGAATGATTAACGGTCCATGAAATATGTAATTTAATTTATGAAACAATTGAATCAACATCACTCATCTGTCACCAATGAATTACAATCAAGTTTTAATTGTTATTTTAAGGATTATTCTAGCAAGTGGCCAATTAATAATATTCTTTATTTCGACCGCTCCCAAATTAAACTATGTGCTATAATTTATTCACTCCTCCGTTATTAATTATCATATATGACATTCATGCGTTACTCTAAATATGTATAGTTTTATGAAGCGATCCAAGGAACTGAGTTACGCAGGGTTTACAACTTTTTATAGAGGGTTGGGTAGCGTAATGGTCAGGATTCATATATTATTAGAATTTGAAGATATATATGTCTTGAAGGCTAAGAAATGGGCCCTATTAAAATAATACCGGATTTTTGTATAAATTTTGTAAACTGAATATATTAATAAATAAAACGAAGTAAATACAAAATTTTAGTATATTTGCCGGTAACACTAATCGTAACTAAGAAAAATCAGGCATTCATAATTTAAGAATGATAATTCCGCAGTACCTATACAGGGTGTTTCAACATAAGTAAAAAAAAAAATTAAGAGCATATAAGTACTAACCAAATTGAGTAAAAAAGGCTTAATCAACATGGGTCCGATTTTCAATAGTTTCCGAGATGAGGCTGTTAAAAATGAGTTTTTACTAGTGCTGTGAGGATCCGGCAAAACTTGGATCCGAATACCCGGATCTCAAAATATTCGGTTCCTCGGATATCCGATGTTCGGATATTGAAGCGGATATCCGTAAATTTAATTCGGATTTGGATTTGAGTCCGGATCCAGATTTAAGTCCGGATTCCTTTTGGATTCGGATCTGGACTTGGATCTGGATCCGGATTCGATGTTTTATTTACGGATCCGGATCCGAATTTTAATTCTGGATCCAATTCTATTAACTATATCAAACAAAAATTGATTGTGGATTATTTCATAATCAGATTTATTTGATTTTGAAACTCCATGATAATACTTATACATTCAAATATTATCATCGGGTTCAATACTGGGAATATTCGAATCCGAGAACCGATGTGGATTCTGAAATTCCATATCTAAAATCCGATACTCATACTCATATTCGGATCCGGATCCAAAATCCAATACTCAGATTTGGATCCAAAATCCGATTCTCAGATCCGGATCCAAAATCCGATACTCAGATCCGGATCCAAAATCCGATACTCAGATTCCGATCCAAAATCCGGTACTCAGATCCGGATCCAAAATCCGATACTCAGATCCGGATAGTTCAACAATCAATTATCCGGATATCCGGATATTTTTGGATCCGAAACCGAAACTATCCGGATCCGGATCCCACCACTAGTTTTTACGGGGTTTACCTCTGCTATCTTGAAAACTTTAAGATTTACGACCTTAATTAAATTTCAGAGGTTATATTAGATGTGCTTTTTTTTGAAAAAAATCAAATAATTGTATTAAGTTAAATGTTGTGGCGACCTTGGCCAATATTTAATTTTCATATTACTTCGTAACTATTAAAAATTGAGAAAAATGTTTCAAATAAACTTTTATTGTTTTTTTATATAGTCTATTTACTGACATAGACAAAATTTTGTTCGGTCAATGTCATTGGCAATTTTTCTTCGATTTTTTTCATTTATCTCGGAAACAATTGAAGATCAGACCTATGTTGATTATGCTTTTTTTACTCACTTATGTCAGTACCATATGCCCTTAATTTTTGTACACTTTTTTTTGCAATATTGATTTTTACTTTTTTATAAAGTTTTGAACTATGACGTGATTGGTCAGTTTTAAAGGCCTCTAGTTGTTGTAGAAAGTATGTTAAACAAAAATTATTGCCAGATTTACTATCTTTGGGGTCAGTTCTACCATGGGTTATGCGTTGAACACTTACTTACATAACAACCTGTATATTAATAATTAGTGGATCTCTGTCATCCATCATGTTGATAGCGATTACAGCGCCGCTAGCGCCAACAATAACTCCTTTGCCTTCTTCAGCGTCGAATCGGCAGAGGTTGTATTCGTCCACACCTCTGAATCTCATAGCTCACTTACGTTTCTTGTTTAATGCGTGACCTTCCGCGACCTCGCACTTAATTACTTCAATTGCCGAGTATTGTCTGAGCGGCTGTCAGTTGTTCGTTTTTTACCGCAGCCGCCATGATCTCGGGCTGTGTTTTTTACTTGGTTTTGTTTGTAATTCTCGGCGTTATTTCATGGGTAGTTATTGTTCACATCACCCGGGCGCTGCTTGCAGAATGAACACAGCAAAGGTAATTTTTCTCAACGGTCAAGTTAATGATGGAGTTTTTTGTAATGTGCGGAAAATTGTTTAGAATTGGGATGGAAATGTGTTTACTTTATATAAATGTAAACTAAGGTGCTATTAAAGTTGACAGAAAAAAATATTACATCTTTCGCATTTTAATTTATAATAATATAACTTTTATTATTGCGCAATGAGTCACATTTTTCAAAAGATATTTTAATTGAAAGTTTATGCATTATGTTTTATAGCATTAAAAATCTGATGTGGCCAGCACATCACCTCCCGCTGGCCCTGTAACCACGCAGTAAAAATATAGCAATCATTATGTTCAAATATTTTACATTCACTCATAACAATCTATTTTTTGTCTGGTCGCGAACCTGGGGAACCGGGTTCGATTCCGACCGACGCCAAATATTTCCAATTTTAAATGGCACAAAAGTGACCCCTGTGGTGCATTCTCCACTCCAACAATGAGTGACCGTGAGGTGACGAAATATACATACATATATATTATATACATACATACATACATACCCACAATCCTCATTGTAAAAATTTTAAAATCGGATTCTGGGCAGGGATGGTATCAGAAACCGGAACCGAAACCATTAACCGAAAAATACCAGGAAAATATGAGAACCGATACCGAAACCTGTACCGAAATTCGAAACAGATACAAAACCGGAACCGAAAGCAAAACCCATTTTTATTTATCGGTTAACCGCATTATATACAGGTCTCTTGTTAGTTGTTAAATATTGTAAATTTTTATTATTAAAATACTTATGTATAAAAAAGTAAAAACATATTTTTTTTTTGTCGAAACGTATTTCAATTTTCAACGTAGTACTTCAATCGGGTGGCGTTCGAAATCCGTTACATGTTACATTTACATAGGCATTTAACATAAGAAATTAGTATATTTTGAATATTTGCTTCCCATTAAAATTGATTGTTATAAAACTTAGTACACGTGTTTGTGGACATTTTTTGCATCATTATAATAATTAATTGTTCGATCAAAATTAATAATATTATTATTCTCGTAAATTACTTATGCAAAACCGAAACCCTTTTAGTAAAACCGGTATACCAAAACCGATTGCTGTATAAAAACCGAAATCCAAATCAAAACCGAATTTTTATTTTCACGATGATCGAAACCGTAACCGATATTTTTTTATGGTTACCATCCCTGATTCTGGGGACATGAAAACGTGCTTATTCACTAAAATCCTATATGCTATTTTTAGCACGATGCCTATACCTCCCTTACCTAGGGTACCGGGAGGTAAAAATATAATAATAAGTTGTTTTTGAAAATAATTAAATATAGATATTGGCTTGAGAAATAGACATGAAAAATATCAATCCTTAAAGTAAAGTATATTGCTCATAGGCCTCACTTATAATTAATAACTTTTCGACCCTTCTTTTGCCACTAGTTGGTAGCGAGGGTAAAAAAGCGAAAAAAGAAACAGGGTGAATAAAATATTCAGCATTGTGGAACAATTCATTAGTTCTCCCGGACACCGCGAGTGAGGGAGAAAAGAGAGAAGTAGTAGAAAGAGAGAATTAGAGAGAGTGGGAGGAGATGGTGTTTACACGTGGGAAATAGGCCGGGTGGTAAGTGTGAGCATTAGACACGAGAAAGAGATGGACATAAAAAACAGGGAGGGATTAAGATATTTTAAAAAGTTGGTTTACCCTTACCGACGATGATTTGACCACATACACTAACACTTAGAGGAATAATTCATGAACACTGTTATGGAGACGGACACACTTAAAAGTTTTTATACTCAATTTTATTTACAACTTATTATTAACGACTACATTAAACATAACTAAAGGTAGTTTTTATTTATTTAAAAATGATTATAACGGGTGCAACATGTTCAAACTTGAATTATATACGGCGCATCACTATAAAATATCCTATAATGAAAATTGTCAAATATTTTTATAAATAAACAATGTAAATGAAAGCCCAAACAGAGAAAATAGTATAAAACACTCGTTACAGAAATCTATTCAAGCACTCGGTCGTTCGCCCGCTCGTGTCCAAATTTCTATCTCTTGCTAGAATAGATTGTCAATCTTCTTTAGGAGTAAGCTGAGATATGTAATCGTCTTATTTATAATAATGGTATTAAAATACTATTAGGCCGAACAAACGGATGTTACTAATTTTAGAATATTGCAAAGAAAATTTTTGACAACCCATAAAATAATTGTTACTGTCATTAAAAATTAGTTGTTTGACATTTGGATAGACTGCTAGATTAAATTTATTTTAAAAACGTAGCAGTGCAGATACTCAGATTTTATTTTTTTCTGGGTGAACCGTAACAGATATCACGAATTACACACAGAAAGAAAAGTTTGCTATTGAATGTATCTATCAGAAGAAAAATAATTTCGCGTTTTCGGCATTGCCATTAAAAAGTTACAGTCTAATTAATTTTGGGAGACGTAAGTTTTATACACTAGTGGTTCACTAATAATAACAAGTAACACCTTAAAAGATGACTTATAACCATATAAACTGTCATACCAAATTTCATCCAAAACGAATAAAGCGTCCGATTATTATAAGCAAAATTATTTTTTTTTCGAAGAACTTTGAAGCAGATTTCTGGCTAAATGGTTCGCTTTCCGATAGAAGCAAGTTTGGTTAAATTGTCTTATTTTAGCCTCAGGAATCTGTGGTTAAGCCATGTCCCCCTATTTAAGAGACACCCTATATATATATATATATATATATATATATATATATATATATATATATATATATCACAATTTTTATCTTTTTCAAGTTCCTGGGTCATACATAATATGTCTGTGTCCATAGCCTACTTCGAATTAGATTTTTTTCTGAACACACTGTATCTTCCAACCCGTTGGCATATATCTTACAGAAACTATGATAAAAGATCTACTTTTATATAAAATTATATCATCAGCTAAAACCGTTTTTTCATGAGCCATTTTTCTACGAAATACAACAATGAATTTTATTTATTTATTTATTTGCATGATTCATACGTAAAAATGCTGAATTAGAATTAGATAAAAACTAATGTAATAAGTTTTTAAGGTGTTTACAAGCGATGTACAAATACTCATAAGTAAACTTTCAAATAAGCAAATATTTGACTGACTATTACATTACATTTTTTCTTTGTACTAGATAACAAAGTTATCATACATTTCCTGTAAAGCAACCGATACCTTTCAATTCATTTTTCAAAATCTAAAACTATAGCTTCATAACCAGCACGGATATTCAATTACAAATTGTTTCTAACCTAACATTTTGCCGCCATTGTGTACAACTTCGCCATCTACCCTTTTAAAACACTAACTTCTAGTCAAAGCAACAGTAGTTATTTCTAACGACATCGTTATTTTATTACGTAAAGTTGGAATTGATCTTTTGATGGACCGTTAATAATATTATGTTGTTGGGGAATTGTTTTCGGTCATTATCGGCTACTTTCGACTGTGATCGAATCAGAGGATAAAATGATAGTTAATAAACATGCCCTTTTGACACGGACGCCCATGTCGTGTTGAGGTAATGAGTAAATATTGATTAGAATTAATGGAGGCTTTTTAGAAATTAGTATTCTTGGAAGAATAATTACGAGTAATAATTCTGCAGGTTGTTTTAATAAGTATTTTTCAACGATAAATACTAGCCACTAGTATTTAACCAATCATGATGCAAAACATTTGAAAATTCAACTAATAGGAATAGTATTATACTGACTATTTCACTCATACATTTATAAACCAATCCAAATTCAGGATTCTACCTAGTTACCAAGGTTCACTTTGACAAAACAATCTCAAAAATATTTCGCACCCTTTAAGCCAATAAGATGCTGTATTTTTACAAGTAAGTGAGTTTTGATAAGTGAAAATTTTTTGACGTTTTAAGCGTTTTAAGAGTGCCTAGGAAATATTGTTTATATACCTGTCAAAGTCCTGTTATTTTTATTTTTGAAATAGTCATCCGAATACCATTCGTGGTTAAATTTTATCCTGGCAAAATTTTCAGATTGTTACTCGAGCCTTTTGCTAATTTATCTCGTGACATTGATCAAAAATCACTCGCTTGACAGCTCGTGATTTTTTTGTCAATGTCATTCAATAAATTGCTAGGCAACCGGCTCTCGTAAAATCTGAAAATTCTCTCTCCTATCTCAAAAAAATGAATTCCATACATTGTTGTAAATATTCAGTAATTACAGCAACGGAGGTGTTCATAGTGCGCTGTAAAAAGAGAAATTTGTCAACATTGAAGAACATAAAACGCACGATAATACGATACAAGAAAACTTGCTATCTGTATTTATGTATTCAGATTATATTAAAATCATAAAAATCTGATGTGGCCAGCACATTACCTTCCGTCATTTCTATGTATTTTGTACAAATCCCATACTAAAAGTTCACTGCAAAAGATTCTATATATCCAGTAAAATTGTAACACGAACATATTCTATTTTTTACAAATTACATAGGTACCGACAGTTTCTTGGAAAAGATTTAATTTTAAGAAAACAGGTATAATTATTGAAACAAGATTAACCTCTACTGACGTTTTTTTCCAATGTCAAATACTTTCCCTATGTTTCATTTTAAATGGGACACGCAAATACATTGCTGTCAATCAAATGTCGAATCGTAACCATGGATATGACAAATCCAATGTTTCACGTTAAAAAATACTCACGGTATAACGTATCAGCTGTTTCCATGTTTAAAGTAGAGCTGACTGATTTATGATAATGAAAGTTAATCTCTCTATAATTCTTTAACTCTATATCTATAGAATACAAAAGAAAATGTATGGTCAAACCGTATAGATAATAAGATATTCTTTCATATTGATAAATCACATAAAATGTCACAAAATGTTATTTAACTGTGTTTTTTCAAGAAAAACTGTTAAGAACTTCAAATAAGGGATCTTCAGGTTAACCAATTATAACCAAAATCTAATCAGCTCTTCATATGGATGTAAAGAAGAGGAGTACGAAAGAATTATAAATTTTAGAATGGGGGATTACACCATTTTTTTTTTATAATTTCATCTGAAAATATTAGGAAAACTAAGACTATTGATGAAAATCCGGTGAAAAAATTCCTATTAATAAGCGAGTTATGGTCTCCCGAATTTTGAAAAGATTGACGTGACGTCACATTTATATGTTTTTATATCAAACTGTTTTCATCATGGACCTAAATGTTCTTGAAATATATGCTATTTTAAGTTATATTTACATAAAAATAAATGAATATTATAACACTGTATAAGTATACATACTTTATAATTACAGGTGTATTTAAATTATTAAGTTTAATGCAAGAAATTTATGTTAAAATAAAAACTGTTTGGAAACTGTAGTACAGGAATGTTAGCCCCTCCTTTCGAATTTGAATTTCTTAACTTCCATTGGTAGTAATCCCACCTCCTAACACGCTATTTGTAATGCATGTATAGGCGGTTTCTCGGTCGCCAATCAAAATATTTTCATATTAGTGTCGAAGCGTTATAACAAAAAACCCTTTATTTCCGAAATATCTCAATTATACCATTTCATTTTTTTATTAATATTCGTTACTCAGCATATACATTCGTATTTTTTTACTATTTTCCTTTAATTCGATTGAGCCGTAATCCCCCATTATAATGTTTAGAATTGTAGTATATTGGAGCTATCGTCGGAGAAATTTTTGTCACACACACACACGCGCGCGCCCACACATACACACACACACACACACATACATACAGTATATAGACATCATCGTAAAAGTAGTAAAATCGTATTCTAGGGACTCTAAAACGTTGTTATTCATTAAAAACTCACCACAGGATTTTCTGACCAAAAACAATCCCTTCCTTACCTAAAGGTGACTGAAGGTAAAAAGCGCACAAATGGCTGGTTGCGTCAATCGCTAACTTAAATAATTGTAATGGTAACTAATATTTTTTCTTCTTTTTTTCAGGTAAGTCATCAATTTATATTCCATTTGGAGAAACAGATTCCGTACCTACACCAATTTGTAAGTAATGTAAATTATTTTTACAAAAAAAAAAATCATTAGTACCATTACCTATCATACGTTATTATTACAAATTATAACACAGTATACTGTTAAAAGTTTCTGCAGCGTTTTTGAACAAATTCCTGGCAATATTTGCAGCAGAAAATCTCTCTTCTGCAAATTATAGTGATTATCCTGAAATGATAGTATTTCCCGTGTTTCCTCAACTATTTTACCCAGTACTTGTTGCATCAATTCCGCATGTTTCACGATACAACAATCATGATCCCGTCCCGGATTTTTAGCGAACGGTCACAGATTCTAAACAATTATATAGCGGAAACCAGATGAAAGATGAAATTTTTACGCTTTGCTGAAATTATAGTGAGCAACAATAGTAAATTATAGATAGATTTGCTGTAGAAATAATTGAAACACGGACGAATTCATATTTTTCATACCGTGAGTATTTTTTAACGTGAAACATTGGGTTTGTCATGTCCATGGTTACGATTTGACATTTGATTGACAGCAATGTATTTGCGTGTCCCATTTAAAATGAAACATAGGGAACGAATTTGACAGATGTATTATATTATGTAAGAAATTTAGCTAAGTTAGAAAACCACTCGAGAGCACTAAACATATTTCGGGCACACAATATTTTATTGCAACTAAATTTAATTTTTAGAAAACAGGTATAATTATTTAAACAAAATTAACCTCTAATGACGTCTTGTCAATATGACTGATAACCGCTGAATTTTCCTATAAGTTACGACGTTAGAACTTGACATTTGATTGACAGTAATATATTTGCCTGTCTCATTGAAAACATAGGGAATGAATTTGACAGAGTATTATATTTAAATATTGTAAGAAATTTGGCCAAGTTAGAAAATCACTCGAGCACAAGGTACACTAGAAAGCAGGTATAATTATTTAAACAAAATTAACCTCTACTGACGTCTTATCAAATGTCAAATTCGTTCCCTATGTTTCATTTTAAATGGGATACGCAAATACATTGCTTTCAATCAAATGTCGAATCGTAACCATGGATATGACAAACCCAATGTTTCATGTTAAAAAATACTCACGGTATTCATAGAAAAGTATAAAGGATGTAAGTAAATAGTTAAAGTACGGGTTGATAATAAATCACTTTTATGTTTTTTTTTTCTGTATTGCTTTCATTGAATAAATCAAATGCTTTCAATGTTTAACATTTATTCTTCGTGGAAAAATGAGATTGCGCAATAAAAAAGTGTATTATTTTAGACCACATACGTTATATAGAATTTGTTCATAAGGCGACGTACAGTCATAAAAAAAGTCTCCGTACGACAATAATTTCTATCTATTTTGGGAAATATTTATATTTATGCACGGACGTATCATAATTTGACAATTATACACGAATTTCTTTGACATAATAGTTATTTACGTATTAAGAGCAAAGGAGGCTTTTATGGCCTGCGGCGGCATTTTGAGCCCGAGGCGTAAGCCGAGGGATAAAAACACGTCAAAGGCCATAAAAGCAAATTACGCTCGTGGTACATACAAAACTTTATGCACGGACGAAAATTTTCATATTACGAGTGTTAGAAAAATGGCACAATCTTCAATGGGGAATCCACCATTTTTTTTTTTATATAATTTTATCTGAAAATATTAGGAAAACTAAGACTATTGATGAAAATCCGGTGAAAAAATTCTACTAATAAGCGAATTATGGTCTCCCGAATTTTGAAAAGATTAACGTGACGTCACGCATATGCGTTTTTATATCAAACTGTTTTCATCATGGACCTAAATAATGTTCTTGAAATATATGCTATTTTAAGTTGTATTTACATAAAATAAATTAATATTATTATAACACTGTATAAGTCTACATACTTTATAATTACAAGTGTATTTAAACTATTAAATTTAATGCAAGAAATTTAAGTTAAAATAAAAACTGTTTGAAAACTATAACAAAAAACCCCTTATTTCCGAAATATTTCAATTATACCATTTCATTTTTTAAGTAATATTCGTTATTCAGCATATACATTCGTATTTTTTTTACTATTCTCCTTTAATTCGATTGAGCTGGAATCCCCTATTCTACGATAATAACATTTAGTAAATAACTTGAAATAACTTTAAATAGTAAATTATAAAATAAATTATTTTTGTACATCATCTTGCCTATGCGTCAAACAAAAACAAAATATTTTAATAACAATTTTGACATATTTAAACAAATGTTACTGTCAGGAAGCAATTACATTAAAATTAATAATGAAACTGTGTTTATAAGATTGTATTGAGTCTAATGAAATTAAGGTTAGTAAAAATAATATATTTTCCATCATACATAAATATTAGATGTACAAAATAGTCCGATATAAATTTGATATGTTTACAGTACTAAAAATCATACAACTGTGAATAAGTACGTGTTATCAAAGTGTCAAATATTAGTTTACAACTACACATTAACGAAATGGATCATGTAAAGCAAAAGATATATGCAAAGGAACTTAATATAGTTTGCAGAATATGTAGGTATGTATTTAAATTAACCAAGCTTTGAGCGCTGCCTCAACACGCTCGGCCACCGAGGCGGCATATATATTTATATCTAAAATGCAACATAAATAAGAAATTTCACAGCAATTATTATTCTATTTTGTACTTTATTTCACAGTTAATAATAATATTTATAGGAACTTAAGTTATTTTTATTCCAAAGTATTATAATAGTTATTATATGCGTGTTACATCGTTAAATGTTTTTATATTGCGGAAATCGTTAGAATTATGAATATTATATATCTACACAAGATTATACACTATATTATCGAAGAAAATAATTCTGAAAGATGTTACATACGGTTTATAAAAGCAATTAATATGTACATATTTTCTAATACGTATACAGGTTTTAGTATTCAATAAATAATATATCCATTAATTTCATTACAATAACACACATAATTCATGTTATAAATTATAAAATGTCATTTACCGGTAAAGTAATTTATTTTTTTATAAACTAATATGTTTCTGTAATTATGGGAAAGGAATAACATCTGATATTACACTGAAACTACATTATACATATTAAAATTATAATTAAGAACTGTAGAACTTATTTATTGTTATACAGGGTGTAACAGAAATAAGAACATAAAATTTAACCAGTGATAGAACTCGGCAAAAGCAACAATATTTCTTAGTAACTTTTTTCAAATCGCAATTAGTTTTTTGGAAAAATATTTCCAATTTCGCAACATGTACTGGTGAAGCAGGAAAAAGTGAGTGACATTGACAGAACTCGTCGAAAGCAACAATATTTCTTCGTAACAGTTTTTGAATTCTAAATTTTTTAAAATATTTTTAGGAGTCAGGTAGTTCTATCATTGGTTTAAAAAGAGTACACCCTGTAATTTTTGAGTTTTTAATGAATAAACACATTTTATGGTCCCTAGAATACGATTTTACTAGTTTTACGATGATGTCTGTATGTATGTGTATATATGTGTGTGTACTGTATGTGTGTGTGTGTGTGTGTGTGTGGATGTTGGAGCCACAGTTTCTGAAATACCATAAGACTTAGGACATGTTTAACTTCGGTTTTCTCAATCTGACATTACTGGGAAGAGTTGATTAGATTTTGATAACAATAGGGTCCTCCACTATATTTTTTTTACATAACTTAATTTAATTTGTGATATGTAATTTTAGAAAATCTTTATTGTTATTCGTTAAGCCATAATAATTTTTTTTAATATTCTGTGACGTAGATATAGAGATGATTTTGTTCTTAAACAGTGGATTTCGCTAATAATTGAAGTCACATAAATTTATTTTTTTCAGCACTAATAAATAAAATAAAATAAATAAATATATCATCACGGCATATTACCCATTTCTGGGTGTGCCAGTATCTACAACACATGTAGACATCGGTAATGATGACGATATATTTTACCGTGTGGGCGCTTACCAGGCGTCACCTCACGGGCACTCATAGCTGGTGTGGAGAGAGCACTAATAAAATGTATAAATATGTTATAATAACCCCTGTGGTCAATAATTGGAAATATGGGTGGATAATAAGTAATTTGATGTCATAATTAATAAAAATACTACGTATATATTATAGTTCAAGATTTGATTACCACTGGTAGCCTATGTCATTCAACATATCTTTTACTTTCATACCAACGTTTGTAATCTGTCACGGCATCATAAATTTAAACTAGTATTATTTGCTTTATTTCTGTTGTTTTATTGTTGTTATTTTCTGCATTTATATACTTGCAAATGGATTCCGTATTTCAAAAGGCGATAGCAGAAGGTTTGAAAGTAGTAAGACTTAGGAATAGAATAAATGTGTGACGTAGATATAGAGATGAGGAAATGGTATTAAAAACTCGACTATTTTAGAAACTAATAACTATTTTTAAACTTTGATAGTCCTTAATATACAGTTTTAAGGTTGTTATTCAAATAATTCTAATTGACAGATGTCAGTGTCAAGTGTAATTTACATTGTGTATGTTTGTGTTATAATTTTATTGGATTTTCTTGTTACAATCGTACTGGATATATAGAATCTTTTCCAAGGATGTTTCGGTATAGAATTTGTACAAAATACATAGAATTGACGGGAGGTAATGTGCTGGCCACATTAGATTTGTTTTAAAACGATCTAGTGATTTTTTTTTGTTTTTCTTGAAAACTCTTTCTTGATACTTAAAATGTATTTTGAATGTCATTGAATTGCCAATTAGGAACTAATAGTTTTTTTCCTATTTTTAATCTATAATTATATCCAATTTATCCATTTCCTCATCCTCACTTGTAAGCGAAAATTGCTAAAAAAAACTAATTAGTACATTTTATTCCGTTAATAACACATAATCACTATTTTACCCAAGTAATTGAACCGAGTAATAACTTCCCGTCTTCAAAAATAAAAAAGCAAGGCTTTGCTGAGGAAAGAAACAAATCTAGATACCTATGGCAGGAATTTGTTTGTAAATTGCATTTCATTTAACCCGCGTTGCACTCATTGGACCATTAAAAGAAAGAGATGGCAATATAACTGTACAAAAAGAAGAAAAAAGATGAAGAGGATGCCAAAAAGATTTAATCTGAACTTCGCCAATTCTCAACAGAGAAAACTGAACGCATTATACCTTAAGGCTCATAGTATGATCACGGTTTTAACTAAAACGCTGTTTTAAGAAATGTCAAATTTCATTATTACTACCAATAATAAATAATATCAAATTTAACAAAATATGATTTTAAAGCAAAACAAATGTTTTTTAAAAAATCGTTCTTTATACATACGGGTGAAATTAAATATTTAAATATGAATTTGACATTTTTAAAAACAGTGTTTATGTTTATCTCTGCTATCTTGAAAACTATAAGAATTACGACTTTAATTAAACAAGACTTTTTATTTAACTTTCAGAGGTCATCTTAGATGTGCTTTTGAAGAAAAAATCAAATAATTGTACTAAGTTAAATGTTGTGGTTACCTTGGCCAGTATTTAATTCTCATGTAATTTCGTACAGTAGTGACAAAAAAATGAGAATCGCCATTCGAAAGAGCTTAAAAGCGTGCCCTAAATAAGTGCAAATCAAAATCAGGAAACATTTCCTACTTAGAAATTTTTCAAAAACAACAAAAACTACAAAATTTAAATATATGTATGTATCTAGTGACCCATGTATTTCGTCTGAATAAACAATAAATTGCTAAAATGGCATCCTAATATAGGATAACTTTCGTCTAATTAACCCACTTCATATCTCTTATAGTTCTCGAGATAATAACAAAAATACACATTTAAGAAACCAAGTGTCCGATTTTTTTTTTGTCCAGCAGAAGTTAAATGTTGTGGCCACCTTGGCCAATATTTAATTCTCATATGACTTCGTAACTATTAGAAATTGAGAAAAATGTTTCATATAAAATGTTATTGTTTTTTTTTTATAGTCTTTTTACTGACATAGACAACATTTTATTCGACCACTATCATTGTCAGTTTTTTTTTTCGATTTTTTATTTTTTCTTGGAAATAGTTGAAGATCAGACATATGTTGATTAAGCTTTTTTTTACTCATTTACTATATGGTCTTATTTTTTTTTACACTTCTTTGAAACCGCCTGTATAATAACTAAATACAAACGGTTCTACTTTTCAGGAAAGTATATTTGAGGGGTGTGGAGTGAAAGGTTTATCATATAGCATCCATAGCTAAATGTCAACCCTACACGTAGGCTGGCAATAACTTAAGACTTGATTATCAATACACTAACAGCGCGATTCACAAAAAAGATTAAATTAATTCTCACTTTTGGATTAGGGAATTCTATTCTATTCCAGTATTTAAAATTTAATTTTCATGATATTATCAATAAAGGTAGATATTAGGAATAGATTAGACTATATTTTAAGTTATAAACTGTCAAAATTAGAGTAGAATTCGCTAATTAAAAAATGAGGATTATCTTAAACCTTTTTGTGAATCGGGCTGTGAATGTCTAAGCGGCTAACATACAGAATAAACAGAGAGATATGAAACAAATGATAGTTTCTAAACAAAATTTTGACTTACAACATGGTTGGTAAATTGATATTTAAACTATAATAGGCCCATAAACTATAACAAAAAATAATAAAGTTTACACTTCATCCTTAAAGTACCACTCAATAAATAACGATTAAGGTTAAAAAACATTTTTTTTAATAATTACTTTGCGAGATATTTGAATTTGTTTCCAAGCCACAGATGACGTCACACTATTGGTATTTTTCTCGCGCAGCCTACTTCAGAAACTAGTGTGAAAAAGATAGCTATAGTTTTCTTTTAAATCAAATGCAGCTATACAAAAAACAATGGGCTACTTGCGTACCTTTTTTTATTTAATATTTTTGAAGAGCAGGTAAAAACTTGCTACCCATATTTTTTCTTTTGGAATTTTTTTTATTAATTAGCCAGAAAAAAAAATAATGAAATTTGATTATTTTAATTCCCGCCATGTATGACGTAGAATTACGCCGCACCAATGAATGGTCGTACAGTCATAGCGTTTGTTTGTACGGATAATGTAGATCTCCTGTTTGACGTTTCAACAATAGTTTGGAGGTTAGTATTTTAGTTTGTCTTTTTGGTATCGATATTTTAAATTACATGTAACTACCTATGTGTTTATTTGTGAAGTAATTAATATATTTGAGAGCCCAGAGAGAGAGAAAAAAATGAACTAATGTCAAATTCAAATTAAAATTTTCTCGCACGCATGCCATCTATATGTTACATTTTTAAACATATGGTTTCCTTTTCCATTTCAATATAATGACGTCACAGAAAATTTTCTTTCTTAATTTACTAAAAAACAAATAATTTTTTAAAAATAAAATTTATATTTTTATATATGTTTTCAACATAACATTACGTATATAGTGACAGAAATCGGATTTTCAGTACCACGCAAGTAGCCCATTATGACTTTTTGATACCACGAATTGCTTTAAAATTAAACTAATTTTCATTTAAAAATATTTTAAAAAATTGGTTTATGGGCCCATTTAGAAGAGTTTATAAAAAAGTTATTTGTTTTGGTTCTGCCGTCACCTCAAATATTATTTATTGCAATAATCATTGTAAAAGTTATCGTTTCCATTTATTCATTTAAAATTATGCCATATACTTACACCAGTATTAGATCATTCAAGTTATCTCCAAATTTAAATACAAATGGGAAACCGATTAATGTTCGTAAAAGATACAATATAAGGATTGCATTCTAATCTAATTCGAGTTTGTCTGGCGTGCCCCTTTTCCCCGAGTCATTCTCCACCACTGTTTCCATTCACTCATCCTGGCAATTCCATTAATCACCAGGAAATGGAAACTTGGTGCTGCTGGTTGGTAATATCGCCGCGTGGCGGCGTGGCGGCTTGCGAACCTCCATCCCACTCTCCATCCTATCCAGAATCCAGTCGCTTTGTTTTTCCAGTTACATTTTTCCTCTGCCTCTGCCACTACCAACACGATGCATTCTTTTTTCCCTGATGCTTATTCGTTTGTTCCATTTTTTCTTTTTTTGTTTGCTGTGTTGTCAGACTAGCGACGGTTGTCATGGAGATGATCCGTATATGTGTTCTTTGTTTTTGACAGTTGGTGAATTGTTTTAAGAACGATTTTATGAGTTTGGAAATATGTTATTATGTAATTATTATTTGAGTTGATTTACCGTGAAATTATCTTTTTTTATCATGATTATTTATGTCCGGTAGGTATAAATGTTTATCATGTATTTTAATTATAAATGTTTTATATTTATTTATGTCGTAAAATAATAATAGAGTTTGTTCTTTTATTGCACAAAGAAATAAGAAATTTGGTCCATTTAAATTGGATCATTTTGTACGGTACTGAAATATGATCAATAAAAATTAATTCCTATTAATTCCGTACATATTTTATACCTTCCGTCACCTTAAGGTAAGGAAATATATATCTATAAATCCAACAAAATTATCACATGAATATACATTGTGTATACTCATACCCATATAAATACTCTAAATATGCGTATACTTACGTAATATTCTCTTTACAATCAAATAATATTACTACCAAGTTTATAGCTCTACCTATTTTTGAATTATTGCCTCAAAAGTCAATATACCCCACATTTAGATAAAAACTTAAAAATTTTCAAAAATCTAATTTTTATGTATCTAGATACTTCTCAATGCGCTGATTACAAATTTTGAAACCGCAGGTCGATATCTCTTTTCGTTCTCGAGATATTTAGATTCAAAATTTTGCTCAAAACTGCCCATTTTTGGGTAATAACCCAAAAATGGGTCGAGATATGAATTTGGCAACAACACCATTCGATTCTATAGGCAAAATTACTTAAGTACACCAATTTTCAGAATTTTTGAACACCGCATACAATCTCTAAAGCAAAATAACTGAAAATGGCCAAAAATCGCAAAAATCTAAGGCGTACCCCTTACGATTTTTTCAGATTTTGACCATTTTCAGGGGTTTTCAAACTTTTATTCATAAAAAATGAACCGGTTAGACAAAAATTATGAAAATTGCTATACGTATGTATTTTTTTCCGTAGAATCGAATGGTGATGTCGCCAAATTCATATCTCGACCCATTTTTGGGTTATGACCCAAAAATGGGCAGTTTAGAGCAAAACTTTGAATCTAAATATCTCGAGAACGAAATGAGATATCGACCTGCGGTTTCAAAATTTGGAATCAGCGCATTGAGAAGTATCTAGATACATAAAAATTAGATTTTTGAAAATTTTAAAGTTCTTATCTAAATGTGGGGTATATTGACTTTTTGGGGCAATAATTCAAAAATGGGTAAAGATATAAACTTGGTAGTAATATTATTTGATTGTAAAGAGAATGATACGTAAGTATATGCATTTTCAGAGTATTTATATATGAGTATACATAATGTATCTAGATACATAAAAATTAGATTTTAGAAAATTTTGAAGTTCTTATCTAAATGTGGGGTATATTGACTTTTTGGGACAATAATTCAAAAATGGGTAAAGATATAAACTTGGTAGTAATATTATTTGATTGTAAAGAGAATGATACGTAAGTATATGCATTTTCAGAGTATTTATATATGAGTATACATAATGTATCTAGATACATAAAAATTAGATTTTAGAAAAATTTGAAGTTTTTATCTAAATGTGAATGTGGGGTATATTGACTTTCGGGGCAGAGAAGTATCTAGATACATACAAATTAGATTTTGAAAATTTTGAAGTTTTTATATTGACTTTTGGGGCAATAATTCAAAAATGGGTAGAGATAAAACCGGAAGTAGAAATCAGGTTTTTTACACCAAAAAGTGGCTTTTAAGTTTGCCCCTAGCTGTATAATTTAAACTGTAGGTCTTAATATTAATAATAAAAACGTTCTCATTTTTTCAATCACATGTGTTTATGTAACTTGTTACGCAATGTGTTATACAACCAACATTACATAGCATTGTGGCATGTTGCGGAGAACCATAATAATCTACTCGATAATACAGGCAAATATTATAATATTTTTCAATACTGTGAAAAATATTGCATAAACTTTAATTTTAAATACTTTTTAAAAAATGTGAAACTGACTTATTGAATGGACCAAATTGTTTTTAACTCACGGGCCAAGTAGACAAGTTTACAAAATTTGATGCCTGAATGGAACACAAAACATTTACTTGTTAAATGACCATAATATTAGTTGTGCTATAAAAATGACTGCTGCCATCAATTTCTCAAATATTTGCTCATACGCTTTAGTTAATTTTTGCTAATTATTTTGGTCATTAAGCAATAATAATTAGTTATTTGAGCATATACATGTACATAATAATAGATATTTACACACCAAGTGAGCTAAGGTAATGTTTATTCATGAGAAGAAAGTTTAGTTAATTTCTTCCAGTGAATAAACTGGAATATTTTATTCAATTTTGACGAAATAATAATAAAAATCATTATAATATTTATTTTTGACAAAATAAAAAACTAATCAGTTAGTAGACTGCATAACAATCGTCGATGATAGACGTCAAGTCATCTATTTAAAATGCTTTATTGTCTGTTATTTGTGCCGTGAAAAATAATGAAAATGGCTGATAATGTCTGATAAATACTATGGTGAGTATTAAATTCGTGCCTGAAGTTATTTTAAATGCATTATTTGTTGCAAAGTGAATTACAAAAAATGTGAGAGTGATTTAAAAAAAATTAGTTCACTTGTGAAAAAAGTGTTACTTATAATTGTTGCTATGGAGTTAATAATGACAGTTTAATACGTCAAAATTGAATAAAAAATATAATTGCTATTTGTGCATTAAGAGCGCAAAATGGATATTGAGAGGTTGTTGCCGTGCGACGTAGAAGCGCGGCATTCTCTCGAAATCGACAATATCCATTTGCGCTCGAAACACACACACAATTATTTTTTCTAGTGTCGTCACAGTGGGGTCTTCCACCATAACAAAAAATAATAAAACTTACAGTACTACTGAATAAATAACAATTATATTTTTTATTTTAATTTATCGTTATTTTCCATTCTATTTGCGCTATTGCTTCAATCTAATCGAAGCAATTTTTACTTTTGTTTTTGTAGATGAGTGCTCTATTCTAAATTATTAAAATATCTTTCAGAACTCACATTAATAATAGGAATAATACTACCTAAAAAGGTGGTATTCCTCCAATTACCCTATTTTATATCGGTATTCTTTTACACAGCAGTACGGTATTTTGTTTGGTTATGTAATATACAGACAGAGCAGTCATAATGTCAGATTGGCTTGTGGAGGTACTAAATGTGTAAGTAACTACAGCGCCATTAGTTCCCATTAAGAATGTAGACAAAAGTAACATTTCTCAACATTTTAAAGTTGGAAATTAGAACAGCGAGTATTTTTTCTACTTTGTCATGCATGAGCGGCAAAGTGACATTTTCGTTTACAAAAGCGAGCGCAAATGCTTACTTTGTATATAGACTGTATAAAAATAAATATGATAAATTCCAACGACTAGTTTTTAACCAATCATGATGCAAAACACTTGAAAATTCAACCAATGGGAACAGTATTATACTGATAAAACCCCGTTACCCCGATAATTTTCCACTATCAAGTAAATAAACAGTTGTTATTGTTTATAACTGTCAGTGTGACAATTAATGTGTCAAGTTTCATTTTGCGTTGTCTTCGGAATTTATCTCATCAAATACCAGTAGATAAACTTTTATTTTTAAGAACTCATTTTTTTTGCTTTTAAGAAAAATTACTAAAGCAAACTGACATTAGGTAAAACCCCTCCTCTTTCGGAGTCGGGATGTACCATGAAGTTTGGTTTCGTGTTTGTTGCTAAGCAAAAAAATTCGTACAAAATAAAAACTTATCAATATCAACATCAGGAGATCTTGTGATATTACGTCTGATAAATAAATAGTAGTAAAAAATGGAAAATAAATTATCAATTTCTGTGTCCATAGCATATAAAATTGTTTTGTTATTGTAACAAACATTACGAACAATAATGAGTGTGCTTGGGGTGAATTCATCCCTCATTTACACCGGCGTTATGAGCGAATAATTTTGATTGACATATGATGTGCGGTAAACAGCCGAAAATACCTGCACAGCCCCAGCAGTACCGATGCAGTAAACATGTTGCATTCTTCATCACGGATCAACGGGGCATTCACATATTTACAGATTAAATTACGCCAAATAATGAGGGGATGATTCACAGAATAATTTATTAGCGAATTCAAAAATGAATCGCCTCATTGGGAATTCAAATTTCGCGCCGAACAATTATTAACTGCAATAAATGAATTATGGTATGAGAGTGATTTTATTAGTGACAGTGGGTTTCTATACTATTTTTTTATTTTTTCACTATCATTGTCAGTTTTTCTTCGATTTTTCATTTATCTCGGAATCAGTTGAAGATCAGGAGTGAGTTCACGTAAAAGTGAAAACGATATTGCGATTATCGAGAAGTGAAAACGACGTTCGTTTCCTTAGCGATAACGTAAAATTAGTCACTCACTACGTTTTCAACTTCGGTTATTTCCGTAAAGTGACTACGTTTTGTGAAACGATATCATTTACAGACTAATGTTTTTGTATTAAATAGTAGTTGTTTTGACAGATAATTTATATGAATGTCATTAAAATTTTTAATCTAATGTCAAAAAGTATTATTCTCGCCCTTCGTTTTTATTTCGTTCATAATAGCAATGCTGTAAGAATTGAAGAAGGATACAAGTTAAATTATCAATTAGATACAGATGCCATGTATCATCTAATTTTGTTCCTTTTGATATTCCAGAAGAAAAATTTATGAAGAAAACAAAAATATTTCTAAATATATAATTAAAACTTCAAGAGACCTTTTAAGACCGCAAGTATACAAGATTGTTATTTTAAAGTAATCTAGTTTTTATTAAGTTTTGTATTTCAAGTAAATAAAGTATGGGCCACATTTAAATAACAGCGCACAACCTTCGACGGGCTGCAGAAAATGATCAATTCACAAATTTTAATTTTATGTAAAAACTACAAAATATTAATCACAAAACACAAGCAAGAATCGTTATATTTGATGCTTCGCAGAATACAATATTATTAAAATTTTCTTTCTTGGATTTATTCTTGTAATCAATCAAAATATGCTTTGTTGTAATCAACACTTTTACAGTTATTGGAATATCAATATTGCCCGAAAATATTTCTTTTGGGCAGTTCTTTCACTAAATTTTAATAGTAAATCAGGGAAATTTCAGTATAGAAATAAGAAAATATCTAATCACCAAGATTTCAATTTTCTATCATAGATTTCAAAAGAGTAAAAATATTATAGTAAATCATAAGCATTTGGTTCTTCGCAACATGCTTATTCATGCATATTCATGAATTTTTTTCTTAGATTCATTCTTGTAATCAATTTTCATTTTATAATTATCGTATTTTATCACAATTATTTCATTTTCGCCTTACTAAATAAAATAATAAAAAATACCTTTCAAATTTAAAATATTAATTTATTTTTAAATAATTTATAATGACGTTTCTTTCATTCTATCCAAAACGTCAAATTCAACTCACTGCTCACTACATTCTTTTACCTAAGTGCAAGTAAATAAGAAAAGGATACCCAAATGTATAAAATAAAAAGAGACGAAAGAAACGACTATCGTTTTCACATGCTTTGAGAGTGTCGACTAGAATTCACAGTTTTTTCAGTCTAAAACGATATCGTTTTCGGTTTTCATTATTTACGTGATCACATTTTCACTTGTCGACAGTCGCAATATCGTTTTCATAGTTACGTGATCCCACTCCAGAGCTATGTTGATTAAGCTTTTTTTACTCATTTTTTGTCAGTACTATATGCCCTTAAGTTTTTTTACACATTCTTTGAAACAGCCTGTAAATGATAGTCTAAGATTCTAATCCTTCTGTCTCCCACCCGCCAATACTAATCACAATTCATGGGCGCCCGTGAGTCTTATCATTGTGAACGCTGCGTAAGAGCAGTGGCCCCTGAAATGACGGACGCTTGTGGTTGCGGCCACGTTTATGTTGCTCTAATCGATTATCATTATAGTAATGCACTCTCGGGACCGTATTAAACATGCTCGTGTGCAGGGGCGTAGAATTATCGGAGGGGGCAGAGGGGAGAACTGATGATGAGATAGGGTGACAATGGGGGTTTATTGCCTTGTTTTTCCGCGATTTTCGATTGTTTGGATAGATTTGATTGGGGAATATGAATTTTGATATTTGAAGCTGAGCAGATATTCTGATTCCATACGGAGTATTTTTCATAAAAAATGATGTAATTAATAACAAAAAATTGGTTTGCCCAGCATAGCCATTTTTATATTAGGCTATATAAGTACATATTGTATTCATTTCTGGTACACTCAAAAATTCTAATTACATCTATTATTTTAATTCCGTCTATAAATAAGTTTCCTCCTACTCTTCTAAATGTTATAAATTTTTCAAATTAATTGACGGGTATTTCTGGTGCGTATATGTATATATAATTTTAAATATTTAATTAATTAAATAATAAGAAATATTAAATGTACCTACTCCCCAGAAAAAAACCTCCAGTAATTTTCCTGAATTTTTGACACTGACATTTTTTTGTCAGTTACAAACATTTTAATTTTTCAGCCGGTTATTTGGGCTGTGAGATTTATTACAACTGATTATTTTATATATTTATTATTCTTTTTCTAAATCTATAGAAGATATATCTAATAAAAATGTTCAATGTATCGAATAGAGAGTTTTATTTCTTTTAATATTTATAATAACAAATTTAAAAAATCTGTTGTGGCCAGCACAAGACCTCTCGCCATTTCCATATTACGCTATATAAATATTGAATTGCACTTCCCTTTCAAACCGTCATTTTATAACAAAAAAATACAGACCTTTACCCAAATACTGTTTTTTATTGTATTTAACATGTCTTCTGCGCACATATAATTCTAATTATATCTATTTTTCATTGTATGAGGAAGTTTCTAAATTTCAGAGATTCTTCCAATTCATTAACCAGACTGGCGGTATTTCTGATGTATATATGCATTTTACCTGTAATTTCAAATATTTAATTATTAAAACAATAAGAAAGATTAAATATACTTCCCAGAAAAAGCTGTCAGAATGTCACTAAAACTATTGATTTTTGACACTGACATGTGTCATTTAAAAACTATGTTATAAACATTGGAATTTGTCAACTGGTTTCCGTAGTGCCTTGGCTTCTGTGATTAAATTACTCTATATATTATAGTGTCTTTATCTCTAAATCTATACAAGATATAATAAATATTTTAAGTGTATTAGATAGACAATTTTATGTTCTTCAATACTTAATAACAAAAATTTCCAAAAAATTATATTTAGAAGAATTTTTCTCAGAAACTACTACTTCCGGTTGTTTAATTGCTGCCAAAACCTTTTCAGCTCTTCCCAGGAATGTCAGATTGAGGAATCCATAGTTAAACAATTCTTAAGTCTTATGATTTTTGAGGAATCGTGTCTACAACATCCAGACATACACACATACACACACACACAGAGACATTATTTAAAAAATGTTATAATCGGATTCTAGGGTCCTTAAATCGTGCTTATTCAATGAAATCTGGATATACGAATTTTAGCATGAATCCAATACCTCTCTTAGCGAGAGGTAAAAAAAAAAATAATATTTAGAATATTTTTTTAAGAAACTTCTACGTCCTGTTGTCCAATTCAATTGTTACCAAAACCTTTTCAGCTCTTCCCATTAACGTCAGATTGAGGAATACGTAGTTAAATTGGTCTTTAATCTTATAGAATTTGAAAAACCGTCCCTCCAACACACGCACATACACACATTGTAAAAATGTTAAAATTGGATTCTTTTGACCTTAAAACGTGTTTATTCACTAAAATTTGGATATACAATTTTTAGTATGAGGGTTCGGGTTCGATCCTGACCGGCGCCAAATATTTGGAATTTTAAATGACACAAAAGTGACCCGTACTCCTGTAGTGCACTCTCCACGCCAGTAGTGAGTGTCTGTGAGATGACGCTTGGTAAGCGCCCGCACGGTACAAATATATCATTATCGTTACCGTTATCTGCGATAAAGGAGATTGGCACACCCAGAAATGGGTAATATGCCGTGATGATATATTTATTTATTTATTATGAATCCAATACCTCTGTTAGCAAGAAGTAAAAATTGTTAAATAGAAAAAACTTCCTCCGACATTTTTTATGAGTTTTCTTTATCTTACAATTATGAGATAAATAATCACAGCCCGAAACAGTTCCAAAAGTGGGTCTGGTAAAGACACCTAACGGGAGACGTTGGAACTAGCATTCTACTACCCACCAGAAAATAAATCCGGTTATTTTTGGGTTCTCTCTTTCAAATGACATTTAATAAAAATGATTCACCCTCGCGCATATAATGAAACAACTAATGTATGTAATCTCTACGAGAATCTACATGTTATGTAAAAGTTTGTACGATACGTAAATCCATATCAGTTTTAAAACCCGTTTGGATTAAACTTTTAATTATTAGAGAAATCACAGACTGTTGCTGAACTAAACTGTTTTCAATAAAATCTGAAACGTGCAACTAATATAATACACAAATATTGCACCACTGAAACAACTGTGAATAATTTCAATTTTACATTCAAACCATAAAATTATACATAATTAATTTTACCGTGTGTTCCTATTCGTACTTTCATAAATGTAATTACAATTATGTATTCTTTGCGTACGAAATTAAATCCTATGTATTTGTATTATAAACAATACAATTATCGTTATTGTAATTAATTGCTATATTCTTGAAAACCGTGAAATTGACTCATAAAGGCCATATTAATGTATTGAGAATTTATTATCCGTATATAATATAACAAAACATCATGTTGGCAAGCTTTTAGATATCGGCTAGATCACAGAAATAACCAAAAATAACTAAAGGTGGATTTATAACTAACACAGAACATAGAACATAATTTAGCACAAATTAATTTAGCATAGAAAATTTGAGAGAAGTATTATATTCAAATATTGTAAGAAATTTAGCCTAGTCAGAAAACCACTCGAGAGCACTAAACATATTTCGGGCACAAGATGCACACAGTATTTTTTCTAAACCTAAATTTAATTTTTAGAAAACAGGTATAATGGGCTACTTGCGTGGTACTGAAAATCCGATTTCTGTCACTATATACGTAATGTTATATTAAAAACATATATAAAAATATAAATTTTATTTTAAAATAATTATTTGTTTTTTACTAAATTAAGAAAGAAAATTTTCTGTGACGTCTTTATATTGAACTGGGGGAGGGGAAGCATGTTTAAGAATGTTATCAATAGATGGCATGGGGTGCGAGAAAGTTTTAATTTGAATTTGACATTAGTTCATTTTTCTTTCTCTCTGGTCTCTCAAATACATTAATTACTTAATAAATAAACACATAGGTAGTTACTTGTAATTTAAAATATCGATACCAAAAAGATAAACTAAAATAGTAACCTCCAAACTATTATTGAAACGTCAAACAGGTGATCTACATTACCCGCACAAACATACCATTACTATGGGACGGCACCACGCTGTGACTTTACGACTATTCATTGGTGCGGCGTAATTCTACGTCATACATGGCGGGAATTCAAATAATCAAATTTCATTATTTTTTTTCTGGCTAATTAATAAAAATTTTGTCAAAAAAAATATGGGTAGCAAGTTTTTACCTTCTCTTCAAAAATATTAAATAAAAAAAGACGAAGAACTGTTTGGACAGGAATGAGTGGAAGAGAACTGTAAGACACTGCGACCCTAATAAAATAGGGAAAAGCTGAAGAAGGAGAATTTTAGTAAGCTTCTATTGTTGATTTTTCAAAAAAAAAAAAACGATTCTTTACTTTGAATTATATAGTTAATCCTCTTTATATAAACTTAACAGGCTTTTATTTTAGTTTCTAGTTGTACAGCGAATGTTAGCATATAAGCATATAGTACCAGCTATTTTTGTTGGAGTAAATTGCATTTTAATTAGTGTAAACAAACCTACATTTCAATGAAATATTTAAACTTGCGATATTATTGTTTATACCATAAAAAGGCAAATTAGTTCCACAGAGTGCAATAAAGACGCGAATTATAAACTGATAAGTAAAACGCGTGCAGTATGACGAATGGTGGAATATTTCCAATGCTACATTTATTTTCTAATTCGTAACACAGGAAAGCAATAGCAAATTTTGATAAAACTAATTACTACTTCTAAACCATGACAAATTTATTGATTACCTTTTACTTAAAATTGTTATGGAATGGAGATTAGAAAAACTATTTATTAACAATCGGTTAGTAATATGTGCGTTTCTAATCTACCAAACTGTTGGGAAGTAATTTATTATTTACTTTGTAAAATAGAAGAATTAATGGTAATGGTGTTTTAGATCATTTTACAAAAGAACTCTTAGGCTGTGTCCGATGTTGCACTTTTATCACCCTAATATCTGAATCCTAAATTTATGTACCCTAAATCTAGTGATTATTTAGGATTTCAGGAATTAGATTTTAGGGTTTTACAAGAGCACACTATGCCTTGAAGTTAACGCGCACTAATTAAACAAATCGTGTTCGTTGCTATAATTTGTACAAAACGTCAAATTTGCTGTCAAAGAATAGCTTCTTAGCTTCTATTTTATGAAATATAATATTAACATTTATTCTCAAGCATCAAATTGAATCGAATTGTATAATTCATTTTTGTTGTTCTAAAGTGTTGCCATACAAACCAATGGATATCACTAGTGTGCCATTCGGAGTTGTATTTATGAATTTATGTAAAGAAGACCTAATTCCTAAATACTAAATACTAAAAATACTGACTCTCAGGCTGTGTCCGATGTCGCATTTTGGCATTTAATATTTAGGATTTAGGTCTTCTTCATATAAATATAACTCCGAATGACACACTAATGACATCCATTGGTTTGGATGGCAACACTTTAGAAGAACAAAAATGAATTCTACAATTCGATTCAATTTGATGCTTGAGAGTTATTGTTAATATTATTTCATATAATAGAAGCTAAGAAGCTATTCTTTAACAGTAAATTTGACGTTTTGTACAAATTATAGCAACGAATATGATTTGTTTAATTAGTGCGCGTCAACTTCAAGGCAGTGTGTTCCTGCAAAACCTAAATCTAATTCCTAAAATCCTAAATAATTACTAGATTTAGGGTATATAAATTTAGGATTTAGATATTGGGTGATAAAAGTGCAACATCGGACACAGCCTAAGGGCCCAATTCTCAATTTTCAATGAAGTGATATGCAGTGAAATTTTTTCACTCTCTCTCACATGGAGCTATTCTCAATTACAAAGTGATCTTAAATAAATGGGTGAGAAAGTGTGATATTGTATTTATTGACAATAATGATTGCGCATAACAAGAAAATACGAATTTGGTGCATGTGTTTGTTGACATTTGAGAAATAATATCACAATGGTGAAAATTGAGAATTGGGCCATAAGAAGTTATTGTTTGACAGTAAATTTGACGATTTGTACAAATTATAGCAACGAATATGATTTATTTAATTAGTGCACGTCAACTTCAAGGCATAGTGTGATCCTGCAAAACCCTGAAATCTAATTCCTAAAATCCTAAATAATCACTAGATTTAGGGCATATAAATTTAGGATTTAGATATTAGGGTGAAAGTTTTTTGGTTAAAAAATTATCCAATTGAACCCCTTTATTGCTGACCACGTGTGCGAAAGTAACCAATCCAAACAAACTTACACTGATAATTATCCTAAGACAATTATCACTTATGTCACTAAGTTGCTAAGTAACAAACACTTTTTGACATATAATTAAAGATTGTTTTAATTTGAAAATGTTATTTTCACGCTGTCAGTGAAAATGACGATTTAATCAACAAAATTATAGAAGAAAACACATAAAAAAAATACCGTGTTAAATAAAAAACTAAATGTGGAGAATATTTATGGACTTTTGTATGTCTTATCTTCTTCTCTTTGGTCTCACTCAAAGACGTCTCATTCTCATTGCACACTTCACACTGAACATATTCATAGCCACATTCACGTTCATAGTTACTATTGATATCTACTGGGCTATGTTAGACACAAAAATTCTGTCAAATACATATTTTAGGCAAATTTAATGTTAAAACTGCAAAAAAAATTCTGACCGAATACCCCTCGATCATTGATAAATTCTTATAATTTTATCACACTTCCTCAAGCACGTTGCTGTTAGGTAACACCACCTCCGCTTTCGGCGTCGGGCTGTTACCAAGCAAGGCGCTTTCGGTAACTGTCATAAAATTATTTCGTAATTATCAATGTCCTCGGGATATTAAGTGCAACTTCAGACGCAGCCTAACAGTGCGATTTTGTAATTTTCTTTACCACTATAAAACTATAACTTTCAACAAAAGCGCATCATTTTTTTAATGTCAAACGATAATAAATGTATTAGTAAAGAAAAATTGTTGCGATTTTGTTCATGTTTACATGTCTATAGCATTATAGAAAATTACAGAATCGCAGTATAAATGTTATTTTCCAACAGCTAAAATGTAGTTGTGATTTTGACAAGTCAAATAGTATGTAATAAAAATTTCCTTAATAAAAAGAACGCTTTATTTAATAAATAACGTACTTAACAGTAACAGTACAATAAATTAGTAAAATTACAATTATTAAGAAAACGGTTAACTTTCAAAGCAGGTTAAGATTATTAACTGTCATAATCAATAAATATTTTATCGTTATAGTTTGTGTGAAGATAAAGACTGTGTTGATATATCATCACGGGATGTTACCCATTTCTGAGTGTGCCACAATCTGCTTTATCGCAGATATCGGTAATGATGATGACATATTTGTACTGTCTGGGCGCTTACCAGGCGTCACCTCACGGGCATTCATTGCTGGCGTGGAGAGTGCACCACAGGAGTCACTTTTGTGCCATTTAAAATTTTAAATATTTGGCGTCGGTCGGGATCGAACCCGGTTCCCCAGGTTCGCGACCAGATACTCTGGCACACGGCCACGGGACCCCATGAATTAATATATTTAAAAACTAAAAAGCAGGGCATCGAACCCGCCAAAAACTTGGTTCGGTTTAGGTTCAGGTCAATTTGTTTTTTGAAAGATGGGTCCGGGTGCGGTTCTGGTTCAAGCATTAATAATATAATTTGCGGTTTTGTTCGCGGTTCAGGTTCGAAATAATGTAAAATGAGAGCCGGAATTTACGCAAAACGCAACAAGAAACGAACACAATTTTCATGAAATGTCAGCCCAGACAACGCAAACTCCTAAGACGTCGATTATTGGCTGTATTTACTTTTCGAACTAAAAATTAACCTGAACCGGAGTTGAACCCCGAACCTGAATTTTAATACTCGGTTCGGTTTCGACTCAGGTTCAATTAAAAATATATCTGAGGTTCGGTTCTCGGCTTGAGTTCCCTAAAATGTTATGGTTTGGTACCGGTTTTGGTTCGGTTTAGGTTCGGGTTCGATGCCCTGCTAAAAAGCCAAATAAAGAGTAGCAGAATGCAGAATTTAATATTAGACGGAAATGGTTTCTTTGTCAGAATTAATTTTGTGAATGTAATGGTATAAATTTTGAAGGGCCGAATAATGTATTTGACTGCATGTTTATTACGGTGGAGTTGGGGCGCGATATTCATCTACATCTGTCGTGTGTGTGCAGCTGTTCCCCCCTTACCTTGCACACATTATGTGCCACATACATTCATTACCAAATCTCTGCGTAAACATATGTAATTTACATCTACTATCAGTGTAATAGACAATGAATTTTCCAAAGTGTTATTTACGAAATTTTGGCATTTGTAATCTGTCATTGTTCTAATTGAAGACCTTGGTGCAATAACCGGGCAAGTCATTTAACATTTTGAAATTAAATTAAAATTTAAAAATAAAATGTCTGGTTTACGGAAGATATTTTCTAAAATTAAAATCAAATCGAATTTAGTTTATAGACTTCTACCAAATTTGCTTTATAAATTTCGAAAATTGACTTATCAGGTTTCATGTACCAAAAAAAAAATCCAACAAAATTTGACTTTTTAAGAAAAAAATCTCATGTGGCCAGCACATGACCTCCCGCCAGTTCCATGTTTAAAATAGCAGTGAGCTTTAAGTAAAGTTGATTGTTTGTAAATAAAATCTAATTTGTTGTCCTATAAATAGAAAATTTTGGATTATGTTTTATTGTTTTTCCTCAAAAATCTGTTAGAGCTCCAAATTAAGTACTACATTCGATTTATCATATATGGTTAAAATCTAATATGTTGTTTCAAATTATATATGAATTTTAAATAGGAATGACGAATTCTGATAATTTTGGTACCCGAGTACACGAAACAACTACCCGGATAGTACCCTTTACCCGTTAATTACCCGATACCCTTTAATTACCCGTTATCCTTTAAGAACATTTACATAATTCGTTAATTTGTTTATTACCAGTTACCCTATTAGTAGTTTACTTTTAATAAAATACATTATTATTGTTTACATATATTTATTAAATAAGAAGTAATACAAACAAATAATACACTCTATACTTAACATAAATTAATTATGGTACGCTAATAAAAAGCTCTTCTTTTAGATACAATGTTTCCGGCAGCTGAAAACTGTTCGGGTAATTAAAGGGTATCGGGTAATTAACGGGTAGCGGGTATATTTCGGGTAATCGGGTAACAAATTTTATATCCGGGTACATTATTATCGGATAGGTTCCGAGTACCCGGGTACCCATCGTCATTACTAATTTTAAATACCAAATTTGAGAAGTTTTGGATCATATTTTAATAGGCTTTAAGGAAAAATCGTCACACACACATTCTTATAAAAATCAGCATCAACTTCTAGCTGTAATACATCGCAGAGGCTAAACTACACAGGGAAACCAGTTGACAAATTCAAATGATTATAACATAGTTTGTAAATGACAGATGTCTGTCAAAAATCGAACATTTTTAGTGACATTCTGAAAGCTTTTTCTGGGAAATACATTTAATCTTATTATTTTATTAATTAAATATTTAAAATTATAGGTAAAATGCATTTTTCCATTAGAAATACCACCAATGTTGTTAAAGAATTGGAAGAATCTCTGACATTTAGAAACTTCCTCATAACAATGAGAAATAGATATAATTAGAATTGTATGTGTGCAGAAGACCTGTTAAATACAATAAAAAACAATATTTGGGTAAAGTTCTGTAATTTTTTTTGTTATGAAACGACGGTTCGATAGCGAAGTGCTATACAATACTTATATAATATAAAATGGAAATGGCGAGAGGTATTGTGCTGACCACAAGAGATTTTTTTAATTCACCCGGTATGTGAACATTTGGATGGACTAAGCAAACTGGAAGTCATTTTGAGAAAGAAAAACTGTCAAAATACAAGAAAATATTAAAATACCAAAAAGAAAATACTCTTGTTTGGTAATGTATATCATTAATATCAAAACAATAGATATTAAAAAAAAAACGGTTGATATGTTTATTTGAATACAAAATCTTCCTGAGCATAATCTAAAATCTCCTTTGAACTATGCAGTAGTAAATGCCAACGATAATTAAGATTATTGCTTGAGCGGTTAAATTCTTACCCCTTCCCCTTCGCCATCTCTCTCTATCATCCCTGCTCTGTATATCACCATCCTTGTCTATCTCATTACACTATCCAGTGCATCATGTACTGAGGGCATATATTACTAAACTGTTTTATTGTCCGAGCATTTACGAGCGTCGGTGAAGTCTGTCGCATGTGGGGAGGGTTGGGGTTTGCGCAACCCCTGAAGGACGCCACTGCAGTCACAGCCAGTGTTGTGGTAATTTGTTTTATGCTCTTACGCGAGTTCAGCAACTGGTTTTGTTGGGAATGAATTGTTTTGGTTTATTGACAAATGCATGGTTACATTGTCTAAGAAGACATGATATTATATAATATTTATAGAATTATAGGGGCGGTGTTTCAGTGTAAAAGTTTTGGGGCAGAAATAACACTATTAAATCACTATTAGATCCTAAAGATAAAATAGGTAATAATAAAAAATCCGGCGTTTATAAAATTGAATGTGATGATTGTAATAAAGTTTACTTTGGGCAAACTAAAAGACAAATTGATACTCGGTATTTGTCATTTGAAAACCGGCGATCTTGATAAATATAGCATAGCACAACATATGTTTATTAACAATCTAAAAATTGACAATTCTAATATACAATTATTAAAACTGGTTGAAGATAATAGATATTTAGACACACACGAGAGTTTGTTAATACATAAATTTAAATATAAATTAATGAACACGGATCTAGGTCCTATTGCAAATTCTAAATTATATGAGTTAATATAAGACAGTTACATTGTTTAATTTTTAGTTACCACTTAGGTTTCACTGTCCTATGACTTCTCTCCCTATTATATAATCCGAGTTCTCTCCCTTATTCCTCAGAGCTGTTTTGACCTCTGGAATGGTTTACAAGCTGAGTAATCTTAACTTCTCTCTCTCATTAATTTGTAATTTCTATTGATGATAAGAAATTCGAAATACGTATATAGTTTTTTAAAAATTATTCTTAAGGTTAAGGGATTTTTCTTTTTACGTCCAGCTACCCTTGGTAAGGGAGGTATAGAGATCGTGCTAAAAATCATATCCAGATTTTAGTAAATAACCACGTTTTAAGGTCCCTGGAATCCAATTTTAACATTTTCAGAATGATGTCTGTATGTGTGTATGTATGCGTGTATGTATGTATGTGTGTGTGTATGTGTGTGTGTTTGTGTATGTGTATGGATTTTGTCCACACTCTTAACTCAAATACTATCATTCAGAAAATTCTGAAACCGTATTTCGACCCTATTCTTTGTAAAGAAACCATTAGATTTTGGTGTAAATCGGTTAACCGGAAATGACTCATAATGGTTTTTTCTTGGAAAAATACCATTAAATGCCATTTTTTTGCATGTTATGTCATTATAAAATTTAAGATTATTGAGTTTTCTACAGACATACATTAATAGTTTTTCTATATATTTTACAGAAATTTAAAAAATAAATTTTTATAAATCTCATAGCCTATGATTTAAAGATTCCTTTATTACTCAGTTCATATTTCAAATGTATGTAACTGACAAATAAATCATTTCAAATTAATTATGGTAGCATTTTAAACAGAAAATAGTAAATAAAGCAATAGTTATATGCAAAGAAAGGTAAATAGGTAGGTATGTATAATATATATAAATTAATAAAAATTAAATAGCGGGAGGTCTTGTGTTGGCCACATCAGATTTTTTAGTTATAGGGATGAAAACCATACAGTTTTTCTTCAAAAAGATCTAATTACAGTTTTTTTACTTAAACTTTTCAGAACGAATCTCATATGTAAATGGTTTTTAATTTCTTGGTTTTTTTTTTCAAATGTCTTTGCCAATTCTTTCCTACGCAATGTATTCTCGTTTGTATCCTTGCTTGTAGAGACAATCGCAAATCCATAGTACAGTCTGACAGTGAGTAGGTGTGTTTGGGATATTCATCAAACAGGAATAAATCAATTTCCGGTTTGGTCGTGAGGCACATTCTGTAACCGCATGGACACTCGGCCGCTATTATTTACAGTCACACTGCTATGCAATGCATGAGGTAGAGCCAGGATCCAGATCTCTGTGTTCATATGCATGTCATTGTCGTATTCCCAAACATCAGCCCTACACGTACAGCGGCTTACACTAGGATGTACAATACATACAGACATACACAGTATAGAAGAGATGGTCTGTATTAATAGGCAACAACTATTGTATAAATAACGTATGTAACAAAAGTATTGTGAAAAAATAAGATCTCCCCATTAAACTGAATTTTTATCTTCACCTATACAGGATGTCTCAATAAGCATGCTCACTATTAGTAACTTTTTTATTTAAAGAGATACGAGGTTGGTTAAATTAGCAAAATTGTGCCATTTTATATTAGAAAACTGGTCATGTAGACAAAATAAAAATTGTGTCATCGGTTCCCAAAATTTGGGACAGAATATATATATTTTTATATGGAATTCTATATTTTTTATTATCGTATTTTTTTCTCTTTCCAATAAGGTAATGTTGTTTATGTACAATTTTTTAAAATAAACGAGTTATTTACGTTTAAAGATAAAAATTATCTTTTATTAGTTTATGGAAACAATTGTCTTTTATAAAATTATTATTTTATTCATTTATTTTACAGTAATAACAAAACAAAGAAAATATTCAAATTGAAAGCTATTATTTCTTTCGCACATTTAAACTCTTGTGGAAAGAAAGCCGACCGTTCTACGTAACTGGTGTCTAGATATAACATTACATATAGCACGATCATATCTAACTTTTCTTCATTTGTAAAGTTATTAAACACAGAGAACTTTACGGGAGAAATTATTAAACTTCAAACAAACAAAGAATCAATTGTTTCCATGGCTTACTTGACTAAAAAACTAATAAAATAGTTTACAAAATTTAAATTTTTACTTAATACTCTTTCCAATAAGATAATAAAAAAATATATGGTTCCATTTAAAAAATATATTTATATTGTCCCAAATTTTGAGAACCGCTGACACAAATTTTATTTTGTCTACATGACCAATTTTCTAATATAAAATGGCACAACTTTGCTCATTTAACCAACCTCGTACCTCCTCAAATAAAAAAGTTACCAATAGTGAGCAAGCTTTTTGAGACACCCTGTATGTAAGGAAGGTATTGCCTTTGGTCAAAAAATTCAATGGTGTGTTTTAAATGAATAAGAACGTTTTAGGGTCCCTAAAATACGATTTTACTAGTTTTACAATGATGTGTGGGTGTGTGTGTCCATGAGTACCCGTATGTGACAAACTTTTCTCCAACGATAACTCCAATACCTACTACAATTCTAAAAATTATAATTCTTTCGCATTCCTCTTCTTTACATCCATATAAAGAGTTGATTAGATTTTGGTTATAATTGGTCAACCGGAAGTTTCTTTATTTGAAGTTCTTAACAGTTTTTCTTGAAAAACGCAGTTAAATATAATTTTTTGGCATTTTATGTGAATATCAATATGAAAGAATATTTAATTCTTTATACGGTTTGATTATACATTTTCCTTCATATTTAATAGATATGGAGTTAAAGAATTATAAAGAGATTAACTTTCAAACATCAATCAGCTTTGCTGTATTCATGGAAACAGCTGATATATTCAAAAAATTCTAATTGACAGATGTCAGTGTCAAATGCAATTTACATAATGTATGTTCGTTTATAATTTTATTGAATTTTTTCCAACGTCTTGTCTAGGCACAACAGATTTATTTTTATTGAATCGTTGATATAAGAAAGAAGCTGTTCTTATAAACTAAGGAGATAAGAAATCTAATTTTACAACACTTATAGGGTACTATTACGTTCAATGCGACACAGTTTTTTAATATTTTGTCTCATCTGTCTTTGCATGATGTCTGCTTCTCGAAATTCTTATACATTCAGCTTTTGAAAATCAGAAAACTGATATGGTACATAAGAAAAAAAAAATATGATTCTATTAATAGTTGATGCTCTATTATCATACAAGTGGCTCGATTGTCTTTTCGAACTTCGATTATTTTCTTAACAGCAGGAATATATTCCACCGGTAAATTGTAGCCAAAGATCTAAACAACGCGCCTGTTGTTTTTTGCATTCATGAAAACAAACATTTTTTGAAATCGTAATAAATTATGATTTGAAAATGCTCTCTTGTTAATTCCCTATTACGTCACAATGATAGGTACTTTAAGAAAGTGATTAACTAAGTTTCTGATAACTTAACTTTCGCAGCTTAATTTTAAAAGACGATAAATGCCTGTTTAAAATTTTGTTTTGCACCACCTGCTAATTTTCTTAATCTATTCTAAATAATTATATTTGTTTAATATTCAACAGTAATTTAAGAGTACATTAAATTACAAGTTTTATAAGACATGATTTTAGCGCACGTGTTTTCTAAGAGTCTATTTTGGTTCTTTTATCAAAAAATATTTTTAAAAAGGCGTTATTTCATTTTCTAATTTATGAACATTGAATAGGAATATTTAATTTTTTATTTGATTGTTAGTAACAATGTTTGACATTTACTTATTATTTCATTTCAGTAGTAATTTCTACAGTGTGTTAAAAAAAAAACTTAATTCGGAGTAGGCTATGAAGTATGAACAGAAAAACGTATGTCTGATCGTTGTTCAATAGGCTATTCCACAGTAATCAAAAATAGTAAAAGTTTATTGAAAATATGAAGGATAATAGTTAAAGGATAAGGAAAACCATATTTCTTTTATTATAAATTATTTCTTCTAGAACACACGGGGAGTTTTGCTTTTGATGATGCAGGACATGTGCACGAGTGTTTGAACAAATAGGATCCAAGTATGACCTCTGGTTTTGAGAAGCCCCGCCCTAACTAAGAATATACTTCTTCGGGTGTGTCGGATCTGTTCGGGTGACGTTCTAATTTCTTTGTTTTTATGAAATGAGTGAAATAAATTAAGTATAATAATTTATTTTATGTCTCTAATAATGAATTATAATATTATAATTTAAATATACATTATTTTGTAATTTGTTTAACATTTTTTCGTGGTTTATGAACCACTGTTTGTTTACTTCTGGTATATCCGCATTACCTACGTCACAAAGGTAATTTAAAATTCGGACCTTAATATCTCGCTTATTTGGAGGAATTTTTAACTCGGACTTTCACATGTGATCTTATATTTTTATGTACTTCAAGAAAAATTTTTTTTAAAAATATCGTGGAATAGCCTATTCAAAAGTCAAGTTGTCAATATTAATCATGAAATGTAATTTTAAAAAGAAAAGATAATAAAAAAGGCCATTTTCTAATTTATGTTTATTTCTAAAATAAGGTTTTAAGAAGAAAAGCTTTGATTTCTGTAGATAATTTTTTTGACAATATCTCATGTCAAATTGACATTTAATTAAATATTTTCAAATTGACGTCTTTTTTTTGTTCATAGTCTACTCCGAGTTAGATTTTTTTTTTAACACTGTAGAAATAATACCTATTTACTTTAAAATGACAATTGCCTAGAAAAGTAGTTACCAACCTAACAGAAATATTACTTTAGGATATCTAAACGAGTTTCGTAAAGTATATATTAAACAAACAAAACGAAAAAAAAAAAAATATTTTGCATTTCATTATATTTATAGGCATTTACGAAAATTCTACCGGTGAACTGTGACCGGTATATATCGGTAAACAGCTGTTCATCAGGTTACAGCTACCGGGGTAGATATTTTAAGAACGCAAGTGGTAAACAGGGTAGATTTACAATATATTAAAAGCAGTTAATAATGAAACAGATTTGAAATTCGACCTAGTTAAATGTTATCTCGTCTTGTCTTCTGTATTATCATAATTAACTTCTGAAACATACTTCCGATTCAAACTTCGCTTGGCATCTATACCTTTTTTAAGGTTAGATTCTTCATTTACCGCATTTACCGGCTGAATTACTCGATCACAAATCATGGATCCGGTAGATGGATCTGGTTGATATGGTACAATTTTCGAACACGGTAACTATTAACCGCTTGTGTTTTCGAACGCAGTCGGTAGGTGCGGTATCTACCGGTAGCATTTTCGTAAATGCCTAATATCACATTTGTAACGAGTAAATACTGTAACAGAGGGGTGGGGAGGGAGTCAGATGATTCTACTTTTTACTCTTTGTTCTCTTTTCTCTTTCCCCAACGATGACTTTATCTCTTTGCCGAACGGTGACTTTATTTAACTGGTGGACACTTCACCGAACGACTACTGCTTTATTGAGGAGGAACACACTCTTACACTCACACTATCACTAAACACTTGATGATAGATGATGAACACATCTTAAATTGGATGACACACACAATATTTGAAGCTACTAAACTTTTATTTACACATATTTTTACATTAAACTAACTTATAATTATTGATTACTCTAAACTAATTATACAAACTATTACATTATTATATTGTACGAGTACTGGCGTAAAACGCCCAAAAACTAAACACAGACTACATGTCTGACCTGTCTGTTCGAATCATAAAACTCGACTGCCTTAAAACAAAAGGGTTATCTCTTCAACAGGCATATCTGATGAAGGGTGCGAGGGTGTAGCATCCATAGCAAAATAACAAGATTTCACATAGTCTAGCCAATAACTTATACAGTTAATTGTCAAAACAATAAATGTCTACGCGGTTGACATCTAGACTAAACAGAGATATGAGAGAATAATGATTATTATTTCTAAACAGAATTTTGACTTACAAAGATGATAGAGTTAAAATGTTGATATTGAAACTATAATTTAGAAAAGTTTATATTAAAGTTATTTACTTGTTATTTCACTATTCTCACCTTGTTACAATACGTGCAACTTAATCAAAGTAAAATACTGCAGATTGTAGGTAGGTATTACACTCTTGAAACAGTTACCTGCATATCAATAACAATTTCGTGGAACTCCTCGTCGTTGCATTACTAGAAACCCATTTTCCGTCTTCCTGGAAATGAAAATAGAATACGAGACTAATACTGCAGTTTCCAAATCCGCAGCTTACTCTCTTGTGAGTTTCGATTGTGGGGCAGTTACGGACGGCTGTATGTTTGACGTACGCCACTGGTGAGCCCTGGCCAGTGTTGTGGTTTTGATTGAAGGTATGAATTGCTTTGTCACGTCGGCCCACAATCGATTCCATGTAATGGGGAGATTACACGCAAAATAAATAACGCATACTGTGTTTTTACACAAGCTGGGTGCTACACATTAACGCAAATTTAAATTATTTCGATAAAGATGGAACATGGGGAAAATTATGTATTGCACGAGTAAACAAATCAATTTTGATTCTACTATACACTGGGATGCAAAAAATCGCTTTGCACTTTAAAATCAAGTAACCGAGTTTTTCACTTTTTTTACCTCTCGCTAACAGAGGTATTGGATTCATGTTAAAAATCAGATATCCAGATATTAGAGAATAAGCACGTCGGAAGGACGATTCCTCAAAAACCATAAGACTTAAGACAAGATTAACTATGAATTCCTCAATCTGACATTCATGGGAAGAGCTGAAAAGGTTTTGCTAGTAATTGGACAACCGGAAGTAATTGCTTATTGAAAATATTCTTTTAAGTAATATTTTTTGAAAATTTGTGTTATTATTAATATTGAAGAACATAAAATTCTACTTTTGGTATATATTTTTTTTTTATTACATCTTCTATTAATTTAGAGATAAAGACACTCCAATATATAGAATAATTGGATGTAATAAATCGCACAGGATAAACTACAACAAGGAAACCAGTTGACAAATTCAAATATTTATAATATAGTTTATTGATACATAAATATCAGTGTTAAAAATCAGCAGTTTTAGTGACATTTTGAAAGTTTTCTGGGAAGTACATTTAATCCAAAAGGAGTTCGTTAATTACTCATTCGAGTGGTGTAATAGACTAGTACAATTTATTTTTATAAGGTTGGCTAAGAGTTTTCAAAAATATCAAATGTCATATCTCGTTAATTGTACGAACACAACCGATTGGTAAGAATTTCATTTTTATATAATTTTGAATTTTAATTTAAAACTAAGAAGAAGAGAAGACATAAATTAGTAAATTTAGCATGAAATAGAAAATATCGTATTGTTTTACAAAAATAAGGCTAGAGTTGTCAAATTAATTATCAAACGTCATAATAATACCGCCAAATGACCAAATTTCCTAAATTTTGTCATTACTATTTTTCATTTAAAAAATCTGTTGTGGCCAGCACAAGACCTTCCGTCAATTCGATGTACATATTTTGTACAAGTCCCATACCAAAAGGTCCTTGGAACAGATTCTATACATATAATATCATGTAAAATCGAACACGAACACATACTATTTTTTACAAATTCTATACCAAAAGTTGATTCGAAAAGGTTCTATAAATCCAATAAAATTTTAACATAAATATACACTAAGTAAAATGCACCAGACACTTCCTTCATTTCTTCTTCAGCTATCCCCTATTTTATTAGGGGTCGCTGTTACCTCTTCTCTTCCATTCATTACTGTCCAACGCATCACATAGTCCTTCCTTTCTCAAGTCTTTTGCGATACAGTCCTTTCATCTTCTCTTTGGCCTTTCTCTGCGTGTCACTTGCGAGGAACACTATGACATATCAATTTTAGATCCTATACGTTCCATATTTGGTTTTGCACTTCCAACTAACATCTGTCAATTAGAATTTTTTGAATATATCATCTGTTTCCATGATAAATAGCAAAGCTAATTTTTCAAAATTAATTTCTTTATAACGCTTTAAATCTACATCTATTGATTATGAAGGAAAATGTATAATAAAACCATACAGAGAAGAGTATTTTCTTTAATATGTATAATAACAAAATGTCAAAAAATAATATTTAACTGCGTTTTTTTAGGAAAAACTGTTAAAAACTTCAAATAAGGGTACTTCCGGTGGAGTAATTATAACCAAAATCTAATCAACTCTTCATATGGTTGTACAGAAGAGGAAGACGAAAGAATTATAATTTTTAGAATTGTAGTATTGGAGTTATCGTCGGAGAAAAATTTGTCACACACGGACACACACACATACACACACACACACACACACACACACACACACACACACACACACACACACACACACACACATACAGACATCATCTTAAAAATGGTATATTCGTATTGTAGGGACCCCAAACGTGCTTATTCATTAAAAACTCACCACCGAATTTTTTGACCAAAGACAATACCTTCCTTACCTAAAGGTGACGGAAGGTAAAAAGGTATAGGAAGTCCAAAATAGAAAAAATAGTATAAAAAACTCATGTCATAAATGTCGATTAAGGGTTGGATAACTCCGCTGCGCGTCGTGATCCAAACTTCCTTCTCACAAAATAAAATGGCACTTATGACATTCGCTCTTTATTATACTATTAAGCTTCATTTAAATTAAAATTTATAGTACTCTTTCCACGACAGCTTTAAACGTTGCGTTTATTGCACTGTATAAATAACATCTTGCTCTTTTTAATATATTTATTCATACATATACCATCTGTCTATTATCTTTCACTTAATATTACCTACTCTACTACCAATCTATGTATCGTCAATCTTTGTAAGTCCATGCCTCACCGACAGCGTTGTGGGGTTGGTGGTAAGCGTACACTACACACAATTGACGTGTGACCCGGGGCGAAACATTTCAAATTAGATCGGAGAGTTATCCTTGCGTTGCCATGGCGACGTCGCGACGCGCCAAGCGCGATCACCGATCACACGGAGGCGACAGCGGCGGTGTTACACGCCGTCTGTCGGTTACTCTCTCTAGGTATGTAACATAATAGATAAACGAAAAGGGAAGAAGAAATAATATATCATAATAATAACAGTAGGTATTTAATAAGATTCAAAGCGCCGATCCTGGTGGAGTAGCGGTGGCGCTATTGCTTTACACTCAAGGGTCCTGGGTTCAAATCCTAACCGATCGAGAAAAATATTAATATATTATACATATTGGTTCGTACCACGATCACGGTTCTAAGACCGGTATTAGTTAAAACCTTGATGACGACTTGACACATACTTCAGGGTTATCAACAAAAATCGGTGATGCCACTATACTGATTAAACCGAAAATGTACTGACAGGCATATTCAATACATTTGGCTTCAATATTCTAAATAATTTATCTTAAAAACAAGTCCAGAGACAAATCATATAAAACAAATAAAATAATGAAGCCAAATGTATTAAATATGCCTATCGGTACATTTTCGGTTTAATTAGTATAGTGGCATCACTGATTTTCTTTATAACCCTGAAGTATGTGTCAAATAGTTAGCACGGTTCTAGCTAACACCAATGTTAGAACCGTGATCGTGGTACGAGCCATTGGTAATACCGTGAGTATTTTTTAACGTGAAACATTGGGTTTGTCATATCCATAGTTACGATTCGACTTTTGATTGACAGCAATGTATTTGCGTGTCCCACTTAAAATGAAACATAGGGAACGAATTTGACAGATGTATTATAATTTAAATATTGTAAGAAATTTACCCAAGTCAGAAAACCATTCAAGAGTACTAAACATATTTCGGGCACAAGGTGCACACAATATTTTTTCTACAACTAAATTTAATTTTTAGAAAACAGGTATAATTATTAAAACAAAATTAACCTCTAATGACATCGTGTCAATATGACAGATAACCGCTATAAGTTACGACTTGACATTTGATTGACAGCTATTTATTTACCTGTCTCATTTATAACATAGGGAATGAATTTGACAGAAGTATTATATTTAAGTATTGTCAGAAAATCACTCGGGAACAAGGTGCACACAATATTTTTTCTACAACTAAATTTAATTTTTAGAAAACAGGTATAATTATTTATTCAAAATTAACCTCTAATGACATCTTGTCAATATGACAGATAACCGCTATAAGTTACGACTTGACATTTGATTGACAGCTATGTATTTACCTGTCTCATTTATAACATAGGGAATGAATTTGACAGAAGTATTATATTTAAGTATTGTCAGAAAATCACTCTGGAACAAGGTGCACACAATATTTTTTCCTACAACTAAATTTAATTTAGAAAGCAGGTAGAATTATTTAAACAAAACGTCCACTGACTTCTTGTCAAATGTCAAATTCGCTCCCTATGTTTCATTTTAAATGGGACAGGCAAATACATTGCTGTCAATCAAATGTCAAGTCGTAACCATGGATAAGAAATCCAATGTTTCACGTTAAAAAATACTCACGGTATTCAACTTCATAATTTTTCCATCAGGTGACTGCACACATCAGTGAATGTACATGTCATTTTTAGTGACATAACCTATGTTTTACTTGTTAAAATTATATTTTATTTTTCTTTTCTACATCAGCAGATTTAAAACAAGGTAATGAAACTAATGAATTTGTGTAAAAATTAATAATTTCTTTTGAAATAGTGCATCTTTCAAACATATAAATCGTTTCAAATAAAAATGGTAGCTTTGTGTACAGAGTGTACAACCGAGAGTGTACCGCTACCGCTACGGCAAGAAAGACTGTGATTGGTATTAATAAAAAACGTCACCACGGGAAAATTTGAAATAAGAATTTTTTTTAAAAAAATTATATTTTGAAAAGTATACAGTTGTCAGACATAAAATATGTATTAAAGTGAATAACTTGAACAATTCTTTCAGAAAAAAAATAAATTGGAAAATGCGCAACTACCCTATTCTATCATAGAAAGCAGGCGAATACGATTTTATTTTTACGAATCTTGGTAGCACGCACTTTAGAATTCTATATTCACTTTTTGATTCGAAAATTATTGGATTTTATACTATTAAAATATGAAATATTATGACAGTGGGCTACTTGCGTGGTACTGAAAATCCGATTTCTATCACTATATATGTAATGTTATGTTGAAAACATATATAAAAATACAAATTTTATTTTAAAAAAACTATTTGTTTTTTAGTAAATTAAGAAAGAAATTTTCTGTGTCGTCATTATATTTAACTAGAGAACCATGTTTAAAAATGTAAAATATAGATGGCATTCGAGAAAGTTTTAATTTGAATTTGACATTAGTTAATTTTTCTCTCTCTCTCTGGTCTCTCAAATATATTAATTACTTCACAAATAAACACATAGGTAGTTACATGTAATTTAAAATATCGATACCAAAAAGATAAATTAAAATACTAACCTCCAAACTATTGTTGAAACGTCAAACAGGAGATCTACATTGCCTATACAAACCTTGTACAAACAAACGCAATGGCTTTACGACCATTCATTGGTGCGACGTAATTCTACGTCATACATGGCGGGAATTCAAATAATCAAATTTCATTATTTTTTTTCTGGCTAATTAACAAAAATTTTGTTAAAAGAAAAAATATGGGTAGCAAGTTTTTACCTGCTCTTCAAAAATATTAAATAAAAAAAAGGTACGCAAGTAGCCCGTTGTATATACCTAATAAATGTATAAATTATATATAAAATGCCTTTGAATAAAATTGTGGCAAAATAATGACGTTACTTTGACACTTTCGCCTCAAGTCGTATGCTTGCAGGCGAATATTTTGAGACACGCATGCTACCAAATTTTCGCTTCGTGACGAAATTCGAAAACAAATGCCTCATTTGATAGAATTCTAATGTGCGTGCTACCACTACTGGTGGAGTATCGGTGGCGCTATTGCTTTACACTCACGGGTCCTGGGTTTAAATCCTAACCGATCGAGAAAAATATTAATATATTATACATATTGGTAATACAGGTTACATTGTATTCATTAAATAAATATTATATTCTATAATACCTATATTTTTTGTTCGGCGATATAACCCGATAGTCCCAAATGTCTAGACACCAATAATGTAGATCAATTTTAATACATTTTAAGTATTTTTATTTTTGTAAAATGTAGCAATCTTACCATTTTAAAATTGCATTTGAAGCGGTGGTATTATAAGTCGTCTTTCAAAGAAAAGAAACGAAAAGAAAATGAAACAAAAAGTGTAAATGAATAGCTTTTAGTACTTCAATAAAACTTTAAAACTCTTCCAACCATTCTTTTTAATCCGTACAAATATTTCCTCGGTAAATTGCTGTCAGAACCACACAATCACTTAACAAAATATTTCAACCGTTTATCCAGAAATACTTCGTACAGTGGATTTAGAGCATACACGTGTACACCACATACATCAATAAGGATAGTTTTCTAATTAAATTAATGAACTAGTGGCATATAGTATAATGAATTCAAATAACAATAATTATACCGTATTAACCAGAAAATATGTCTTTGTTTTCAGTCGTTCAGGATTGCATGAGGTTTGGTTACTGTGATTTTCAAAGTATTGAGGAACATTATTATATCTTTATTACATGTTACATAAATAAATAAATATATCATCACGGCATGTTACCCATTACTGGGTGTGCCAGTATCTACAACACATGTAGACATCGGTAATAACGACGATATATTTTACCGTGTGGGCGCTTACCAGGCGTCACCTCACGAGCACTCATAGCTAGTGTAGAGAGTACATCCACCACCATATTGGCAACCAGACACTATACGCACACGGCCACGCGACCCCATTGTTACCATGTTACATGCATGATAAATCCTTTTATTTGATTTACATTTTCATCTTTTACTAAAGATGTAAAAAATCTAGCTTTTGCGTCATCATCAGACATGAAAAATATTAAGCATAAATGTCAAAAACGGTAAAATTATTGTCATTTTCTTTATGTACGTAATTAATAATACAGCAACAAACAAAGAAACTTAATGGTTGTGATATGAAAAAACTTAGGAATTTTAAGCAAGTTTTTTTTTTCTTTGTAAATACCTTTAGAACAAAAATAAAAAAATATACAGGCTGTTATGAAATGATGTGATGTACGTTACCACTTTAAACAAGGTTTCAGTGTTCTTTGGAACAACTTGTCATTTACAGCCCGATTCACAAAAAAGTTTAAGCTAATCCTCATTTTTACCTCCCGCTACTTTTGGTAAGGGAGGTATAGGGATCGTGCTAAAAATCTCATATCGAGATTTTAGTAAATGACCACGTATTATGGTCCCTAGAATCCATTTTTAACATTTTCACGATGATGTCTGTATTCTAATATAAAAAGAAGCCATTAGATTTTGGTGTAAATCGGATAACCGGAAATAACACTTTACCTGAAGCTCATAATGGTTTTTCTTCAAAAAATATCATTAAATGCCAATTTTCGCATTTTATGTCTTCTGACAATTAAAGATTATTGAATTTTCTGCAGGAATACATTAATACTTTTTCTATATATTTTGCAGATAAATTTAAAAATAATTTTTTTTATTAGTCCCGAAGCCTAAGATAAACACAATTCCTTTGTTACACAGTTCATATTTCAAATGAATGTAACTTACAGTAAATGTCATTGTCAAAAAACTAATCACTTCAAATTAATAATAGTGACAGCGTTAGTAAATACGTAAGTATGTATTTAAATTAATAAAAATGGATAGGAAAGTGTGGCCAAGGAAGATTGTTGCGTAACTATTATTGTGGTCCGGATGGGGTTATTCGCTACCGAAAATCGGTCACTTTAATATGTTCTTATGTATGAATGCCATGATGATTGTGGACAAGGCGAAAGAAGAATGTTGTTAAAGAGTGAAGTGAGTCAGCTGAGCTCTTACTCTTATCCCTTTTCTTATTGTTACTATTGTTTCCGGGTATTTGCTAACCCCCTAACTGGGAATCGCGTGATTTTATGTACGTAATAATTAAATAGCGGGAGGTTTTGTGTTGGCCACATCAGATTTTTTTATTTACGAATTCTACTCTAATTTTAACAGTTTAACGTAAAATATAGTCTAATCTATTCCTAGTATCTACCTTTATTGATAATATCATGAAAATTTAATTTTAAATACCGGAATAGAATAGAATTCACTAATCCAAAAATGAGGATTAGCTTAAACTTTTTTGAGAATCGGGCTGTTAGATTTTAATTTATGAAGAAGCGGGTACGTAATTGGTCGGTTTTACAGTCCCACAATGTGCACAACTTGACAAATTAAGCAGAATTTCAGATTATAACTTCTCTCAGTTCTCCTTATCATGACATGAACTATGGCACATTATTTCTACAACTCTCTGTAAATTCGAAAACAATCAATGTTAATTTTTGAACTAAATGAAACTGGTTGTCAAATTGGCTAGAAAATCGCTATCAACTAAAATCTAACTATAAAAACATCTATAGGAATCAGCATTCATTAAACCAGTGTCACATCTCGAAGGACTTTAATGCTATACCTAGTCTGTGTTTGTATAACAGAATTAGTGACATTTGTAACCAACATTAGTAGTGCAGAATGTCAAGTTTTACAAAAATTTGTTCTTGGTATTAACATTGAAAGATTTTTGGTTATACTGAGTTTACATGCATTTTAGAGACCGTTTTCAAAACGTTTTTAGTTTTGAAAACGCCTGCTTTTGTAATATTTGAAAACTAAAAATAATTTTCAAGTTTCGATCAGAATCGAAACAAAAAATTGAAAGTAGAGCAATAATCATCAGAACGAAAACAAACTATACAATTATCGATAAAAAGATTTGTGATATATTTATTTAATAAATAATAATTTGTATTGTGATATAGAAGAAAGTGAGAATTGAGTGAGATGATTATGATTTAGATTCCATTGGAGAGTGTATGAACATACCGCAGTGGGCAATAATGCGCTAAACCGAAAACGCTGTACTGAGTTAATAATTCATGCGACAAACATCCCACACTATCTATTCCACGTGATTTAATAACCAGCAGCATTCGACACAGACCTCATTACTTCAATTACACCCCACTCTCTCCTGCACAAACTTCACCGGCTGCCACCAATTCCATAAATATATGGATTACGATGACGTGGTTCTGCCAAAGACATTCGTAGTGCGTATTTTATAAAATTTCAAATGGTTAATATTCTTATTGAGCAAGTAGTCAAAAATAACGAACAGACAAGAACTCCATTTGTTTCTTGACAAGCATTTTTTTAATTTTTAGCATGTCAGGGTTAATTATAATAAAATGGGACTTATCAACAATATCTCCGTAACTGATAACATTACTATTTGAAGAAGAAACTAAGTGAATCTTTTCTGTGAATGCTACTTCTTTTTATGTTCATCTAAACGTATCTGTAAGCATCTTTCTGTCTGTCCTGTGTATTGTTTGTTACAATCCTTACATGGTATTTTGTATATCAAGTTTGATTGTAGTTCCTTACTAGTTGTGTCTTTAATTTTACTAAATAAATTCGAAACAGTTATTTTGTTTCCTAATTGCTACTTACATGTCTAGTTTGTTTCTTATTAATCTTTTGAATTTTGGCGCTATTTCCTTTATGAACGGCAATTGATATCTGTCTCATTTCATTGTTACCATTCCTGTTTGTGTTCAAATTATCAGCTGTATATTCTTGTTTTATTAGCTCTGTTCGATGAGAAGTGCTTGAAGTGCAGAGCAGAATAGTGCAGTGCAGTGTAGTGTACACTAGTTCAGTCTAATTCTTGTGGTTTCATAAAACACACTAGTGTATATTTGGGCAAGTTTGCTCAGTTGTGAGTAATCAAGCCAAGCGTAGCCAAATGTGTAAAAGGTTAGGTTGTTTATAAACACAGTCATATCATAAAGCTGCAAAAAAGTGACTGCAGAAATGTCTGTTTTAAAGAGCATAGTGAACTAATAAACGATTTTGACGAAGATCAATCATCACTTGATTCTTCATCAGATTCAGAGACAGATATATTAATTAATTCTTTATAGAACAAAGAGAATATACTATATCTGAATCCATTATTTTATTTTCTCAATGTGTAAAATTTTAGGTTAATAAACAGATGTGTAGATAGGATAGAATTAAAATGTCTACCGAACAACATTTAGTTACCCCCACCTACTCCTACTCTGCACTTTCTACACTACCTCGCGAGTCAGGTCAGAAACGTGAGCACTAGTTCTTAAAATTTTTGTCATCGAACAGCCTGCCAGAAGCTGTCCGTTTCTCATAAAACATGTTAGTGTAAGAAAGTTAACACTAGGGCGGCCTAGTACATGTCATCGAACAAAGCTATTTTTCATTAATGTTAAATTGTTACATAACTATTATAATTGTTACAAAATTTTTACGCAATAAAAAAATATCGAAAGAAATCCAATATATACAAAACCACCTACGTAGCAGATTCTGAGAGTGAAAGATGTCCACCACGGACAATTCTTGTTCGCAGAAAGTAATTTCTTCGTATAAAATTTTGACCTTTATAGTTCTTTGAAGACTCTCGTAATAAAATGTGGTTTAATATGCTTTCTGAAGTATATACATTGGAAAAATGTGTAAAAATAAAGAAAATAACATTAAAAATAAACAAATGATAATTTGTAAATGATTTTTTCATTTGTTTTTGAATAAATTCTATTTTTCTCACCCCAAAAATTTAATAATTCATGTATTATTCATGTTTAAAACAAAAGAATGTAGACAAGTTACGCATCATTGTAAAGCTTATAAAATAAGAAAAAATATGAAAATATTTTCATCATATGTTCCCATTTAAAAAATTATTACGTTTGTGTTAAATCCAATTACGCCAAGTTATTCTAAGTAAAAAATATCTGATGTGGACAACACATGACTTCCTTGTACACCTGGCGTTACACTATACATATTTTGTTAATAATTAAAATATGTATTATTACAGACCCAATCATTAAATTGCACGTATTGGACATATGGACATAATTTGACATTGACATTAAATTCTTTATTTTTTTGTTATTTTTTGTCCTAATTCATAGCAAACTTAATTACAGAAACCAAAAAGTACATAATTTTTAAATTTACATATCTCGCTTATACAAAGAGCTAATTTAGTCATACTTGATGTGTTAGACGGAGAATTCAATTTTCTAAAAGCATTTATTGTTAAATTTAAAATAACACCATTTTTTTAAGAAAAACTGATAACAGCTTTAAGTAAAGTATCACTTCCGGTTAGACTATTTTAACCAAAATCTATTATGTTATTTCCATTAATATAAAAGTATAAAATACCAAATTTGAGAAGTTTTGGTTTATATTTTAAAATAGTTTTTCATTAAAATCTATTATAGGCTTCAAGAAAAGTACCACTTTCGGTTAGACCATTTTAACTAAAATCTAATATATTATTCCCATTGATATAAGAGTCTTATATACCAAATTTGAAAAGTTTTAGATTATATTTTAATACAGTTTTTCATTAAAATCTATTATAGGCTTCAAGTAAAGTACCACTTCCGAAAGTTATGTAATGACCAAAAAGGGAGGTGCACAACTAGATGTTATAACAGTCTTAAATACAAAATTTTAACTTTCTACGGCTTCCCGTTTTTCAGTTATGCAAGATACGTACGTACAGACGTCACGCCGAAATTAGTCAAAATGGATTCTGGGATGCTCAAAATGGATATTTCCGTTGAAATCTGGAAACCGAAATTTTTCGCGATTACAATACTTCCTTTACTTCGTACAAGGAAGTAAAAAAAACCGTACATTTTGTCTTTTATAATAAGGGAGATATAAAGCATTTACCAAAAAAGCGAAAATCAAGTTTTAGCTGTAGCTCAAAAACAAAAGACGATCGAAAATTCCTATCCGGCTTATTAAAGTTGTCTCAGAAGTTGGCCCATAAAGATCTACATCAACTTTTTCCACTCTGTACAGTCGTACGGAAAATTATACAAAACATTTACGTTCATTATAACTCAAATATGATCTCCGTACTGTGTAAAAATTGGTGGAAGCGTTCAGAATGATTGCCGAAGCTTTCTAGTTTACAATAATGAAATTTGATCTGATCCTGTTTGAGATTAAGTATCCAAATCCACAATCTATCACTTTATGCTTATCCACCCACAATCCAGTTTCTCATTATAATATCCCTATTAGCTTTCCTCTCCCCCTGCCCCTACCCTTGTGTATGTGTATTTATCAAGCGTTTCCCCAGTTGGCTGTGCTTTGCGTGGCATGGGGTGGGGGGTGATATAAACAGGACAACATCGCATCGGTCGCTCTTGACAAACATAAACCTTGGGCAGTATCGATTACCCGCAGAAAAAACACGCCGGTGCCGCTGCCGATGCCGTTGTGTTTTTTTTATGTTTCACTTGTTTCGCTCTTCTTTTTTTTGACATTTTGCGTTCTGCAATAGAGTCGCTGGCAGTCGCAGTGTGCTTTGTATGAGATCATGCCTCATGCGTCCGTCCACGTAGTTTCAAATGCATTTTTGCTTTTACTCGCCCGTTCCCTTTGATTGCAAAAACTTTTTGTTGTGAATTTTTTGCGCTGATGGGGAATTTTTTAGCAGGGAAGGACGCTTTTTGAAATTTTAGTAAAATGTCGCAGCGAAGCTAAATTGAAAAATAAAAAATTAAATGAGCTGGATTTGTGTTACGTTGTCGACGGAACTTCCTTTTGTGTTTTCGTAAATTTGATCGACGTAAAAAATTGGAAAAGCTTAAATGTTCGCCCGCGCTACGCGGATTATTCATGCAGACGTAATACAACTCATTCCCAAATGCCAAATATTCATTACATTACACACACCCGCCCGCGCCCGACCAATATTGTTTTTATTGTAAATTTAACAAGAAAAAAATCTGTTGTGGCCAGCACAAAACCTTCCGTCAAATCGATGTATTTTGTACAAATCCCATACCAAAATTTCCTTGGAAAAGATTCTATATATCACGTAAAATTGTAACACGAGCACATACTATTTTTTACAAATTCCTTACCAAAAGTATATTTGATAAGATTCTATAAATCCAATAAAATTATAATGAATGAACATACACTATGTAAATGCACTTGACACTTCCTCTTTCTTGTTCAGCTTTCCTTATTGTATTAGGGGTCGCTGTTTCTTACTCTTCTGTTCCACTCATTCCTGTCCAACGCATCTTCTTCACATAGTTTTTCCTCTCTCAAGTCATCTACGATACAATCCTTCCATCTCTTTGGCCTTCCTCATGCTTCCCGCATTGGAAGTTTCAATCATAAGACAAGGCTGCAACTGCATGTCACTTGCGAGGAACACTATGACATAACACATCCTAATCCTACACTTTCAATATTTGGTTTTGCACTTGACACTGACATCTGTCCATTTTTTGAATATATCACCTGTTTCCATGATAAATACCAAAGCTGACTGATTTTTCAAAGTTAATATCTTTATAATTCTTTAACATTATATCTATTGAATATGAATGAAAATATAATAATCAAACTGTATAGAAAAGAGCATTTTTTCCTTTAATATATAAAAAATAAAATGTGAAAAAATACTATTTAACTGCGTTACAGTTGTAACCAAAATCTAATCACCTCTTCATCTGGATGTAAAGAAGAGGAATACGAAAGAATTATAATTTTTAGAATTGTAGTATTGGAGTTATCGCCGGAGAAAAATTTGTCACACACGGACATACATACAGACATCATCTTAAAAATAGTAAATTCGTATTGTAGGGACCCTTAAACGTGCTTATTCATTAAAATCTGGATATGTGATTTTTAGTATTAATCCAATATTTCTCTTAGCGAGAGTAACAATAAGTATTACCTAATAAAATAATACTTATATGGAATGAATAAAATTTCTTTTGATATATTTTTTCTTGTATTTAAAGGTACTGATTATCAAGCTATACATCTTTTTCAAGAGAGAAAATGACATACAGCTTCTTGTAATGCATTTTAGTTCCATATATTCGCAGTTTACTTGTGCTACAATTCTCGATAAGGATAATACAGTTTACAGTGTTTCTTTTACATAAAATTTCAACAATAAAAATATCTAGTTCCTAGTTGATTCAAAGTGAATCTTCTGTGGATAACATAGAACATGTAATGTAATGAAATTGATTTATAATTTAATAATAGCATAAAAGCTTATCTATCTACGTTTACTGTTCGAGTAATATAGGAATAAACTACGCTTATTTTATTTTGAATGCATTTAGAAATAAAAAAATTCATCGTCTATAAAAACGCAGTGAAGCGAATATAGCTGCATTTGTATTCTTTGTAGCTATTTTAAACAGCTAAATTTATTGATACACAAACAAATTACAAAATGCATTTACCAAAAACAGAAAAACAAACATTTTGTGATGTTTTAGTAAAAATATGTAGGGAAATTTTAGGTTAATTTGTGTCATAAATTAAAACAAGATCAATGAAATCAAATATAAAATTTTATCGCGTATGTTCAAATGGTTGTCTGGGTACAAGCGCAGTTTTTATGGTTAGCGGGATTCGGAAAAGTTCATAGGTGCATCCACCATTTTTAACATTACATGGCAGTCATGTTGTAAAATAAAATATACATTATCACATTCTGTAGTTATTGCACATTGCGTTACAAAGATTTCGATGTGACATTGTTTTTATCGTTGTAATGTAACTTTTTTTTATTTTAGGGGTGTCTTATTATTATAAAAATCTGATGTGGCCAACACAAAACCTCCCGCTATTTAATTTTTATTAATTAAAATACATACCTACGTATTTACTAACGCTGCAAACTGTTCCATTGCAGAAAACTATTGCTTTATTTACTATTTTCTTTTTACACAATTATTATTAATTTGAAATGATTAGTTTTTTGACAGTGACATTTACTGTCAGTTACACTCATTTGAAATATGAACTGTGTAACAAAGGAATTGTGTTTATCTTAGGCTTCGGGACTAATAAAAAAAATCTGATGTGGCCAACACAAAACTTCCCGCTATTTAATTTTTATTAATTTAAATACATACGTATTTACTAACGCTGCAGACTGTTCCATTGCAGAAAACTATTGCTTTATTTTCTATATTCTTTTTAAAATGCCACTATTATTAATGTGCAGTGATTAGTTTTTTGACAGTGACATTTAATTTACTGTCAGTTACGTTCATTTGAAATATGAACTGTGTAAGAAAGGAATTGTGTTTATCTTAGGCTTCGCGACTAATAAAAAAAAATATTTTTAAATTTATCTGTAAAATATATAGAAAAATTATTAATGTATTCCTGTAGAAAATTCAATAATCTTTAATTTTCATAAGACATAAAATGCGAAAAAATGGCATTTAATGGTATTTTTTGAAGAAAAACTATTATGAGTTTCAGGTAAAGTGTCATTTCCGGTTGTTCAATTTACACCAAAATCTAATGGGTTCTTTTCATATTAGAATATGGTAGAAATACAAGGTTTCAGAATTTTCTAAATGATAGTATTTGAGTTAGAGCGAAGACAAAATCTATACACATACACACACACATACATACACACACACATACACACACACATACACACATACAGACATCATCGTGAAAATGTTAAAATTGGAATCTAGGGACCTTAAAACGTGGTCATTTACTAAAATCTCGATATGTGATGTTTAGCACGATCCCTATACCTCCCTTACCAAGGGTAGCGGGAGGTAAAAAGTCAACTGAACATATGCACATGCAAAAATTTACAATATAATATATAAATAATGGGGTTTGGAATGTGTGGTTGTGTATTGAGTCTTTTTCTCTCTTCTCCCAGACTTCCACGGCTTTCTCCTTCACTTCGTCTATTCTTCTGCTTCTTAGGTAATGCTTCTAGTCTTCTTTTTCTGCTTCAACTATTTCTTCTACTATAATACTTCTTTACCTTAACATTCGCTGCGGCTACCTGCAAATATTCTTTATTCTTTCACTTCTTTCTTCTCCACGACTTGCAACCGTCTTTTTGTACCTTAACCTCTACTACTCTTCCACTCCTTTCCGCTTGCTTCCCTGTTTACTTACGCCGCCTGTGGCACGCACACTAACTATTAGATACAGGTCCGCACTGGCCAATTACATCGTGAACTCAAACTTTTTGAAGAAAAAATCTACGAGGATGGATTGAAAAAAATTGCGCCTTAATGCATTACAAATTGACAATACTATTTTTTTGCATTATTTTTTAACGTATTGCATTGCTCGCCAAGGCCGCCACTTGGACGATATCATTTTCCAAACATCGTGAAAATAAAACGGCATTATATGTACTTTTGATAAAAAAAAAAAACTTTTTTCTACAGTCACTATAGAAAGTTGCCATTTTGTCAACGCAAAATGTCACTTTGCCGCTCATGTGCGACAAAGTAGTAAAAACGCTCGCTGTCCAAATTTCTAAGTATACAATGTTGAGAAATGTCACTTATCTACATTCTTAATGAAAATGTTTAGTTAGGAACTAATGGCACTGTAATTACACATTTATCAAGTTCACAAGTCAATTTGACACATGTTCTGTCGGTATTTAACATAACCTAACAAAATGCCACACTGCTGTGAAAATGAAATAGGGCATTCATTTACAAAAACGAAAGTATAAAATGCTTAGATTAGATTGAATAAAAACTCAAGAAGAATGGAAAATAACGATAAAATAAAATTAAATATAAAAAAATTGTGTGCACAGTTATGTTTAGTAATAGGAATGATTGTACACAGATGGCGGTAGGATAGTTGCGAGTCGTACTGACATCTCATCTCTAGTTAACTATTTATTTTGATTACAATAAAGTTATTAGTTATTTCGTTACTTAAATAATTGCGAGAAGTCAGTCAATGCACATTCATGTCTATATAATCACAAATTCCTTGAAATATTTGTTAATTTTTTCAGTGTGACAGGTGTGAAAACTAACCACACATTTTGCTACTAAAACTCATCAAATCATCCCATATCCTTGTTTCCACGCTCTAATTTTGTTTTTTTTATGGAATAGATGGCTAATGTAACGATATAATCATTTAAAAGCCTTTTTAAGTTTAAACCGTATCTTTCGAGAGAATGCCACGCTCCTTCGTCGCGCGGCAACAACCTCTCAATCGACAATGTCGCATTTTGCGCTCTTAATACACAAATAGCTATTTCATGTATCTTGAACCGTTTTCTTACAATTAACCGTTCAAATCAGGGAGATAATTCTGCCCCACCCTGTATTAAAAAGCATGTCCATTATTTTTTATATTACCTAACCCCGCGCATATTTTCAATCTAATATTTGGTAAACGACTCGTACACATTTATTTATATATAAAATCCGCTTAAAATTTTGTTTCAGGAAAAAAACATTGTTGGGCGGTTGATGCGTGTAATGTTAATTAAATCATGGAAAAACATGCATTTAATATCACGCCGTTAGGGGTAGGGCCGGAGGTAGGGGGTGGGAAACACCCGCGCATTGTTTTATATAATCGCTCGGGACGTTATCAGCGTCCGGCATAAATAGCCGACAGGGGTGGGCACCGGAGCAGGATTGCCAAAGGGGTAGAAAATACCAAATCATAAATAAAATTGCAAAAAATATATAAATATACTCGTGAACTATAATGGATAACAATGTTTCTTTTTTTAATTTATTGGCCCGCATTACTAGCGCACTTTTATAATAAAAGGTCTTTTATGGAAAGCGCTTTTACGTTATATTCTTGTCAGTATGTTCCATAAAAGCGCTTTTAATATAAAAGTGCACTCGTAATACCATTCATTTCAATAAAAATTTCGTGTCAGTCAGCGGCATTAAATATTTTGCGAATTTTGAAAAAGATCTTTTTTCTAATGCTAATTTCCGCGTTCGACTACGCCTCATGTGTAAAACATTGCACTCGACCAAAAAAGTACTACTTTACACACTTGTACATAAATATCTATCTAATGTCTAAGATGATTTCAATTCATTAACGAGATTGGCGGTATTTCTTAAGGATATACCGAGTTTTTTTTTTAATCAGTGAACATGGGCGTATGTCATTACCATAGTTATATTTAAAATGATTGACAGCAATGTATTATCGCGTTTTTTTTAAAACTGGACATAGGACATGACATTTAGTATATCTGTCATTGTCATCAAATTGTCATATTTTAAAATGTATACAGTTGAAGAAAAAGTTCAAATTGTATGGTATAGTAAGCCTAAGGCAAGAAATAATTAATATAAATTATATTTTATCCCTATTTTTTAATTGATCAATATTTATTTTGTCACCATTGTAAATACAATTTTTTAAATGGCCCCAAAGAAAAAAAAATCGTTTGGTGCAAGATCTGGTGGCATTGTAGGCCACTCCACTTCTCCACCACGTCCTATCCAGCGTTGGGGGAATACCTGGTGCAGATATAAGTGAAAATTTTGAGGACTCCAATACCTGCAATTTTGTGAATTAACTTCCCGATTAATATAAAATGTCGCTTCATCCGTAAATAAATTTCGATCCAGTAATATTTCCCCACTATTAATTTTGTTCATCATATCTTCGCAAAAGATATTTCTTTGTTCTATATCGTTGTGTAATAACTCTGGTGATTTTGATATTTAAAACTCTTAAAATGTTCTTGTCTTAAAACCTTGTATACTAGTATTCTTAATTTCAGAAAAAAAAATTGTGGACAGGGTGTTGTCACTTTCAATTAATTGCATAATTTCTTGTTTCTTACTATTAACTACAGTACTTGGTCTGATTTTCTTCTTGTGTTGTTTATTGACGCATCCTTTAGTTCTGTAGTCATTGTAAATTTTTCTTATAGTTGTTGGACTGGGTCGCTTATTAAAAGTTAATGCACATAAGTCAGAAACTTGTTGTAGACTCGTTATAATTACTCCAATTTATAATTTTTTTTTTTTCTTCAACTGTATACATTTTGAAATATATGACAATTTGATGACATTGACAGATATACTAAATGTCACGTCCTATGTCCAGTTTAAAAAAAAAACGCGATAATACATTGCTGTCAATCATTTTAAATGTAACTATGGTAATGACATACGCCCATGTTCACTGATTAAAAAAAAAACTCTCGGTATATCCTTAAGAAATACCGCCAATCTCGTTAATGAATTGAAACCATCTTAGACATTTGAGAAGAGTAGGATAAGATTACTTACAGAATGAAAGAATATATAAATAAATATATCATCACGGCATATTACCCATTTTTAGGTGTACCTACCAATCTGCTTGGTATCGAATATCGAATGATGATGTCATATTTGTACGTGCGGGAGTTTACCAGCTGTCACCTCACGGGCACTCATTAATGTAATTAGATTTATTTGTGTGTATAACAAATATTATATTTATATAACAAAATGGAAATGGCGAGAGGTATTGTGCTAGTCACAACAGATTTTTATTTTTAAATTTGTGACTTCGTCGTAGTCGCCACACTATTATACTATGAGTAGATACATAGTTCAATATTTAACAACAAAATGATTAACCAAGAATATAACAAAATTAAACCAGTTCATAACCTACATTACTACAATGAAATAAACCATCTTAACATCTTGACCATTCCTTTTATCTCTTCCAGTTCTTTTTTTTGTTCTTGCTCACACTCCTAACCTAACCCCATCTCGCCCCAGAGTGCAGCATCGGAGCGTGAGAGAAGCATGTGTTGTTATTTGATTATTCTCGTTCTTCGCGTTGTGTTCGTCTCACCGCTGCGTCGGTTTGCCGAGGATTACGTTTCCTACATTGATTTTCTGCCGGGGAAAGTGTGAATTCGGTTTCGGCGAAATGTGTTTGTTCACACACACCCACACATGCCTGGGAAATCACAGAAATGGAACTATAATAGACAAGAAAATAGATAGAAGGTGAAGGTTCATAAAGGATGGTGCAATTGGAAAGAGTGGAGGATTGGATCGGAGACGGAGAATATCGTTTATCTGCTACATAATGATAATAATTAAGGATCGTATATACGTAGTCAGGTCATAAGTTCTGTCCCAAGATTACAGTAAGACTAGATAAAACAAATGAGATCAAGACACAAAATTTTATTAGAATATGAAACTCTAATATACTATGAACATGTCAAGCTACATTTTACTCGAAATGACCTCGGCGTGTTTGTACACAGGCTTTTAATCTTCGAGGCCAGTCATCTATGGCAGTACGCACCATATTCATATCAATATTGGCCACTGTTTTTACCAAAGACGCCTTTAACTGCTCCAAATTTCTGTGGCTTGAAGAACAGACTTTTTCCTCTAAATAAGACCAGATTTTATAGTCCAAGGGATTCAGGTCTGGACTTGATGAGGACCAATCGTCATGTCTAATAAAGTCGATATTTTGGCGATAAAACCATTCTTGCGTAGACTTTGCTTTGTGAGCTGGCGCTGAGTGCTGTTGGAAAACCCAGTGCTCATTTTTAAACATAGTGGTACTCAGTAGTGCTGTGAAGATCCGACAAAACATGGATCCGAGTACCCGGATTTTAAAATATTCGGTTCCTCGGATATCCGATGTTCGGATATTGAAGCGGATATCCGTAAATTTAATACGAATTTGGATCCGGATCCTGGTTTGGATACCATATCCCATTCAGATCCGGATTCGATGTGTTGTTCACGGATCCGGATCCGAATTTTAATTCTGGATCCGTTTCATCATGTTGAATGTAAAGGCAAACATTTGAATGTAGACAGTTGTAGAGACAGTGGTCTGTAATCAGCAATAAATTTTATAATACCCCTCTAAAATAGCTAGGTTGTTGGTGCAAATTTTTCTTAGAATATTGAAAATTCTGTAGTTCTAAAATTTTAACATTCAATATAACAAATACTTCAAAGAAAACGAAATTTGAGAAATAATGGTTACAGGTTCATTGCATTTACTATTTTCTTCTTTACTAAAATGTCACTATTATTAATTTGAAATGATTAGTTTTTTGACAGTGACATTTACTGTCAGTTACATTTATTTGAAATATGAACTGTGTAACAAAGGAATTGTGTTTATCTTAGGCTTCGGGACTTACAAAAAAAAATTATTTTTAAATTTATCTGTAAAATATATAGAAAAAGTATTAATGTATTCCTGTAGAAAATTCAATTATCTTTAATTTTCATAACGACAAAATGCGAAAAAATGGCATTTAATGGTATTTTTTGAAGAAAAACCATTATGAGCTTCAGATAAAGTGCAATTTCCGGTTATCCGATTTACACCAAAATCTAATGGCTTCTTTTTATATTAGAATAGGGAAGAAATACAAGGTTTCAGAATTTTCTGAATGATAGTATTTGAGTTAGAGCGAAGACAAAATTCCTACACATACACACACATACACACATACAGACATCATCATAAAATTGGATTTTAGGGACCTTAAAACGTGGTCATTTGCCAAAATCTCGATATGTGATTTTTAGCACGATCCCTATACCTCCCTTACCAAGGGTAGCGGGAGGTAAAAAAAAAAACGGGTTTTTTATTATATAAAAGCGGGTTTTATTGACAAACATCCAATTATAGTATGTATCAGTTTTAACTTTAGTTTTATGAATTATCTTAATACACATACACAAGTAGCGTAATAGATAATAGATATTAATATTATTAATACTTTTTTTAAAGACTGTAATGTAATAAAAAATAAATTAACTAGAGAGTGTACTTGCGTACAAGTTACGAATTAATATTAATAATTGCAAGTTAATACACAACTCAAAAAATAATGAAAATGCTGACACAATGATTGGAGCTGTTCAAATATAAAAGAAACACTGTGCAAAGTTCACACAGCAATGAAAAATGATCAGACAGTAAGTACACAAAATGAAATTGATTGTAAAATGTTGCCGGTGACAAAAATTTATATATATGTATATATGTGTGTACCATATATGTATGTACCATATTTAATTAATAAAATATTTTATAAAAAGTGGGTTTTTTAGATGGCTTTTTTTGGTTTTTTTTTAAAAACCCGGGTGGGATTTTTTGGGTCGGGCAAAATTACAACAACCCTGTCTAGTTTAGAGATTCATACTGGAAAGACATAGTCCGTCTTGGTCTCTCATTTTCGCGTTCTGACTGACGAGAGTATTTTGACCTAGGGATGCATCGACATCTTTAGGATTTCGTTTAGTTTTATTTAGTCGTTAATAACAAATTGTACATAAATATATAAATAAAATTTAGTATAAAAATATTGTGTCCGCCTCCATAAAAGTGTTCATCAATCATCCATTTAAGTGTTAGTGTATGTGTTCCTCAATTAAGTGGTCACCCAAGTCATCGTTGGTAAGGGTAAACCTGCATACGTAACTTCATTTGGCACTTTGACATCATCTTGTTTCAACTGTCATCATGACAGCGATTTGTTTGTATTATAGCAGCTGAGTTACGTGTAGTTCAAATAAAATATCAATAGATGGCTGCACGAAAATATGTCTCTGTATAACCCTCCATTGTTGCCTTGATTCAAGCTGATGACATATTGTTTTGCATTTAGTTGTTTCTCTGCATTCTTAGAAAGATTACGTTAATATTTCCCATCGTAGATTTTATGATTGTGGGAATTATTAAAAATAAGATTGTACGAGTTTATTAGTCAGAGATGCATATTAAATTTGAAAAAAATCCGGTAAATGTTCCCGTATCCTTCCTTTGACGAACGGCACTGGCAACCTAAATTATTGAGTGAGAAAATGATTCGATATCTTGCCTCTCCTATCATAACATCTCGCTTGAACTCCGGTTTTGTGCGACTCCGTCTGGCTCCGGACTCCGGACTATTCCGGACTGATGCTCCGGGAGAGGAGCGGACAAGAGAGGAGAGGGTCCGGTCACTATGCGGTGACTTTCACCTCTTTACACATAAAGCGAGAGAGAGAGAGAGAGAGAAGAGAAATAAAGGAGAATTGATGTAAGAATTAAGGGAGATTTCTTTCTCTGTAATAAGAAATTGAAATAGATAAAATATATTTTACGAAGATATATGTTAAATGGTCACTTAGAGAGCAAATAATATTGTACATGAAAAAGTGTTTAGCATGATTAGCGAGCATTGTTATATCTGTCTCTATCGTTTATGGATTATTTTACACAAAAATACTTCAAATAAAAGTTATAGACATGTACTACTCAATAAATAACGATTAAGATCAAAAAAACATTTTTTTAATAATTACTTTGCGAGATATTTGCATTTATTTCCAGGGATACAGATGACGTCACACTATTGGTATCTTTCTCGCGCAGCCTACTACAGAAACTGGTGTGAGAAAGATAGCTATAGGTTTCTTTAAAAATCAATTGCAGTTATACAAAAAACAATTATGACTATTTGATAGCACGAATTGCCTCAAAATTAAATAAACTTTCATTTAAAAATATTTTTAAAAATTGGTTTATGGGCCTATTGGCGGTAGGTACGTTTAATCAAAAGTTTTATTGACATTTTGAAAGTTTTTTCTGAGACGTATATTTAATCTTTTTTATTGTTTTATTAATTAACTATGTAAAATTATAGGTAAAATGCACATGTCCATTAGAAATACCACCAATCTTGTTAATGAATTGAGATTTAGGAACTTCCTCATACAATGAAAAATAGATATAATTAGAATTGTATATGAGCAGAAGACATGTTAAATGCAATAAAAAAGCAGTATTTGGGTAAAGTCTGTACTTTTTTTTTTGGTATAAAACGACGGTTCGACAGCAAAGTGCAATATTATACTTGTCTAACAAAATGGCATTGGCGAGAGGTATTGTGCTGGTCACAACAGATTTTTTTTTTAATTTAAATTGTCTGCAATGGGGTATGTGCCTATAATCGAATTTCAATATATAAGTCATAATATATAAAAACAAACCTCTATAGCTTCTCATTATAATAATAAAAACTAAACATTAGTCTGTAATAATATTGTTATTAGCAATTTAATGTTTTGGAGAAGGGATCTGTGACGTCAGTAGGGTAGAATGGTAGAAGAAGACAGTTAGACTGAGATAGATATGTTGTGACAGGTTATGGAATGGCGAAAGAGACAGCTGCTGTCACTTTCGCCTACCACAATATATCTATCTCAGTCTAACTGTCTTCTTCTATCATTCTACCCTACTGACGTCACAGATCCCTTCTCCAAAATTTTAATAATTATTTTCTCGTAAACTACGAATAATTAATCAATTTAAAAAAATACGGGTATTTTATTTTTTGGTCTAGTATCATATATGTAAAAATCAAAATTTAGTCACACACCCCATTCGAAAGTTAAAATTCATAAATTATTGAATAAGGAAAGAACTAAAAGTGATTTGAATTTTTAAATATACCAACAGCTACTTAATACGAGTATAATAAGAATGTAAATGTGTATGTGACTTTATTTATTCTCTTTTCCTGGTTTATGCTAATTTCTTTCTTTCTTACAGGTAAGTCAACAAGTGTTCTCTACCTAATCGTTTGATAATGAAATGTGTACATACGTTTACCAGTCAGGTAATGTAACAATTTAAATTTTTATCTGTATTATTTGCTGATTGTTGGCGTTTACATTTATGTTTGTATATAATTACTTCCTGGTGCTGTTAGTAATAAGTTGATAAACACATAGCCAGTACCGTAACTCATTATATACAGGATGACTACGAGAATCCGTGATAGGAAATTTTTTTTAAAAAAATATCTGTCCTGTAAAACTTATAAAATTTTAGAAATCTTTGTCAGTTTTTCTTTGATTCCAATACAAAATGGCTTCTTTCTCAGAAACTGTTGAAGATCAAACATGTGGATTAAGTTTTTTTTTTTTTACTCTTTTTGATCATTTTACCCTTCTTTTAAACGCCCTATATAATGTTAATAATGTCATAATGACATCATTTTCGCATTAGTGCTTTATCTGTTACTTTTTCTCATTAGTGCGTTTATCTTCTTGCAATAATGCGAAAAAGTAACCAAAACAATCAATCATCTGTGAGTCTGTCATTTCATAATAATGCGAAAAAGTGACAGCTAACCTCTAAAATAGTAACTCATATTTTTTTCTTGTAAACTTCGAATCTAAAAGGTTTTAGAACAAACCTTGTATGTGATTCGTTGCAAAATTGGATGACGTGTTGCCGAACTAGTGCGCAAAAGTCAATTATTTTGCAACAAACACAGAAATAGCTAATCTGGGATTTATTAGGTTGAAAAACAAAACCGTGAGGGTATTTTTGGATTAAAGAAAATAAGACCAACCCTGCCTTTTATGTATTTACTGCTTTTAAATATACAGGCAATTTATTTTAACATGCAACATATAGTCAATCACTTCATGGTTACTCACTACTATTGTCAAAAAATGACAGCAATGTAATATTTGTCCATTTTAAAATGCAACATATAAAATTTGTAGTTTTGTATTATCAAAACTAATTTCCAATAAATTAACCTACATACGATTAACAAAAAGTCAAAACATGAATGTTGCACATTTTAACAAACTTTAGCTTACAAAAATTCATAACTTTCATGCAATAAATGTTAAAAATTACCCCCATTCACACTGAGACAATATTCTAGTCGGTCGTAATAAAAATTGACACCATTTGTGATGTATTCTGGAGGTATCTCTTGTGCTGCAATACTATTTATAATGTTGCATTTTAAAATGGACAAATATTACATTGCTGTCATTTTTTGACAATCAGGTTGACAATAGTGGGTAACCATGGAAGTGATGAACCATAATGTTGCATTTTAAAATAAATTTTCTGTGTATTGTCCATAGTAAGTAAAATAGAGTATAGCAAGCGTGGGTTTAATTGACACTGATACTGTGCATTCTTTCTGTAATGGCACTTTTTGAAAAATCCATTTTTTTATCATAAATATTTCTACATTGTTCATTTAACTGTATTAGTTCGACATCTTTTTAAATGACACTCATTTTTAGTCAAGACAATGTGTCAGAAATGTACAAAAATAACAAAATGATGACATGTAAATTGACTGTCGTAAATATCGCCAGAATCAAGCTGTCGTCCACGAACATATACTCTTCTGATTGATCGGCATTAGCATTATGACTTCAAATTTAGAAATTATCATATTCTAGGGTTACGGCATAATCGTTTAAGGTTATAGCTGTATGTACCGCAGCACGCATTTGTCTATATTTGAATTATTAATGCAAAGTCATAATGCTAATGCTAAGGTAAATTCTTAAGTTTACAGCTCAGATAAACCAGCCTTTATGTGACGGGTGACCTACCGCTTAATTTAAGGGTAGCTATTTGCAATCTAAGGGACCCTTTTATTATTATTATTATTATTATTATTATTATTATTATTATTATTATTATTATTATTATTATTATTATTGTCGGGAGGTGGTTCATTCTTGCCCCTGTACTGCGACCTTTCTGGTCTGTTGTACCCTCCGTGTTTCCTCCTATTCTAGGAGCCCTGTATGTTTTGTAAACTCCAAGATTTTCTTTAGACTAATGTCTTTTAGTGTCTCAGTGTGCAATTTCTTTGCTCCTAAAAGACTATGTCTGCTTGCCATAAATGCTTCGCAGTGACATATTAAGTGTTCAGGGGTTTCATCCTCTTCTCCACATCCTCTGCATGTTGGTTCTTGTTTGAGGCCCAGCCTATGCAAATGTTTATTTAATTGACAGTGTCCTGTTACTAGTCCTGTTATTAGTCTGACATCTTGCTTGCTCATTACAAGTAAGTTGTCTGTTCTTTTCTTGGATGGCTCATTCAGGAAGAGCTTGGAATGTCTTTGGCCTGATGTGGCTGTCCAATGCCGTTTGTGCCATTTCCAAAGCAAAGTATTAAGTTCTTGCTTAACTGTTTGCGCAGTTATTCCGCAAGCAGGTTCTGGTCCTATAAAAGGTATATTTGTCCCATCTTTTGCAAGATGGTCGGCTGCCTGGTTTCCTTCAATTTCTGAATGCCAGGGTACCCATATCAATCTTAATTTATTCGTCGCTCCTAAGGCATTCAATCTGTGGATGCAGTCCAGAATTAGTCCTGAGCCTACCTCACACGAGTTTAGTGCCTTAAGTGCGGCTTGGCTGTCTGTTACTATGGATATTCTTCTATTGTGGTAGTTTTTCTCAAATAGTAATTGCACGCTGGTTAAAATTGCGTGTACTTCTGCTTGGAATACTGTTGCATTTGTCCCAAGTCCAACCGATTGGTTGTGTCATAGTCCCTTTGCCCTATGTATTCCAGCTCCGGTTCCATTGGTTGTTTTGGAGCCGTCTGTATAGGGACCCTTAATAATTGGCGCAACGTATTTTTATTTTTAAGTTGTACTTAATACTTAAGTACCTGGAACCGGTGCAAAAGGCCATCCAAGACATCCAATAAAATGGTACCTGTATTGGATGTGTAACATATTATTTTGGAAAACCATAGACTAGGTATTATTAATAAGAAGAACATCATTCAAATAATTTTTAAATTAACATTACCCTCTAATTTACCACCACATCTGCCTAACTTCATAATTTATTTTTCTTCCATCTTCCTCCTCTTTAGTAATCCCTATCTCCACATCCACTTGTATATGATACACCTCACACGCACTCACCCAGCCTTTGGAGTTCTGTAGCAAGGCTCAGGCATCAGACGGCAAGCAGCAGGGAACACAACACACAACACGAACCGAGCGCACGAGGGGAATCAATAAAAAGCGACACTTTTTTCACCCCAGACTCGCACACAAGGCTAACACACACATCCATACACGTGTCACACAAACAGAGAGATAGAGGACAAGTTGTGTCAGAGAAGTGTGAAAGAGAATAGATTGTATCTAGGAATGGAAAAGTGTAAAGATGTGAAAATACTGGTGTAGCAGTTTGGTTGGATAGATTAGATATTCGATTGTGCAGAATATTGAATTATCAGTTGTACTACGGTGTATAAATACTATAGAACCTACTTTTCTTACCATACAGGTAATAAGAAATAAAAATAACACTAATAAAATTACCCCTTATCCTTAAAATTTAATTCATATAAAACTAAATACCATAAAATGAGATGAGATTGACAGTCGGGGTGCGATTGACCGAAAAGTTCAAAAAACATTATTTTACATCTCGAAGTCAAATGTCACGCATGTCATACACCAAAAAAATGCTCACTCAACATAATCCTTTTTTAATTGTACACATTTAGCCCATCGAGTTTCCAATTTTTTCAAAGCATCCAAAAAGTAATATTTCGGCAACTCTTCAAAATATGCATTTTTCTCGGATATCCCCTCTTCATTGGTGTGAAATCTCTTTCCACCGAGCCATTTTTTTTAATTTGGAAATAAGAAGAAATCACTGAGAGCCAGATCTGGTGAAGATGGCGAATGAGGTAGCACCTCGTAACGCAATTCGACTAATTTTGTTGTAGCAACAGCGGACAAATGAGTAGGCGCATTATCGTAATGGAAGAACCTTTTTTCTTCAACAAATGAGGTCGTTTCCTCTTTAGTTCAGCACCAAAACGTGTCAACAAATCAGCATAATATTGGCCGTTTTTCCTTTTTGTAAACAATCAATAAAGATCACACCTTTGGGATCCCAAAATACTGTAGCCATGACCCTATTGGCCGAAAAAACGATTTTTGCCTTCTTGGGAGCACTTTCCTCAAGAGAAATCCATTGTTACGACTGCATTTTGGTTTTGACGTATAATGGTATATCACGTTTCATCTACTGTGACATATAGACGGAAAAATTCCCTTGGATTACGTTTGAAGATAACCGAACATTCTTTGAATTTTTAAGGCGAGCGCGCATTTCATCTGCCGCGGCACCCATCTCGCAGATAGCTTTTTTATATGTAAACGTTCATGCAAAATATTGCATACCCGTTCGGTTGAAATGTTGACTTCATTAGGTATTTCACGTACTTTTAATCGACGATCGCTAATTACTAGGGCATGGATTTTATTAACCATTTCTCGAGTAGTTACAGAAAATGACGGTCCCAGACGTTCTGCATCATCTGTGCTCAAATGGCCACTTTTAAAAGCAGAAAACCACTTACAAATCATTCCATGGGACGCAATACATTCAGAATAATATTTAAGTATTTTTTCCTGGGTTTTTAAATTGTTTTTCCACATAAAAAATAATGTTTAATTAACACTCAAAATTCTTTTTTCTCCATTTTTACAGAACAACAAAAACAGTTTTCTTTAGATTAGTATAAAACATAAAACTATCTGTCAGATTTGTGTGAAATTTTAACAGTAGACATCAGAAACATGGTGGAAACCAGCAATATAATCATCGTAGTGAAAGTGTTGCCAACCTTTGAAAAGTCACTCTTTCGTCAAACCGTCGTATGTTTGTTACAGAATACGACTTGTTATGTAAATGAACCCGGGTTAACAGAAAAAAAATGTAAATGTCCAATGCATTTTTTTAGAGAGCACCAGAAATAAAATAAAATATAAATATATCATCACGGCATATTACCCATTACTGGGTGTGCCAATATCTATGATACATGTAGACATCGGTAATAATGACGATATACTTTAACCGTGTGGGCGCGTACAAGGCGTCACCTCACGGGCACTTTAGCTGGTGTGGAGAGTGCACCACAGGGATCACTTTTGTGCGATTAAAAGTTGCACTGGCTGGGATCGAACCCGGGTCACCAGATTGGCAACCAGACACTATACACACACGGCCACGCGACCCCAGAAATGTTACTTTCATACTATTTGAAAATTGAACATAAATTGAGTTTGACGTCAGCCTATTTCAAACGCAGTCTCCAAAATGCAAATGAAAATCCAAAACCAATTAAAACATTTCTTCTCCCTGCTAATTAAGTAATAAACCAAAATTCCTGCTGAATCCACTCCTGCTTCATCCCCTGCTCCCCCCACTCTTGCCGTGTCGCTCCCCTCCATGTCTTTGTGACTGTTCTGTTTATCCAGCTATCTGTACAATAATTGGTTGTAGGTACGCAAGCCTTCGCTCCTGCAAACATTCCAGTGGCGTGCGCGGTTGTACTTCCTAGGGGCTAGAGCTCGTTAATGGCCCACACAACTACAGTACGGCTAATTTCATAATAGACTCGAGAAGATTAGTTTTATTTTATGACCAGATAAATTAGGGGAAATCAGGGGAGACTTAAATTTGAGTTAACGAACAACTCAATAAGATAATTTTTGTAAATGACCAGTGTTTTGCAATTAGGGCTAGGAGGACAGCATTTTTCAAACTTTTTGGGGTCTAGTGGCCGTGTGTCTGAGTGTCTGGTCGGGAATCTAGGGATCCGGGTTCGATCCTGACTAAAACCAAAATTATTTTGAATTTTAAATTTTATACTCTCTACTTCAATTCGATTCTATATATCCAGTAAAATTGTAACACGAACATAATACAATACAAAAATCAATATACCCCACATTTAGAGAAAAACTTCAAAATTTTCAAAAATCTAATTTATATGTACCTAGATACTTCTCAATGCGCTGATTCCAAATTTTGAAACCGCAGGTCGATATCTCTTTTCTGTCCATTTTTTGGTAATAACCCAAAAATGGGTCGAGATATGAATTTGTCGACAACACCATTCGATTCTACGGGCAAAATTACATAAGTATACCAATTTTCATAATTTTTGAACACCGCATACAATCTCTAAAGTAAAATAACTGAAAATGGCCAAAAATCGCAAAAATCTAAGGTGTACCCCTTACGATTTTTTCAGATTTTCGCCATTTTTAGGGATTTTCAAGCTTTTATTCATAAAAAATGAACCGGTTGGATAAAAATTATGAAAATTACTATACTTATGTATTTTTGTCCGTAGAATCGAATGGTGATGTCGCCAAATTCATATCTCCGCCCATTTTTGGGTAAATACCCAAAATTGGGCAGTTTTGAGCAAAACTTTAAATCTAAATTTCTCGACAACGAAACGAGGTATCGACCCGCGGTTTCAAAATTTGGAATCAGCGCATTGAGAAGTATATAGATACATAAAAATTAGATTTTTGAAAATTTTGAAGTTTTTATCTAAATGTGGGGTATATTGACTTTTGGGGTAATAATTCAAAAATGGGTAGAAATATAAACTTGGTAGTAATATTATTTGATTGTAAAGAGAATGTTACGTAATTGTACGCATTTTTAGAGTATTAGAACAACTGTCTGAATTTTTAGAAATAAAAGTATTGAAATAAAAATGGATAAATAATGCTATTAAATAGTTTCTTGGAAAAGATTCTATATATCCAATAAAATTATAACAAGAACACATAATATTTTTTACAAATTCCATACCAAAAGTTCCTTTGGAAAGATTCTATAAATCCAATAAAATTATGACACTATGTAAATTGCACTTCTTTCTTCTTCAGCTTTCTCCAATTTGATTAAGGGTCACTGTTTGTTACTCTTCTCTTTCACTCATTCTTGTCCAACGCATCTTCTTCACACAGTTCTTCTAATTTTCAAATAACTTAAGTAAAAGTAATCGCTGTACTACTCTTTCCATAACAACTTTGAGAGACAGAAGTGATGCCTTCATTTGGAAAGATATCATCATTACCGAAATTTTCAAATAAAAACAGTTTTCATCAAAGTCTGAATGTAAAGGAATCTACAGGAATCGGTATCCATCGAACTAGAGTCATGACATAAAACGAGAATACTTGTTGCAATAATAACCAATGTAGACATGTCATTAAAATATTGAAGAGCAAATATTTTTATCAACATTAATAGTGCCGAATTATTATTATTATTGTCGGGAGGTGGTTCATTCTTGCCCCTGTACTGCGACCTTTCTGGTCTATTATACCCTACTCTAGGAGCCCTGTATGTTTTGTAAGATTTTCTTTAGACTAATGTCCTTTAGTGTCTCAGTATGTAATTTCTTTGCTCCTAAAAGACTATGTCTGCTTGCCATAAATGCTTCGCAGTGACATATTAAGTGTTCAGGGGTTTCATCCTCTTCTCCACATCCTCTGCATGTTGGTTCTTGTTTGAGGCCCAACCTATGCAAATGTTTATTTAATTGACAGTGTCCTGTTACCAGTCCTGTTATTAGTCTGACATCTTGCTTGCTCATTACAAGTAAGTTGTCTGTTCTTTTCTTGGAACAGACAACTTATTTGTAAGTGCCGAATGGCTGAATATTAATTTTCACATGTTGACATTGGTTGTTCTTGCATTTATATTTTAAATTGTAATCCCTAACCTATCGAAGTTAACCTAGCTACTTTCTAATTTTTTACCTTTTGCTGCTTCGTATCATATGTGACGTCGCATCTTCCACATGGCAACCCCGCATGTTCGCTGGTTTGAAGTGGTGGGGGAAGCGTGACAGCGAATCATCGTCGCTGTCTCCCCTCCACCCACGCCGCCGGCGTCGACTGTGTTGTAGGGAAATTATGGGAAATCGCGCTGTATAGCGTTGAGAGACGTATTAACCGAATAGATGACTGTTTAAATTATTCCGACTGGATTTCGGTTTCGGCTTAAATATTGTTGCGGCCAGGATTAAAATTTAATTTGGGATTAAAGCCGTTCTGGTGAGTTATCTGCCGTGTTTGTTTATTAATTTGTATGTACGATGCATTGCAAAGTTAATTAGCTACATTATTTAAGATGCTAATGAAATATTTCACTTTTAAACCGGACTAATATAAATTACTAAATTAATCTGCCAGTAACGTATTTTATTTATCAATTTACTCTTTCCCCAAAAATATATCTTGGTATATTTATTTATTTATTTACGCAGTATATCGTAGCATGTGGAATTAATTAAATCAACGTTTCCCAATCTGTTCATATTGCGAAGTACAGAGTGATCAAAAATAACTGTTTCAGTTGGCAATACAATTCTGGGGATCTTTTTATTTCATAGTTTCACAACACTAGGTGAATTTGACATGTCATTTTGATAATAAATACAAAAATGTTAAGTCAGAGCAGAGGCCTGACAACTAATAGGATTTTGAGCGAATAAAATGCTGTAAATTATTGCTCTATGAGTAATGTAAGAAATAAAAGTACGTGAGTAAAGGACACAACAAACATTTTAATAAAAAATAGTAAATATGCCCAGATTTAAATTTTCAAATGTCACTGTTAACACTGTCAAAAACAGGAAATAAATTTATTTATCTCGTCAATTTCAAGTATGTATTTTTCAAGTATTGCCATAAAAATGTTCTTATTTTTAAATATAAGGGTCGCGCAACACTTCAAGTCACTTGACTTCATTGTAAATCATGAAAATGTTCTTTGTTTAATTCCATACTTTCACTTAAACGATGCCTATACCACAGAATACATTTATACACTGAAGCGACACTCCTTGCCGGCACCATTGTTGTTGCGATTTTACGTTTATGACCTTGAACTTTAAATTTGTTGGCAAATTTACGCGCGAAATTTAAATTGTTTTAACTGGTAAAAGAAAAATTAGAACATAAAAGTACTAAAATTTTAATTTTATCAACGAATTAATAAGAAATCAGATAAAATAATCACATAATTATATTTTTATTAAACAAATTTATTACAATGCAGAATTTTCTATATCTCTGATGTGGGAAACAAAAGTCAGACTCGATGAATATGTCCCAAATATCCTTCTCCATCAAATCTTCTCTTCCACAGGCCTTGAGCCACATTTTACACCTATATTTATTAAATGAATATACATTTCACATGATATGGTACTCGTCTTGCATAACTTACATTTCTGGATATTTCAGAAACGAAAAAACTTACATTTTCCTTTCTCCATTTTTTAAATCTATTTATACAGTCTTTATATGAACAAACAAGTCCTCCCGATTCTACTTTCTTCATTTTATCCATTTAATTAGACACTAACACCACTTCTAAAATTCACAAACAGTTCACAAAATGACATATGTCAAAAGTGAGAAGACGTGTTTGGTTTGCTTGAATTAGCCATAACCCTAAAATACATGGGCGTGACAAACTGAGACAACAGCTCTTTCATAATATGTGAAATATAATGTTTTTCCTTATGATAACGATTTTTCTTATCGTTTGTTGAAAAAATAACATATTTGTTTCTATTAAAAATCAATTTGTGTTTCTCAATATACTTTTATTATTGACCCCTAATGGAAAATGTTCACGTCGAGATATTGAAAATAACAAAGAATCGTAAGATACGAAGATATGCCGAAACAATCCGATTTTATCCGATTAGCCCTTTAAATTTGTTGGCATACTCTTTCTCTCTCTAATTTTCGTTTCTCTCTCTGACTGTCGCTTCTGTATAGATGTTTATTCTGTGCCTATACTTTAAAACTAAATTTTGCCTAACTCAACTTTCGCAACTTTGTTTTACAAATTACAATTTTGTTTTCTACGGCTTTTATTTCTTTTATTCGTATATTAATTTTCGGAATGTTAATTTCTTAAGTATAACTATAAAGTAAATAAATAAATACCAGACGACACCACACAGGCACTCATAGCTAGAGTGGAGATATACCGTACGGATCAATGTAAAAGTATAAAATATATCATCACGACATATTACCCATTGCTAGGTGTGCCAATCTGCTTTGTAAGCAGATAGCGGTAATGATGATGATATATTCGAACTGTGTGGGCGTTTATTTTAGCTTCGCGATTGATCGCGGGACACCAAATTCGCGATCATTCACACGACCATGTAAGATGGAAAATATAAGTACCGTTTGTTAAAAATTATATTATAGATCGTAGAATTTATAACACGATTCTACGTCTATATAAAATTTGGTCTTGGCGCCATAAAACTTTTCTGCGCGCAGAGAAAGTTTATGACATACTATATAAATATTTTGTAGTTTTATTTATAAGAATTTTCTTACTGAGAGCAAGGCATGAGACAGAAATTCTATCTATGTCAGTGACAATCTTCCTTATATTTTTCTTCTCTGTGACAAAATTCCCTAAATTTTGACTTTACTATTTTTCATTTTAAAAATTTGTTGTGGCCAGCACAAGACCTCTCGCCATTTCCATATTAGGTTATATAAGTATTGTATTGCAATTTGCTATCGAACCGTCGTTTTATAACAAAATATTACAGAACTTTACCCAAATATTGTTTTTTATTGTATTTAACATGTCTTCTGCACATATATAATTCTAATTATATCTATTTTTCATTGTATGAGGAAGTTCCTAATTGTCAGAGATTCTTCCAATTTATTAACGATATTGGCGTTATTTCTGATGGATATATGCCTTTAACCTATAATTTCAAATAAGAAAGATTGTACTTAGCAGTAAAAGCTATTAGAATGTCACTAAAACTGTTGATTTTTGATACTGACATGTCATTTACAAATTATGTTACAAACATATGAATTTGTCAACTGGTTTCCTTAGTGTAGTTTCGTCTACTCGACTTATTTTATCCCGATATTCTATATATTATAGCGTCTTTATCTCTAAATTTATAGAAGATATAACAAAAAATTTAAATGTATCAGATGTAGACTTTTGTTCTTCAAAATTAGTCATATCAAAAATTTTTAAAAATAATATTTAGAAGATTTTTTTAAAAAAATACTATTTCCGGTTGTTCAATTGTTACCAAAACCTTTTCAGCTCTTCCCAGGAATGTCAGATTGAGGAATTCATAGTTAAATAGGTCTTATGTCTTATAGTTTTTGAGTAATCGTCCCTCCAACATCCACACATACATACACACACACACATACACACACACACATACACACATCCACACACACACACACACACACACACACACACAGACATCATCGTAAAAATGTTAAAATCTGTTTAGACCTTAATTCGTGCTTATTCACTTAAATCTGGAGATGTGATTTTTAGCATGAATCCAACACCACTCTTAGCGAGAGGTAAAAAGTAATACAAATAAATAATACACCTTCTGTATATCTATAAAAAAACTTAACATAAATTGTATTAATTAGTGTATGATGATAAAAAACCCTTCTTTTTTCCGGCAGCTGAAAACTGTTGGGGTAATTGAAGGGTATCTGGTAATTAACGGGCAGCGGGTATATTTCGGGTAATCGGATAACAAATTTTATACCCGGGTACATTATTATCGGGTAGGTTCCAAGTACCCGGGTACCCATCTTCATTCTTAATCCAAACTTCCTTCTCACAAAATAAAATGGCATTTATGACATTCGTTCTTTAATATTCTATATTAAAAAATAAATAATTCATCTGTTATTTGATTCCATTCCATTGTATTCTTTTGTAAACGAATCGCAATAAAAGTTGCCTTTTCACCCCGTTTATTACGTGACGTATATTCGCACTGGTATCGTTTCCGCGCCTAAGCGACGTAAGCAGCAATAAAAAGTTGGGAAGTTGTGTCCAAAGGGATGATAATTATTTAGATTCATAAAGTAAATGTTAATTAAAATGTACTTGAGGTTTATGTTGGTCGGGCGAGGGCGAGGGTGCGTGAACAAGATGCCTCAGCCAGGGCCGTACCCGGCTAGGTCTTTGATGAATATTTTATCTCATGAATTGCCTGATTACCTTTAATAGCTATTACGGTCTGATTTCTAAATGCGGTCGCCAACATTTCAATTTATATTACACTAGACAATTTATTAGATTTAAATTAGGTAAATCTCTGTAATGACAGCATACAAGGGGCCCGCTGGAATTGCTAAGATAAAACACATCTTCGTATTTTTACCTTTCGTCACCTTTATAAATAACAAAACCTATTAGACTAATGTCCGTATTCATAAACACTCGTAAAAATTTTAATCGGGTCGTTATAATTTTTACTTCCTTGTACGAAGTAAAGGAAGTATTGTAATCGCGAAAAAAATCGGTTTCCAGATTTCAACGGAAATATCCATTTTGACCATCCCTGAATCCATTTTGACTAATTTCGTCGTGACGTCTCTACGTACGTACGTACGTATCTCGTAAAAATGGTCTACCCGGAAGTGATACTTTACTTGAAGCCTATAGTAAATTTTAATGAAAAACTATATTAAAATATAATCCAAAACTTTTCAAATTTGGTATATAATACTTTTATATCAATGGGAATAACATAATAGATTTTAGTTAAAATGGTATACCCGGAAGTGGTACTTTACTTGAAACCTATAATAGATTTTAATAAAAAACAATAGACTTTGGTTAAAATAGTCTAACCGGAAGTGATACTTTACTTGAAGCTATTATCAGTTTTTCTTGAAAAAAATGGTGTTATTTTCAAATTAATTATAAATGCTTCAAATAAAAGTTTTAGAGAATTGAATTTTGCGTCGAAAACTTCAAGTATGATTAAATTAGTTCTTTGTATAAGCGAGATACTTAAATTTAAACATTATGTACTTTTTGGTTTCTGTAATTAAGTTTGCTATGAATTAGGACAAAAAATGTATTGTGTAACAGGCGTACAAGGAAGTCATGTGGTGTCCACATCAGATATTTATCCAATAAAAACAGTAGACATTGAAAGAAAAATCGAAATTTTATTTGTCAAGTTTGATTCTATTTGTCAAAAATTATAACGAACCGTTTTGAAACATTACGAGTGTTTATGAATATGGGCATAAGTATTAAATACTAAATATTTGGACAGATTTAATTTTCTTTCATAAATTGTTATTCTGGTTAACAATTTCTGAACATATCTCTTTGAGAGTTCATCCTAAGAAAAAATGCAAGAATCCTTTTTGTACAAAAAATTAGGAGCTTTAATTTTGTATTCTTGCAAAACTTTGATAAGGAGAAAATAGCTAAAAACTCATTTTTTGCAACTATGATCCAAGATGGTGGATCACGCCGATTCTCCCCAAGGTCATAATTTTGAATTCTTCATCCCCGTCTCGACCCAAATAATATATCGCACCCCGGGCGAGAAGTCCAAAAAATAGTTTTGCGTAAAATTTAAATTAAAGAAGACAGTTCTCGAATGTAAAGTAACTTACATTAGCTTGAAATGAAACAACATTAGCTCCATCTCTCGAAAAATATAATCCTGATTTATGTCACTATTCCTGATTATTAGAAGCATATTTTTGACTAATTTATCTGATGAATTTCTAAATTTTGACTTATGTCACTATTCTCTCCGGGGTGCGATATGTTAAAATCCTTTTTTTTCTCATCTTTTGTTAGGTAATAGTAATTTACGTAACAAGACCTGAAAGTGATACTTTACTGGGTGAGCAAGCTTGTGAGCCCAGTATAGACACTTTCAGGTCATGTTGGGTACAATATTTTTTTTTGCGATCCTGAAAAAAGAATAAAAAAGTATTATTTCATTTTTTACTGCGAGCAAATAAGAAATAAATAAACAACTGATCTCCATGGAAACATTTAAGTTTACCGGTCCCGGGATCGGTAAAGTACTTTCCGATCCCTTATAGACAACTTTCCGAGCTAGCTCAGCAAAGAAGGACTTTCCGGTCTAAATAGTGATCAGAAAGAGCTCATTTTCTGGGCGATCGCGAAAAAGGTCTCTATTGACTGCACTATTAGGTAAGGAAGGTATTGCGTTTGGTCAAAAAATTCGGTTGTGAGTTTTTAATGAATAAGCACGTCCCTACAATACAATTTTACTAGTTTTACGATGTCTGTCTGTATGTATGTATGTATGTATGTATGTATGTATGTATGTATGTATGTATGTATGTATGTATGTATGTATGTATGTATGTATGTATGTATGTATGTATGTATGTATGTATGTATGTATGTATGTATGTATGTATGTATGTATGTATGTATGTATGTATGTATGTATGTATGTATGTATGTATGTATGTATGTATGTATGTATGTATGTATGTATGTATGTATGTATGTATGTATGTATGTATGTATGTATGTATGTATGTATGTATGTATGTATGTATGTATGTATGTATGTATGTATGTATGTATGTATGTATGTATGTATGTATGTATGTATGTATGTATGTATGTATGTATGTATGTATGTATGTATGTATGTATGTATGTATGTATGTATGTATGTATGTATGTATGTATGTATGTATGTATGTATGTATGTATGTATGTATGTATGTATGTATGTATGTATGTATGTATGTATGTATGTATGTATGTATGTATGTATGTATGTATGTATGTATGTATGTATGTATGTATGTATGTATGTATGTATGTATGTATGTATGTATGTATGTATGTATGTATGTATGTATGTATGTATGTATGTATGTATGTATGTATGTATGTATGTATGTATGTATGTATGTATGTATGTATGTATGTATGTATGTATGTATGTATGTATGTATGTATGTATGTATGTATGTATGTATGTATGTATGTATGTATGTATGTATGTATGTATGCATGTATGTATGTATGTATGTATGTATGTATGCATGTATGTATGTATGCATGTGTGTATGTGTGTGTGTGTGTGTGTGTGTGTGTGTGACAATTTTTTTCCGACGATAACTCGAATGGGGTCATTTCACATTTTCTGATTTATTGTTTTCTTGAAAGAATAGGTCAAATTAAATATGGCGTGACGAGGGACAAATATTTATTTCTAACACCTAATATTTATTTTTTTTTTATTTGCAACCTATTTATTTTAATTTTGTAGAAGTCGCAGCGAATGTTTTCAAATTCAGATTTTCCCGCCAATATTATTTATTTATTAAATTTTCTATTTACTTCTTAAGTTCTTAAAGATTTGTTTTTAATAACATGGGCACAAATAGGTACAAATTAGAAGCTTTCTAATGCTTCAAAAATAAATTGAAAATAAAATATTTTTCATGCCAACTTTACACTATAAAAATAATTGTTGGAACACATTATTTCAATAATAAAAAAATTAAAGTTTAAATTTTTTATGCTGGTGTGAAATTGGCATTTTTTTTTAATAACTCATGAACCAGTTATAATTAATCATTCAAACCACGGGCACAAATTAAGCATAAATTATTTAAATAATAAAAGTTTTAAATTTTTATTTTAATAATGTTGGCGTGAAGTTAGCAATAAAATTTTTACTAATCTCATAATTTGTGACCAATCTCGTTATGCCAACTTTGCGCAACCTTGATACAGTGCTTTTATAATGAAATTATGTTATAAACAATATTTATAGAGCTGGAAATCCAAAGGTTGAAGATTTGATTGAAGGATAAAAATTTTAGTGATTGCAAATAAAGTAGATATTACTTTAAATTTAATGGTTTTCTTTGATGGCTAGGTAGATAACATTCTAAAACACCTTCATATCGTTAGTATATCTCACTGGTGAATAGGTAAAAATCTGTTGTGGCCAGCACAAGACCTCTCTACATTTCCATATTACGCTATATAAGTCGTACATAATGGGCCGAATTCAGCACTCTTCTTTAACTAATGAAGCTTATCTAAAAATAACAAAATAAAGAGAGACTTTTGTAATAATACATTAATAAGAAAAGGATGCAAGCTATTTCCATGGTTACTAGAGAGAGAGACGATCACTAAGCTAAAGAAGAGTGCTGAATTCGACCCATTGTATTTAACATTTCTGGTACACGCACACTAATTCTAATTACATCTATTATTAATATATTGTTATATTTTTTAATTCATTTTATAAATAAGTTGCCCCTACTCTTTAAATGTTCGAGATTCTTCAAATTCATTGATGAGATTGGCTGTATTTCTGATGCGCATATGTAATATATGTATCTAAAATCGTAAATATTTAATAGACACTTACAAAATTGCAATTTGCACGAGCGCCTCTAACGGCAAAGCATAGAAATCAAGGTTGCTATGGTTACCCCGTACAAACAAAGACCTGTCATCAGCTGTTATAGACTTTACACTCTAGCCATCGTTTTAGTTGAATAATCGAATGATCTTCAATATTATCAAACAAAAAAGTTGCCCCAGACACATCTTCTGGTTTTAAACTCATTTTTATTAAACACACCGTACACATCACAATAAAGAATTAGGTTTAACACTGAATAACAGATGCGAATACAATGACAGATAGGAACAGGAAACGGGACGCGAGACAACGAGGGGAGGTTTGTTTGTATGCATGACCTTCTATCTGTCTCTTGCAGTGACGTCAATTTTGTAAGTGTCTATTAATAAGAAATATTAAATGTACATCCCAGAAAAAGCCTTCAGTAAATGTATCTGGATTTGTGACACTGACATTTCTCTGTCAATTAGAAACATTTTAATTTTTCAACTGGTTTCCATGGAGTAATTTGGGCTGTGAGATTCATTACAACGGATTTTTTTATATATTTATAAATCTCTATTTCTAAATCTATAAAAGATATAATAAAAATATTCAATGTATTAGATAGAGTATTTTACATTCTTTAATATTTGTAATAACATAAATTAACAAAAATAATGTTTTGGTTTTTCATTTAAAAACTAATACATCCGGTTGTCCAATTATTACCAAAACCTTCTTCCATTAATGTCAGATTAAGGAATACGTTATTAAATTGGTCTTTATTCTTATAAAATTTGAGAAACCATCCCTCCAATATCCAGACACACACACAAACACACACATATAGTCCGGGACACGAAAGATGACCTATGGAAAATATGTTAGCACAAATCCAAACGAAATACGATTAATTCACTTTCCGCATATCTAATATAATATATAAGTTTTAAAGCTACACTTTTTTTTTATATTGGCAGTTGATCTGTGCAATTTTTGTTCGTAATAAGTCCTGTCTTGTTTACACTCGGATCACGAGCGCACACAAATGAGCTAGAAGTACAAAGTTACTGTAATAATTATTATTTGACACGCCGTCTATGGAATATCATGATATGAGCACTTCTTTCCCTTACCCCTCAGGTCAAGATTCGTTTCCCGCACTATACCCACATCCACACACACACATACAGACATTATTGTGAAAATATTTAAATCGGTTTCTAGTGACCTTAAAACGTGTTTATTAACTAAAATGTGGATATGCGATTTTTAGCATAAATCCAATGCATCTCTTAGCGAGAGGTAAAAACCGAAATCTGGTGATAATATTTATAACACCCTTCCCCGCCTTTGATGCAATAATTTCCCTTCCCCCCCTGAATGCTGTCGGTTGTTGCAAGCGACACTTTTAATTAACGCGGCCGGTGGCTGCGTGGCGGCGTTAGGATCGCAGTGGCGGAGGCGGCGGTTTCTCTCGTAGACTGATTACACGTCTCTTTCTCAGCGCCCCATCCTTGTCTTACAAGCTCTACAGTCCGCCTGACGCGCAACCAACCCCTATTCGCACTGTAATCATCCCGTCATAGACTTCGCACACGTGGATTGAAATTGAGACTAAGATGGTTCAAGGTTGAGAATTGTTGTGGTTATTTATTTATTTATTTATTTATTTATCATTTATCATTACCAGTTTTCCACGACATAAATAATACAAAAATAGTACATAAATCATACCTAAGTGATTTAAGTTATATAAGTACAATATAAGTAATGAAGAAATCAGTGTTATCGATTAAGACAAAACATTTACCACCTCTTTTTTAAAAATACATAGTGATACATGAAACAAGTCTATATGCACAAATCTAGAATTATAAGTTGACATGATTCTGTTAATGGGGTCATTTCAAAAAAAATAATTGTCGATTTTTTTTATAAAATCATGAAATCCATCTCATTTAATAAATATAGTAATAGAAAATAATTTGAAATATGATACTTTTCATTCATAAATTTGCTAATAAACTTTCGCGGTTTTAAACACGGACTAAAATTGTGACGACACAAATTCATACTCACACAAAGATAATTCACTCTCACACACACACGCTTCACAACATGAAACAGTAACCTAACCTAAAAATGTGACAGCTGACAGCAAAATATACAAGAGAGAAGATTATTATTACTTTCTATTTCTATAAAAGTACTACTGCAGTATAAATTATGTAAATAAACCATTTATTTAAATAAATACCAAACCAAATAGTCATAGTTTTAAATTAAACCGGTAGAGCTCGACTGTCGTATCCGTGAATATGTGTCGTCAGCCGTTGAAATATTTGAAATTAAACGCAACTTTTAAAAAATCATATCTCTGATTCTAAAGACTTATAAGATGAAAAACGTACACATACATGTTTAATTTGACCTATTTTTTCAAGAAAAAAATAAATCAGAAAATGTGAAATGACCCCATTGGCGAGTTCTTGTAATTGTAAGTATTAAGTGTTTGTAATGCAAAAAGATTAGTTGAACGCGTACTTTTTGTGTTTACAGTAAATCTTAATGTTGAAATTATTGAAGGTGAATATATTATGTTATTAAGTAACTTGTATAAAAAAATCATGTCAGCTTGAATTCTTCTATTTTCCAATGAATGCATATTAAAATGTTTTTACAGAAGTGAATAGTTATTGATATTTAAGTTAAATTTATAGTTTAAAAGAGTGACAATTTTTTTTTGAATTCTTTCTATAAGTATAATGTATTTTTGATAATAAGGATTCCAAACAACGGATGCATATTCTAGCTTAGGACGAACCAGAGTACTGAACAGCTGCGGAATATGAATCCCAGTGTCCTGTATGCTTGCTTAACAGAAGTATATATGTGTTCAATAAAAAGTAGTTTCGGATCAAAAAACACTCCCAAATCTTTAATAACATTTTTTCTTTCCAATTTTATATTTTTAATATGGTAATCAAAAATCATAGTCTCACGGTTTCTTGTGAAATGCATTACATAACATTTTGATGCATTTAGTGTTAAGTAATTAGATTCGCAATATTCTTGTAGATTGTTTAGGTCATTTTGTAGCAAAATGCTGTCATTTCTATTTTTTATAGCGTAGAATATTTATAAACAAATAGAGGTCCCGTGGCCGCGTGCCTGAGTGTCTGGTCGCGAACCTGGGGAAACCTGGTTCGATCCCGACAGACGCCAAATATTTAATGGCACAAAAGTGACCCCTGTGGTGCACCCTCCGCGCCAGCAATGAGTGTCCGTGAGGTGACGCCTGGTAAGCGCCCACACGGTAAAATATATCGTCATCATTACCGATGTCTACATGTGTTGTAGATACTGGCACACCCAGAAATGGGTAATATGCCGTGATGCTATATTTATTTATTTATAAACAAATAGAAAATAAACATGTTTTTCTTGTGATAACAAATAAATCTGGGAAATAGTAGAAGAACAATCAATAGCTGTATTCTTTTAGGTTCGCCCCAGCTCAGTTCAGATAAACTCAGTAAATTGTTGTTTTTTCTGTCCTAACTGAGTTGAGCGATATCCTCGAATAAACTGAAAATGATCTGAGCCATTCAGTTCAGTAGAAGAGCTAATATTGTGAAAAGAAATTTCAATTTGTAGGTTATAAATGTATTATGAAAGTTGATGCCCAGTTAAACCAACAAGACTTGAATTTTAATCTACGTTTAAACAAATAAATGTATATATGATGTGGCCAGCACATTACCTTCCATCATTTCTATGTTTTCTGTACAAATCCCATACCAGAAGTTCATTGGAAAAGATTCTATATATCTAGTAAAACTGTACCACCAACTCACCAACATATAGATACTATTTTCTACAAATTCCATACCGAAAATTCCTTGGAAAAGATTCTATATATTCAAAAATAGTATATTATGTTGCAAATGTGTGAAGCTGAAATAGGCTTCACACACGTGTTACTATACTTTTTCTACGACCTTGCAATAATAGTATATTATGAAGCTATTTTTTGACAGTAAATTTGACATTTTGTACAAATTATAACAACGAACATTATTTGTTTAATTAGTGCGCGTCAACTTCAAGGTGTAGTGTGCTCCTGCTAAACCTTAAAATCTAATTCCTAAAATCCCAAATAATCACTAGATTTAGGGCATATAAATTTAGGATTTAGATATTGGGGTGATAAAAGTGCAACATCGGATACAGCCTCAGATGCTGAAATCTTGTAAAACATGGCGAGTGTTTTCTAATTCTTTATTATTAACTTTTAATGGGGTCGCGTGGCCGTGTGCGTATAGTGTCTGGTTACCAATCTAGTGACCCGGGTTCGATCCCGGCCAGTGCAGACTTTTAATCGCACAAAAGTGACCCCTGTGGTGCACTCTCCACATCAGCTATGAGTGCCCGTGAGGTGACGCCTGATAAGCGCCCACACGGTAAAATATATCGTCTATATGTGTTGTAGATACTGGCACACCCAGAAATGGGTAATATGCAGTGATGATATATTTATTTTATTTATTTATTTGTTTTAATATCGTGTCAAATATAGGACTTTCGTGCATAATAAAGAGTATTACTAACCAATTGCCCCAACTGTTTCCGACATACTAGGTTATTTATTCTGATTTATTTGTAGATATTTCCCCAATATCCGCTTGCAACCAGTAATTCCATCTTGAAGTAGATGTACTCAAATTCTCATAAAATTAAAATACATCTTCCTTAATTGATCCTTCCTCTCTATCCAGTTGTTTGGAGCTATGAAATCATTAGGACTCTCCTCTCTTTCTCTCTTTTCTACATCTCTCTCTGACTGCAGAGAGAGAGAGAGAGAGAGAGAGAGAGAGCGCCCTTCATTCTCGTGTAAGAAAAACAATTTAAAACTATTAAAGTGTTAAAGAAGTTGGTGGAGTTCTGGAGTTCCCAGATGCTATCGGGGTTTACAAACTCGGTAGTGCATTTACTCGCCACTGTGACGTGATGTTTCAATGGGTTGTTTAGTTGTGTTTTGTTTTGCAGAAATTAGGTTTCTTTACAAAGCATATATAACTAACACATATCACATACTGAGATCTATATAAGAATATTAAATTACCACACCTTCTTGTTGGGTGTTCCAAGAAAATATCTAATGTTTTATATCTACCATTAATTTTAAAACTGCATAAATTACACTGTTAATAATATATAATATATTGGAATATCTTTCTGAACTTAATATTAAATAAATAAGTACTTCAAAAAACCCAAGTAAATTGACTAAAAATGTTACTTACACTTCAAATAAACATTAAAACTATATCTAAATGTTTTACATTAAAATAAAATAAATGGGTTTACAGGGTGATTTTTTCAAGATATAAGTGTATAGGAGATTAACACAAGAAATCAGTTTTTGACAAACGGTTTCCTCCCGTTATAACGTACGGCAATGTTGTGATAAAAAATTTCACCATCCCGAAAATACCAAATACGAGGAAATCATCCAATATTTTAGATCTAAAAATTAATTTTTAAATTTATTCATATCCCTATTAATAGCAGTAGCCATTCCAAATTTGAACAAAAAGATGAACAAATGTTTCATATTTTATCTGTCAGAATAAGTTAATTGACATTGTCAAGCATTTGTTTATCTTTTTGTTCAAATTTTGCATGGCTACTACTATTAATAGGGAAATGAATAAATTTTAAAATTAATTTGTGGGCCTAAAATATTGGATAACTTCCACGTATTTGGTATTTTCGGATAGTGAATTTTTACCTCTCGCTACCCTAGGTAAGGGAAGGTATAGGGATCGTGCTAAAAATTGCATATAGAGATGTTAGTGAATAAGCACGTTTTGATGTACTCAGAATCCGATTTTAACATTTTTACAATGAAGTCTGTAGGTATGTATGTGTGTGTGTCTGTGTGTGTGGATCTTGTGGTTGTGGACCCGATTACTCAAATAATATCAATCAGAAATTTTGTATACCCTATACTAATGTGGGACGCGCTCATTAGTTTTTAGTGTATATCGGATAACCGGAAGTATCATTTATATAAGCTTTTAACAGTTTTTCTTGTAAAAAATTCATTGAATATAATAAATAAATAAAAATTGAATATAATGGTACAATCTTCAATTCTACGATAATAACATTTAGTAAATAAAAATAAATAAATATATCACGGCATCTTACCCATTTCTGGGTGTGCCATTATCTACACATATGCAGACATCGGTAATGATGACGATATATTTTACCGTGTGGGCGCTTACCAGGCGTCACCTCACGGGCACTCTCCACGCCAGCAATGAGTGCCCGTGAGGTGACGCCTGGTAAGCGCCCGAACGGTACAAATATGTCATCATCATTACCGATATCTGCGATAAAGCAGATTGGCACACCCAGAAATGGGTAATATGCCGTGATGATATATTTTAACATTTAGTAAATAACTCTAAATAACTTTAAATATGAATATAAATAATATAATTTATTTTCATGTATCACCTTGCCTATGCGTCAAACAAAAACATAATTTTAATAACAATTTTGACATATTTAAACAAATGTCACTGACAGGAAGCAATTACATTAAAATTAATAATGAAACCATTTTAAGGAGAATATAATAGTAAAATATTTAATTAAGGTTTGTAAAAATAGTATATTTTCCATCATACATAAATGTTAGAAGTACAGGATGATCTGATTTAAATTTGCTAATTCCTATTTTTGCAGCAATATAAATTAATATTAATTTACAACTACATATTTACGAAATGGATCATGTACGGCGAAGAATTTATGAAGATTCTGTTTTAGAGCACCTAGAAGATGATGCTGATTTTTATAAGAATGTGTGTGTGTGACGATTTTTCTTTAAAGTCTATTGAAATATGATCCAAAACTTCTCAAATTTGGTATTTAAAACTCATATATAATAAAAACAATAAAACAAATCAAATTTTCGTATTACAGACTTTTCTATTTATTGGCCAACAAATTAGATTTTATTTACAAACGATTAACCGGAAATGATACTTTATTTAAAGCTCACTGCTATTTTAAACATGGAATTGGCGGGAGGTCATGTGCTGGCCACATCAGATTTTTTTATCTTTGTATTGACATCATAACCATTGCCGTACGTTAAAACGGGAAGCAACAGTTTGCAAAAAAAAACTGATTTCCCATCTTAATCTTCTATGTAAACCTTGAAAAAAAAATCATTCTGTATAGATCACTTACGAAACTGCATACGCACAATAATAACACCATCGGCCATATACGTATTAATTATTAACACCACTGTATCGCCTCTCCATCCAGGATTTGTTCTGGATCTTCCTCTGGCTAGGCCAAACAACTCATCCGGACTAGTCCTGTCGTTTCATCCCTTTGATGTCGTCCTATGTCCTGCCTGCGACACAGATCCAAGCAGGCAGTGACTTTACGCTGAGATTACAGACAAATGCCATACACGACACCAACGACGTCATTCGGCGAACTTTGATGCTAGTTTGTTTTATGGTCCCAGCCAATACGAATCTTTAAACGCAAACACCTAAACAAATACGGGGGGAATGGATAGCAGTATTTTAGGGGGAGCTGGGTTTGATGTTAAAAAGCTATGTTTTAAATTGCTTGTGTTTGTAGAACAAGGTATTTTCATATTTTATTTGTTTGGTGAAATTTGTTGGTTGAAGAATTTTTGATCAACACGCCGCGGGATAAAGCCAATGGGGTATTCCACTCAATTTTTTTTTTCCTTAGAATCCGATTATAACATTTTTAAAATGATGTCTGTGTGTGTGTGTTTGTGTGTGTGTGTGTGTGTGTGTGTATGTCTGGATGTTGTAGACACGATTCCTCAAAAACTATAAGACTTAAAAAATATTTAACTGCAGTTTCCTCAATCTGATATTCCTGGGAAGAGCTGAAAAGGTTTTGGTAACAATTGAACAACCGTAAGTAGTAGTTTCTTAGAAAAATTCTTCTAAATATAATTTTTTGGGAGTTTTTTTTTATTAAATATTGAAGAACATAAAATTCTCCATTTAATACACTTAAAAATTTTATTATATCTTGTATAGATTTAGAGATAAAGACACTATAATTTATAGAGTAATCTAATCGCAGAGGCTAAAGAACTAAGGAAACCAGTTGACAAATTCCAATGTTTATAACATAGTTCGTAAATGACACATGTCAGTGTCAAAAATCAACAGTTTTAGTGACACTTTGATAGCTTTTTCTTGGAAATATATTTAATCTTTCTTATTGTTTTATTAATTAAATATTTGAAATTATAGTTAAAATTGTGGTAAAATGCATAAATCCATCAGAAATACCGCCAATCTGGTTAATGAATTGGAACAATCTTTGACATTTAGAAACTTCCTCATACAATGAAAAATAGATATAATTAGAATTATATGTGTGCAGAAGACATGTTAAATATAATAAAAAACAATATTTGGGTAATGTTCTGTAAGATTTTGTTATAAACTAATATAATATATAATAATATAGCCTAATATGGAAATGGCGAGAGGTCTTGTGCTGGCCACAACAGATTTTTTATTATTTTAAATAGAACTTCATTCAGTTTTGAAGCAATTCATAGTATTAAAAAAAATTAATTGTTCCTAGTTTAACAGTATTTTATTTTCGAGAAATCAGTGTAACGTCACATTTCCCCTATACTTGTTTTTCTCACAAACACTACTCTGAGTACGCTGCGAGAGAAAGATAACAATTGTATGACGTCAATTTTCCCTTTTAGCAAATGTGAAATATCTCGTAAAGTAATTATTTAAAAAATGTTTTCATTTCAACGATTATTTATTGAGCCATACTTTATGTTAAATTAAATTTTTTTTATGGTGGAATACCCCATTCTTGCAGCTCGCGTTGCCTAAAATTTCTAAGATTTAAGTAACGAAATAAAATCTGAGCCGGACAGTAGTTTTGAAACAACTGAGATCTCTTCCGTGGTCGCGTGCCTAAGTGTTTGGCCGCGAACCTGGGGAACTTGACATATTTGAACCGTGCGGGCGTTTACCAGGCGTCACCTCACGGGCACTCATAGCTGACGTGAAGAATGCACCACAGGGGTCACTTTTGTGCCGGCTTAAAATTCGAAATATTGGGCGTCGGTCGGGATCGAACCCGGTTTCCCAGTTTCACGACCAGACACTCTGGCACGTGGCCACGGGACCCATGAAGAGGAGAGCAGGAATTTGTGTAAAACTAGAATCTCATGTTAAATACCTATGTTCACCCCTTACTGCTACCAGCACAATACCTCTCGCCATTTTCATATTAGGCCATAAAAATATTGTATTTAACATTTCTGGTACACACAAAAAATTATAATTACATTTATTCTTTATTGTTCAATTCATTATATGAATAAGTTTCTTTCTTTCTACTATTCTAAATGTTCGAGATTCTTCCAATTCATTGACGAGATTGGTGGTATTTCTGAAGGGTATATGATGAATTGTATATATATACAGTGTGTCCCATTTAGAAGTGCCACCATTGGGATCTCGAGAACTATAAGAGATACGATGTCGGTTAAATGGAACTTTTTGTGCGCCTTTATGAGGCCATCTCAGACGTGCTTTTGTTTTTCCAGAAATTTTCATAGGGCACTAGATAATGACGAAAAACTGATTATTGTTGATTTTTTCTTTTCCAAATAACTTCTAAACTATTGGTAATTGAGAAAAACGTTTCAAATATAAAAGATAGATATTTTTATTATCTAACCAGTGGCGTACGAAACAAATTTTTATATCCGTAAATTTTCGAGATATAACACAAACTTATATTTTTTTAAATGGAACTTATGTCTGATTTTAGACTCAAAAAATAACTATTTTTTTCTCTTTTCAATGTTGTAAGGGTTATTATGTTTCATATTTGTTTTGTATTTTTAAATATTTAATTGATGATAAAATAAGAAATATTAAAAGTACTTCCCAGAAAAAGGCTTCAGTAATGTCTGGGTTTTTGACATTGACATTTATGTCAACATAAACATTTTAATTTTTCAACTGTTTCCATAGGCTAATTGATTCATTATATGTAGAATGGAGTATTTTATATATTTATAATTCAGTCTATCTCTAAATCTATAGAAGACATAATGAAAATGTTTAATGTATTGGATAGAGAATAAAAAATAATATTTAGAAGATTTTTCTTTTTAAACTATTATTTCCGGTTGTCCAATTATTACCAAAATCTAATCAGCTCTTCCCAGCAATGTCAAATTGAGGAAACTGCAGTCAAATATTTTTTAAATCATAGTGTTTGAGAAATCGTGGCTCCAACATCCACACACACACGCACACACACACACACACACACACACACACACACACACACACACACACATACGGATATCATCGTAAAAATGTTATAATTAGATTCTAAGGACCTTAAAACGTGCTTATTCACTAAAATCTGGATATGCGATTTTTAGAATGATTCCAATACCTCTCTTAGCGAGAGGTAAAAACTAGTGCTGTGAGGATCCGGCAAAACTTGGATCCGAGAACCCGGATCTCAAAATATCCGGTTCCTCGGATATCCGATGGTCGGATATTGAAGCGGATATCCGTAAATTTAATTCGGATTTGGACCCTTATTTGGATCCGGATCCAGATTTGAGTCCGGATCCCTTTTGGATTCGGATCTGGATCCGGATTCGATGTTTTGTTTACGGATCCGGATTTTAATTTTGGATCCAATTCTATTAACTATATCAAACAAAAATTTATTGTGGATTATTTCATAATCAGATTTATTTGGTTTTGAAACTCCATGATAATTCTTATACATTCAAATATTATCATCGGGTTCAATACTGAGAATATTCGAATCCGAGAACCGATGCGGATTCTGAAATTCCAAATCTAAAATCCGATACTCATACTTATATTTCGAACCGGATCCAAAATCCAATACTCAGATTTGGATCCAAAATCCGATTCTCAGATCCTGATCCAAAATCCGATACTCAGATCCGGATAGTTCAACAATCAATTATCCGGATATTTTTGGATCCGAAACCGAAACTATCCGGATCCTACCACTAGTAAAAACTCAAAGTTACACATAAAAAATGTTATGTTCATATTTTTTATATTTCTTAGTTCCTGTCTTTAGAATAAAAACTAAACATGACGATTTATTACGAGTTAATATTCTTGATCCATCGTGTTGCATTTTTGTGTGGACTTCCGGTAATTTAGAATTATCTGTTGATTTACGAGCAGCCAACAGCTAACACGAGTGTGCGTACAAATGTTTCCGCTGTCACAGCCTACTAAGACCGGCGTTAGGGGAGTAGAGCACTAGTAATGAATGAGATACGAGATACATAGACAGCTTCTTCGTACACGTGTTGTACTGTTTTCAACAACCAGCACTATACACGAAATTAATGACGGGATAAAATTAGAACAGCCAGTGGTACATGTACAGTGAAATGTGTAGGAATGAGGAAAGGCTATTTTTAGAGGGAGCACAAACAGTAATTATGTGGTCAATGAAAATTGAAGGGGTCGTAAATGTTCCAAATGATTTACAATTTACAGGGTGATAAATACGACTATAAATTGTGTTGTGAAAAAATATGTGTAACAAATAAATATATCATAATGGTTTTTTTACCTATTATTGGGTGTATCATTCAGGGTTGGACTGAATAGAAAATTTTATATTTAAAGCTAGGCTGTATCCAAGGGGGGGGGGGGGGGATTTGGGGATTCAACCCCCCCCCCCCCCTCTGAAATGTAAAATAAAATACTAAAAAATTCAAAGAAGTTTAACCAAGATGTTAACGCTATCATAGCACGCGTCCCAAATTGCGAGTATAACATTCCCAATTGCTTTTTATAATTAAATAAAGGTATACGCAAAGGTCAGTTAGGTAATGTTTTGGTTGTTTTTTTTTTTAAGACAAACGATAATAATGCGTGACAATTCGTAGTTGGTAAAAAGCGGTTTTTAAATTCTGTTCGAGAAGTGGGCGCTCTGCGCAAGTGCGCATACATAGAAATGTACATAGAAATATTTTGAAATATGCTTTCAGAACTCATTATAAATAAAATTAAACAATATTTGGGTTTAGTTCTGTAGATTTTTTATTAAAATTAACAACTTTTCGACAGCAAGGTGCTGTCTTCTTCAGGTTTTATTTTTGTGTACATAGAAGATTAAAATGGAAAATCAGTTTTTTTGCAAACTGTTGCCCCCCGTTTTGACTGACAACAGTGGTTGTGGTATCAGTAGAAAGATAAAAATTATATCAAATGACACCAAATAATTTTTTTAATAATCTATAATTGTAAATATTTAAGTAATAGTAAAATAAGAAATATTAAATGTACTTCCCAGAAAAAGTCTTCAGTAATGTCTCTGGCTTTTTGTCACTCACATTTATCTGTCAATTACAAACATTTTAATTTTTCTATCTTTAACTCCAAAGAAGATATAATAAAAATTTTAAGTGTATCGGATAGAGATTTTTATATTCTTTAATATTAGTAATAACAGAAATTTTCAAAAAAATAATATTTAGAAGTTTTTTTTAAAAAAACTATTACTTCCGGTTGTCCAATTGTTACCAAAATCTAATCAGCTCTTCTCAAGAATGTCAGATTGAGGAAACTGCAGTTAAATATTTTTAAAGACTTATAGTATTTGAGAAACCGTGGTTCCAACATCCACATACCCATACACACGGACATCATCGTAAAAATGTTGAAATCGGATTCATTGTAGGGACCTTAAATCGTTCTTATCCACTAAAATCTGGATATGCGATTTTTCGCATGATTCCAATACCTATCTTAAAGAGAAGTAAAAACACCAAGGGGAACAAAATTTAAGAACAATAACGAACTTACAGCGGCTGTTGAAAGACATTTTGCGGACAAACCAAAGAAATATTTTTATAATGGATTAAAGATGTTATTGAAATGATGTAATACTTGTATCCAAAAGCTAGGGGCCTCTATTGAAAAATAAATGTTTGTTGCTGTTTTAATATTTTCTTTTCATGCCTAGTCCGTGAATATAAAAATGACCCGTCGTACGTACGTACGAGGGAGGTTTGACGGAAGAGTGACTTTTTAAAGGTTGGCAACACTTTCACTACGATGATTATATTGCTGGCTTCCACCATGTTTCTGATGTCTACTGTTAAAATTTCACAAAAATCTGACAGATAGTTTATGTTTTATACTAATCTAAACAAAACTGTTTTTTGTTGTTCTTTAAATGTGGAGAAAAAAGAATTTTGAGTGTTAATTAAACATTTTTTATGCGTAAAAATAATTAAAGAAACCCAGGAAAAGTTACATAAATATTATTCTAAATGTATTGCGTCCCATGGAATGATTTGTAAGTGGTTTTCAGCTTTTAAAAGTGGCCATATGAGCACAGATGATGCAGATTGTCTGGGACCGTCATTTACTGTAACTATTCGAGAAATGGTTAATAAAATCCACGCCCTAATAATTAGCGATCGTCGATTATAAGTACGTGAGATAGCTAATGAAGTCAACATTTCAACCGAATGGGTATGGAATATTTTGCATGCACGTTTACATATGAAAAAGCTATCCGCGAGATGGGTGCCGCGGCTACTTAATTCAGATCAAATACGCGGTCGCATTAAAAATTCAGAAGAATGTTCGGTTATCTTCAAACGTAATCCAAGGGAATTTTTCCGCCGATATGTCACAATAGATGAAACGTGATACACCATTATACGTCAGAAACTAAAATGCAGTCGAAACAATGGACTTCTCTTGAGTTTTTCTGGCAAGCATGGTCATGGTCACAGTATTTTGGGATTCGAAATGTGTGATTTTTATTAATTGTTTCCAAAAAGGAAAAACGATAACTGGCCAATATTATGCTGAATTGTTGACACGTTTTGATGTCGAACTAAAGAAAAAACGACATCATTTGTTGAAGAAAAAAGTGTTTAATGCGCCTTCTCATTCGTCCGCTGCTGGTACAACAAAATTAGTCGAATTGCGTTACTAGGTGCTGCTTCATCCGCCATTTTCACCAGATCTGGCTCTCAGTGATTTCTCCTTATTTCCAAATTTAAAAATCTGATGTGGCCAACACAAAACCTCCCGCTATTGAATTTTTATTAATTTAAAAATACATACTTACGTATTTACTACCGCTGCAAACTGTTCCATTGCAGAAAACTATTGCTTTATTTACTATTTTCTTTTTAAAATGTCACTATTATTAATTTGAAGTGATTAGTTTTTTGACAGTGACATTAACTGTCAGTTACATTCATTTGAAATATGAACTGTGTAACAAACGAATTATTGTGTCTTAGGCTTCGCGACTAATAAAAAAAATTATTTTTAAATTTATGTGTAAATTATATAGAAAAAGTATTAATGTATTCCAGTAGAAAATTCAACAATCTTTAATTTTCATAAGACATAAAATGCGAAAAAATGGCATTTAATGGTATTTTTTGAAGAAAAACCATTATGAGCTTCAGGTAAAGTGTCATTTCCGGTTATCCGATTTACACCAAAATCTAATGGCTTCTATTCATATTAGAATGGGATGGAAATACAAGGTTTCAGAATTTTCTGAATGATAGTATTTGAGTTAGAGTGAAGACAAAATCCCTACACATACACACACACATACATACACATATACACACACACATACACACATACACACATACAGACATCATCGTGAAAATGTTAAAAATGGATTCTAGGGAACTTAAAACGTGGTCATTTACTAAAATCTCGATATGAGATTTTTAGCACGATCCCTATACCTCCCTTACCAAGGGTAGCGGGAGGTAAAAAGATGGCTCGGTGGAAAGAGATGTCACATCAATAAAGAGGGGATATCCGAGACAAATGCATATTTTGAAGAGTTGCTGAAAGATTACTTTTTGGATGCTTTAAAAAAATTGGAAACTCGCTGGGCTAAGTGTGTACAATTAAAAAAGGATTATGCTGAAAAATAAAATACTTGTAAAAGTAAAATAATTTTTTTTATTGAAAAGTCACTCTTCCGTCAAACCACCCTCGTATATGTGGGTATTTGGCGAAAAGTAAACTGCTGATTTTCTTTAGATACAAAATAATTCTCATATAATTTCATTTGAACAAGCAACATTATCATGTAAAATTGCCCTATATTCTTCCATCTCTTATATTTTGTATTTAGGTTAATAAGACGTTTTTAATGTCGCTATTTATAATGTATTATCCCGTGCATGAAATAAGACAATTTGCTTCGTGCGTCGCATCCCCTTGTAGTGGCAAGCGCATATTAGCGGTAGCAGTATCATTGCACGTCACATGGGTGTAGCTAGTAATTTGTGTTACATTACAGAGTTTTACCATTTCAATTACCGGTATTGATTGTAGGATCGCGTGACCGGTTAAATCCACAAGTCTTTCACAGCTGATTGTTAATGTATTATCAATGTCTTCGGGTTTATTTGTTATTGATTGTTTGTTGAGGCTAGTACCATTGCGATAAATGGGTCATTTCAGAAGATTCTGTCTTTCTCTATACATAGATGTTAGTAGACATTCATCTGTCTGAAGATTGCCTAACAGCCTACCTAAAGAAATCGCAGTTAAGCTTAATAAATAATTACTATGAAGCCTCATATCCACCGAATGTTTCAATGCTTAATTCATAAGGCTCAATGCATTATGACAATTTACTAGGATATAGTCTGTTCGCTCCTAGCTGAAACAAGCCGATATTTTATTACCCCAATAGATATTAAAATTCTCTTAAAAATTTACAAACGCATATATCAAAACGAACTGAATACAATCCTTGTTCAACACTCCACTTACAACTGACCGCCGTTTGATGAACAAAGGCTCAAGAAAGTGGTTCATGGTTTGTGGGGTAATAAATTATCGGCTTGTTTCAGCTAGGAGCGAACAGACTTTACCATTTCCACATACTTTATTTAGTGACTAATTCAACAAAAATGTCACATTTTTTTCCCGTATTACTTGTTGTTTAGCAGACTGCCATTGTAGCAGCAATTCTTCTTTTTTGGAATCATGCTAAAAATCGCATATCCAGATTTTAGTGGATAATCCGATTATAACATTTTTACGATAATGTGTGTGTGCGGTCCCGTGACCGCGTGCCTGAGTGTCTGGCCGCGAACCTGGGGAACCGGGTTCGATCCCGACAGACGCCAAATATATCCAATTTTAAATGGCACAAAGGTGACCCCTGTGGTGCAATCTCCACACCAACTATGAGTGCCCGTGAGGTGACGCCTGGTAAGCGCCCACACGGTAAAATATCGTCATCATTACCGATGTCTACATGTGTTGTTGATACTGGCACACCCAGAAATGGGTAATATGCCGCGATGATATATTTATTTATTTATTTATGTTTGTGTGTGTGTGTGTGTGTATGTGTGGATGTTGGAACCACGGTTTTTCAAATACTATAAGACTTAAAAAATATTTAACTGCAGTTTCCTCAATCTGACATTCCTGAAAAAAGCTGATTAGATTTTGGTAACAATTGGACAACAGGAAGTAATAGTTTCTTTAAAAAAATCTTCAAAATATTAATTTTTTTTTAAAATTTTTGTTAACTTATCTCTTTCCGATACATTTAAATTTTTTATTATATCTTCTATGGAGTTAAAGATAGAGACATATAAAATAATAAGTTGTAAATGAATCTAGCAGCCCATGGAAAACAAGTGGAAAAAATAAAATGTTTGTAATTGACAGATATAAATGTAGATACATACATTATATATACCCTTCAGAAATACCGCCAATCTCATCAATGAATTGGAAGAATCTCAAACAGAAGAATAAGAGTGAGTAGAATGAATTGAAGAATATAAAAATATATAAAGAAGATTATGTGTTTTTGTGTGTATCTGAAACACAACAGATTTTTTTTTAAGTATGTGTGTTATATACATAATTTTCTGTATCTAAATCCATTCCGAAAAATTAAAAATTTAATAATTAAAATATATACTGACAGTTGACAGTTCAGGTTAGAAGTTTGCAATCTTTTGTTTTTATGCAGTGCTCTTGAAGCATGGATTACATGAAAAAGTTTTTCTTTTCAAGTGACTTGAAAAGTTTTCTCTCTCGCACAATGACAAGAGTGCAAGAGACACAAACGAATAGATTTTTAACGAAAAACTTTTAAAGAAAAACTGGAACATGCGCTACTTTTTCTTAAAAGTCTCTCTATGTTTTCGACTGTCAGTTAACTGACAAATGTCGTTTGTGTTTATATTTTCAAAATTTTAAGATTTTGTAAGTTCACTTGGTTTCTTTGTCACCAGAAGTGTAGATTTTACTTGGCGAGTTAAATAAGCCACTTGAATTGGAAAATAATGAAATTTGAATGAAAAATATGTGCTTGGGAAAAAAGACCAACAAAGTCACATGACTGCTCGCGCATTATAAATTAGTATCCCATGTAAACGTAGTAGTATATGACGTCATTACTCTAGTATTAGCTTTGTTCGATGACATGTACTAGGCCGCCCTAGTGTTAACTTTCTTACACTAACATGTTTTATGAGAAACGGGCAGCTTCTGGCAGGCTGTTCGATGACAAAAATTTTAAGAACTAGTGCTCACGTTTCTGACCTGACTCGCGAGGTGGTGTAAGAAAGTGCAGAGTAGGAGTGGGGGTAACTAAATGTTGTTCGGTAGACATTTTAATTCTATCCTATCTACACATCTGTTTATTAACCTAAAATTTTACACATTGAAAAAATAAAATAATGGATTCAGATGTAGTATATTCTCTTTGTTTTGTTATTTAAAGAATTAATTAATATATCTGTCTCTGAATCTGATGAAGAATCAAGTGATGATTGATCTTCGTCAGAATCGTTTATTAGTTCAAACATTATGCTCTTTAAAACAGGCATTTCTGCAGTCACTTCTTTGCAGCTTTATGATATGACTGTATTTATAAACAACCTAACCTTTTACACCTTTGGCTACGCTTGGCTTGATTACTCACAACTGAGCAAACTTGCCCAAATATACACTAGTGTGTTTTATGAAACCACAAGAATTATACTGAACTAGTGTACACTACACTGCACTGCACTATTCTGCTCTGCACTTCAAGCACTTCTCATCGAACAGAGCTAATATTATTTGATGACGTAAGTCTTCTGCCTAATCATTTCTACCATACCAAAGTTTGTAATTCCTGTAGTATTACAGAGAGGACGATAAGTACATCGTGCTATCTCTATCTTGTTAACTAGCCAATCCTTGCGGTTGTCCTGCGGTTTAAGATTCGCCCTAAGTCAGCCCCTGTCGCATGTAGGATCAACTCGGATCAACTTGTCGCCGCGCTTGTGTTTTCTGGGCCCGGTAAATCAATAGCCCGGTCACAGGCAAACAGGAAACACGCACGCACGGACGCACACACAGGGTCGGTCTCAGGGGACGCACCCACACACACACACACACACCAAGTCTTAAGGGACGCAGGAGGAGTAATAACCAAGAATCATTGGCACCAAAAGTGAAATATGAGGACACGGGAACTTGAGAATCATGAGGATAGTAAAGTTTGAAAAGGATTGTTTGTTTTAGTACAGTGAGCCCCGCACTTGTTCCACGATCAATTTTTTACAGGTCTTAATCTGTTTGATAATTCGATTGCTGTTGCCAGCAAGACCACTTTATGGGGTCTATTCAGAACTCAATATTTGTGTTGTCGTTATGGTTGTTATGTACTGTAAAGATTGTTAAAATCAAATTTGGTATTCTCAGTACTGAAGGTGGTTACCGTCAACAATTGTTACGTGTTTTGACAGTCTTTATCATAACGACTGCTAAAACTATGTATTTATGGTTGTTATCACGTTGTTATTTCTAATATTTGACATGTGACAGATTATTACATCAATCAAATATTATTAATAATGGCCTTTCTGTTAAATATTAGCAGGATGCAGTTGATTATTCGCATGAATCCTGCTTTGACTTAAATAATGATAGTAAGGCTCAATCTTACCATCTCTGGTTAATATTTTAACTGCCAGTTAAATAAACAATATTAAATCGAATTATTGACAGCATTTATAAATTTATCATTTGACAGTTCATTTCGTTTCTGTTTTGTTTATTTAACTGGTAGTTAAAATTTTAACCAGAGATGGTAAGATTGACCCTAAGAACGATAAAAACCGTCGTGGACGAAAGTTACTTTTGACGTAAATACATATTTCTTTGAAAATATTATATTCTGTGGTAGGTATTCGTGAAAACCTTGTTATTTATTCTGGTGCTAATGTGTGCTTTTTCTTCAATCAAAATAAAAAAAAAATCTTTCCATAACTTTTCAGTCACGTTGGGATCAGTGGTAGGAATTAACATACCCGTTCTAAATAATTTAGAAGTTTTCAAATATGACACAAATGTCATATTCTTCTTTAGTTGTTTTGGCAGAATGTTTGCATTTTAAATATAATTGGCAACACATTATTAAAAGAATAAAACGTTGACATATAAGGTTAGGTTAAGTTCATATATGCATAATGAAGTTAGCTATTGTCAAATAATCTGGTTCATTCACAAGTATTATTTTGTAAAGATTGTCAATAATACCGACGTAGGTTCTGAATTGACAAATTCATAAAGATTGTTACAAATGTCTTTATGATAACAATCTTTATATCCGTAACAACCTTTATGACTGTGTTTCTCTGAATAGGCCACTTGGTGACTGGTTGTGGTTTTTTTGACTTTTGACAGACCTGGCTTTGACAAAGTTACTTTCGTATCGTATACCCGAGAAACACTATAAAAATTAATGAACATTAACAGTTAGTTATAGTATGCGCACGTACAGTTGCGACTGATGACAGATGTCAAAATTGCGACTATTAACACACCAGAAAGTACTGATTGTAATAAGTACGTGCTGCTTATTGTTTTGTACTGTTACAATAAGTAGCACGTGCTTACTGTATTCAATATTATCTGGTTTGTTAATAGACTCAATTTTGATATTTGTCATCAATATTAACTTTACGTGTGTGTACTATAACTAACCGTTAAAAAAATTAGTAAACTGTCGCACCTGGACCAGACGGAATCTAGCGGACAATTCTAGCGGCCATTTCTCGAACAGAACCTAAAAACCACTGTCTACCAATTTCGAATTGTCAGTTGGGTATTGTTTTGGTTGTTCTTTTTTAAAGACAAAGTATAACAATACCTAACTGACAATTCGTAATTGGTAGACAGCGGTTTTTAGGTTCTGTTCGAGAAGTGGTCGCTCTGCGCTAAGAGAGGTATTGGATTCATGCTAAAATTCGCATATCCAGATTTTAGGGAATAAGCACGATATAAGGTCCCTAGAATCCGATTATAACATTTTTAAAATGATGTGTGTGTGTGTGTCTCAAAAACTATAAGACTTAAGAACTGTTTAACTATGGATTCCTCAATGTGACATTCCTGGGAAGAGCTGAAAAGGTTTTGGTAACAATTGAACAACCGGAAATAGTAGTTTCTTAGAAAAATTCTTTTAAATATTATTTTTTTGAAATTTTTGTTATTAAATATGGAAGAACATGAAATTCTCCATCTAATACACTTAAAATTTTTATTATATCTTATTGTATAGATTCAGAGATAAAGACACTATACTATATAGAGTAATGTAATTTAGTAATCGTGTAATGTGTAATATGTATTTTTTTTATCTCTCGCTAAGAGAGGTATTGGAATCAATCTAAAATTCGCATATCCAGATTTTAGTGGATAAGCACGTTTTGAGGTCCCTATAATTCGATTATAACATTTTTACGATGATAAAACGACGGTTCGATAACGAAGGGCATTACAATACTTAGGTAAACATATAACAGAAAATGGAAATGGAGAGAGGTATTGTGATGGCCACAACAGATTTTTAACATATAGGTACGAGTATTATATTAAATGGACAATTTGTATAATTCTAGAAGATTATTTCCACTGTTTTGGTTGTAAGAAAAATGTTGTATGCAACACGTGGGTAAATTGGTGTTTTTTTCGCCTGCAAAAGAACTATGGGTAGTACATTTCGGGCTTGTTGTATAAATAACTATTTTTACAGAAATCTACAATCAGAGGTTTCATAAATGTACACTAAATAATTTTACTTTTGATATAGGATATAGCTCTTTTCCCGTACCATAAATGCACCATTATTTTCAACGAAAAGTTTGGAACATGTTTAACTTATTTATCTTATTATTTATTTAGTGTTTGAACTTCTACTTAATAAATGACCCTCTTAAATCTGTCCCAAAATGTCCTACTCATTCAGTAATTGATAACGACGAAAATAATTACATTAAAAATTCAAAACATCCCCTTAATGGTTACTCCGAGCTTACTGTGCCATATGTGACGTTGTATGTATTTAGTATAAATAGTAACATATGACTTAGTAAACAGGGTCCGTAATCAGGGCTTATATAGTCTCTACCAGGTGTGCAACTGGTGAATGGGGTAGTTTTCAGCAACCCCGCACTATATTAAACGAATTAAACGCTGATGATGTATTGTTGATTTTATAATTGCAAATGTCATCGATGTTAATTAATTTAACTGTTTATAAATTTATTCATCGTGTTTGCAAATTTAGGTTTATCGCGAATATTCAAATACAATGGAGCATTGATTTCAGATCATTGAAATATAGTTTTGTAACCAAGTTTATTAATGAATGACTATGAAATATTTCGGTTTGTATATAACAGTCGGTTAGTGTATAAGTTGTTAAAATATAAATCACCAGGGCAGGACTAGGGCTTCATTTTTTAAAGGAAAATTATTTCATTGCTGGCACAATACCTCTCGCCATTTTCGTTTTGTTAAAGTATCGAATTTATTTATTTACTCTCTTCTAAAATGTTTAAGATGGTTCCAATTCATTGATGAGATTGGCGGTATTTCTTAAGGATACATGTACTATTACTATATACATACCTACCTACCTACCTACAATTTTAAATATTAATATTTTAAATATTATATTTAAATATTAACGAATTGACGAACGCCAAATATTTCGAATTTTAAATGGCTCAAAAGTGACCCCTGTGGTGCGCCGCACGGTATAAATATGTCATCATTATTACCGATATCTGCAATAAAGCAGATTGTGGTACACTCAGAAATGGGTAATATGCCGTGATGATATATTTATTTATTTAATTAATTAATAATTCAAAAAGAAATATTAAATGAAGTTCCCAGAAGAAGCTGTCAGTAATGTCAGTAAAACAGTTGATTTTTGACACTGACATTTATCTGTCAATTACAAACATTTGAGTTTGACAGTTGGTTTCCTTGGTTCTATATGTTATATTTTCTTTATTTCTAAATTTGTAGAATATAAAAATATTAGGTGTATTAGATGGAAAATTTTATGTTCATCAATATTTGTAATAACAAAAATTTTCAAAAAATAAATAAATATATCATCACGGCATATTACCCATTTCTGGGTGTGCCAGTATCTACAACACATGTAGACATCGGTAATGATGACGATATATTTTACCGTGTGGGCGCTTACCAGGCGTCACCTCACTGGCACTCATAGCTGGTGTGGAGAGTGCACCACAGGGGTCACTTTTGTGCCATTTAAAATTGGAAATATTTGGCGCCGGTCGGGATCGAACTCGGTTCCCCCAGGTTCGTGACCAGACACCATTTTCAAAAAATAATATTTAAAATAATTTTTACAAGAAACTACTACTTCCGGTTATCCAATTGTTATCAAAACTTTTTCACCTCTTGCCATTAATGTCAGATTAAGGAATACATAGTTAAACAGGTCTTAAATATTATAGTTTTTAAAGAATTATCCTTCCAAGATCCAGAAAAAAACACACACACACACACACACACACACATACATACATACACACACTCACACATCGTAAAAATGTGAAAATCGGATTCTAATGACTATAAAACGTGCTTATTCACTAAAATCTGGATATGCGATTTTTACGATGGATCAATACGTCTTTTAGCAAGAGGTAAAAAGATGTTCATTTTTTTGCAACACCTCATTGTCCACATCTATTATTTTGCCGCTCAGAAATATGTCCGAAGCCTATTTGGCCATCGCCCAGACCAAATTGCCCGATCCTTTAACGCAAACCGTCAAGTCACCCTAAAAAACAATTAATTTATTCTATTTTTTGTACAAGCTATATCTTGTTTAACTCATTGTTTATACAATGTAAAACACGATTTATTACTCGTAGGCAAGTCCTGTCTGTAATCTCATCTACTCGTAAGCGTAAGTCTAAGAACAATTGGAGCTGATGGATGAAACACTTCCTGAAAAATAAAGGAGGTCGTTACTTAAGCGCCATTATATCTGGTTTCTCGAAGCTGCGACGCTTTAAACCTGCAATAAGTAAATCGGAAATGGGGCGCGTACAACAAAACCTCCCCCTGCGCGCTTAATACGGGGAAGCACATGTAGGAGCACTCGTGTCGCGTTGAGTAAATATAGGGGACGCTTGTTCTTTTCCCATTTTCACAGAGTGGAATTGAGCAGTTATTGGTCAGCAATAAAAAGTTATTATTTCACATGTTGCAACGTTTCATTAACAGATTTCATTTCAGTTTTTCTTTTACTGTTTTATAGGGTTTTATATTTAAATAAGTGTACAACGCTTAACCACATAGCAAATCTGACAATAATTTTTGTTTTACACTTTCTGGAGCACTTAAAAAAATAAAAATCTACAGCTCGATTCACAAAAAGATTTAAGCTAATTTTTGGATTAGCGAATTCTACTCTAATTTTGACAGTTTATAACTTGAAATATAATCTAATCTATTCCTAGTATCTAGAACATAATAGAATTCACTAATCAAAAAATGAGGATTAGCTTAAACTTTTTTTTCGCGATCGCCCAGAAAATGAGCTCTTTCTGATCACTATTTAGACCGGAAAGTCCTTTGCTGCGCTAGCTCGGAAAATTCTATGTAAGGGATCGGAAAGTACTTTACCGATCCCGGGACCGGTAAAGCTAAATGTTTCCATTGAGATCAGTTGTTTATTTATTTCTTATTTGCTCGCAGTAAAAAATAAAATAATACTTTTTTATTCTTTTTTCAGGATCGCAAAAAAAAAATTGTACCCAACATGACCTGAAAGTGTCTATACTGGGCTCACAAGCTTGCTTCGATACAATTTTTCTAACGCTCATAATTTGAAAATTTTCGTCCGTGCATAAAGTTTTGTATGTACCACGAGCGTAACTTGCTTTTATGGCCTTTGACGTGTTTTTATCCCTCGGCTTACGCCTCGGGCTCAAAATCCCGCCGCAGGCCATAAAAGCCTCCTTACGCTCTTAATACATAAATAACTATTAAAAAAATTGTTTTATGGGCCCATTGTATTGTTAATAGTGGAAGTCTATTATTGGTTATACTGTTGGCTGCCCTAACATTAATAAATAAGTAAATAAATAACAAACAAAGTATGAAAAATATATACCAAAGGCAACAACACCATTACTGTTAACTATTCTACTCTTCAATTTATTTTTCCAATTTACCCATATATTTTCCTCTATTTGTATCCAAACATCCTGCTGTGCATTCCTTTCGCATTTCACGTACTCCATCTCTGTTTGAAGAGGCAGCATTCACTCAAGTTTCCGTGCAGTGTAGGTACATGCATGTATTTCTGCAGCAGTGCAATGCAGAGTCTGAAGTGTAGGGCTCTTGCAGAAGCTTACAGCCCCCCTCTCTCCTTCTTCATAGAGGTACACGTGCATGGAGAATGCAGGCGATATGATGACTAAAGGACTGAGATGTTGTATGCACATATATTACGGGGTTGTAAGCAGGAAAGAGATGCGAACTGGAATCTGGTTTTGTTTTGAAATATGAGAATGGAACTGACCTATATTTAAAGTTTGGGAGATGTAGGAGATAATTTGATATCATCACGGCTTATTAGTCGTTTCTGGATATACCGATCTGTATTTATTTGCAGATTTCGGATCGCTGCTGTTATCTCAAGAAATACGACGTCAGTTAAAATAGGATACTGACGCCCCATTAGTACATCATTTTAAGAGAGTGACTACTGTCTCTGTCCAGGCAGAGTCGCAAAAAAAATCTGTTGTGGCCAGCACAAGACCTCTCGCCATTTCCATATTAGGGTATATAAGTATTGTATTGCACTCTGCTATCGAACCGTCGTTTTATAACAAAATATTACAGAACTTTGTTCAAATATTGTTTTTATTGTATTTAACATGTCTTCTGCACACATATAATTCTAATTATATCTATTTTTCATTGTATGAGGAAGTTTCTAAATGTGAGAGATTCTTCCAATTCATTAACCAGATTGGTGGTATTTCTGATGGATATATGCAAATAATTTCAAATATTTAATTAATAAAACAATAAGAAAGATTAAATATACTTCCCAGAAAAAGCGATCAGAATGTCGCTAAAACTGTTGATTTTTGACACTGACATGTGTCATTTAAAAACTATGTTATAAACATTGGAATTTGTCAACTGGTTTCCTTAGTGCCTTAGCCTCTGCGACTAAAATTTTGTTTTTACTGCCTACTTGATTTTCTTATTCTTAATCATATTAGCGTTACCCTCATATAACAAACTATAGCGTCGCATTTTTCTTCTTCACTTTTTCTGTTATTCAAATTTATGTCCTTTTTTTACCTGTCGATTGTTAATAATTTTGTCAACATTTTAATTTCTTTTTGTGCTACATATCATTCTTGACCCATCTATAACTTTTTACCTCCCGCTACCCTTGGTAAGGGAGGTATAGGGATCGTGCTAAAAATCACTTATCGAGATTTTAGTAAATGACCACGTTTTAAGGTCCCTAGAATCCAAATTTAACATTTTCACGATGATGTCTGTATGTGTGTGTGTATGTATGTATGTGTGTATGTATGTATGTATGTATGTATGTATGTGTGTATGTGTAGGGATTTTGTCTTCGCTCTAACTCAAATACTATCATTCAAAAAATTATGAAACCTTGTATTTCTGCCTTATTCTAATAGGAATAGATGCCATTAGATTTTGGTGTAAATCGGATAACCGGAAATGGCACTTTACCTGAAGCTCATAATGGTTTTTCTTCAAAAAATACAATTAAATGCCATTTTTTCGCATTTTATGTCTTATGAAAATTAAAGATTATTGAATTTTCTACAGGAATGCATTAATACTTTTTCTATATATTTTACAGATAAATTTAAAAATAATTTTTTTTATTAGTCGCGAAGCCTAAGATAAACACAATAATTCCTTTGTTATACAGTTCATATTTCAAATGAATGTAACTGACAGTAAATGTCATTGTCAAAAAACTAATCACTTCAAATTAATAATAGTGACATTTTAAAAAGAAAATAGTAAATAAATCAATAGTTTTATGCAGTGGAACAGTTTGCAGCGTTAGTAAATACGTAAGTATGTATTTAAATTAATAAAAATGGATAGGGATATGTGTGGAAGGATGATTGTTGCGTAACTATTATTGTGGTCTAGATGCGGTTATTCGCTACCGAAAATCAGTCACTTTAATATGTTCTTATGTATGAATGCTATGATGATTGTGGACAAGGCGAAAGAAGAATGTTGTTAAAGAGTGAAGTGAGTTAGCTGAGCTCTTACTCTTATCCCTTTTCTTATTGTTACTATTGTTTCCGGGTTTTTGCTAACCCACTAAGTGGGAAACGCGTGATTTTATGTATGTATGTAAAAATTAAATAGCGGGAGGTTTTGTGTTGGCCACATCAGATTTTTTATTGAAGTTATCTTGCTCTATTCTTCTGGTGTCCAAACCAATTCATTTGTTTGTTCCCTTATTTTATTAATATTTATTCTTGATTTGTTTGTTGTTTAATGCTAATTATTTATGAAGAAAAATGTTCCCATAACATATTTTTTCAAAAAATGGAACTACAAGTTGACATTGTCATTGTCATCTTGCTACATTGCGTCTTTGTCGAAGGCTTGCTGACTCCGCCCCTGTTGTGTGACATCCCCTCCCCCGTTTCCGTCGGTCGGTCCGGGGGGGTATTGAATCCGCCGCCCTAACTCACTCAACCACTATATAATCTTCCGATTTCGCAGTGAGATTTCGCTGCATTATATCCCCAACTGGCAGTTTAATTACGTACATATTTGTTAACAGTTCCAGCGATGCAGAAACACAGGACTGGACTCAGGGGGGACAATTGTGACAAGGGGATAATACATATTGTGCAGGGATGAACGGATAATATTGTACAGGGATGAAAATGGGGTCCTTCGCCATATAATAACAAATTAGACAATGGGTCATTTATATTAAAAGCAGATTTTAAAACTGTATTCTATAGAGACTATCTTCTTCTTCTTTTCCTTATGCACAAAATGGGTGTCGGATTGAAATTTGTGTAGGTTCCTACGAAATGCTTCCATATTCTACTATGCTTTGTCATTTTCTTCATATCTTCTAGACCTCAACTTCTCTTAATCCCCAGCTCTCTTATACTTGCTTCCCAAGTTTACCTTGGTCTTCCTCATCTCTTTTTACCTCCCGCTACCCTTGGTAAGGGAGGTGTAAGGATTGTGCTAAAAATCACATATCGAGATTTTAGTAAATGAGCACGTTTTAAGGTCCCTAGAATCCAATTTTAACATTTTCACGATGATGTCTGCATGTGTATGAATTTTGTCTTCGCTCTAACTCAAATACTATCATTCAGAAAATTCTGAAACCTTGTATTTATACCCTATTCTAATATGAAAAGAAGCCATTAGATTTTGGTGTAAATCGGATAACCGGAAATGGCACTTTACCTGAAGCTCATAATGGGTTTTCTTCAAAAAATACCATTAAATGCCATTTTTTCGCATTTTGTCGTTATGAAAATTAAAGATTATTGAATTTTCTACAGGAATACATTAATACTTTTTCTATATATTTTACAGATAAATTTAAAAATTATTTTTACCTCCCGCTACCCTCGGTAAGGGAGGTATAGGGATCGTGCTAAAAATCTCATATCGAGATTTTAGTAAATGACCACGTTTTAAGGTCCCTAGAATCCAATTTTAACACTTTCACGATGAGTCTGCATGTGTTTATGTGTATGTGTATGTGTGTATGTGTATGAATTTTGTCTTCGCTCTAACTCAAATACTATCATTCAGAAAATTCTGAAATATTGTAATTCTACCCTATTCTAATACGAAAAGTAGCCATTAGATTTTGGTGTAAATCGGATAACCGGAAATGGTTTTTCTTTAAAAAATACCATTAAATGCCATTTTTTCGCATTTTGTCGTTATGAAAATTAAAGATTATTGAATTTTCTAGGAATACATTAATACTCTTTCTATATATTTTACAGATAAATATAAAAATAATTTTTTTTTACAAATTCCGAAGCCTAAGAAAAACACAATTCCTTTGTTACACAGTGCATATTTCAAATGAATATAACTGACAGTAAATGTCGCTGTCAAAAAACTAAATACTTCAAATTAATAATTGTGACATTTTAAAAAGAAAATAGTAAATAAAGCAATAGTTTTATGCAATGGAACAGTTTGCAGCGTTAGTAAATCCGTAGGTATGTATTTAAATTAATAAAAATTAAATAACGGGAGGTTTTGTGTTGGCCACATCAGATTTTTTTTTCGCTTTTGTGAACTAGATTAGCATTGTGACCAATCAAATGGCGTTATTTTCTTACGTTAAATGAAGCTTAGTGACATTGACAAGTTAAAATTCAATACAGCACAATTTTTTTTCAAGCTAGTAAGAGTACGTAGGTATTTTTTTAATCAATTATTTTAACATTGGTGCTGTATTAATATTCTGAAATATTAATAAGCAAGGATCATGTAATTAAAAATTTCATATGAGTATCTGCATTCATAAATGAGTAAATAATTACGATGTATGTTTGATTGTTTGCCATAGAAATGTATGCGTATTTTTAATACTATAATATTATTTAGAATAATAAAATAGTGCACAAATGCATATATTCATATTCATTATTTAAAATTATAGAATATTACTTTTATTTAAATATTTATTTAACAAACAGTACATTGAATATATGCATGAAAAATGGCAAATATAACCCGTGAACAAATAATAACATATTATTTACAACATGTAGAATAATCCGAATATTTCAGATGGACCTAAACAAACTAATGTTATTTTTATTCAAGTCCCATTTCAATTAATATATTTCCCATTATTACATTTGTTCAAACAGCGGGAGTAAAGAGCAGAAAAGTAAACAGAAAAATTCATATGACAATCTGGTAACCCATTCAATTTACTTTTCTCGTTATGCATGCACGCAACGTTAACAAAGGAGGCCGAGAGATTGCCAGTGGCGGAGGGAAACTATTTTCACCAAAGGAACACAATAGACTATATTACCGAATTTTGCGCCTCTAGTGGCAGTTTTATAAACTGTAAAATTAAGTGCCATGATAGCCAACTGTTTTTATTTTCTAAGTTTAAGTTGGCAATAAAAATTTGAAATGTGACAAATGATAACTGCAGAGAGAAGCGAAAGAAGAGAAATAGGCAATGGCGATTACACAAATTTGATAAGTATAATTTAAAAATGAGTATTATCAGCGTATTATTAAGTTTGAATATGGTGAATGTATGTATGTATGTATGTTCTCTGATTATAAACAGATCTGTTAAAGTTAGGTTACGGTTGTGCATATATGAGTGAAACTAGACGCGGTGGGCCACAATTTTTAAAAAATCCGCCAAATATTTGTAAATTAAAATTATTATTTACATATATTTACTTCAACGATTAAAGCAAAATAACGTCAGAAACAGTTAAAACATAATTAAATAGTGACTATTAAATTTATTTGGTAATTTGATCTTATTTTATAAAAAATATATTTCATGTTGAAAATTACTTTTTTCTCATAAGATAGCATTGGAACTTGAATTTAAGTACTTCCTAAATTTGATTCGTCCATTGTGAGCATGCGCAATTGAATTGGTAATATGGTCTATTATCAATTTTACTTTATAATATGAGTTGAGTGCCTGACTACTTTAAGCGACCGGTTGTTATGTTAACGATTTGGGTTCGAATCTCATTGTAGAGTAATTTCGAGAGAAGTTATCGTAATTTGTTTTATTCGTATGGTGCGAATTTTTTTTGAGTATGTCATGTCTTTGGTTGTAACTTACGTTTACCTAGTTTATATAACAAGATTTTTTTTATATGAATAAGGGTTACAATTCGGGAGAGATGATACGGACAAGAAATTTTTCGGTACAAACAACACAGTTTTGTTTTAAGACTTTTATCATTGTTTTAGAAGAAAAATTAGTATTTTACTTAAAGGTGACGGAAGGTATTGTCTTCGATCAAAAAATTCGTTGGTGAGTTTTAAATGAATAAGCGAATGAGTGAAAGAGAAGAGTGAGAAACAGTGACCCCTAATAAAATTGGAGAAAGCTGAAGAAGAAAGAAGGAATTGTCAAGTGCAATTTACATAGTGTATGTTCATGTTATAATTTTATAGGATTTATAGAATTTTTTCAAAGGAACTTTTGGTATGGAATTTGTAAAAAATGGTGTGTTCGTGTTATAATTTTATCTTTTCCTAGGAACTCTCAATACTTTTATTTCTAAAAATTCACACAGTTGTTCAAATACTCTAAAATCGCGTACACTTACGTAACATTCTCTTTACAATCAAATAATATTACTACAAGTTTATTTCTCTAGCCATTTTTGTATTATTGCCCCAAAAGTCAATATATCCCACATTTAGATAAAAACTTCAAAATTTTCAAAAATCTAATTTTTATGTATCTAGATACTTCTCAATGCGCTGATTTCAAATTTTGAAACCGCAGGCCGATATCTCGTTTTGCTCTCGAGATATTTAGATTTAAAGTTTTGCTCAAAACTGCCCATTTTTGGGTATTAACCCAAAAATGGGTCGAGTTATCAATTTGGCCACATCACCATTCGATTCTACGGACAAAAATACATAAGTATATCAATTTTCAGAATTTTTGTCCAACCGGTTCAATTTTTATGAATAAAAGATTGAAAACCCCTGAAAATGGCCAAAATCTGAAAAAATCGTAAGAGGTACCCCTTACGATTTTTGCGATTTTTGGCGATTTTCAGTTATTTTGCTTTAAAGATTGTATGCGTTGTTCAAAAATTCTGAAAATTGGTGTACTTATGTAATTTTGATCGTAGAATCGAATGGTGTTGTCGCCAAATTCATATCTCGACCCATTTTTGGGTTATGACCCAAAAATGGGCAGTTTTGAGCTCTCGAGAACGAAAAGAGATATCGATCTGCAGTTTCAAAATTTGAAATCAGCGCATTGAGAAGTATCTAGATACATAAAAATTAGATTTTTGAAAATTTTGAAGTTTTTATCTAAATGTGGGGTATATTGACTTTTGGGGGAATAATTCAAATATGGGTAGAGATACAAACTTGGTATTAATATTATTTGATTGTAAAGAGAATGTTACGTAAGTGTATGTATTTTTAGTGTATTTGAACAACTATGTGACTTTTTAGAAATAAGAGTATTGAAATAAAAATGGATAAATGCTATAAAAAAGTTCCTTGGAAAAGATTCTATAAATCCAATAAAATTATGACATGAACATGCACTATGTAAATTGCACTTGACAATTCCTTCTTCAGCTTTCTCCACTTTTATTAGGAGTCACTGTTTCTTGCTCTTCTCTTTCACTCATTCACCCCATTCACCAAAACATTTTTACGGTTATAATAAAAAAAATAGGGCGAGAACAAGAAGTATATGAAAAAGATCGGTCATTACTTATTGAAGCCTCCCTTTATTATTTAAAATTCTTTTTCCCCCAAACAATTCCCTGCTTCTCCGCCTATGCCTTCCTCCCCCACCCCTATATTTGAAACAGGGTGCTCCTCGTCTCGTCAACATTCGTATTCGGTGTCTGTTCCTTATTACAACAATCGATATTATATGTTTTGCTGTTGGTGGTAGTTACCGTGACTAACAAAGTGTATTCCAATTTGAAATGAAATAGTTACGCTGTAGGGCTTGAACTGAATACCAACTTTGAATTGAGTTGCGTTGTGCTTGGCTTGCGTATGCCTCGCGACACACAACACAGAAATATTTGTGTGAGAGGGATCGCCCAACCACATTACAGACTAGTAATATAACCTACAACACCAACAATAAGAATGTGACAGTATTTATTGACGACTTAAATGTAATGTAATGGGGACTAAACTACACCTTAAAACGTATGAAAGGGACTTTAAAAAAGTTATTAGTTTTTCAAATATTAGACTTAATGGGTCGAATTCAGAACTCTTCACTAACTAAGGAAGCTTATCTAAAAATAACAAAATAAACAAGGACATATACAATGATGCATTACTAAGAAAGAGATACAGGATGTTTCCATAGTTACTATACAGTGTCCCACACTCTATTTTCAGTGTGGCAGAGATAGCCAATGTTATTCTTATGGAGGTTTTCAGTACCATGTTGCCAATTTTTCAATGTAATGTAATATTGAAACATTCATAAATTTTCATTGCTATACCAAAATTAGTTAACACTGTACAATTTAAGTTTTATGAGGGTTTCTTATTTCCTCAAGGGCTTATTGTATACATCCAATATTTGTCTAAATAGTTTTATATACAGGGCTATTTGTACCTGTAATAAGTAAAATTTCAATACAATATTTTAAAACCGCCCAGCATACTAATCTTGATTAAATGCATTAGAAATTAGAATTTTAAAATATTATAAATTCAAATTGGAGATTACAAAGTAAGAATAAAGACTTATGAACTATGTAAAATATATGCAGTATTTCTATCAAGCTTAAATATTAGTAAATTATCAAATAAGAAGATATAAATAAATAAAATATACGTATTATTAAACTGACCAGTGTGTTATTCAATTTCATTTTTTTCTTCGCACCTATGCTATTTTACATCTATATTTTGTACTCATATATGTATTAATTTTATATCTTTTCGTAGAATGGAAATATGTAACATAGGGAATTTATATTGTTGACGACGATTGTAAAATGTGCAATTAAGTACAAAAATGTTTTATATTATTTACTTTAAATTGACTAGAGTTTATATGTTAACTCATTTCATTTATCTAAGCTTGTTATAATTTTATATCCTACTTACATTTTGTATTTGTATTATTTTATATTTTTTGTAAATTATTAAACTGACCAGGGGCCTGTTCCACCAAACACTTTGCAACTTTGCACTTTGCACTTTTCATTTTTAAATCTTGTGCCACCGTTGATATATTTTTTTTGCAAAGTTGCAAAATGCAAAGTGAAAGTATTTGTTTGTTTTTCTTCAGATGATTTGATTATTTTATATTACTGTGATCTGACTGCATCTGACAATTATGACTGTCATCTTGATTGTCATTGAAGTTATGAATTTGTTTTCGAAAAGAGAGGATAAAATCATAACAAAATTTTGCATTATTTGAGGTAATAAATTTTAAAAATCAATTCTATTTGCTTCCTTTAACGGAAATAAAGTTTCGCACGCCGAAAAAAGAAAATTTGGAAAGATGTATTAAAAAAGCCAAAAATGTAGGTTTAGGCTGTGTCCGATGTCGCATTTTGACATTTAAATTTTAGGATTTAGGTCTTCTTCACATAAATACAACTCCGAATGGCACACTAGTGACATCCATTGGTTCGTATGGCAACACTTTAGTATAACGAAAATGAATTATACACTTCGATTTAATTTGATGCTTCAAATTAAATATTAATATTATATTTCATAAAATAAAAGCTAAGAAGCTATTATTTGACGGTAAATTTGACGTTTTGCATAAATTATAGCAACGAACTAGATTTGTTTAATTATTGCGCGTCAACTTCAAGGCATAATGTGCTCCTGCAAAACCCTTTATGTTATCAACAATTATGATTTATTTCTTCACTAGCTGACCCGCCCCGGCTTCGCACGGGTAAAGCTAGAATAACGATTAGCTACACGTGCACCGGTAATTTATCACATTTACTTCAGGGACATGCGCCCCATAGGGAGCCGGCAACCTGCCTCGCATCGTACATGTGACAAGTTCCGCCCACTGTCCACCCGATCCCCGCACAGCACCTAACAGCGCCCTTTTCTAAACATGTCTCGGGTACTTTTACTTATGTACATATGATGCAAGCTATCTCTCCGACAAATATCGAAAATCTTCTAACGGTTAAAACTTAACTATAGATTCAAAGATAATAAAAATAATTGAAATCATCCCCTATTGTACCGCCTTGTGGGATGATTTTTCAAAAACGCCGAAACACTCTTTATTTCTTACCAAAAGCATATATATGAATTTTTATATTCCTAACTTGAGAAATAAAATTGGTTCAGCGGTTTAGGCGTGAAAACGTAACAGACAGACAAACAGAGTTTCTTTCGCACTTGTTATATTAGTATCTCTGAAAGGTAAACAAAAAGTCTCATTTAGTTGAAGTCCTAACTCATAGTTTCCAATGTTTTTCTTTTTCATTATTTGAAGATTTATTGTCGCTGAATGAAGCAAATAGTATAGATTTTTTTTGGTTTTTAATTCTAATAACGCCAATTTTTTCTCAATTTTCTCTTTTTTTTGGAACACATATTTGACTTGGCACTTCTGTGACAGTAAATTATTTATAATTGTCAGATCATAGATATATAAAATAATCAAATCATCTGAAGAAAAACAAACAAATACTTTCACTTTGCAACTTTGCGAAAAAAAATATATCAACGGTGGCACAATATTTGAAAATGAAAAGTGCAAAGTTGCAAAGTGTTTGGTGGAACAGGCCCCAGTTCATTATTTAATTTAATTTTTTTTTCTTTTCACCCACCTGTTTAGATACACTGAAAGTACACCAGTGAAAAATACATTCAATGAAGTACCCAGAATATTTCATCTCTTTTTGGGCATCTATTTTGCTCTTTCTATCTTGCAGATTTACAGCAGGTAAATATAGCAACATGGTACTCCATAAGACCCTATACCGAACATAGAGTGTGGGACACTGTATAGAGACGATCACTAACTTTAAGAAGAGTGCTGAATTCGACCTAATGTTATTAAAATTTACGTCCCATATCGACATACGAGGTGTGTCAATTTATTTTTTTCCGGCTTCCCTGTAAATTTGGCAACATTGCAGGCTTAGTCATATTAATTTGTCATCTTCCCTCCATCCACTGTTAAAATCTCAAGATAATTAGACAAACCGTTCGGCAGTAGCCTTTGATTGAAGTTAACTACTTTCTGTACTCCGTCGGAATTATATTAGTGTCAATATAAAATTCTGTGTGAAACTTAAAAAATCCGCTACAGAAATGTGCGAATTGTTGAAGAATGTTTATGGTGATGAGGGTCTATCTGGTACTCAAGTTTTCGAGCAGTTTAGAGGATTTAAAGGAGGAAGAAAAGAGATCGGAGACGATTAGCGCCTCGGCCGTGCACTGACATTGTTTTTTTTTTCGAAATGCGAGTGATCGTTCACATGAATTAGTGCTTGAGGGGTATTTCGTTAACCAAGCATATTACAAGAAGGTTTTGATAACCCTTCATGCACGGGTGAGAAGAAAAAGGACTGAAATGTGATGGATTCTCCATGAAGACAACGCGCCGGAACAAAACGCCCTGTCCGGTAAGACATTTTTGACGAAATATAAAATCACCGTGTTGGTACTCACTTGACCTAGTGCCAAGTGACTTGCTTTTATGCCCAAATTGTAATTCTGCGTTAAATGGCACCAAATTCGGAGCCGAGATGTAGTTATAGAATAGCGGGAGAGCTTATGAACAACCTAACAAAAAAGGCCTGCAGCCATTGCTTCCAACAATGGAATATTCGCATCGGGCGGTGTAGGGTTCCGGGAGGAGAATACAATAAAGGTGGCAATATTTGTTTTGTGTAATTTTATACATTGTCAATGTTCTAATATCAATCTTGTTATTTTGTTGCCACACCTCGTACCACGGTTATAAATATACAGGGTGTCTCACAACTCGCGCCCCAGAGCGAATGAGGAAACACGAGACTGCACTCGGATGTGTAATTTCGAAGAATAAAAATCTAGCTTAAAAGATATTAGAGAAAAGACGTCTTAAAATTGACCAATCAAAGACCTACACCTTTAACGTGTGTTTGTCGTAATTTTACGTTACTATGGTTTTATACAAATCAAATCTTCTTTAAAATGTGTGGGCGACTGTAGTTTTCGAAAAATGTCAGTGTCAAATTAAATTTCATAAGGTGAATAAAAAAGGCAAATTCTTACCATGTATTCAGCCGCTGATTACATATAGAAATGATTATATTTTTCGGAGAATGTGGACGTAACGCCAGAGAGGCAGCACGAGTCTATTCGGAACGTTTTCCGGATAGAAATCTTGCGATGATCTCGGATGACACCTTCGCTAACCTAAATTTGTTGACAGTGAAAAGTCAACTCTAAAGTGTCAAAATTGCAGTAAGTCAAACAAATTTTGTAACTCACTAGTAGTATTTTTAAAACTTAGCAACCAGTTTTATATTGTAATAATCTCATTACACCTCAAGATATCCTTCCGGGATTGGTGGATTAAAAAGTCTTGTAACTCCGTTATGCAAGCAGCCGCAAATTATTTTCTTCTATTTGTTGGCAACCTATTGTCGTCGGCAAGTGTTAGTTTCATCTGGGGCGCGAGTTGTGTAACACCCTGTATAAGGTATGACAACTCCTCAATTTGGACCTCTTTTTTCCTTTTTCCTGTACATAATACAACTTGTTAAAATCATGCTCGAATTTTATTATCGCTGCTTGAACCTATTTCTCTCATTACTGCATATTATTCTTCTATGGGGTGCGGTATAAAAATCATAATGGCAGTAGCAAATCATTGATGTCCGTGACAGAATGAGTAACAAGGGTGTAGCGTATGACGTAGCAACCCTTCAACACGTGGCTTGGCAAGGGTAGTTCACAATGCCCTTTAAACACACACGCTACTTGACTACAGAACCCTTAGGGCCTACAAAGAGTAGAAGGAATGGGAGGGCAATCTGTTACATGTGGATGCCCTACAAAATTATTTGCGATAGACGCAATATTGCTTTCCAATGTTTATGATTGAAGAGCGTGCGATTTAAATTTGGCGCCATTCTTTTTTCTCTATTTGGTTGGTATCTTCAAATATATCCCGGTTAATTACTAGAAATATAATATTTTTTAAAAGATAATTAATGATACTGTTTTAAATTGAAAGTTCAACTCAAAGTATATTTTCGTTCGTACGCAACCGATTAGTGAGGTTATATAAATTTAATTCTGATGTCAACAACGTTACTAACGTGGTTACTACCTTGTAAAATTTTAACTAGGTTCATGCAGCATGTAAATTATGAAATTAAATTAAGCCACTAAATTAAGAAACTAAACCAAAATAACGTCGTTTACGCAGTAAATTAAAATTCAGAATATGTTTGACATTTCGTATAATCTAACTTTTATAGGTGAAATTGCGACACATTATATTTATATAGGATAAAAAAATAAAGGTAAACAATTTGTTGAATAAGTCCAATTAATATTTCGTCAGTCTTTTCTGCAGAAACTTTGTTATCATCGTTCATTTTAATAGGTTAGGTGTGAAAATCTGTCATAAGTACGCGAATGGCGCAGGCGCAAAACTAAGAAATTATAAAATTAAACTAAAAGTTGAAAATAGCCAACTTCTTAATTTAGTTTCTTTAGTTTAATTCTTCAGTTCAGTTGCATAAACTTTGTCATTGATAACAATGGTTTCTACTTGTTTAGTTCAGTTTTACAATTTAATTTTTTACCTCTCGCTAAGAGAGGTATTGGAATCATGCTAAAAATCATATATCCAGATTTTAATGAATAAGCACGATTCAAGGTCACTACAATCCGATTTTAACATTTCTACAATGATGTGTGTGTGTGTGCGGATGTGTGTATGGCTGGATGTTGGACGAACGATTCCTCAAAAACTATAAGACATAAGAGCTGTTTAACTATGAATTCCTCAATCAGTCATTCCTGGGAAGAGCTGAAAAGGTTTTGGTAACAATTGAACAACCGGAAGTAGTAGTTTTTAAAAGAAATTCGTCCAAATATTAATTTTTGAAAGTTTTTGATATTACTAATTTTGAAGAACAAAATTCTACACCTAATACATTTAAATTTTTTATTATATCTTTCAAATTTTAAATGGCACAAAAGTGACCCCTGTGGTGCACTCTCCACGCCAACAATGAGTGCCCGTGAGGTGACGCCTGGTACCGATATCTGCGATAAAGCAGATTGGCACACCCAGAAATGGGTAATATCAGTAATCAACAGTTTTAGTGACATTTTGATAGCTTTTTCTGGGAAGTACATTTAATCTTTCTTATTGTTTTATTAATTAAATATTTGAAATTATAGGTAATATGCATATATCCATCAGAAATACCTCCAATCTGGTTAATGAATTGGAAGAATCTGTGACATTTAGAAACTTCCTCATACAATGAAAAATAGATATAATTAGAATTATATGTGTGCAGAAGACATGTTAAAGACAATAAAAAACAATATTTGGGTAAAGTTCTGTAATATTTTGTTATAAAACGACGGTTCGATAACAAAGTGCAATACAATACTTATATAGCCTAATATGGAAATGGCGAGAGGTCTTGTGCTGGCCACAACAGATTTTTAATTTAGTTGCCTGCTCATAAATCCAGCATTAGTTGTCAAAGTGAGTAACTAGTAAAGATTAATTTTAAAAAGTAGTAGGCGATATTATGAATGAATTGCAGATACCACCGGTACGAATTCCATCCTTTTATGCAAAGAATCCTCAAAATTTCTCCCTGTTCTGAAGAGTCAATGCTTCTTCAATTTTCTTGTGGGAGATGTTTGTTCTGTGACGACAAAGGATTGAAAAAATCGAACAAAAATTAATTTGTTTACGTCGTAATGTAAAAGTTTGTTCAAACTACAGCCACAATTGCAGCAAATAAGTTTTATAATATAATCTATTTTATTTCAAACTTACTCATGTAATAACTTTTTTATGTCATTGTATTCATTATTTTCTTTAAATATTTAATTTTTTGTTTGTTTTTATAACTGTTCTTGATGTTAATTGGTTTGCTTCTTTTTAGGGTCCACCTCCCCAAGCCGGGCAAATAAAGTTCACAATCGCCGACACCCTGGAGCGAATCAAAGAAGAATTTAATTTCCTACAAGCTCAATATCACACGTGAGTATTCTACACATTTCATAACTTCATTCTTCTACGTGTAATACATTCTACTTCAAAGTTTCCAACTCTATACTTCCTTTGTATGAAAGGACACAAGCAGAAATACATTCTTTAATGTCTGTTTTCTTCGAATAAAGAAATAACACTAATAGTTTCAAAGAAATTGATTTGTATTGTACTGTGTATTTATAAAAATGGGTCATTGGAAATTCAAATATACGAGTAGATACAAATAAAAAGCAGACTAAAATAATGCTTATAATAAAAGTTTTAAAAAAATTTGACGCTCCCAAATTTTATTAGGTACTACATAAAATCTACTCTCTGTCATTGGACATAATTACATAAGTACACCAATTTTCAGAATTTTTGAACACCGCATACAATCTCTAAAGCAAAATAACTGAAAATGGCCAAAAATCCAAGGTGTACCCCTTACGATTTTTTCATTTTGGCCACTTTCAGGGGTTTTCAAGCTTTTATTCATAAAAAATAAACCGGTTGGACAAAAATTATGAAAATGAGCCAGTTTCACATTTTTCAAAAACTATTTTAAATGAAAGTTTATGCAATGCTTTTCTGAGTAATAATTTTTATTTTAATAATTTGTTGTTATTTGTGGAAATAATTTAATAAAAAGATTGGCGTCCTGAAAAACTACCCCCCACTCTTGTGACGTAGAAGCACATACATTACATCATTAATAGCCAATAGGAAAATAGTTTTTCCATCACCTACGTTTATTCGTATTATTTACATAAATAAACGTAGTCTAAAGTTTGTCACATGTTAATAAAAAAATCTTTTAATTTGACATTTGACGCTGACATTGCTCATTGTAATTGAATAATAAAGTAATAGTGGCTAATTCAAATTACACTCAAGCTAAGTCGGACAATTTACCGAAGATCGATAGCTGGATGATGGCTGAATTTATATCAGAACGATTGTTTACTGCTACCGAAATGAAGGGTGTTAAAGAGTTGAGGTAAAATAAAATATAAAAACTGAATTTACTATATAAATTGATAATATATTTTACTTTAAAGTTCTGGTCGTGATTCTTACATTGAATCTGCTATAGGACATGTAGATCTATCATAAAGTGAAGCAACAAAAATATACTGTTATCGTGAAGATGGATGAAAGTTGAAATGATCTTCACAAACATGAAGACACGATTATCAACTCTTCGACCTACTGCTTCTAGCCACAATTTTCTTTTCTTCTCATCTTTTGTAAAATTTATAAACTGTATAGTAGGTTTGTTCCTAACAGTATTTTTGCAAGAAGGCACAATACAATATCGTAAATTACTCATTTTATTATGAACTTTTTATTACCTACATATTATACAACTTGAACCAATCTAAAAATTTGACACTTGTTTGACAACTTTGACAATACACTTGACACCTTAGAACCGCTTAAGATGTATATACTCTGACGTCACATTCTGTTTCAGCTCACGTGACTTATTCAAAATTTTATCCAAATTTCAAAAATTAATTGTGAAATATCTAAAGGATATTTCGTGATATTTTCAAATTTGAGGCTCTTTAAAGAACAATATCTTTTAAGATTTAATACTTAGAAATCATAAAAATTCTTGCAACAGCCCTATTGCTATACTTATGAATTCTTGTCCGTAGAATCGAATGGTGATATCGCCAAATTCATATCTTGACCCGTTTTTGGGTTATTACCCAAAAATGGGCAGTTTTGAGCAAAACTTTAAATCTAAATATCTCGAGAACTAAACGAGATATATCGACCTGCGGTTTCAAAATTTGGAATCAATGCTTTGAGAAGTATCTAGATACATAAAAATTAGATTTTTGAAAATTTGGAAGTTTTTATCTAAATGTGGGGCAATAATTCAAAAATAGGTAGAGATATAAACTTGATAGTAATATTATTTGATTGTAAAGAGAATGTTACTAAGTGTATGCATTTTTAGAGTATTTATATATGAGTACATAATGTATATTCATGTGATAATTTTATTGGATTTATAGAATATTTTCCAAGGAACTTTCTGTATGGAATTTGTAAAAATTTGTATTATGTTCGTGTTAGAATTTTACTGGATATATAGAATATTTTCCAATGAACTTTTGGTATGGGATTTGTACAAAATACATCAAATTAACGGAAAGTCTTGTGCTGGCCACAACAGATTTTTTTATGATGTTCTAAAGTTATAAATGATTTATTTTCGTTTCTTAAAACTAACCAAATGTGAACTATACTTACCGTCAAATAAATATGGACTAATGCTCAATTTTCAAATGGTATAATTGAGATATTTCGGAAATAAAGGGTTTTTTGTTATAACGCTTCGACACTAATATGAAAATATTTTGATTGGCGACCGAGAAACCGCCTATACATGCATTACAAATAGCGTGTTAGGAGGTGGGATCACTACCAATGGAAGTTAAGAAATTCAAATTCGAAAGGAGGGGCTAACATTCCTGTACTACAGTTTCCAAACAGTTTTTATTTTAACATAAATTTCTTGCATTAAACTTAATAATTTAAATACACCTGTAATTATAAAGTATGTAGACATATACAGTGTTATAATATTCATTTATTTTTATGTAAATATAACTTATAATAGCATATATTTCAAGAACATTTAGGTCCATGATGAAAACAGTTTGATATAAAAACACAAATGTGACGTCACGTCAATCTTTTCAAAATTCGGAAGACCATAACTCGCTTATTAATAGGAATTTTTTCACCGGATTTTCATCAATAGTCTTAGTTTTGCTAATATTTTCAGATGAAATTATAAAAAAAAAAATGGTGTAATCCCCATTATGACCATTGGAAATGGCAACAGTATAGAAATCTAGTCCATATTTATTTGACGGCAAGTATAGTTATAAATATAGTTTAGAATTATTACGCTCGATTATTGTGTTGTGTTTAATTCTTAAAAATTTGTTCTCCTTCCCCTTCCGGTTGTAAAACAAATGAAGTCTTAGTCACGCGAGCTTCCTGCCATGCCGTGTGTAACTAACAATGCTGCCAACATTCAGGTTAAATGATTCCCAAGGAGCGAGTGAACGCCAACAGACAGATGTCGTGGATCGATAGCCGCTTAATATTTCACTAAACCTACTCAACTGATTTTCTATTATTTACATTACACGAGCGAGTATTGATTATCCTATTTCTTCAAGGCACACGGCGATTAGCAGTGGCCTACAGAACACATCAAATATTCATATAAGAAAACTCATAATTAGCAGAATGTTCGAGCAATTACAAGAAAAGATAATGTATGGAATTATCCAGTTCAAAGAAAAGGAGACGAAATAGGATAATTTAATTTCGCTCATAAATATTTACCTACCCACCTATATTTTTGCTTTTTTATGTGAGTCTGCTATTTTTACCTTCCGTCACATTTACATAAAGAAGGTGTTGTCTTTGGTAAAAAATTCAGTGGTGAATTTTTAATGAATAAGCACGTTCTAGGGTCCTTAGAATACCATTTTACTAGTTTTATGATGATGTCTATATGCGTCACAAATTTTCTCCGACGATAACTCCAAAACTATAATTCTAAAAATTACAATTCTTTCGTATTTCTCTTCTTTATATATGAAGAGGTGATTAAATTTTAGTTATAATGGGATCATTTCACATTATTTGTCTTTGAGTATAAAACTGCGACGTCACAAATTTAGTCCGTTTTTACAACCGCGAAAGTTTATTAGCAAATTTATGAATGAAAAGTCGCATTTTTCAAATTATTTTATGACTATATTTATTAAATAAGATGGATTTCATAATTTTATAAAAAAAGTCGCCATTTTTTTTTTAAATGACCCCATTGGTCAACCGGATTTTTTTTTTAAATATGCAGTAAAATATTATTTTTTTACATTATTTTTATGTAATTATCAATATGAAATAATATCTTCTTGGCTATACGTTTTGATTATATATTTTCCTTTATATTCAATAGATACAGAGTTAAATAATTATAAAAAGATTAATTTGCCTTGCTGCAATCATGGAAACAGCTGATATATTCAAACAATTCTAATTGACAGATGTCAGTGTCAAGTGTAATTTACATAATGTATGTTCGTGTTAGAATTTTACTGGATATATAGAATCTTTTCCAAGGAACTTTTGGTATGGGATTTGTACAAAGTATATAGAATTGACGAAAGGTATTGTGCTGGCCACAATAGATTTTATAGTCTCATTTATAAACTGTCTTTTGGCAGTTTTTTAATAAAATGTGTTTTTTCTTGTGTAAAAAAATTCACACTGTTGTTCAAATACTCTAAAAATGCATAACGTTCTCTTTATAATCAAATAATATTACTATTTTATGTTTCTAGCCATTTTTGAATTATTGCCCTAAAAGACAATATACTCCATATTTAGATAAAAACTTCAAAATTTTAAAAAATCTAATTTTTATAAATCTAGATACTTCTCAATGCGCTGATTTCAAATTTTGAAACCGCAGGCCGATATCTCATTTTGTTCTCGAGATATTTAGATTTAAAGTTTTGCTCAAAACTGCCCATTTTTGGGTAGTAACCCAAAAATGGGTTGAGATATGAATTTGGCGACATCACCATTCGATTCTACGGGAAAAATTACATAAGTACACCAATTTTCAGAATTTTTGAACACCGCATACAATCTTTAAAGCAAAATAACTGAAAATGGCTAAAAATCACAAAAATCTAAGGCGATTTTTTCAGATTTTGGCCATTTTCAGGGGTTTTCAAACTTTTATTCATAAAAAATGAACCGGTTGGACAAAAATTATGAAAATTGCTATACTTATGTATTTTTGTCCGTAGAATCGAATGGTGATGTCGCCAAATTCATATCTCGCCCCATTTTTGGGTTAATACCCAAAAATGGGCAATTTTGAGCAAGACTTTGAATCTAAATATCTCGAGAACGAAAAGAGATATCTACCTGCGGTTTCAAAATTTGGAATCAGCACATTGAGAAATATCTATATACATAAAAAATAGTTTTTTGAAAATTTTGAAGTTTTTATCTAAATGTGGGGTATATTGACTCTTGGGGCAATAATTCAAAAATGGGTAGAGGTATAAACTTGGTAGTAAGTATACGCATATTTTGAGTATTTATATATGAGTATACAAAATGTATATTCATTTGATAATTTAATTGGATTTATAGAATAATTTCCAAGGAACTTTCTATATGGAATTTGTAAGAATTTGTATTATATTCGTGTTACAATTTTACTGGATATATAGAATCTTTTCCAATGAACTTTTGGTATGGGATTTGTACAAAATACATCAAATTAACGGAAGGTCTTGTGCTGGCCACAACAGATATTTTAATATTAAATATCTGAGTTCACAGGTTGTAAACTTTTTTTAAAAAATTATATAGGTAGGTACTTCTATAAAAATTTATGGAAAATAACATATTTAAATTTCATTGCAATATGTCGTAAATATTTCCATGATAGTATCACCTTCAGGTGTATCTTTTAAATAACCCATGCTTTAATTTACTAATATGGTAGAGGACCCCATTACAACTTTGTGTTATATGACTGAAATTTGTGTACATTCTTTTTGATCTACGCATTTGCATTAAAATATTAGGTAATAAATTGCAAAAGTTAATAATTCACAATTTCAGTTAATTATATTTTAAATTCGCTCTACAAAATAACCGATAAATTTTTTCACATAAAATAAAATTCATGTAGAGTTTATATCATTATGTTTTATTAACATATTAATGCTTTTAATGAAAATAAATTGCTACAGTTGCAAAAAACTGTTCGCATTATATATTATCCAGACGCTTTTTTGCCATAAAATGCTTTTTAATCATATATCATTAAAATCGTTTACAAATGCATTTATATTACATATTATAAATTAATACATTTTTCTCAGAACTACTTTCATATAAAAACATAAATTGTTATTGTGTGGAATTGTATACGCAAACAATTTAATTATAATTTTGTCACTTTATACAAAATAAAATCTACTAAAAATGTCAAAAAAATAGTGCATGAATTGGCAACATTATTATAAGCTTACAAAACAAAAAGTATACTTATTATATTAAAAAAAAATTATAATTGTTTAAATAAATATAAGTACAAAAAAAATACTTTTACTTAAAGTTTTGTAATACTTAATAACTAACTCCCACTCTTGTGACGTTGGAGTACATACATACAGGGTGTTAAAACATAAGTGTCCCAAATTATGAGGACATATAGTACTGACCAAAATGAGTAAAAAAAGTTTAATCAACATGGGACCGATCTTCAATAGTTCCCGAGATATAAGGCAATGAAAAATGAGTTTTTTCGGTGTTTACCTCTGCTATCTCGAAAACTGTAAGAGTTACGACTTTGATTAAATGGGACATTTTGTTTACCTTTCAGAGGTCATCTTAAATGTGTGTTTGTTTTTCACAAAATATCGAATAATTGTACTAAGACAAAAGTTGTGGCGCCCTTTGCCAATATTTAGTTTTCATATAACTTCGTAACTATTAGAAAGTGAAAGAAATATTTCATATAATATATTATTGTTTTTTATAGTCTATTTACTGGCATAGACAAAATTTTGTTCGACGACTATCTTAGTCTGTTTTTCTTCGATTCTAATACAAAATGGCCTCTTTCTCAAAAACAGTTGAAGATCGGACCCATGTTGATTAAATTTTTTTTACTCATTTTGGTCAGTACTATATGCCCTCATAATTTGAGACACTTATTTTTTAACAACCTGTATATCACGTCATTCATAGCCAATAGGAAAACTATTATTAAAAAACTATTAAAAACTATTTATATTTAAAAAAAAATCTGTTGTGGCCAGCACAAGACCTCTCGCCATTTCCATATAAGTATTGAACATATTTAATATTTCTGGTAAACACAAAAACACATATCTTCTTTACATATTTTTATATTTTTTAATTCATTCTATGAACAAGTTTCCTCTTATTCTTCTAATGTTAGAGATTCTTCCAATTCATTGTTGAGATTGGCTGTATTTCTGAAGGGTGTATGTAATATATGTATCTATAATTATAAATATTTAATTAATAATAAAATAAAAAATAGTAAATGTACTTCCCAAAAAAAATCTTCAGTAATGTTCTGTTTTTTTGACACTGACATTTATTTGTAAAATTCAAACATTTTAAATTTTCCACTTGTTTTCCCTGAGCTGTGTGATTAATGAATGATAACATATTATTTTATACCGTGAGTATTTTTTAACGTGAAACATTGGGTTTCTCATATCCATGGTTACGACTTGACATTTGATTGACAGCAATGTATTTGCCCGTTCCATTTAAAATGAAACATAGGGAACGAATTTGACATTTGATAAGACGTCAATAGAGGTTAATTTTGTTTAAATAATTATACCTGCATTCTAAATTAAAATTAGTTGCAGAAAAAATATAGTGTGCACCTTGTGCCCGAGTGGTTTTCTGACTCGGCTAAATTTCTTACAATATTTAAATATAATGCTTCTGTCAAATTCATTTCCCATGTGGCCATGTGTCATTTTAATGAGACAGACAAATACATTGCTGTCAATCAAATGACAAATCATAACTTATAGGGAAATTGACAAGATGTCATTAGAGGTTCATTTTGTTTATATAATTATACCTGTTTTTAAAAATTAAATTTAGATGTAGAAAAAATACTGTGTGCACCTTGTGCCCGAAATATGTTTAGTGCTCCCGAGTAGTTTTCTGACTTCGCTAAATTTCTTACAATATTTAAATATAATACATCTGTCAGATTCGTTCCCTATGTTTCATTTTAAATGGAACGGGCAAATACAACCATGGATATGACAAACTCAATGTTTCACGTTAAAAAATACTCACCGTATATTTATATTTCTTTGTCTCCAACTCAATATTGCCATTCGGCATTGCAATAAGGGTTAAATTCGCACAGATTATTTACAAACATACGTATGAATATGCCCTGTCTCCCCTCTGTTCCTGGTCTAAATACTCCTCTAAAAACGTTTTGATTTTATTTTATTTCTAGGAAAGTCACTACCAATAACAATATTCAAATAATGTAGAAAACAATAGCTTTTCATTTGTTTTTAATAAAAATTGTTGTTGAAATACATGTTCTAAATTTATAATTTCAATTGAAAATTTAACCAATTAAAATTTTAATTGCAAACATTGCTAGAAATAAAATTCAAAATGTATAGTTCGTATTTCATAAAAGTTTGTAAAATGCGTTTAAATAAACGCGGGAAAAAGTTAGCAGAACAAATAGTTCACAGTTTAAAATCAAATGTAAACTGAACCCTTTTAAAATCCGCTTGAAAAATTCCACCTACAAACCGTTTTACTGTTTTACATTTTACAAAATTAATTAATATCATAACAAGCTTTGCAAACAAAAAAGCAACTGTTTATATATAGGTATGCATAGGTATTCGTGGTAGCAACAATTTCCACGAAATTTATATGACGAATTATACTCGTACAGCTTGACAAAGTTGCCATATTGTGCAACTTTTCTCTAATAAATGCCATCGGTTGGAATTTTTCCCAAGCTGTCATTTGAATTGCAACATTGCAATGTAAAAACGTCACAATGTTGGAATTAATTTTCAAAGTTAGCAAAGGGTCCGGGATGCATTACATTATTATTTCGTACTTTTGTAGTGAATTTTATATTTTAATGAGATGATATTGTTTCAGGCTGAAATTAGAATGCGAAAAACTAGCTGGAGAGAAGACTGAAATGCAACGACACTACGTAATGGTGAGTTACATTTTTATTTAATATGAAATTGTTACATTTATGGCCGCTTGCACCGATGTAATCTTGTTCTGCTTTGCTAAGTTTTACTTAAAGTTACAGTTCACCTTACATTTTATTCTGTTGCACATGTAAATTTTAAGTTCTACTTAGCTAAGAATATGATTTGGTTAAAAAGTGAACGTTTTTGATTTAGGTATTACAGGAAGGCAGTTAGTTTGACATTTCATTGGATTTTTTTCAACAGTTTAGTATTTAAAACTTGCAAAGTTTATTTTTATTAATACTAATGCTTGTTTTATTAATGAATAATTTAAATAAGAATAAAAATTACAAATAAATGTGAGCAGGCGGTGCGGTTATTATATTGTAACTATGGCGCCACCATTGGCATGGGGATGTACTTTCTAGAACTATGTAATAAAATTTGTGCACTTTGCTAGGTGTACGCTAGCGCAAAGTACTCATAATTTGAGAATCTGGTATTAAAAGTGACAGATCGTTTATTATTTGGATTCTCCTTTAAAGAAATGCTGATCTTGCTTGCGATAAACTAGAGTTAGTAAAACTTCGATTAAAATTAAAATGCATCATCATAGAAATCAATCACATCCATTGTCAAAGTTGGACGTAGTTATGCAAATAGGAACCAATCCACAACAAGTGAGTTTTGAGTAAATTACGTTTTAAGTTTAAAGCTTGAGACTGATTTATACAATTACACGTATTTTTGCAGTTTATACAGTTATGTTGTTCGAATGTCTCAATATCACGATTTTCTGTCTGTATAAAGAATTTTAAAATTTCATCAGTGAATTTTGAAAAAAAAAATAATATGTGGCATGGTTCCATTTTGCAGAAAACAATATAAGCCCAAAAAAAAGTAAATTTGGTTTCCATATACTTTATTTTTATTTGGAAAATAATCTTTATTCTATAAAAATATGAACAATATTCATAAACAAATGAAATATAATGTACAGTATATGGTATAATTATTACAAACTCTAAGTAATTGAAACATATTACTCATCTTCTATAGAAAAATCGATTTTAACTCCAAATCCGTCAATATCATCTACTTCGTCCGTATCAGTAAACAGTTCATTATAAAATGAAAGACAATCATTTGGTATAAGGTATATCATTTAGTTTAGATATCAGAATCCGTTGAAGATTCATTCAAACCATCTGGTTGATAATCATTTGGATACGCATCGGAGTCATCAAACAGAACATCAATAAATTTCAAAAGTTCAGAACTCAAACTAGGAGGCGGTGAATAAATGAGCTTGATCTAAATAAATGCAGAATATTTTTAAATCAATTTCTCAAAATTAACGCATTTAATTTTAACCATATACCTATAGAACAAGAACGGAGATTTAGATTTACATCCCCGTCTGAATCAAAACAATATATTAGCAATAAAAATACTCAAAAAACCACAATAACACGTTTACTATTCTAATACCAGAATGTATACTGATAAAATAATCTACTTTCACAGAGTATCACTGGATCCTAAAAGGAACCATCCCTCATAACATTAATTTCTAAATTTGCAAAACCGAACCAAGCTATCTGGTTCTGTTTTGTAAAACTATATATATTCATTTTAAGATTGTGGTTTGGTTCAGTACGATTTTCTATGAACACGTAACAGTTATGGCTTGGTTCTATTTTCCACAACATAAAATGGACATTTAACAATCTAAATTTGACCCAAACTCAATTTGTGCTTCATTGTGGGATGGTTCCTTTTTGCATAACTACGTCCAGTTGATCTTAAAGGTTAAGTGCACCTTAAGTATAACTTAGCAAACGGTGCAATACATTTTTAAAATTTAAGTTCTACTTAATGTTAAGTTTAAGTTATACTTAAGTAGATGCGGTGCAATACAGGGTGTCTCAGGACGAGCTTACGCTATCTATATTTTAAATACTATTTAATATAATTTAACGAAATTTGGTATCTAGTGGTTATCCAACATGCCCGTTTTAACTAAAATATTTTCAAAGCAGTAGCACTTTCGGTTTGACCGGAAATTGACCTCAACTTTCTTATTTTAAATGGAATACGCTATATTTTATTTTACCATTGAATGCAGCGGAAAATTTTACATATGAAGCAATAAAAACATTTTACTGATGATCAACTACTTCTGGCGTTATTCAACTTTTTTTGATTTTTTGTCTGAAATCCGGCACATTTTCAAAACTCTGTATATCGGGAACGAGATCGAATTTTTATAATCTGAAAAAAGCCTTTTATAAAGGAGACTTTAAGCTACATTATACATAGAAGAATCCTCGATTATTTATAAAAATGTGACGGGTGAACTAATACCCGAGACACACTACAATAATTAATGATCTTAAACGGTTAGTTATAGTATGCTCACGTGAAGTTGAGACTGATGACAGTTGCCAAAATTGCGTCTATTAACAAACCAGACAATATTGACTGTATTAGGCACGTACTACTTATTGTTTTGTACTGTACGCGTACAATACAATAAGTATCACTTACTTACAATTTCACATGCGCATACTATAACTAACCGTTTATGATCATTAATTTTTGTAGTGTGTCTTGATTATAAGTGTCAAACGTTATTGATTTGACTTGTTTTCAAACCCATTTTATTTACTGTTTTTCCTCCGTTGATTGTTTGTAATTACCGCTAGATGTCCCTTGAGCGACAACTTCTACATCCTTGTTTGTTTGTGTGCGGGTGGAAGGGGTAAGACGGCAAAGAAGCAGGAAGAAATGAATTCAGGTCTCGTGTTCATTTCTTTAACGGTTTCAAGTTCGGCGTCGCGTCGGTGCTCCGGCGCCGAGCGTCGGTAGTGCCGAGGAACACCCGGTAATCCTACATCCTGCACAACAAAATTTACCGCGCACAGGACCGAATTCAGGAAGGATTAGAATGGTTTATGACATGTCCGACACGATGAATATAATTCTAAGACCTAAATAAATTACAGCTCAAAAGTTACTGTCCATCTGCATTTTAATATACCCGGTGGCTATTAGAAAACGAATCCTGTTTAAAACTTCATAACTCCGAAGTACACATAACGAAAATTCAAATTTGGTAGATGAACTGTCCCAAGTTTTGTAAAAATTGAATCAGTTCAATCAATCGCCTAACGGCCGGTTTTTCAACGGCTTGTTAAAGTGTTTGTTAACTACCTAACAGATTAAATTTATCCATCGGATAAACTCCATGGCATCGACCTTTAAACTAATGGACCAAGTGTTTCCTATTCTTTCATTGTTAGAATAATGCTCCAACATAAAAGGATAGAAATATATATTCTGTCCTTCAACAACACGGAAGTTCTCAGTTAAAGTATACTGCGCATGCGTTCGTACTCATTGTACATCTTTTTCAGCCATATGTAAACCTCTATACATCGCTCTCTATCACTAAATAGTTGTCAAAATCTATTTGACGTTTCGTTACTGTTTGTGTATTATTTTACTTTTTTGGAGAACATTTACAATTATTTCTGTCAACATATACGAATATGTGTTGTGAGGTGCATATGCGACAAAATAATGGGAAAACGGTGTATTTTGTGCAGTCAGCAGTACGTACGCCGTTTAGCTGTGTCATTTCATATGTAAGTTCTTATTAATTATTACTTGTTCCCTATAATATAATATGTGTATACAATATATTGTATTAAAAATATATAATGAAAGTAATTATGCACAAAAAAAATAAATATATACTCTTAGCGATTATGCACCAAGTATAACAAGTTAGGGACAAATCAAATTTTTATTTTGCCGCGTTTTCTTAACTTCCGTACTGATGAAGGATAGAGATACTGTGTCTGCACCGTTATGGCGGGACAAGTGTTTTGCTCGTACGCTGCGTCTATTAGTTTAAAGGTCGATGCTCCATGGTAATGAAAATGCGTTTTTCAATACGAATTTATCTATTCGGTAAGTAACAGTCGCATTTGGTTGTCAACTTTAAGGTTGGCAATGATTATAATCTGATATTTGCTATGTTCGTAAGGAATCACATGTCATTTTGAACATATTCCCATACATTTCGAATGTGATTGACAGTTGCAGTTGCTGACAGTACTGAATCTGTGGTGTTCAAGCAAATTTAAAGTTTGCTTTAGTTTGTAGCAATATGTGGTAAGAATACATGAACTGAAGATTGGAAAAACTATTTTACTACTGACCGTTATATCATTATGGATTTTATTTTATTACATATATGTATCTTTCGGGCTTCAAGCATCAAGCAGTTGTAAATTTGTACTGGGATTTTGCCTACAAATGTACACATATGTTCTGTTTCTTAAAAAATATACTGTCTCATTGTTCATTAATTAGAAAAGGTAGCGAATTTCAGTATTTTATAAGAGCAGGTTTGGTTCATGTCTTCTTGGCAATTCTCAATTTCGAGTGATCAGTACAACATTGCGTTATACATTCTATGTTTAACACTACACAATATATTTTATATAATTTATTAGGATTAAACAATAATTTTGCTCTATATTGACGCAACATTGTTGTTATCAACGTTTTGCTTGTTATTAATTCTGCTCATTCTTGTAATCAAAATAAATTATTATAAAGTGGAAATAATTTTCATTGTATTATGTATTATAATTTAATGAAATTTATACATTTTTAAATAAGCCGTGAAAAGTACTCTGCCACATTCGTTGGTATACAAGACATTTTTAGAACAAATGTTTATACCATTGCAAATATCAGTATTCTCTGAATACATAGCAGTATATTTTTTTGCTAAATTTGAACCTTTTAAAATATTTATCGTCACTAGAAGTCAACGAGATCTAGTCGACGTCTTTCAATATGTAGTTTTCGATTCACTACCATTATATAACAAACAAAATCTTCTAATTTTTCCTTGTCCTTGTCTTTATTATCAAAAAACACATTTACATACGTCTATTTTATACATATTTCTACAATTTTCTACGAATATTATTTAACTGTCAATGTCAATATGTCAGAACAACTGAATTTATCCTACTGGTAAAATTTTATCGGTAGGTCAAAGTGTCTGTTACGTTATCCTCTTGTTTACCTAGGATTTATCCTGTTGGTAACGCTAACATAACATTGAAAAACTGAAATAGGTGTTTACCATGTCCTAATACGAGTAATTCAATCGGGCGGTTACCAAGCAACGCGCTTTCGGTAATTGCCATATAGTTATTTTCGTAACAAGTTATGAAAAATACCAAATATCATGCGAGTGTAAATTGACGCACGACGCGTAGCGGAGTGCACGTCAATACACACGAGCTAAGATATTTGTATTTCATACAAGTTTTGAACATTATTTTTTAGACGCATAAATAAATTTAAATTTTTTTACAAAACTGAAATTTAGGTTCAAACGTACGGACAGCTGACAAATGAATAATATATACATATAGCCAGAAAATAATGACATAGTAACCTAGCAACCGTGTCAACTATTACGATATGAAATATATCGTAACACTAATGTCATAAGTTCAACTTTTAGTGTTAGGATACTACGTTGATATGTCATACTTATCACAATGGTCGTCTAAAAAAAATATTTCGTAATTATCAATGTTCTCTAGATAGTATAGCTGACAACTGCAACTCGTAAGATAACCAAGGTGAGAATCGGAAACGTGCACCGTGTATACGCTACAAATAAGAAAATTTGTTCCTGTTATGTTTGTGTATCATTCCAAAACCAATTACTCGTAATTCTAAAAACATCTTAACAATCTTATCAATTAATAACACAACAAAACATCCTCAATTTCATCCCTCTCGTCTACCCCTTCCGTAAAAACCCATCACACAAACAAAAACTCGAAATTTACTCATCAGTTCCCCCGAACTTAATCTGATACCAATCACACTAAATTAAACCTCCCCCCACCCTTGCCCCACTCCCGGGCTAGTGGTGGGGCGGGCGAATCAGACAGCGTGTGAGTAATTTGGCCGTGCTGCTTGAGCTATTAGCCGCGTGGTGGGGCAGGAGTGGGGATGCTATAAACAGCTATTTCAGGCTGTTAGACGCGACGCGGACTTGTCGCAATCGATAGTAAACTGTCGTCTTGCTGGATTGGCTTCGTGTAAGACTCTGTGCCGGGTGGAGGATAAAGCTTTGTGGGCGACCGACAGGAGCGGACAATCAATTATTTCATAATAATGCACTATCATTATGTAGTTAACAAATTAATGTTTTATCTGGAGTATAGGTATATGTTTATTTTCTTTCAGAAATAAATGAAAATGATCGTTATTTTTTTATCAAACTTCATACATTCTATTAAGTCCGGTGGTGATTCTGAAATAGTTTAATTTACATTTTTTGAAAACGGCAAACTTAAAAAAAAAGGAAAACGCCATTTCTTTTGGCAAAAGACGATAAAATAAATACAGCATGTGAATTTACCATTATGGTAAGCTAATGATTTCCATCATTTATTCAAATTAGGTAACAGTATCAACGAATAGGTTTATAAAATAAAAAAAAAATACAGGAGCTATTAAAAAACGAATCCTGTTTCAAATGTGCAATAAGATATTTATTTAAAATTTTTATCTTTTGCAAACAAACGGATGAAATGTATTCCTAGCAAATTTCAAACAATTATATATACGGATGCTCATTTTATAAGTTCCCGCCTTAAAGTTTAAAAATGGGCAAAATAGAACACATTCCATAAGCCACTTGGTAAATATTAGTACTTGAAATCGAATCATCACAGTAGGTATAAGAGCAAAACAAAATTTTAAAAACCAAGTCACTTATGAAATGTACCATGAGTTGTCTATTTTTAAACTTTAAGGCGGGAACTTATAAAATGGGCATAAGACTTGAGAGAGGAAGAACTGTGTGAAGAAGATGCGTAGGACAGGAATGAGTGAAAGAGAAAAGTAAGAAACAGTGACCCCTAATAAAATTAGAAAAAGCTGAAGAAGAAAGAAGGAATTGTAATTGTTAAGTGTATGTTCATGTTATAATTTTATTGGATTTATAGAATCTTTTCAAAGGAACTTTTAGTATAAAATTTGTAAAAAATAGTATGTGTTCGTGTTATAATTTTATTGGATGTATAGAATATTTTCCAAGGAACTTTTTTATAGCATTTATCCATTTTTATTTCAATACTTTTATTTCTAAAAATTCACACAGTTTTCCAAATACTCTAAAAATGCATACACTTACGTAATATTCTCTTTACAATCAAATAATATTACCACCAAGTTTATATCTCTACCCATTTTTGAATTATTGCCCCAAAAGTCAATATGCCCCACATTTAGATAAAGACTTCAAAATTTTCAAAAATCTAATTTTTATGTATCTAGATACTTCTCAATGCGCTGATTCCAAATTTTGAAACCGCAGGTCAATATCTCTTTTCGTTCTCGAGATATTTAGATTTAAAGTTTTGCTCAAAATTGCCCAATTTTGGGTAACAACCCAAAAATGGGTCAAGATATGAATTTGGCGACAACACCATTCGATTCTACGGGCAAAATTACATAAGTAAACCAATTTTCAGAATATTTGAACACCGCATACAATCTCTAAAGCAAAATAACTGAAAATGGCCAAAAATCGCAAAAATCTAAGGGGTACCCCTTACGATTTTTGGCCATTTTCAGGGGTTTTCAAGCTTTTATTCATAAAAAATGAACCGGTTGGACAAAAATTATGAAAATTGCCATACTTATGTAATTTTCTCCGTAGAATCATATGGTGTTGTCGACAAATTCATATCTTTACCCATTTTTGGGTTGTTACCCAAAAATGGGCAGTTTTGAGCAAAACTTTAAATCTAAATATCTCGAGAACGAAAAGAGATATTGACCTGCGGTTTCAAAATTTGGAATCAGCGCATTGAGAAGTATATAGTTATTTTCGTAACAAGTAATGAAAAATACCAAATATCATGCGAGTGTAAATTGACGCACGACGCGTAGCGGAGTGCACGTCAATACACACGAGCTAAGATATTTGTATTTCATACAAGTTATGAACATTATTTTTTAGACGCATAAATAAATTTTACTTTTTTTACAAAACTGAAATTTAGGTTCAAACGTACGGACAGCTCACAAATGAATAATATATACATATAGCCAGAAAATAATGACATAGTAACCTAGCAACCGTGTCAACTATCACGATATGAAATATATCGTAACACTAATGTCATAAGTTCAACTTTTAGTGTTAGGATACTACGTTGATATGTCATACTTATCACAATGGTCGTCTAAAAAAAATATTTCGTAATTATCAATGTTCTCTAGATAGTATAGCTGACAACTGCAACTCGTAAGATAACCAAGGTGAGAATCGGAAACGTGCACCGTGTATACGCTAAAAATAAGAAAATTTGTTCCTGTTATGTTTGTGTATCATTCCAAAACCAATTACTCGTAATTCTAAAAACATCTTAACAATCTTATCAATTAATAACACAACAAAACATCCTCAATTTCATCCCTCTCGTCTACCCCTTCCGTAAAAACCCATCACACAAACAAAAATACTATTTAATTTTTATGTATCTAGATACTTCTCAATGCGCTGATTCCAAATTTTGAAACCGCAGGTCAATATCTCTTTTCGTTCTCGAGATATTTAGATTTAAAGTTTTGCTCAAAATTGCCCAATTTTGGGTAACAACCCAAAAATGGGTCAAGATATGAATTTGGCGACAACACCATTCGATTCTACGGGCAAAATTACATAAGTAAACCAATTTTCAGAATATTTGAACACCGCATACAATCTCTAAAGCAAAATAACTGAAAATGGCCAAAAATCGCAAAAATCTAAGGGGTACCCCTTACGATTTTTGGCCATTTTCAGGGGTTTTCAAGCTTTTATTCATAAAAAATGAACCGGTTGGACAAAAATTATGAAAATTGCCATACTTATGTAATTTTCTCCGTAGAATCATATGGTGTTGTCGACAAATTCATATCTTTACCCATTTTTGGGTTGTTACCCAAAAATGGGCAGTTTTGAGCAAAACTTTGAATCTAAATATCTCGAGAACGAAAAGAGATATCGACCTGCGGTTTCAAAATTTGGAATCAGCACATTGAGAAGTAGATATGTAAAAATTAGATTTTTGAAAATTTTAAAGTTTTTATCTAAATGTGTGGTATATTGACTTTTGGGGCATTAATTCAAAAATGGGTAGAGATATAAACTTGGTAGTAATCTTATTTGATTGTAAAGAGAATGTTACGTAAGAACGCATTTTTAGAGTATGTATTTGGATAACTGTGTGAATTTTTAGAAATAAAAGTATTGAAATAAAAATATTTTCTAATTTAAATTTTTACCAATGCAGTAGAACTTCTATTTTTTTTTAAAAATTCTGTTTTAAAATTGAATAAAAAGTTATACACCACAGTTTACTGTAATTGTTAACACCTAATTGGAAATAAATTTTATGTTCGTCGCCGAATGGATTCGACCCTGGGTTGTCAAAACCACAACCGGTAGCGGTAACAGAACTTAACCACTCGACACCTTTTTATATACATATAAAAGCTCACATTTGTACGATAAATAAAACTCGATGTATGTAGGATTAAAAATGTATCTCCCTTATTAAAGTTAGATTGAAAACTTAAAAATAAACATGACATTTGAGGACGATTTTCTTCAATTCCCAATAGTGGTATAAAGCTGTACGTATATAGGTAGATACTTTGGAAGACGTAGTTACATCAAATAACTTCTCATCTTGCTCTGTTCGTATCATAATAAAATTGCTCTTCCGTTTTCCACGAAGTCGGAGTCGGTGCACGATCGGCTATATGATATTTATATCTTCTTCACCTACCGCTAGAATAACGAAGAGAGAGACAGCGTAATCAGAAGTCGCGCCGCGTTTTTGTTTCATTTTATTTTGTAATTGTCGTCGCAACAGACATAAGCACAAGATGCAACGAGGAAGTAATAAGGACTTTATGCCCGACCAATTACAGCGCTGCTGATTGGTGTCTTGATCATTTGTACCTCTCCAAAATTATTGTAAGAATTTTCAATTCGTTCTTTATAGTTTTATAATTTATAATACAGGAAACCCTTTTGTAACACGTTAGGTTTTTAATTTATAAATTTTGATTTAAAATTTACAATTTTCTCTCTGGTTTATGTTCGATTTTCAAATTCTAGATCTGATCAATCAATATCTATCACGCAACTTGTCAGTGATTAGGCGTGTTTCTTCGGACTGTGATTATGATTTTCTAAATAATGATTTGTTTAAATAATGATTCCTTCGAATCATGATTAAATTTAATTCCAAAGAAACAACAAAATTAACTCGATCGACGCGAAACCTACACACCGTCGAACGAACTAATGATAAATCAGCTGTTTTGATTAAAGTAATACCTAAATCGAAAATAGTTTAAATATGGATTGTGCTGCCAACAAATTGAACATTTTTATTGTATCTTCTATATATTTAGAGATAATTATAAATATATAAAATAATCCGTTCTAATGAATCTCACAGCCCAAACAACTCTATGGAAACCAGTTGAAAAATTAAAATGTTTGTAATTGACAGAAAAATCCTGATACATCACTGAAGGCTTTTTCTGGGAAGTACATTTAATGAAAGATTTTTGTAAACGAGCGTGAAGCTGTCAAAATTTAAAAAAATTTTTTTTTTTTTCACAGGGAAAACGCTCATAGCAGCTGTAGACACGTGTTTCACTCTTATTAGAGCTCATCAGTACAGCATAGCATGTTAACAGATGGACATTAACTGGAAATAGTGAATAGAAAATGAACAAATTGTAACAGTACCTGTAAGCAGCCAAATACACATTTGTTGCTCTGAAATAAGTTCCACCATTTGTAGATAAATATAACATCGCAGCAGAGGCAATACACGACCACCCACCAGTCACCGCTATCTGGACCCCATAGTAAATAAATGAAAGATTTTTGTAAACGAGCGTGAAGCTGTCAAAATTTAAAAAAAATTTTTTTTTTTTCACAGGGAAAACGCTTATTTCAGAGCAACAAATGTGTATTTGGCTGCTTACAGGTACTGTTACAATTTGTTCATTTTCTATTCACTATTTCCAGTTAATGTCCATCTGTTAACATGCTATGCTGTACTGATGAGCTCTAATAAGAGTGAAACACGTGTCTACAGCTGCTATGAGCGTTTTCCCTGTGAAAAAAAAAAAAAAAAATTTTTAAATTTTGAAGTACATTTAATATTTCTTATTTTATTATTAATTAAATATTTAAAATTATATATACCCAGCAGAAATATCGTCAATCTCGTCAATGAATTTGAAGAATCTCGAACATTTAGAAGAGTAGGAGAAAACTTATTTATAGACTGAATTAAAAAATGTAAAAATATTTGAATCATAGATGTAATTATAATTATTGTGTGCACCAGAAATGTTAATACAATAATATATTTATACATATAGTCTAATATGGAAATGGCGAGAGGTCTTGTGCTGGCTACAACATATTTTTTGAAAATGTAAACTGTCCGAATAGGGTCCTCCACCATAACAGAAAATTTAGTAAAAAGTAAGTTATATTGAAAGTAGATAAGATAAAATCATGATTGAGACGATTAAAGTTTTTTAAAAATTGTTAGTTTTTGAAATATTAGTGATTTTAAGCATCTATACATCTACGTCACAACGATTGCTATCTTTCTCGCGCAGCCTACTACAGAAACTGGTATGAGAAAGATAGCTATAGGTTTCTTTAAAAATCAAATGCAGTTGAACTAAAAACAATTATTATGACTTTTTAATACTACAAATTGCTTCAAAATTAAACAAACTTTCATTTAAAATAATAAAAATATTAGAGTGGAGGACCCTATTATTATAAATCTGGGCTTGTACTTCACTATGGAAATCTTAATATCATTTTCTGTTAGGCAACAAATTTATCATTTTAAAATCATTAGAACTTATGGGAATTATTTAAAGAAAATTTTAATTTGATAAACATTATTGATAAAGGATAGTATATTTTATTTTTATATTAATAGTAAAATAGCGAACTCTAGATGAAACAATGTTAAATAAAATATTTAAGAAAAAAAAGATAGATTGCTCTGCATGTGGGTACATTCGCTTCTTAAGTCAACTATCTTTTAATCTTTACATCTCTCGCCATGCTTAGTTGGGAATGGGCTACTTGCGTACCTTTTTTTTATTTAATATTTTTGAAGAGCAGGTAAACCTTGCTACCCATATTTTTTCTTTTGACAAAATTTTTATTAATTAGCTAGAAAAAAAAAATGAAATTTGATTATTTGAATTCCCGCCATGTATGACGTAGAATTACGCCGCACCAATAAATGGTCGTAAAGCCATAGCGTTAGTTTGTACGGGTAATGTAGATCTCATGTTTGACATTTCAACAATAGTTTGGAGGTTAGTATTTTAGCTTGTCTTTTTGGTATTGATATTTTAAATTACATGTAACTACCTATGTGTTTATTTGTGAGGTAATTAATATATTTGAGAGCCCAGAGAGAGAGAGAAAAATGAACTAATGTCAAATTCAAATTAAAAGTTTCTCGCACGCAGTGCCATCTATACGCTACATTTTTAAACAGTTCCAGTTCAATATAATGACGTCACAGAAAATTTTCTTTCTTAATTTACTAAAAAACAAATATTTTTTTAAATAAAATTTATATTTTTATATATATTTTCAACATAACATTAAGTATATAGTAATAGAAATCAGATTTTCAGTAGCACGCAAGTAGCCCATTGTCTCTGCAAAGAGACAGCAGTTATACCATACTGATGAGCTCTAACAAGAGCGAAACGCGTCTATGGTTACTAGCTGAGCATGGCCGGCGTCTGTTGATGGCCGAAAGGTTGATTCAGACGCTGTAATCTTGTGAAACATGGCGAGTGTTTTCTTAAATATTTTTTTTAACTCTTTTAAAACTTTTAAAATTTTTTGGGCATTACGATATCTCTGTATAATAAAATGGAGCAGTAGGTTAAGAAAGATCTGTCAAAAATAAACAGAATTCCTGCCCCTTTTTTTCTCATAGTCTTTTTATGATCCATTATCACATTATTATTCCATTTATACGCACAAAAAATTATGACTAATTCCTTCTCAAAAAAAATCTTTCGTGCGCCACTGGGGTTGTTAGGTCTCGGCGTGTTTCCGTGAATAATGAGACATATTAATAAGCAGCTTTCCGTGGAAATTGCCTCATCGTTATGGCTATCTCTCTCTGTCTCCTCCGTTGCTGTATAGGGGTGTTGCTCTCTGACACATTACCACCGCGAGACATCAGTGGCGGCGGCAGGGGCAGTGAAGTATCTATCCGTCAGAGATTCTTCTTATTCTTATTTCAAGTAATGAATTTTCCTTCACTGTGTAGGAAGAATTTGTCCCCTGTTGATTTGTACTGTGGTCAAAATTTTGGAGAAGCGTGGTAGATTTTTTAAATAATTATATTTAAGAGTGGACGTTATATGGAGTGCGTAAGAGTTTAATATATTTATATTATAGTTTAGGCCTATTCTTTACCTCCCGCTACCCTTGGTAAGGGAGGTATAGGGATCGTACTAAAAATCGAGATTTTAGTAAATGACCACGATTTAAGGTCCATAGAATCCAATTTAACATTTTCATAATGATGTGTGTGTGTGTGTGTGTGTGTGTGTGTGTGTGTGTGTTTTTCTTCACTCTAACTCAAATACTACCAATCAGAAAATTCTGATACCTTGTATTTCTACCCTATTCTAATATGGGAAGAAACCATTAGATTTTGGTATAAATCGGATAAACGGAAATGGCACTTTACTTGAAGCTCATAATGGTTTTTCTTCAAGAAATACCATTAAATGCCATTTTTTCGCATTTTATGTCATTATGAAAATTAAATATTATTGAATTTTCTACAGGTATACATTAATGCTTTATATATTTGACAGATAAATTAAAAATTTTTTTTTTAATCCCGATTCAAAGATAAACACAATTCCTTTGTTACACAGTTCAATTTTCAAATGAATGTAACTGACAGGTAAACGTCATTGTCAAAAAACTAATTACTTCAAATTAATAGTAGTGACATATTAAATAATAAAGAAAATCGTAAATAAAGAAATAGTTATATGCAATATGCAATGGAACATAATATAGTTTGAAGCATTAATAAATACGTAGAGGTATGTATTTAAATTAATAAAAATTAAATAGCGGGAGGTTTTGTGTTGGCCACGTCAGATTTTTTCTGAATTCAATTTTGTAATCATTTTATTTCCTTATACAACAAAAATATAGAGAAAAATTCAATTAAAATTTAATAAATTTCATTTTTACCTCTCGCTAAGAGATTCATGCTGAAAATCGCATATCCTAATTTTAGTGAATAAGCACGTTTTAAGGTCAATAGAATCCGATTAGTGGTTTCTTAAAAATTCGTCTAAATATTATTTCTTGAAAATTTTAGTTGTTACAAATATTAAAGAACATAAAATTCTCCATCTAATGCATTTAAATGTGCGAATTTTATGTTTTTCGCATTCAAGAACAATGTCAATTTAACGTGCGGCAGCTATATCTATAATTCTAAATATTTAATTAATGATAAAATAAGAAATGAAATTTTATATTCTTTAATAATTATTGTAATAGCATAAATATCCAAAAAATAATATTTAAAAGATTTTTATTAAGAACTACTACTTCCGGTTGTCTAATTGTTACCAAAACCTTTTCAGCTCTTCTCATTAATGTCAGATTAAGGAAACGTAGTTTTAGTAGTCTTTAGTCATAGTTTTTGAGGAATCGTCCCTCCTACATCCACATATATATACACACACATCCACACATACACACACACATCCACACATACACACACACACACATCCACACATACACACACACATACACATCCACACGTACACACACACCCACATACACACCCACACACCCACCCACACACCCACCCACACACCCACACACACACACACACACACACACACACACACACACACACACACGCACACACACACACACATCATGTAAAAATGTTAAAATCGTGTTTGTAGGGACCTTAAATCGTGCTTATTCATTAAAATCTGAATATGCGATTTTTCTCTTAGCGAGAGGTAAAAAATATTCCCTTCGATCTACTACAACTATTATTTGAATAATTTTCTTCTATTCCAAATAATAAAGAAAATATTCGAGGTGGTTCGTATCCGTGAAACACTCTGCATAGCCATTATCAAAATTTGCTAATAAAAGCAGATTGGCACACCAAAAAATGGGTAGTAGCAGTGTTGATGATTTATTTTATATTTGCAATTAAATTTAATATTAAGAAGAATGCAACAAGAATTTCGGTGGCAGTTAATACCGATATTATTAGACAATAAATTATATTTTTTCGCGCATTCTTCTTTCAGTCCCTGTAATTAATCTGCAAATTAATTGCAATCCATCTCTGTACAATAAAAAGTGCGTGGACATTCCCGCGCGCAGTAAATCGTGTCTGTCCGGCCCTGTAACTAATTGAAACAAACGGACGCGCATAGATATCTTTACTTGTCACATTTTCTCTGCTCTTCGCGCACATAAATTCAAATTTCATATTGAAAAATGTTCGATTCCTGACGTACTCGGCGTTATATATTGCCTATATATTCGCTTTATATGCGCCCCCTCAATACAGGCCTGGCGAGCGCGGAAATCGCATTAAATCATGGTATTGAAGGAATACTTTGCGCTGTTGAATATATTATTTCCCTAGTTTTTATTTTGTGTTGGTATTATGTTACGCCAGTGGTGGAACACTAAATTATTCTCATATTTTTTGAAATACATATTCGCTTCTCACTATATATTATAAAGTACGCTATTCTAGAAAAATTTGCATAATTATAAAACATTTTTTATAGATACATACATACGAGATTAGATAAAAAAATCACGAAATTTAATGCTATTTATGTGTTTAGTTGCAAAATGGTTGTTTGAATTGAAACTATTTCTAGAAAAAAAAATCTGATGTGGCCAGCACATTACCTTCCGTCAATTCTATGTATTTTGTACAAATCCCATACCAAAAGTTCTTTGGAAAAAATTCTATATATCCAGTAAAATCGTAACACGAACATATACTATTTGATATAAATTGCATACCGAAGTTCATTGGAAAAAATTCTATATATACAATAAATTTATAACACGAACATAAACTATATAAATTGCACACTAACATCTGTCAATTAGAATTATTTGAATATATCAGCTATCAGCTGTTTTCATGATTTCATCATCAGAACTCCATTTCTATTGAATATGTAAGAAAATTTGTAACCAAAACAAGGTAATCTTTCATTTTTATAATAACATAAAATGTCAAGAAATGATATTTTTGACTGTGTTACTTTGGTATATGTACTTAAGAACTGTGGTAGGTACAGCTGTTAATGAAGATATACATATAGAACATGTACATACTGTGAAAATTATAGATATTTTAGTCTATGTAAGCAATTATTACTCGTATTTTTCATATTTTTTGTATTTAGTTTTTATTGTAAATATCGCAATTGGAAGCAATTGAAATTGTAGTCATTTAGCAGTTCATTAGCATATTGTAGAATAAAAGTTTCTAAACAGCATTTCCAATTAATCAACATTTGAACCTAAAAACTAATTAACGTATTTCCATTTATATTTGTTTTCTAAACAAATGAAAATCGAGTACACAATTTCATTGTTCTCATATTAATTTCTTATCAACAAAATTATTGTAACGTCAAAATGACGTCAACAACAAACAAAATAAAAAATAAACATTTTTAAAATATATTCAACATCGCAGTGAAATGCATTAACTCTCTGTGAAGTAATTATTGTTCATGTTCTTGAGATGATTTTACTTGTATTTCAATGATACTTTATTCTATTTTCTTGCAAATATAGTAGGGAAAAACCTATGATTTTTTTTTTTTATATAATATAGTTATCTTTTTGAATAATGCAATACGATCGATATATTTATAGAGAGATTAGAAGGTACGGAGAAATCAGGCTTGAAAATTCATGAAAATGTTTATTATAAGCCCAACGTTTCGGCAGCCAACCTGCCTTCCTCAGGGAAGTGTGAATTTAATGTGGTGAAAATTTAAAAAAATAAAATAATACCATTCGTATATCGTCTGAATTTAAAAACAAATCATCTTTTGGGCAAAGGTGTTCAGTAAATATCTTGCTGATTACTTTAACTGCCCGATTCACAAAAAAGTTTAAGCTAATCCTCATTTTTGGATTAGCGAATTCTACTCTAATTTTGACAGTGTATAACTTAAAATATAGTCTAATCTATCCCTAGTATCTACCTTTATTGATAATATCATGAAAATTAAATTTTAAGTACCGGAATAGAATAGAATTCACTAATCCAAAAATGGGGATTAGCTTAAACTTTTTTGTGAATCGGGCTGTTAATTATAGGAAGAAGCTCATTATTATTACTTCCGGTTTTGAATAATTGATAGAAACTTTTATTTTCAAAATGGAACACTATATATACAGTATGTCCCCGGATTGAGTTTACAAGAGGAAAAAAAAATTTATTTTTGATTTTACGAAAAAATGCCAAGGGAAGAAAAATTTTTGCTTGAATTAAAACGCATGTTTCAGTTATTAAAACTTTTAATTAATGTAAGGTTCTTTTATTATAACGTTTTTTCGCATTTTGTCCTCCTAATAATACAGTTATTACATTGAATCTAATATGATTTTAGTTAGCTTTGAAATATTGACAAATGATTATTAATTCTAATTTCATATAAAAAAGAGTTAATTGAATAAACTACAAGTATTTCAATTTTCGCCTTTTTTTTCTGAAATTTTTTATATGAAAATAGAATTACTAATCATTTGTCAATATTTTAAAGCTAACTAAAATCATGTTAGATTCAATGTAATAATTGTATTATTAGGAGGACAAAATATGAAAAAACGTTATAATAAAAGAACCTTATATTAATTAAAAGTTTTAATAACTGAAATATGCGTTTTAATTCAAGCAAAAATTTTACTTCCCTTGGCATTTTTTCGTAAAATCAAAAATAAAATTTTTTTTCCTCTTGTAAACTCAATCCGGGGACATACTGTATATTTGTTGAAATTTTAAAAGTACATGAATTTTGCTGTCCAATAATATAAAAAAAACGTCTCTATGTAGTATTATTAAAAATTTCAATAATGAATTATTAAAATATTACATTTTTATTAAATGCAGACGGCTTTGAAATTCATTTATTTTATATTTCGTGTACATCGTGTAGGTACATATTGAAAATGAAATTTGAAGAGCATGTCAGTGCTGAATAAGTTTAAAATATGAATGAAAATTAAAAAATAAATTTGAAAACAAACACTTAATTATAATTTACTGATGATTGCATTTGTTTTATTGCCATAACCTTTGTTTTTACGTTTTACCCTATAAATTTAATAATTATTGCATTTTTGACGTTTGAAAACAAATGAACATGAACAATTGTACATCGTTGGTAGGCAATAGTATATTTTACAGTGACGCTTACTGAAAGCTCTTATTACCAAAGGTGAAATTATAACACGAGCGAGAGAAGCGAGCAAGAAGTAATTATAGCCATTTTAGCGAGTTGTATACTATACTTTATCTACGACTAATATATCACAAGATAATCTAACCGAACAAAACTTAACAAACTATTCGTAAACAATATTTTGTATTGTATTCTTTTCTATCACATTAATATCGTTATTTTTTTGTTGCAGTATTACGAAATGTCCTACGGGTTAAACGTGGAAATGCACAAACAGGTAAGTCACAATAAGATCTTTAACAAACTCTTCTCTCTCTCTGCTATAATGGGGTCGTTCCATACTTTTTTATACAGGGTGTTAAAAAATAAGTTTAAGAAATTATGAGGGCATGAAAATGAGCAAAAAAAGTTTAATCAACATGGGTCCGATCTTCAACTGTTTTTGAGAAAAAGGCCAGTTTGTATTAGAATCGAAGAAAAACAAAGACAGTGACTGAACAAAAATTTGTCTATGTCAGTAAATAGACAATAAAAAAAACAATAAAATTGTATATGAAACATTTTTTTGACTTTCTAATAATTTCGAAGTTATTTGAAAACTAAATATTGGCCAAGATCGCCACAACATTTGTCTCAGTACAATTATTCAATTTTTTTTGAAAAACAAAAACACATCTATGACCTTTGGAAGGTGAACAAAAAGTCTCATTTAATCAAAGTCGTAACTTACAGTTATACTCCGAAGAAACTCATTTTTCAGTGCCTTATATCTCGGAAACTATTGAAGATAGCACTCATATTGATTAAGCTTTTTTTAATTTTTACTCATTTTGGTCAGTACTATATGCCTTCATAATTTGGGACACTAATTTTTTAGCACCCTGTATTTTTGAACATCTGTATGAAATTGAATAATTATTAATCATATTAACTACAATGGAAACGAAAAGTAAATATTAGGTTTGTTCGCGGTAGCGATCCCGGACTAGTTTGAGTATCACACGCATGCGCAGATTCGTTTTAATCGTTCGCGGTACGATTCTGACTGATAACTCCGTGTTCGCGGAACACTGTGGACTGGTACATGATTGGTTACGTATTAATCAGACCAGTCCGAAAATTGAAACAAGTACTATAAATCAGGGACTAATTGTGAGTATTCAGTGCATACTTTTCTGTGTTTAATTACGTTTATTTTAACAATTTCACAAACTTTAAATTAATAAATATTTGAAAGTAAGTTTTTTATAATATTTCCTCCATTTCAGTTCAAAACTATATAATATTTTCATTCAGTTACATAACATACATAACCTCAAACGTCAAAACGAGCGTTCGCAGTAGACAAAATCCCAAATCAATCTCGGATCACGAATGTGTATTTCACGAATTATGAATTAGTACGGAACAAGTACGAAATAAGTTTGGGATCCGTCAGGAATGAGGTCATGCAAAAAAAATAATTGTACCTTTTTTCTGTTTAAATCGAAAAAGGATAGTCTAATTCATCGATCAGTATGATTAAATTATTTTTTATTTATATTTTTTGTTGTATAAAATCGTTTTAAAGTATGGTATTTTTAAAAAGTTGCAAAAACCAGCCATGTTGTGTCGTCACAACGTTACGAACGAAGTTCAGACTCATTTCAAACAGACATTTTATATGGACACATAATTTCTAAAAGAAAAATATATATAAACTATAAATTGAGGATTACATATCTAAATATGCTATATTATATTAATATAATATCGTTCTATTTATTTTTATAAATATAATTTTCATTTGGCGTGAAATTATCTACGTTACATCAGATGTTTGTTTCACTTTTGAATCTTTGAATTAGACGGTAGGAGGTTATAAACGCATATGAGACATTGAATATATTCCAGAATATTATTTTATTCTTTATTTTGGCACGAAACAACGTTCCATCGACATGTTTACTTTCATAAATTTTAGGTTATCTTTAAATGTCACTTTGACGTTTAAGACAATGTGAAAATCAAAATGGTCGTGCTTCTCACTATGTGACGTCAATGGACAAGGGACGAAGCGGGGATCTTCAGCCGCATTTTAAAGAATGTCATTTTCAATTACAATTTTTTCATGATTAAAGATCGATTTGAGGAAAAATAAAAAATACGGGTATATTATTTTTCATTACTCTATCGATTAAAGTTATAAAAAAAAAGTCGTGCATGACCTCATTGTTACCGCGAACAAACCTATTGTCCAACTTAGTGTCGTCAGAATTTGATACCGCGGAACAAAATTATGAATAAACAGTTTAATATTGAGAAATATTGTATGATACATGATTTTAAATAACTTGAAGTTACATTATGAACTTTTATTTTTTTGAAAGGCCCCATAATCTCTATCTCATTGACAAGAGAGGTAGCACCAGTGTTTCTATCTCTCTCTGTCTATCGGATGTCACCAGAAGTATTCAGTATAAGCCAGAGGATTAAAACGAAGCTCAAAAATCGATTCGATATTGTACGACATGTACAAAAAAATGAATACTCTGAAACGTAAAAAACTGAAGCACAGGGCAGGCATGGCTAACTGCAATCTGATGAACACCGGACCACTGTGACAGAATATTTTAATCATCCCCTTTTCAGAGATTAAAACAGTGCTTGTCAAACTAGCAGAACCCAAGGGGATGAAATTTTATTTTGTATTCTTGTTCTGCTTTTTAAATGAAGAATGAATGTCTTTTATATTACAGTATTTATTAATCAAATATATTGGTGAATCACTGTGTCCGTGTGGTTGAGAATTCAAGATGGCATTTAATAAGTACAGTAAGAAAAAATCTGTTGTGGCCAGCGCAAAACCTTTCGCCATTTCCATATTAGGCTACGAAAGTATTGTACATATTTAACATTTCTGGTACACACAAAACACATATCTTCTTTATATATTTTTTAATTCATTGTATGAACAAGTTTCCTCTTATTCTTCTAATGATCGAGATTCTTCTAATTCATTGATGAGATTGACGGTATTTCTGAATATACCTATGTACCTATAATTATAAATATTTAATTAATGAAATAAGAAATATTAAATGCACTTCCCAGAAGAAGCTTTCAGTAATGTTGACACTGACATTTATTTGTTAATTACAAACATTTTAATTTTTCCACTTGTTTTCCATATTCCTCTATCTGTAACTCTATAGAAGATATAATAAAAATCTGTTGTGGCCAGCACAAGACCTCCCGCCATTTCCATATTAGGCTTTATAAGTATTGTATTGCACTTCGCTTTCGAACCGTCGTTTTATAACAAAATATTACAGAACTTTACCCAAATATTGTTTTCTTTTTTTTATTATTTAACATGTCTTTTTTTTCTTTGTATGAGAAAGTTTCTAAATGTCAGAGATTCTTCCAATTCATTCACCAGATTGGCGGTATTTCTGATGGATATATGCATTTTACCACAATTTTACCTATAATTTCAAATATTTAATTAATAAAACAATAAGAAAGATTAAATATACTTCACAGAAAAAGCTATTAAAATGTCACTAAAACTGTTGATTTTTGACACTGACATATGTCATTTACAAACTTATGTTATAAACATTGGAATTTGTCAATTAGTTTCCTTAGTGCCTTAGCCTCTGCGATTAGATTACTCTATAAATTACAGTGTTTTTATCTCTAAATCTATACAAGATATAATAAATTTTTTAAGTGTATTAGATGGAGAATTTTATGTTCTTCAATGTTTAATAAAAAAAACTCCGAAAAATTTATATTTAAAAGAATTTTTCTAAGAAACTACTACTTCCTGTTGTTCAATTGTTACCAAAACCTTTTCAGCTCTTCCCAGGAATGTCAGATTGAGGAAACTGCAGTTAAATATTTTTTACGTTTTATAGTTTTTGAGGAATCGTCCCTCCAACATCCAGCCATACACACACACATACACACATCCAGACAAACACATACACACATCCAGACAAACACATACACACATCCAGACACACACATACACACATCCAAAAACACACACACAGACATCATTGTAAAAATGTTAAAATCGGATTCTAGTGACCTTGAAACGTGCTTATTCATTAAAATCTGGATATGTGATTTTTAGCATGATTCCAATACCGCTCTTAGCGAGAGGTAAAAATTTTAAAAGTATTGGATAGAGATTTTTATATTCTTTAATAAATACTAGAAATTTTCAAACAATAATATTTAGAAGATTTTTTTTAAGAAACTTTTACTTCCGGTTGTCCAGTTGTTACCAAAATCTAATCAGCTCTTCCCAGGAATGTCAGATTGAGGAAACTGCAGATAAATATTTTTTGTCTTATAGTATTTGAGAAACCGTGGTTCCAACATCCACACACACTGACATCATCGTAAAAATGTTATAATCTGATTATAGGGACCTTAAAACGTGCTTATCCACTAAAATCTGGATATGCGATTTTTAACATGATTCCAATACCTCTCTTAGCGAGAGGTAACTGACAAAACACATCTATTTTTGAGAGACTGGTTCTTTTTCGGATTCTCGTTCCTAATAAATTCATCAAATATTAACGTATTATACTATCTTGTCAGAAAAGGTAATTTTTACCTCCCGCTACCCTTGGTAAGGGAGGTATAGGGATCGTGCTAAAAATCTCATATCGAGATTTTAGTAAATGACCACGTTTTAAGGTCCCTAGAATCCATTTTTAACATTTTCACGATGATGTCTGTATGTGTGTATGTGTATGGATTTTGTCTTCGCTCTAACTCAAATACTATCATTCAGAAAATTCTAAAACCTTGTATTGTTACCCTATTCTAATAGGAATAGAAGCCATTAGATTTTGGTGTAAATCGGATAAACAGAAATCGTACTTTACTTGAAGCTCTTAATGGTTTTTCTTCAAAAAATACCATTAAATGCCATTTTTCGAATTTTATGTCTCATGAAAATTAAAGATTATTGAATTTTCTACTGGAATACATTAATACTTTTTCTATATATTTTACAGATAAATTTAAAAATATTTTTTTATTAGTCGCGAAGCCTAAGATAATAACTATTCCTTTGTTACACAGTTCATTTTTCAAATGAATGTAATGACAGTAAATGTCACTGTCAAAAAACTTATCACTTCAAATTACTAATAGTGACATTTTAAAAAGAAAATAGTAAATAAAGCAATAGTTTTCTGCAATGGAACAGTTTGCAGCGTTAGTAAATACGTAGGTATGTATTTAAATTAATAAAAATTAAATAGCGGGAGGTTTTGTGTTGGCCACATCAGATTTTTTCCTATAATAATTCTCTAAACTTCTGAAGGTGCCTAACACAATATTTAGTTGATTTTTTTCTGGAAAATAATTGAAAAGAATATATGAATTTTAGAGAGCGTTGCGTTAAATGAAACGTTAACATTAGTAGGGGGAGGGGGCTGGTTTGTTTGTGATTAATCCAGAGGTGGGTAAAGTAGAAATCACCCGTATCGAGTCGAGTCTCGAGGGGGGTCGATAAATCTATAAATCTGGAACTGTTTCGCTTTATTGAATTGAATAAAGGTTTCGCATTCGCTCTTTCGTTATTTCGTTGGCTTTTTTGTGTTGTTTTGTTTTGGTGTTTTTGTTTTCTTTGGTTCGGCCGCGAAGCGCAGAAATGCGTTCGTTTTACTTTGCCCTCGCAACATATTGCACTGACATGACAATCGTAAATTGATGGAACAAAAAAACCTATCTATACGTTGAATTTATTCCGTATGAATTTTGTGTGGGTGTGTTTTTTATCTTTTGGTGTTACCGAAACGAACTTTATTGATTCCTATTTATTTGTTTTTTTGAATCTGCGCATTTTGCGACGTTGGACGTTGAAGTTGGATGGAATTAATATGCATCCACCAGCAACTTATTATGTCACCGTCCCAAATATTATTTATTCTCCAAAGCTTCTTACAAATTATATCAATTAACACAATGTAAGTCTCATTTATGAATTCAACATTACCTAATCAATTTTCTTAAACTAATTTCTTCGGCAATAGTTTTGAAAACTGAGAATCCTATTGAATGGATCAATTTACTTTCTCACCTCTCGTTAGCAGAGGAATTGAGTTCATGCTAAAAATCGCATATACAGATTTTAGAGAATAATGCCCATATTTATAAAAACTCGTAAAGTTTCAAAACGGCTCGTTATAATTTTTGACAAATAGAATCAAACTTGACAAATAAACCTTTGATTTTTCTTTCAATGTCGACTGTTTTTATTGGATAAATATAATATTTACGAATGTTTATGAATACGGGCATAAGCCCTACAATCCGACTTTAACATTTTTACTATGATATACAGGGTGTCTCTTAAATAGGGGGACATGGCTTAACCACAGATTCCTGAGGCTAAAATAAGACGATTTAACCAAACTTGCTTCTACCGGAAAGTGTTCCATTTAGCCAGAAATCTGCTTCAAAGTTCTTCGAAAAAAAAATTATTTTGCTTATAATAATCGGACGCTTTATTCGATTTGGATGAAATTTGGTATGACAGTTTATATAGTTATAGGTCATCTTTTAAGGTGATACTTGTTATTAATAGTGAACCACTAGTGTATGAAACTTAGGTCTCCCAACATTAATTAGACCGTAACTTTTTAATGGCAATGCCGAAAACGTGAAATTATACATTCAATAGTAAACTTTTGTCTCTCTGTATAATTTGTGATATCTATTACGGTTCACACAGAAAACAATAAAATCTGAGTGTCTGCACTGCTAAATTTTTTAAATAAATTTAATCTAGCAGTCTATCCGTAACAGATATCACAAATTACACAGAGAGACAAAAGTTTACTATTGAATGTATCTTTCTGAAGAAAAATAATTTCACGTTTTCGGCATTGCCATTAAAAAGTTACGGTCTAATTAATGTTGGGACACCTAAGTTTCATACACTAGTGGTTTACTAATAATAACAAGTATCACCTTAAAAGATGACTTATAACCAGGGATGGTAACAGAAACCGGAACCGAAACCATTAACCGAAAAATACCGGAAAAATATGAGAACCTAAACCGAAACCTGTACCGAAATTCGAAACAGATACAAAACCGGAACCGAAAGCAAAACCCATTTTTATTTATCGGTTAACCGCATTGTATACAGGTCTCTTGTTAGTTGTTAAATATTGTAAAGTTTTATTATTAAAATACTTATGTATAAAAAAGTATAAACATATTTTTTTTTTGTCGAAACGTATTTCAATTTTCAACGTAGTACCTCAATCGGGTGGCGCTTGAAATCCGTTACATTTACATAGGCATTTAACATGGGAAATTAGTATATTTTGAATATTTGCTTCCCATTAAAATTTATTGTTATAAAACTTTGTACACGTGTTTGTGGACACTTTTTGCATCATTATAATAATTAATTGTTCAATCAAAATTAATAATATTATTATTCTTGTAAATTACTTTTGCAAAACCGAAACCCTTATAGTAAAACCGGTATACCAAAACCGATTGCTGTATAAAAACCGAAACCCAAATCAAAACCGAATTTTTATTTTCACGCTGACCGAAACCGTAACCCAAACCGATATTTTTTATGGTTACCATCCCTGCTTATAACCATATAAACTGCCATACCAAATTTCATCCAAATCGAATAAAGGGTCCGAATAGTATAAGCAAAATTAATTTTTATTCGAAGCACTTTGAAGCAGAATTCTGGCTAAATGGTACACTTTCCGGTAGAAGCAAGTTTGGTTAAATCGTCTTATTTTATCCTCGGGAATCTGTGGTTAAGCCATGTCCCCCTATTTAAGAGACACCCTGTATAGAATAATCGGATGTAATACATCGCAGAGGCTAAACAACACTAAAGACACCAGTTAACAAATTCAAATGTTTATAACATAATACTGTTTAGTGACATTCTGAAAGCTTTTTCTGGGAAAGTACATTTAATCTTTCTTATTGTTTTATTAATTAAATATTTAAAATTATAGGTAAAATGAATATATGCATCAGAAATATCACCAATCTTGTTAATGAATTGGAAGAATCTCTGACATTTAGAAACTTCCTTATAAAAACAATATTTGGGTAAAGTTCTGTAATTTTTTTTGTTATAAAACGACGGTTCGATAGCGGCGTGCAATACAATACTTATATAACATAAAATGGAAATGGCGAGAGGTATTGTGCTGGCCACAACAGATTTTTTTTTTACTTTTAGCAGACGCCTTATGAATTAACATACTGTTCGCGATTATCGCGCAGTATAAAAATCAATTCTCTTAAATAGACGAGGGAATCTAGAAGTCGTTATATTTTTTTTTCCTTTTGATTCATTTTTATTATCATTTTCTCATATTCCACTTTTCTGACCTTTCTCCTACATTTTCTTTATTTTCGTTACATCCTTTTGCAATGGGGTATGTGACCATAATCGAATTTCAATATATGTCATAATATATAAAAACAAACCTCTATAGCTTCTCATTATAATAATAAAAACTAAACATTAGTTTGTAATAATATTGTTATTAGCAATTTAATGTTTTGGAGAAGGGATCTGTGACGTCAGTAGGGTAGAATGGTAGAAGAAGACAGTCAGACTGAGATAGATACGTTGTGATAGGTTATGGAATGGCGAACGTGACAGCTGCTGTCACTTTCGCCTACCACAATATATCTATCTCAGTCTAACTGTCTTCTTCTATCATTCTACCCTACTGAGTTACAGATCCCTTCTCCAAAGTTTTAATAATTATTTTCTCGTAAACTACAAATAATTAATCAATTTAAAGAAATACGGGTATTTTATTTTCTGGTCTAGTATCATACATGTAAAAATCAAAATTTAGTCACATACCTCATTATCCCTTCGTTGTATTAATCAGTTATGTAATATTTTTTCTCTTTTCATTTTCCTCTTATTTACTCTTCTTCTGGATAATCTGTACTTTCCTTATTCATCTCTGCGTTGTTACCACATTTTTGCTCCTTGTTTCAGACTGAGATCGCGAAGCGGCTAAACGCAATAATCGCTCAGGTCCTGCCGTTTCTCGCTCAGGAACACCAGCAGCAAGTCGCTACGGCGGTCGAGCGGGCCAAGCAGGTCACTATGACGGAACTTAACGCCATCATCGGGGTGAGTCATACTCTAAGTTATTAAATCATAGAATAAGTAGATAGAATAATATGTAGAAGGGATATAATAATGGATCACTGGGATATTTTAAAATCTTATTTTATATAAAGAATTATAGAAATATTGTTTCATTTTATTTATGATGAGTTCTGAAAGCATCTTTCAAAATATAAAGAAATATTATTCGTAAAAGATAAATAAAAATCAAGAGGATAATACCCGATGCACACTACAAAAATTAATGAGCAGTTACTGTGAGTTATTGTATGCACATATGAAGTTGAGACTGTTGACAAATATCAAAATTACAATACAATAAGTAGCACGTGCTTATTACATTCAATATTTTCTGGTTTGTTAATAGACGCAATTTTGACTTCACTCTCAACTTCTCGTGCGCATACTATATCTAACCGTTAATGGTCATTAATTTTTGTAGGGTGTTTCGGGTATAAAACGAAAACTGCAGATGATTTACAATTTTTATATTCGGAACCAAAGTTGAAGATACAGCTTAATTTTTTAATGAACTCCGATCAAGGTCGTTGGTATCATGAACGGATTAACAAATCGGTATTCATTTATCTCTCTCATTTGCAATTACAAGAAACGTGTGCGAAAAGGTTATAAGATATAGCACGCTTGTCTTTCATAAATTCATATTGTTTAGATTAAGTTGGGATATTTAATTTTAATACGATTTTTGTTGTAACAAATAATAATAAAATGTACACTTTATACTTACTTAAAGTTTTATTCAATAAATAACGATTTTAATAAATACTTTGAAAGATATTTGAATTTGTTTTCAGTGTCATAGTGACGTCACAGTGTTGCTATCTTTCTCGCGCAGCGTACTGCAGAAACTGGTGCGAGAGGATAGCAATAGTTTCGCCAAAAATCAAATGCATTAAAATTAAAAACAATTATGACTTTTTAGTTTTTAATACTACAAATTGCTTCAAAATTAAACGAACTTTCATTTAAAATGTGTTCAAACAAAAATCCTAACTCGGTGCAGGCTATGAATAAAAAAACGTATGTCAATTTGTAAATATTTAATTAAATGTCAATTTGACACTAGATATTGTCTTGAATCCTTATTTTAGAAATAGAAATAAATTAGAAAACAGTGTATGGCAATATTCTGTATCCTTATACCGTGAGTATTTTTTAACGTGAAACATTGAGTTTGTCATATCCATAGTTACGACTTCATATTTGATTGACAGCAATGTATTTGCCCGTTCCATTTAAATTGAAACATAGGGAACGAGTCTGACAGAATTATTATATTTAAATATTGTAAGAAATTTAGCGGAATCAGAAAACCACTCGAGAGTACTAAACATATTTCGGGCACAAGGTGCACACAGTATTTTTCTACATCTAAATTTAATTTTTAGAAAACAGGTATAATTATTTAAACAAAATTAAACTCTAATGACATCTTGTCAATATGACAGATAACCGTTGAATTTTTCTATAAGTTACGAGTATGATTTGACATTTGATTGACAGCAATGTATTTGACTGTCTCATTTAAAATGACACATGGGGAATGAATTTGACAGAAGTATTATATTTAAATATTGTAAGAAATTTAGCCGAGTCAGAAAACCACTCGGGCACAAGGTGCACACTATATTTTTTTAAACTAATTTTAATTTAGAATTCAGGTATAATTATTTAAACAAAATTAACCTCTATTGACGTCTTATCAAATGTCAAATTCGTTCCCTATGTTTCATTTTAAATGGAACGGGCAAATACATTGCTGTCAATCAAATGTCAAGTAACCATGGATATGACAAACCCAATGTTTCACGTTAAAAAATACTCACGGTATATTATCTTTTCACCTTAAAATTACACTCCACGATCAGTTTTGACAACTTGAATTTTGAAATGAATAATGATTAGACATACGTTTCTGTTGTTCATAGCCTACTCATGGGTAGTACGAAGTTCCTCGGAGTACGGTGTGACCAGAACCGTAAAGTCAGTCAAAATATCCATACCGAGTAAAACTCCAAACTGAATGAAACAAGTACTTTTAACTCAAAGTTACGCTCTTGCCCCATTTTCGGGGAAAGTGCAGTGTAGTTGACATTTTGTAGAATATTCTTTCAAAATGAAAATTTGCAAGGAAAATTAGAATCCTAGTTTTTACTAATTATTCAGTAATAACTGTGGAATGCATTTGATACCGACCGCGTTCAATAATTATATACCAAACTAAAAATAAAGGCTGTGTCCAATGTTGCATTTTGGCATTTAGTATTTAGGATTTAGGTCTTCTTCACATAAATACAACTCCGAATGGCACACTCATCGACCTATAAACTAATAGACGCAGCGTACGAGCAAAACGCTTGTCCCGCCATAACGGTGCAGACACAGTATCTCTATCCTTCAACAGTACGGAAGTTAAGAAAACGCGGCAAAATAAAAAATTTGATTTGTCCCTACTTGTTATTGCATAATTCGTTTTATTATATATTTTTAATATAATCTTTATATACATATGTATATTATTGGGGACAAATAATAATTAATAAGAACTTACATATGAAATGACACAGCTGAACCGCGTACGTACTGCTGACTGCACGAAATACACCGTTTCACCATTATTTTGTCGCACACACACCTCACAACACATATATTTACGTATATATTGACAGAAATAATTGTAAATGTTCTCCAAAAAAGTAAATAATACGCAGTCACGAAACGTCAAATGTAGATTTTGACAACTATTTAGTGATAGAGAGCGATGTATAGAGGTTTACATATGTCTGAAAAAGATGTACAATGAGTACGAACGTATGCGCAGTATACTTTAACTGAGAACTTCCGTACTGTTGAAAGACAGAATGTATATTTCTATCCTTTTATGTTGAAGCATTATTCTAACAATAAAAGAATAGGAGACACCTATGCCCAGTTGCACCAACAAGGCTTAAATCTTAAGCGATCCTTAAAACAAAAATCGAAATTTTGACAGCAATGTAAAGACATTTCATTTCGATGCAATATTGTCAATTTAAGGAACGCTTAAAATTTAAGTTACGTTGGTGCAACCGGCCATTAGTCCATTAGTTTAAAGGTCGATGGGCACACTAGTGATATCCATTGGTTTGTATGGCAACACTTTAGAACAACAAAAATTAATTATACAATTCGATTTCAATTTGATGTTTGACAATAAATGTTAATATTATATTTCATAAAATAGAAGCTAAGAAGGTATTCTTTACAGTAAATTTGACGTTTTGTACAAATTATAGCAACGAATATGATTTGTTTAATTAGTGCGCGTCAACTTCGAGGCATATACTTCTGCAAAACCCTAAAATCTAATTCCTAAAATCCTAAATAATCATTAAATTTAGGGCATATAAACTTAGGATTTAAATATTAGGGTGATAAAAGTGCATCATCGGACACAGCCTTACAAGTTTAAATCCCCAATGTACACTTATCTCATTTCATCTTATTTGTTTTTGAGGTGCAGCCTACCCTAAATGATAACTGTGAATGGCATATTCTACAATTTCGATGTCGCCCAATATTAATTAAATGTTAAAATTTATATTTCTCTACAAAAAAAATGTTGAAATGTTATGAAACTTTTGTCCAATAAAAAATATCATTTTGAATTTTCAGAGTTAATGTCGCAAACTTCAAACAATAACAAAATTCTCTAACATCTTAAATGAATGCCCGTATTCATAAACACTCGTAAAAATTTTAAACGGTTCGTTATAATATTTATCTAATAAAAATAGTCGACATTGAAAGAAAAATCGAAATTTTATTTGTCAAGTTTGATTCTATTTGTCAAAAATTATAACGAACCGTTTTGAAACTTTACGCGTATTTATGAATGGCCACATGACTTTATGATTAGAGATATGATAAAATATCCCAGTTTTCCAGAATCTATTATTAATTTATCTTCAAAATTTTGGTGTTATTTGCATGAGAACCGATTTAGATTTTCCCAAATAAAATTTCTATTGAATTGATTCTATTCTAACAGAACAAGACATTGAGTGAATAAGTTATTTAGTAAGGTAGAAGTTGTAGGTAGTTCTCAATATGGTGGCATGTGGTAACTGTAACTGTTCCAAACATCTGTAGTCGATTAGATGCAAAATGGATCTTGGTGGAGTGCATTGTTACTCATTCTCTTCCAAGTTCTTTGGTTCCGGTGGGACGACATGCCAAGCACAAACTTACACAATGCAACAAGACTAAACAGAGCGGTGCATAAAGAAGCATATGCATTTTTTATACTTAACTGCAATTATACGACAGAGGAAAGAAAACGTAGAAGTTTTGCAAGTTTCTCCAGCAAATGTTGCTTTTGAAAATTGAATTATTTTATTGATATTTTGATTATACATAAATGAAATTCATAAAAATGTAAAATCAGTCGTTCAAAAATATTTGATGATCTTCATTTTCGTATTTTCTTGTGGAATCTTTTAACGACAATTTTTATACTCTTTTCAAAAGCGATGAAACTAATGGTCTACTTGGGTTGTTTTATGACAAATTTAACTTACATATTTATAATTTAGATTTTAAAATAGAAACTTGCTTAAAACGCATACGATGGTTTATAAACGATTTACAAATTTATAAATTTGAAATTAGAATATAACTGTATTTATATTTATAATGTAAATTTTAAATTCGACCAATGACAAGAGAGAACTATTGAACATGGCGGTAAGGTATGATTTTGCTTCATCCGTCAGCTGTTTTTTCTATTTGTAAGTTGTTGATATTTTGAAAATGGATTCATAGGAACAAATTGGTATTTTGTTTTTTATTAATAAGAAGTATTCGCGAACATCGTAATTTGCAGTGGCGCACCCAAGGGGGTGCAAAGGTGCACGTGCAGCCACCTTAAAGTGGCGGCTCGTGGATCAGACAATGAGGAAGTTTAGCTATTTTTTTTATTCTTTTATTCCATGGGAAATGACTTGAAAAATGATGTAACATGTTTAATTTTTTTCAAAAATGCCCAGATTTTCCGGAAAAGCCGATTTTAAGCTGTGATGACGTCGGTAGAGGCTAGGCGCAACGTATGTCCACTGATACACTGACGCACGCGGTTACGGTTACTAGTGAAGCGCTTTTACGCTTTGTTACGACCTACGTTCAAGTGGTTCGATTTCACCGTTCTGTCTGAGGTTGCGCATAACTGACTTGTGACGTACTTAAAGTTTACCCAAAAAATATTAATTATAAATAAATGGAGCAATAATTTTAATTTTTAATTTCAATTTCAGCAGTCATTTGTGTTATATTTGTGAGAAAATAGTATGTTATGTAGAATTTTTACCATGCTAAACTTCCCCATTGGATAGGCGCAAAATAAAAAACAAAGATATATTTTACATTAAAATCTTTTTCCCTGTTTCGGACATCGGACTTAGAATGACATATTCTACCATGTTTATTTTGTTTATTGAAATTGGTGTGACTGCATTAAATACCCAAAATATCTAAGCAAAAGACAAAATAATCACTGTCACCAGCCTAACTATTCTACCAAAAATATTAGATATGCGTCGGATATTCTGTCATTATTCGGTATTCGGCAATGCGGCCACTTTTTGTTTATTCGGTTATAGCCGAATTATTCAGTTATATGTACTGGAAATGCGGGACTCTTATTTATTTCTGAAGTTAGTAATTCATTCAAAACAAAAATATTTTTTCATATAAGTAGTTTTTATTTATTGAAAAATGATAACGGGTGGTCCAATAAGAGTGCAACATTTAAAAGTCCAAGTATTTTTTTTAAATCAACTATGCTGTGTTCTAATGGGGATTCTAGCTCAATCGAATTAAAGGAAAATAGTAAAAAAATACGAATGTATATGCTGAATAACGAATATTAATAAAAAAATGAAATGGTATAATTGGGATATTTCGGAAATAAGGGGTTTTTTGTTATAGCGCTTCGACACGTATATGAAATCTATATATAATATTTTGATTGGCGACCGAAAGACCGTAGCGTATTAGGAGATGGCGGTTACTATGGACAGTTTGATATAAAAACACATAAATGTGACGTCATGTCAATCTTTTCAAAATTCGGGAGACCATAACTCGCTGATTAATAGTCTTAGTTTTCCTAATATTTTTAGATGAAATTATATAAAAAAAAAATGGTGGAATCCCCATTATGTACGACGTGCGCAATTAAGCAATCAACAATACAAAAAAAAATCCTGATATTATTAAAAAATCATCTTTTTCATTAGCGTCTAACAAATTCATGGCTATGAAAATAACATTGTAACCTAAAAACTGAACTGATAACTGGTGAAACATTAAATGACAAGATACTGATTGGTCAGGTCCAGAATTTCGAAATCGAACATAAACCAGAGAGAAAATTGTAAATTTTAAATCAAAATTTCTAAATGTGAATTCATAAATTAAATTAATTATAAACCAGATTTAATTTATCCGACTTTGTATTCTTGATAACCGAGATCCCATTGGTGAGCTGGTCAAAAAACAGATACCTTGTCTTATACTTATACAAAAGACAAATAAAAAAAACGCATTTGCATGTTGACAAATACTTTTGAGCGATTAAAACTTAACAGCCCGATTCACAAAAAGGTTTAAGCTAATCCTCATTTTTGGATTAGCGAATTCTACTCTAAATTTGACAGTTTATAACTTCAAATATAATCTAATCTATCACTAGTATATATCTTTATTGATATCATGAAAATTAAATTTTAAATACCGGAATAGAATAGAATTCACTAATCCAAAAATGAGGATTAGCTTAAACTTTCTTGTGAATCTGACTGTAAAAGTTTGTCTAAAAATATTTCTTTTTAAAACTGAAAGTTTTATAAATTGCCAATTTTAAACAATCATGCAAATATTATAATTTTAGAACAATAAACTTTAAGAAGTATCTTGACATATTTATTTACCCTAAAGCTTGATTAATGGCATATGTGTTCCGGCCTGTGGCACTGGCAGTAAGTTTGTGTGTATGGTATGGCTGTTGACTTAAACGTACAACATAGTTCTTGTGATGTTTACCAACCTGCTTGTTGTTCTTTGCAGCAACAACAGCAGCAGGGACTTCAACAGTTGCTTGTAAGTAGTACACTACAGTATTCAACTCTACTCATTAGTTATTTCTGCATGATGCGTATTCTTGGGTATTTATTGCCTTCTGTTCTGGTATAAAGTCTTTTTGTTTGCTGTTATTTTGCTTCTGCTATTGTTGGTAATAAAGGTATTTCATTTTCATAGTTTTCTTATTTTGCAATACATATTTTTTTTCTGATTTATTGTGTTTTGTCTTTAATCATGTGGAGCTAATAACTGCTGTATTACATGTTACATTTTTGTCAATCTTAATAGCTTATTGTTCTTATTCATTTTTACAATCGTGCAATATTTAATGTCACTTTTGTTCTATTATATACGGTGATATACCTACAGCTACAACGTTTCCTAAATTTTTATTCCAGCATTTCTATGTTTATACGAAAGGTCGTTATTATATTTCCGGACTAGTCATGAAAAGAAAAGATTAGAACAGCAACAATAATTTATTTTTCAATATAGACCTTTCCAGAATGACGTTACCTGCCCTCCACAGGAGTGATTTTAACATCACTTTTGAATATTTTTAAAAATTATTTAATTATATATCTTATGATAAATATCGAGAAATTTTGATTTTGATACAATTCATTATGGGGTCCCGTGGCCGCGTGCCTGAGTGTCTGGTCGCGAACCTGGGGGAACTGGGTTCGATCCCGACAGACGCCAAATATTTCCAATTTTAAATGGCACAAAAGGGATCCCTGTGGTGCATTCTCCACGCCAGCTATGAGTGTCCGTGAGGTGACGCCTGTTAAGCGCCCACACAGTAAAATGAGTGAGTATTTTTTAACGTGAAACATTGGGTTTGTCATACCCATGGTTACGATTCGACATTTGATTGACAGCAATGTATTTGCGTGTCCCATTTAAAATGAAACATAGGGAACGAATTTGACATTTGACAAAACGTCAATAGAGGTCAATTTTGTTTAAATAATTATACCTGCTTTCTAAATTAAATTTAGTTGTAGAAAAAATATTGTGTGCACCTAGTGTCCGAGTGATAATATAATACTTCTGTTAAATTCATTCCCTATGTTTTAAATGAGACAGGCAAATACATTGCTGTCAATCAAATGTCAAGTAGTAACGTAAAATTCAGCGGTTATCAGTCATATTGACAAGATGTCATTAGAGGTTAATTTTGTTTAAATAATTATACCTGTTTCCTAAAAATTAAATTTAATTGTAGAAAAAATACCTTGAACCTTGTGCCCGAAATATGTTTAGTGCTCTTGAGTGGTTTTCTGACTTGGCTAAATTTCTTACAATATTTAAATATAATTCATCTGTCAAATTCTTCCCTATGTTTCATTTTAAATGGGACGCGCAAATACATTGCTGTCAATCAAATGTCGAATGTTTCACGTTAAAAAATACTCACGGTATAGCGTCATCATTACCGATGTCTACATGTGTTGTAGATACTGGCACACCCAGAAATGGGTAATATGCCGTGATGATATATTTATATTTAGTTATTTATTTATACAATTGATTCATAAAATTAAACCATAAATTTTTCCATGGCTCCATCATTGAGTAAATTATGTATAAAATTTATTTCTGACAACTGCCCCTCACGAAATTCATTTGTTCTGGATTGATCTATAGGCCCCTTGCTTTTGGATACAAGTATTACATCGTTTCAATAACATTTTTAATCCATTACAAAAATATTTCAACTGCCGCTATAAGTTTGTTTTCGTCCCTAAATTTTGTTCCCTTAGTGTTATTTTTTTAATTTGGAAACACGAAATAGTCTCAGGGAGATAAATCTGGACTATAAGGCGGATGGTCAATTTCTACGAAGCCACATTCAGCAACGGCAACTTTTGAAAGTCTATTTGTGGCCCTGGTGCAACAGGACACTTTGCGTGACAACACAAACTGACAGATATTAGAACTAATATTGCTGCAATTGTTTTGTACATTGTTGCACACGTTACCAAGACATATGCGATTAAAAAACAATATAATGAAAAATTACATTAAAATTGGAAACTGCCTAATCCGGGAATCTAAAAACGACTCCTCGTATTTTTTCATAAACATTAAAAGCTTCTACTGATAATACATAATTTTCTCACGATCTATGAGATCGGTAAAGCGTGCATTATACGATAAAGTTTTTCTTTTCAAGGACTTGAAAAGTTTTCTCTCTCGTACAATGATGTGAGTACAAGAAAGACAGATGCATAGACTTTTAACGAAAAACTGGAACATGTGCTACTTTTTCTTAAAAGTCCCTATAAGTTTTGACTGTCAAATAACTGTCAAATGTTATTTGTATTTATATTTTTGATGTGTACAAGTGTGGTATTATAAGTGATTAATATTAAACTGAAAAATGTCAAAATGGGATAGAGAAGTATATATATGTAGGTATAACTTAAATTTTGACACTTGGATATTTTAATTCATGTAAAACTTGATCGTGTAAATACAGGGTATTAAAAAATAAGTGTCCCAAATTATGTGGGCATATAGTAGACCAAAAAAAGTTTAATCAACATGGGTCCGAACTTCAACTGTTTTCGAGATAAAAGGCAATGAAAAATGAGTTTTTTCGGTGTTTCTGTTTACCTCTGCTATCTCGAAAACTGTAAGAGTTACGACTTTGATTAAATGAGACATTTTGTTTACCTTTCACAGGTCATCTTTGATGTGTTTTTGTTTTTCACAAAAAATCGAATAATTGTACTAAGACAAAAGTTGTGGCGCCCTTGGCCAATATTTAGTTTTCAAATAACTTCGTAACTATTAGAAAGTGAAAAAAATGTTTCATATAATATGTTATTGTTTTTTTATAGTCTATTTACTGGCATAGACATAATTTTATTCGACCACTATCTTAGTCTGCTTTTCTTCGATTCTAATACAAAATGGCCTCTTTCTCGAAAACAGTTGAAGATTGGACCCATGTTGATTAAACTTTGCTTACTCATTTTGGTCAGTACTATATGCCCTCATAATTTGAGACACTTATTTTTTAACACCCTGTATATTTGTAAAGTCACTTTTCAAGTCACTTGAAAAGAAAAACTTCATCGTATAATGCACGCTTAATATGTATGTATATCACTGTACTTTTTACCAATTTACATACATATCATAAATCATTGGGTTCCACTAGATAGCAAGAGGCTAAAATTCTGAAAATCCTGAGATTCTGACATCCCTAAATCTCAGTATTTCAATATGTTCACAGTTCGCTCCAAAAAATCCAAAATTTCCAGAAACCAAAGTTATTCTACCTAAAAATAAATAAATAACAGTGAGATCCGAGGCATTCTCTTAAAGGCAATTGTTTAAACTTGTTCGATTTATAACGAACTATTAAAAAAAATTGATATTACTATTATACCGAGAGTTTATTTTATCAGTAAACATAGGGTATATCATTGCCATAGTTACGGTATGAAAGTTTGACAGCAATGTATTGAAGCGTTTATTTTATGAGTAAACATAGGCGTTTAACATGGAAAGCAGTTTTTTGTAAATACAAAGTGTGTGGCAAAAAATCAAGCCATGCTATTGAACATGATAATAGTACATTACATCTTGTACATTATTTAATATTACTGCATAAATTACAATTACAAAAATTGTCAAATAAATATTTGTTTCACTTTTTTATTATGCAATATGAAAAGATTTATAAATGTCTCCGTGGCGCAGTGGTTATAACAGTAGCTTCTGAAATTTTTGGTTGGGGTTCGATTCCCCGTTGGGGTAATTATTTTATTTATGTCTTACTAGTGTGTTATTGTTTTATAACAACCTCAACATTAGGTCCGTTATTGCGTAAATAATACCCTAGGGCGTATTAAGTTGCTATGGTAATGTTGAAAACAAACTGAGGTTAATAATACTGATACTAATATAAAGTGCAGTTAAGGTTAAAAAGCATTGTGAATTGTAGTCGTTTATAATCATATTTGTTTCATCACAAATACAAACCAGCATACCTCTTATTCTTAGCGATAACATTGCTCGTCCATATTGACAGAAAAATACCACAAGAAATATATTTTTTGTTTGAAAAAATGCTTTGTTTACAGAAACAAAATATTACCTAGATATCGCATTCACAGGCTACTTTGTAAGTTGTATTAAAATTTTGTGATTTATTATTTTTGTTTGATAAATTCTAGTCAGACAAAATGTTTATTAAGAATTTCTAGTAAGACATAAAACGTTGAAGGCACCACGGGTGTTAAACGACAATAATGCCTTCGGTCAACGTACTCGCCTCGGGCCAGAGGCCCTCGACAGTACACTGTTGATTTCAGGCATTATTGTCCTTATAACAACCCTTGGTACCTTAATTACTATTTTTTTACATAAAAATTGTTGAACTTTTAAAAATCAGTTTATATTTCCATATTACAATCATTTAAAAATAATAATAACATTGTAACTATGGCAATGATATACCCTATGTTTATTGATAAAATAAACTCTCGGTATTTCTGTTTATCAAAATTCATCAAATTGTATTAAAATATGATTTCATCGAGATTTTGACTGTTGAAACTGGCCGGCAAATCATTCACCTCATAGTTAATCTTAACCAAAAATCCTCCTCAAGATCACACATCTATTCATTCACATTTTTCATCCTTCAGTACCATTACTAATCCATCTACCAATAATTTACAACATATCTATCTCATCCATTCATTCTCATCACAATGTTTCACTTTTTCTTCCTTAGCAACAAATCCACGCCCAGCAGCTCCCCCACGGTACCCACGGCCCCCTACCGATGGGCCCCCACCCAGGGCTCCCCGGTATGGGCGGAGCGGGGGCAGGACTCCTCGCCTTCGGTGCTGCAGCAGGACTTGCAGCAGCTGCAGGAGCGGGGCCCGCTGCAGGGGCACCGCATGCGACGGGGCATCCCCACCCGATGATCAAAGCGGGGGATCGAGAGGAGAAGCCTGGAGGAGAGGAGAGATTGGTAAGGGGATATTTATTTGTACGTACAATTTTTTTTATTACTTATTACACTAAAATAATCTTTATTTAAGTACGAAAATTATGGGGCTCAAATGCTGTCCATTTTCACGGAAACAAATATGGAGGCGCTCTAAGAAATTGGTTGCTATTCTCTCTAACAATCTTCAACAAATTTCTGTACTGCATTATTACAGTCTTTGGTAGATTAATGGAGAAATAAGTATTATTATTTTATTGTCATCTTTGTGCAGGCAGGTCTACAAGTTTAGATTTCATTACGAAGTATTTTAATAAAGACACTAAGTAATTATTATCTTGTAGTTATACCCGGCAAAATATTATCTTGCTTTACAAAATACAAGGAGCAAGCATTATTTTTACTCGGTTCCTTTCCCATATTTAAAAGATGAATGCATAACTTACGTCTACCAATTTTTTCAAATTGACAAATTTCTCTAATAAATTTTTCTATAGAATTTAGGTTCTTGTTTTCGGGAAATTATGGAAATTAATTATTTCTGGATTTCTGCGTGCTAATGACGTACATAAATTAAACGCAACTAAAACGTGTTGAAGTTTTAGATTTTGTTATTATACTTTATTTCACGTAAAAATAGCGTTGGTTTAGTTAGGGATATATAAATTCTACCCTTTGATTGGTCAGAATATAAACCTATTTCACAGAAACGAAACAAATATCGCCTGTCAGTTGTCAAATAAAATCTACAAAATTAAGTGATGTTTAACCATATTTTGTTGCAATTTTAGATTTTGACATTTTTACAGATAAATTTATTTATTATTGACAAAGCTTGGTTTCACAAATTTAAATTATTTATTCAATGCATGTAAAAACGGTCGGCTCTTAAAAGTAATCTACTATTTTCTTACGTAAAATGAAGTATAGCCTACAAATTTCAATCCACTCGTGATTTATTTGTTAAATAAGTGACAGAAACGATGCGTTCGCCGCTACCTCGGCTAGGACTTACTACCATGTACTAGTTCATATTTTCGCCGCTAGACGTCATATTGCTCTATTTCACTAGCGAATAGTTCTCATCATCGACTGTTACAGTTCGACCATCGTCGTTTTCAAAAAAGCAAGGTCCAATGATTCCGTCTGAGCACATTACGCACCAAACGGTAACTTTTTGGGCATGTAATAGTGTCTCGTGAATTGCTTTTGGATTTTCCTCACCCTATATGGTGCAATTTTTATGCTTATTAACATATCCAGATAGGTGGAAATGCCTTATCAGAGAAGAAGATTTTCCCTGAAAAATCAGTATCAAAAATTCCATGCTCTAAAACGCAATTTGTGTAAATTCTTCGCTGTACATGATCCACTTCGTAAGTGTGTAGTTGCAAACTAATATATGACACATTGAAAACACGTGCTTATTGACAGCTGTTTGATTTATAACGCTGTAAACATAGGAAACTCAAATTGGATCACCCATTATAGGTACACGTTATTTCAAGAAAACCCCACAGGAAGAAATCACACAATGATAGGTCGGACGTTTCTACGACGGAAACACAGCCCTCGCCCGACTTGTTAATGTGTGGTTTCTTCCTGTGGGATTTTCTTGAAATCACATGTATATGAAAACAAACCAGACAAACTGAAAGAAGAAATTTTTCAGGACATCTCACAGATCAACAAGGTCTGTTGGAGAGAGTAGAAACCAACTTCAGGAAGCGCTTTCAAATTTGTCTCCGGGAAAATGGACACCATTTGAACGATATAATTTGTCGTACTCAAGTAAAAAAAAATGCATGTTTGATCGTACATATTTCTGCCAATAAATGTTCTTTACACTCAAAAACAGCGGTGTTTTGTTAATTCCAAAACGTCCATATCCCGTGTGTAGCTGCACTTAAAAAAAAGCTGTATCAATGGCTTAAAAATTGGAATGATATAGATCTTTATTTTTAAAATAATGTTTGTTCTACTTTTAATTTTAAAACATTGTGAAAATTTGTTGAGTAGCCTTAAACACTTTCAACTAACTAATCTTCTCTTCATACAACATAATAAAACGGCTGGCCACCTTCCAATTCAACGGTTCAGTTTTTGAGTGAGAACAACGCGTTTTAAAATACCAGCAGTCAGGAGTATCACATTTATAATTAGTAGAATAAATAAACAGAGCGTTTATGTTCGAATGTGCGGAGTGTAATGTTCGATTGCCAAGCCAAGACTATTATGATGAAGCCACAAGCCAAGAACTATTCTGCGCATTTGTTTGATTTAACTTAAACACTGTTGATTTATAATGTCATTTACAATTAGATGATACAATATTAGATGATTACGTGCCAAGATTATTTTCTACTCTACTTATTACGATACGAGATTCAATTTGAACTAGTTATAAAACAAAAAATCTGGAGTGAGATCACGTAAAAGTGAAAACGATATTGCGATTATCGAGAAGTGAAAATGATATTCGTTTCCTTAACGATCACGTAAAATTTGTCACTCACTACGTTTTCAACTTCGGTTATTTCCGTAAAGTGATTACATTTTGCGAAAACGATATCGTTTATAGACTAATGTTTTTGTATTAAATTGTAGTTTTGACAGATAATTTATAGAATGTCATTAAAAAATTTAATCTAATATCAAAACGTATTATTCTGGCATTTCGTTCATAATAGCAATCCTATAAGAATTGAAAAAAGGTAGAAAAAATATTTCTAAATATACAGGGTGTCTCTTAAATAAAGGGACATGGCTTAACCACAGATTTCTGAGGATAAAATAAGACGATTTAACCAAACTTGCTTCTACCGGAAAGTGTACCATTTAGCCAGAATTCTGCTTCAAAGTTCTTCGAAAAAAAATTAATTTTGCTTATAATAATCGGACGCTTTATTGGATTTGGATGAAATTTGGTATGACAGTTTATATGGTTATGTCATCTTTTAAGGTAATACTTGTTATTATCTATCCAAATGTCAAACAAGTAATTTTTAATAATAATTACAAGTATCACCTTAAAAGATGACCTATAACCATATAAATTGTCATACCAAATTTCATCCAAATCGTATAAAGCGTTCTGTTATTATAAGCAAAACTAATTTTTTTTCGAATTTCAAGTACGTAAAGTATAAATGGGCCACATTTAAATAACGGCGCATAGCCTTCGGGCAGGCTGCGGAAAATGATCAATTCATAAACTTTAATTTTGTGTAAAAACTACAAAATATTAACTACAAAACACAAGCTAGAATCGTTATCTCTGTTGCTTCGCAGGATGCAATAGTTATTAAAATTTCCTTTCTTAGATTTATTCTTGTAATCAATATTCTTGGGCTGGAATCAAAATATGCTTTGTTGTAATCAACACTTTTACAGTTACTAGAATATCAACAATGCCAGAAAATATTTCTTTTAGGTAGTTCTTTCTACTAACTAAGAAAATATCTAATCAACAAGATTTCAATTTTCTATCATAATTTTCAAAAGAGTAAAAATATTGCTATAGTAAATCATATACGCATTTGATTCTTTGCAACATGCTAGTATTAAAACATTCGTGAATTTTTCGTAGATTCATTCTTGTAATCAATATTCATTTTATAATTTTCGTATTTTATTATAATTATTTCATTTTCGCCTTGCTAAAATACCTTTCAAATTTAATGTATTAATTTATTTTTAAATCATTTATAATGACATTTCTTTCCAAATCGTCAAATTTAACTCACTGCTCACTATATTCTTTTACTTAAATGTAAGTAAATTAGAAAAAGATATACCTATACCCAAATGTATGAAATAAAAAGGCACCTAAGAAACGACTATCGTTTTCACATGCTTTGCGAGTGTCGACTAGAATTCACATTTTTTTCGGCCCAAAACGATATCGTTTTCGGTTTTCACTATTTACGTGATCACTTTTTCACTTGTCGACAGTCGCAATATCGTTTTCACAGTTACATGATCCCACTCCTGATGTGGCCAGCACATGACCTCCTGCCAATTCCATGTTTAAAATAGCAATGAGCTTTAAGTAAAGTATTACTTCCGATTGATCGTTTGTAAACAAAATCTAATTGTTGTTGTTTCTGTATCAAGGTGAGCATTGTGCAATAACAAGTAGATAACTTTATTATAAGCCCTTCTAAATTATAGTTTCAATATTTCAACTTTGTTATATTTGTAAGTCAAAATTCTGTTTAGAAATAATTATCATTTTTCTCACAAATCTCTGTTTAGTCTAGATGTGAACTGCTCAGACATTTATTGTGTTCACAATTAAATATAAGTTATTGCAAACTTAAGCGCAGGGTTGTTATTTAGCTATGGATGCTGTCTGATGACCCCTGCACTCCTCAGATAGGCCCTACTGAAGAGATAACCGTTTGTTTAAGTCAGTCTAGGTGAAAGATTCATTCAGTAAGGACATGGAGTAAGATGTTAGTTTTGGCTCGCGTTCTGCCTCTGAAATTTTAGATCGGAGTTAAATTTCCTTTTTACAATAAAAATTGTTCAACTTTTAAAAATCTGCCTAATAAATAAAGAGAAAATAATTGACAATAATTGATTGCAAAAAATCAAAACATTGATATAATAACAATAACAATGTACTATATTTTCTTTTCATTTTAATAAACAGTATTTTTTTATAAATACAATAAAAACGTAATAAATTCACAAATTTATATTTCATTTATTTTTATTTATTTATTTTTTTTATGTCCGTATCTAAACCAACGCTATTTTCGTACATGAAATGAAATATAATAAATAAAATGTGGCGACCTTGACCAATATTTAATTTTGAAATAACTTCGTAAGTATCAGAAATTAAAGAAAATGTTTCATATAAAATTTTATTATATTTTTATAGTCTATTAAACTGGCATAAACAAAATTTTGTTCAATCACTATCTTTGTCAGTTTTTCTCTGATTCTAATAAAAAATGACTTCTTTCTCGAAAACAGTTGATGATCAGACCTATATTGATTAAGCTTTTTTATTCATTTTGGTTTACGACCATTTTCATAATAAATATAGTCACTTTACTTTTAAAGTTTGATCTAAAAGTGAATAACGTTTGATAATTTCACTTTAAGTTAAAGATATTAGTTTAAAGTTATAAATATAAATAAATAAATATATCATCACGGCATATTACCTATTTCTAGGTGTGCCAATCTGCTTTGTCGCAGATATCGGTAATGATGATGACATATTTGTACCGTGCGGGAGTTTACCAGACGTCACCGCACGGGCACTCATTGCTGGCGTGGAGAGTGCACCACAGGGGTCACTTTTGTGCCATTTAAAATTCGAAATATTTGGCGCCGGTCGGGATCGAACCCGGTTCCCCCAGGTTCGCTACCAGACACTCAGGCACGCGACCAAGGGACCCCATAGTTTAAAGTTCTTTAAAATAAAGTCATCTGACAGTTCCTTTAATTTTAAGTGAAATTATAAAATGTTTTTCTTTTCACTTTATATCAAACTTTAAAAGTAAAGTGATTTTATATTTATTATGAAAGCAGCCGTTAGTATTGTATGTCCTTAAAGTTTGTACTCGAAGTTGTGAAATATTCTGTATAAACGCTCCAATGAATCTGTGTAAAACATTCAACTAATACAAGTGATACTATTTTCGTTATTATTAAGGGATTTATTTTATTTTTATATATAATTTTTATTTATGTTTTATTTGTTTGTTCCAGAACTCAGTATCACCTGGAGAACGAGATAAGTACAGGTCCAGATCACCGCCAGATGTGGAACAAGAAATAAAAAGAAGAAAAGAAGATAAATTAGGGCATGTAAGTGCTTTTTAATATATATCATTGTTTATCATTATTACAAGTTCTGATTATACACGATATTGTAGTCATAATTTAGTCCAGATTTTCATTCATATTGATATTTTTATATTTAAATTAATTAAGAAAATAGTGTTGTTTTACAATTTTTACTTAAGAATATACATTTATATATTTAATTTTGTTTGTTTACATTAATTGATACCCGTATAATATTTTTCATAATATCCTGATTTTAAAAGCGCTGAAGTTTCCTGGTTTTTAATTAATTGATATTCAAATATATTGAGCGTTAAAAAACCGGACCAGAATAATTGAAAAATGCTTAATCAACATGGATTTGTAAATAAAACATTATTTGGGTTTAAGTACTGTAAATTTTTTGTTATTATTTATGAAATATGAATTCTGAAAACTTCTTTCAGTATAGAATTGTAAATTAACCATTAAATTATACTTTTCCTGGTATCTTGTGAAGTTAAGTTTCTTTGTGATGACTCGCCTACCCAACGTGATTCTTTGTGGAAAAATGGAACAAAAAACTTTTTTTTTCATCTTTACTTTTTACCTCTCGCTAAGAGAGGTATTGGATTCATGCTAAAATTCGCATATCCAGATTTTAATGAATAAGTACGATTTAAGGTCCCTAGAATCCGATTATAACATTTTTAAAATGATGTCTTTGTGTGTGTATGGATGTGTGTACGTCTGGATGTTGGAGGGACAATTCCTCAAAAACTATCAGACTTAAGACCTGTTTAACTATGAATTCCTCAATCTGACATTCTTGGGAAGGGCTGAAATGGTTTTGGTAACAATTGGACAACCGGAAGTAGTAGTACCTTAAAAAAAAATCTTCTAAATATTATTTTTTGAAAGTTTTTGTTACTACTAATATTGAAGAACATAAAATTCTCCATCTAATACACTTCAAATTTTTATTATATCTTGTATAGATTTAAAGATAAAGACACTATAATATATAGAATAATTTAATCGTAGAAGCTATAGCACTAAGGAAACCACTTGACAAATTCAAATGTGTCTAACATAGTTCGTAAATGACAGATATCAAGTACATTTAATCTTTCTTATTGTTTATTAATTAAATATTTGAAATTATAGGTAAAATGTGTATATCCATCAGAAATACCGCCAATCTGGTTAATGAATTGGAACAATCTCTGACATTTAGAAACTTCCTCATACAATGACATATAGATATAATTAGAATTATATGTTTGCAGAAGACATGTTAAATACAATAAAAAACAATATTTGGGTAAAGTTGTGTAATTTTTTGTTATAAAACGACCGGCAATACAATACTTATATAGCCTAATATGGAAATGGCGAGAGGTCTTGTGCTGGCCACAACAGATTTTTTAGTTGGATGTTTCGGGAATCCAACCGACTCCCAGCTTAAGATTACATGTCTTAGGCAAGGTTTACATTTTTGAATTATTTTGAAAATTATGTTATCTCATAAAACCCCGAATGATTGTAGCGCGAAGGCGCGCGAAGGTCTTCATCTCCACCCTGGTTTCTGAGAGAGTAAATCATATGTTATTAAACAGTTTTTAAATAAAAATTGGTTTTACATACAAGGACCTTCGCGCCTAGATCATTCGGAGTTTTATGAGATAACACAATTTCAAAAATGTTAATCTTGCCTAAGACATGTAATCTTGCTGAAGTTGGGAGTCGGTTGGATTCCCGAAACGTCCAATTAAAAACGTAAAGAAAAGAAAAGGTTTTTGTTCTCTTTTTTTTACAAAGAATCACCTTGGATAGGCGAATAAAGTCATCGCAAAGAAACATTTTTTAGATTCTATTAAAATATTTCTTTATCACGCAGCTTCTGGAAAAAAAGGAACAAATATAATGTTTGTCAAAAATGAATGTTTTATTTTAGATTGATCACAATAGGTACTCCACAAGTTCACCTTCCATTTCAACACAGGCTTCGCATCTTTTTATAAAGGTTTGTCGTACTTTTTCAAAAATTCTTGCTTTTAATCGAATATTATTCGCCGTCACCTATTTAAGTTTTATTTTAACTAATTAAGCTGTTAATTTTCAATCAAAATCAAAAATATAGCATCGATATTATAAAAATGTCTCAATCATTAATCAAACTCATTAACACACTTAATATATACAGGGTTAGTTAAAAGTATGGAGACTGCAATTTATTGTCGTTAATATTCATTTTAGGAAATTATGTTCAATACAAAAGTTTTTTAAGAAATTTTGATCTACATTTGAGAATACTTGAATTTTTTTTTTTCTTCAATTGTTTTTGAGTTACGCTTGTCCGCGTGATTTTTTTAAATGGGAACCTATTAATTTCACTCTACCATTCGATAGAGTGTTTTTTTCTCTTTACAACAGTATGTTTGTTTTTTTTGTTTTTCAATTTATTTTAATAATATTTTTACAAGGAAAAACACCGGTTCAAGTATTTACGAATAGTAGGTATATCTAAGATAGACAAAAGCAAAGCGATAAACAAACTCGAGCGATGTAATTTACTTAGTTATTAATTTGTTTTTAATGATAAGATTGTGACCGACAACTTTATTGGAAATAATTTTGTCTATCTTAGATCAACCTACTATTCGTAAATACTTGAACCGGTGTTTTTCCCTGTAAAAATGTTATTAAAATAAATTGAAAAACAAAAAAAAAAACAAACATACTGTTGTAAAGAGAAAAAACACTCTATCGAATGGGAGGTAAAATTAATAGGTTCCCATTTAAAAAAATTACGCGAACAAGCGTAACTCAAAAACAATTGAAGAAAAAAAAAATTCAAGTATTCTCAAATGTAGATCAAAATTTCTTAAAAAACTTTTATATTGAACATAATTTCCTAAAATGAATATTAACGACAATAAATCGCCGTCTCCATACTTTTAACTATCCCTGTATAATATATAATACATAGCTCAAATCTCTGAATTAGTTAATTTGCCACACGATGTGGATTGAGCATTTTTCATATATTATTATTTGGTCTTCCTTTCTAAATGGTTCTTTCAATATCCCATAGAGGGATCACAAAAACGACACCCGTGTTTTTTTTATTTGCTCTATGGGGCACACACAAATATAGAATTAAGATAGGAAAATTTAACGGACAGACAGAAAAAAAATCTCTTTTAATTATTAGTCATGAGTCAAATTCCAAAAGCACAAGGTCACATTTTTGAAACGGTTATACAGTAGAGTCGCGATTTACTGAATACTCTATTGAGTGAACTACCCGATAGAGTGAACACTCAAATTTTATTATTGCGTCGCGATATTATGAACAGCAGTAAACCCCGATACAGTAAACTGGTATTTCCGTTTCATATTTGTCCAGGGATGCCTCTAAATATCTGGTTTTCATATTGCCGATTGTACATTCACATCATCGGTAAGTTACGTAGTATTACATCCATATTTCAGTGTTAAATTTCGACACAGAGAGACGTTAATTTTTATTTTCCAATATTTCGATCAAGATGTCACAAAAACGAAAATGTTTGAGTTTAAAAGAGAAAAATGAAGTGCTAAAATGTTTGAGTTTGAACAAAAAGCGCAAGCAATCCAAAATAACTTCATTTTTCTTACCTAAATAACCCTTTATATAAATACATATTCTCTTATTCCATATAATGTATTAAGTACTATATACGTACTATATAACTCTGTTGATTTAGCTAAAATAAATGTTTTTTTCCTGTATAAAAGTAATCTAAACAAGAACCCCGAAAAAGTAAACACCCCTAAAGAGTGAACTGGCTTGGCCGTAATTAGTTCACTAAATCGCGACTCTACTGTATTAAAAAACTGTTTCTAAGGGCTGGTTTATGATGAATTTGATTTACGAATTTACAACTTATAATTTATAAATCGAATTATTTTTTTGACATGTTCAATTTTTACGTCTCGCTAAGAGAGGTATTGGATTCATGTACCTAAAAAAATAAATAAATAAATATATCATCACGGCATATTACCCATTTCTGGATGTGCCAGTATCTACAACACATGTATAGACATCGGTAATGATGACGATATATTTTACCGTGTGGGCGCTTACCAGACGTCACCTCACGGGCACTCATAGCTGGTGTGGAGAGTGCACCACAGGGGTCACTTTTCATGTACCTAACAATCACATATCCAGATTTTAGTGAATAAGCATGATTTAAGGTCCCTACAATCCGATTTTATCATTTTTACGATGTTGTTTGTTTGTGTGTGTGTGTGTGTGTGTGTGTGTGTGTGTGTGTGTGTGTGTGTGTTGTATGTACGTGTGAATGTTGGAAGGACGATCCCCATAAACTATAAGACTTAAAAAATATTTAACTGTAGTTTTCTCAATCTGACATTCCTGGGAATAGCTGAAAAGGTTTTGGTAACAATTGGACAACCGCAAGTAGTAATTTCTTAAAAAAAATTCTTCTAAATATTTTTTGCAAATTTTTGTTATTACACATATAACGGCCGGCGTCGGTTATTTTTATCTTTTCACTTTTGTTTTTAGTCCTTTTATATTATAGTAACAGTACGGTATTACGAAAAAATAATATCGTAACCCAAAACTTGAAATGGAGAAACTTCAAAATATGACATGCAATGACAACTCACATGATAGATACTGATTGGTCAGATCTAGAATTTTAAAATCAAACATAAACCAGACAGAAAAATGTAAATTTTAAATCAAAATTTCAAAATTTGAATTTATAAATTAAAGTCATCATACACCAGCCCTAACAGTAGTAGTAGATTTTTGATACTATGGCTGTGGCCGATGTCGCATTTTTTCGTTTAGTATTTAGGATTTAGGTCTTCTTCACATAAATACAACTCCGAATGGCACACTAATGACAACTATTGGTTTGTATGGCAACACTTTAGAACAACAAAAATGAATTATACAATTCGATTCAATTTGATACTTGAGAGTAAATGTTATTATTATATTTCATAAAATAGAAGCTAAGAAGCTATTCTTTGACAGTAAATTTGACGTTTTGTACAAATTATAGCAACAAACATGATTTGTTTAATTAGTGCGCGTCAACTTCAAGGCATAGTGTGCTCCTGCAAAACCCTAAAATCTAATTCCTAAAATCCTAAATAATCACTAGATTTAGGGCATATAAATTTAGGATTTAGATATTAGGGTGGTAAAAGTGCAACATCGGACACAGACTATGGTGTCTATTCAGAACTCAATATTTGTGTTGTCGTTATGGTCTTTATGGTTGTTATGTACTGTAAAGATTGTTAAAATCAAATTTGGTATTCTCAGTACTGAAGGTGGTTACCATCAACAATTGTTACGTGTTTTGACAGTCTTTATCATAACGACTGCTAAAACTATGTATTTATGGTTGTTATCACGTTGTTATTTCTAATATTTGACAGATTATTACATCAATCAAATATTATTAATAATGGCCTTTCTGCTAAATATTAGCAGGATGCAGTTGATTATTTGCATGGATCCGTCGATGGATCCTGCTTCGACTTAAATAATGATAATAAGAACGATAAAAACCGTCGTGGACGAAAGTTACTTTTGACGTAAATACATTTTTCTTTGAAAATATTATATTCTGTGGTAGGTATTCGTGAAAACCTTGTTATTTATTCTGGTGCTAATATGTGCTTTTTCTTCAATCAAAATAAAAAAAAAAATCTTTACATAACTTTTCAGTCACGTTGGGATCAGTGGTAGGAATTAACATACCCGTTATAAATAATTTAGAAGTTTTCAAATATGACACAAATGTCATATTCTTCTTTAGTTGTTTCGGCAGAATGTTTGCATTTTAAATATAATTGGCAACACATTATTAAAAGAATAAAACGTTGACATATAAGGTTAGGTTAAGTTCATAATGCATAATGAAGTTAGCTATTGTCAAATAATCTGGTTCATTCACAAGTATTATGTTGTAAAGATTGTCAATAATACCGACGTAGGTTCTGAATTGACAAATTCATAAAGATTGTTATAAATGTCTTTATGATAACAATCTTTATATTCGTAACAACCTTTATGACTGTGTTTCTCTGAATAGGCCACTTAGTGTTACATTTTACATACGATAATTTCAAGCGATAAGCCATTTTTAGTATAAACAGTATAGGTACGATTGGATATGTCCATAGCAACAAAACCATCGACGATAAACTATTATTTTAATACCGTTGAAATTTGAAATTAACGTTTGTTTATTACCAATTCATAGATATTTAGGAATTTCAGTGTTATTGTATCTCATGCTCATGTAATAATTTTCTATGAAAACATATTGATAACTTGTTTAGAAAACATTTGAGCCCAGCGTATGTATATACATGTACAAATAATTCGTTATTCGTCCCCACATTCAATTGCTCAAAACAAAAGCAAATTCATGTGTGCAACAAACAACATGATCGATTTGCACAATTGTTTTTAATGACAAGGAAATTATAATCTGCAAATTTGAAAATTATTCTCAAATCACAAACATGAAAACAGAACACGCACTGCCCATCGGAATTTATATATTACATAATAATTGAATAGCAGCTTTCCATTCTTCAATGAAATCTATCAACATGTATTCATCGAGTTGCATTATCCGATTATATTAATTTAAAATTAACAATTCGCAGTGATTATGGTTAATCATAGCGGCATATTAAATTTAACAGATGATTGTAGCGTTGTGCGCTTAGGGAGTAAAATATGAATAGAGAGAGAAGTGTATAATTTCGATATTGGAATATATTCATCATCAATTTATTGCATTGCATGTCAAGAACCGATGGAAAGCAATAAGCGATCAGCAAATGCCATAAACCGCAACTATAGCAAATATGCCGATGTATTGTTTGCTATATTGTGTGTAGGAGTTTTAAGTCTGCAATCTGTCTAGTTCTAGTATAAACAGTGAGCTGTTTCATGAAAATTAATCTACAGCATTTAGAACGTGTCGGGCAAATTCATTGCGGGGAAATTTCATCGCAAGAATATTCCCTGCGATGAATTTTCTAACGATGAATATTCTTCAACGAATATTCCGTAAACCCCGCTTGCTGATACGATCGACGCCAAATTAATATGATTTGAAGTGGTGGTAGTTGTTTATTAATTGTCAATCATTCTAAATATTATTGTAAATTCTTTTCTTCATTCGAGACAGACATTATATTGTCACCCGGCGTCTGTAGTAATTTATGGCCACTTGACCCTAACCTGCAAAATATTCTCGGCACCATTCTAATCGCTTCTTAGGAGGTCTACATATGTGTTTTGTTTTTGTATACTTGTAGAAACACGATACTAAAGATTTTAAAAATAATATAATAATAATAATAATAATAATAATACTACGAGGGTGGTTTGACGGAAGAGTGACTTTTCAATAAAAAAAGTTATTTTACTTTTACAAGTATTTTATTTTTCAACATAATCCTTTTTTAATTGTACACACTTAGCCCATCGAGTTTCCAATTTTTTCAAAGCATCCAAAAAGTAATCTTTCGGCAACTCTTCAAAATATGCATTTTTCTCGGATATCCCCTCTTCATTGGTGTGAAATCTCTTTCCACCGAGCTATCATTTTAAATTTGGAAATAAGAAGAAATCACTGAGAGCCAGATATGGTGAAAACGGCGAATGAGGTAGCACCTCGTAACGCAATTCGACTAATTTTGTTGTAGCAACAGCGGATGAATGAAAAGACTTATTATCGTAATGGAACAACCCTTTTTCTTCAACAAATGAGGTCGTTTTCTCTTTAGTTCGGCATCAAAACGTGTCAACAAATCAGCATAATATTGGCCAGTTATCGTTTTTCCTTTTTGTAAACAATCAATAAAGATCACACCTATGGAATCCCAAAATACTGTAGTCATGACCTTATTGGCCGAAAAACGGTTTTTGCCTTCTTGGAAGCACTTTCCTCAAAGAAATCCATTGATTCAACTGCATTTTGGTTTTGACGTATAATGGTGTATCACGTTTCATCTACTGTAACATATCGGCGGAAAAATTCCCTTGGATTACGTTTGAAGATAACCGAACATTCTTCTGAATTTTTAATACAAGCGCGCATTTGATCTGCCGCGGCACCCATCTCGCGGATAGCTTTTTTACCTCCCGCTACCCTTGGTAAGGGAGGTATAGGGATCGTGCTAAAAATTTCATATCGAGACTTTAGTAAATGACCACGTTTTAAGGTCCCTAGAATCCATTTTTAACATTTTCACGATGATGTCTGTATGTGTGTATGTGTACCACTGTACCAGTAATTTTTCACATTTACTTCGAAGACATGCGCTGCGTAGGGAGCCGGCAACCTGCCTCGCATCGTACATGTAACGAGCTCTGCCCACTGCCCTCCCGATCCCCGCACCGCACCTAACAGTGCCTTTTTCTAAACATGTCTCGGGTACTTTTACTTATGTACATATGATGCAAGCTATCTCTCCGACTCCGACAAATATCGAAAATCGGCTAACGGTTGAAACTTAACTATATAGATATAAAGATAAAAAAAATAATTGAAATCATGCCTTATTGTACCGCCTTGAGCAATGATATTTGAAAAACGCTAAAACACTATTTCTTACCAAAAGCATAAATAAGAATTTTTATATCCCTAACTTGAGAAATGATGAGTTTTCCATACAAACTTTCATCCCCTATTTCACCCCCTTTAAGTTTTATTTTGCGACAAAAGGTAACCTATGTGCTTCTCCAAGGTCCAACCAAAATTCATCAAAATTGGTTCAGCGGGAGAAATGATGGGTTCTCCATACAAATTTTCATCCCCTATTTCACCCTCTTCAAGTTTTACTTTCGCGTCAAAAAGTAGTCTGTGTCCTTCTCCAAGGTCCAATCTATCTTTATACCAAAATTCATCAAAATTGGTTTAGCGGAGAAATTATGGGCTCTCCATACAAACTTTCATCTCCTATTTCACCCCTTCAAGTTTATTTTTGCAACAAGAGGTAACCTATGTCCTTCTCCAAAGTCCAATCTATATCTGTACCAAAATTTATCAAAATTGGTTCAGCGGTTTAGGCGTGAAAACGTAACAGACAGACAGACAGAGTTACTTTCGCATTTATTATATTAGTATAGTATTTCTAACTAACTGATGATTTTTGGGATTATTCTTGTGAGAGCTAGCAAAATTCGAAAGGTACGCCCGTGGAAATAGTAATGCCGTCATACTAACACATCACTCAATAAGTTCGTAGGATGACTAATAAAACAACAACTTTTAGGCAAAATTCGACTTCAATCATCAACATAGTTTCCTTCAAGAGCGATACATTCATTCCAACGCTTCTCTAACATTTCGATGCCTTTTTTATAGAACGATTTATCTTTGGCCTCAATATACCCTTCAGTTTCGGCAATCACTTCATTGGAGCTAAATCTCTTTACTGCTGACTGCCTATTTGACTCTGGAGTGAAGTGATGGATCCATGTTTCATCCATTGTCACATACCGCATGAAAAAATTCTTTTTATTGCGCTGAAACAGTTCTAAACAGCGCTCTGAATCGTGAATCGTCAACGCGTTTTTGTTTTAGATCGACTCTTAGAAAATGCGGTACCCACGAAAACCACTGTAACGTGTGAACTATAGTCTATTTGAGAATGACTGACAGTAATAAATCATTATTTGCAAGAGTAGTATTGGACTTTTGCCAGCAATGCGGCAAATAAAACTACCAGAAAAATCAGTTGTAACTACACTAGGATGGTCAAAATAAGCCGCACGCTTTGTACCTGGAACGAAACTTACTTGTCGAACAATAGAAATGCCGTCCGATAATCCCCGTCGGACTGTGTCATAGACGTAGATAGGATTTGTAGAGTGATCTGTTTATACATTTACTAAAAATAAAAGTTTTTAATATTTAAATATAACTTTCTCAGTCATTATTATTATATTGCATACATTTAATATTTACATACATACATTCAATATTTACATTTTTATTTGTTACATACTAAAATTTATACTTATTTCATGTGTGTTGTCAAGATATTGGTACCTGTCATATTTCTATTAAATATACATATTCCATTACATATACTTATATATTTATACATAAATTATTAAAAATCAGAATCTGATTCTGAATCTTGTCCTACTGAAATTATAAATGGCTCGATCGTTTCGTCTATCAGATGGTCAAGTTTGCACATTTGGTCTTCTTCCTTTATGACATGTTGAATACAGTTTTTCCAATTATCGGCAGTCACATGTTTTAATGCATCCATAAAAAGTTTTTTCACATTGTCCAATTTAAAAGTGGTGTTGTTTATATTCAGGTAGTTTCATCTTAATTATTTAAATGACTTTACCTGACCCTGAAAAACAAACTTAGACCTAAAACTATAGTTCTCTACCGAATTTAGTCATTTCGACTATCCCTGTGCAAACAATTATTGGCGCGCCACTGGAATGTCTTTCTTAAATAGACTATAAACGTCAGATTATCATAAAATTTTGAAACTTTTCGTTTGAAAGTTGGTACTTCCTAAAAATCATATGGATTTGTCAATAATGACAGTATCTATATGTCATCCTACGAACTTATTGAGTGACGCATTAATTAATAATGTCAAAATCGTACGGAACCTCAGCTCTGTATAATCCTCGACTTTTCAATTTTTCCGAGTAGGTATATTATAGTTTTTTGACTGTTGGCAAATATGATTTAATATTTTGGCTGTACAATATTAATCCTTTGGCAGTAGGCCTTGACGAGCCATCGGAGCGAAAAGTATCTGTATAATTGTGTGCGATGGAGCTCTCACAACAAATCAAAAGGCTGTGCAAACAGCCCTGCCGAGTTGAGTAGCCAGCTCCGCCAAAAGCTAATTTTTTCATTTTCAGAATGATTAAAACCCAACAAAAAATCTTTCAAAACCCTTGTGTAAAAATTCCAGCATTATATTTCAGTGTTTATATTTCCAGCTTTATATTTCTCTGTTACGCTATTAAATTTTCAGCACAAAAGAAAAAAGGAATAAAATCAGCGTACAGCCTGAAAACACACATGAATAATGTTGAAACGCTTTTTAACTGTCAAATAAGTTTCGTATTTTTACTGCGGATTTACCCTTACAAAATATTTTCATCGGTAAAAACTAAAACCGGACGTGATAAAACTGCACACGCAGCATTTTTTCAACTTCGGCTGTATTTGCTGCCAAGAAGATACAAAACAACATGCAAATGCTATCCGGTAGATGCAAATATCACTGTCATTATTACGTTTTCATATTTCAACATTCAAACTGTCTACTTTTAATTTTCCGCGATTCTTTCTTATTTACTTTTAAGCTGCATTCTGCATTCGCAAATAAAAATTTTGTTTAGATTTTTACTTTAAGTTTACTTTAATTTAATAACTGTGTTCACAAATGTAATAGTTATTCACATTCAAGAGAGTGTAAAGGGGGTATCAGACGTACGCACGTATCTGCAACTTTTTTGACAACAGTTGCTGCAACTTGCAACCTACGTTATCAGACGTACGCAAAGTTGCAAGAAATATAGAATTTTTTCAGTCTCGACGTTGGTACACATGATATTTAATTCCTGTTGTCATTTTTTAAAGTTTAAATCATTTATTTGTATCTGTGATTTGTATTTAGACGAATAATAGAAATGAACAACCAACTATGAGCTGCTACTACGTTATTTTTATGGTTAGATAATAGTGAGAATGATATAATTGTTATGAGACGCAGAAAAGAAAGAAAAACATGGGTGAATCCGTCAATCAAATTTTGGTAAAATTCGTCCGATTTTATTTTGAAGCCAACTCCTCCAGCCATTTTTAAATATCTCGTGTATCTCGTACTGTTTACCAGCTGTTTACAAACAAATGTCAGTTTAGGGAATTTCACTCCCTAAGCCCCTTTACTACGCATGCGTATATTGATAGTTGCAGATACGTGTGACTAGTTTTCGAACAAGATGTAAAACTAGTTGCAGGAAAATTGTCGCACTATCATACGTCAAAACTTGCACGAAACGCTTGAAGTTGCATAAAATGTTTGACAGGTTGCAGATACGTGCGTACGTGTAATAACCCCTTAAGTTGTATTTTACAGCGCGACATCTTTGTTTAAGGCACAAACCCTTAAGGCGAGTGCCTTATTAGCTGGAGCGCTGTAAAATACTTAAATAATTGTATATTGTATCAAACTTTTTGGCCGACGATAATGAAAATCACTTTTTTTAATGAGATAGGTTGTCTTTCTGAAAAGGGATGGTTTAAAATACTGGGGTTAAGTCAATTTCCAAATTTGATTTTACTTACCTTCATTAGAGTTCTTCTAGCGAAAATTTATTTGTAATAATAGACGTTGTTTGTGACTGATAATATATTTATTTGCTCATGTTTTCTTCGTAATAAATAATAGGTAGGTGTCGATATTTGACATTTAAGCAGTGTTCGCCTCGCGTATTTGGCAGGTATATCGATCGGTGAATACGTCGGTAACGGCGGATTTTTACAATAATGACAGATGTCGCTGCCGTGATTTTGGTTTATATAAATTATATTAAAGTAGACATTTGAGCAGTGTTCGCCCGTAGCCTACGTTATAAAATACAAGACCGGGAAACATCACAATCTGTCAAACGAAAACTCTAGTTCCAAACTCGTCGTTTTGGGGCGACTTATTCTCGCTGTCATACGGCTGTCTTTTTTGACGTACGTGTTTTGTGGTTATAACCGCTGATAATATCAATATATTTTATGACAGTCTAAAAATGACATTTGAATGACAGCGGGAATAAGTCGCGCCCTCATCAACGGTTTTGGCACTAGAGTGCGTGTAAGTTGTATTTTACAGCGCGACAGCTTTGTTTAAGGCACGAGCCCTTAAGGCGAGTGCCTTATTAGCGCACGAGAATTGTATCAAATTTTTTGGCCGACGATAATGAAAATCACTTTTTTTAATGAGATATATAGTTATGCTTCTGAAAAGGGTTAGTTTAAAATACTGGGGTTGTCAATTTCTAAATTTGATTTTACTTACCTTCATTAGAGTACTTCTTCTAGCGAAAATATATCTGTAATAATAGACGTTGTTTATGACAGATAATATATTTATTTGCTCATGTTTGCTTCGTAATAAATAATAGGTAGGTGTCGATATTTGACATTTCAGCAATGTTCGCCTCGCGTATTTGACAGGTATATTGATCGGTGACTATGTCGGTAACGGCGAATTTTTACAATAATGACAGATGTCGCTGCGTTATTTTGGTTTATATAAATTAGTTTTAAATATAGGAAATGTTAAAGTAAAAAGAATTATGTAGGTAGTACTTTTTTACATGAACTTTATTATAGTAAAGATGATTTCTTTTCTAAATGCCCATAAACGTCCAGTGTATTTTGATTATTTTACCACATAGTTAGACAAATTACAACACAGTAAGCGTAAAAAGTAGGTTACACTTGCTGTGTTCAAGTGGTGAAAATTCAATGACAATTTAATATATGTATAACTCAAATTTTGACACTTGGATATTTTAATTCCCGCAAAACTTGATCGTGTAAATGAACTTGTAAGGTCACTTATAAAGACACTGTTCAAGTCACTTGAAAATAAAAACTTCATCGTGTTATCCACGCTTAAGAAATGTAAAGAAATTAAAGTATGTAACATTTTGAGAATCACTCGATCATATCTCCATATCGCTATTACAACCTGGAGCTTCTTCTTTCATGTGAGGTAATTTGAGGCCATTGATTTTCTCGTATGCTCTTGCGCGTCCTTCGATCTGTGATGATTGAAACATTTTTCCCGGATCTGTTCCCTTTTCTCCTCTACCCCGCGGAGGGTTGATGGTCGCCGGCGCCTCGGGTCCCGGGTTCGAACCCCGCCCAGTGAGAAGTGACACTACGTCATGTTTTCCTTTTTTAGACATCGGGACATATATTCAGAAATGGTGGGTCGTTGGGGTTTTATAACGTAGAGGGCTGGATTTAGGGGGGTTTAAATTGATTTTTAAAGAGACGTTTAAGGTGAAAGTATATTAAAAGTTGGATAAAAGATCGGGCACAATATAAAATTGGGATTTAAAACAATCGTTTTGAGACACAATAAATTTTACTTTTAGCTTACAAATATGATGTCGTTTATAATAGTATATTGTGTTATTAGGAGTAAAAGTGATTCTTTGTGTGGCGAGCATGTAAGTTTGCACGACGAGAGGTAAGCGAGTCGGACAATTACATGCGAGGCACACATTATATTTTTTCTTCAAACATACTTATTTAAAGAAAATAATTACAACTTAACGTTACAATAATTATAAATATTTTACGTGAAGGACGTTTGCTGATTTCAATTGCTCTGTTGCTATGGATACTTTCGTATTTGTTCACTTTTTGTTACAAACATATTCAAGTGAAAATTTTCACGTTTTGACATTTAATTAAAAACTATGCAATTTTATATTCTCCTTATGTGCAATTATATCAGAATTTGAAGTATTGCCATATACGGCCCTTGAAGTTGTTCAATTAGATGGACGTTCAACAATATTGCTGAAGGATATAATATGTCGAGGAATCGATGAAAAACAATATGAACTTTTATTATCACTTTAATTCTAAGTATTCTTACCATAATTACCAATATGTAAGTCTGCTATTTTGTAATACGTTATTTCGTTAAATATAAACTGTTTATATTTCAATTTGTAGATTATCATTTTAAATTTGACAGCTGTTGGAGGTTTTTAGTAACTTTATTTTTAAGTTATCTAGTGTAACTTGGGGCGATATGACAGGTTTCTATTTTACAAGTTACTTCTTATTTGCTCATTTTATATAGTTGCCATGGATATTTATTTATTATATATAATTACCTCTCTCACGGCTTTTCTATGGAGTCAATGGCCCACCGTTGAGGTTGGCCAGCTCCCGTTTCAAATAGTTCACGACATTCATTGTTAGCTTCTTAGATTGCTTTGTTAAAGCTTTAGGCATGGTTATGGTAATACTGTAAAGCCTCATTTCCACCGATTGTCATAATGCGTAAGAGCAATAATTAATAACTAAGCGCAACGCGTAAAAATGTTTATCATATGACAACGTTTACTACCATTTCCAGCTTTGCATAAGGCTTAATGCTTAAGAACTAAGAGCAATGCGTAAAAACAAATGATTGAAAAATTCTAACCTGAACTGTCAACTCTCAGTCTATTTTATAATTATTAACTTTTAATTAATTTTTCGGTATCGATATAAATACAGAAAATTGTGTATTGGTATAACATATTAAAAAAAGAAGAATTGCTGCTGCAATGGCAGTCTACTAAACAACAAGTAATTCGGTAAAAAGATATGACATTTCTGTTGAATTGTCACTAAACAAAATAGTTGGAAATGGTATCCTAGTAAATTGTTATCATTCATTAAGCCTTATGTATTAAGCATTAAGACATTCGGTGGAAATGAGGCTTTAGTCACAAATAATTAACTGACAATCAAGTGACAGGAGGATTGATATTCTATCGATATGAAATTCAATGTAAACATGGTGATGCCAACGTATGGTATGAAAATCAACTACAACTACTACCGGTTAAAAATAAACTGGATGCGATTGTAGTCAAACTGTGGAATTCCTACCATACTGAGCAAAGGATTTGATTTGCCAGAACCAGTATGTTGTGTATTCTACTAGGCATGCAAAAAATATAAAATTCTCCGCGAATGCGTCCCTGTCGCTTCGGGTGTCGCGTATGGCCAGAGTGTCATAAATAAACGACGATTTTTGCCGCCGGCGTACACACCACGTGCCCAGAAACTCCCTAACAATTTCCCTCTCTCATTCTCTCCGTCTCTCTCTCTTCTGTCTCCTCTCCTGTCGCGGACGCCCACGCTCATCCAATCTTTTATCCCTCATACCCCACGGCTGCCAACCTCACAAAATAATCCCCCATTAACGGCTACGGCACCGGTACAAGAGTTGGGGTTTTTATGACTTGTATTCATTGGACACAGGCGAGCCAACTGCACCGATCTAGGGATATTTGATTCCCCCAGGAAGGGATGGTTAAGTGAGATTCTCACTTAACTGGGATTAATTCTTTGTGTTTGGTTTTATCGGCTCTTGATTTCCAGAAGATGCAAAAAAGGAACGGCGATAATTGATGTTTTGTATATTTCCTTTTGAGGGCTTCCTCATTATAAGATATAAAATTAGAAATTTATGAAAATATAGGTTGTCCCAGATAACGTGTGCATTCATGGTATCTAGGGAACTATAAAAACTATTTCTCCCATTGTTATTTGAAATTAAGTTGTGAAAGTTAAGTTTATCACATATTAGTTAATCATTTTTGAAAGTGTCGTTTTGAGTGAAAATATGGAATTTTGACTTTTCGAGCTGTCAAGTACATCTCTAACGAAACATAAAACCAATTCATAAGTTTTATATGTGTAAAACAGGCTTTTGTTTGGCAACATAAATACACATGTGTTACGCTGGTTGCATCGAAGTATCTCCGAGATCAACTTCTACATAATATATATAATTGACGGAAAGTAATGTGCTGGCCACATCAGATTTCTTTTTAATGTTTACCCATAAGGTTTCCAACGACATTGGGCCGAATTCATCTTTGTTCTTTAACTAAAGAAGCTTATCCAAAAATAACAAAATAAAGAGAGACATACACAATGATGCATTAATACGAAAAAGATGCAAGATGTTTCCATGGTTACTAGAGACAATGGCTAACTTAAAAAAGAGTGTTGAATTCGGCCCAATGGACTTTATTTACGAATTACTAACCGGTAAGTGATGTGAATCATTTACCGATCAGGAGTTGATGGCAGTAAGTCAATAAAATTAACGATCAAAGCTTACTTTAAAAATCTGTTGCGGCCAGCACAAGACCTCTCGCTATTTCCATATTAGGCTATATAAGTACATATTGTATTTAACATTTCTGGCGCACACACAAAAATTCTAATTACATCTATTATTCATATATTTGTATATTTTTAAATTCATTCTATAAATAAGTTTCCTCCTACTCTTCAAATCAAAACTTTAAAATAGTGTTTAAAAATCATAAATTATAATATATCTGTTTGACACTTTCACAAAATCTTGTTAATAAATTTGATCACATGACTGTGTCATATGGGAATAATAATAAAAAGACGGTAAAGGTAGGTGTTGGAAATTATTTTATTTAGTATGCCACTCGAAAGTAAAAACATTTTTATCAACTTGTGGAAAACATTCCTCTTGTAGATAACATATGTTTTTACTCACTTGTACCATAAATATTAATAGGGCTGTTGTATATCACGAAATATGCATTAGATATTGTACAATTAAATATTGAAATTTGTGTAATATTTTGAAAAAATCACGTGATTGGAAACAGATCGTTACTTCAGAGTACATACAGCTTAACATGTGACAAACTGTTACCTACTTTTATTTTTATAAAAAACGTAAACTGTTTCCTATTGGCCATGAATGACATGATGTATATACTCGGACGTCACAAGAGTAAGGGGTTGTTTTTCTTGACTATTTCTGGCGCCAATCTGTTAATTTAATTATTTACGAAAATAAGAATAAATTAATATTGTTATTATTACTATGAAAAATATTACATAAACTTTAATTTAAAATACTTGTTACCTCTCGCTAAGAGAAGTATTGGATTAATGCTAAAAATCGTATATCCAGATTTTAGTGAATAAGCACGTTTTAAAGTCCCTAGTATTCGATTATAACATTTTTACATTGTGTGTGTGTGTGTGTGTGTGTGTGTGTGTGTGTGTGTGTGTGTGTGTGTGTGTATGTATGTGTGGATGTTGTAGACACGGTTTCTCAAATTCTATAAAAAAAAGACCAATTGAACTACGTATTCCTTAATCTGACATTAATGGGAAGAGCTGAAAAGGTTTTGGTAATAATTGGACAACCGGAAGTAGTAGTTTCTTAAAACAAATCTTCTAATTATTATTTTTTGGAAATTTATGTTATTACAAGTATTAAAGCATATAAAATTCTCTATCCAATACATTGAACATTTTTATTATATCTTCTATAGATTTAGAGTTGGAGATAATTATAAATATATAAAATAATCCATTGTATTCATCAAACAGCCCATGGAAATCAGTTGAAAAATTAAAATGTTTGTAATTGACATAAATGTTAGTGTCAAACATCCAGAGATATTACTGAAGGCTTTTTCTGGGAAGTACATTTAATATTTTATTATTAATTAAATATTTAAAATTATGGATATAGCTGCCGCACGTTAAATTGACCTATCCTTGAAAGCGTAAAACCTAAAATTCGTACTTGGACGAGTCGAGAGTCGAGGTATAATAGTAATTATAATATGCTATTGTTATAATAATAATAATAATAATAATAATCTTTATTACCCAACAGAGTCCTATTACAGGGTAAAATTACATTCAAATAATTCAATAAAATGTAAAAAAAAAATTATTACATAAGCAAAGTATATTAAAGTTTAAATAAAGAAAAAACATTAACAATTAATAAGTTAAAGAAAAATGTCTGGAAAGTGGATATAAGCAAAACGGCACATGATGTGGACTGGAGAACGACGAAGGATGTCCGTGTTGTGAGACGAGAGGTAAAAAGTTCGAGTCTACCTTGAAGTAAACTGCGGGACGTGGATGGGAATGCGAGATAGTAGAAACGGGGCATCTACTTCATTGTGCAGCAGCATCCACAAGAACCTTACACTGGATAATTCCCTTCTGTAACTTAGAGCTTGCATATTATGTCGAGGAAAAGACTCCGTCATCATCTAAAATTGGTATAAAAAAGAAGGGGATTCATTTATAAGCCAAAGTATGTACAGTAGCAGTGTCAACTAAATACGCGCTTGCTATACATATATTTTATCATATACCCATCAGAAATACCCGCCTATCTCGTCAATAAATTGGAAGAATCTCGAACATTTAGACTTGTTCATAGAATGAATTGAAAAATAAAGAATAGATGTAATTAGAATTTTTTGTGTGTACCAGAAATGTTAAATACAATACTTATATAGCCTAATATGAAAATGGCGAGAGGTATTGTGCTGGCTACAATAGATTTTTAAAAAATGTGAAAGCGGCTCATTTCTAAATAAATTTACTTTGAACTTTGGACATTTGTTAACCTTACACCCTTAGTCTAAGCATTATAATTTATCCTCCTCGTACACACATATTTATTTTGTATTAAGTTGTGGTTCAGTAAAGATGATTCGTCATCAACAATCATCCATCACATTCCCAACCCTTCCATATACGGGGGCGTAGAACACAGCACGTGTAGTAGCGATTTATATTCTCCCGCATTCGCACACACGTATACAATTTATTCGAGAAATGCAACATCATTCAGGTGTTCTTTCTCACATGGATTAATCTCAGTCTAAACCTGTAATTAATTTCACCCAGGCCCGGTATGACAAATGCCGTCGTCCATGGCTAACGCGATGAATGCGAACGGGATGCGAAGAATAAATGCCGAGGAGCAGCAAATATCGCAGTTCGCAGTCACAAAAGCAGGGTAGAGTGTAGTGTTCAAACAACTAGGATTCGTATTCGCGCTTTCAATGATAAGCATTTGAGGAATGTGGAAAGGAATGGGGAAAAAATATCTTTACAATACCTAGGATTGTTGGAATAGGCTTACTCAAAAATGTATTGTTTGAATAATTGGGAAATATAAGGAGTAGCTTAGTGGCTATAAATGTCTGGTTGTTATTCAGGCAAAGTAAATTCTAATATCTTAAAAAAAAAATATTTTGTGACCAGCACAATACCTCTCTCCATTTTCGTTTTATTACCGAATTTAACACTTCTTGAACATACAAATAATTCTAATTATATCAATTCTTTCATTCTATAAGAAATCTTGTCCTACTCTTCTAAAAGGTTCGAGATGGTTTATAGTTCCAATTCATTGACAGGATATACATATATACTATTACTATTAATATACATACCTACCTACAATTTTAAATATTTAATTAATAATTCAATAAGAAGTATGAAATGTACTCGTAGGTACTTCCAAGAAAAAGCTTTTAGTAATTTCAGTATAACTCTCGATTTTTGACACTGCCATTTATCTGTCAGTTACAAATATTTGAATTTGATAACTGGTTTCGTCGTGGAGTGTGGGATTTATTATCACATCCGATTATTGTATATATTATATTTTCTTTAATTCAAAATCTATAGAAGATACAATACAAATTTTAAATGTATTAGATGGAAAATTTTAAGTTCTTCAATATTTGCAAAAACAAAAATTTTCAAAAAAGATATTTAGAAGATTTTTTTTAAGAAACTACTACTTCCGGTTGCCCAATTGTTATCAAAACTTGTTCAGCTCTTCCCATTAATGTCATATAGAGGAATACGTAGTTAAACAGGACTTAAGTATTATAGTTTTTGAGGAATCGTTCTTCCAACATCCAGACACACACACACACACATACACCCCCACACACACATCCTCCCCCCCTCCCCCCACACACACACACACACACACAGAGAGATAGTTAGAGAGAGAGAGAGAGAGAGAGATAGTAAAAATGTTAAAATCGGATTGTATGAATCTTAAAACGTGCTTATTCACTAAAATGTGGTTATGCGATTTTTTCAATGAATACCTCTCTTAGCAAGAGATACCAATTTGATCTGGCCATCACATTATTTTTTTAATATTTACCAATACTGACAAATGTACGAAGAGTCGTTTTTACATTGGCGGACTAGGCATAAAAAAAAATAGCAACAAAATTAATTTTTTAGAAGACCATTGTGATAAGTATGACATATCAACACTGAAAGTTGAACTTATGACATTAGTGTTACGATATATTTCATATCGTAATAGTTGACACGGTTGCTAGGTTACTATGTCATTATTTTCTGGCTATATGTATACATTATTCATTTGTCAGCTGTCCGTACGTTTGAACCTAAATTTCAGTTTTGAAAAAAAGTAAAATTTATTTATGCTCGTCTAAAAAATAATGTTCGTAACTTGCATGAAATTCAAATATCTTAGCTCGTGTGTATTGACTTGCACTCCGCTACGCGTCGTACGTCAATTTACCGTCGCATGATATTTGGTATATTTCATAACTTGTAACGAAAATAACTATTTCAATATAGGCCACTTGCTTTTGGAAAGAAGTATTACATCCTTAACCCATTATAAAAATATTCCTTTGTTTTATTCGCAAAATGCCTTTCAACAGCCGCTAAGTTCGTTATCATCTGGACTATAAGGCGAATGGTCAATTTCTACGAAGTCTTGACTTGTAGGCTAGTACATCGTAGTGGAATAACAGGATACCTTACGTGACAATACAAACTGAGAGATAATAGAACTAATATTGCTGCAATTGTTTTGTAAATTGTCACAGACGTTACCAAGGCATATGTGATTAAAAAACTATTAAAATTGAATACTACCTAGTCCGGGAATATAAAAACGACCGCTCGTATTATGTTTCTGCAGTAAAATAAAAGTAAATGATTTAACAATGTGCGACTTCTGGTTATTTTTAGTTTTATTTAACGTTTACGTGGTAGGTTTTCGCCTGAAGTAAAGATTAATGTTGCAACAGTGCAATTGATAATTTAAAAGAAAATTGGTTGAACGCTTTTATAAAATGGAAATATGCTAACATATTTTTTCTAGAACTAATATTTACTATTTTATTCAAACGACAATTTTTCATGATAAATATTTTAGTAATTTATAATTTGTAAATACATGAACGCTTTTCTAGTTAGTGGAATCCAATTTTCAATAAATAATTACAAATTCATTAAAAAAATATATTAACAAATATGTACGATTATACTAGTTAAACACCGAAAATGAATTTTATGATATTTACTTTTTATATTAAAATAAAACATTTGAAATGGATGTACGCATGTACATTACGTATGTATGTAGCAATATAAAATGAAAAGCCATATTTTATAAAAACAGTAAAATATTGACATACATCGTATCTAGCGGGCGGGACCGGCATTTTTATCGGAGTAAACAATCGTACATACAAAAAGCATAAAGCATATTTGCCCAACAATGCAAACGCAAATAAAATAAATACATTAAATTCAATTAAATTAATTAATATACCACTAGGGAGCTCAGTACAAGACGGGAATAGCAATTACTTTACGGGCTTCCTACATCGCATAAACATTAACTGCATCTAATGCTATGCGCTCTATGTATATGCTGTGCATGCACAAAGACACAACAACAACAACATCGGACATAGGGACATACAAACCTCTATTTCTACATTGTTTACGTAAGGAAATCTGATATGAACAGAATGTATAAGCGACCACTTTAAAGCTAATGAAAGTAAAGAAATGAAAATGTGAATACAATAGACACTTACGGCGCACACACACACACACACACACACACACACACACACACACACACACACACACACACACACACACACACACACACACACACACACACACACACATAGAGAGAGAGAGAGAGAGAGATACATCATTGTAAAACTGTTAAAATCGGATTCTAGTGACCATGAAACGTGCTTATTCATTAAAATCTGGATATGTGAGTAGGAATGACGTTGGGTACCCGGGTACTCGAAACCTACCGGATAATAATGTATCCGGGTATACAATTTCTTACCCGATTACCCGAAATATACCCGCTGCCCGTTAATTACCCGATGCCCTTTAATTACCCGAACAGTTTTCAGCTGCCTGAAACATTCTATCTAAAAGAAGTAAAGAAGAGCTTTTTATTAGCATACTATAATAATTTTGACGTTTTAAACGGTCATTATTAACTCCATAGCAACTACTATAAGTAACACTTTTTTCACATGTGAATTAAAAAAAAAATTAAATCACAAATAATGCATTTAAAATAACATCAGGTACGAAAATAACACCGTAATTTTCATTATTTTTCACGGCACAAATGACAGACAATAAAGCATTTTAAATACATGACTTCTACCAGCGACGATTGTCATGCTCAGCCTACTAACTGATTAGTTTTTTATTTTGTCAAAATTCAATATTATAATGGTTTTTATTAGTATTTCGTCAAAATTGAATAAAATATTGTACAAACCACGTGAGCTAAGAATGTTTATTCACTCGAAGAAATTAACTCACTCGCCCTTACGGCTCGTGAATAAACATTACCTTAGCTTACTTGGTGTGTAAATATCTATATTTGTATTACTTCTTATTTAATAAATATATGTGAACATAAAAATGAATTTTATTAAAAGTAAACTGCTAATATAAGGGTAACTGGTAATTAACAAATTAACGAATTATGTATATGTTCTTAGAGGATAGTAATTAAAGGGTATCGGGTAATTAACGGGTAAAGGGTACTATCCGGGTAGTTGTTTCGGGTACTCGGGTACCAAAATTATCGGAATTCGTCATTCCTAATTTTTAGCATGATTCCAATACCGCTCTTAGCGAAAGGAAAAAAATCTGATGTGGCCAACACAAAACCTCCCGCTATTTAATTTTTTTAAATTTAAATACATACCTACGTATTTAGTATTGCTGCAATCTATATTATGTTCCATTGCATATAACTATTGCTTTATTTACGATTTTCTTTATTATTTAATATGTCACTATTATTAATTTGAAGTGATTAGTTTTTTGACAATGACGTTTACCTGTCAGTTACATTCATTTGAAAAATTAACTATGTAACAAAGGAATTGTGTTATCTTAGGCTATGGGATTCAAAATAAAAATGATTTTTAAATTTATCTGTAAAATATATTGAAAAAGTATTAATGTATACTTGTAGAAAATTCAATATTCTTTAATTTTCATAATGACATAAAATGCGAAAAAAAGGCGTTTAATGGTATTTTTTGAAGAAAACCCATTATGAGCTTCAAGTAAAGTGTCATTTCCGTTTGTCCGATTTACCCCAAAATCTAATGGCTTCTTTTCATATTAGAGTAGGGTAGAAATACAAGGTTTCAGAAATTTCTGAATGATAGTATTTGAGTTAGAGCGAAGACAAAATTCATACACACACACATACAGACATCATCGTGAAAATGTTAAAAATGGATTCTAGGGACCTTAAAACGTGGTCATTTACTAATATCTCGGTATGTGATTTTTAGCACTATCTCTATACCTCCCTTACCAGGGGAAGCGGGAGGTAAAAAGGTAAGCAAGTAGCCCATTATCATAAAGTTGGCAAAATTGCATTGGCTTGAAATCTTCATATAATGGATTACTGCAGTGCCGATTTCTGAAATTTTAGTAACTATTTCTGTGCACTTTAATGACGATTTCAAATAAAACATTATACATAAGTTATAAAAAACATATTTGTATTTATTTCTTTTTTATAACGATTGCGATCATGGAAATAACGTGAATAATTTGATCTATTCTCAATATATTACTTGAAAATAAATAATGTCAGATAAAAATGAAGTATTATCGTCCATTATTATTTCTTGGGTAAAGGTTTCATGATACTTTTACAGCACGAATTTTGTAATATATGCTCCTATATTATTTTTATCTTAATAAATGCGTGCATACATAAATAAATCATTTACTTTTCGCTAAGAGAGGTATTGGAATCAAGCTAAAAACATGCATATATCCATTAGAAATACCGCCAATCTTGTTAATGAATTGGAAGAATCTCTGACATTTAGGAACTTCCTCATACAATGGAAAATAGATATAATTAGAATTATATGTATGCAGAAGACATGTTAAATACAATAAAAAACATTATTTGGGCAAAGTTCTGTTATTTTTACCTCTCGCTAAGAGAGGTATAGGATTCATGCTAAAAATCGCATATCCAGATTTTATTGTATAAGCACGTTTCAAGGTCACTCGAGTCCGATTTAACATTTTTACAATGATGTGTGTGTGTAGGTGTGTGTGTGTGTGTGTGTGTGTGTGTGTGTGTATGTATGTATTCCTTAATCTGACATTAGTGGGAAGAGCTGAAAAGGTTTTGGTAACAATTGGACAACCGGAAGTAGTAGTTTCTTCAAAAATTTTTTTTGATATTTATATAATTACAAGATCATAGGATTCTCTATGCAATACATTGAAAATTTTTAGTATATCTTCTATACATTTAGAGATAGAGACTCATAAATATATAAAATAATCCGTTACAACCAAATAATGCTACTACCACGTTTCTATCTCTACCCATTTTTGAATTATTGCCCCAAAAGTCAATATACGCCACATTTAGATAAAAACTTCAAAATTTTCAAAAATCTAATTTTTATGTATCTATATACTTCTCAATGCGCTGATTCCAAATTTTGAAACCGCAGGTCGATATCTGTTTTCGTTCTCGAGATATTTAGATTCAAAGTTTTGCACAAAACTGCCCATTTTTGGGTAATAGCCCAAAAATTGGTCGAAATATGTATTTGGCGACAACACCATTCGATTCTACGGGCAAAATTACATAAGTACGCCAATTTTCAGAATTTTTGAAAACCGGATACAATCTCTAAAGTAAAATAACTAAAAATGACCAAAAATCGCAAAAATCTAAGGTGTACCCCTTACGATTTTTTCAGATTTTGGCCATTTTCAGGGGTTTTCAAACTTTTATTCATAAAAAATGAACCGGGTGGACAAAAATTATGAAAATTGGTACACTTATGTAATTTTGACCGTAGAATCGAATGGTCGTATCGCCAAATTCATATTTCGACCCATTTTTGGGTTACTACCCAAAAATGGGCAGTTTTGAGCAAAACTTTGAATCTAAATATCTCGAGAACGAAAAGAGATATCGACCTGCGGTTTCAAAATTTGGAATCAGAGCATTAAGAAGTATCTAGATACATAAAAATTAGATTTTTGAAAATTTTGAAGATTTTATTTAAATATGGGGTATATTGACTTTCGGAAACAGTATGCCGAGGTGCATTTTAAATTTATTTGAAATCGAAAAATTGTTAAAATAAAAGGAATATTTTGTACGTTGTACACCTGCCCAAATTATCTTACATGTACAGCAATTATCGTAAGGTTGGCAACACTGCTATTGTATGAAATCGTATAATGGATTACTTTAATGCCGATTTCTGAACTTTTAATGACGATTTTTGTAGACTTTAGTAACGTTTTCAAATAACAATAATATTTTTGTTATATTTTGTGATCCGTTGATAGCTTATATATATTTTAACTTGTGATTTGGTTCGCCCTGTATGCATATTAGTACCGCATTATGTACCCTCCAGTGCATGAACACCAAAATCCACAAATGTCGTTTGCAAAACATATGACAAGGCAAACTATGATCAATAACTCCGTGAATAATTGAAAGCAAAGTTGCAAGGACGTATATGCAACTTGCTTTCAATATATTGAAAATAATAGGTACCACCAATACCACAGTATATGAATTTACAGCACAGTAATAATCGGTTTTGTGTTACCGTCGTTGAAATCATTTTATATTTCATATTAAATCATTGACACTGTATAAAATTAATTGTTTTTTAAATTGAATTATAAATAAATGTATCAAGGCTTATTGTCCATAGTTATGTTTGTATATTCCAGTTTGAGTAACGGATATTATTAATGATAATGGCGATACAGATATATGAGGTGGATTTTAAAGTTTTTGGCCTAACACAGAGAGGACAGCACTAGATGCCCATTTTTACTTCCTTGTACGAAGTAAAGGAAGTATTGTAATCGCGAAAAAATTCGGTTTTCAGATTTCAACGGAAATATCCATTTTGACCATCCCTGAATCCATTTTGACCAATTTCGTCGTGACATCTGTACGTACGTACGTATGTACGTACGTACGTATCTCGCATAACTGAAAAACGGGAAGCCGTAGAAAGTTAAAATTTTGTATTTAGGACTATTATAACATCTAGTTGTGCACCTCCCTTTTTGGTTATTGCATAACTTTCAGAAGTGGTACTTTACCTGAAGCCCATAATAGATTTTAGTGGAAAACTATATTATAATATAATCCAAAACTTTTCAAATTTGGTATATAAGACTTTTATATCAATGGGAATAACATAATAGATTTTAGTAAAACTGGTCTACCCGGAAGTGGTACTTTACTTAAAGCCTATAGTAGATTTTAATGAAAAACTATATTAAAATATAATCCAAAACTTTTCAAATTTGGTATATAATACTTTTATATCAAGGGGAGTAACATAATAGATTTCAGTTAAAATCGCATACCCGGAAGTGCTACTTTACTTGAAACCTATAATAGATTTTATTGGAAAACTATTAAAATATAATCCAAAACTTTTCAAATTTTTTATATAATACTTTTATATCAATGGAAATAACATAATAGACTTTGGTTAAAATAATCTAACCGGAAGTGATACTTTACTTGAAGCTATTATCAGTTTTTCTTGAAAAATATGGTGTTATTTTGAATTTAACAATATATGCTTCAAATAAAAGTCAAGTATGATTAAATTAGTTCTTTGTATAAGCGAGATATGTAAATTTAAACATTATGTACTTTTTGGTCTCTGTAATTAAGTTTGCTATGAATTAGGACAAGAAATAACAAAAAATAAAGAATTTAATGTCAATGTCAAATACGTGCAATTTTATGATTGGGTCTGTTATTATACATATTTTAATTATTAACAAAATATGTATAGTGTAACAGGCGTACAAGGAAGTCATGTGGTGTCCACATCAGATATTTTTTTTGTGGGGTTATGTGAACTATCATTAGTGTCTCTGCAAAGTTTTACGTTAATCCACTAATTTGAGACTTAATTGGAATTTTTGCAATAATGTGTGCATTGACAAAAATTTCTGCATTCGTATTTGAAAATGGGTACAATATTTTAAAAATCTGTTGTGGCCAGCACAATACCTCTCGCCATTTCCGTTTTGTTGCATAAGTATCGAATTTAACATTTCTTGTACACACAAATAATTCTAATTATATCTATTCTTTCATTCTATAAGGAATCTTGTCCTACTCTTCTAAAATGTTTAAGTTTGTTCTAATTCATTGGCGAAATTGACGGTATTTCTTAAGGAAATATGTACATACCTACCTACAATTTTAAATATATAATTAATCAATAAGAAAAATGTAGTTTCTAGAAAAAGCTTTCAGTAATGTCAGTAAAACTCTCGATTTTCGACACTGACATTTATCTATCAATTTCAAACATTTGAATTTGACAACTGGTTTCCTTGGTGTAGTGTGGACTGTGCGATTTATTGCAACAGATTATTCGATAATATTTTCTTTTTCTCGAAATCTATAGAAGATATAATCAAAATTGTATTAGATGGAGAATTTTATTTTCTTCAATATTTGTAATAACTAAAATTTTCAAAAAATAATATTTAGAAGAATTTTTTAAAAAACTACTACTTCCGGGTGTCCAGTTGTTATCAAAATCTTTTCAACTTTTCCCATTAATGTGAGATTGAGGAATAGTTAAACAGGTCTTAAGTGTTAAAGTTTTTAAGGAATTGTTCTTCCAACATCCAGACACATTCATACACACCCACATACACACATAATCGTAAAAATGTTATAATCTGATTGTAAGGGTTCTTAAAACGTACTTATTCATTAATTCATTAAAATCTGTATATGCGATTTTTAGCATGAATCCAATACCTCCTTTTTCTTCTAGTGAAAGGTAAAAGGGCGAAAACAGAAGACTTGAAATTAATGATAATTTGGAATAGAGTAAATTTGTGACGTAGATATAGAGATCAGGAAATAGTATTAAAAACTCGATTATCTTAAAAACGAATAACTTTTTTAAACTTTGATAGTCTTTAACATACAGTTTTAACTCTACGGTCTAGTTTTGATATAAATGCCCATTTTCTAATTTGTTAATACTGTGAAGGACCCCATTATATATCTGTTTATAGTTATTAACGTCATTCGGTCATTATTTGCATATCGGCCGTATGGCTTTCAAGATTTTTCGTAATAACATAAAATTTAAACATTTAGGAATAATAAAATTCTTCTCTTTCTGTCACTGAACAACTTTTTTGTTTATTTATAAATTCTCCTTGACAACGGTCCATCAAGATGCTGTTATTTTTCTAGGAACACTTGATCCTTAATTGTAGGCGCCTGTTATAAAAAATAACTGCCGGCGTCCGTTATTTTTATCTTTTCACTTTTGTTTTTAGTTCAGTTATACCATAGTAACAGTATGGTATTACGAAAAAATCAAAACAGTCGAGTGCAAATTGTTCTGTTTTTAATCTCAGTGATACTACATGAAGATAGATTTTGTAGGTATATTTAGAACGAATATTCTGCAGAGCAAATAATTGGGTAAATTTGGTGGGGAGTAGGGCGGATATAATCCTGATCAGATTGTCTGTACTGTAGATGGTGCTTCCGGGCGACCGGAAATTGTAAGGCCGGGAGAAACTCCGGTAAATAGTCCGGAGCGATGAGGTGCGCTGTGTTCATGACGCCACGTCAATGTTGCATCACTCGTTTCTTTTTTCATATTCTCTACTTTGTGCTTTATACGAAGCTTATGAAACTTGTAAATAAAACACTGATATGTGTTACCTAACATAAAATTATAATAAATATTCAAAGGTTTGATTTTCATACCATTACAATTTATGTAGGTAATTAAAAATTAATGTTTAATAGAATGAAAATAATTGTATTTGATTTAATTTACATACATACAAGATTTTAAATAAAATTGACATAATATGTCAAAGTAACAGGCGGTTAACCTGGTGCGCCGTATAGCGGCTTTTCTCGTAAGGTGTACAAATCGCGGATACATACTTTCAGCCAGCCGTTGAGGCTGAATAAGAGATATAAAATTCAATTAATAGGGGTTTCCACTAATTTTCAATTTTTTTATATGTTATTCTTCATAAATAAATAAATATAAATATATCATCACGGCATATTACCCATTTCTGGGTGTGCCAGTATCTACAACACATGTAGACATCGGTAATGATGAAAAGTTATATATATATTAGAATAAAGAAAACATTTTTATTATAACAGGTTTTGTGTAAAAAAATTTTTGAAAACAGTTTTTTTCATATCTCGTTTAAACGGTTAATTTTTACCGCCACAATGACTTAGTACGCTCCCGCCGATTTTCTGCTAACGCTCAATAGATGGACGAGATATAAAAGTCTATAAAATATAGAAAATGCTTCACTAATATACGATAAGGTAAACTAATATACAGGGTAGTAGTGGTCAAGGGTGAACATGGGGATTTAACATTGGATTTTAGTTTTATGCAAGTTCCTGCTCTCCTGTTAGAAGTTGCACACAAAACTTTTTACGTATTTTATTATGTATTTAGTTTCATCACAATTTTAAAAAATAAATTTAAAAAGAACTGTCATGCCATTAAAAAACGATATTATTTTATTCATGTCAAAAAAAAAACTGGTAAAAAGACGAAGAAACACTGATTATTCTATTGAGGAACATATCTTTTTCGTAAAGAAATATTATGGTGGAAATAATTATACAAGTAGGGATGCACTCGATCTCGAGATTTGGCCCAGCCTGGCCCGAAGCCCGCCTCAATTTCGAGTCGATCATAGAGCCGGGCCGAAGATATTTTTTATCGGGCCAATCACTTGCAAAAGTTGAGGCGAGTCTGACTTTTGATTTTGGCCCGGCCCGAAAAATCGAGCTTTTCGAACCGGCCCGAAATATCTTATAGTTCAATCAAATGAAAAGTTTCCTTAATATTTTAATGAAAATAGGTGGAGTTAAAAAGTAATATGATTTAATAACAACATACTTCACATCTTAATAAATAAATATATGTTATTTTACTTCAAGAATAGGCCCATAAACCAATTTTTTTAAATATTTTTAAATGAAAGTTCGTTTAATTTTCAAAAAGCCATAATTGTTTTTTGTATAACTGCATTTGATTTTTAAAGAAATCTATAGCTATCTTTCTCACACTAGTTTCTGTAGTAAGCTGCGCGAGAAAGATATCAATGATATCAATAGTGTGACATCTGTGACATTGGAAATAAATTCAAATATCTCGCAAAGTAATTATTAAATAAAATGTTTCTTTTTTTTGTCTTAATCGTTATTTATTGAGTAGTACTTTAAGGATAAAGTGTACATTTTATTATTTTTTGTTATGGTTTATGGACCCATTATGTAAAACTCAAATGCCAAAACAAAAGTGACAGAAGACAGAATTTTAAAAATGGCGATGGTTTGTTTGTAATAGGATCTTCCATTTCAACTTCTACATCGTCCATCGTCGAACTCTTTCTTGCGTGTGACGTCAAAATTGTAACCTTCCATTAAAATTTCCTTGATTCTTAAGGTCTATTTCTACGATTTAAATAATTACATATGATCCCAAATGAATATTATCGCCATACGTAATATAACAAGTGATATGATTATCATCGATGATATTTTCGAGTGAAACCGAGTTGCAGATTTCACGAGCAATATCTTCGATTATTAATCATATCACGAGCTTATATTTAATGAGAGAATATAATGAATTTTTGTTAAAATTAACTGTCAATGTTGTAAAAATCCCTTAGTAACGAATGTAAATAAGGTGATAATTTCTTTGTTTTTTATCATCGCTGTGATATACATGTAACTAGGGAAATTCTGAATGTTGTTTGGCGGAAAATATGTCACGTGACTAATGAATTATATTCTCGTTAATATAATTTGATGATTCATCTTGTTGCTTTTAGGATAGCGACGCCGAGAAATCCGACCAAGACCTCGTGGTGGACGTGGCGACGGAGCAAGAACCAGCCTCCCCGCACCCAAACGGGGAGCATCCAGCGCTCGGAGTGGCCCCCGGGGAAGTCCGGGAGAATGGCAGCGCTGGAGACAAACCGGGAAAGGAGCGGCCCCCTTCTCGCTCGGGCTCCAGTAGCTCAAGAAGCACGCCCAGTCTCAAGAGCAAAGATGTGAGTTAGAAGGTTCATATAACATTGTTGATTTCATACGTGTTGTGGAGAAGGGTAGATTAGATTAAATGACTAGTAAACATTTTGTTTCCAAAAAAATCTTCTAAACTTTATTTTTTTGAAATTTGTTTAATTACAAATATTAAAGATCATAGGATTCTCTATCCAATACATTGAACATTTATATTATCTTCTACATTTTCAGAGAGAGAGAGAGACTCATAAATATATAAAATAATTATTGCCCCAAAAGTCAATATACCCCCCATTTAGATAAAAACTTCAACATTTTCAAAAATTTAAATTTTATGTATCTAAATACTTCTCAATGCGCTGATTCCAGATTTTGAAACCGCAGGTCGATATCTCTTTCCGTTCTCGAGATATTTAGATTTAAAGTTTTGCTCAAAACTGCCCATTTTTGGGTATTAACCCAAAAATGAGCCGAGATATGAATTTGGCGACAACACCATTCGATTCTACGGGCAAAATTACATACACCAATTTTCAGAATTTTTGAACACCGCATACAATCTCTAAAGCAAAATTATTGAAAATGACCAAAAATTGCAAAAATCTAAGGTGTACGTACCCCTTACGATTTTTCCAGATTTTGGCCATTTTCAGGGGTTTTTAAACTTTTATTCATAAAAAATGAACCGGTTGGACAAAAATTATGAAAATTGCTATACTTACGTATTTTTGTCCGTAGAATTGATTGGCGTTGTCGCCAAATACATATCTTGACCAATTTTTGGGTTAATACCCAAAAATGGGCAGTTTTGTGCAAAACTTTAAATCTAAATATCTCGAGAAAGAAACGAGATATCCACTTGCGGTTTCAAAATTTGGAATCATCGCATTGAGAAGTATCTAGATACGTATAAATTAGATTTTTGAAAATTTTGAAGTGTTTATCTAAATGTGGGATATATTGACTTTTGGGGCAATAATTCAAAAATGGGTAGAGATATAAACTTGGTAGTAATATTTATATTAATAATTATAACACGAATACATACTATTTTTTACAAATTCCATACCGAAAGTTCATTTTTACAGTATGTAAATTGCACTTGACAGTTCCTTCTTTCTTCTTCAGTTTTTTCCAATTTTATTAGGTGTCACTGTTTCTTACTCTTCTCTTTCACTCATTCCTGTCCAACACATCTTCTTCACACAGTTCTTCCTCTCTCAAGTCTTCTGCGATTTAGTTCTTCCATCTTCTCTTTCTCCTTCCTCGGACTCCCGACATTCTGATCCTATACTTGCCATATTTGATTTTGCACTTGGCACTGACATCTGTCAATTAGAATTTTTTGCATATATCAGATGTTTCCATGATAAATAGCAAAGCTAACTGATTTTTGAAAATTAATCTCTTTATAATGCTTTGACTCTACATATTTGAAAATGCAACATTATGGTTGATCACTTCCATGGTTACTCACTATTGTCAAAAAAATGACAGCAATGTAATATTTGTCCATTTTAAAATGCAACATTATAAATAGTATTACAGCACAGGAGATACCTCCAGAACACATCACAAATGCTCTCAATTCTTATTACGACCGACTAGAATATTACCTCAGTGTGAATGGGGGTATTTTTTAACATATATTACATAAAAGTTATGAATTTTTGTAACCTAAAGTTTGTTAAGACGTGCAACATTCATGTTTTGATATTTTGTTAATTTTATGTGGGCTAATTTATTGGAAATTAGTTTTGATAATACAAAACTACAAATTTCGTATGTTGCATTTTAAAATGGACAAATATTACATTGCTGTCATTTTTTGACAATAGTGAGTAACCATGGAAGTAATTGACCATATGTTGCATGTTAAAATAAATTCCCTGTATATCTATTAAATATGAAGGAAAATGTGGTGCACTCTCCACGCCAGCAATGAGTGCCCGCGAGGTGACGCCTGATAAACGCCCGCCTTGATAATATATTTATTTTTTTTATTATGTAGGTGGACAAACCAGGCACCCCAGTTTCAAAACCCCGTTCCACGACCCCTAACATGGGCCTGCCGGGGGGCCCAAGCAACGGACACAAAGTAGGCGGACTTGGCGGTTACCCTCCCTATTCTCTGGGCGCGGGTAGGGCCCCTGAACACATGGGGGCTTACAACAGCGTAGCACCTGCCCCCTACGGCCGACCGCCTTTGCTAGGGTACGAGGGGCACCCCCATTCTAGAACACCTGGATTGGGCAGCAATGGTCTAGCTGCCATGTCTGGAGGAAAGCCGTAAGTATCGGGGGAAGAAAATTTTATGTTAGAGTAGATGATTAGTTGTGCAATAGTTTCATAGTTTCACTAGTTCAAACAATTGTTTATTGAAATATATTGTTACACATTCATTAATATAAAATTTAACTATTCGAAATATAATTCATACATTTATTTATTTAAAAGCACCAGTCTAAATATTTCAACTATTGGTGTATCAATATTCTTTTTCCTCAAAAATAAATATCGAAACTAATTTCTATTATTCAACAAAAATTTTATATAAATCTTACAACGTTATTTTTCTCTCATACTATAAACTTGTCCAAACTCAAATTCTATTCTTAGATTTACTTGGATATAAGTTTGGAACTCCAGTAAATTAGTTTTATTTCGCCAGGAAAACATTTTATATGGTTTCAGAAGTGACCACAAGATGGCATTGCATGTCTTATTTCAAATTTTATTTTAATTTTTCTTATTAATTCATCATTTGAAAATATAAAATTAAATTACTATTGGCAGTTGCTCTAAATTTATTCGTGTAATATATAAATATTGAACTGAAACAATCTTGAAGTAATTGTAAACCGCTATTTTGTGGCCGTGATTTTGAAAAAGCAGTAGTGGTTTCCAAGTTTTATTACTTTTTAATAACTTAACCTGTACATAAAAATTTTAGACCCGTATTTTGGGCCTGAGAAAACTTACGGCGCGTGTGACGTTATCTACACCAAGAATATACGTTTCTACAAATGTTAATCTCTTTATAATTCTTTAACTTTACATCTATTGAATATGAAGGAACATGTATAATCATACCGTATAGACAGTAAGATATTCTTTCATATAAAATCACATAAAAATGTCAAAAAAAATGAATTTCAAGAAAAGCTGTTAAGAACTTCAAATAAGAGAACTTCCGGTTGGCCAATTATAACCAAAATCTAATCTGCTCTTCATATGAATGTAAAGAAGAGGAATACGAAAGAATTATAATTTTTAGGATTGTAGTATTGGAGTTATCGTTGGAAAAAAATTGTCACACACACAGACACACACCCTCACACAAACACACAAACACACACACACACACACACACACACACACACACACACACACACACACACACACACACATATTCTAGGGAACCTAAAACATTCTTATTCATTAAAAAAACACCGAAGACCATACCTTCCTTACCAAAAGATGACGGAAGGTAAAAAAACGCTGTTCTAAATTCTTTGAAATAAAATAAATTTTTATTTATTTAAAATAATTTATGAAGAACCTAATATAAATAATTCGTAACTATTTAGTAACTTTTTGTCATAGTAAATTGGAAGAATGTACAATTTTTAAGTGGTGCTACAATCTTTTTATTTATAAAAAAATTGAAAAGTTATTTTTCTAATTATGTACTTTAGTACGTTACATAAATATCGACTTTTTCAATCTTTTTCCTTGTGGGTATTTCATAAGAAAAGCTTCTTAATTTTTATATAATTAAATATATAAATAAAAAATACTCTTATCTCCATAATTATATAGTTTTCAACAAATCGTTCTTTTGTACTTTATGTACTAAATTGCAGCATATGAATCATTATGCTAAAATTATTGTCATATAAGTATATATTTGGAACAAGGAAAAATTATCTCCTATAAATATTTTACAGGTGCATTTAAATAAATAAATCAATATTCAAGTTATTCATTATTTAAATAATATCATTTTTCATTATAGTGAAACGTCCACGAATATCAATTTAATTTTATACTGTTTTAGCTCACATAGTATATTTAGTGTTTGTACTATATTGTGTACGTAAATAAACTGTTAAATATATTCCATGTGTTTTTATTATCATCATGTATTATATTATAGGTACTAAACAATGTTTATACTTATATTACAGTTTTTATATCGTTTTCGTCTCTTCACTTTCTAACCTATTTCTTTTTCAGCGCCTACTCCTTTCACATGAACGGCGAGGGTCAACTTCAACCAGTTCCATTTCCTACAGACGCTTTAATCGGCCCCGGAATACCTCGACATGCGAGACAGATCAACACTTTGAACCATGGGGAAGTTGTATGCGCTGTAACGATCTCAAATCCTACTAAATATGTCTATACTGGCGGAAAAGGGTGTGTGAAAGTGTGGGATATAAGTCAACCCGGAAGTAAAAGTCCTGTGTCGCAATTGGACTGCCTGGTAAGAAGATAAAATCTTGTACAGAATCTCCACCATTATTTTTACTCTATAAATTTAATAATGGGGTATTCCACTATAGCAGAATTTATAACTAAAACTATTTTAATATAATGAGGTGCGGGAGGCCACGTGACTTTGACCAGTGCCTGTGGGGCCCAAACATGGTTGCCAAGATTACGGCTTGTGCACGTTGCCTGTGTTGCCAAATAAATTTGAGTATAAAATTAATAAATAAAATTGTAAAGCTAGTTATTATTAATGAATATCATGTTGTTTTACTTTTTAACACATAAACTTAATTTTTAAAATATACAAGACGTTCAACTTTCATCTGATGGTTTTCTGCAAATTTAGTGCGCCAAGAAATCTTTGTATCGTAGATGGCAGCACAAGTCGCATAATTTTTAATAAATATTTTAAAACTTAAGTTTATGTGCTAAAAAATAAAACAACATGATATTCATTAATAATAACTATACCCAAATCATTCAAGCAGCCAGTCATTATTAATAATGAAAAATTAAATAAAATTTTAATCATTTTTAACCGTCAAAAAGTGTATAGCCTTACATAATTATTACTAAGATGAATAGTACAGTTCATTACTTATCGTATATTACATGAATAATATATAAATAATGTACATCAACGTCATATTATTAGTTTAATTGTTGCTATAGTTGGCAACATTGATAATTTGTATGTTCATACTGTCAAAGTTATTATTTGAAAAATATTTGTATCGTGTGTGAAACATTTTTGTGCGTTGTAAAGGCCTATTTATAATAAAGTAATGTTAAATGCAACGCAACGACGCAACGTGACTGTTAACGCAAACACAAAATCTGTGAATCTGTCAAAGGTAGCACTTCTAATCAATCAGAAGAATTCGGTATATTTCTTTGAAATTCGGCTCACTTTTATTTATTGCCTTTATATGGCATACATAAGTATAAATAAGGTTAGTATTATAAATAATTTAAATAGAAATGGACAATGACGAAAATATAGTATTTATTTTGTAGATGTGACAGTCCATGAACATGTCGATAATACAGATTGCAGCCTGTATAACTCTTCATAAAGATTCTAAAACTTCTGCAAACGTACCAGTACATGACGTCACACATCTAGTTACTTTTATTCATTTTTTATTAATGACGTGCATTGGCTGCTTGAATGCTTTGGGTATAGCTTTACAATTTTATTTATTAATTTTACACTCAAATTTATTTGACAACACAGGCAACGTACACAAGCCGTATTCTTGGCAACAATGTTTGGGCCCCACAAGCACTTGTCAAAGTCACGTGGCCTCCCGCACCTCATTTAGCGCGTAAAGCATGTGACGTAAATATTCTTGATGACAGCTCTCAAAACTTATTAGGTGATTTTGCTTGTTTTGTCGTATTACCTTTTGTAATGTAAAAATAAAATAATAAACAATTAAGATAACATCATCTTAAAATCAGTGACAAGAAAATGAACATTACCATTCAAAAAAAGCTTAAAAAGTGCCCTAAAGAAATGCAAACTAAAATCTAATATTATTTCATATTTGGAAGTTATTTGCAAAAATAAAAATTTCTAAAATTTATATTTTCTCATACCTAATGCCCCATGTAATTTTTTTTTTTTAATATACAATACTCCGCTAAATGGCGTTCTATAGAGCAACTTTTATCTAAATTAACGGTATTCATATCTTCGTTTTCCGAGATCCTCACAATAATATTTATTTCCAACACCAAGTCATATTTGGCAAGTCGCATTTTTTAAAAATATCATTGTAAAATTACCTCAATAGAAAAAATAGTAAATAAAATAGATGTTTCATTAGTCTGTCAACGCACTTGTCGCACTTAGACTCGTACGTTAACAGATAACCTTATGATACTTTTTTTTAATATACTATTACCACTTTCTTCATCGTTATTTATCAGTTTACAAATATTCGTATTATTTGAGAATAATTCAAAAATGTCTGTCTGTATATATGTGTTTTTATGAATTTGTATGTGTAGTATTCTAACTTTGTAAAGATTATTTTAAATTTCATAACTTATCTGCAAGTCTCAACATAAACATTTATTTTAAAGGTGAAAACAAAAGGCATAAAAGATCCACGTGTATTGTAAAATTCTTTATTACGGACGTTTCGGCCTTAGGGCAAGCCCATCTTCAGTAATCGTTGAATATACAGTAATAATTAAAATTTATGACAAAAATTATTTAAAGTTGTATTAGACAAGATGAATAACGTCGAAAACAATTTTAAATACAGCATTTCAACAACCATCCGAATCAATTCGGAGTTGGTGAAATACTGCATTTCAAAATTATCAAAAAGATAGGACTATTTTCAACATAGGTTGCCATTTAAAAAATCATAAGTTTGTGTTATATCTCGAAAATTATGAAGTTTTCAAAAAATCTAATCACGCCATCTTATTTTACGTAAAAAACAGTACAAAATTTGTTAAAACAATTTTTCTCTAACTACCGTAATAAATAAATTATGAGATATTTCCGAAATGAGCGAAAAACAAGTTGTTGCCTGTAGCTCAGAAACAAAAGAAGATCGAAAATTCCTACGGTGACTATTAAACTTTTCTCAGAAAGTTGACCTTGGAATGCGCAAACGAATTTGTTGTATCAATAATATTTCCCGAGATATCCCAAAAAAACATCGAAAATGAGACACCTGTACATATACGTGATCTTGTTCTAAAATACTACAAATTTACTGTTATTTTTTAAATACTCTCGCCCTAAATTGTCTGAAGAACTCGTTAAATGTATTTTGTGTATTTCATGTGGCTTCGCAGTAATTGCTGTAGTTATAAATAGTATGTGGTTAGCGTTTATAATTCGCTCACCTGCAATCATCAATTTCGATTGATTAAAATTATATAAAATTATAAATACGTTCTATAAACATATAGAATTAGCTGTTGCTTCTAGATATCTAAAATGTTCGATGATACCTACCCTCATTTTAAATGAAAAAATTGTTCTTGTTGTTTGCATTCATATGTCACAATATTGCGAGTACTAATTAAGAAACAGCTGATCGGTCCGATGGTGCTGCCGCCATCGGACATGTCAGTTCTCAATAATCTTAAAAAAATATTTATTCTAGCAAAGGGACAACTACATCCGAAGCGTGAAACTCCTCCCGGACGGCCGCACCCTTATAGTGGGTGGCGAAGCCTCCAACCTGTCCATCTGGGACCTGGCAAGCCCTACACCCCGCATTAAAGCAGAGTTGACCTCGAGTGCGCCTGCGTGTTACGCTCTAGCCATCTCACCGGACAGTAAAGTGTGCTTTAGCTGCTGCTCCGACGGCAACATCGCTGTTTGGGACCTGCACAATGAGACTTTGGTCAGGCAGTTTCAGGGACACACAGATGGCGCGAGTTGTATTGATATATCGGCTGATGGCACGAAGTTGTGGACCGGAGGGTAAGCAAATTAAGATATATTTATACTTCACACTACTTTATGGAATAACAACAATATAATTCCTTACAATCACCGCCGAGAAATCCGTTAATACATTTTATCTATCAACAAGTACGGCGTTACTTCCTTGCAGGGATTTGAACCCTGGATTTAAAAAATCTCTTAGATCCAATCAGCCCATTTCTATATATTAAACTTTAAGAATTCGATAATTTAAACTAAATAGTTAACAGATATTATTTTTTTTTTTTTAATTTATTACTCAAATTTATGGAAAATATATTATGTAAACAAGTAGTTAGATATTTATGTATATGATCTTTAGAAATACATATAGCTGTTTAATAACAAAATTTTCTTCATTCAACAATGGGGTATTTCACGATTTTTTAAAAAGAATTTGTGCTTTAGAGTATTTTTAAATTACCATTTGTGAATGTTGTGCGGCTAAGATTATATCTGTCTATTTTATTATTAAATTATACTTCCATAATGAAAAGTATTCTCCCTTACTCAATTAATAATACAAAACTGAAAAATGACGTTTAGCCGTATAGTGTTCATAAACAAACTCAAGCGGAACAGTCTGGCAGTCACTGGTTTGTTGATGGGAACGCCCACTTACAGTGTCGGCCAATAAAACAGCCGGATTGGGTAGCGTCATCAAGCCCGGAGAAAATCCGCGTATTTTGAAAATGTGTAATATATTTTTAGCATTTATAAAAAAAGTGATAAAATATATAAAAGTTATATAGGAAGAAATAATTATATATAGGGTTTAAAAGATACGACTATCAACTTTAATTTTTTAAATAACAACCTATAAATATTTTACTAAAATATAAACTGCCATTTTTTTTCTCTTTTCACGACGTAAAATTTATGTGTCAAATATATGAAAAAATCAGGGCATCGAACCCGCCAAAAACTAGGTTCGGTTTAGGTTCAGGTTAATTTGTTTTTTTGAAAGATGGGTTCGGGTGCGGTTCTGGTTCAAGCATTAATAAAATTTGCGGTTTTGTTCGCGGTTCAGGTTCGGAATAATGTAAAATGAGAGCCGGAACTTACGCAAAACGCAACAAGAAACGAACACAATTTTCACGAAAAGTCAGCCCAGACAGCAACGCAGACGCATAAGACGTCGATTATCGGCTGTATTTATTTTTCGAACTAAAAATTAAACTGAACCGGAATTGAACCCCGAACCTGAATTTTAATAATCGGTTCGGTTTCGACTCAGGTTCAATTAAAAATATATCTGAGGTTCGGTTCTCGGTTTGGGTTCCCTAAAATGTTACGGTTTGGTTCCGGTTTTGGTTCGGTTCAGGTTCGGGTTCGATGCCCTGGAAAAAATTCGAGAAAAATAAGATAATTGAAGAATATTAGATATTATTTTTATTCAAATTTTCTAGGTGGCTATGCGAAAATTAAATTTAAAAGTTAATTTATTAATTTAAAAAACACGTTAAACAAGTAACAATTAAATTTCTATTTTATTTCGTTGTTTTTCATTGTTACATTTTGTTTATTTTCACATATCCACCTACATTTCTAATAGTGTTCAATTATCTTTTTTTCTCGAATTTTTTCATATATTTAATATACAAACTTTTACATCGTTGAAAAGAGATAAAAATGGTGGTTCATATTTTAATAAAATAATTATAGGTTACTACTTACAAAAATGAAAGTTGATGGTCGTATCTTGTAAACCTGGCTTTATAAAAAAAATATATATCTGCCATTAAATAGTATATTTAAAATAATAAAACCTTTAAATGAGCCATTTTTTCTATTACTTATAATAAAAAATATAAGAGGGGGGGGATCTCTCCAGACTACCCTGTATATTATTTATTGATATAAAAATTTAATATTAGTGGAATTCTCTATTGTTAGCTTAATAATAATGGAATAAAATTTTACAATTAATAATTATTAACAAAAAAGAAATATCGCTGTAAGTGCCTATATTACATGTTTCAGTAAAAATTCTTTTGGAATTTATTTTTAAAAATTATTAAGCTATAGATTTTTAAAAAATATATATAATTTTGAGAATATTCCGAACTACTGACAGTTATAAATATGAAGCCGAGACATCAACCAGACGAATATTTACGAACTAATTAATGAAATATAATCGCTATTTCCCCCAGGTTGGACAACACAGTCCGAAGCTGGGACCTCCGCGAAGGCAAGCAACTCCAACAACACGACTTCAGCTCTCAGATCTTCTCCCTGGGTTACTGTCCGACTGGCGAGTGGTTGGCGGTAGGCATGGAAAACTCCCACGTCGAAGTCTTACACGCAGCTAAACCCGACAAATACCAGCTGCATCTACACGAGTCCTGTGTGCTCAGCTTGCGGTTTGCCTCTTGCGGTAAATGGTTTGTCTCCACCGGAAAAGATAACTTGCTCAATGCGTGGAGGACGCCGTACGGAGCTAGCATATTCCAGGTAGGGATTGGAATCATCCTTCAGTATTATTCCTTCGCATCGTTCACATTCGTAAATACTTTTTTTTTTATTCCTTATTCCTTTCAGCCTCAAATAATAATTCTATTAATAAAATAAGGTTTTATTTACTTCATAAACTTAAAATAACATAAAAGTAACATAAATAAATGTACCGTGAGTATTTTTTAACGTGAAACATTGAGTTTGTCATATCCCTGGTTACGACTTCATATTTGATTGACAGCAATGTATTTGCCCGTTCCATTTAAAATGAAACATAGGGAACGAATCTGACAGGAGTATTATATTAAAATATTGTAAGAAATTTAGCGGAGTCAGAAAACCACTCGAGAGCACTAAACATATTTCGGGCACAAGTATTTTTTCTACATCTAAATTTAATTTTTAGAAACAGGTATAATTATTTAAACAATATTAACCTCTAATAACATCTTGTCAATATGGCAGATAACCCTTGAATTTTCCTATAATGATTTGACATTTGATTGACAGCAATGTATTTGTCTGTCTCATTTAAAATGACACATGGGGAATGAATTTGGCAGAAGTATTATATTTAAATATTGTAAGAAATTTAGCCGAGTCAGAAAATCACTCGGGCACAAGGTGCACACTATATTTTTTCTACAACTAATTTTAATTTAGAATGCAGGTATAATTATTTAAACAAAATTAACCTCTATTGACGTCTTATTAAATGTCAAATTCGTTCCCTATGTTTCATTTTAAATGGAACGGGCAAATCCATTACTGTCAATCAAATGTCAAGTAACCATGGATATGACAAACCCAATGTTTCACTTTAAAAAATACTCACGGTATAAGATCACAAGGCCCAAAGAATTTTCAAAAAAATTGTGGTTTCTCCGAATGACTACTAGACAAAAAGTTAAAATCAATTTTACGTAGAAAAAAATCTGTTGTGGCCAGCACAAGACCTCTCGCCATTTCCATATTAGGCTATATAAGTATTGTATTGCACTTCCCTTTCAAACCGTTGTTTTATAACAAAAAAATACAGAACTTTACCCAAATACTGATTTTTATTGTATTTAACATGTCTTCTGCACACATAATTCTAATTATATCTATTTTTCATTGTATGAGGAAGTTTCTAAACGTCCGAGATTCTTCCAATTCATTAACCAGATTGGCGATAATTCTGATGGATATATGCATTTTACCTATAATTTCAAATATTTAATTAATAAAACAATAAGAAAGATTAAATATACTTCCCAGAAAATGCTGTCAGAATGTCACTAAAACTGTTGCTTTTTACACGTGTCATTTAAAAACTATGTTATAAATATTGGAATTTGTCAACTGGCTTCCTTAGTGCCTTGGCCTTTGCGATTAAATTACTCTATATATTATAGTGTCTTTGGCTGGTAGCACAAGCCTTGTTCTAACTAAAACGCTGTTTTAAGAAATGTCAAATTCAAATTTTAATGTTTAATTTCACACTTATGTGTAAAGAACGATTTTTTTAAAAATATTTGGTTGAATACAAACTATGTGCTGCTATAAAATCATATTTTGATATATTTGATGTTATTTATTTTTGTTTTTAAATAATGAAATATGACATTTCTTAAAACAGTGTTTTAGTTAAAACAAGGCTTGTGCTACCAGCCATAATCTCTAAATCTATACAAGATATAATAAAAATTTTAAGTGTATTAGATGGAGAATTTTATGTTCTTCAATATTTAATAACAAAAAATTCCAAAAAATTATATTTAGAAGAATTTTTCTCAGAAACTACTACTTCCGGTTGTTCAATTGTTACCAAAACCTTTTCAGCTCTTCCCAGGAATGTTAGATTGAGGAATCCATAGTTAAACAATTTTTAAGTCTTATGATTTTTGAGGAATCGTGTCTACAACATCCACACACACACACACACACACATTTTAAAAATGTTATAATCGGATTCTAGGGACCTTAAATCGTGCTTATTTAATAAAATCTGGATATGCGAATTTTAGCATGAATCCAATACCTCTTAGCGAGAGGTAAAAAGGGTAGTCTTACATGTTCCGGGATTTTTATTTCCATACAAGTATAAAAAGTATGGTGGACGTTTCGAGAAATAAATTAGCCCATTATCAGCAATTTCAAATTTCAATTTTGAATTCTAAAACAAAATCAAACAGCGTATTTTGGTGTTACATTGTCCCAATTGTTCTGTTTATTTTTTATTGTGGCATCATCAGAAGTACTGGCAGGAGGTATAGTGCTGGCCACAACAGATTTTTTTAGTATGTTAATCCATATATAAAAATATTAGGCCCTTATTTCATATTTTCGCAGAAAAATTTCTAATATGCCAGATAAAAATTATTGTTTAATTAAAATTTTTATTGCAGTTCTGTTTATTTTATTCTAAAAATAAGTTTTAAATTGGGAAATCACGCTTTAAACTAAAACAAATAAACAATTCTGTATAATTTATTCGGATGACATGTTTTTATAAACGTTTGAATCTATATTTATATATCGAACACGTGCATTTAAATTTCAAAATCATGATTTCGAACATTTATCTAAACAAGAAAAAAGTTTCTTGGCCTGAAATCTAAATGTAACAAGTTAAAAATAGGAAGGTTAAAAATATATTTCGAGTTCATTGTCAAGTAAATTATATTTGAATGATTCAAAACATGATTCTAGTTAATGGTGTCATGTTTTGTAAATAAATTACAAATAATTCCAAAAAAATTGATAATTGACTCATTTTAGATAAATATTTGTTTCTGTTTATTTGGGAACAATTTGTAAGTTTCTTATCTTAGATTACAAAATTTGGTCGCAATATTATAAACATATTACAATATTATTAATATATAATTTTCAAGGTGAAAGAGAATTAATTCTAAATTAAAAATACATAAGGAAATGGATTAATGAATTGAAGCACCTAAAATATATAATTTTTCTTTCAATTTTGATGAAGTATTGAAGTTATATTTTATCTACAATGAAGATTGTTTACTATACTTCATTTCACGTAAGAAAATAGCGTTAGTTTAGATAGGGATATAAATTCTTCCCTATGATTGGACAGAATGCTAACCTAGTTCACAAAAGCGAAAAAATAACACTTGTCAGTTATCAGTTATCAAATAAAATTACAGAATTTTGTGATATTAACTAAGTTTTGTTGTAATTTTTAATATTCAGGACTTGTACATTTTACAGATTAAAATATTTTTATAATTGACAAAGTTTAGTGTTTAAATATGTATGTTTAGTTGTGTGTTTATCATTCGTGTCGTTCTAGATATTTTTGTGCAAGTCGAAATTTGTCCCTAAACTGTTATTATTAAATATTTTGAATAAAAAGCATAAATTAGCTCTAATTTCTGTTGTCGAATTTGAGAAAAAATGTGTATGTACGGAGACTGTTTACCTCTCGCTAAGAGAGGTTTTAGAATCATTGTAAAAATTGCATATTCAGATTTTAGTGGATAAGCAAGTTTTAAGGTCCCTAGAATCCGATTATAACATATTTTTTTTACGATCATGTCCGTGTGGATGTTGGAACCACGGTTTCTCAAATACTATAAGACTTTGACATATTTAAACAATTGTCACTGTCACGAAGTAATTTTCATTAAAATTAATAATGAAACCGTGTTAAGAAGAATTCAGTAGTTTAAATATGATTCTAATGAAATTAAGGTTTGTAAAAATAATATATTTTCCATCATAAATAAATATTAGATATGCAGGATAATTCGATTTAAGTTTGATGTTTGCAGCATTATATCAAACAGCTCTCAATAAGACCGTGATTTCAAAGTGTCAAATAATAGTTTGCAACTACACATTTACGAAATGGATAATGTACGGCGAAGAATTTACACAGATTGCGTTTTAGAGCATAAGGAAGTTGGTGATTTTGACAATAATGTGTGTGTGACGATTTTTCCTTAAAATATATTAATGATCCAAAACTTCACAAAGTTGGTATTTAATACTCTTATATAATTTGAAACAACATATTAGATTTTGACTATATATGATAAACCGGATATAGTACTTAATTTGAAGCTCTAACAGATTTTTCAGGAAAAACAATAAAATATAATCCAAAATTTTGTATTACAAACTTTTCTATTTATTGGAATAACAAAGTAGATTTTGTTTACAAACGATCAATCGGAAGTGAAACTTTTCTTAAAGCTCATTGCTATTTTAAACATGGAATTGGCGGGAAGTCATGTGCTGGCCACAACAGATTTTTTGTCATGGAATTATGAATACTTTCAATGTTTACCTCATAATATAAATAAAATAACTATATTTTTTGCTATTTTTTACCTCCCGCTACCCTTGGTAAGGGAGATATAGGGATCGTGCTAAAAATCACATATCGAGATTTTAGTAAATAACCACGTTTTAAGGTCCCTAGAATCCAATTTTAATATTTTCACGATGATGTCTGTATGTGTACGAATTTTGTTTGCACTCTAACTCAAATACTATCATTCAGAAAATTCTGAAACCTTGTATTTCTGCCCTATTCTAATAGGAATAGATGCCATTAGATTTTGGTGTAAATCAGAGAACCGGAAATGGCACTTTACTTGAAGCTCATAATGGTTTTTCTTCAAAAAAATACCATTAAATGCCATTTTTTCGCATTTAATGTCATTGTAAAATTATAGATTATTGAATGTTGTACAGGTATACATTAATACTTTTTCTATATATTTTACAGACAAATTTAAAAATCATTTTTCTTTTTTAATCCCGAAGCCTAAGATAAACACAATTCCTTTGTTACACAGTTTATTTTTCAAATGAATGTAACTGACAGGTAAACGTCATTGTCAAAAAACTAATCACTTCAAATGAATAATAGTGACATATTAAATAATAAAGAAAATCGTAAATAAAGCAATAGTTATATGAAATAGAACATAATATAGTTTGAAGCATTACTAAATACGTAGGTATGTATTTAAATTAATAACAATTAAATAGCGGGAGGTTTTGTGTTGGCCACATCAGATTTTTTATTTATAATAACGTAATATAATACGTTTCATTTTGGATTAAAAGAAAATTAAATATATTGGGTTTAGACTGCTATTTTCCCTAAAAGAGATTAAAACTATTGTCGTAGGGAGACTTTTTTGTATGACTGTACTTTACCACTGCTCTTCATTAAAAGAAAGTTTCAGAATTCAGGAAATAGTAGAACTTGTGTAAATGTTGATGTGTTGAAAAAGAATGTTTGATAAAAATGATTGTTTAATTTTATACATCTTTAACTAATATTTGATTGTGTTTTGCAGTCCAAAGAATCGTCATCAGTATTGAGTTGTGATATTTCAACGGACGACAAATACATCGTTACGGGTTCAGGCGACAAGAAAGCAACAGTGTATGAAGTTATATACTAAACAGATCTTGACATTCGAAATAAAATAAAACAATAACCCAGCTTAAAATAAAATCTGTGGTGACAAATACTCTGTGAACCGGGGCCAGACGTAACTGTTTACAGTTGAAACAAACATTTAAAAATAGTGTACAATATTCGTCTCAGAGGTCTAATGTTTTTAGTATTTAAATGAATAGTAACGAACTATAAGCACACTCGACAACTATTTTGTGTATGTTCTGTAAATGTTTATGCAAAATAATCTTTCAATAAACTTTAACTTGAATAAATCGAACATCTACGTACATTTTATCAAACTGTTGTTCTTTATTTTACCTGTTGTTCTTACTCTTTAGTTTTATATTTTGCAATAATTAAAATAAATAGGACTTCAGTCTTGTAAAAGATTATTTTATTTTTTTGTCAACATTTCGGAAAACATTTACTCCTTTATCAGTACAACTAAAAATGAAAATATGAAATATAATAATCAATTATATGAATGAAACAAAATACTTACAAAAATTGCAGGAAACGGAAAAATAAGACGATGGTGAAAAGGAAAGGGAAGTATAATTATTTTTTAAAATGTTTGCCGAAACTTTGACAAAAAAATAACCTTTTACAAGACTGAAGACCTATTTATTTTAATTATTAGTTTCTACAGTCGTTTATACCATGAGTATTTTTTAAAGTGAAACATTGGGTTTGTCATATCCATGGTTACTTGACATTTGATTGACAGCAATGTATTTGCCCGTTTTATTTAAAATGAAACATAGGGAACGAATTTGACATTTAATAAGACGTCAATAGAGGTTAATTTTGTTTAAATAATTATACCTGCATTCTAAATTAAAATTAGTTGCAGAAAAAATATAGTGTGCACCTTGTGCCCGAGTGGTTTTCTGACTCGGCTAAATTTCTTACAATATTTAAATATAATACTTCTGCCAAATTCATTCCCCATGTGTCATTTTAAATGAGACAGACAAATACATTGCTGTCAATCAAATGTCAAATCATAACTTATAGGGAAATTCAAGGGTTATCTGTTATATTGACAAGATGTCATTAGAGGTTCATATTGTTTAAATAATTATACCTGTCTCTAAATAAATTGGCTCTAGTCATGACGTGCATTGCCTGCTCATCCGGTTTGAGTATACAGGCTGTTAATTAAAAAGCAAGCCATTTTAGACAAAAATGTTTCAAATAAATATTGCAGAGAATTAAATTCTACACCTAAATCAATAATCAGATTTTATTTTACCTATTTAAAACCCTATAAAATCCATTTTGAAATTATATAAATATTATTAATTTGTAGTGATAGCCATGAAATTTAAACAAAATTACAAAAAAAATGCATATCGTTTGAATTGTCAGAATTTTGATTTTACTGGTTACAAAATAAAAATAACTTTTCAATAATTTAGATGTAGAACATAAAAACAAAATATGTTTAGTGATTTAAGTGTGCAATATAATTATCTGTAATTTTTATTTAAAAATCAAATTTCTGACACTTCAAACGATATGCATTTCTTTGTAATTTTGTTTAAATTCTATGGCTGTCATCACAAATGAGCAATATTTATAAAATTTCAAATTGCGTTTTACAGTTTACTAAACATGCAAAATACAATCTAAATAGTTATTTAGGTGTAGAATTTAATTCTCTAGAACATTTATTTGAATCAATTTTGTCTTATATTAAATAGGAAGTTTTGCCTATGGCTCGCTTTTTAATTAACTCCCTGTATACTATCGTTTTTATGTTTTTGTTTGTTATTTTATTTTAGGAACAAAAAACAAGTGAAATGGTAAGTTATTTGATATTTTTTATAACTTTTCCCTTTTAATATATTGCGTAACAGAAGTAATCAGTTTAGATAAGATAAATTCTGCCATAAATTTGATACAACTTAATATGACTGAAATTTATCTAGTTTTAATACAAACAGATAACAATTTATCGATTGCAATTTTATATTTACAAGCAAAATTCATGTCCATATATAGTAATCTTCAAATTTATAAATATTTATATATTTTAATTCTAAGAAAAAGAAATATGAATGGTATTTTTGTTATTTTATAAGTAATGTTTTATAAATTATATTACTCTATTAAATTTGGCAAAGTTTAAATTAAACAAGATATAATTTGTAAAGTAATATTTGAGTAGCAAATGTTTTAACGGAAATTCCTACTTATGAGCAAATTAAATTTACCGCCACGTCACGTGGTCGTCCTTGATGTCTGTGGTAAATATACAAATAGTAATGGTGGTCCATGTTCGTTTCCTGTGAACATTTCGCTATTTTAACTAAGTTTTAAGTTGTTGTGCCAAATATAAGAGATGTGATTTACTATTAGTGTTGTGTATTTATAAAAAGGTATGTACTCGTGTACGGAAATTGTGCGTATATTGTGTAAATGGGCGGGTGATGAACTATGTCGGCGAGACGTCCGTTTATGGGTGTTGCATATTATATCTCTTTCGACTTTGAATGGGAAACGGCGCCTGTCATCTTACTGATGAACTCACTCAATTAATTGTGGCAAATATTCATCGTTCTGGGTAATAATGAGTGCAACTAGTTCGCAAACTGCTTTCAGTGTATGTGTTGCTTCCCTATAATGGTTGTCTTGCAATCCAACATTCAACATGTGACCCCAATCTGACGTTTTAAAATCATTTTCGTTCATTTTAATCCCTACTTTGCTGTATTAAAAATAGTGAAACATTTTGAAACCAGGGTAAATTCTCTCTTTTCGATTGATTGGTGGAACCCACAGGTGAAATTATAGATTTATCAGTACTTTGTTGACATCAGTGCACAGGTGTAACGAAAAGTCAAACCCTGTTTTGAAGTTTTGCGTGTATTTCGAAGTTATTTCTATCCAACTAACTATTAAAAAGTATAATAATTATAATAGCTTGGTTTCTGCAGTCTATAATGTTATGATTTGTCAGTGCGACCTTCTCAGAAATTTTTAAACGTTTTCTTGAAATGTTCAAGGTGAAAATTAAATCATATTTAAATGATTTCATTTACTATTAGAACAGTGAAAAAAGTGTAAAGAATTGTTTTACTCATATTAATGGACATTTTTCATGTTGTGTTATCTCTAAAATTATTGATTTATTTGTGTCACAAATAGAAATAAGTAAACAATGTTCATCTATTCTAATACGAAAGTGAGTGATATGATTAATGCAATGAATCTTAAAGCACGAAGATTTGTTTTATTGAACAATACAGGTTATATTTCAGATAAAAGAAACTTTCTATTTGTAATTGAACGTTTTTATGGGTTTTATAAATTAGACTGGAGTTTATTAGTTTTTACTAAATTCTAACACAAATCATTAAATTTATTGGTTATGTTCTGTACTTTCTACAAGTGCATTAAAACTAGTGTAAAAAGAATTAATAACGTGTTCTTGAAATTATTTTGATAAAAAATGTCATATGAATATAGCTTATTCCTTGCGGTTACAGAATTACAAAGAATCTAAATTTTATAAATAATTTTTTAAAATTAATTAGTCAAGATACCTACTTTTAAAACAAAACAACAATGAAACAACCATTTTTTACTTGAGTTTTTTAATTTATTGTGAAATGGATAGGTTTAGTACTGAGGATATAATTTGTAGAATTCATAATGCACATTTTAAACACATTGTAAGAAATTCGGACTGTTAACACGTCGTTCAGAAGATCTATAAGGGCACTGTTTGATACAATATATTAATGTATGCATGCAATCGGACAAAATTCACAACACACAATATATAAACTGACAAAAAAAACAAATCATATTTTTTAAAAAATCTCTTTGAAAAATTACGTCAATAGAAAAATAGGTTCGTTTTCCAAACTTGGACTCGTACGTTAACAGATTGCCTTATGATACTTATTTTTTAATATACTATTAATCATGATACCTACTTTTAAAACAAACAATGCTAAATTAATCTGAAATTGGCATTTTTTACATGAGTTTTTTAATTGTGAAATGGATGGATTTAGTGTTGCGGAATAATATTTATAGAATTCATAATGCTCTGATTTTTCGAATTTAGTTTACTTTGGCTTACTCAAGGAACACTTATTATATGAAATATGTAATACCTTGATTTAATGTTAGCATATTTTGTTCTTTTGGTTTAAAAATAAGGATTTTGATTATTTTTTTTTTTAATTTCTGCTATAACCAAAAGAAATATGATCTATAAGGTCTTAACAATTGCTTGAATTCTCAGATTTTATTCTTTTAACACCGACGATTCGGTGCACACTTGCACCTTTTATAGGGTAGTAAGATCTTACAAAATATTACTTATAAACAAAATACATTCGTAGAGTAAAATTACTATAGAATGAGACAATGACGTCATGACAGCTGCGCGAAGTTCATGACGTGTACCAGCTACTCAAAGCCGTTGTTATGGCAACCTCAAAAACGTGTTTACTGCGCAATGACGTCAGTGTCTTATTGTTAAAGTAATTTTACTTTACTTAACAATCAGTTTTATTTATCGTAAACCAAATTGATAAAAAGCGCATACACATCAATTTTCTTTCAAAAACAACGTTTTTGTAAGATCGTACTACTCTGAAGAAGGTGCAAGTGTGCAACTACACACCTTATCCATACAACAGTTCATGGCATTTTTTACTTCAAAATTATTTCAGGCATACGCTGTTTTTATTATTATTATTTTTTTTTTTTTTGTAATACCGTACTGTTACTATGATATACAGGACTAAAAACAAAAGTGAAATGATAAAAATAACGCCCGCCAGCCGTTATTTTTTATAACAGTCGCTTACAGAAATGTTCCTAGAAAAATAACCATCTTGATGGACAGTTGTTAAGGAGAATGGGGTATTCCACTCAATTTTTTTTATTATTTTAAATAAAACTTCATTCAATTTTGAAACAATTCATAGTATTAAAAAGTCTTAATTGTTCCTATTTTAACAGTATTACATTTTCGAGAAATCAGTGTAACGTCACATTTCCCCTATACTTGTCTTTCTCACACACACTGCTCTGAATACGCTGCGAGAGAAAGATAACAATAGTATGACGTCAATTTTCCCTTTTAGCAAAAGTGAAATATCTCGTAAAGTAATTATTTAAAAAATGTTTTCATTGTTTTAACTATTATTTATTGAGCCATACTTTAAGTTAAATTGAATTTTTTTCTTATTTTTTGTTATGGTGGAATACCCCATTTATAAATCAACAAAAAAGTTGTTCAGTATGATAGAAAGAGAAGAATGGGGGATTACGGCTCAATCGAATTAAAGGAAAATAGTAAAAAAAATACGAATGTATATGCTGAATAACGAATATTAATAAAAAAATGAAATGGTATAATTGAGATATTTCGGAAATAAAGGGTTTTTTGTTATAACGCTTCGACACTAATATGAAAATATTTTGATTGGCGACCGAGAAACCGCCTATACATGCATTACAAATAGCGTGTTAGGAGGTGGGATTACTACCAATGGAAGTTAAGTAATTCAAATTCGAAAGGAGGGGCTAACATTCCTGTACTACAGTTTCCAAAGTTTTTGTTTTAACATAAATTTCTTGCATTAAACTTAATAATTTAAATACACCTGTAATTATAAAGTATGTATACTTATACAGTGTTATAATATTCATTTATTTTTATGTAAATATAACTTAAAATAGCATATATTTCAAGAACATTTAGGTCCATGATGAAAACAGTTTGATATAAAAACACATAAATGTGACGTCACGTCAATCTTTTCAAAATTCGGGAGACCATAACTCGCTTATTAATAGGAATTTTTTCACCGGATATTTTCAGATGAAATTATAAAAAAAAAAATGGTGTAATCCCCCATTAAATTATTATTTTATTACTCCTAAATGTTAACATTTTATATTATTACGAAAAATCTTGAACGCCATACGGCCGATATATAAATAACAAACCCTGCTGATTATAAACCTCAGCCGCGTCCGTTGTTTGCTTTATATCGGCCTAATGACATTAATAACTATTACACTAAATCCTATAACACCCTGTATGAACGTTATAGATTTATTAATTAGTGTTTTTGGTTTCAGGTATATAGTCATGCAACAAGCAATACAAAAATATGTCATTCCATTTATTTGTGAACGTTTAAGACTGAAAGCATCGCACTTGAATCAACATGTTCCCATGCAATAAACCCTAATTCACCATGGATTCAATCTTGCCACAAAAGGGCACATTCCAATCCGCGACAAAACTGCAACGAATTTTTGCTGTATGACTAAAAACATGCAAGCCTGATCAGCCATGGCGCTGGTAGAAAACAATCGGTACATAGTGCAGGTGTACGTGGGGGCCCTATCCGCCTTGTACGAAGCTCTTTCAGTCGAGGCAAGCAAGCAGACAACGTCGGAGGAGATAGTGTCTTGCATCGTGGAGCGACTATCGCTGAACGAAACACCGGGCGGGAACTACGAATTAGCGGAAGTCATCGGGGACGCCATTGGCCAGGAGTGCAAAGAGCGTCGGCTTATGCCTAACGAGAGCCCCGTGCAACTCATGATGCTCTGGCCGAAAACTTCCGACGCCGACACCACGTGCTATCGGTTTTATTTGCGCGAAAAACTCAACGATTACATATGGACAGATAATTTCACCATGGATCCCCAGCTAATCAAAGATTATTTCCACCGATTTCTTTATCAGCCGAAAGATAGAGAATATCCTGACCTGTGTCAGCTGCCCGATTTAAACGAACAAACTCTTTTGGATAATCTTCGGGCGAGATTCACCGCTGGGCATATCTACACATACGTTGGTTCAATCCTCATCGCTGTAAATCCGTTTAAATTCCACCCAATCTACAATCCGAAATATGTGAAACTTTACCAGAACAGGAGATTGGGCCCAAATTTGCCGCCGCACATTTTTGCCGTAGCCGATACAGCCTATCATTGCATGTTAAAGGACAGGAAGAACCAGTGTATAGTGATAAGTGGTGAAAGTGGTTCTGGAAAAACTGAGAGCACTAATTTTCTTCTGCACCATCTTACAGCTTTAAGCCAGAAAGGATCGCACGGCAGTGGTGTTGAACAAACTATTCTTAGTGCAGGACCCGTGTTGGAAGCCTTTGGGAACGCCAAAACAGCGCACAACAATAATTCCAGCCGATTTGGGAAATTCATCCAAGTAAATTATAAAGAAAACGGAATGGTCCATGGAGCAGTTGTCCAAAAATACTTGCTAGAAAAATCCCGGATTTGTTCTCAAGGTAGAAATGAAAGAAACTACCACGTATTTTACTATTTATTAGCTGGAGCGTCAGAATATGAACGCCAACATCTTCATTTAAAAACAGTGGAAGAATATAATTATTTAAGCCGGAGCGGTTGTTACGTCTTGGACAATATAGACGAAAGTTACGAGTTTTCCCGGTTGAAACAATCCATGGAAATGGTCGGATTTACAACCGAAAAACAGCGGCGATTATTTTCCGTACTTTCAGCCGTGTTACTTTTGGGAAACGTGGAATTCCAGCCCAGAAAATCCGCGTACCATCACGACGAAGCCGTCGCAGTAAAGAACCCGGAAGTTGTGCAATTAATTTCGAATCTTCTTCGGGTGAAACAGGAAACTCTTCTCGCGGCGCTGACGGCAAAACGGGCCAGAGCATCTGGTGAAACTCTTGTAATAAACTACCGGCTTCCAGAAGCAATAGCTTCTAGAGACGCCATGGCGAAATGCCTCTACGGAGCCCTATTCGATTGGATAGTGCTTCAAGTTAACCACGCTCTCTTGTCGAAGAAAGACACGCTAAGGGATCACCAAGGGAATTCTATCGGGGTTTTAGACATATTCGGGTTTGAAGATTTCGGGTTTTGTAACAGTTTTGAACAGTTGTGTATTAATTACGCGAATGAACACCTGCAGTATTATTTTAACCAGCATGTTTTTAAATACGAACAAGAGGAATACAGGAAGGAAGGGATTCGATGGAATAATATTGATTTTATGGATAATACGGGGTGTCTGCAGCTGATTGAGGGCAAGCCGAATGGACTTCTGTGCGTGCTCGACGACCAGTGCAAGTAAGAAAGATTTTATTATTATAAACACATTTTTTTTCCAAATATACAATACGTGCAAACAAACAGAAGTAAATTCAGTTTCAAAAAAAGTATATTCAATATTTGTATTAAAAATTACATACAGTGTGTTCAAAAAAAAAATCCTAACTCTGAGTAGGCTGCGAACAAAAAAACGTATGTCAATTTGAAAGTATGTCCAAAATGTTATCTAAAGAAATCAAAATTTTTCTTTTTGAATGCTTATTTTAGAAAAAGAAATAAATTAGAAAACAGTGAATGGCAATATTCTGTATCCTTCTTTATTATCTTTCCTCCATAAAATTACATTTCGCGATAAGTTTTGACAACTTAACTTTTGAATTAAATAACGATCAGACTTACGTTTCTGTGTTCATAGCCTACTCCGAATTAGGTTTTTTTTTGAACACACTGTACATGAGTGTCAAACACATGAAAGTTACAGTCATCGTGCCTCAAATATTTGACAGTAACATTGCTCAAGATTATTTTTAGTAAAAAAAATCTGTTGTGGCCAGCACAAGTCCTTCCGTCAATTTGATGTATTTTGTGCAAATCCCATACCAAAAGTTCCTTGGAAAAGATCGTATATATCCAGTAAAATTCTAACACGAACATATAATATTTTTACAAATTCCGTACCGAAAGTTCCTATATATCGTGACACTGACATCTGTCAATTAGAATTTATTGAATATGTCAGCTGTTTCCATAATTATAGCAAAGCTGGTTGATTTTTGAAACTTAATCTCTTTATAATTAATTCTGTAACTCTATATCTATTGAATATGAAGAAAAATGTATAATCAAACCATATAGAGAATAAGACATTCTTTCATATTGATGATCACATGTCAAAAATGATATTTAACTGCGTTTTTTTTCAAGAAAAACTGTTAAGAACTTCAAATAAAGGAACTTCCGGGTAACTAATTATAACCAAAATCTAGTCAGCTCTTCATATGAAGAGGAATACGAAAAAATTATAATTTTTAGAGTTGTAGTATTGGAGTTATCGACGGAGAAAATTTAGTCACGCACACACACACACACACACACACACACACACACACACACACACACACACACACACACACACACACATATATACATACAAACATACGTACATCATCGTAAAACTAGTAAAATCGTAATCTAAAACATGTTTATTCATTAAAAACTCATCACCGAATTTTTTGAACAAAGACAATACCTTCCTTATCCTAACGTGACGGAAGGTAAAAAAAAATGAAAATAAAAATGGAATTTAGTTTTACTGAAATTTTAATTTTCTGAAATTGATATTTCTTTTTTTAAAATAGTATTTACTTTCTCTGAAATTGAAATGGTATAGTTCTGAAGCAAAATTACGTCACTTTTTCATAAAGATACTTATAGGATATGAATTGTTTTGCTTCAATTCAAATCTATGATTAGCAGAGCTCTTAATTAACTATACTTTCTTATGATGTTATACAATCGGCCCTATTCAATATCAGTGGTTAATTTTTAACGACTGGTTAAAATTTTTAACGACTGGTTAAAATTTTTAACCAATCAAGTGTATTATTTAACAAAAAAAATGGATTTTCATTTGTGAAATCAATATCTATTGAATAAAATTTTTAATCAGAAATTGAAAATTAACCACCGAGTTGAGACACTACAAAAATTAATGATCATTAACGGTTAGTTATAGTATGCGCACGTGAAGTTGAGACTGATAACAGATGCCAAAATTGCGTCTATTAACAAACCAAGAAATATTGAATGTAGTAAGCACGTGATACTTAATGTATCGTACTCGTACAGTACAAAACAAGTAGCACGTGCTTGTTATAGTCAATATTTTCTGGTTTATTAATAGACGCAATTTTGACATGTCATCAGTCTCAACTTCACATGTGCATACTATAACTAACCGTTAATGATCATTATTTTTTTGAGTGTATATAAATTATAGGTCGTTTGCAAATTTTGTAACTTGTCAACTGGCACTATTCAAATGAAAGCAAATCTTATTAATTTGGTATTTTTTGCTTTTGCTTAATGAGAATAAAAGAACTATACCTTTTCAACTTCACTTTCAGAAAATGTAAATTTAATTTTAGAAAAGTAACTTCAATATCAGAAAAATTATATAAAAATATCAATTCACCTTTTCCGAAATTGAATTTACTTTTTCTGAAATTAAAGTTACTTTTTCTGAAATTGAATTTACTCTTTCCGAAATTGAATTTACTTTTTCTGAAATTGAAGTTACTTTTTCTTAAATTGAAGATGAAAAGGTATAGTAGTTTCTACAAAGTATGAACACAAACTTAAATTATTTTTTGATTTTTGCAAGATGAAATAAATATTAAAAAATTATTTATTGCCGAAAAATGATTCCAATTATACATTCTTTTCATTAGCTATGAATTCCCTGGAGGTTACGTCCATACTAAAAAAATATATTGTCATTACTCATTACCGAAATTTGTTCTTAGAAATTTGGCATGCAACAATGAGATGTTTAATTATTTTATTTTATTCACAATCACACATTTGCATTCAAATTTTTTTGTTGAGAACTATTGTAGTTAATATGTCGTAAAAATGCTTGAACTAAGTACTAATTTACATACAGATACTTGTATTCAAAATTGTGTTGTGTATTTTTTTATTTAAGATAAAATTTTTACAATGAGTATTAGGCATTACGGTATTTATTGAATGTTTAAAATTTTATGAAGTTATCTGAATATTTATCAGTAAATATTTGGTAATTAAACATTTATTAATAATTTTGTAATGCTAATGAAGACAAAGCTTATTTGTCCTTCAATTTTTTGCAACACAATTCACATTTTCACACCGTTCTCTAAGATATCTTCAATGTCATCCAATTATTCTTTATGGCCCTTCATTTTATACATCATTTGTTACATTTCGCTTTTATCCTAAATTAAATTATGAATGGAGCATTGCTCATCTAACATAGAACAGTTCACTTAAAATATTTAGGTCTAGGATGCAAACCTCACATACTTCAGCAAGTATTATTAAAAATATAGTTATATCTAGTTGTTCGGGAAACAGTATAAGTTGTAGATGCATTGCACATTGTAGCCTTTTAACTGTACCATTTAAAATACAAGTAAAGCTTGGTATTGGTCATTGGTATTTACAAATTATAATTCATTGTTAAAATTGGAGCAGTTAAGTACAAAATAATTTGTATATTAATTTATGTTTTTTTAGGTATTTACAAAAAAAATTACAGAAAACAATATTCGCGAAAAATTTTGTAAACAAAGTGATTCATTTTTAGTAACTGGTTAAAATTGAACTAATTTCCATTTTTCTGGAATTTTATGGCACTTGTAATATTTTTAAAACAATCGGATTAACTTAAAGATTTTTTTATTATAATTTTAGTAAATTTTTGGCATTTAAACTTAACCGCTTCAATAGGGGATTCCACTCATCGATTTTTTATATAAATTATATACATAATTATTTCTTCCCATATAACTGTGTTATTAACGCAAATTTCTTTTCTATATGTTTTATCACTTTTTTATAAATGCTAAAATATATTACACACTTTAAAACGCGCGGATTTCCCGGGCTTGATGACGCAACCGAACCCGACTCTCATTTATTGGTGGACATTGTAAGTAGGTGTTCCCATCATCAAACCAGTGACTGCCAGACTGTTCCACTGGAGTATTTGGTTATGGGGTTATGCGGCCACACGCTATTATTTTTACAAATACTTAAATACTAATAAACTATAACTACAGTGTACTAAATTTAAGATAAGTAAAAGAAAGAAAATAAGAGCAAAATGAAATTTTCAAATTTAACAGCCGCACAAAATTGACAAATGGTTTAGAACTTAGACCAGGAATAGAGGGGAGACAGGGCATGCTATGTATTTCGCCGTAAGAAGACTTTCCAAAACATCATAGCGACTTTCGACCTTATTGAAATGTCAAAGTCAGCTGCAATCGCCCAATCGACCAGATGTGTTACATACGTGTGCAGTCGAACGAATAAGTTTTCAAAATCAACAAGCGTCACCCAACGTTATCAATCATTATTTTGACTTCTGACGTTCTTTGAATACATACGTCTTTAGTTTGATTCATAGTTTTCTTAGTTTTAAATTGTTTTATTTATGTTATGGATAATCAAGTGTTTATTTAGATTTGGTCAACTGTAACATAACAATATTTAACTGGTCGACTAGCGATTCCAGCTGATTCAATAAGGGTCAAAATCGCAGAGATGATTTGGAAATATACGCGTGAATATGCCTTGTCTCCCCTCTATTCCTGGTCTAAGGTTTAGAATCTCTGGTAACAGCAGCCAAGACAGTAGCTGCTGACAGAGATGGCACGATATAATGCCTTTGCTCTCCACTATTGGGTTCGCTTACGTCGTAAGGCGGGAAACGCTGGATACCAAATATTTGCCATTTTTTTCTTCCATAAGAAGCCGAATTTTTAAAAAGGAAAAATTAGGGAATTTCTGAATTTAAAAATGCTATTAACAAATAAAAAATCAAAAAGTCGTGGAATACCTCATTTGGTTCTTGTATACTGTATATATTTTTGTATTGTATTTTTTTACGTACATCAAAATATGGTACATAAATAGAGACTTACAGAATTGACGTCATATGCGAGAGTGAGAGAGATGCTTCCAAACAAACCTCCCCTCGTTGTGTTACGTCCCGCTCCCTGATTCTATCTGTCATTATGTTTGCATCTGTTATTCATTATTAACTTAATTCTTTGTAATTTGTTCGTTGTGTTCAATACAAATGAGTTTAAAACCACAAGATATGCGTGATGCATTTTTTTTTTTTGATAATATTGAAGATCACTCGATTATTCAACTAAAACTATGGCTGGAGTGTAGAAGTCTATGGCCGGTGACAGGTCTTTGTTTGGAAATTATAATGGACCCATAAACCATTTTTTAAAATATTTTAAAATGAAAGTTCGTTTAATTTTGAAGCAATTCGTGGTATCAAAAAGTCACAATTGTTTTTTGTATAACTGCATTTGATTTTTAAAGACCTATAGCTATCTTTCTCACACCAGTTTCTGTGGTAGGCTGCTCGAGAAAGATACCAATAGTGCGACTTCATCTGTGGCCCTGGAAATAAATTCAAATATCTCGCAAAGTAATTATTAAAAAAATGTTTTTTTTATTTTAATCGTTATTTATTAAGTATTACTTTTCGGATAAAGTGTATATTTTATTATTTTTTGTTATGGTTTATGGGCCTATTGGGGTATAAAGTGTCCCAAATTTAAGTAAACTTACTGAACTCTCAGCTATAAGTACCTAAGAGCAGTGGTATGGTACATATTCCCTAATTTCGAGTGTAGAATTCCAAAATTGTCTTTTTCACACATTATTTGATTCCTTTGTAAATTATGTGTTGTTCATTCATGCAAATAATTAATTCTCTGCAGTTTTCCGGGAGCAACGAGTGAGACATTGCTCCAGAAGTTCAATTCCGTGCATAAGAACAATGAATTTTACGAAAAACCTCAAAAACTGGAGGCCGCTTTCATGGTTATCCACTACGCCGGCAAAGTTAAGTACCAGGTCACCGAAATGAGAGAGAAGAACTTGGATTTGATGCGCCAGGACATCGTGGGAGTTCTCAAAAACTCCTCTATGGCATTCGTTCGAGAATTGGTCGGAGCGGATCCCGTAGCTGTTTTCCGGTGGGCGATAGTAAGGGCGTTCTTCAGAGCGTATTTCGCTTTCCATGAAGCTGGAAGAAAACATCGACAAATCCGAGCCGATGGGAATAAAAATAGTGCAATACCTAATCGATTCAGGAATCATACACCCAACGATAATATTATAAGGTAAGAGATGTTTACTAACAAAAATAACTGAAGATGATTCTCTAAAGCAATTTAGTAGAATGAGCGAATCTTCAGCCAAAATAATAAAGCTGGATTTCGTAGCGTGATCGTAATCAATATAAGTGATCTGGTAAATGATTCATACAGGAATAATGATGAAAATAATTACGGTTTTTTTGCATTTTTGTACTGATTCATGTATACAGGATTTCCCATAGGATATAGATGCAGTCTTGAGAATAGACAGCGAGGTCAAACAAAACTTTGCATTTATTTATGCGAAATTTCCTTCGACAATGCGTGTTTAGAAATTGAAATTCTTATTTCTGGATTTACTTTAATTCTTGAATTTTACAATTTTGTTTTTTGTTCGAATCTAACAGAAATTATTTTAAACTATTTTTTACACGTTACTAGTTATTTGTAGTTCCATAAGTATTGCACTCATCAAAGACAAGTTTTTCATTTTTAGACGAATTTCTCTCTGTGATATGTTGGTTTTAACTATTTATTTATTTATTCATATTTATTTATTTATTTTTTTAATTGTCCGTGCTGTATGTTCTATTATCCACATGTGGTTTCCTTTTTTCAACTGACCATTCTAGCCCTGAAGAAGACTATAGTATAGTCGAAACGTCGGCGTGAATAAATTTTATTAATTGACTGAAAGTCCGAAGAATTCTTACTTTCCTATTTTTTATAAAATTAATAATGTTTATGTTCATTCTCCATACCATAATAATATTGAATGCGCGTGCATTAATAAATGCTAAACAATTTGTGTGATTGTTTTTTGACATTTCTTAAAACCAATGAAATGTTTCGTTACCTGTCACGTGTGAGCGTTTTAACCGGTCCTGCCATTATTATAGTGAGAATAAAGCTCTATAAATTATTCTCGAGAATAATCTCTATAGCTTTTGTATTGCCAGATAGTTATCAACACATAAATAAAATAAACGAAAAAAAAAAAAAAAAAAAAAAACTGATGTTTCTGATCACTCGTGCCTGAGTGTCTGGTCGCGAACCTGGGGGTACCGGGTTCGATCCCAACAGACGCCAAATATTTCGAATTTTAAATGGCACAAAAGTGACCCCTGTGGTGCACTCTCCACGCCAGCAATGAGTGCCCGTGAGGTGACGCCTGGTAAGCGCCCGCACGGTACAAATATGTCATCATCATTACCGATATCTGCGATAAAGCAGATTGGCACACCCAGAAATGGGTAATATGCCGTGATGATATATTTATTTATTTATTTATTTATTTATTTAAAGAATAATTCTATAATTATTATAGAAACCACTTCTGCAAACACTGTAATTAATAATCACTCGGTATGAAGGTGATTATTTACATTTATTTTGCCCTATCAAAGTTATGTTCTAGTTATCAAAACAGGCTTGCCAACTGCACCATGTAAATGAATGAAGCTAGTTAATGGGGTCATGCCACATTTCTTGTTTTATTTTTTCCCTGGAAGATTACCGGTCACAGTATATATAAATAATATTTTCACGCCATTTGTGTGCTTTGTTTTGTAGATATAATTTTTTAAAAAATGGGTCAATTCCAGTTCACCCTTGCGGATAAAACCTGCAATTACCAATAATATTTCTCTAATGAAAATCTTTATGAAACAAAAAGATTGAATAGAGCGCAGTTTTCCTCTGACAGTTTGGTTAGTTTACTCTGATCTGACGTTTAACTTCGCGTTTGAAGTTTGTGACATTGTGATCTTCATATATGTGTGTCTAGTGTCGTTGTGTGAGTAGCCGATACATGACGTCACAGAAAATCGTAGCGCGAATATCTTTTAAGTAAATTATGAATGAAAAGTATTATATTTTGGGATGTTTTATGTTGCAATATGGATAATAAGTGTCATAGATTCTATTTTTATAAAAATATTAGCAACATTTTTTTGGCATAACCCCATGGAGACACAACAGCAAGACAGTGGCTTTCCGTTGCTTAAAACAAATTTGTAGATCAAAAAATAATCTAAATATAATTCGAGAGTTCGGTAAATTAGAAAATAATTCTTCATTTTTATTCTCAAAATATTTTCAATTTATTCTCACTCTCTTGTTATATTACTACTGAAAAAATAGAAAATAGGGACAGGTGGGCAAAACTCAACGTAGATGGCAACATCATAGCTATGACTGTTGCCGCCGATAATTTTGAATAACTTCACTCAGTTATAATTTTTTATTATGTTTCTGACGTAAAAGTACAATTATAAAATTAAATCCACATGAAACATTGGGTGCGTTCAGCACCCCGGCAGCTCTGGCAGATGAGTACCGCTGCGTGCCGATGATTGCCGAATGCAGTTGCTGGTCCAATTACATTCGTCCCTTAATTGTGTTCGTCAAACTTCGGAGGTCAGCAATGCCAGCGATGAGAGGTGCTGAACGCGGCCAATGTTAATTATTATAATTTTTACCAGTTGTATAACGAAAAATTTATTTTTCTCAAAAAGATTTGCAAGAACAAATACTCGTTTTATATTTGGACTTAAGTTGTATTATTCTTTTCTTCTTTCATCCTTTGGTAAACTATAAGAACATAACAAGAACGCATTTTTAAAAAAAGAATCCAAATACAAGATAGTTTTAAGTAACTATCTGTGACTTTTAATACCAGATTCTCCAATTATGAATACTAAAGTGCACAAATTTTATTACATAGTTCTAGAAAGTTCTTAGCTATAGTTACTCTATATCACCACCGCCTGCTCCCATTGTCCGGCTAGTCTAGCGTGAGTATTTTTTACGTGAAACATTGAGTTTGTCATATCCATGGTTTCGATTCGACATTTGATTGACAGCAATGTGTTTGCCTGTCTCATTTAAAATGAAACAACAGAAGAATTATATTTAAATATTGTATGAAATTTAACCAAGTCAGAAAATCACTCGGGCATGAGGTGCACACAATATTTTTTCTACAATTAAATTTAATTTTTAGAAAACAGGTATAATTATTTAAACCACATTAACCTCTTGACTTATTGTCAAATGTCAAATTTGTTCCCTATGATTCATTTCAAATGGAACAGGCATATACATTGCTGTCAATCAAATTTCAAGACGTAACCATGGATTTGACAAATATAATGTTTCACGTTATAAAGTACTCACAGTATAACCCGTAACAAAAACTAAAATATCAAAGATTTGACCATATTTGTGCTTTATAAATGTACGTAGAGCTGATTGTATAATTGTCGCCTTTGTTGTACTAATCAAAAGTTGTCGTATAAATTAATAACTATCTGTAGAGTACTTAAGTCTTGATTCTTTTACGGATTTTAATGTTCAAACGAAAATGCACCAATCTGTACTTATTTATTTATATTTGCCAGATCACATGTTGTTACGATATCACCTTACAATCCCGCGAGATGCAATAAGCACTAATATAGTCACATTAGGCACCGTGATGTAAGAAAGCCCAGCAAGGCAAACTGAAAGCAAAGCGTTAGCACTGCTTGTGTTACTCGAGATGAAGTAGCAATAACTTGTATTGTAGCGACACAACGTGACTTATACTGTTATATGTTCAATCTTTAGCCATCTAGTGACAGTGTCTGCTGTGAACCTCACAATTAACCGGATTGCGTAAGTGACTGTGTCGCCTTGCAATCATCCATCGTTCATCTCGGTGTTCTCTTCATTTCATTGTCACGCGGTAGACATAAAGTGGATGATAATGTCAATAAAAGGGAGATATATCGCACATTTGTTGATTCCAAACGTAATCACAGTTATTTGATATCGTATTCTGCTGGTAGTTAAATATTAATATGTTATTTAAAAAAGTGTTAAGCCATAACCATAACAAAAAATAATAAAATGTACACTTTATCCTTAAAGTACTACACAATAAATAACGATTAAGATAAAAAAAAACATTTTTTAATAATTACTTTGCGAGATATTTAAATTTATTTCCAGGGATACAGATGACGTCACACTATTGATTTCTTTCTCGCGCAGCCTACTACAGAAACTGGTGTGAGAAAGATAGCTATAGGTTTCTTTAAAAATCAAATGCAAATAATTGGTTTATGGGCCTATTACACATTTACATTCAAAGTAAATCTTATTTTTTTCGAAATCTTACATATCTCAAAAACTGCTGCGTTCATCAAGTTTTAGCAAGACTACCTTCTTGGTATAAGTTAAAGAAAAAACGATGAGAATCTTTTTGTAACATAAATACTCCAGCATTTGGATATCTTTTTTTTTGTTTTAAAATTTAGAGACCATTGTGTATTCCAAGTGTATACGGCCTTTATATTTTTGAGACAGATCACCACAATTTTTAATTAAATAATACACTTCAATAATGGTAATCATAATTGACAAACAAATTTATATTTAAATCATGAAATACTTGCTAATTAATAAGTAATAAAGTAATATTTCCTTAAAGTACAAGAGTTATAACGAATTAAATTTTTTGTGACGTCAAGTGTATCCTGGTGTAAAAATATTTATGCAGAAGAGGGACGTCATCAAAACATTACAAAATGAAAAAGAACTGTAGTAATGACGAGTGATGTTTATGTTTAAAATAAATACTATTTTTTGCATACTATAAGAAAAGCACATTTTAATTAAATTTACAATTATGAAAATCGACATTTGGTGTTCTTTCTTTAGTTTTTATCTTTTCGTATAACATTTGTTAACGTTGTTCGTTGTTTTTCCTTAGAATTTCATCACTATTGCCTTGTCGAGTATCAAATCTGCATTTTTCAATACATACAGCAACTGTTTTTTGAGTTGTGTCTCGTTGTTAAAAATAAATTAGGATACCATGTAAACCTAGTAATTTTGTGACGTCATTATCTATTTACAAACATTGATAACGTCCCTACAATAGGTAAAATATTGTTTTTATATTATATTAACATTCATTAATCGTCATATCTTTGTATAAAATTTCATAAAAAGCAATAAAAAATTGGAATATGGACCCATTAAAATAGGAAATTGCATTAAAAATAATTATTTTGGATTTGGTTTTCTCAAATCTTTCTTCAAAAATTTACAGATTGGGTATTCTACTATTTTTTTATTTTTTATACAGGGTGTTATGTAAGTAAGTGATCAACGCTTAACGACCCTAAAGATAGTAAATCTGACAATAATTTTCATTTAACGTACTTTCTACAAGAACTAGAGGCCTTTAAAACTGACCAATCACGTCATAGTTCAAAACTTAATAAAAAAGTAAAAATTGTGTTCTCTGGAAAAAATATTGATTGTCAATCTGACGTTAAATGTTTTTTTTTGCATAGACGTACAATTTATATTCTGTTTCGGATAAAAATAACTCTCTGTACCGTCTTACAGCAGCACGACTATTTTGTAATGTCTCGCCTTAAACCATATGCATGTCTGCATACTCTTGGTTGGTGAAGGTAAATGGCATTTTGAGAATATTAAAAAAACAGAATATAAATTGTACGTCTATGCATAAAAAACATTTAATGTCAGATTGACAATCAATATTTTTTCCAGAGAACACATTGATTTTTACTTTTCTATAAAGTTTTGAACCATGACGTGATTGGTCAGTTTTAAAGGCCTCTAGTTCTTGTAGAAGGTATGTTAAACAAAAATTATTGCCAGATTTACTATCTTTGGAGTTAGTTCTAAGATGGGTTAAGCGTTGATCACTTACTTACAAAACACCCTGTGTAATTTCACCTGAAAGTATAAGTAAAACTATTGGTGAATATCCGGTGAAAATTTTCTATTAATAAACGAGTTATCGACCCCCGAAGTGAAATAGATGTGACGTCACGAATATAATATAAATAATATAAAAAATAAATGAATATTATAAAGGAAAAATATGTTTGTAAAAGGAAATAGCACATATCAGTTGCGGAATCAATACGTGTGTGATATTCTCTTTGTTTGATATCTTCTACCTACGCGTTTAGTTCTATTCCCACATAGATTGAGCGCTTAATGCGTTAGATGCATGGGTTTACTAAATTATATTCCAATGTTCTTCCTTGTGCCATTGTGCATGCAGTGTTATTTGCTTTATTTTAACCGACTGTTCCGTAGGAGCGAAAATCATATCTAGGGTCAAAAATCTTATTTGAATGGTAATTTAGCAAATTAAAATGGTTAGGTTAGGACATTTCTAGCACCAGATACAGGTCTTTCGATATACAGTGGGCGGAGGTTTTTTGTGGGTTTTTTATGGAATCACTTTTTATAGGAATAAGATTAAATTCGTTCATAACGTTTTTGTTTAAGTTTAAATTATTTTTACTGATTTATTATATTAATACGAAAAAATAAATCTTTTAGCGAATTATAATAAATGAAAAAAAAAAAAAATTGTATACTGGATGTTGAAAAATAAGTGTAACAACTTTTGAGGACATATGGTACTGATTAAAATGAATAAAAAAAGCTTAAGCAACATGGGTCATCTTCAATAGTAATAAAAAAAACTTATTTCAAAGGAGGCTATGAACACAGAAAAGTATGACTGATTATTATTCAATTCAAAAGTCAAGTTGTCAAAATTGATCGTGAAATGTAATTTTAAGGAAAAAAGATAATTAAGATGGATATAGAATATTGCCATTCACCGTTTTCTAATTTATTTCTATTGTTAAAAATGAGGATTCAAGAAAAAAGCTTTGTTTTCCTTAGCTAACATTTTTGACAATATCTCGTGTCAAATTGACATTTAATTAAATACTTACAAATTGACATATGTTTTTTTGTTCATAGCCTACTCCGAATTAGGATTTTTTTGTAACACACTGTAAGGCTGTAAAAAATGAGTTTACTATTAATAAAACTGGAGGAGTTACTACTTAACAAGACTTTTTGTTTACCTTTCAGATGTTATCTTAGGTGTGCTTTTGTTTTTTCAAACAAAAAAAACAAATACAGTCGAACCTCTATAACTCGAAACTCAGGGGACTGAAAAATTACTTCGAGTTATAGAGATTTCGAATTAGAGAAAAAGCATACTTATTGTAAACAAGTTTAATTTATTAAAAAATTGCGTAATTCTAAAACATTTTTAAACATTATTTAAAACAAAAAAATGGGTTGTTGAACAAAAAAGTTGTTTTTTAAAGTTAGTTATTCATTTTTTTTTTTGCATGTTTAACAATAAAATGCATCGGACTCATATTGATTACGCTTTTTTTTTTCATTTTTGTCAGTACTATACAGGGTGTCTCAGGACGAGCTTACGCTATCTATATTTTAAATACTATTTAATATTATTTAACGAAATTTGGTATCTAGGGGTTATTCAACATGCCCGTTTTAACTAAAATATTTTCAATGCAGTAGCACTTCCGGTTTAACCGGAAATTGACCTCAACTTTCTTATTTTAAATGGAATACGCTATATTTTATTTTACCATTGAATGCAGCGGAAAATTTTACATATGTAGCAATAAAAACATTTTACTCATGATCAACTACTTCCGGCGTTATTCAACTTTTTTTGATTTTTTGTCTGAAATCCGGCACATTTTCAAAACTCTGTATATCGGGAACGAGATCGAATTTTTATAATCTGAAAAAAGCCTTTTATAAAGGAGACTTTAAGCTACATTATCCATAGAAGAATCCTTGATTATTTATAAAAATGTGACGGGTACGTTACACTAAAATTACAGTTGACAAACTTCAAAAAAGACAATTTTTTTAAATGGAACCACCCCTTTTTTATTACATAAATGTGTTCTACGGCAAAAAATAAGGGTACTTTATGTAACATGTTCTATGTTGAAAGTTGATAGAATTTCAGTAAATTTGAAAAACATGTAATCTGGGTATAATTATTTTATTAATACGGATAAGTAAGCCTGCTTTGAAAATATTCTAGTTAAAACGGGCATGTTGGATAACCCCTAGATACCAAATTTCGTTAAATTATATTAAATAGTATTTAAAATATAGATAGCGTAAGCTCGTCCTGAGACACCCTATATGTCCTTAAAGTTTGTACCTAAAGTTGTAGGATCCTGTACATGGCCTCAAAATTTGTTACCCTTGTTTTTAATATTCTGTATTTATTTACTTATTTATTTAAAATGTTTCTTCGAGCACATGAATATAAAAAATAATCGAACCATTGAAGTACAAGTAAATTTTACGCATTTTTATTATTTTTCTCATTATTTATAAGTTTATTTTTGTTTATTTTCCCGTATTCGCTAGCAAACAACGAACAATCCTGAGTACCCGTGGTATCCGCTACAACGAAACCGACAACCGGCTCTCTTGGCCGCAGTTGTACTACCAGCGCCGTGCAAGTGCGGGGGGCTCGGCTCGGGGCGACGCGGGGCCCCGCAAGGACTCGGGGAGCCCCGCCAGCCCCACCACCGCTGTGTTCGAACGCGTGCTCTGCCCCGATGAGGCCAGAGTCATGCACAGGGCGAACCAAATCGTCATGTACGTACCACCACTTGGTGATGGAAAGGATAAAGTTAGACACTGGTGGTGGATACACGATAGGGAGGATGGATGTTGTAATTTTTGCTATTACTAATAAATAATAATAATAAAAATATAAAACCTAATAAGCTTTTCTCACAAAAAAATCGGTATTGAACGGTATAAAACGATTATATCGTTGAATTCAGAATTAAATTCTCTATCGAATAAGCGAATAAAATACAGGTGTCTCAATAAGCTTGCTCACCATTGGTAACTTTTTTATTTGAAGAGATACGAGGTTGGTTAAATGAGCAAAATTGTGCCATTTTATATTAGAAAATTGGTCAGGTAGACAAAATAAAAATTGTGTCAGCGGTTCTCAAAATTTGGGACAAAATATATATTTTTTAAATGGAACCATATATTTTTTATTCTCTTATTGAAAAGAGTATTTTTTTCTCTTTTCAATAAGGTAATGTTGTTTATGTACAATTTTTTCAAATAAACGAGTTATTTACGGTTAAAAATTAAAAATTTAAAACTGTTTTATTAGTTTATTTAGCCAAGTAAGCCATGGAAATAATTGATTTTTTGTTTGTTTGACGTTTAATAATTTCTCCCGTAAAGTTCTCTGTGTTTAATTATATTTAATAACTTTACAAATGAAGAAAAATAAGATATGATCTTGCTATATGGAGTTATATCTAGACACCAGTTACGTGGAACGGTCGGATCTCTTTCCAAAAGAGCTGAAATGTGCGAAATGGCTTTCAATTTGAATATTTTCTGTAATTGTTTTGTTATTACTGTAAAATAAGTTAATAAATTAAAAAATTATAAAATACAATTGTTTCCATGGTTTACTAAATAAACTAATAAAAGATAATTGTTATCTTTAAACGTAAATAACTCGTTTATTTGAAAAAATTGTACATAAACAACATTACCTTATTAGAAAGAGAAAAAAATACTCTTTCTAATAAGAGAATAAAAAATATATGGTTCTATTTAAAAAATATATATTTTGTCCCAAATTTTGGGAACCGCTGACATAATTTTTGTTTTGTCTACATGACCATTTTTCTAATATAAAATGGCACAATTTTGCTCATTTAACCAACCTCGTATCTCTTCATATAAAAAAGTTACCAATAGTGAGCAAGCTTATTGAGACACTCTGTATAGGCAGACTCAAAAATAGGGGGACATGGCTTAACCACAGATTCCTGGGCTCAAAATAAGACGATTTAACTAAACTTACCCTTATCCAAAAGTGCACCGTTTGGCCAGAATTCTGCTTCAAAGTTCTTCAAAAAAAATAATTTTGCTTATAATAACGGAATACTTTGTTCAACTAGAATGAAATTTGGTATGATAAACCATAAGGATATATTTCGTCTTTTGTTATTATTAGTGAATCACTAGTGTATGAAACTTGGGTATTACGACCATGATTAGTCCATAATTTTTTAATGACAAAGACAATAACGTGAAATGATTGTTTTTTAGAAAGATTCATTAAATAGTAAACTTTTCTGTCTCTGTGTAAGTTGTGATATTTGTAACGATTAAGACAGAAAAAAATAAAATGTAAGTGATTAGGTCGTATAATTTTTAAAATTAATTTTATCTAGCAGTCTATTCAAATGTCAAACATCTAAATTTTAATGGCAGTAACAATTGTTTATGAGTTGTCAATCTTCCCAACATTATAATAATGGTAATAAAATACTATTAGGTCTAACAAGTGGATATGTTAGTAGTTTTAGAATATTGCGAAGAAAATTTTTGACAACCCATAAACAATTGTTACTGTCATTAAAAATTAGTTACTTGGCATTTGGATAGACTGCTAGATAAAATTTATTTTAAAAATTACACGGTGCAGTCACTTACATTTTATTTTTACCTCCCGCTATCCTTGGTAAGGGAGGTATAGGGATCGTGCTAAAAATCACAAATCGAGATTTTAGTAAATGACCACGTTTTAAGGTCCCTAGAATCCAAATTTAACATTTTCACAATGATGTCTGTATGTATGTATGTATGTATGTATGTATGTATGTATGTATGTATGTATGTATGTATGTGTGTGTGTGTGTGTGTGTGTGTGTGTGTGTGTATGTATGTGTGTGTGTATGTGTAGAGATTTTGTCTTAGCTCTAACTCAAATACTATCATTCAGAAAATTCTGAAACCTTGTATTTATACCCTATTCTAATATGAAAAGAAGCCATTATATTTTGGTGTAAATGGGATAACCGGAAATGGCACTTTACCTGAAGCTCATAATGGTTTTTCTTCAAATAATACCATTAAATGCCATTTTTTTGGATTTTGTCGTTATGAAGATTAAAGATTATTGAATTTTCTACAGGAATACATTAATACTTTTTCTATATACTTTACAAATAAATATAAAAATAATTTTCCCGAAGCCTAAGAAAAACACAATTCCTTTGTTACACAGTTCATATTTCAAGTGAATGTAACTGACAGTAACTGTCACTGTCAAAAAACTAATCATTTCAAATTAATAATAGTGACATTTTAAAAAGAAAATAGTAAATAAAGCAATAGTTTTATGCAATGGAATAGTTTGCAGCGTTAATAAATACGTAGGTATGTATTTAAATGAATAAAAATTAAATAGCGGGAGGTTTTGTGTTGGCCACATCAGATTTTTTTTTTTCTAAATCGTTACAAATATCACAATTTACGCATAGACATAAAAGTTTACTATTGAATGTATTTTTCTCAAAAATAATAATTTTACGATATTAACTTTGCCATTAAAAAGTATGGACTAATCATGGTCGTGACATTCAAGTTTCATACATTAGTGGTTCACTAATAATAACAAATATCATCTTAAAAGATGATCTATATTTATATGGATTGTCGTAGCAAATTTCTTTCAAGTTGAACAAACCGGACTAATCATGGTCGTGACATCCAAGTTTCATACATTAGTGGTTCACTAATAATAACAAATATCATCTTAAAAGATGAACTATATCCATATGGATTGTCATACTAAATTTCATTCAAGACGAACAAAGCGTTCCGTTTTTATTATAAGCTAAATTATTTTTTTAGACGACTCTTGAAGCAGAATTCTGGCTAAATGATATACTTTCGGTTAAGGGTAAGTTTTGTTAAATCGTCTTATTTTCCCAGGAATTTGTGGTTAAGCCATGTCCCTCTATATCTGAGACACGCTTGGCAAAAATTGTAAAGTACAAAATTGTACCGAATTAAAAGTTTGTCAATATTATTTCTTATTATTAGTAATAGCACAATATTCGACTCCACAATTATATTTATTCTGTGAAGAATATTTAGGAAATACAATATCTGTTGCTTTTTCTCACTTGATATTATCTTTTTTATGTGTATAATTATAGAATAGTGTGAATATCATTGAAATTTTCCTTTATTATATGCCAGCATTGTAAACCAGGACATTTCATCACCTTTTATCTGTAATTATTTCTTTTGCATGGGTTTTGCATGTCGGTGGAACAACTAACTGTTAGAATTACACCACTTTTCTTGATGATTATAATTATATAACCTCTTGTTTTACACTTATTTCTTCCATAGGAAAAACAAATCGTTTCGGCCCCGAGAACGAGGAAAGAAAGGGCTGAAAAATCTTCAAACTGTAAAGACTTTAGCTGGGAGAACTGGAATTACAGCAGCGAATCAAAGTCAGATTGGTAAAGCTAGAAAACAACCCTTAACAGTTGCTGCACAATTTCAACAAAGTTTGCATTCACTCATGGATACTTTAAATCAAGCAAATCCTTTCTTTATACGTTGTATCAAATCGAATGGCAACAAAGTCCCTAATCAATTTGATGAAGACACAGTTCAAAGACAATTAAGATATACAGGAATGTTAGAAACTGTCAGAATTCGTCAAGCCGGATTTAATGTTAGGTTAACTTACGACGAATTTATTCAATTATATCGAATATTACTCCCTAAAGGATTATTGAGCTCTCAAAACGATGTCCGCCATTTTCTCGCCACTTTAAATTTAAACCGCGACAACTATCAATTAGGCTGCACCAAAATATTCCTCCGCGAATCCGAAAAAATAAAACTAGATTGCAAACTACACCAACAAATAATGGCTAGCATTGTCACAATCCAAAGATGGTTCCGGGTTTGTCTAGAAAGAAGAAGATTTTTGAGGTTAAAGAACGCGGTCATAACAATACAGAGTTTTTGGAGAATATGCAGTGCGCAAAGAACGTTGCATTCTTTGAGGAATAGATTATTAGCGGCTATTCATATTCAAGCGGTTTGGAGAGGTTACAAAGCGAGATCGTGGTTCAAGAAAATTAAAAATGGAGTGGTGAAGTTTCAGGCGCGTTGTAAGGGGAATCTGGCGAGGAAGGCGTTTGCGGAGCTTAAAGCCAGAGTGCTGCCGAAACAGAAACAGGTGAGTAAAATTATAAACTTAATATATGTGGATTGACTAATTCGTAATTCGGATATACGAGAATCATCCATAACTTTTTTGTTTTATTGTACTTTTCGCCTCTCGCTAAGAGAGGTATTGGAATCATGCTAAAAATCACATATTCAGATTTTAATGAATAAGCACGTTTCAGTCACTAGAATCCGATTTTAACATTTTTACAATGATGTGTGTGTGTGTGTGTGTGTGTGTGTGTGTGTGTGTGTGTGTGTGTGTGTGTGTGTGTGTATGTGTATGGCTGGATGTTGGACGGACGATTCCTCAAAAACTATAAGACATAAGACCTGTTTAATTATGAATACCTCAATCTGACATTCCTCGGAAGAGCTGAAAAGGTTTTAGTGACAATTGAACAACCGGAAGTAGTAGTTTTTAAAAGAAATTCTTCCAAATATTAATTTTTAAAATTTTTGATATTACTAATTTTGAAGAACACAATTCTACACCTGATACATTTAAATTTTTTATTATATCTTCTATAAATTTAGAGATAAAGACGCTATAATATATAGAATATCGGGATATAACAAGTCGAGTAGGCGAAACTACACTAGGGAAACCAGTTGACAAATTCAAATGTTTATAACATAATTTGTAAATGACAGATTTCAGTGTCAAAAATCAACAGTTTTAGTGACTTTTTGATAGCTTTTTCTGGGAAGTACATTTAAACTTTCTTATTGTTTTATTAATTAAATATTTGAAATTATAGGTAATATGCATATATCCATCAGAAATACCGCCAATCTGGTTAATGAATTGGAAGAATCTGTACCATTTAGAAACTTCCTCATACAATGAAAAATAGATATAATTAAAATTATATGTGTGCAGAAGACATGTTAAATACAATAAAAGACAATATTTGGGTATTGTTCTGTAATATTTTGTTATAAAACGACGGTTCGAAAGCGAAGTGCAGTACAAACAATGGAAATGGCGAGAGGTCTTGTGCTGGCCACAACAGATTTTTTTGGCTTTATTTTTTGTATTAATTATACATTATAAATTAAATTTGATATTCAAAATGGGGACATACCACATTTTTCAATTTATTTATTTTCTAAAAGTGCGCTTAAAACTACATACATAAATATGTATTTTATGTCATATGTATAAATTTCTTGTATTATAGAAATAATTTTTTAAAGTATTGAAATTATGTCATAATTTTGCGACCTTGTAGTCTTTCCCATGCTATGTGTACAAATTTTGACGGTACAGCATCAAACTCACAATATTTATAAAGAAAATCATGAATGAAAAGTATAAAAATATTGAATATTTTTGATGAAAATGTGCATTATATTAGTTATAATCTTCATTTATGAAAAAAAAAAAAAAATTGTGTGTGCTTAAGACCGCACAACCGAAGTGAAAACTTAAATGGTTGACATTTGGATCGTACAGCAATGCCATCTCGTGACTGCTTCCGGAAGCTTTATAAACTTAAATGTTTAAGTGTGCAAAATCTTGTGAGCATACTCTAACCTAAATTCTAAGAAAATTTTCAAGAAAAATTTTTAATTTAATTAATTTAAGGCTGGGAAACCACTCAAATTTTATTTGAAAAACTGGCCAAAAACTCTAGTTTAAAAGCGTTTCCCGTTGTCATTTAAATGTTTTTAGACTTTCAGCAAATCAATTAAGCGGTTATAATCACGTTGTAACGCTGTTAATACAATTTTTCAAAATTATAAACAAATAAAACCTACAACAATACAAATGTGAGAAATATTTTATTTACTTGTATATAAATAACTAAATAAATATATCACGGCATATTACCCATTTCTGGGTGTGCCAATGACTTTGTACACAGATATCGGTAATGACATCAGGAATAAGTCACGCCAAAACGAAGAGTTTGGAACCAGATATTCTTTTTGACATATTGTGATGGTTTTCGGTCTTGAATTAATAACGTAACGTAGGCTATCACCCGAATTAACGTGTCGTCACGTTCGGCTTTCCCCGAGTTTACCCGAATAACCGTGACGCGTCACCTCTAAATCTTATTATAATGCATCTTCTTGCAGATTCAGAATGCCCTTCTGCCCCCTGAACGATTATCAATAAAGCCCATTATAACAGACGACTTCTTGACAAGCACCGAATCCAGTCAAGAAGAACTAGACGAACGATTCTCGGATAGGGATCGGCGGATACGAGATTCTGACGAGTAAGTATCACTTTCGTCAACTTTCGTCAAAAATATTTGTAACCTTGCTCTTGCTCTGATTTTACAACTTAAACTGAAGATAAATAAATAAAAGTATTGACTGCGGAATGAATATACGTCACGAATAATTCTGTGAAATATTTTTTCTGAAACCGGAGCGAAAATACTGTTTTCGCGCCTAAAATGCGGAGCGAAAGTCTAGTCACGAAAAAATTAAAACGCACAAAATATGCAGAACTGACAGTAAATTCGTTTTTGTTTATTTACAATTTTTTTTTTTGTCACCTTAGTAACGAGAGAAGAACTACTAGATATTTACAGAAAATCAGATTTAATTATTAAATTTTAAATTAATTTTTATTATAATCAAAGGTTTTAGAAAAAAATTAATACATAACTCGTCAGTAAAATGTCTGTACTTAATTCGGGGCCGTAATGTAGCATTTTTCTGACCCTTATGTAAATAACTATTTTTCGTAGGAGTAGCGGAATTTTAGAAGACGTAGAAACGGAATCAGTGCAAAGTAGGATGGGCCTACGGCCAACGCAGTCCCTTCCGAGTGTGGTGACCGGGTCTCCGGCCAGGGTTCCGCCCCAACAGGCCCTTCAGCAGTATTACAGGTAAGACAAAATGTATTTTTATAAATGTCTATTTAAAAATGATGAATGAACATCACTGTGTGTATGATTCATGAATGTTATTATAAATCTAGACGTGTGAATGAAACGTGTGATGCTTATGTAAATTTTGTGTAACTTATTAATGAGCGTAGTGAATAGTGAAAATGTGTTGATTCATATTTTGATTAAATTTCAAACTAGGACAAGGTTAATTTTATTATTATTATTATTATTATTATTATTATTATTATTGATTGAAACTATTGTGCGTCGAAATTTATAAAGTAAGTTTATTATTGTATTTAGAAACTCTTGGGAAATATGTCATTGCAGAAATACATATATCTGTATTTATTTTTTCTTCAGAAAATGCGATTTAAATTTTTATTTTTATCTTAATATTTTTGCTGGAGACATACATTTTTACTCCAGAATTCGTTTAAATAAATTTCTTTCTATTTTCATATTAACAACAATTTTATTAACATCTCGAAGGATAAAGTTTAAACACATCATTCGGATATGTCGCATTTAAATTTGAATGATATTATTTATTTAGTACATGTTATATACAAAGTTTTATGTTGTTGCATTTGTACTCCAATAGGGTCCTCCACCGTAGTAACAAATTAAAACAAGGGTCAGTTATATTAAAACTAGACCTTAATACTGTATATTAACGACTATCAAAGTTTAAAAATAGTTTTTAGTTTCTAAAATAATCGAGTTTTTATTACCATTTCCTCATCTCTATATCTACGTCACACATTTATTCTATTCCAAATTCTTACTACTTTCAAACCTTCTGCTATCACCTTTTTGAAATACGGAATCCATTTGCAAGTATTTAAACGCAGAAAATAACAACAATAAAACAACAGATATAAACCAAATAATACTAGTTTAAATTTATGATGCCCTGACAGATTACAAGCGTTGGTATGAAAGTAAAAGATATGTTGAATGACATAGGCTACCAGTGCTAATCAAATCTACGTAGTATTTTTATTAATTATGACATTAAATTACTTATTATCCACCCATATTTCCAATTATTGACCACAAGGGTTATTTTAATATATTTATACATTTTATAAGTGCTGAAAAAAATAAAATTGTGACTTCAATTATTAGCGAAATTCACTGTTTGAGAACAAAATCATCTCTGTATCTACATCACAGAATATTAAAAAAATTATTACGGCTTAACGAATAACAATAAAGACTTTCTAAAATTACATATCACTTTCAGTTTAGATGAAGTTTTGTAAAAAAATATTTAAAAAATACAGTGTGTCCAATTTAGAGGTGCCACCATTGGGATCTCGAGAACTATAAGAGATACGATGTCGGTTAAATGGAACTTTTTGTGCGCCTTTGGGAGGCCATCTCAGATGTGCTTTTGTTTTTCCAAAAATTCTCATAGGGCACTAGATAATAACGAAAAACTAAATATTGTTGATTTTTTCTTTTTCAAATAACTTCTAAACTATTAGTAATTGAGAAAAACGTTTCAAATACAAAAGATAGATATTTTTATTTACTACCCAGTGGCGTACAAAATAAATTTCTATATCCGTATTTTTTCGAGATATAACAAACTTATATTTTTTTAAATGGAACCCATATCTGATTTTAGTCTCAAAAAAATCATTATTTTTTCTCTTTTCAACGATGTAAGAGTTATTATGTTTTGTATTTGTTTTGCCTTCAAAATTATTATTTTTCCCTTATTTTGTATTAAATTTATAATTATTTTGAAAATATTGGTAGATTTCTATTTAGAAATACTACTTGTATTTTTTATAATATTTTGTATCTGGTCGCCCTTGGCACATTATAGTGTAATTTGTAATTATGAGTCTAGAATGAAAATATTGAGTAATAAAGGCATAAAACAAATTATTTCGATCAAATACAATATAATTAATAAAAATAATAATGTTTTTTTGGGAAATAATAAGAAAGTTCAGTAAAATAAAGAGAAAAATTAAATTTTAGGAGCAAAACAAATATAAAACATAATAACCCTTACATCATTGAAAAGAGAAAAAAATAATGATTTTTTAAGACTGAAATCAGATATGGGTTCCATTTAAAAAAATATAAGTTTGTGTTATATCTCGAAAATTTACGGATATAAATATTTATTTCGTACGCCAGTGGTTAGTTAATAAAAATATCTATCTTTTGTATTTGCAACGTTTTTCTCAATTACTGATAGTTTAGAAGTTATTTGAAAAAGAAAAAATCAACAATATTCAGTTTTTCGTCATTATCTAGTGCCCTATGAGAATTTTTGGAAAAACAAAAGCACATCTGAGATGGCCTCCCAAAGGCTCACAAAAAGTTCCACTTAACCGACATCGTATCTCTTATAGTTATCGAGATCCCAATGGTGGCACCTCTAAATGGGACACACTGTATAGTGGAGGATCCTATTGACCTTTTGTTAAAATATGTAGTGTGTTTCAAGAATGAAAATAGTGCAAATAACATAGTTCGTATCTTGTGAAGAAGTGACTCTCAGAAATTTTAACATGGGTTAAAAAGTGTGTACATTTAAAGAGAAACTGATTGAAGTATAAATGTGTGTAATAGAAGCATGAAAAATGAATATGAAGCTTTTCCCTTATCAGCAAATGGCTTAGCATGAATCCTGAACAGCACCTATCCAAGCATTTAACGCACCAATTTTTTATTTAAAAATACCCAGCTTTGTGCGATGTACTTGTGTACAGAAGAATGTATGGCTACAGAAACTATAGAATAGTGAAATTAAGAGTTATTACTCTTCTAGTAGGGTGGAAGACACCTCCCGAGAAGGCGTCCTCTTGGACTCAACCCTGAACAAGCGCAAACTTTCCAAAACGCGCAACACAGTCGAAATCCAAGAAACAGAAAACATGTCCCTAGGCTTCGTCCCGTACCGCAAAGGCAGTTGCGATTCTTTAACCTCATATCGCTCAGTTGAGTCGCAAAGAAGCTCCGATTCGCACAGCTCCACACCTCTCGAAATCAAATCCAAGCGGTACAATCCCCTAATACCCGCCATCCATCGCTCAGAAGTGTGGGATTCGCCCATCAACAAAAGCGACGGCGAAATGGAAGAGGATACAACCAAATCCGCGCCACCTGTCATCGTAAGGGACACTTTATCAAGGTTTCCTTTGTATGATGACCAGACCACAGACAGCGAAATGCGAAGATACTATGCTGATATTCCGTCCAAAGCCAAACAAGTTATTTCTAGAACTAGTTCCGTACCACACAGACCTCTAACTGAAATTAATATGGACCATAGAAGAGTCGGATACGACAGACCAGTAGAAAGAAAAACTAACAAACGGGATGTACGAGGCACTGACGGGCTGATTTATTTACCGCCAGTACGAAGAGATCCTAGAAGGACCAACGATACTAGTGGCTCAAAAACTTTAGTGGACATTACTTATTCCGAACCATTTTACATGGAAACTAATTCATCTTCAAATGATGAGAAAAAACATATAATTCCTACTGCTCCTTTGCGAACAATACGCAAACCACGACGAGAAATTCGAAGCATGGGCGAAGAAGTTACTGACAGTGCAGCAGCGGAGGCTAAAAACTCAGTTCTGTTAGGAACAATCCGCGAAGCAAACATTTTAAGCCCCGAAACATCAGCGCAATTCATCCAACACGAATCAGATTTGTCTCTAGATAGTTACAAGAAATCTCCGCAAGGTAGCAAACGTCCTAGAGGAGGCATCGGAGGTTTGGACCTCCGAAGAAGAAACAGCGATCCTGCAACTAAAATCGGATTAATCGCCGATCAACCTGGCGGCCCAGAACACAGCCCTCATTCAAAATTAGCACCAGGAACTGACAAACTTGAATGGATGACCCGAACTTCATTCACAATCGCTGGTCACCACTTTAGTAAAGTTCAAAGATTTAGTAAAGGCGACACTTGTGTTTATTGTGGGCAACAAATGGACGCGTTTGTAACTCAGGGCCACAAATGTGCTCATTGCAAAAAACTGTTCCACACTAAATGCATTCAAAATAAAAGCGTTCTTGAAATGCCGTGCGAAGCCGCTTGTTTAGAAGTCAAACCAGGACGAAGAAAACATCGGAAACATAGTCAAACTCCGTATGATATGAAAAAGCATCAAATAACTGCAAGTGGACAGTTCAGCTTGACTGGAACTTCAGAATTTACAGACCGAACTGATAAAATCATCTCCGATGCTAGAGAGTTACAGCTTATGCAAGATTTCATAACGAAGAAAATTTATAAAATGGAAAGTCAAGAAGGCAAAAAACCCAGCGAAGTTGATAGAGTTTTCAAACAAGCCTTGCGAGAATTCAAAGATAATCTTGTAGCTACCTACAGCGTTGTAAACAAATCTGATTTTGAGTCATTCAACATTAAATACAAAGATTTAATCGCAAATTTCCTCCAAGTTATGAAGACTGTCTGCCATCAAGAACAAAAAGAAGAAGACTTCCCAGTCACCATGGGAGTCAACGCTTTCCGCGGATTTATGAACGAATTCATGACATCTAGAACAGAAGCCGAAAAACCGAATAAAACGAAAAGAAAAAAAGAAAAGAAGCGAAAAATCGAAGACCCTATCGTTTTCGCGGGCCACAGCTTCGTCCTAACTATCATAAACATCCCTACCGCTTGTGAAATCTGCAGTTCTTTCTTCATGTGGCCTATCGAAAGGGGATTAGTTTGCCAATCTTGCAAACTCACTTGCCACAAAAAATGCTACGCGAGAGTTAATACAGATTGCGGGAAAGATTCTGTTCATCATGGCGATAGCAGGAAAGTTTTTGGTGTTCCTTTAGCCTCGCTTTTAACTGGAGAGAAAATTCCAGTTGTTTTAGACCGTCTTATAACCACTATAGAAATGCACGGCTTGTATACGGAAGGAATATATCGGAAATCCGGAGTTAGTTCCAAGGTTCGGGAATTGAAAGCAAAAATGGAAGAAACTAGTCAAGATGGAATAAATTTTGAGGATTATCAAATGCATGTTCTTGCTTCAGTATTGAAGAGTTTTTTGCGAGAAATGCCTGAACCTTTACTAACCTTCGATTGCTACGAAGACTTCCTTCGGGCAGCGAGTTTAACCGACCCGCAAGATCGTGTATCAACTTTATTCGACATTCTTCGCAAACTCCCTAAACCAAATTTCGATTTGATGGAAAGGTTGATATTTCATTTAGCTCGTGTTGCTCTACATGAAGATGTAAATCGAATGAATGCTAGTGCATTGGCGATAGTTTTCGCCCCATGTGTTTTAAGAACTAACAAAGTGTTGCCCGCGCAAGACAGCCTAAACGATATCAGTCGCCAAACTCAGTGCATCGAGACAATCTTGCAAGAACAACTGCGAAAAGTGCGCTCCACATTAGCGGACATCGATACTTTAGACACAGCTTGTCACACGGCTACCCATCGATTGTCTTCTTTACGAAGCAGCAAAGTCTTCAGCCCTGAAGAACTTCAACCTGCGAGTCAAGCGCAACAAAGTCCACAACCAGTGGAAGGCGACGATGAAGAGGCTTTACTTGTTGGTCATATCCAAGAAATCCAAAAAGAAAAAGAATTGTTAACATCCGCTTTGCCAAGTTTGACGCGGACTACATCCGATGATGATATGCTATCGACGGATTTAGACGGGGAGGGAAGTCTAGACGATATTTCTTGCACGGGGCAGAGCGAAGTCACGCCGAATTTAAGGCGAGCACGAGGTCCGGTCGTGCGGTCTGTTTCTGGGGGAGATCCGAGACAATCCCTGCCGGCTAAACTGAAACGGCAGTCTTCGTCCGATATAAGTGTCGTGCAAAAGGCGGTGGAAGAGTGCGAAGATGCTCCCATCATGGTGTGATTTTTAATTGAGTTTTAAGTGTACATATTCTAGTGAGACTACTGTGTAATATATTCTTCAGGACTGTTTTTCCTAATTGGTTAACTGTCCGCGTTCGGCTACCTGTGCACATTTCATTCTTTGTTTAACAGAATTGAACGATTTGTCCATTAGAGTATATTGTATATAATTTCTTAATTTATTTTCATTTCGCTGTGGAATGCATTGTACTCTGCGCAGCGGCTGGACGCGGTTTATATCTCGAAGCAAGCTACAACAGGTTCTAAACTAAATCCCTGTTGTACGCCATTTATTTTATTATACATGTATAAATAACTATTTAAAATAATAACTTCCAACGCTGACTGTATGTTACTCAAAGTAACTATTTGTTATACCTGTATTTTTTTTACAATTTTAACTTGTGTAGATTATTGTAAATGGTCGTGTGGAACGAAGGTCAGTTTATAGAGTGAAGGAAATGTGTGAGATTTGCATAGCGCTCAGGCAGGGTAAAGATTAAGGAAAATGGAAAACTATAATCAGGCTGGTTCTGAAGAAAGAGAAACATATATGGCGTATACTTAAACTTATAAAATTGATATTATGTTGTATACAGATGGGCCAGAAAAACGATAATATTTGCGGCAAATATCTCAAAATTGGTCAGTGTTAGACATGAAAAATAAAACAGTAACATCCAAAATTTGAGGATAATAAAAGTTAAATGAAATATTTTAAAAGAAAGTAAATAAATTTTGTCTGTTTAGTCTCTACACCATAACGAATTTATTGTATATATTTGATGTATAATTGAAAACTAAATCCAGTCTCGTAGTTTACAAATATATAATAAAATATTTATTTTTAAATATATATATGTATACAGGAGTTCGTTTATGCTGATAAAATTAAACTGACAAATTTTATTAATTAACTCGTGAAAGAAGTCATTTAACTTTTTATTTTCGCTTATTATATCCTTAATATTAGTTTAAAATTTGAATAAATTATACTTTATACAGGTTGTGCATAAAGTAAACATGAACAAAAGTATTTGACACGATAATTCAGTTTTTAGTCTGCATTGTATTGTACATTAAAATACAAGTTTCATAAGACATGGTTTTGGCGTACGTGTTGTCTAAGGAACAAGTGTGCTAAAGTGTCTTATGAAACATGTATTTTATACTATTTTTTCTATTTTGGTTTATTTTCTCAAAAAATATTTAAAAATATTCGTTATTTTATTTTCTAATTTATGAACATTGATTAGGAATATTTAATTTTTTATTTTATGGTAAGAGTGATTGACATTTACTTATATTATTACTTCATTTCAATAGTAGCTAATTTAGTTACCAACTTAACGAAAATTAGGTTTGAGTTCTTTAAGAAGTACTTATTAAACAACCAAAATAGAAAAAAAAATTGAAGTATAACATTCTGCAGTTTTTATTATTAGAATTTATGAATTTGCGCCTTTGGTGTTGAGTAAATTTAATTTAAAGACCCCCAAATTAAATCTTGTATGTTATTATTAAAAAATGAATGTCTGTCAAATAACACAAAAAAAATGTTTTTAAGTGGTATTTGACTACATGATGTTCATTTTTTGAAATAACACATACCAGATCTATTTTTATAATATCTTTAAATTAAATTTATTCGCTCACTAAAAGCGAATTTTAAAAATTTTAATGGCGAATTTTGTGTTCAATAACAATGTAAAATTAAAATGCGAGACAATACAAGGTATTCGGAGAAAGTTTGACACAAATAATATTTCGTCTATTTTGAAATAAAAAAAAATATTAAGGAAAGTTTAACTAGGCAAAGAGGCTCAGAAGATGATCGTAGTACGAATTTTGTATTACTTCCGTTTTTAGTGGAAATAGCTACAACTTCAAATCTAGTATAGGGTATCGCTATTTTTATATTTTTTTCAGAGTGTACATAAAATTACCTTCACAACGATACCAGAATATTTTATTTAGTTTACTGCAACCATTTCAAAATGGCGACCATTTATTAATAAAATTACATGCAACATAAAACAGCAAGCTATGAAAACTATTTTATTAAATTAAAACAAAGAAAGGTATTTATCTATATCAGTTTTGTTATTTAATATGACAGTAACAATCATTTTTTTAATAATAATTACGGCCCAACTGCGTTTACACAAATGAAGAAATAGTCAAAGAAATACTATTAGAGCCCCTCAACTTTATGCAGAGAGGTATCCTCATTTTTCTTTTGTTTTAAGGGAATAAAATTGTTTTCATAGCTTGCTGCGTTTTATTTTGTATGGAATTTTATTGATACATATTTTCAAAATTAATGATCATCATTTTGAAATGGTTGTGGCAAAATTCTATTTTGATATATTTGTGAAGGTAATTTTATGTACATTCTGAAAAAAAAAGAATACCGATTCCCTATGTTATATTTAAAGTTGTATCCATTTCCAATAAACCCGAAAATGATACAAATTTTTTACTATTATCTTATGAGCCCCTTTATGTAGTTTAACTGAACAAACCTGTAAATCTGTAAAAAAAAAATGACAAAAACATATCTAGTATTGTGGATTAATATAAAATTATACATATACGTGGCAGGTTCATTAAATTGACCATCGTATCGAAACCAAACGTCAAATGAGTCAACTGAATATTGCTGTCAAAATTTCGACCCGTTTTTTGTTTAAGCTTAGCTTAAAATTTAAGTGACATCATTGCAACTGTCTTCACACTTTTATACCCGAAACACACTACAAAAATTAATGATCATTAACGGTTAGTTGTAGTATGCGCCGTGAAGTTGAGACTGATGACAAATGTCAAAATTGCGTTTATTAACAAACCAGAAAATATTCAGAATATATAAAACAAAAGTAGCACGTGCTTACTACAGTCAATATTTTCTAGTTTGTTGATAAACTCAATTTTGACAATTTGTCATCAGTCTCAACTTCACGTGCGCATGCTATAACTAACCATTAATGATCATTAATGGGCTCATCCACTCTAATACCCGTATTCATAAACACTCGTAAAAATTTTAAACGGTTCGTTATAATTTATAATATCCAATAAAAAGAGTCGACATTGAAAGAAAAATCAATATTTTATTTGTCAAGTTTGATTCTATTTGTCAAAAATTATAACAAGTTGTTTTGAAACTTTACGAGTGTTTATGAATACAGTGAGTCCCATTTAGAGGTGCCACCATTGGGATCTCGAGAACTATAAGAGATACGATGTTGGTTAAATGGAACTTTTTGTGCATCTTTGGGAGGCCATCCGAGATGTGCTTTTGTTTTTACAAAAATTCTCAGGGCACTAGATAATGACGAAAAACTGAATATTGTTGATTTTTTCTTTTTCAAATAACTTCTAAACTATTGGTAATTGAGAAAAACGTTTCAAATATAAAAGATAGATATTTTTATTACCTAACCAGTGGCGTACGAAATAAATTTTTATATCCGTAAATTTTCGAGATATAACACAAACTTATATTTTTTTAAATGGAACTCATATCTGATTTTAGTCTCAAAAAAATCAATATTTTTTTCTCTTTTCAATGATGTAAGGGTTATTATGTTTTATATTTGTTTTGCTCCTAAAATTTTATTTTTCTCTTTATTTTCCTGAATTTTCTTATTATTTCCCAAAAAAAAAACATTATTATTTTTATTAATTATATTGTATTTGATCAAAATAATTTGTTTTATGCCTTTATTACTTAATATTTTCACTCTAGACTCATAATTACAGATTACACTAAAATGTACCAAGGGCGACCTGATACAAAATATTATAAAAATTAATTTGATACGAGTTTTGAGCAATTTTTTTTAACGAAATAAATTATTTAAATACGAGGAGTATTTCCAAATAGAAATCTATCAATATTTTCAAAATAATTGTGAATTTAATACAAAATAAGCAAAAAATAATAATTTTGAAAGCAAAACAAATATAAAACATAATGACCCTTACATCGTTGAAAAGAGAAAAAAATATTTAATTTTTCGAGACTAAAATCAGGTATGGGTTCCATTTAAAAAAATATAAGTTTGTGTTATATCTCAAAAATTTACGTATATAAAAATTAATTTCGTACGTCACTGGTTAGTTAATAAAAATATCTATCTCTTATATTTGAAACTTTTTTCTCAATTATTAATAGTTTAGAAGTTATTTGAAAAAGAAAAAACCAACAATATTCAGTTTTTTGTCATTATCAAGTGCCCTATGAGAATTTTTGGAAAAATAAAAGCACATCTGAGATGGCCTCCCAAAGGCGCACAAAAAGTTCCATTTAACCGACATCGTATCTCTTATAGTTCTCGAGATCCCAATAGTGGCACCTCTAAATGGGACACACTGTATAGGCATGTCTTTTATTATTTTGAATGAAAGTCGTTTAATTTTGAAGAAATTCGTAGTTTTAAAAATTCTTAATTGTCTTTAGTTTAACTGAATTTTATTTTTGAAGTCAATATGACGTCACGGTGACACTTCTATCTTTCTCAGACTCTACAGTAGGCTATGAGAGGAAGATAGCAATAGTGTGACGTCGCAGTGACACTGAACAAATTTTAAATATCTCCTAAAGTAATTATAAAAAATGTTTCTTTTTTATCTTAATCGTTACTTATTTTTGTAGCGTGTCTTGGGTATTATTCTTTAAAATATATATTTTGCACAACGAATACGATGGAAGAAATGAAACTATTTCAATTTAAATTGTTTTGTTAGATAATTAATTTTGTCTTTCGTGTTTCTGGTGTTGATCGTTTTCGAGATATTTGCTTTTAAATTTTGTCCCTTTATTCTGGCCCACCTGTAATTCATTCTGTTATGCTATCTGTCCGTGTTGTTTATATTCTTCGATCAAACTGTTAAATGGATGTAAGTTGTATTAGTCGTTTGGACTGCCTCTTTTGTGCCAATCGTAAGTTTTGGTGTTCCTTTCAACGCACACTTCTCTGTCAGAGGCATTCCAACACGCACCAACTCTGGTCTGCATTGTGGTTCGCAAAAAGATCAACGTTTATTATCATTATGACATTTTTTTATATGATTGGTTGTTATTCGAACCATTGTAATAATTATTGCAATTGTTGATACGCAATATTTAAATTTTAATACTGTTTACACTTATGAAATGCTCATAGATCAAAAGGTACCTTATAGTTTCGTTTTCGTTACGTTTCTATTTTATGCAACGAACAAGAGCTCTCGGTTTTATGCATGAGTTATGGCGTATAGTCGTTAAGTAATTTAATGTATTTATTATGAGTGATAATTTTTTATAATGCATTATTAACTTGAACAAAGTTTAATCTGGTGAGTCATCACCATCTTATTTATAATAATTTTAAATCTTTTTAATTTGTACCATTCATTAGGCCTCAATATTTATACATATCATTTCCATTGAGCAATACTATTTCATGTCATTCCAAAATCGCATTTTTCTACTTAATTTTCGAAATTTTTTAAAGTAGAGCATTTCAACAGTGACGAATGTGAATCTTATTCTTTATTATAGTTTATTTTACTCATATAGGTATTATAAATAAATTGTTTATTACGATTAGATATAACTGTTTAAATACTATTAAATATAAATCAGTAATATCTATACCAAATGTTAATAATAATAAAAAAGTGTTTTGTTAATAACTATACATGTGGACTTATATTTTTATTGATTTATATTTATAAATACCGCCAAACATCGATTCCTACCTTCATTTATTTTATTTGTTTAGGTAATGCTTTAATTTGCAGGTTCTTTCCAGACTTACATGTCGTTTTCTACAAACTGATTGACTTGTTTCTGTGAGTGATCTCATTATTTTTATTAGTGCAAAGAAAAGGTAAACTTAAATAGTGTCTATTTTATGTGCCCCTAGCAAATATTAAAATCTAAAATAATTATTGAAATGGTAAGTGTAGTAATAGATTAGAAAGTAGAGTAGAAAACAAAAAATGACAAAAATCTGTACCAAGATCATTTTATTGAATCCTCGTCTGTGTGTAGTGTAGTACAGTTCATTGTTTTGTGTAAAAATGATATAAGCATTTATTTTTGTTAATTAATATAAAATTATAGGGGTACAGAATGTAATTGTTAATTAACATAAAATTATAGGGGTACAGAATGTAAATCGAAAAGTGGTCCATAGGTGTTTAACATAGGACATCAGTTTTTCTTTACGCAAACGTTAACAAACCATTTTATGCAAAAATTCTTCAAATAATTACAGTCGAATCTCTACAACTCGAAACTCAAGGGCCCGCGGAATTATTTCGACTTACAGAGATTTCTAGTTAGAAAAAATCTGATGTGGCCAACACAAAACCTGCCGCTATTTAAATTTTATTAATTTAAATACATACCTATCTACGTATTTACTAACGCTGCAAACTGTTCCATTGCAGAAAACTATTGCTTTATTTACTATTTTCTTTTTAAAATATCACTATTATTAATTTGAAGTGATAAGTTTTCTGACAGTGACATTTACTGTCTGTTACATTCATTTGAAAAATGAACTGTGTAACAAAGGAATAGTTTTTATCTTAGGCTTCGCGACTAATAAAAAAAAATATTTTTAAATTTATCTGTAAAATATATAGAAAAAGTATTAATGTATTCCAGTAGAAAATTCAATAATCTTTAATTTTCATAAGACATAAAATTCGAAAAAATGGCATTTAATGGTATTTTTTGAAGAAAAACCATTATGAGCTTCAAGTAAAGTGCCATTTCCGTTTATCCGATTTACACCAAAATCTAATGGCTTCTATTCCTATTAGAGTAGGGTAAAAATACAAGGTTTCAGAATTTTCTGAATGATAGTATTTGATTTAGAGTGCAAACAAAATTCGTACACATACACATACAGACATCAACGTGAAAATGTTAAAAATGGATTCTAGGGACCTTAAAACGTGGTCATTTACTAAAATGTCGATATGAGATTTTTAGCACGATCCCTATACCTCCCTTACCAAGGGTAGCGGGAGGTAAAAAAGCATACTATTTGCTAACAAGTTAAATTTATATAAAAAATACATAATTATAATTTTTTTTTAAATATTCTTTAAAACAAAAAATAGATTGTTGAACAAAAAAGTTATTTTTTAAAATAATTATTAATGATTAATATTTGTTTTTTTTTGCATGCTTAACTCATAAAATCTTATTTTATTGAACAAACTAAATATTTCATCTGTTGTATTTTCATTCATATTAAAAAAAAGTTGAATTGTTTCAAATGCTTTTGGAAATTTTCGAGTAACAGAAATTCGAGTTAGAATGTGCAGGAAACACAAGTGAACTGCGACATACAGAGAATTTCGGGATATAGAGGTTCGAGTTATAGAGTTATATAATTGTAAAATTACTGTTTTTATAAGCTTTTAGTCTAGACAACTATGGATTATGACAAAAAAATAAACAATTGTGTTATTTTTAAGTGTTAATTCATATTTAAAATATAAATTACAGCACTAATTAAACTAACACAAAAAGGTAGTAAACTATTTTAGTTAAACACATTTATTTTTATTTTTGTCATTATTCATAAAAATGGCTGCCTAGACTAGTCTTATAAAAGCAGTAACTTTATAATTAATTTTTTCGCTTTTAGCAAAATATTCGTTTCATTTGATTTAGACCCGGAATATAAATCTATAATTTTTTTTTGAAGTATTTTTGCATAAAATAATTTGGTGAGTAAAGAAAAATTGATTTCCCATGTTAAACGCCTGTGGCTCAATTAAAATCTTAAGATTTTTGTGTTATTTATTTGTTGTTAGAATACATTCGTAATATTTCTTATATTTCTGGTCGATTGAAAAAAAAACTTGCTTTTATTTCAAAATCACTAATTTCCCTTAATTACAAAATAGTTATTTAAGTGTTAAGGGCAGTAAGTGCTTCCTACCGGTTAAAGATGATTTAAAAGATCCAACCTCGGATCAAATTTTTTTTAAAATATGCCATTTTTAAAGTAAGCTTTGATCGTTGTTTTTATTTACTTATCGTTTCCGCTTCCTGATAGATTAGCTGTTTCGCATGATCACCTTTTTACCTTACCTACTGCGTTCGCGTTATTTCTTAACTTTGCGTGATAAATCCATCACATCATTAAATTTAAATAAAGCCTACTGTCTTGGAAACCCTACGGATAAGAAAATGTTTGTCGATTTTTTTTTCAGTTGGTTGCAAACAAAATGCCTATTCAAGCACACAAAAGCAGAAATTGTCGAAATTTCCAATTTTAGATTTTACAAAAATAGTAGTTATATTTTCGGGTCCTGAAGACTTTCTTTTCTTTTCGGTTACAGATAAATGCGAATTACAGAATGAAGAGGACAAAATAGTTTCTACAGCGTACCTACATTACGAAAGCATAATTCGCCATCGGTAAGTTATTGCCTCATTATATTCTTATCTGATATGAAGGCGTGTACATCTACATGTTAATTATTTATACATACGATCAATTTAATTGCGTGCTTTTCTGAAATGTGAAATATTAATCAATTACGAACATAATGAGGATGTAATATCCTCAAATTTCAATATATGTACTTTGTTGACTATTAAAAATACAATTGTTTGTCATTTTTTTGAAGAAAGCATAAATTAGTAGATATTTGAGAAAATATTTTTATATTTTATTACTGTGTGTATAACAAAAGTAATTAAATATACATTTTATGAATATGTAAGTACTTTTATAACTTTATTCATTACGGAATTGATACGGTAAAAAATTAATAGTAAAGTTTGATATGTATTTCATGTTTCAGGATATAATAATTTAATTGATGGAAACAATTGTTAAAATATAATTATATATTAATTAGACAAAAATACAAGAATATATCTCCTATTATTTTATCAAGGTAACTATATTCAAAATTCAAACATTTTTCAAATTTATTATACAGGGTGTTTTTTAAGGGCATATAGTACTGAGCAAATTGAGTAAAAAAAAGCTTAATCAACATGGGTCCAGTCGTCAATAGTTCCCGAAATATGACGAGACAGTAAAAAATGAGTTTTTACAGGGTTTGCCTCTGCTATCTTGAAAACTATCAGACTTTAATTAAATAAGACTTTTTGTTTACCTTTCAAAGTTCATCTTAGATGTGGTTTTGTTTTTTTAAAAAATCAAATAATTGTACTAAGTTAAATGTTGTGGCGAAATTGAGAAAAATGTTTTATATAAAATTTTATTGTTTTTACCTCTCGCTAAGAGAGGTATTGGATTCATGCTAAAATTCGCATATCCAGATTTCATTGAATAAGCACGATTTAAGGTCCCTACAATCCGATTATAACATTTTTAAAATGATGTCTGTGTGTGTGTGTGGATGTGTGTATATCTGGATGTTGTAGACACGATTCCTCAAAAACCATAAGCCTTAAGAATTGTTTAACTATGGATTCCTCAATCTGACATTCCTAGGAAGACCTGAAAAGCTTTTGGTAACAATTGAACAACCGGAAGTAGTAGTTTCTGAGAAAAATTCTTCTAAATATAATTTTTTGGAAATTTTTGTTATTAAATATTGAAGAACATAAAATTGTCTATCTAATACACTTAAAATATTTATTATGTCTTGTATAGATTTAGAGATAAAGACAGTATAATATATAGAGTAATTTAATCACAGAGGCCAAGGCACTAAGGAAACCAGTTGACAAATTCCAATGTTTATAACATAGTTTTTAAATGACACATGCCAGTGTCAAAAATCAACAGTATATTTAATCTTTCTTATTGTTTTATTAATTAAATATTTGAAATTATAGGTAAAATGCAAATATCCATCAGAAATACCGCCAATCTAGTTAATGAATTGGAAGAATCTCTGACAATTAGAAACTTCCTCATACAATGAAAAATAGATATAATTAGAACTATATGTGTGCAGAAGACATGTTAAATACAATAAAAAAACAGTATTTGGGTAAAGTTCTGTATTTTTTTGTTATAAAATGACGGTTTGAAAGGGAAGTGCAATTCAATACTTATATAGCGTAATATGGAAATGGCGAGAGGTCTTGTGCTGGCCACAACAGATTTTTATAGTTTATTTACTGACAATCAAAATTTTGTTAAATCACTATTATTGTCAATTTTTCTTCGATTTGTTCATTTATCTTGGAAACCGTTGAAGATCAGACCTATGTTGATTAAGCTTTCTTACTCATTTTTCTCAGTACTATATGCCCCTCAATTTTTTTACACTTTCTTTGAAATATCCTGTGTAATAGACGTAAAGATATGAGCTAGAGGCGTGAAAGCTACTAATAGCGGTGAAGATCAGATCTGCAGGGGGTTTTCTTATGTAGCTACTGGCCACAAACAAGTGCTATATTATTATTGTAGAACATTTGGACGTAGTTATGCAAATAGGAACCAATCCACAACAAGTGAGTTTTGAGTAAATTACGTTTTAAGTTTAAAGCTTGAGACTGATTTATACAATTACACGTATTTTTGCAGTTTATACAGTTATGTTGTTCGAATGTCTCAATATCACGACTTTCTGTCTGTATAAAGAATTTTAAAATTTCATCAGTGAATTTTGAAACAAAAAATAATATGTGGCATGGTTCCATTTTGCAAAAAACAATATAAGCCCAAAAAAAAAGTAAATTTGGTTTCCATATACTTTATTTGGAAAATAATCTTTATTCTATAAAAATATGAACAATATTCATAAACAAATGAAATATAATGTACAGTATATGGTATAATTATTACAAACTCTAAGTAATTGAAACATATTACTCATCTTCTATAGAAAAATCGATTTTGACTCCAAATCCGTCAATATCATCTACTTCGTCCGTATCAGTAAACAGTTCATTATAAAATGAAAGACAATCATTTGGTATAAGGTATATCATTTAGTTTAGATATCAGAATCCGTTGAAGATTCATTCAAACCATCTGGTTGATAATCATTTGGATACGCATCGGAGTCATCAAACAGAACATCAATAAATTTCAAAAGTTCAGAACTCAAACTAGGAGGCGGTGAATAAATGAGCTTGATCTAAATAAATGCAGAATATTTTTAAATCAATTTCTCAAAATTAACGCATTTAATTTTAACCATATACCTGTAGAACAAGAACGGAGATTTAGATTTACATCCCCATCTGAATCAAAACAATATATTAGCAATAAAAATACTCAAAAAACCACAATAACACGTTTACTATTCTAAAACCAGAATGTATACTGATAAAACAATCTGCTTTCACAGAGTATCACTGGATCCTAAAAGGAACCATCCCTCATAACATTAATTTCTAAATTTGCAAAAACGAACCAAGCTGTCTGGTTCTGTTTTGTAAAACTATATATATTCATTTTAAGATTGTGGTTTGGTTCAGTACGATTTTCTATTAACACGTAACAGTTATGGCTTGGTTCTATTTTCCACAACATAAAATGGACATTTAACAATCTAAATTTGACCCAAACTCAATTTGTGCTTCATTGTGGGATGGTTCCTTTTTGCATAACTACGTCCATTTATCATATTTTATCTGTTGCATATATGGAAATTTAGTTTATTGCTAACGTTTTATTTTTTTAACATTATTATTCCATAATGGGGTATATGTTCACAATCGAATTTCATTATGGTGAATGCACACCGTGTTGTGAAAGCATCGCGTTTGCGTTATACGAGGGATATGGATGTAACTCCAAAATTAATCTTTAATTATCAAAGTTCAGTTCATACAGTTTTGGAATATGTGTCTCTGCCTACTTAATTTAATAAGAGCTCACAAACAGATAAAATCTTTGGAAATTAGCACATGCGAACGAAATAATACCTTTTATTCCAAACGAATATTAAATTTCTTTCTGGGAAAAATAAAACAAGTTGGAGCATGAGCATGACTTTTTTATCATTTGAATTTATCATTACCTTAATTACCACCGTGGCATTTTTTAAATGAAAAACTCATTAATTTATATTTTGAGGTACCTTACATTTGAGATATTAATATATTAATTTTTAATATGCCTACTTACCTATGGCCATTGAATCAAGCGGTTTACGTCATAAATACAATATCAACAATCACGTCATATGTTAAAAAGTTTACATGAGCAAGTAAAACAGATTAAAATATGATCTGTGGGTTGCCTTCATAAATCCAAATCTTTCTTAAAAAGCTAACACGTCTGGTATCATTTTTTTCCAGCGAAATACAATTTTATTTAAAATATTCTGAACGATACTGCTTACGCCGTTATAAATACTTCATTCTTGTAGTATATGCAACAAAATATCTAGAATTATGTGAGATCCTTAAAAAAATGCAGAATACTGCATCCCATACTCACTGTTTCTTTACATTGCGTATAGCGTTTGCCGCACGCTGTACATACAGATTTAATTTTCAAATTATTACTAATAGAACGAAATATTCATTATCAAAATATGTCAATAAATTAACTACAAGCTCTTGAATTTGACATGACAGAACATTTGACATTTTGTCAATGAACAACGAAACCAAAAACAAAATGAAATCACAATACAGGTTGAAAAGTATAATATTTAGTAATATACACGTTCAGAATTACTAATATTAAAAAAAATATAATCAAACGACATTTTGCAAAAAATTACAAAATTTTACTTAATAATAATATATCCAAATATAATTTCTTCTATTAAAGGTTTCAAATACGTAATAATAATAAAAAAATCTGTTGTGTCCAGCACAAAACCTTCCGTCAATTCGACGTATTTTGTACATATCCTATACCAAAAGTTCCTTGAAAAATATTCTATATATTCTGTATAATTGTTACAAGAACACACTATTTTTACATATCCATACTGAAAGTTCCTATGAAAAGATTCTAAAATCTAATAAAATTTTAATACGAATACGAACGTACATTATGTATTGCACTTAACACTTCCTCCTGCTTCAACTTTGCCCTATTTTATTAGAAGTCGCTGTTTCTTACTCTTCTCTTCTACTCATTCCTGTCCAAAGCACCTTCGTGACACAGTTCTCCCTCTCTCAAATCTTCTGCTATACAGTCCTTCCATCTTCTCTTTTGCCTTTCTCGTACTTCTGACATTATAAGTTCCTATCTTGAGGCGAGGCCGCAAATGCAAGTCACTGGCGAGGGACACTGTCACTTATATCACTTTCAGATCATATACTTTCCACTTTGGTTTTGCACTTGCCACTGACATCTGTCAATTAGATTTTTTTGAATACCTATATCTGTTGTTTTCATAATTTTTCAAAGCTGACTGATTTTCGAAAGTTAATCTCTCTATAACTCTATATCTATTGAATATGAAGGAAAATGTATAATCGAACCGTATAGAGAATAAGATATTCTTTCTATTGATAATCACATAAAATGTCGAAAATGATATTTAACTGCGATTTTTCAAGAAAAACTGTTAAGAACTTCAAATAAGGGTACTTCCGGTTGACCAATTATAACCAAAATCTAATCAGCTCTTCAAATGGTTGTAAAGAAGAGGAATATGAAAGAATCATAATTTTTAGAATTGTAGTTTTGGAGTTATCGTCGGAGAAAAATTTGTCACACACGGACACACACACAGACACACATACACACATACAGACATCATCTTAAAAATAGTACATTCGTATTGTAGGAACCCTAAAACGTGCTTATTCATTAAAAACTCACCACCTAATTTTTTGACCAAAAACAATAAAAACCGTTAATAAAATATATTTAAAAATATAAAGAAAATTTCAAAAATCCCTAAAAGATGATGTAAACCGCTTGATTCGCTAGATAGCCCATACTTATGTAGGTCCTTAATTATCATTCACTTAGTTAAATTTTAAATTTTTAAAATTAGATTTTATTTCTAAAATACAGTATGGGAGAAATGATTAGAATATTACTAAAATAATGACGTCATATACTATTACGTTTACACGGGATATTAATTTATAAGGCGCGAGCAGTCATGTGACTTTAGTTGGTCTTTCTTGACAAGTAGATATGTGGGCCCGTGACAGAATGATAGCTAGTAATTATGTACGTAGATGTCAAATGTCATCATTTTTCATTTCAAAAATACATAATTTAATTAAGTTTGATAACAAAAATATTTTTAAAAAATGTCTTTCGAACGGCTTTCAACGAAACAATGACCCACCGTTGACTAATATCCGTTCCAAATAGTCCACGACATTCATGGTTAGCTTCTAATATTGCTTTGTTAAAGCTTTAGGCATTATTATGGATGTATTATAGTATATTATTTATTAAAACTACAGTTTGGGAAACATGATAGTGTTTTGGAGTCTAATGCCCATATTCATAAACACTCGTAAAGTTTCAAAACGGTTCGTTATAATTTTTGACAAATAGAATCAAACTTGACAAATAAAATTTCGATTTTTCTTTCAATGTCGACTGTTTTTATTGGATAAAAATTATAACGAACCGTTTAAATTTTTTACGAGTGTTCATGAATACGGGCATTAGGCTAATATATAATTAATAATAAAATAAAAAATTACCCCTAACCTTAACATTAAATGAATAATTAAGCTATATAGATCCGTATTTCGAGAACAAAGTTCTCATCTTCAGTAAAATTTACGCGAAATCGTATTAATGAGGCAAAGGGAAACACTGCACTAGATTTGCCTCTAGAGATGAAATGTGGACATTATTCCCCTTGGAATAATAAAGATTAACTAAACCGCCTTGGCAATCTGATAAAATGTTCACATCCACTGTTATAATAATAAATGAAGTAAACACCCTTGTCCCCCCTACATTAATTTCATTACTCTCTCACATTTATGTTTCATTCCACGACCGACCGCGACGCTGTGATGTCGAAAGTAGTGTCTAATTATCCGTGTGCGTACTCCGCGTCAAAAAATAATTCCGCGATGAACCGACCGAACATAACTTACGCAAAACCTTTGTATTATATTTCGTTAATTACGGCCCTTTCTTGCCCGATTAACATGGATAGATATAGTGCAAAAAGTGGGATAGGCCATAAAGTTTACTCTATTTTTATATTAATAGTTGTTGTCGGTCTTAGTGGATTTAGTTTTATGGGAAGAATGAAGACAAGTTTTACTTTTTTATTGCAAACTGTTGTAATTACAGATATAATACAGGAAGTAATACTTATTGTTACTAATGTTTATAGTATTGTTAATATATTATGTTGTGGAGAAAAATATGTACAAACATATTTTGACATGTTGAAACAATTTGATACACATCTTCATACAAGAATGAACTTGAGAAAAATTAGAATTATATTCAACATATTATTGATATTAAGTCACATTGTATTAATATCATTATGTGCATACGACTATTGGACCTGGACCAACAGTTTAGGACTGCATGTCTGGCAATACTATTCCTTTCGTTTGTTTTCATACTACCTTTCATTTGTAGTAGTTATCCAAATAGTAACTTTCGCTAACGCTCTAAAAGTCCGTTTTCAAATTCTAAATGAGCGCCTTTTCGATGTGAGTTTTGATTGGTTAGGCAATGTCCAATCACACGAGGCTATAACAATTCGTGATTTATTTCTGTCTTATAAGAAGAGTTCTCAGAAAGTTGAGACTAATGGGATTTCAATGACCTGTGTTTTAAAAATGCATGACTTGTTATGTGATGTTTTGGAAGTGCTGAATAATGCTTTTGGACTGAATACGGTCCTGTTGGTTTGCAATATTATAGTGAGTATTGTGATAGCTCTCAATTTGACTCTGATTTTTGGGACGGGGGTGCAACCATTGGATCCGTCGACAGAGAAAACGTATTTTCATTTGATTGCTCTAAATATTTTATGGGCCCTATTTTTTATGGTGAGTAAGAACGTTTTTTTTAATTTAGAAAGTAGATTGATTCTTCTTCATATTTTATTACCCATTTCTCGATGTGTCAGTCAGCTTTTATTCGTAGATTTCAGTAATGATATACCGCGTGTCGCGGTATATCATTACTGAAATAGGGAATACAATTTTATTTTTTTCATTTTGCTATAGTTACTAACCTATTAAATTTAGAAAAAAGTTGTAAATAAAAAAGTTGTTCAGAATTAAAAACTACACAATATGAGACTAAAATTAATCACAATTTCATTTTATTTTACCAAAAAACGCAAATTAAAATTCGCAATTTACAGCAAATTTCAGAGTGCCATTGAATTACACCTTCTTGCTTAATTGATAGGATGTGGTTCTGGAAACACCTTTAGGGCGAAGAATTAAAAGAATAAAACTTAAATAATGAATTTCAAATGTTTTAATAGAAAAATAACAAAATCTTCATTTTAGCTTGGCTCATTTCTTCAATACTTAAACGCCTTAATGGCATCTTTAAAATGCAGTCAACCATTCTGAATTAAAACTTACTCGAGAAATTCGCTCTTATGACAGATAAACAACAATTGAATCGCAAATGTTATTCGATAGGCATTTGTTTGCATTCCGAAACACAGCCCTTATCATGGGTGGGATTCTACAGGGTGTCTCTTAAATAGGGGGACATGGCTTAACCACAGATTCCTGAGGCTAAAATAAGACGATTTAACCAAACTTGCTTCTACCGGAAAGTGTACCATTTAGCCAGAATTCTGCATCAAAGTTCTTCGAAAAAAAATTAATTTTGCTTCTAATAATCGGACGCTTTATTCGATTTGGATGAAATTTGGTATGACTGTTTATATGGTTATAGGTCATCTTTTAAGGTGATACTTGTTATTATTAGTGAACCACTAGTGTATGAAACTTAGGTCTCCCAACATTAATTAGACCGTAACTTTTTAATGGCAATGCCGAAAACGTGAAATTATTTTTCTTCAGAAAGATACATTCAATAGTAAACTTTTATCTCTCTGTGTAATTTGTGATATCTGTTACGGTTCATACAGAAAAAAATAATATCTGAGTGTCTGCACTGTTAAATTTTTAAAATAAATTTAATCTAGCAGTCTATCCAAATGTCAAACAAGTAATTTTGATGACAGTAACAATTGTTTTACGGGTTGTCAAAAATTTTCTTCGCAATATTCTAAAATTAGTAACATCCGTGTGTTCGGCCTAATAGTATTTTACTACCATTATTATAAATAAGACGATTACATAACTTAGCTTACTCCTAAACAAGTTGTGAAGATTGACAACTCGTTACTGTCATTAAAAATTACTTGTTTGACATTTGGATAGACTGCTAGATTAAATTTATTTTAAAAATTTTAGCAGTGCAGACACTCAGATTTTATTTTTTTCTGTGTGAACCGTAACAGATATCACAAATTACACAGAGAGACAAAAGTTTACTATTGAATGTATCTTTCTGAAGAAAAATAATTTCACATTATCGGCACTGCCATTAAAAAGTTACGGTCTAATTAATGTTGGGAGACCTAAGTTTCATACACTAGTGGTTCACTTATAAGAACAAGTATCACCTTAAAAAATGACTTATAACCATATAAACTGCCATACCAAATTTCATCCAAATCGAATAAAGCGTCCGAATATTATAAGCAAAATTAATTTTTTTTCGAAGAACTTTGAAGTAGATTTCTGGCTAAATGGTACACTTTCCGGTAGAAGCAAGTTTGGTTAAATCGTCTTATTTTAGCCTCAGGAATCTGTGGTTAAGCCATGTCCCCCTATTTAAGAGACACCCTGTATAACTCGTCCATTATCAAACGGTACCGTTATCACTATGGTTACACAGAAAATCACATTTCATTTGACAAGTATGACGTAAACACCAATCAACTTGTAAAAAATACGTTTCTATAGTGATAACGGTACATTTTGATAACGGACGAGTTATAGAATCCCACCCCATGTCTGATTGTAGGAAGTCATGCCAAACGCCTAAGAAGGGTTGTTTATTTTTACCGCATGTTATATAAGTGTACCAGTTCAAATATTGAGCAGTGTATATTATAATATTCAAAATTAATTATAATGATTTTATGCCAAAAGTTAAATGCCTGGTTAAATGTCAAATAAAAAAAATAAAACGTCAGTAATTCAATGGCACTCTGAAATATGCTGTAACTTGAGAATTTTAATTTGTCCTTATTTCGAAAATAAAAAGAAATTCTGATTAATTTTATTCCCATATTGTGTAGTTTTTAATTCTGAACAACTTTTTTTATTTACAACTTTTCTCTAAAATTAATAGATCAGAAACTACAGTAAAATGAATAAAAATAACATTTTAGTCCTAATGTTACAGATTTCAAGTACACACTCGGTATATTATTTTCAGTGCAAAACCTAATCTATCAACCAAGGGACAAGATAATAAATATAGAATTTTTGCTGAATAATATGGGAAATTAGTAATTATTTTTTATTGTAATCAACATTTGTAGTTGTATAAATATTACTGGTATTAGTATTTCAAGTTCACCAAATTATAATGTACCAAACAATTATATACAATGGAAAATACAAATATTTATTACATAGTCTTTCTGGCTTTATTATATTACCGAACAATAGTTATAATATGCTTATGTTGATTACAATAAAGGATGATTACACGATTACAACAATGAATCCAGCAAACGAAATTTTATCAATATTTCAATACTAGTATTTAGCGTTTATTTTTTTTTTATTCAATTTTGACGTTTTAAACTGTCATTATTAACTTCATAGCAACAACTATAAGTAACACTTTTTTCACAAGTGAATTAAAAAATTTTAAATCACTCTCACAAAATTTTAACACACTGCAACAAAAAATACATTTAAAAATAACATCAAGAACGAAAATAACACTCACCACATTATGTATCAGTCATTATCAGCCCTTTTCATTATTTTTCACGGCACAAATGACGGACATTAAAGCATTTTAAATATATGACTTGACGTCTGTCAGCGAGGATTGTCAAGCTCAGCCTACTAACTGATCAGTTTTTTATTTTGTCAAAATTAAATATTATAATGGTTTTTATTATTATTTCGTCAAAATTGAATAAAGAATGTTTATTCACTCGAAGAATTTAACTCACTCGCCCTTACGGACTCGTGAGCTAAACTTTCTTCTCATGAATAAACATTACCTTAGCTCACTTGGTGTGTAAATATCTACCGTGAGTATTTTTTAACGTGAAACATTGGATTTGTCATCCATGGTTACGACTTGACTTTTAATTGACAGCAATGTATTTGCCCGTCCCATTTAAAATGAAACATAGGGAACGAATTTGACATTTGACAAGACGTCAGTGGACGTTTTGTTTAAATAATTCTACCTGTTTTCTAAATTAAATTTAGTTGTAGAAAAAATATTGTGTGCACCTTGTTCCCGAGTGATTTTCTGACAATACTTAAATATAATACTTCTGTCAAATTCATTCCCTATGTTATAAATGAGACAGGTAAATACATAGCTGTCAATCAAATGTCAAGATGTAACTTATAGCGGTTATCTGTCATACTGACATGATGTCATTAGGGGTTGATTTTGTTTAAATAATTATACCTGTTTTCTAAAAATTAAATTTAGCTGTAGAAAAAATATTGTGTGCACCTTGTGCCCTAAATATGTTTAGTGCTCTTGAGTGGTTTTCTAACTTGGGTAAATTTCTTACAATATTTAAATTATAATACATCTGTCAAATTCGTTCCCTATGTTTCATTTTAAGTGGGACACGCAAATACATTGCTGTCAATCAAAAGTCGAATCGTAACTATGGATATGACAAACCCAATGTTTCACGTTAAAAAATACTCACGGTATTAAGGTATCGTTGTAATTTAAAATATGAAATTAACCAAAAAGCATTTTTGAATCATGATTTGTAATTTGGCAGTTTTTAAGTTAGCCCGATATTTATTTGACAATTTTTAAGTTCCCCAGTAATTAGTTTGATAAATTGGCAATGTTGAAGTCGCCCAAATATCTGTATGAGAGCTTTACAAAATTCTTTCGAAAATACATAGACATAGTTTCTTCACTACCCTTAATTTTTTTTTAATTAATTAGAAAATATAATACATAAAAATAGATTATTTTCAACATTTGTGCAAGGTGTGTCTAGTAAATATTATAGTCACAATACAATCGATTCTAGAAATTAAAAGGATAAATATGTACTAGAAAAATACTGTTTCAATATCAATAACTTTTAATTAATTACTGAAAAATTAATGACATTTCCTTTTTTCTTACTTCAATTTATTACTCGTAATTCCAATAAAACATAATTATTGTATTGAAAGAAAAAAGTATAAAACATATGAGGGTGAGCATGTTTTTATGATATTTTTGATGTGTAAGATAATAAATAAACGGTTTAATAATAGAGACAAATTTACAATTAAATATATCATGTTATCATGTGCTATTATTTATTTAATCAAGTACCTAACAACACGAACATGAAAATTCATATTAGCATACAAACATGTATTTTATAATGAGGGTAGTAAAATTTTAAAATCATGTACAGTATGTCTCATTTCCAGAGTTTTTTTTTTTTAAATATATCTCGGGTAATACAGTGTGTTCAGAAAAAAACCTAATTCGGAGTAGACTATGAACACAGAAACGTGTGTCTGATCATTATTCAATTCAAAAGTTAAGTTATCAAAATATATAATAAAGAAGAATACAGAATATTACCATTCACCGTTTTCTAATTTATTTCTATTTCTAAAATAAGGATTTATGAAAAAAAGCTTTGATTTCTTTAGATAACATTTTTGATATCTCGTTGTCAAATTGACATTTAATTAAATACTTTCAAATTGACATACTTTTTTTTGTTCATAGCCTATTCCGAGTTAGCATTGTTTTTAACACACTGTATTAAGGGCAGAGCAAAACTGTTTGCACATTCCAGGGTCAAATTTTTGAGAAAAGTTTCATACTCAGCACATGAATTTTCTATATTCATTTGTTTTTGAGCTACAGACAAAAACTCGTTTTTCACAAATTTTGAAAATACCTATCTGATATCTTAAGTGTTTATGATAGTTAGAGGAAAATTCTTTAGACAAATTTAGTTCCATTTTTTACGTAATTAGATTTTTTTGGAAACAATACTCGAGATATAACACATACTTGTTAAGAATAAACAGTTGTTCACAATTACTGACAAATAAACAATGTTAAAAAATTGGAACCTATGTTGAAAATAGTCTCATCTTTTTGCTTTTTTTTGAGCTTTTACATTCTTTTGTTTTAAACCTGAAAAAAAATTAATTATTAATTTTTTGGGGTGACAAAATTAAAAATTATTAAGAAAAAAATCTATTATATATCACCTTTTGCTTATTTTCAGTATTATTTTCTTCGGTTTTTCTCATTTCTTCATTTATATTTCAAGAAATATATATTAAACCACTTTTTTGACATTTAGTGTTAAAAAGAAGTGTAACCAATTATGAAAGTATTATAGTACTGACCAAAATGAGTAAAAAAATCATTGGTCCGATCTTCAATTGTTTCCGAGATATAAGGCAGTGAAATTTGAGTTTTTTTGGAGTTTACCTCTGCTATCTCAAAAACTGTAAGAGATGCTACTTTGATTAAATAAGTCTTTTTGTTTGCCTTTCAGGGGTTATATTAGATGTGTTTTTGTTTTTCAAAAAAAAAATTTAATAATTGTACTAAAACTAATGTGGCGACTTTGGCCAATATTTAATTTTCAAATAACTTCGTAAGTATTAGAAAGTGAAAAAATGTTTCATATAAAATTTTATTGTTTTTTATGGTCTTTTTACTGGCATAGACAAAATTTTGTTCGATCACTATCTTTGTCAGTTTTTCTTCGATTTTAAAAGAAAATGGCCTTTTTCTCAGAAACAGTTGAAGATCAAACCCATGTTTTTTACTTATTTTGGTCAGTACTATGTCCTCATAGTTTGTTACGTTTGTTTTTTAACACTCTGTATAGTACTTTTTATCTACTGAGAGTTTATTTTAAAATGCAACATTATAGTTCATCACTTCCATGGTTACTCACTATTGTCAAAATGACAGCAATGTAATATTTGTCCATTTTAAAATGCAACATTATAAATAGTATTGCAGCACAGGAGATACCTACAAAACACATCACAAATGGTGTCAATTCTTATTACGACCGACTAGAATATTGCCTCAGGGTGATTGGGGGTATTTTTTAACATTTATTACATGAAAATTATGAATTTTTGTAAGCTAAAGTCTGTTAAGATGTACAACATTCATGTTTTGATTATTTGTTAATCATATGTAGGCTAATTTATTGGAAATTAGTTTTGATAATACAAAACTACAAATTTTGTATGTTGCATTTTAAAATGGACAAAAATTACATTGCTGTCATTTTTTGACAATAGTGAGTAACCATGGAAGTGATTCGCCATATGTTGCATGTTAAAATAAATTCTCTGTATTTACTTTTATAATTATTGTAGACAATGGGCATAGCAGTAGCAAGAACTTGCGACTGCGCCAGTAAAGAAGGTTGGAAATCAGCCACAATATGCTACAAACTTTTAGCATGTATACCTGTGTGCAGTACTGAATCTAAAGATAAAGAAACAAGAAAATTGTTAAAACAACTTGCTAACCAGGTACGGAAGGTTGAAAAATTTTCCGATGTTTTTACATTTATTCTTGTTCGTAGATCGAACACAGAAGACCAGAGTTTGACGCTTGCGGATTCTTTCCTATTAACCATTCAATGTTATATGCAATTATTGGAGCTATATCTTCTTATATTGTTATTATTATTCAATTTAATAATACTCCTATTATGACTACGATTATGAATACGATAAATTCGACACGCACTTAATAGCTATTTATGTAATAAGTTGCGGAATGTTAGTGTTTTAGGCACGCGACGTAAAATTTGTACGCACGAGGGCAAGCGAGTGGTGCAACACGTCAAGTGCCTCAAACACTCATTTCGTAATGTATTACATACAAGATTTTTTATAATAGCGTTTTAAAACAGATCATTTATTCTCAAATATCTACATTTTGAATTTTTCAAAATTAAAAAGTAGGCAGACGTCAGGTTCATCTATTCCTTGCTATACCCAATGCATTCAAGCAGCCAATGCACGTCATCACTTAGTGTAAAAGTCTTAATGCATTAAAATCACTAATAGTGAAAAATGAAATAAAATTTTAATCATTTTTAACCGTCAAAAAGTGTATAGCCTTATATAATTATTATTAAGATGAATAGTAGAGTTCATTATTTATCGTATATGACATGAATAATATATAAATAATATACATCAACGTCATATTATTCGTTTAATTGTTACTATAGTTGGCAACATTGATAATTTGTATGTTCATACTGTCAAAGTTATTATTTGAAAAATATTTGTATTGTGTTTGAAACATTTTTGTACGTTGTAAAGACCTATTTATATTAAAGTAATGTAAACGCAACGCAACGACGCAACGTGACCGTTAACGCAAACACAAAATCTGTGCATCTGCCAAAGATAGCACTTCTAATCAATCAGAAGAATTTGGTATATTTCTTTGAAATTCGGCTCACTTTTATTTATTGCCTTTATATGCCATACATAAGTATAAATAAGGTTAGTATTATAAAATAATTTAAATAGAAATGGACAGTGACGAAAATATAGTATTTATTTTGTAGATGTGACAGTTCATGACCATGTCGATAATATAGATTGCAATCTGTATAATTCTTTTCATAAAGATTCTAAAACCTCTACAAACGTAGTAGTACATGACATCACACATCTAGTTATTAAAATTCAATTTTTATTAATGACGTGCATTGGCTGCTTGAATGATTTGGGTATAAATGAAATATTTTTAAGCACTAAACGCATTAAACTGTCACTTTTACGCATTAAACTGTTACTTTTACTCATTAAATAGTAAGTTTTAAGCACTAGTGCTTAAAAGTATTTCATTTAGCAACGAAAATGACAATCAAAAAGTTGTTGTTATAAAACGCTAGTATAAAAATTCTTTTTTCTACCATACGTATCAATTTTTATGTGTGTAGTTTGATTTTTTGTACACTGTGCGTGAAGTGTCATTTCACGCACAGTGTGCGTGAAGTAACACTTCGCGGTGCGTTCATTATTTTAAATATTACAAACTGAATTGTATTTTAATAAAACAAAGCTGTTAAACCCCCGTAACGTTGGTAACCATGGTAACACAAGTCGATAATACAGAGGCTTTACTTTAAAAGAATGACAATGTGAAGAAAAAATTATATTTTATTGCAAGGTCGTAGAAAAAGTATAGTATGTAACACATGTGTGAAGCCTATTTTAAGCTTCACGCACTTTGAGCCAAAGGTAACGAGAATATTTGAATTTCGCCCTTAATACATTTTTATAACGTTGGTAGCACGGATTAACGAGCAATTGACTAGCAGTGTTTTATATCTGTCAATCGTTTATGAATTATTTTGGAGAAAAATACATCAAATAAAAGTTGCGTACAATTAAACTGTTATTTGAAATATTATTCTTTAAAATTCGATTGACAGAGATAATACACATTGCTAGTCCACTGCTCGTTAATCTTAAACAACGAATTTCAACCCAATGTAATATACTACTCTAATAATTAACATACAGGGTGTTAAAAAATAAGTGCCACAAATTATGAGGGCATATAGTACTGACCAAAATGAGTAAAAAAAGCTTAAACAACATAGGGCCGATCTTCAATAGTTTCTGAAATAAAAGGCAATGAAAAATGAGTTTTTTCGGTGTTTACTCCTGCTATCTCGAAAACTGTAAGAGTTACAACTTTGTTTACCTTTAAAAGGTCGTCTTAGATGTGTTTTTGTTTTTCAAAAAAATCGTATAATTGTACTAAGACAAAAGTTGTGGCGACCTTTCCTAATATTTAGTTCTCAAATAACTTCGTAACTATTACAAAGTAAAAAAAATGTATCATCATGCTATTGTTTTTTTAAAATTTATTTACTGGTATAGACAAAATTTTGTTCGACCACTATCTTAGTCAGTTTTTCTTCGATTCTAATACAAAATGGCCTGTTTCTCAAAAACAGTTGAAGATCGACCCATGTTGATTAAACTTTTTTTACTCATTTTGGTTAGTACTATATGTCCTCATAATTTCTGACACTTATTTTTTAACACCCTGTATATTATTTGTTTATAATAATATTAAAATAATATAGCGCATTATCTTTCTACAAATACATAGAATACATATTTAAGTCTAGATATATTTCATATTATGTGTATATTTTTAACAACAAATATTTAAAAATGTTTTAATAATATATCACTTTAACAAAAGTATGTAGAAGTTATTCCTAATATTTAAAATAGTATGGGGTTGTTTGTTATCATTTTTATTGCCAGAAAGTTTTACGTTTTCATAAATAATTGCACTTTAATTCTGTTTAAAGGGCATCCGTTTATTTATTTCAAAATTATAAATTTATTTACAAATTACGAAATACAATTAAATATAATAATTAGTGTTCCTTAATGCGCTGCACGGCGTTCTAAACTTGTTTGAATTGGTTCGCTCGTTCTCAGGTTTCGTTTCACTTGAATACGAGTCGTCATAAGGTAAACTTGCGTTTGGTTGAGCTCTGAAAAATACGTAAAAAAGTACATTTGATTGTGATTTTAGAGCATTTATTATACTTTTAGTGTATTTATTGCTATAAAATGAAGGTATTAATGATTATTTTATGTTATATAAGATAAGAAACTAATGAATATTTATATTTAGGGCCCCAAGAACTTGCAGCCAAATTGGCTCGCTGATGAAATTTAGAGAAAATATAACAACCTTCCAGCCTTGGATTTTGCAAATCTGACGATTGTCTGGGTGGAAAAGGAAACAAGGGATAATTTGGTAAGTCGTTTTACGAATTTTAAAATTGTTACTCCTGTAAAATATTATTTTATGCTTAAATTTAATCATGAGGAGCAACAAACAAATAAGGATCTGTAATTTATTTTTTCGTTTGTTTTTTAATAATTTTCAATTTTTTCACCTCCATAAATTAAAAATTTGTTTCATTCTTGTTTGAAAAAAAAAGAATGTAGACTTGTTATACATCATTAAAAAGCTTGTGAAATAAGGAAAAAGATGAGGCTATTTTCAGCATATGTTCCCATTTAAAAAATAATATATTTGTGTTATATCTATAAAATTATTATCTTATGAAAAAATCTAATTACACCATGTTATTCTCCGTAAAAAATCGTATAAAAATTATCTAAACATTTTTCTTTATCACTCATAATGAGCGAGATATGAGGTGGAAATTAAGTTTTGCATGTAGCTCAAAAACAAACGACGATCGAAAATTCCTATGGTGCCTATTAAAATTGTTTTAAAAAGTTGGCCCATAAAAACTTTCATCAATTTTCTATAGCGTAATTAATAAGAAAGTTTTTCTTATTAGGAACTCGAATTTGTTCTAGCAACATACGTTAAGGGTATATAATTTGATATGCTGATTACGGATCAAAAATAATCATTTCTTATTATTTATTTAATTCTTGCAGTACATATTTTCAGTGCACCATTGCGACAAGAAATTTTTATTAGAAATAATGAATTATCTAATCACGTAACAGACGTTATAAAAATATTTTTAAATGAAAGTTTGTTTAATTTTGAAGCAATTCGTAGGATCAAAAAGTCATAATTGTTTTTTGTATAACTGCATTTGATTTTTAAAGAAACCTATCTATCTTTCTCACACCAGTTTCTGTAGTAGGCTGCGCGAGAAAGATACCAATAGTGTGACGTCATCTGCGACCCTGGAAATACAAATTTCTCGCAAAGTAATGGGGTCCTATACCATTTTTCTTTTATTTTTTTTCCTGTGAAAATGGCCAAAATCTGAAAAAATCCTAAGGGGTACACCTTGGATTTTTGCGATTTTTGGCCATTTTTAGTTATTTTGCTTTAGAGATTGTATGCGATGTTCAAAAATTCTGAAAATTGCTGTACTGTGTACTTATGTAATTTTGCCCGTAGAATCCAATGGTGATGTCGCCAAATTCATATCTCGACCCATTTTTGGGTTCATACCCAAAAACGGGCAGTTTTGAGCAAAACTTTAAATCTAAATATCTCGAGAAAGAAACGAGATATCGACCTGCAGTTTCAAAATTTGGAATCAGCGCATTGAGAAGTATATAGATACATAATAAATAGATTTTTGAAAATTTTGTTTTTTATCTAAATGTGATTGACTTTTGGGGCAATAATTCAAAAATGACTAGATATAAACTTGGTAGTAATATTATTTGATTGTAAAGAGAATGTTACGTAAGTGTACGCATTTTTAGAGTATTTGAACAACTGTGTGAATTTTTAGAAATAAAAGTACTGAAATAAAAATGGATAAATGTTATAGAAAAGTTCATTGGAAAAGATTCTATATATCCAATAGAATTATAACACGAACACATACTATTTTTCACAAATTCCATACCAAAAGTTCCCTTGAAAAGATTCCTTAAATCCAATAAAATTATAACATGAACATACACTGTGTAAATTGCACTTGGCAGTACATTCTTTCTTCTTCAGCTTTCTCCAATTTTATTAGGGGTCACTGTTTCTTACTCTTCTCTTTCACTCATTCTGTCCAACGCATCTTCTTCACAGAATTCTTCTTCTCTCAAGTCTTCTGCGATACAGTTCTTCCATCTCCTCTTTCGCCTTCCTCGTACTCCCGACATTCTGATTCTATACTTACCATATTTGATTTTGCACTTAGCATAGACATCTGTCAATTAGAATTTTTTGCATATATATGATATATCCTTGATAAACAGCAAAGCTGACTATATAATTTAGTTCATTTTTCATATGTTCATGCATCGCTCATACACAATTAAAAATAGAACAACGTACGATAAAAGTCTATTCTGAATGAAATTCTCTTTCTTTTCATATCAGGCATGATTTTTTTACTTCAGCGGATCTCGAGTTACAAACGTTTGAAGTTACATGGTTTTTCATCGAAATTTTGTATTAATGGAAATACATAAAATTACGATGAAAAATCACGTAAATTCAAAGGTCTGTAATTCGAAATCCGTTGAAGTATAAAAATCATGCCTGACATGAAAAGAAAAGAATTTCATGCTGAATATATGAAATTATTTAGTTCATATTTTATATTTTCATACACCACTCATACACGGTTAAAGATAGAATAACGGACGATGAAAGTCTGCATTCAACATGAAATTCTCTTTTTTTTTTCATGTCAGGCATGATATTTTTACTTCATCGGATCTCGAGTTACACATGTTTGAAGTTACATGATTTTTCATCAAAGGTAGAATATATACAACTATAATTGAAACATTTTTGTCTACAATTAATTGGGGACTTTTACGCAAAGAAAAACTGTTTAACGTTAAACGTCTATAGCCAGATTTGTAATTAGCACCCTGTTCGTATTTTTCACTAAATTTTGAGCAAACTATGAAGATGAAGTTTAAAACGGACAAAAGATGTACTTGATTTGCAAGTGTAATATTAATTTCAAATACATATATTTGGGGTTTCGTATTGTTGCAAATTAGTATTAATAAGTTTAGACAATGCTATAGCTATTTTATTATAATCTATTTTGTATTTCAAGAAAACTGTTATAATATTTCTGGGCTATTTTAGCAATATTTTTCTTTATTTCAGCATATTTCGAACATTTAGTTCGCGGCGGAGCAGTGCGCATGCGTCACTGTAAAACTCCCATAATCCCACTTCCGGCATCTTCATTCTTTGCCATGTGCTCGCAGAGAAACTGGCTAACATGCTTTTCGCGTTACAAATACATAATTTTGTGCAGGAAAAACTAGGAAAAGCGGAGATAATTTACGCAGAAAAGCGAAATAAAGTATTCATTTACCGTTTGTGATAATAATTTTGTGGGAATCGATTGTTTAGTCCAAGAAAACAACGAAATTTTTGTGGCGTCTGTATTATGTAAGTAGATTTTTAGATATTTTCTTACATCTATATCTATTTGAAAGTATTGGGAATATAGTTTTTGATAACTTATCTGTAGTTTAATATACATTTTTCATAGTTTTGCACTTTAAAAATCATGTATAATTTGTTCGTCCTTGTATCAAGCAATCTTAATTGCCGTTTGTTATACAAGTGATTGTGATAACCATTTTGTGTTGTAAGCGATATCGCGTTTTTGTTGATTTAGTAGTGAAATATAGTTATGTATTGTTGCAAATTAATAACAATCGTAAGTTTAAACATTGTTTCAACTATATTAATAGTTATTTTTGTTGGAAATATAAAAATTACGTGGCAATTTTTTTCACAAGGTCTAGCTTTAATTAAAATTATTGTTACCTAAAAATATATAAATTATCATCCTTGTGTACATTCTACGTGCAAAAAAGTTTTAAAATTCATACCTCTCTACCCTTAAAACGTTTCACTTTCTTATTTACACTTAATATTAAGGGCATTATATACAACTATTTCCAAATTACAAATTTGACTGACAAGCCGTAGGAGATGAGAAAAAATTATTCCTTGTGTACATTTTAAATTCTACTTGCAAAAAAGTTTTAAAATTCGTATCTCTCTACCCTTAATTGTTTCATTTTGTGTATTTGATATATAAAAAATTTTTAATTCTTGGGTATTTTTATTGGTATAAAATTTTACGTTCGAGTATTCATAAATAATTGCATTTAAAGTTAATGCCTTATATTATTTTATATTTTTAAATAATTTTTTATCTGCATTGAATTTGCAAAATCCTACGTAATTACGATAGAATTCCAAATTAAACGCGTTTATTTTGGTCTGCACGGTTCTCATTCACTCGTCTAGCAGCCGCCTTCAAGCATACATGCATTTGATTTTGCTGTGAAAGTGCATTTATTGTTAATATATCATTGTTTTAATAGTGAAATATTGTTAATTATTGTTACAAATTAATAATCGTAAGTTTTAATAACAGCCTAACACTATTAATGGTTACGTAAGTTGGTGTGTTTGTCTCATATAGAAATAAATGTTACATAATTATAGTTAAGCTTTGAGTGCAATTTTATAAATTATTAAATATTTCATAGCAAACATATTGGTAACAAACTAAAATTTAAACAAGAACAAATGTTTTTAAGTAATTTGTTTATTAGAAATCGATTCAAATAGGTACATTCATTAGCAAACAATAATTTAATTTTTATATTTTTGTCAATTTGCAGGTGAATTGAAATTGATGAGTTCCCGAGTAATTGATTACGAGTTTACAGAGAGATGCCGACTTGAGTACGAGATTGTAGAGGTACCGGGTGTGTGTAGCTGAGAACTTCTAATGTAAGTCATATATTTTTCTTTATTGATATTATCAAGAGCAATGATATCGCAATGACGGAAGTGCCATTTTAACAATAACAATTGAGGATATCTTGACAAAAACTGAAAGAGTTTGGTAAAACTGTTTTTTGCAAAAAGTATCCTAGTCACAAATTTTAAAGTTTGAGCGTTTCTACAAAAACGGTTTTAAAAAAATGTCTTAATTTTTATGTAATTGCTCATCAATGTTCATTGTATTTTTTTTTAATATCCATTATATAATTTTCTAATATTTAAACATGATCCTGTGTTAAATTAAAATGGACTACGGTTATTTTTGCGGAGTTCTTCACTTAGTTTTTATGCACACTATATTCTTTATGACCAGTTGTACATTTTATTATAAAGGCGTATTATGTTTAAAAGTAAATTGAAAAACTTTTTTAGTGAAAAATAGCAGTCTAAAACTTAATATATTTAATATTTTTTTATTCAATTTTGACGTTCTAAACTGTCATTATTAACTCCACGACAACTATAAGTAACATTTTATTCACAAGTGAATTAAAAAATTTTAAATCACTTACAAAATTTTAACTCACTCTGCAAAAATAATACATTTAAAATAACATCAGGCACGAAAATAACACTCACCACAGTATTTATCAAATATAAGTCATTTTCATTATTTTTCACTACACAAATGACAGACAATAAAGCATTTTAAATAGATGACTTGAAGTTTATCAGTGACGATTGCCATGCTCAGCCTACTAACTCATCAGTTTTTTATTTTGTCAAAATTAAATATAATGGTTTTTATTATTATTTCGTCAAAATTGAATAAAATATTGCACAAACCACGTGAGCTAAGAATGTTTATTCACTCGAAGAAATTAACTCACTCGCCCTTACGGGCTCGGGAGCTAAACTTTCTTCTCATGGATAAACGTTACCTTAGCTCACTTGGTGTATAAATATCTATTAATCCAAATGAAAGCATTATGTTAAGTTATTATACAAGACAAGTGTTAATTAGAAATCTGGCCATAGGCATAGGCCTTTAACATGGGAAAACAGTTTTTCTTTGCGCAAAAGTCCCCAATTAATTTTAGACAAAATCGTTTCAAATAAAGGTTGCAGATAATTATATTCTACACTTAAATCCAGGGTTGGCCTGATTTAAATCATTTGATTTAAATCATAATTTAAATCATCATTTAAATCAACTGATTTTTATTACAGATGAAAAAAAAATTCAAATTGTAATAAAAATGAATTTATTTACTACAAAAGTAAAAAACAAGAACAAAAATATGGACTGTATTTGAATTGTATTACTAGATTACTCATTACATGTTTTGACCTATTTTATTTAGGTATATATTGTTCAAAAAGACGCGCGCGCTTGCGTTCGTTATGTACTAAATTTATGCAAAAATTCAAATTCATCTTTTAGGGTTTATTACAGATTTCGTTTTCGTTTATGAAATAAAATATTTATATTGCTTTTAGAACAATTAAAAAAGTACAATAACACCACTAGATCTTTAAAAATAGAAAAAAATCATGATTTTTTCCAACCCTGCTTAAATCTCGAGCAGCTTTAATTTTGTACATTTGGTAACCTGTAAAATTGAATTTGAAATTGCACAAATATTGCTCATTTGTAGCGAAAGCCATGGAATTGAAACAAAATTACAAAGAAATTCATATCGTTTGAACTGTCAGAAATTTAATTTTATAGGTTGCAAAATGTCAAAAAATAATACTTGTTTAAGTGTTAAATTTTTAAAATAATACACGAGTATAGTGATTTAGGTGCACAATTGAATTATCTGTAACTTTTTGAAAACCGAATTTTTGACAGTTCAAACGATACGCTTTTCTTTGTAACTTTGTTTTAATTCCATGGCTATCCGCTACAAATGAGGAATATTTGTACAATTTTAAATTCGATTTTACAACTTGTACCAAACGTGCAAAATTAAATCTGCCTAGGGATTTAGGCATAGAATATAATTATATACTACTTTTAATTGTAACTGTTTAATATTAAACACCTGTAGCCAGATTTGTAATTAACATCCTGTTCGTATTTTTCACTAAATTTTGAGCAAGCTATGAAGGTTAAAATGGACAAAAGATATACTTGATTTGTAAGTAATATTATTCATTTCAAATACATGTATTTGGGGTTTCAAATTGTTGCAAATTAATATTAATAAGTTTAAACAATGCTACAGCTATTTTATTATAATCTATTTTGTATTTTACGAAAATTATTATAACATTTCTGGGCTATTTTAACAATATTTCTTTTAATTTCAGCATTTTTCGAACATATATTCCGGCATCTTCATTCTTTACCATGTGCACGCAGAGAAAATGACTAACATGCTTTCAGTGCTACAAATACATAACCTCGTATTCTCTCATCTTGAAGTAGCGCTATTTCCTAAAAATCGCAACTTTATACTTCATTTTACGTAAGAAAATAGCGTTGGTTTAGGTAGGGATATAAATTCTGCCCTTTGATTGGTCAGAATGCTAACCTCTAGTTCATAAAAGCGAAAAAAATATCACTTGTTAGCTGTCAATTATCAAATAAAATCTACAGAATTTTGTGATATATACCTGTTTTGATGTAATTTTTAATATTCAGGACTCATATTTTAAAGATAAAAATATTTTTATTATTGGCCAATATTTGTTTCACGAATTTAAAATTATTTATTTAATGCATGTAAAAATGGCCGGCTCTCAAGCGCCGTCTGCTATTTTCTTACGTGAAATGAAGTATAATATTAAAAATTAGAGAAATAATAAATTAAATTATAAATAGCACTTATTTATAACATAGGCTTCATTTACAAAAATATCAAAACCTATTTTTGTCTACTCGTAAAATAAAATAAAATTTAAAAAATCGAAATAGCACTACTTTCGAACTAGCGCTGCTACAAGATGTGAGAATACGGGCCATAATTTTGTGGAGGAAAAACTAGGAAAAGCGGAGAAAATTTACGCAGAAAAGCGAAATGAAATGTTCATTTAACGTTTGTGATAATAATTTTGTGGGAATCGATTCTTCAGTGCAAGAAAGCAACCAAATTTTTGTGGCGTCTGTGTTATGTAAGTAAAATTTTAGATATTTTGTTACATCTATATCTATTTGAAAGTATTGGGAACATAGTCTTTGATAACTTATCTGTAGTGTAATATACATTTTTCATAGTTTTACACTTTAAAAATCATGTATAATTTGTTCGTCCTTGTATCAAGCAATCTTATTGCCGTTTGTTATACAAGTGATTGTAATAGCCATTTTGTATTATAACCGATATCGCGTTTTTATTGATTTAATAGTGAAATATGGTTATTATTGTAGCAAATTAATAACAATCGTAAGTTTAAACATTGTTTCAACTATATTAATAATTATTTTTGTTGGAAATATGTTTTTTCTTATAAAAATTACGTGTCAATTTTTTTTTCACAAGGTCTAGCTTTAATTACAACTTTAAAAATTATTGTTACCTAAAAATATTTTGTCTGATATATACAAATATCATTCGAAATAATTATTGTATACCGTGATTATTTTTTAACATGAAACATTGGGTTTGTTATATCCATGGTTACTACTTGACATTTGATTGACAGCAATGTATTTGCCCGTTTCATTTAAAATGAACATAGGTAACAGATTTGACATTGCTGTCAATCAAATGTCAAGTAGTAACTTATAGGAAAATTCAACAGTTATCTGTCATATTGATAAGATGTCATTAGAGGTTAATTTTGTTTAAATAATTTTACCTGTTTTTTAAAAATTAAATTTAGATGTAGAAAAAATACTGTGTGCACCTTGTACCCGAAATATGTTTAGTGCTCTCGAGTGGTTTTCTGATTTCGCTAAATTTCTTACAATATTTAAATATAATACTTCTGTCAGATTCGTTCTCTATGTTTTATTTTAAATAGAACGGGCAAATACATTGCTGTCAATCAAATTTTGAGTCGTAACCATGAATATGACAAACTCAATGTTTCACGTTAAAAAATATAATCTGTACTTTATGTATTTGTAACATAAATTAAAAACTCATTAGTATTTCGATAACTAAATTTGCTATAATTTTTATTGGTATAAAATTTTACGTTCGAACATTCATGAATAATTGCATTTTAAAGATCAGGGCCTTATTTTGTTTTATTTTTATTTTTTAAATAAATTTTTTATCTGCATTGAATTACCTAACAAAATCAAGCATAATTACGGTCGGCATTCCAAATTAAACTCGTTTGTGTTCGTCTGTAATTTTCTCACTTGTTACTTGTACAATGCTTGTACATGAACCGTCTTCAAACAAATTTCTGTTTGATTTTGTTGTGGAAAATGCATTTGTTGTTAATATATTATTGTTTTAATAATGAAATATTGTGAACTTTTGTTGCAAAAATTAATAACAATCGTAAGTTTAAATAACATCCAAACTTTATTAATGGTTATATAAGTTGATAATGTGTTTTTGTCGTATAGAATATAATATTTCATAATTACAGTTAAGCTTTGTGCACAATTTTATAAATTATTAAATCTTTCATAGCAAACATATTGGTTACAAACTAAAATTTGAACAATAACAAATGTTTTAAGTGATTTATGTATTAGAAATCGATTCAGATGTATTCATTAGCAAACAATAATTTAATTTTCATGTTTTTGTCAATTTGCAGGTGAATGAAAATTGCCGAGTTCCCGAGTAATTGAGAAAGAGTTTGCAGAGATACCGAGCAGTTGAGTACGAGTTTGCAGAGATGCCGGGTACCTGAGATCTTCTAATGTAAGTCATGCTAAATAAATTCTTTTTACTCTTTGGATTATAAATAAATCATCACGGCATATTACCACCCATTTGTGGGTGTGTCAATCTACTTTGTACATAGATATCAGTAATGATGATAATATCATGGGCAATGATATAAAGGTTTAAGCGCCATTTAAAAATGGGGTATTTTCAATGCAGTAAAATCTGATGTGGTGAACACAATATCTTAATTAATTTAATTTTTATTAATTGAAATACATACCTACATATTTACTAATGCTACAAACTATATTAAGTTCCTTTGCTTATAACTATTGCTTTATTTGCTATTATTAATTTGAAGTGATTAGTTTTTTGACAGTGACATTTATACATTTGAAGTCTGAACTGTGTAACTAAGGAATTGTTGTGTTTATCTTTAAAAAATAAATATAGTTATGAAAAATACCAAATATCATGCGAGTGTAAATTGACGCACGACGCGTAACGGAGTGCAAGTTAATGCACACGAGCTAAGATATTTGTATTTTATACAAGTTATGAACATTATTTTTTAGACGAGCTTAAATAAATTTCACTTTTTTTACAAAATTGAAATTTAGGTTCAAACGTACGGACAGCTGACAAATGAATAATGTATACATATAGCCAGAAAATAACGACATAGTAACCTAGCAACCGTGTCAACTATTACGATATGAAATATATCGTAACACTAATGTCATAAGTTCAACTTTCAGTGTTAGGATACTACGTTGATATGTCATACTTATCACAATGGTCGTCTAAAAAATATATATCATCACGGCATATTACCCATTTTTGAGTGTGCTAATTTGCTTTATCACAGATATCGGTGATGATGATGACATACAGTGTGTTAAAAAAAAATTCTAACTCGGAGCAAACAAACGTGTGTCAATTAGAAAGTATATAATTAAATGCACGATTTAAAATATACTGGTTATCTCACTTGTCATGTTTTTCATTGTTTTTGATGGTCCGCTTGATATGTGTGTTATCTTTTCTAACTCTTTATTCACCACTTCACTCGTTTACACAGTACAAAGAATAATAATCCCCACTTACATCAATACATCACTTAAATAACATGGGAACATTATACAACCCAAGTACCCCTACAGCAATTAATTAACAAATTAACTAACACGTGTTTCTTTGAATAATCCGCTAGATGCGCTACGTGAGAACGACCATACCACAGCAAACTATTTTTACATAAAATATAGAAAATGAAATGCATAATGAATTTATTTTAAATATAAATTTAAAAAATATTTTTTTAGAAATATTTATTTAATGAAACAAGAAATAAATCATTATTTAATATTCACATTGTGAAATAATTTAGTAATTTTTTTTTTTTTTAAGAAAATGTAATACGTATTTTGTTAAGTATTTTTATACATTTCTATTCAGCAATAATATCTTCTTCCCGAAAATGTTTTCGACAAACATCATTGAATCTTAATTCGCGATCATCTCTATTATTGGGGAAGTTTAGCGCCTTTTTTATTTTTTTATTCCATGGGAAATGACTTGAAAAATGATGTAACATGTTTTATTTTTTTCAAAAATGCCCATATTTTCCGGAAAAGCCGATTTAAGCTGTGATGACGTCGGTAGAGGCTTGGCGCAACGTATGTCGACTTATACACTGACGCACGCGGTTGCGGTTACCAGTCACTTGAGACTGAGGTGTTGTTACGACCTACGTTCAAATGGTTCGATTTCACCGTTCTGTCTGAGTTTGCGCATAACTAACTTCTGATGTACTTAGAGTTTACCCAAAAAATATTAATTATAAATAAATGGAGCAATAATTTTAATTTTTAATTTCAATTTCAGCAGTCATTTGTGTTATATCTGTGAGAAAATAGTAAGTTATGTAGAAATTTTACCATGCTAAACTTCCCCATTGCACATTGCCATTTTTTAAAAATGATATATCGAGTGGAGCAGCAAACAGAGATTCTTTTTCAGTGGATGTCTTGTAACGGTTTCTGGTTTGTTAATAGACGCAATTTTGACATCTGTCAATAGTCTCAAGTTCACGTGAGCATACTATATCTCACCGTTAATTATCATTAATTTTTGTCGTCTGTCTCGGCTATAAGTTTTCAAAATAGAAATTTTTATGTTGACTAGAAATCTCTCATGATTTTTTCACTTTGTCGATCTATAACTAATGAACGGTAAAAGATTTATTGACGCGCTTTACGCCATTCGATTCTATGGACTTTTGTACATACAGGGTGTTAAAAAATAAATGTCCCAAATTATGAGGGCATATAGCACTGACCAAAATGAGTAAAAAAACTTAATGAACATGGATCCTATCTTCAATAGTTTCCGAGATATACGGCAGTGAAAAATGAGTTTCTTCGGAGTATACCTCTGCTATCTCGAAAACTGTAAGAGTTACGAATTTGATTAAATGAGACTTTTTGTTCACCTTTCGAAGGTCATCTTAGATGTGTTTTTGTTTTTCAAATAAAATCGAATAATTGTACTAAAACAAATATGTGGCGATCTTGGCTAATATTTAGTTTTCAAATAATTTCGTAACTATTAGAAAGTCAAAGAAATGTTTCATATAAAATTTTATTGTTTTTTTTATGGTCTATTTACTGACATAGACAATATTTTGTTCAGTCACTATATTTGTCTGTTTTTCTTCGATTCTAAAACAAAATGGCCTCTTTCTCAAAAACAGATCGGACCAATGTTGATTAAGCTTTTTTTACGCATTTTGGTCAGTACTATATGCCCTCATAATTTAGGACACTTATTTTTTAATATCCTATATATGTACAAATTTTCGATTGTTGTGCCCCACTGATACAGTCAGACAAAGTAAAAAACTAGAAAATAGGGAACTTCAAATAGTCAGTAGGCTAGTAAAAATTCGATCACCCTGTATTTAAATGAAAAGTATCAGTTTCCCTTTATTAGAATTTATTATTAACTCGTCGTTAATTAGTGCGAATATTATGGTGCTGATATCAGAGCGAATGATCTGTAGGTTGAATAGTACAACAACCTTCTTTAATCGCCATTTTCAACACGTTGCAGGTTTTGTTTTCCTTTCGTCTACGCACTTTGATTCATAAAAGTTGAATTACTTCAGTAATTATATTGAAAATTTGTGAATTTTTTCATCTTTTTATGAAAAAACGATTAGTAAAATAGTCAGTAGTGTATCCTATTCGTATTTTTGACTAAATTTTTAGCAAAGTTTGAAGGTTTAAAACTGACAAAAGATTTACATGATTTGTAAGTGTAATTTTATTCATTTATAATACATGTATTTGGGGTTTCATATTGTTGCAAATTAATAATAATAGTAAGTTTAAACAATATTTCAACTATATTAATAGTTTATACAACTTTATAAATTATTTTTTATCTATCAATATTCTTTCTCAAATATACAATATCATTCGAAATGTTAATATTATTGTATATTACAATGAATTATTTTCTTTTCAGTAGAAATCAACGAATCTGCAATCTTCAGACAACTTGAAATAATATCCAGAATCGAGATAGAAATCTAAAAGAGCAGAGAACAAAATCCTAGCGGTTCAGAAATAAAATAAATAAATATATCATCACGGCATATTACCCATTTCTGGGTGTGCCAGTATCTACAACACATGTAGACATCGGTTCAGACTGCAAAAAAATCATCAAATGTAAGTGGTTATTTTTATCTTTCTCTTATTTTATATTTCTGTGGTAATTATTAAATGAATTTATTTATTTGGTTTGAACAGCTGATATTGTTGGTAATGCAACAATACTTTAAAATCTACGAGTCGAATCGTAGAATAAAAATTAACTAGTTCAAATCTAGTTACTATTAAAGTTGATTACCTGAAACAGTTCTATCTCTCTAGTGCGTGGAATATCATATTTTCATCTTAGTCCAGGCAACGAAGGAAAAATAGCGGAAATAATTCATGTAGAAGCTAATTTTGGCACAGTTATAGGGGAAGGGGTCCTTAACAAAATACTAAAAGTACTGATGGGTGGGAGTGGAGCTAAGGGGGGGAGGGGTCTCTAAAGGTCCCTTTTTTCAGTTTTTTGTTAATAACTCGAAAACTACTGCCCCTAGCGAAAAAATGTTTATGTATTAGATTAATCTACATAAAATTCTCTACGGAAAAGGTCCTACATACATTTTTGCTAGGATCAATACTTAACGAGATATAGAGGGGGAAAAATGAAAAAATAGAAAAAAAATATTTTTATTGTTAAAAATCAAGTTTTAATGACAAATGAACCATGCAGAGCCCACGTATTAATAACTTTACTACAAGTAATATGTAATGGAAGAATTGTGTGAGGGGGGGGGGGGTACCACAATAATGTACGTCGTTGGAGATGACTATAGACTATAGACAGAAGGGGAGAACGGTTGAAATGAGTTCAGGGCTCCCCGACACTGGCTGTTGGTCCCGTTATCTTCCGGGGCGTTCGTATTGGCGTTCGTCCTTATCAGGGACAATTCCGGACCCGCTACTCAATGTTAAAACTAATGTATCGTCTAAACGTTCTTGTCAGTCAGTTACGACCTCACCCACTACGTTGGTTCTAGTATCAATTTTTTATTATTAATTTTACAATATAATAAATGATTAACATTTGCATTCAAATAAATGCTTTGCATACTTCTCTTGTTTCATGTAAGTAATAAAATGTTCAACTTACCTTAATGAAATGTAGAAAACAATCAAAATCGCAAGTCCAAATGACAGAAACACGTTGACCCAATCCGAAATTAGATCGAAATCAAAATCGAATACGAAATGTGCTCATCTGTACGTGCAAGACATGATAAAACTGAAAAATATCCATCCACAGCCGTACAAGGAGTTTCACCATTAATCGCACAGGTACACCTTGGGCAGGACTTTGGTCGGATATGGTCATAATGTCATAGAACAAACTCTTATGCCCTCCATGAAAAGTTTAGGTGGCCTAACGCGAGGAAGAGGAATTACTGATTCTGTACTCGCCAAGTGGGTTTGTGGATCACCGGGAAGCACCGCCATCTGCACGTCGTTGGAGGAGTTCGCTGGAGTGGCTTTTTCAAGTGGAGAGAAGCACATTTCCGTATATCACGGGAAAATAGAGATTCACGGGATCGATCTAAGATTCACGAATGGTTCAATGACCATCCCCCTTTTCCAAAGTTGAATTCGCTCATGTCGCTGTCAACGGGCATCCTGGGAAACTCCAAAGTAAACTGCCACGAAGCCCTGGATATTGGAACCAAAACCATGCAAAGTTTCATTGGCAAGAAATTTGGTGACATGAAGCAATCTAAGAAGACCCTGTAGTACCCGATTCCGTTTTGAACACGATCTTTTGCCGATGCACGACTGGGTGTGGAGTGCGCTGCGGTTGCCGCAAAGCAGGGATTGCCTGCGGGGTGTGCCTCGGCTCATGTACGAATGCAGCCCCCATCAAAGACAGCACCGATGATGATGATGAAAATTTAGAATTTGAAGAAAATTAATATTCAAGATACATCCTTCCTTACTATATATTTCATTTTTACAATTAACATTTCATTTTTAATAATATATTTTTTTTAAATTTTCCATTTTCCCCCTCTATATCTCGTTAAGTATTGATCCTAGCGAAAATGTGTATAGGATCTTTTTTGTTATTAATACGTGGGCTCTGCATGGTTCATTTTTTATTAAAACTTGATTTTTAACAATAAAAATATTTTTGTTTTAATTTTTCATTTTTCCCCCTCTATATCTCCTTAAGTATTGATTCTAACGAAAATGTATATAGGACCTTTTCTGTAGAGAATTTTATGTAGATTAATCAAATGAAAAAAGGGCCCTTTAGAGACCCCCTCCCCCCTTAGCTTCACTCCCACCCATCAGTACTTTTAGTATTTTGTTAAGGACACCTTCCCCTATAACTGTGCCAAAATTAGCTTCTACATGAATTATTTCCGCTATTTGGCTCTTTTCGGTTTTCGTTGCCTGGACTATCTGCCACTCGTGTATAGTTAAAGATAAATACGTTAAAATAAATATATTTGGTGTTTTATATTGTTGCAAATTAGTAACAATGTCAGTTTCTATTGTCAACTCTAAGCCTACTCATCATACAATAAGTTTAAACAATGTTTCATCTATAGTAATAGTTATTTATGTTGCTAAAGTGTTTATTTGCAAAAAAATCATGCGGTAAAATATTTGCTGATGCGAATTTTTCAGTATTTTATAAATTGTTTCTATTAATGAGCTCAAACTCCTAATACTTCGACAGGTTAACATTTTCAAAAAATTATAAAAATCTACACAAATTTTTACAAGATTCTTTCTGCTACTTTGAATAAAGACTTAAAACTTAAAAAAAAAAAAAACAATTGGACCAAATGACTGGTGATAATAGTACGGTCGGTATTTTAAGGGTCATCTTCTAGTCCAGATTTAGCTTCTACCGAGACCTTTTTCTTTTGCCACAATGAAAAACAACTTTGTAAAAACTAAGTGCGTTCAGTAAAAGCTACCTTGCAAGATATATGGGACAATACTAACAGGAAAATGTTCGACTTAGGGATACAATGCGTAATATAATTAAAGCTGGTATAACTAATAAAAGCGTTGTAATCCAATATTAAATGGCAGAATACTTTGAATAACATATTCAGTTTTTGCAAGTTTAAAATCTATGTTTTAAACTAATCGAAAGAAATTTGGATAGGTTTTATAATTTGTTTGTTGAAAATGTTAACCGGCCGAACTAATTTTAAACAGTTGAGAAGTATTTAAAGTAGTTTCCGGCAATTCTGAATACATTTTTGGCAGTTGAGAACAATTTAAAATAGTTTCTAGCAATTCTGAATAAATTTTAGAGAGTTAAGAACAATTTAAAATAGATTCCGGTAATTCTGTAATTTGTTTAAACAGTTGAAATGTATTTAAAATAGTTTTCAACAATTCCGAATAAATTTTAATCAGTTTAGAATAATTCAAAATAGTTTCCGGCAATTCTGAATAAATTTTAGACAGTTGAAATGGATTTTGAATAGTTCAGGCAAAAGATACAGCCAAAATTCTTTCAAATTTGAACTCAGTCATATTTCTTTGATACACAAACCAAATTTTATTAATTACTATTGTTTGGTTGAAGAGTTATTGAATAAAAGGTACAGGACCACCGCGGAAAGTAGTTTTGATATCAACTATAATTATTCAATAATTTAAAAAACATTTCGGGTGTAAATTTATTGTATATAATTTATTATTTAGGTAGGTATATTGCAAGTATATATCAAGTTTCATGTACAACTGTTGAGTGGTTTACGTTATATTAACAAAGATATAAAAAAAATCTGATGTGGCCAGCACATGACCTCCCGCCAAAAGAAGAAAAGTTTGTAATACAAAATTTTGGATTATATTATATTATATTTTTCCTGAAAAATCTGTAAGCAAATACCAACTTTGCGAAGTTTTAGATCATTAATATATTTTAAGGAAAAATCGTCACACTCACATTATTGTCAAAATCAGCATCAACTTCCTTATGCTCTAAAACGCAATCTTCGCCGTAGATGATCCATTTCGTAAATGTGTAGTTGCAAACTATTATTTGCCACTTTAACATCACGTTCTTATTTTGATATAATAGGTACCGTGAGTATTTTTTAACGTGAAACATTGGGTTTGTCATATCCATGGTTACGATTATTTGATTGACAGCAATGTATTTGCGTGTCCCATTTAAAATGAAACACAGGGAACGAATTTGACATTAGGCAAGACGCCAGTAGAGGTTAATTTTGTTTAAATAATTATACCTGCTTTCTAAATTAAATTTAGTTGTAGAAAAAATATTGTGTGCACCTTGTGCCCGAGTGATTTTCTGACTTGGGTAAATTTCTTACAATATTTAAATATAATACTTCTGTCAAATTCATTCCCTATGTTTTAATTGAGACAAGCAATTACATTGCTGTCAATCAAATGTCAAGTAGTAACTTATAGAAAAATTCAGCGGTTATCTGTCATATTGACAAGATGTCATTAGAGGTTAATTTTGTTTAAATAATTATACCTGTTTCCAAAAAATTAAATTTAGTTTTTTGTGTGCACCTTGTGCCCGAAATATGTTTAGTGCTCTCAAGTGATTTTCTGACTTGGGTAAATTTCTTACAATATTTAAATATAATATATCTGTCAAATTCGTTCCCTGTTTCATTTTAAATGGGACACGCAAATACATTGCTGTCAATCAAATGTCGAATCGTAACCATGGATATGACAAATCCAATGTTTCACGTTAATAAATACTCACGGTATAATGCTGCAAACATCAAACTTAAATCGAATTATCCCGTATATCTAATATTTATGTATGATGGAAAATATATTATTTTTAAAAACCTTAATTTCATTAGAATCATATTTAAACTACTAAATTCTTCTTAACACGGTTTCATTAGTAATTTTAATGTACATAACTGCTTCGTGAAAGTGACAATTGTTTAAATATTGTTATTAAATTATTGTTTTTGTTTGACGCAGAGGCAAAGTGATGTACAAATATAAATTATTTTATAATTTAATATTTAAAGATTTACTAAATGCTATTATCGTAGAATTGAAGATTGTGCCATTATATTCAATTGTATTGGTAAAAGTTGCTAGAATTTTTTTCAAGGAAAACTGTTAAAAGCTTGTATAAATGATACTTCCGGTTATCCGATATACACTAAATAAGCTCTTCCCACATTAGTATAGAATGAGTATACAAATTTTAAAATTTTGTGATACACACAAACACACACAAACACACATAAACACACGCACACACACGCGCACACACACACACACACACGCACACACACACACACACGCACACACACACACGCACACGCGCACACACACACACACACACACACGCACACACACACACGCGCACACACACACACACACACACACACACACACACACACACACACACACATACCTCCAGACATCATTGTAAAAATGATAAAATCGGATTATGGGGATATCAAAACGTGCTTATTCACTAAAATCTCTATATGCGATTTTTAGCACGATCACCATATCTCCCTTACCTAGGATAGCGGGAGGTATAAATCGTTCAAAATTTACAAATTAGTTAATAATTTTTAAACCAATCAACTTGAATTAATAAAGCTGTGTATACGTATCAAAGAAACATGGCTGAGTTCAAATCTGAAAGAATTGAGCCCATATTTTTTACACATTATTCAGTTTTTGTAAGTTTAATAGTATATTGTATAACTAGTGCTGAAAGTTGGATATTTCACACCAGTGTGAAGTTCGGGCCACGAGCCGAAGGCGAGTGGTTTAATCACACGAGTGTGAAATACCCTTTCAGCACGTGTTGTACACGATACTTTTCCTACGACCACAAAAAAAAAAGCAATATAAAATTTACATAAAAATGGTAAAACAGTTTGTTAACATCATTGCTATCAGAATTCACTAAAAATTATGTTAAAATCTGATAAATCAGGGATCAGGGTCCAACCTTCTTAATCCGTGTAAATTCAGCAAATTATCTGCAACAACAGTCAAATTTTTAAATACAAATTTTTAAGTTAGTTCTCTCAGTTATCGCCGCGTGTGATAAAATCATATCACTCAGTTGCGGACGCATCTGATTGGCTAACGAGCTTGCATATCACACAGCATTGCTAGTGACGTGCAATGACCAACTTTTAGTAATATTTAGCGTGTGAATTTATGTACTTTTCATAGTGGTCGTCGGAAAAATCTATTTTAAACTATCGAAAGAATTTTGTAGAAATTTCTCACTATTTACGTAGGTTTTATAACTTTGTTGAAAATGTAAATCTGCCGAACTACTATAAATTTATCAAATATTTGTACATTTGCAACCATTTAAAAACTGTTGGATAAAATATCGCATTGTACACGTGGATTCATTACATATATCACATTACATAAAACATTTAAATAAAATCTGTTGCGGTGAGCACAATACCTCTCGCAATTTTAATTTTGTTACTTAAATATCGAATTTAACATTTGTACACACAAATAATTATATCTATTCTTTCATTCTATAAGGAATCTTATCCTACTCTTCTAAAATGTTCAAGATGGTTCCAATTCGTTGACGGGATTGGCAATATTTCTTAAGGATATAAGTACTATTACTATTAATATACATACGTACCTACGATTTTATATATTTAAATAATATTAAATAAGATACATTAAATGTACTTACTTTCCAGAAAAATCTTTCAGTAATGGTAGAAAACTGTTGATTTTTGACACTGACATTTATCTGTCAATTACTAACATTTGAATTTGACAACTAGTGTAAGGTGGACTGTGCGATTTATTGCAATAGATTAATCTTTATACAAACAAACACATACACAGACACACAAACACAGACACACACACACATACATACACAGACACACACACAGACACACACAGACACACACAGACACACACACAGACACACACAGACACACACACACACATACACAGACAAATACACAGACACACACACACACACACATACACAGACAAATACACAGACACACACACACATACACAGACACACACACACACATACACAGACAGGCACACACACAGACAGACACACACACAGACACACACACACACACACACAGACAGACACACACACACATACACATCATTTTAGCATAAGTCCAATATTTCTCTTAGCGAGAGGTAAAAAGTGATATTTTCTCAAGTGTCTTCCGTAATGAATACTCATTTGCCAAACGAAATTTTATCCAACAGTTTTTTAAATTGTTTAAAGAATACCACTATCTAATAATTAATATTTAATAGGTGGACTTTTCTTTGGTCTGATGCATGAAAAAACTTGGAGAATTTGGATACAGCTTACGAGCTTTGGATTTTAACACTACAAAAGCTGCTTTAGTTTGCAACTTTGGGATCTTGTAAGGATAGCTGAGCACCAGACAAATCTTCGACGTAGGCGGCCATCGATGGATGAACTGGTAGGAAACTTTATTTTTATAATAATTGTAACGTTTATAAAATATTATCTTGTTCTTATGATCAACCATGAGAACTTATAGTCAAAGGAATATGACTATATGCCTAATTATCATCTTGTTCTCATACTCAGCCATGAGAACTTATAGTTTAGGGAATATGACTATGCATAATTATTATTTTGTTCTCATACTCAACCATGAGAACTTATAGTCAAAGGAATATGACTATATGCCTAATTATCATCTTGTTCTCATACTCAGCTATGAGAACATATAGTTTAGGGAATATGACTATGCATAATTATTATTTTGTTCTCATACTCAACCATGAGAACTTATAGTCAAAGGAATATGACTATATGCCTAATTATCATCTTGTTCTCATACTCAGCTATGAGAACTTATAGTTTTGGGAATATGACTATACATAATTATTATTTTGTTCTCATACTCAACCATGAGAACTTATAGTCAAAGGTTTATGTCTAAATATTATTTTGAACTCAAATTCAGTTTTGAGTACTGTAGTAAACGAAATATAACTTTCCTTATAAAATCAAAACAATTTGAAATTGAAATATCGACTATTTATCAATAAAATCAATATCTGGGAACAAATGATTAGCATTTATCTTTCAGGAATCGGACATCTAGAAGACTAAAAAGTAGTAGCTTTATAAGTTTTAGTATTATTTACGTAAGAATAGCATTGCGCGCAATAAAGTGTAGGCTTGTTAAAGACACGTAATTGGAATAGTTTTTTTTGGCACATAGGTTGTAAAATCTGTTCATAAGGCAACGTTTGTCGCAACTCTGTTTAGGAAATAATTTAAAACTGTCAACATAGTTCGTAAACATTAACGGGTGTTTTAACATTTTTGTGTTTAGTGTTGATTTATCAATTCATGTGCGTTTCTTGATGCGGGAAAAGATACTTTCTTCTTAGATGTCAGCACAGATTATGAAGCGAATTGAACTTGTGCAATGCCATTCGTACGTGAGGAATACTATAGTTTTAAGTTCTTGGAAATGTATTTTCAGGTTTTAATTAAACTTTGGCTCATCGCGCCGTCGAGCAAACACGCGTTTTCTTTAAAAATTAAAAATAAATTGATTAATTTGAAGTGCATTCCGTGGCGATCACATCCTAAAATCGTGCGTCTACGGTTGCAACGGTAACCGTACGCGTGGCTTACCCAGACGGTAGCTAGGGAGAGTGCTTGGGAAAAGAAAATACGGACGTATCGGGGCATGCTTGCAGGTGGATGGATGAGTAAGTCAGGAAGGAGGTAACAGATCGAAACTTTGATGTGGGTGTTCGGGTTCCTTATTCAATTAACTTCACACGGTCAGAGGGGCTGGGTAGGTAGGGTTCGTGCGCGATAGCCATAATTGAGTGGACTGATATGTGCAACGCACCGTCATGTGAATCCTGTTGTTATGGTGGATCGCTTCACACTTGTGTGAATGTTTCTAGGGACATTAATCCATAGTTGACACAGAAAGCTTTCTTATGGCCTTATGTGCTCTCCTCATCCGGAGGCAACGTAATGTAATCATCATTTAATGGTAATGGCAACGAATAGGTAAAGTTTTTGTTTGAATTAACTTTGTTGAGCACACGGGTTAATAACCGCGTTCGGTGTAGGGTATCCGCGAGAGGCGCGGGCGAATGTCTCCGGGAGTAGCTAGGTAGGTTGGCGTGCACCCTAGGTAGTTACATGTGACTGCTGCCGTGCTCTCTACCTAGTTCGGTTTGTAGGCCGTAAATGCTTTGCATCGCGTGGGGTCGGCTTAACCCCCTCGTAAACTTCCGTGAGAACCAACAACGGCGTTCGACGCCACGGCGTTCTCACCATTTGCTTAGCTCGTACTCTTTCTCTCTCACACGCCTTTAGCTTAGTTTAATCTAGATATAAGATAGTTCGCGTAGACATAAGATAGCTTAGAAATAAGTAGGAAGGGTTGTTTTTGCTTTTCGAGAGAGAGAGAAAAATTAACGTAACTTGACATTTTTAGACTTGCTTTGAAATCGTTATTAACGTAAAATAGGCTTTTTTAGATTTGTTTTTCATTGAAATATATCTTAACGTAAGATAGGGTTTTTTGCGCACTTCACTAACTTAATTTGGGGGGGGGGGGGGGGAACTACAATAATTTAAGTTAGATTGTAAGTATTATTGTACACGGAACTGTATTTAATAAACGGTATATATAAGGGAACGTGGGTTTGGTATTTGAGGGCGGTGTTTCCCTTATATATACTATTTATTAAATAAAGGGTTTCGTTTTTAGTTTTAAGATAGTTTTTAGGTTAAAAAGAACTCCCCACCGCCACTATCGTCAAGATTGCAGTGCCGATTGGAGACGCAGACCATGGCTTCTTCTTCATTTGTTTAAAATCTATGTAGAATAAAACAAACTTTTATTGCGTTTATTTTAAATTAATACCCATGTTCCTTTAGTTGTAAAGTAGGTAGTTTTAGTAAAAAATTGTAATTATTATTAAGTATTTAGACGCGGTCAGGGCAAAGTTAGATTTAAAGTATTGTAAACGAAGCTTTGTATTAATAAATATTATATATTTTGGTAAGTGGGAGGTTTGGGTGGTAACAAAATATATAATATTAATATAAAGTTTCGGAAACGGTCTTCAACTGAATAAGAAATCTTTGTACCTTTAAAAATGGGAACAAGGAATCTTATTTAGGGACCACCAAGATTTCATTTGTTAAATTAGTATTGTAAACGAAACTCTACAATATAGTATCATTTTACTTTAAAACTTAAATAATTTGAATGTAGAGTTTCGTATTAGTTATTAAACTGAAATGTTTGTTACCAAATAAAATTGTGGTTATATTATTTGTGTTCAATTCTATTGCATCTTTATTCAGTCCACAGAATAAAGATACAAAATAATTAACAACAAATAATACAACTATAATAATGGCAATTTTATTTGGGAACAAACATTTTAGTTTTATAACTAAATCATGTTTGACACTGTCATAAATTGTTATTAGATTTGTTGACAAATTTAGTAACAATTGTGAACAGAATTATAACACAAAAGAAACGTAAAAGGCATTAGTGTTTAAATATTCTGTTCATAATTATTTCTTGTTAACAAATTTGGTGACAATTTTTTAACGTGTCAAACAGGCTTTAGTTGTGAAATTGAAATGTTTGTTACCAAGCAAAATTATCATAATTTTGATTGTAAATATCAATTATTTTGTAATAGAAGTTACTTTTATTACAAAATAAAGATTCAAAATAGTTTATAATATCTGCAACCAAAATAATGATAATTTTACTTGGTAACAAACATTTCAATTTTACAATTAAAGCCTGTTTGGTAACGTTAAAAAATTGTCACCAAATTTGTTAACAAACTTAGTTGGGAAATAATTATGAACAGAATTTTCAAACACAAATATCTTCTACGTTTCTTTTGTGTTGTAATTCTGTTCACAATTGTTACTAAATTTGTCAACAAATCTAATAACAATTTATTTTAATGTCAAACGGTCTTGAACTGAATAAGAAATCTTTGTACCTTTAAAAATGGGAACAAGGAATCTTATTTAGGGACCACCAAGATTTCATTTGTTAAATTACTATTGTAAACGAAACTCTACGTAATATAGTATCTTTTTACTCTAAAACTTAAATAATATAAATGTAGAGTTTCGTATTAGTTATAAAACTGAAATGTTTGTTACCAAATAAAATTATGGTTATATTATTTGTGTTCAATTCTATTGCATCTTTATTCAGTCCACAGAATAAAGATACAAAATAATTAACAACAAATAATACAACTATAATAATGATAATTTTATTTGGGAAAAAACATTTTAGTTTTATAACTAAATCATGTTTGACACTATTATAAATTGTTATTAGATTTGTTGACAAAATTTAGTAACAATTGTGAACAGAATTATAACACAAAAGAAACGTAAAAGACATTTGTGTTTGTAAATTCTGTTCATAATTATTTCTCACTAAGTTTGTTTAACAAATTTGGTGACAATCTTTTAACGTTGTCAAACAGGCCTTAGTTGTAAATTAGAAATGTGTTTTACAAAGTATATCTGTCATTACAATTTGATTGTAAATATTATAAACTATTCTACATCTTTATTTTGTAATATTAGTTACTTTTATTACAAAATAAAGATGTAGAATAGTTTATAATATTTACAATCAGAATAATGATAGTTTTACTTTCCGAAACACATTTCTAACTTACAACTAAGGCCTGTTTGACAACGTTAAAAGATTGTCACCAAATTTGTTAAACAAACTTAGTGAGAAATAATTATGAACAGAATTTACAAACACGTGTCTTTTAAGTTTCTTTTGTGTTATAATTCTGTTCACAATTGTTACTAAATTTATCAACAAATCTAATAACAATTTATTATAATGTTAGTCTTTTGTAATAATAGCAATAAACTTTTTTATAATATATATATATATATAATATAATAAATTTTTATAAGAAAGTCTTGTAATTTTTTGATATAATACAAATATATTATGTTTAAAAATTGATTTTTTTTAAGTCCCTACACGTATGTAGTTTTTAAAACGGCCACCAGGGGGCAGCACCTGTCGATAAATGTCCCAACTTAAAGAAAAATTTAACCCAAAATATTTCATTTGTGTATATACGTACGTACATACATCATTTTCGGTTATACCTAATGGGAATTTGTTACTTTTAACATGGGACGCTTATTTTTGGGTGTTTTTGCATTGAAAATCGGATGTATACTTGATTGGGAATTTAAATTTGACGCAAAATACAGGGTGTAAATTCCCAATAGGTATACATCGTTTTTAGAGCCTTTTCGTCCCCATTTTCAACTACTCAAATTCCCATCGTAAACGTCCCATTTTTAATTGGTTAAATTCCCATTAGGTATAACCCTAAAATGATGTATGTACGTATGTATGTTCAAAGCGGAGTAGTATTTCTGGTTGCCCATACTTTAGGCGCAAACCCCTTTCTAATAGGTGCTGCCCTCTAGCGGCCATTTTAAGAACTATATACGTGTAGGGGTAGCAAAGGGGTAAAAAATAAACAATTTATATCTTAAATTATATTTTATTGTGTAATATTGTACATTAGGGATAGTTAAGTGAAATACAACAATGTAAAATACAAATAAACAATAAATACAATTAAAATGTACACAAACTATTATTTAAACATCCCTATTTCTAACTTTTCAGGATAAGGGTAAGTATATTATTTATTTACAAAGTACATTAAGGGTAGTTACATGAAATACAACAATGTAAAGTGCAAATAAATAATAAATACAAGTAAAATGTATACAAACTATTATTTAAACATCCCTATTTCTAATTTTTCAGGATAAGGGTAAGTATATTATTTATTTACAAAGTACATTAAGGGTAGTTACATGAAATACAACAATGTAAAGTGCAAATAAATAATAAATACAAGTAAAATGTATTACAAACTATTATTTAAACATCCCTATTTCTAATTTTCAGGATAAGGGTAAGTATATTATTTATTTACAAAGTACATTAAGGGTAGTTACATGAAATACAACAATTTAAAGTACAAATAAACAAGAAATACAAGTAAGATTTATACAGACTATTATTTAAACATCCCTAAGCATATTTGTTTATAAAATAAAAATAATAATACATACAATTTAAGCTATGACCATAATAAACAATAAATATTTCTTAAACCAATACATTTTTATTTAACAACCCGTCATTTATTTCAGGGGGATGTACCACAACAAAGAGACAGGGAAGTATGTAGTTATGTAACATGTATAAGGGAAATAAGACATGGGAAGTTTTTTATGTTCATTCGTGTTCTACGGATTGTAATTAGTCTAATAGAACTAGTCCGGCCCTTCTAGCTTTTATAGTTTTGGAGCTATAACACTTTTTTTAAACTCAATTTTACTCAGTTTTTGAGTCGAAATTTTTTGATGGTATCAGGATAACAGGAATGAAAAGAGTTCTCATATTTTAAATGTGACGACGGATTCGTGTTCTTCGGGTCGTAATTAGTCTAAAAAACCCTGTCCGGCCTTTCTAGCTTTTGTAGTTTTGGTGCTATAACACTTTTTTTAAACCCAATTTTACTTAATTTTACTCAGTTTTTGAGTCGAAAATTTTTGATGGTATCCGGATAACAGGAATGAAAAGAGTTCTCGTATTTTCAATGTGAGACCGGATTCGTGTTCTACGGGTCGTAATTAGTCTAAAAAACCCTGTCCGGCCCTTCTAACTTCTGTAGTTTACGAGCTACAACACTTTTCTTAACCCAATTTTTGGTGTCAATGACCTGAATTTACTCAGTTTTTGAGTCGAAATTTTTTGATGGTATCCGGATAACAGGAATGAAAAGAGTTCTCATATTTTAAATGTGAGACCGGATTCGTGTTCTACGGGTCGTAATTAGTCTAATAAACATTGTCCGGCCTTTCTAACTTTTGTAGTTTAGGAGATATAAAGCATTTCTTAATTAAAAAGTGTCGCATTTTGAGTCGATAATTTTCCATAGTATCCGGGGGAACAAAAATGAGACAGAGTTCTACGGATGGTTATTTTATTGCTTATAGAGCTTAAAAAATAAATAATAAAATTTTGGTGTAAACAAAAAAAAAATCAAAAAATGTTCAAAAATTTTCAAAAACCTATATTATAAAAAACTTTGCCCTACGCCCTTCAAACTTTGGTATGATGTAATTTGACCCTATATTACTCATTCGAATTCCCCTAAGGAAAAGCGTTTTAAGGAAAACGCTGAAAACCCAGCCGTTTTCGAGATATGGGCCCTTAAAGTTTTTTAAAGGGACCAACACATAAATTCGTCCATTTATAGGGCTAAAGGGCCGGGAAATAGCGAATCGGGGGGATTCGACCCCGCGCTTTCCATTGGCTTGCACAGAATTGATAAAAACCCTTTGGTTTACAATATATTTGCCCTTCAAGTTTGTGGCGAAGGGCCTGCGCTAATTCCTGAACTAAAAGAGCTAGAAAATCCGGACAAGTGTTGTTAAACCTACTTGGAGCTGCATAAATGAAATCCGTGGTCTAATTTTCCCTAAGGGCTCAAATAAGCCCTTAGCCCTTTATAAAAGGGCGGACTCCTATCGGATGGTTATTTTCGTACCTAGAGAACTTAATACTAAAAGATAGCATAGGAAAATTCGGAAAAATCCTTAAATATTAAGATATTTCCCTGTCCCTTTTGTTATTAAATAGGAAAGGTAAGGAAACTACTAATTTATTTATTTATTCTTATAAAAAGTCATATATTATCATCATCCAGTGTTGTAGATACCGTATCCTATTGCTGGGTATACTAGGCCCTTCGCAGAACTTGTAAACAAACATAAACATTGTTTATTTGGGCGGCAAAGTACAAAAGATATAGTAAATAAACACTTAATTAGAGTGGGGGTATTACGTGATAATATTAATATTATGTTTTTACAATAAAGACTTCAGTTCCTTTCAGTCTTTGGTGATGTGAACATCGTGTGCTTGTGAATAATCGTGTAGTGCCATATAGCAACGAAAAAGTTTGAAATTTTTATTGAAATCGTTCTCTATTTACATCGTATAGTTCGCTATATATTTTAAAAGTGTTAGATTTACTCTATAAATATTTAAAAAAATATTTAAATAGCTTTAATTGTCATTTTGTTTAAACTTTTAAAAATAATCTAAATTTAATAATTTCATAGTACACTAAATTTAAATGTTCATATATATATATATTATTATTTACAATAAAATCTAAATATTCAAAATTCATTTTAACTTATACAACGTATTTCTGCTTCTTATAATTTTAGATATTTAAAATGTTGCATAAGACTCTGTCCTTCCGTTAGTGTTCATTGTTTAATCCTTATTCAAAATTATATTGTGTCGTGAGTTAGTTTACTATACAGTTGCTGTATATTTAAAAAAAAGTCTTTCCTATTATTAAATGTGTATAATTGTCCGTACAAGTATTTTACTAATACCAAGTGTTATACAAGTTATTCTAATTGAAGTAAGTGTTACGTAATATTTACTACATGGTGTATTCTGATCTGTGAAAATCGCCGATGATGATATATTACAGTGATGATACAACAGCGGATGATATATTATGAAAATTCACCATAGGTAAGTATGAACCTTTGATATTACATTTACATTTCTTCTAAGTTGTTGAACACAAAACAAATGTGTCTGCCAATAACGAATTTTATGTAAAATATAAATTTTTACTTCCCTATTTAAGTACTATCGTTATTCTTGTAGTAGTAATAAATGAAAATATGAAAAAGTGTACAGAGAAAATTTGACGAAAATACATGTATTTTAACGCCGCGTAACTCCTAAACTAATCGAAGTTAAAAATTATAATCAGACGTATCTTACAGAGCATTTTATGTAGATTCCAAATTTTCATTGTGCAAGTTGCTATCTTTAACTATGTAAGAGTAATAAATAAGAATGTGAAATAACAACGCATGACAAAGTTTAGTGGAATATACAGTTTAACTCTCACATTTATATTTCATAGAACTTGAAGTATGAAAATCAAGCGAACCGGTTCACGACTTCACGATACCGTAGGGGATGGTTTCCTGATCCAGACAACGAAATCATATCCACCAGGTCCGGAGAGAAGCCCCAGGATACTGTAGACACACGAACGGGTTCTCCAAGTCGCAATATCTGCGTCTCTTACCACTGGAACGTCGAAAACTTGATGATCTGCAAAAAAAATGATTTATTAATAAAATTATAAATGTAATAACTTATTTATTGTATCTGCACTTTGTGTTTGCATTAATAAAACCACTTTTCTATTCATATTAATATGTAAAGTTGAAATATTCTATAGAAAAGTATTTGTCAACATTTCAACAATTTTAAAACGTTGCTTATGTATACAAAGATGCATGTGCAAATCAAATTTGAAACATACAAGTTCCCATCTTACTTAGAGAAATTTTGAGCCCTAAAGTTGGAATTTCCAATTTAAATTCCTGAAACTTACTATATACATGCAGAAAACATCTCCCTCAATTCAAATTAAAATCTGCAAGTCGCTATCTCACTTAGTTTTTAATATATTTTATTTTTATCATGGTATACACAAAAGACATTTTCCTATCTTGAAACAAACATGCCAGAATTTTATTTTTCAGCAATTCGAATTCCTGAAACTTAGCGTACATATAGAAAAACACCCCCTGAATTCAAATTTGAAAAGTGCAAGTCGCTATCTCACTTAGTTTTTAAAATATTTTACTTTTATCATGGTATACATGCAAGACATTTTCCTATCTTGAAACAAACATAACTGAATTCTTTTTTTCAGTAATTCGAATTCCTGAAACTTAGCGTACATATTCAAAAACACCCCCTGAATTCAAATTTGAAAACTGCAAGTCGCTATCTCACTTAGTTTTTAAAATATTTTAGTTTTATCATGATATACACAAAAGACATTTTCCTATCTTGAAACAAATACAACCCTTTCTATCAACCCTAAAGTTCATAAATTATATTTCGCGGTGTTTACAAATACTAATTTAAAAAAATCGTACGAGCGACTACAAAATTATGTAATACATAGACATCAACTATAATTTATACTCATTATTTTGATTGTTGACTACCATTGTTATCTAATGCCTAACTGTTACATAGATCAATTGTGTCAGTTTGTCAGTTTCATTGTTACAGTGCTAGTGAACAGACGTGTGGTGTGCTCGTGTACTGTGCCTTCGAGGACGACTTCCTAGTGCCTGGAGAGGACTTTTGGACATCTTCAAGACTTGGACTTATACTTAGGGAAATAATTTATTCATAGTAAGTTTCTTTTTATATTTTTAAACTACTTTTAGTAACCATTATTGGATATATTAGCCATTATTTTTAACGACTATTTCGGGTGTATATATACTTTATATTTGAATTATAATTGATGTTGTGTGGAAAAGAATTTGAGTTAATTTAGAATTATTCATAGTGTTAATATCATATATTGTTGGACGTACTATATATTTTACTACAAATATTTTATATTTAAATAATTAAAAATTTAAATATTCTTGTTAATATTAAATTTCTCACACCACACTTACTTTCATATTAGATATTTTATTTTTAATAATTACAAACGATTGAAACAGTTCTAAATCCATCCGTATTATTATCTGTAACCACTAATCCAAATATTATTTCGATTATACTTTTATTGTTACAGAAACATGTAACAGAGATGAATTACAATCCTTGCCAAGCCGTAGAAGGATGTGAGTGAGTTGCAGAAGGATATCTCTCCTTCAGCGTCGGAGATGATTATATTGTTGCAGAGCATAACACTGAAGACACCCCAACATGTATTGGTGCCCCTCAAGACTTATTTATAAGGTTTATGTAAATAAATAAATAAAAGTTATCCTCCTAAATATTATGTACTCGTATAACTAATACATGGCTAAAAAATTGGCACAAAATCAATTCATGTCATTATATATCTTCATTGTCATATATTTTACAGTTCATTATATAAGAAATTCACATACCATAGATCCATGCGTACACAAGTTCAAATATTTCCTTCTGAAATTTAACTCTGTATCTGGCGATTCAATTTTCTCAAACTATGTATACATATTTGAAACAACCCCCGGAATCCAAATTTGAAATCTGCAAATCGCTATCTCACTTAGTTTTTAATTTATTTTATTTTTATGATGGTATACACAATAGATAATTTAGCCATCTTGAAACAAACATGAATATTTTTTAAGCAATTCAAATTCCTGCAACTTTACGTAGCTGTAGAAAACAACTATTTCACTTAGTTTTTCAATAATTTCGTTTTAAAGTTAATATATACAATGACATTTATTTAGCTATGACTAATGAAAATTTGTACAAATATGAGTTTTATTTTTGCTTACTCTTACTAAACTAGCTAGACACAGTTATACAAAATTGGCAAACATATGTATAAAAGTCCATAGAATCGAATGGCCCAACGCCCGTCAATGTACCTTTTACCATTCATTAGTTATAGGCCGTCAAAATAAAAAAATATTGTCAATTTTGCATTAAAATAAAAATTTCTATTTTGGAAACTAAGGCTTAGAGATTTTTTTCATTATTTTTCCCGTAATCAGCATGCTTGAATTAAGAGAAAATGATACTTTCCATTGAAATACAGGCTGGTGGGATTTTCAATGGACTACTGAATTGTTTAAAGTTACCATTTTTTTCATTTTTGCTTATTCTTACTATACTAGCTAGATATGGTTATTCAAAATTTGTAAACGTATGTAGAAAAGTTCGTAGAATCGAATGGCGCAACGTCCGTTAACGTATCTTTTACCATTCATTAACTATAGGCCGCCAAAGTCAAAATTTATTGTCAATTTTGCATTAAAAATAAAAAAAATTATTTTAGAAACTAAGGCCTAGAGAATTTTTTCATTATTTTTCCTTTAATCAGCATGTACGAATTAATGAAATATAGTCGAACTTGTAGTGAACTACATATACTATTATATTGTTTAATTTAATTTTACAGGGGTAGTTTTCATCAAAACGAAGATTTAACAGCTAATCCCCATGGGCGAGATTACAAGAAATATATACTAAAATGTAACTCACCATTGTTGAGTGCTTCAGGTTACAATGTCGGAACTCCAAGTCGCTAAGTTTGCAACACCAGGATGTCGGCTTTTCACACGGCTGCATCTGAAAAGGACACACATATTTAATAAAATGTTATAATAAAAAAAGGTAATTTTGTATTTTGTGTACTCAAATGTTTTTCGCGCTACTTCTACATTCATAATATTCAAAACACGTGAACGAATTACATAATACATAAGAAGGAATTATTATTTATAATGACTCATTTTTATTAAATTGTTGACTTGTATTTCTACGGGGTAAATTATTTAACACCCTAACTATTACATGGATTAATTCTTTCAGTTTTTTTGTTACAGTGCTAGTGTAAAGACGTGTGTGTAGAGTGCTGGTGTATCGTGACCACGAGGACGACTTCCTGGTGCTTGGAGAGGACGTTAGGATACCTGCAGTACTTGGATATAGATTTTATTTATTCAAAGTGAGTTTTTTTTTTCTTTTATAATACTTCTTAGTTGTTTCTTTTTATTTGATATATTAGCATTAATTTGGAGGAATTATTCTAGTATAGATACAAGATATAAACTATATTTAAATAATTGTTCATATTACATCGAAAATAGTTTGCATTAATTGATAATTATTTAATATTTCTACCATATACAATCTTCTAACATTTTATTCTGTACATACCATGTATAAAGCCCCATATAGTTTTATGGCAAAGATATTTGAAAAAATAAATGTTAAACATCTGCCATGAATTGTGTTCATCTTGTATGTCCTATGTATTTTACTACATATATTTTGTTCCATATATACGTAATTATGAATGTGTACGATAATACGACAAATGGTGACGTCCTTTTTTATTGGTGAAATTACCTAACTTATACCTCATTATTAAAATACTTTAATATCGTACACATTATGCATTAAAATCTATAATTATTGATCGATTGAAATATTTATTCATTCTTTTGTAATAATGAATATCTCTCACTTTCTTTAGCATTAATATATCTTTTTAAATAGTAATTATATATACTTGAAATAATTCTTAATAATCTACAAATAAAATCATATTATTTCCTATGGCCATTAACCACTAATTTATATTTGTTGCTTTCGAGTATATTTTCTATTGTTGCAGAAAGATAAGCTGTGCACTTAAACAGGCGATACTGCAAAAGTACCCGAGAGAGTTGCAGTTCATGAATCCTGATTTCCGCATTGGAGATGGTCACCCTGTTGCAGAGCAACGCACCTCAAAACAACCCGAACATGGATTTTGTACACCCTAGTCATATTTATCAAATTTATGTAAATAAATAAAACCTCCTCACACCTATACAGTACTTATGTTATATAACCATTTAATATGAAAAATCATCTACTCTACTAATAAAAACTTTATAAAGAAATGTTGAAAACACTCATAAATATATAAGCATATTTAAATGACAGAGAATAAAATCATGTCATTATACAATTCCCATTTTCATTTTCATAATTATAATTCAACATCTCAAAACGTATTACGTTAGGTTCTCATACATTACAAACACATATTATACATACATACATACATACATACATACATACATACATACATACATACATATTATTTGAAGGGTACAAGAAACGAAAGAGCTAAGTCTAAACATTACTAATTTTTTTTTTAACGATTCATACATTTGGAAAATACTTATACATATTCAAAATAATTTCCTACATTCAAATTTGAAAAGTACAAATGGCTATTTCTGTTAGTTTACGAGATATTAATTTTTAAACTTGCTATTTTCAATAGAGATGTACTCGTCTTGAAACTAGCATTACTGAAAACTTTTTCAGCGATTTATATATTCTAAAATTAAGTTTACCATATAGTAAATAAATTCTTTAATATCACTTTGAAAAGTACAAGTCGCTATATCTCTTAATTTTCGTGATATTCATTTCTAAAGTTACTATTTTCAATAAACATATACACGTCTTAAAATAAACATTACTGATTTTCTTTTCCAGTGATTGGAACATTTTAAAATTATACATATAGAAAATTACTTTCTATATACAAATTTAAAAAGTATGAGACGCTATTTTTCTTAGTTTCCGTGATATTCAATTTCATAGTTGCTATTTTTAATAAACATTAACACGTTTTGAAATAAACTTTACTGAAAAAATTTTCAGCGATTTAAAACTTTTTAAATTTTGTATAAATATACGAAATAACCCTCTAGAACTAAATTTTGAAAATGCAAGTCGCTTTTTCTTTTAGTTTTTCATATACTCATTTTTTAAATTGCTATTGTCACTAGATATACCTGTTGTGAAACAAGCATTGCTAAAAATGTTGAAATTACGTTTACTTATAGAAAATAATCCAACAAATAAAAATAAGATTAGGATAATTTGCTATCACTCTTAGTTCTTGAAGTATTTAATTTTAAAGTTATTATGAACAATATATGAATCAATAGTACATATTTAAAACTTTAAAATTTCAATATCTCGAAACTATATAAGTAATTGGGACTTAACTCTATTTTTCTGTACCATCATTTGCATCCCCTACATACATACGAGTACACACTTGTAATCTAATACTCTGATCGTTCTTAATAAAACATACTTTTTCTACGTTCGTTGAAAAAGATGATAAAAACATTTTGCTTTCAAATCACCTATGTACCACGTCTTCTAATTTAAAACTGTATCACAAAATAATTATCTCTCCTGTAAGAATGACGTAATAAGAGTTTCGACGTAATTAAAAACATTACATTTTAAACTTTGAAATGCATTAATTAAGATATAAAACTGATAAATTGATACATTATCCCTGATTATATAGATCACAAAATTTTGGGCCTCATATTTCGATTCCACAGAATTAATCAATATATTAACATTTACATGTTTGATACAATTTAAAACAAATACAGCCAATAGTTCAAAAATATTTTATATATTGTTTGCATGATTGAAAATTTTTTAAACTTCATTTTTATATTTAACAATTGGATTTAAAAAACCATCTCAAAATTTTCTTTTCATTTTGTTTAAACTTTAGTTTACATTTTTTTAAATATATCTTTTAGCTACGTGCAAATTCGAATTTGAATCCCAAAAGTTTATAGCAAGAGAGATAATTAATTTTGAAGTTGTAAAATATATTATTTTAAACAGATAATATTTTCAATACCCAAAAAATGTTAGGGAAAAACTTTATAAGGATTTTCTGTTATAAATAAATATATGATCATCTTATACATAATTAATGTCTTCTATTATATCTTTTTGTTAAAACAAATGATCCGCATAAAAGTTCTTTCAACAATTAATCGATCGATTGTTGTCAATCATATATGTTAGCCTACTTGTATATTTCAATGAATCAGAATAAAGAATTTATATCATATGTTCTCATATATATAATTGAAAACAAACCTATATATATCAAATATCATCTTTCAAAGTATTACAGATCAAGATACATTTATTTATGTGTATAATTGTCATTCGCATATATCTCTGTATTAAAACAATATCTTTGCAAAATATAGCAATGCATTATGTAAACCATTATGTAATATATTTATGACCAATAAATACCGATAAAATAATATAAATATTTCATTCTAACACCCTATTTCCGAAACAAAAAATTGCAATCCAAAGATCTAAGTTCATATCCCGCTTAGAAACCAGTTCACAACCTATAAATCCACAACCAGAACGACGACCAACAAAAATCTCCCATCCTAAAGATCCAGGTTCGAATCCCGCTTACTAGCCACCAGGAACCAGCCGAGCATCCCATCCTAGCTACCAGCAACCCGCCCTAGCCATCCACGAGCGCGCCTAGGCTACGAGCCGAAGGCGAGCACGTGGGTGCTAGGCGGGTTGCTGGGAGCTAGGATCGGATCGCTCCGCTGGTTCCTGGTGGGCTAGCCAGCAAAAAATTTCTAGAAACCTGTATATAGCTTGATATAGACGTTATTACGTAATTTTACGACGAAGAGTCTCCGGTAGGAAGCCAACGCTCATGCTGCACGAATGGCTGTAAATTCATCAGACAGCCAGTATATACACAGCTAGAAATCTGTGGTGGGAGACCTGAGATTCATGTTTTGATCACCAGGCCTTACTTCAGCCTACCGTATTATCAGAAATTTGAATTTTTGTGGGTGAATACATTTCGATCGGCCAGAGAGCTCACAAATTCTCGATTTCGTGACTAGTAGTCTTGGCTACACGCTGTACATCGCTGATTCTACGCGATTTTTTAAATTTTGTCAGCCAGAAGCCTAGCAACAGCATTGCGATCGATGGTTTTCTGAATTTTGGTGGGTAAATGCCTTGCGATCGGCTGAAAAACCGTCCGAGAGCTCAAAAATGCCCGTAGCGGCAGTAAAGTGCTACTTTTCGGCCGTTACGGGTCTAAAACGTCGATTTTAAGCGATTTTTGTGATTTTGTCGACCAGAAGCCTTGCTGGTGCTCGCTGCTCGGATTTTGCTAGCTAGAAATTTTGTCGTATAGGCTACTTGCTTATGTTATCTGCTGTTCACTAGGTTGGAATTTAGGCGCTAAATTTATTTATGCAGGTTATAGATCGGCGATCACTTTGCGGTGCTCTCGGCTCGAATTTTGCTGGTTGCGTACCTATACACCGTAAATCGTTCATATCTTGCTGACACTGAATACGTAATATATATGTATTTAGTATTCAGTGCTGCTGATCTTATTTAGATGATCTAGTTCACATTTTGGTGAATTGCTGGTTGCTAGAATGCAAATTTTAAGGATAGGAAAATAGGTTTTTGAATTGAGAAATTGTTTTCATTTTACAGAATTTATTGGTCATTTATATAATACATTTTATTTGTGTTATTACAATATTGTTCTATAAGGACTTAGAAATATATAAATAGGGAAATATATAGTATCAAATTGAATTGTATTTTACAAGTTGTTACATAAATATTGCAGATTATAATAATACTTCGAAATAAATAATAGTTACGCAAGGATTTATATAAAAATATACAATTAAAAATAGATCAGTATTTTAATAAATATCATATGTTCAATATTAAAATGCAAACTATTATAGAGTAACTACAAATCGTAGAAAAATAAACTATCATTTCGACAAGAAATGTATGTTATAATACAGGATGAACTGTAAACAAATAAATATGTACTCTATCACATATTAAGTTGTATTTTTCACCTAATTACACTTATCACATCTGTGGAAACTCTAAGTACTACCGTACTTTGACGGATGAAGAAAGATCGTAAGTATATAGCATGTATTTTAAATAAATTATGAAAAAAAAAAACAATTATTAATGCAGCTATCGTTATTATTCGGATACAAATATTTTTCCTGAATAATTTTAAAACATAAAAATGGCACTTACATCCCGTTGAATTTAAATGCTTCAATGAATAAATCAAACTCTTATTTGAATTTTTCTCTAAATCGAATTATTTTTTGATATGTTCAACTGTATATGCTTTTATATATAAAAAATATTCTTTATCTAATTCCGTTTTAAAAAGTTGAATTTTCTAACCTTATGACGTTTTGAACTGTCACTTTTTACATAATTGATACAAAATGAGTTTTGTAAAAATCTTTACATTTCTGAGTTACGTAAAGGATATTACACAAATGACAATATATACAAAAAGGAAAAAAAACAAGAATACAGGTATCAATAATAATTTCTTTAATAACAATTAATGAATTATTGATTCACGACCAATTCTTCTACATCAGAAGGAAAATCTACATCGATTTCAGAACACATTCAGAACTCATTTTCAATGATGGTATGCATGCACTGGCATAAGTATTAAATTAAAATAAATGCGTTTATCTTGATAGCAATTGATTTTGAAATATGTAAATTGAGCTGTCGTGAAAAAACTTTGTGTATTTTTATATTATTTTAGCGGAATTAGATAAAATTTCGTATATAATACGTTATGATAACGTGATATTATTTGATCCACATAATTTGCAAAACTCGCTTCGCTCGTTTTGGCAAATATGTTCGTCCAACAGTATCACTCTTTTCATAACTGATTATGTAAATAACTACTAAATCGAATTTTTTAATTCGAAATTTCCTTTAATCGAATTTTGGGCATTTGCCATCAATTTTAATTAAATTTGCCTCTCTATAAATCGAATTTAGATTTAGATACCTGAAATAGGTTTGTATGGGACATTCGGTATAATGTTTCAATCTGTATATTTACTAGGTATGTACATCTCATTTTTCTAAAAAATAAAAATGTAATTTTTTTGTTATATTAACTGAATAAACTTTGTTTTCCATTGCATACACATATTCTTTGTAATTTTATACAAATGTTCATTTAATTTTCTTTTACTCTCTCTAATTCGAACAAAATCGAATTCCCCTTGCAAAATCGATTTATACAGTGGACTATACATGAATTTTTCTCTAGTGTTGTGACATGTACAGGGGCTCACAAAATTATTCGTACACCTTCCTTTTATAAGTAATCAGTAAAATGTAAAATAAAACGGGTTTACAAGAGAGAGATTCATTAAAAAAATAATCATAGTATTCTTTCGATATTTCAGAATGAAATGATAATCGTCAATGTTTAGTTTACTTCGTGTCATTGTGCTGAAAACAAATTTGAAGTACCTGACAATTTTTTCTTGAAAAATCGTAGTTAAATATCATTTTTTGACCTTTTATATGATTATCTATAAGAAAGACTTATTGTCTATACGGTTTGACTATACATTTTTCTTCAAAATCAGAATTATAAAGAGATTAACTTTTATATATCAGCTAGCTTTGCTATAATCATGGAAACAACTGATATATTCAATTAATTCTAATTGACAAATGTCAGTGTCAAGAGCAATTTACATAGTGTATGTTCGTGTTATAATTTTATTGGATTTACAGAATCTTTTCCAAGGAACTTACGGTATGGAATTTGTATAAAATAGTATATGTTCATGTTACAATTTTACTGGATATATAGAATCTTTTCCAGGGAATTTTTGGTTATATGACTTCTAAGTATTAAATTTTAAAATATACTAAAAAGTCTTAAATTTGAAAATATCATGAAATATCCATTAAATATTTTACAATCAAATATTAAAATTTGTGTAATATTTTGAAAAAGCCACGTGATCTGAAACAGAATGTGACGACAGAGCACATACGCATGTGGCAAACTATAGCCTACTTATATTTATATAAATAACGTAAACTGTTTTCCTATTGGCTATGAAGGACGTAATATGTACTTCGTCGTCGTAGGAGTAGGGGGTTGTTTTTCATGACTATTTCTGGCGCCAATCTTTTTATTTAATTATTTACGAAAACAATAATAAATTATTATTTTTATTATTACTATGAAAAATATTGCATAAACTTTGATTTAAAATACTTTTTAAGAAATCTGATGTGGCCAACACAAAACCTCCCGCTATTTAATTTTTATTAGTTTAAATACATACATACGTATTTAGTAATGCTGTAAACTATATTATGTTCCATTGCATATAACTATTGCTTTATTTACTATTTTCTTTTTAAAATGTCACTATTATTAATTTGAAGTGATTAGTTTTTTGACAATGACGTTTACCTGTCAGTTACCTAACTGTGTAACAAAGGAATTTTGTTTATCTTAGGCTTCAGGATTAAAGGAAAATGATTTTTAAATTTATCTGTAAAATATATGTATAGAAAAAATATTAATGTATACATGTAGAAAATTCAATAATATTTCATTTTCATAATGACATAAAATGCGAGAAAATGGCATTTAATGGTATTTTTTGAAGAAACACGCACAGATTCACACATACATACACACATACAGACATCATCGTGAAAATGTTAAAATTGGATTCTAGGGACCTTAAAACGTGGTCATTTGCTAAAATCTCGATATGCGATGACGGAAGGTAATGTGCTGGCCACATCAGATTTTTATAATTATTAATAATGTTCTAAATAGACTAAACTGTACAATGCATTAGGGATTTACCATTGATTTACACTGTCTTATTAGTTTAAGACAGAACTGCCTTTGAACTGAAAGAGTTTGTGATATTTTATGACTAATTTTTATTAAATACAAAAATATCATAAATAAATATAATATGTGCTCACTGTGAGAGAGATGTCATTCAAATAAACCCTAATTTTCAACGTCTTTACGACATTTTATAGCAAGTATATGAATAATTTTGTGTCTCAATTTTTAAAATATAAAACTAAAATATTTTAATCGGATTGTAGGGATCTTTATATATTATATAAATTTGTTTCCAATACAATTACATAAAGTAAGAAAGGTATTAGAATCATGCTAAAATTCGCATATCCAGATTCTAGTGGATAAGCATGTTTTAAGGTCCCTAGAATCCAATTATAACATTTTTACGATGATGCCTGTATGTGTGTGTGGAATTGAAAACCGGAAGTACTAGTTTCTTAAAAAAAATTATAAATAATATTTTTTGAGAATTTGTTATTATAAATATTAAAGATTAAAAATCTTATCCGATACCTTTAAAAATTTTATTATTTCTTCTATAAAGTTACGAGATACAGAAATATAAATATATAAAATAATATGCTGTAATGAATGTCACAGCCCATGGAATCAGTTGAAAAATTAAAATGTTTATAATTGACAGATAAATGTCAGTGTCAAAAAACCAGAGTCATTACTGAAGACTTTTTCTGGGAAATAAGTTTAATATTTCTTATTTTATTATTAATTAAATATTTATAATTATAGATATTATATTACATATACCCTTCAGAAATACCGCCAATCTCATTAATGAATTGGAAGAATCTCGAACATTTAGAAGAATAAGGGGAAAGTATTATCAGTACACCTGATGACGGCAGCAGATATTTAGGTATCGAAACGTGATATTATTTGTATTTTTAGTTAATAATAAAAACGTTAATGGAAATCGAAAATTCACTTTTATTTAATAACGAGACATTATCTTATAAATTCGAAGTTAAAGAGGAAAATTGTTCATAGAATGAATTAAAAAATATGAAAATATATAAAGAAGATATACGTTTTTTTTTTTCGCGATCGCCCAGAAAATGAGTTCTTTCTGATAACTATTTAGACCGGAAAGTCATTCTTTGCTGAGCTAGCTCGGAAAGTTGTCTATAAGGGATCGGAAAGTACTTTACCGATCCCGGGACCGGCAAAGTTAAATGTTTCCATGGAGATCAGTTGTTTATTTATATCTTATTTGCTCGTAGTAAAAAATAAAATAATACTTTTTTATTCTTTTTTCAGGATCGCAAAACAAATATTGTACCCAACATGACCTGAAAGTGTCTATACTGGGCTCACAAGCTTCCAAAGCTCGCCTACGGCTCGCTCGGGAATATGCTTGCTCACCCAGTAAAATATCACTTTCAGGTCTTGTTACGTAAATTACTATTGTGTGTAGCTACTAGAAATGTTAAATACGAGTATGTACAAAACTTATATAGCCTAATATGGAAATGGCGACTGGTATTGTGTTGGCCACGACATATTTTTTTTTTTATATTTGGTTATTATTTGATTGCGGAAACCCATTTTACTAATAAAAGTCAAGTGTATATGATTAATTTGTGAGCCCTTGTTTGTATGTGTACTTATAGCTCGTTGATGTATACATAATACGTATTGGAATAGAGAGACTATAATTACAACAATATGAAGCATAAAACCTAAACACATATGATGTATAATGAATGTTATGATTGTAATGGAAAATATGAATCGTAAATGAAGTACATTTTATATATTTGGGATTTGTTTATTTATTTATATAAATCTTATAGTTAAGTATGCAAGGGTTAAAAATACATTTTGGGGGTTGTTTTGAGAGATGGACAGGGGGTAGTCTTTCCAGGGAAATCCTCTTCACGCCCAAGTAACTCGCTTAGATTAGAATTCCCAGAATCTCGGCACTAAATCAAATCTCCACAGCATTTTTGTCCAGATCAAATTCTTCTTGTAGTTCATTCTGGTCCTTTTGCATTTTATCCTGATTCCCTGTAATACTTATGGCTTATTTCTCCAGTCGATAATTCTGTAACAATGAAATATTCAATGAAATTTTGATTATTTATAGAATAGAGAGGATAAAATGGGCTATTTTAATGTAGTAAAATATAATATAAAAAATGTTAATGCGGATTAAGCCAAAAAATGAACGAATAATGTAAAAGAATAAAAATTATTTTTTCTAATATGTTTTCTTGTAATTTATTTTGGCGCTGAAAAGGTATCAAACATTTATGTATCTACATCATTAACAAAGATCAGTTTTTCCGTCATTGACAATGCGTCAATGTCAGCTGTTTTGTTTGTGTTAGTAGTATTGGCTGGTACCACAAGGCTTGTTTTGAAAATGACAATTTTCTATATTCAATTTCACCCTTATGTTTGAAGAACGATTTTGGCTAGTCTATATATAGAATACCTACACCTCAAAATTTTTATTAAGATGGTTATATGCATACCGGGTGTCCCAAGCAATCCTTGACATAGATGTTTAACATAGGAAAACAGTTTTTTGTAAATAAAAAGTGTCCCGCAGAAATCTAAGCTGATATTGCAAATGTTAATGGAACATCAACTCCAGTACGTTATTTAATATTAATATCATTATTACTATTATTCAATAAATTGGAATAATTTATAAAAAATTACAAATAAATAATTATTTTAGATTTTATTACTTTACACAAAAATATTTTCAAATGTTTTCCATGTTATAATGGATAGCATGGCTGCCTCTGGTCTAAATGATTTTGGGTTCGATTCCCTTGCACGGTATTTTTTTAAAATTTTTTACAAAAAAAATGTTGAACTTTTAAAAATCTTTTTTCCTATTACAATCATTTAGAAATAACTTTATATAAAATACTATAAAATAATTGACAATAATTGATTATAATAATTAAAATATTGATAAAATAAAAAGGCATTATAATTTCTTTTGATATTAATAAAAAAATTGTGATATAATGAACATATGTATAGAGAGTATTGTTTTATTCTACAAAAAATTGTTATTCGTTTTATTATCAAAAGAAAATATAATGTATTTTTTATTATATCACCATTTGGTTGTTGTAATCAATTATTTTCACTTTATTTATTACAAAGCTATTATTATTACTATTATTATTATTATTTCTAAATGATTGTTATAGAAAATAAAAGATAATTTTTTCAAACTACAACAATTTTTTTTGTAAAAAATAAAGAAAACATCCAGTTGAGGAATCGAACCCAAAACCATTTACACCAAAGACAGGCGTACTACGGAAGACATTCAAAAATCCTTTCATATTTCATAATAAAAAGTAAAATAATTATTTAATTGCAATATTTTATAAATTATTCCAAAAGAGTTAAATTCGTATAAAATGAATATAACCATCCGAATTTCATCAAATTCTGTGCGCTAGATTACCGTCACATTAAATAAAGTATTTTTTGAATATTTGCAAGTGAAAAAGTAAAATTTTTCACAAATAAAGCCTTTAAAATAGGTAAAATCTAACTTTATTTTTGCAAAAAACATAAATACCTACTTATGCACTCTAATTTTGTGTTTCTTTGTTATATTTTAGCTTTAATAGAACACATTGCAAAAAACTGGAAGTTGAAAAGAATGGGTATTGTAGAATCCAGACAAGATGTTTTCAAATTATTTTAAAGCAGAAAATAGTTTGCATTCAAATAAATATTGAAATTTGGCATTTTGAAGTATGATTTAAAAAATTATACACATCTTGGTCAAATTAAAAAAAAAAAATAGATTTATGATACAATTATGTGCAAGTTTCGGAATATATGTTTGATACACCCAATAACGAGGACTATTTCACAGCCTATTATGTATTACACATATAATGAAATATAATCTTACCATGTATAAAAAAAAATCTTCAGGTAAACTGAAAGCCCTGCAGGTGTCGAGAAGTCGTTCTCAAGCACCAAGAAATCATCGCCAAAGCCACAGGTGACGACCACACCACACACATGTCTATACACTAGGACTACAACAATGAAACTGACAAAATTAAGCTATACCTATGTAATAGTTACGTATTCGGTAACATTGTAATTAATTTCTTAAATATGTAATCAAATCAACAAACAATAATTAATACGTAATTAATACCTACCTGCTACCTATTTATATAACTTTTTAATTGTTCACATCGATCTTACGAGTTAAAAATTTATTGAAATATATTATTTGTCACAGCCTGTATCACATTGCCCGGGCATTAAGTACAGTACACCATTAATCACATTGTCCACAACAATCAACACACATACAAAATCTTATGTTTTATTCGTAAAGTACTTTGTACAAAATTTCATAGAAAGCAATAAAGAAAATCTGTTCTAGCACAAGACCTCTCGCTATTTCCATGGCTATTTGTACATATTGGCTGATAGTATGCGTGTTCGGTTTTAACTAAAACGCTGTTTTAAGAAATGTCAAATTTTATTATTTAATAATAAAAATAAATAATATCAAATTTATCAAAATATGATTTTTCAAACAAATATTTTTAAAAAAATCGTTCTTTAAACATAACGGTGCCATTAAATATTGAAATTTGAATTTGACATTTCTAATACAGCGTTTTAGTTAAAACCGAGCTCGCACAACCAGCCAATGTATTTAACATTTCTGGTACACCCAACAATTCTATTTACATCTATTATTATATTTTTTAATTCATTCTATAAATAAGTGTCCCCCTAATCTTCTAAATGTTCGAGATTCTTTAAATTCATTGTCGGGGTATATGTATGTAATGTAATTTTAAATACATACATAATGAATAATAAAATAAAAAAATATTAAATGTACTTCCCAGAAAAACCATCAGTAATGTATCAGGATTTTTGACACTGACATGTTTGGGATGTGAGATTCATTACAACGGATTATTTTACACATTTGCAATTCTCTATCTCCAAATCTATAAAAGATATAATAAATGTTCAATGCATTGGATAGAGAATTTTACATTCTTTAATATTTGTAGTACACTTAACATAAATTTGCAAAAAATAATATTTAGAAGATTTTAAGAAATTACTACTTCCGGTTGTCGAATTGCTACCAAAACTTTTTCAGCTCTTCCCATTACTGTCAGATTAAGGAATACGTAGTTAAATTGGTATTTAGTCTCATAGAATTTGAAAAACCGTCTCTCCAACATACACACATTACAAAATGATAAAATCGGATTCTAGTGACCTTAAAACGTGCTTATTCGCATAAATCTGGATATACGATTTTTAGGATGAATCCAATACCTCTCTTAGCGAGAGGTAAATATTGGTTTATGGGCCCAATCTCTCGTATGATCCCACTGTTAATAAGAATAAAACAAAGTAATTTTTTAAAATCAAAACAAAAGGCAGAGGCAGATCAGGTAGCACCAAAATCTGCCTGAGAATCAGTTGCCCCGGATTAAATAGGACGACACCCTGAAATACGAGCACTAAATTATAAATATAATGAATAATCTATCCTATAGTACGATTTGTAAATACGCAGTCGGGACATCATTTCATTTTTCCTTGTCCAGAGTCGTACTGGCATTTATTTAGCGGTGATTTACACTCGAGCGTTGTTCGTTGTATTTTTATTGCTATTTGTGATGTTTCTGTTTCTTTATTTTGAATGTGTTGCGAATTTCTGGGAAACCATTGTGAGGATATTGCTGTCAAATCTTGTATCGTCGGGTTCTACACAATGTACCGGCATTAAAATGAAGGTGAACGACAAAATTACCAAGATGGATTGCGGGAATTACTTCCCAGAATTGCTTTTCGCACGGACAATTTAATCATTTCGTACAGAAAATGTTACTTTGTAAGAAATGAATTTTATTCACTAACAGCATATTTTTCTCTACAGTAAAGTAATAAAATAATAATTTGGTTATTTTTATTGATAATTTCTTCTCGTTGATGATAATACCTGACGAAGATTTCTTTCTTTCATTGCAACAACCATTGTTTTTAAACATTTAAACTCACAAATTTAATAATTGTTGCATTTTTTGTGTTTGAAACAAATGAACAAAGAAAAGTTATATTGGTTAATGGTTATACCTTAGAAAGCTAAAAAATATCTCATTTCAATTTATTTATATAAATAAAAATGGGCGGTATCTTGTCACATATCACATGTTAAGCTGTATGAATTTCGACGTCACATTCTGTAAATAATAAATCCAATTTTGTAAAAAAATTGTTATTTCTTAGCAACGTTACTACCGTGAGTATTTTTTAACGTGAAACATTGGGTTTGTCATATCCATGGTTACGACTTGACATTTGATTGACAGCAATGTATTTGCCCGTTCCATTTAAAATGAAACATAGGGAACGAATTTGACATGGAAGTTAATTTTGTTTAAATAATTATACCTGCATTCTAAATTAAAATTAGTTGTAGAAAAAATGTAGTATGTACTTTGTGCCCGAGTGGTTTTCTGACTCGGCTAAATCTCTTACAATATTTAAATATAATACTTCTGTCAAATTCATTCCCCATACGTCATTTTAAATTCATAATTTATAGGGAAATTCAACGGTTTCCTGTCATATTGACAAGATGTCATTAGAGGTTAACTTTGTTTAAATAATTATACCTGTTTTCTAAAAATTAAATTTAGATGTAGAAAAAAACTGTGTGCACCTTGTGCCCGAAATATGTTTAGTGCTCTCGAGTGGTTTTCTGACTCCGCTAAATTTCTTACAATATTTAAATATAATATTTCTGTCAGATTCATTCCCTATGTTTCATTTTAAATGGAACGGGAAAATACATTGCTGTCAATCAAATAAAATATCAAGTCGTAACCATGGATATGACAAACCCAATGTTTCACGTTAAAAAATACTCACGGTATAACAAATAACCAATGAATTGAACACTGAATAAAACTTGAAAATGACGGGCTTTACATTTGTATACATTGGTTAAAATTTATAACAAAGTTGCTAAGAGAACAACTTCCTTCTAAAATAGGGCTAAAGCCTCAAATTTTAAAAAGCTGTCTTAAGACAAAGGTTCGCATATATAATTGCGTACAGTGCTTTAAAAGGTATGAAGTTATTATTATTGCTTGTTAATTGTGATTGTATTAAATGACAGCTGATGTTAATTTACGTTTTATTATCGAAGCTGTGAACACCAACCATAGTCTTATTTATAATTTTATTTATATTTCTTATTTTCGTAGTTGTGAATGAGCATTAATTGTGACTTTTTCAAAATATTACACAAATTTCAATAATTGATTGTAAAACATCTAACGAATAATTCGTGATATTTTCAAATTTGAGGATATCTAAAAATAAGCCCCAATTCACAATAAGTGTTAGGCACGCGTAAGACAAAACTACGGAGAAAATTGCGTATGTTCACAAGGACGATAACATAAAAATATAAAATATAGTAACTTTTGTCATGGGTTGGTTTTAAAATATGATTGATTTTGGTTGATAGTTTTCGCTGTCATTTAAATTTAAAAATATATTACCTTTCTGGCCTATAAATTATTAATATAGTGAAAAACTATATTATCCGTACATAACTAATTATAGAAAATATTAAAATATTTAAAGATAAAAATGTCATGTCATACTATACTCGCCGTCAAATAAATATGGATTGATGCTCCGTTTTTTCCTTTCTTCCTGTCCCGTGCCCTGCGGTGTTGCCGCTTCTTCATAACTTAGCATTTTCATCATGACCAATGGAATTGGCAACAGTGTAGAAATCTCCAGTCCATATTTATTTGACGGCAGGTATAAATAACTAAAAGATATGTGATTTTTACATAAATTTGAGTTGATTTCAACTTGACTTTTTTTGTTATGTAGCTACATAGGTAAGCGTAAGAAATACGCAATGGCATTGCGAGTACTGAATTCAGCAATTGAAAATCATTGGTTCAACTTTACGTTTTTGTATTTTCTTACCTATTCTTACGCCTATACTCTTTTAAATCAATAATGGTTATGTTTTAAAAAGATAAAAGAAAATAGTAATATTAAATAAAACAATAGTTATAGTTAAATTAAACGAATGCTAAGGAACATAATATAATTTATAGCATCAATAAATATGTAGGTAAGTACATACAGTGTGTCCCATTTAGAAGTGCCACCATTGGGATCTCGAGAACTATAAGAGATACGATGTCGGTTAAATGGAACTTTTTGTGCACCTTTAGCGGGCCATCTCAGATGTACTTTTGTTTTTCCAAAAATTTTCATAGGGCACTAGATAATGACGACAAACTGATTATTGTTGATTTTTTCTTTTTCAAATAACTTCTAAACTATTGGTAATTGAGAAAAACGTTTCAAATATAAAAGATAGATATTTTTATTATCTAACCAGTGGCGTACGAATTTTTATATCCGTAAATTTTCGAGATATAACACAAACTTATATTTTTTTAAATGGAACCCATATCTGATTTTAGTCTCAAAAAATAACTATTTTTTTCTTTTTTCAATGTTGTAAGGGTTATTATGTTTCATATTTGTTTTGCCTTCAAAATTATTATTTTTTCCTTATTTTATACTAAATTTACAATTATTTTGAAAATATTAGTAGATTTCTATTTAGAAATACTACTTGTATTTAAATAAATTATTTCGTTAGAAAAATTTGCTCAAAACTCGTATCAAATTAATTTTTATAATATTTTGTATCAGGTCGCTCTTGGCACATTACAGTGTAATTTGTAATTATAAGTCTAGAATAAAAATATTAAGTAATAAAGGCATAAAATAAATTATATCGATCAAATACAATATAATTAATAAAAATAATAATTTTTTTTGGGAAATAATAAGAAAATTCACAAAAATAAAGAAAAAAATTAAATTTTAGCAGCAAAACAAATATAAAATATAATAACCCTTACATCATTGAAAAGAGGAAAAAAAGAATTATTTTTTTGAGACTAAAATAAGATATGGGTTCCATCTAAAAAAATTAAGTTTGTGTTATATCTCGAAAATTTATGGATATAAAAAACTGGTTAGTTAATAAAAATATCTATCTTTTATATTTGAAACGTTTTTCTCAATTACTAATAGTTTAGAAGTTATTTGCAAAAGAAAAAATCAACAATATTCAGTTTTTCGTCATTATCTAGTGCCCTATGAGAATATTTGGAAAAAGAAAAGCACATCTGAGATGGCCTCCTAAACGCACACAAAAAGTTCCATTTAACCATCATCGTATCTCTTATAGTTCTCGAGATCCCAATGGTGGCACTTCTAAATGGGACACACTGTATTTAAATTAATAAATGTTAAAAAGATAATAACGCTCGGTTTAGTTTCACAAGAAAAGTGTATTTTTACTTTATTGTATAATTTCGAAAATACTAGCGGGAGGTATAGTGCTATTTTTAATAGGTTTATGAAATATTTTATTGCAAATGTGTACCCATTTTAGCAAAAATAAGCATGGAATTGCCCGGAGGTAAAATGCTGTCCACACCAATTTTTTTCTTTATGAATACCTAGCTGTCGGTTGCAGGTTGTAGGATTTTGAACCCACAATAATTTTTTTCTATTTTTATTGTTTCTAAGCGCTTTGTTTGCCCTTAATTTGCGTGTGGTTAGGCTCATAAACATATCTGTGGGCTATGTAAAATATCAGGAACGGGAGTCGTAAAGTAGCCCGGCCCATAGAGCTGTCTGCTGTCTGATAAAATTCGGCTGCCGGTCAACACATAAACTTCATCACAATCGAACTGGAATCCGCTCGGAGTATCGAACTTTGAGGGAGGTAACACAGGGACGGCCTCTCCAACATTTCCAAAAGGACAAGAATTTTGATTAAACATTGTTTTATGCAACCGGTAAATAATGTTAACTTTATTCTTATCAAAATCATTTCATAACTTAATGTGCTTCGTTATTTATCGAGGGAAATAAAGTACTCCCTAGGGAAATAAAGTACTCCCTAGGGAAATAAAGTGATTCAAGTCCTTTGTTAAATGATATTGATTAACAAATAACGAATATAATGATTTTTGTAAAATTAAATTTAAAATAAATAGTTTTTCTTCGTTTATAGAAATGTGCTTTATTCTTACTAATTTCTTATGCTCTTTTGTTAAATAACGAATTTTTCCGTTTGTATATAAAATATTGTATATAACACGGGATAAAATTGTCATCATTTGCCTCAAGCTATTGCATACCTCGGGCTATACATTTATGTGTTTTTTTATCAAACTGTTTTCATCATGGACCTAAAAATTCTTGAAATATATGCTAATTTAAGTTATATTTACATAAAAATAAATGAATATTACAACACTGTAACTCCTAACACGCTATTTGTAATGCATGTATAGGCGGTCTTTCGGTCGCCAATCAAAATATTATATATAGATTTTATATTAGTGTCGAAGCGCTATAACAAAAAATCCCTTATTTCTGAAATATCTCAATCATACCATTTAATTTTATTTTTTATTAATATTCGTTATTCAGTATATACATTCGTATTTTTTTACTATTTTCCTTTAATTCGATTGAGCTGGAATCCCCCATTAATGACGAACTTTACTCCCTTGATATATAAACTGCTATTTTATACTAGCGTTTTATAACAACTTTTTAATTGTCATTTTCGTTGCTAAATGAAATACTTTTAAGTACTAGCATTATGCGAGACGAGAACGAGAACGAGATTGCAGATCCGAAAACGAGACGAGAACAATATTTTATATTTCTCTTCTTGCGTACATTATTATAGATGCTTTGAAGGGAGAAATTTCTCGTCTCGTAGCGTTATACGAGAAGAGAATGAGATCGAGATTACAGTTCCGAAAACGAGACGAGATCAATATTTTACATTTTTCGCTTCGTCTCGTCTCGCGTGCATTACTACTAGTGCAACATTTTTAAGCATAGTACTTAAAAGTATTTTATTAAGTTTATTAAGTAGTAAACAATAAATAAGATACTATTAATACCGAAGATTAAGATATCCCGAGTTTAGTGAATAACTGAAATGCCGAGAGGTATTGTGCAGCTCTCTTAATTTATCCCTAAAAACATGGACGTCACTTTTAGATTTTGTTTAAAACATATGTTATAATTTCTCTATAAACAGAGATAGAAATAAAATATTTTGAAGAAAACATTTTGGTAGAAATTTTATTGATCTTGTATCTTATTACATTAATGATGTTCCTGTTAGATGATAAAAAACAACCCATTATTATAATAATTTTTGAGAATTTATATTCATGTTTACCTACTCATCTCGTTTATTAGCATTTTATCTTTCATCAGATTATGATATCCCAAAATAAAATAAAACGAAAACATTATATATAATCACATAGTTAGCTGTGATAAATCATAAATTTTGTTGAATTTTCTTCATTGATCCGCAAATTTAATGTTAATTCATGTCGTAACAAGTTTTTGAAATGAATTTGAAACCATTGTTCCAGAAAATTTTTATTGCCTTGTATTTTTAGTATAATTGACAAGAAGTGCATATATATCAATAAAAGTAAAATAAATAATAATTAAAGTCGTGAGTATGAAATTATTAGATTAGAAAATTTTTATATATAAAGCAGATTGTTGTAAATAAAAATAAGTTCTGATAAGAAGTACAAAGTTGTTACCAAAATGAAGTTGCTTATATTTTGCTGTCTTGTAACTTTATCTAGTGCTCAATTTTTACCAAATTTACTTCCAAATTTATTTGGAAGTAGTCCTTATGTAAGTATTCCAAAATACAAGCTGGGGACAAGGCTTAACCAATGGTAGAACTTAACACATAGAATACATAGTTATTAAATGGGGCAATAATTTTTATTTTACGTACTTTTTATGAGAACTGAAGGTCGATTCTAATGAGGTCATGCAAAAAAAATAATTGTACCTTTTTTCTGTTTAAATCGAAAAAGGATAGTCTAATTCATCGATCAGTATGATTAAATTATTTTTTATTTATATTTTTTGTTGTATAAAATCGTTTTAAATTATATTTTTAAAAAGTTGCAAAAACCAGCCATGTTTTGTCGTCACAAAGTTACGAACCAAGTTCAGACTTATTTCAAACAGACATTTTATATGGGCACATAATTTCTAAAAGAAAAATATATATAAACTATAAATTAAGGATTACATATCTGAATATGCTATAATATATTAATATAATATCGTTCTATTTATTTTTACAAATATAATTTTCATTTGGCGGGAAATTATCTACGTTACATCAGATATTTCTTTCACTTTTGAATCTTCGAATTAGACGGTAAAAGGTTATAAACGCATGTAAGACATTGAATATATTGCAGAATATAATTTTATTCTTTATTTTGGCACGAAACAACGTTCCATCGACATGTTTACTTTCATAAATTTTAGGTTATCTTTAAATGTCACTTTGACGTTTAAGACAATGTGAAAATCAAAATGGTCGTGCCTCTCACTCTGTGACGTCAGTGGACAAGGGTCTAGCAGCCTCATTTTAAAGAATGTCATTTTCAATTACAATTTTTTCATGATTAAAGATCGATTTGAGGAAAAATAAAAAACAAGGGTATATTATTTTTCACTACTCTATCGATTAAAATTATAAAAAAAAGTCGTGCATAACATCATTCTGTCAGAGACTAGAGCTCACGCTGTATCCGATGTTGCATTTTATCACCCTAATATTTAAATCATAAATTTATATATCGGCTGTGTCCGATATCGCATTTTGGCATTTGGAATTTAGCATTTAGGGTTTAGGTCTTCTTCACATAAATCCAACTCCGAATGGCACACTAATAGTCCAGTCAATGGAGACCAAAAAAGACCTTTGCCTTACAAAAGGTGGGCAAAAAACTATTTTAACATATGTTGTTTGGGTCGAGACGGGGATGAAAAATTCAAATTTGTGACCTTGGGGAGGCTTGGCGTGAGCCGCCATCTTGGATCAAAGGTGCAAAAAATTAGTTTTTCGCTATTATCTCGAAAACAGTGGCCCGTATCAAAATTTTACAAGAATACATAATTAAAGCTCGTTAATTTTTGTTGCATTTTTTACCTAGGATCAACTCTCAAAGAGTTATGTTCAAAAATAGGTAACCAGAACAACAATTTATGAAAGAAGATTTAATCATTCAAAAAATACACAATATTAATTTTTTAATACTTAGTCTAATAGATTTTAGCACTCGACCGTAGTGTCCCATAATGTGGGTCGCATTTCTATTAAATCTGGGAGTAAAAATTCCATTTTATAAAGAAAACAAATTCTTGTCCGTTTTTTGTAAGCAGTCATTCTCGCCTCAAGTCCACAAATCCAAAATGACAGAAAAAATATGCATAGGCATAGACGAAAACTATAGCACATGTCAAACCAAACTTGAATATTTATTGCAATTATTTTCAGTTTTGCCAGTACTTCTGCAACGATTTGCTGAGCTACCTGCGACCAAGATGTTTTTACTGCTCGAACTTACCTTGCCCTGTAGGTCCCCTTGGAACGTTTAGGCCTTTAGGAGCAACCTGTAGAGACAACACAACTTCAAATCAAAACGGAGCTACACAAGGTGGAGCTAGCGGAAATACGAATCAAGGAAACCAACAGCAGAACAATACACCAACTGGAAATAATGGAAATACGAATCAAGGAAACCAACAGCAGGCCAGTACACAAAGTACAAATAATGAAAGTACGAGTCCAACAACCCAACAGTCGAGCAGTCAAAGTACTAGTGAATCTAACGACACTACCACTACAGCTCCCACCTCTTAGAGCCCTGCAGCTGCAAAATAATGATTCAAAATATTAACATATTATATTAATGGTTAATATTCTATTATTAATTTTATTTAACATGGGGAAATGTACACATTTTGTTAATAATAATTATAAATGCTTTCAATAAAAAATATTATTAACAATAAATCTATTTATATTAATATTTTACCAATGCATATTCGACCGTGATGTTGATGGACGTGAAAAATAAGAACCTGCAGTAGACGCTCGGTTATGTGAATCATCCTTTAAATAAAATACCCGATTTAGATATTTTCTATTTTAACAAAGTATACAGTTTACCTTTGCGCAAACGTTACCTAATTATTTTATGTTAAAAATACTTCAAATAAAAGTTAAATATTTAAATTTTGCGTAAAAATCATATAATAGATATTTACACACCAAGTGAGCTAAGGTAATGTTTATTCACAAGAAGAAAGTTTAGCTCACGAGCCCGTAAGGGCGAGTGAGTTAATTTCTTCGAAATTTGACGAAAATAATAATAAAAACCATTATATTTAATTTTGACAAAATAAAAAAACTAATCAGTTAGTAGGCTGAGCATGGCAATCGTCGCTAATCGACGTCAAATCATCTATTTAAAATGATTTATTGTCATTTGTGCAGCGAAAAATAATGAAAAAGGCTGACAATGTCTGATAAATATTATGGTGAATTTTCGTACCTATTATTTTAAATGCATTATTTGTTGCAGAGTGAGTTAAAATTTTGTGTGAGGGATTTAAAAAAATTTAATTCACTTGTGAATAAATTGTAGTTATTGCTATGGAGTTAAAAATGACAGTTTGAAACATAAAAATTGAATCAAATTAATTATATAATTATACAGTTTTAATGAGCTTCTAGTCTAGGCAAACGTGAATTTATGACAAAAAATAAACAAATGCATTGTTTTTAAGTGTCAATTCGAACTAGAACAATTTACTTTTTTACCTCCCGCTATCTATGCTAAAAATCGCATATCGAGATTTTATTTTAATAAATGACCACTATTTAAGGTATCTAGAATACAATTTCCACATTTTCACGGTAATGTATGTACATATATGTGTATGTGAATAGATTTTGTCTGAATTCTAACTAAAATACTATCATTCAGAAAATTTTAAAACCTTATAATTCGACCTTATTCTAGTATGGAAAAAAACTATTAGATTTTGGTGTAAGTAAATCGGATAACCGGAAATGATACTTTACTTGAAGCTCATAATGGTTTTTCTTCAAAGAATACCATTAAATGTCATTATAAAAATTAAAGATTATTGAATTTTCTGCAAGTATACATAAACACTTTTTCAATATATTTTACAGATAAATTTAAAAACTAATCTTTTTATAAAATAAATGTCACTGTCAAAATACTAATCACTTTAAATTAATAATGGTGACATTTTAAAAAGAAAATAGTAAATAAAACAGTAGTTATATACAAAGGAACATAATATAGTTTGCAGTATTAGTAAATATGTAGGTATGTATTTAAATTAATAAAAATGAAATAGCGGGAGGTATTGTGTTGGTCACATCAGATTTTTGTGTTTTGTGTTAATTTACTTCTCTAAACTAAATTTAGTGAAATTTGTTTTTCCTGGCCTACCTGATTTTCTTATTCTCAATAATTCTAGTGGAATCCTTTTTTTAGACGATTGGATACTCAACCTTTATTTTTGGCATTGGTGGTGCTTGCATTAAGCCACATATTTATTGTATTCATTTTCTGACCTACAACTGCAAATGCTCAACAATTTATGAAACTTCTTTCAACTAAAAGTTTGCACCATAAAGAAAATTAAATACGGAAAAAATGATTTTGTTCGTTGTTGTGTACCATCTCATCTACATACTTCTTTGTGTTACTGTGTATGTAGGTATTTACGTGGGTTTGTGTGTGTGCGTGAGCGTGGGAGTAACCCATTTGCGGAGTAAACAAAGAGGCAGCCGCGAGCGATTGAAGATTGAAGACATCTTCATCATCGGCGGCTTCTGTTGTCCTGTTTTGTTGTATCTGCCCCTTACTCCATGCTAACATACGGGTATCGTATATGTATACTCTCGGCTCAAGTAGCCTCTGCTAACAAGCGACCGTGTAATAACTAATGTAAACTGCGACACGGTGATTCTCAAACTTTCACTCAGATAAACGATATAAGGATTATAAAGATTGAAGAAATATTTTGTGAAAAATTCATGGATTTCACCGGGATTGAACCCAGGACCTTCGTATTGCAAGTCTATAAAATCTCTCTGAAGTCAATGAATGGGGGTCTCCACCATAACAAAAAATTATAAAATATACACTTTCTACTACTACTCAATAAATAGCGATTAATGCCCGTATTCATAAACACTCGTAAAAATTTTAAACGGTTCGTTATAATATTTATCCAATAAAAACAGTCGACATTTAAAGAAAAATCAATATTTTATTTGTCGTTTGATTTTATTTGTCAAAAATTATAACGAGCCTTTTTGAAACGAGTTTTTTATGAATATGGGTATAAGACAAAAAACCTTTTTTTTACTAATTACTTTACGAAATATTTGAAATTTGTTGTCAGTGTAACTTTGACGTCACACTATTGTTGCTTTCTCTCGCAGCCTACTATTGAGAACTGACATGTCCGATGGCGGCAGCACCATCGGACCGATCAGCTGTTTCTGAATTAGTACTCCCAATGTTGTGACATATGAATGCAAACAACAAGAACAATTTTTTCATTTAAAATGAGGCTAAGTATCATGGAACATTTTAGATATCTGGAAGCAACAGCTAATTCTATATACGTTTATAGAAGGTATTTATAATTTTATATATATTTAATCAATCGAAATTGATGATTGCAAGTGAGCGAATTATAAACGCTAACCACATACTATTTATAACTAGAGCAATTGCTGTGAAGCCACATGAAATCAAAATACATTTAGCGAGTTCTTCAGACAATTTAGATGCTGGTGCTGATGTATTATTAATATTATCCTCTACTACTTCATTTACTGCATTGCAATGTCACTAGCGTTTACTGCTTTTGGCTTTAGACGTTTGGTTTGTCGTAGCAAACGTTTATTATAAGGAACTTTAACTTGAAATACGAGAAGACAATGTGATGGTACTGTAGTTCTTTTTAAAGTTTTACGCTTAATTGTATAGAAAAATACATAAATAATTAGAACGAACACAACATGAACTTTTTATTCTGACAAAATCTGAACAAACTTTCATATGTTTCGTTATTTGTTATGCACTAGGAATTGTATATTCCCATGCTTTTCGTCAATCCATATCCATTTCAACACTTACACTTGTAATTTTAACTTTATTTTAGCCATGTTTCGGAATATTATAAAACCCAATGCCTGTGTTTCAACCAGATCTTGAGTTGCATCCGAATACAAACAATTAGTACGACTTTTTCCCATTTCTATTCATACCAAATGATTAAACCACATGTAACCCAAGCATACAGTCACAATACAGTACTAAACCGGAAAGTTCATATTTTTCCCTACAGATGGCATATCGCAGCTTGTCAGTTGTCAATAGCGTCTGGTGCAGAGCAAGAAAAGGATAGGAGTGCCGCCGTGACGTCATACTGACTTTGAAAATCAAATGTAGTTAACTAAGGACAATTAAGAAATTTTAATACTACGAATTGTTTCAAAATTAAACGAACTTATATTTAAAATAATAAAAAAATTAGAGTGGAGGACCCCATTTTTCACCAGTCTTATTGATTTCACAAAATATTTCTTCGTCACGTGGCCGTGTGCATATACTGTCTGGATGCCAATCTGGTAACCCGGGTTCGATCCCCGGCAGTGCAGACTTTTAATCGCACTCTCCACACCAGCTATGAGTGCCCGTGAGGTGACGCCTGGTAAGCGCCCACACGGTAAAAATATATCGTCATCATTACCGATGTCTACATGTAATGTAGATACTGGCACACCTAGTAATGGGTAATATGCCGTGATGTTATATACAGGGTGTTAAAAAATAAGTGTCCCAAATTATGAGGGCATATAGTACTGACCAAAATGAGTAAAAAAGTTTAATCAACATGGGTCCGATCTTCAACTGTTTTCGAGATAAAAGGTAATGAAAAATGAGTTTTTTCGGTGTTTACCTCTGCTATCTCGAAAACTGTAACAGTTACGACTTTGATTAAATGAGACATTTTGTTTTCCTTTCAGAGGTCATCTTAGATATGTTTTTGTTTTTCACAAAAAATCGAATAATTGTACTAAGACAAAAGTTGTGGCGCCCGCGCCCTTTTCAATATTTAGTTTTCAAATAACTTCGTAACTATTAGAAAGTGAAAAAAATGTTTCATATAATATGTAATTGTTTTTTTTATAGTCTACTTACTGGCATAGACAAAATTTTGTTCGACCACTATCTTAGTCTGTTTTTCTTCGATTCTAATGCAAAATGACCTCTTTCTCGAAAACAGTTGAAGAACGGACACATGATTTTTTACATCATCGCATCTCAAGTTACAGCCGTTTGAAATTAGATATATTATTCTTCACGTAAGAATGTCGTTGCGCAATAAAAAGTGTATGATTCTTGGCGACTTACGTAAATGAAATAGTCTCTTTTTTGCTACACAGGCCATAGAATCTGTTCATTTATGAACATATTCTATAACCTGTGTAGCAAAAGGAAACTTACTTCATTTACGTATGTCGCCAAGAATTATACACTTTTTATTGCGCAACAACAATCTTATGTGAAGAATACTATAGAATCTTTTGCAAGGAACTTTTGGTATGGGATTTCAGTGGATTCTGAATTTCAAAAAGGTGATAGCAGATAGCTTGAAAGTAACTAGTACGAAACTACAATAGAGTAAGTAGATGCATGAAGTAGATGTTAAAGACATTAAAATTGAAATGTTAATAAGTAACTTTTTTAAACTTCGATAGTCCATACAGTTTTAAAATTTAGTATTATCATGGTATTATCATATTCTCCAATCGTGTTGAAAAACTACCGAGTTATTATAAGAGACATATGTATGTACCTATATCATTATCTCTTTGCTATTCTCATATAGTAACATTAAGTAATATCATTAATTATAAAATTAATGCATAGTCACGCATTAGTTCTTGCAGCTTTGTTTTACCAATTAACAATAGATATGAAAATATTGAAACTATGCAACGCGAATTCAAGGACTGCATTACTGCATTAACTTAAGACTCAAAGGAAAAAGACGTGCATTTAATTTGATTACTCTGTGATTCAATCAATTATTATTAACAGTTCAACAATGTCAACAGATCTATTTATTTTATTTTATACAATGATATTATGATCATTTTAATCTATAATCAACAATGATGTTTCTAGAAATAGAGTTGACACAACAAATAATAATATATAGTATGTACAGTGTGTCTGCTGTAAGCGGGCCACCATTGCTAACTTTCTTATTTGAAGAGATAGAAAGACGATTAAATGGACAAAGTTGGGCGATATTATACGACAAATTTAACGGTGGAAAATACAAAACAATTGAACATCAAATACGCGACTTATTCAACAAAATAACATTTTTTAAATGGAATGCCATATTGAAAATGGTAACATTTAAAATCTGAATATAAAAGTTCATTATCACTATGCCTCTAAAATTAAAAACAAAAGAGCTATTTCAAGTTTAAATTTAAATATTTTATTTCATATTTATATACATACATACATACATCATTGTTGCTATGGAAACAACAGAAACTAACATTAAACAAAGAACAATTGACATTTTATTGATAGATGCTATCAACAAAATGGAAAAATATACTAATGATGAATTAGTTGATATGCTTTTTGTTTATGCAAAGTGCAATAAAAAGGAAGGTAGGTATTGTCTTTGGTCAAAAAATTCGATGGTGAGTTTTTATGAATAAGAACGTTTTAAGGTCCCTAGAATACGATTTTACTAGTTTTACGATATCTGTATGTGTGTGTGTGACAAATTTTTCTCCGACGATAACTCCAAAACTACAATTCTAAATATTATGATTCTTTCGTATTCCTCTTCTTTACAAACATATGAAGAGCTGATTAGATTTTGGTTATAATTGGTCAACCGGAAGTTCCCTTATTTGAAGTTTTTAACAGTTTTTCTTGGATAAACACAGTTAAATATCATTTTTCGACATTTTATATGATTATCAATATGAAAGAATATCTTATTCTCTATACGGTTTGATTATACATTTTCCTTCATATTCAATAGATATAGAGTTATAGAGAGATTAACTTTCAAAACTCAGTCAGCCTTGCTAAAACTACGGAAACAGCAGAAATATTCAAAAAATTCTAATTGACAGATGTCAGTGTCAAATGCAAAACCAAAGTGGAAAGTATAGGATCAAAAAGTAATATAAGTGACAGAGTGTCCTTCACAAGTGACTTGCAGTTGCAGCCTCGCCTCAAAAAGGAACTTTCAATCTTCGTGTTACAATTTTACAGGATATATAGAATCTTATTCAAGGAACTTTTGGTATGGGATTTGTACAAAATACATTAAATTAATGGAGGGTTTTGTGCTGGCTACAACAGATTTTTAAGTTTGTATTTGTTTTATTTCTTTATTATACAAATCAAAAATAGCAAAAAACTTTCCCGATATTATTAAAAATCATCTTGTTCATTAGCGTCTAATAAATTCACGACTATGAAAATAAAATTGTAACCTAAAATCTGAACTGTTAACTGGTGAAACGTCAAATGACAAGCAGTGACAAGTCACATGATAGATACTGATTGGTCAGATCCAGAATTTCAAAATCGAACATAAACCACAGAGAAAATTGTAAATTTTAAATCAAAATTTCTAAATGTAAATTTATGAATGAAATTCATCATAAACCAGCCCTAAAATGTGTATACTTAACAAGATCTCAATTTGCGATTCTTAGCACGATCCCTATACCGTGAGTATTTTTTAACATGAAACATTGGGTTTGTCATATCCATCGTTACGATTTGACATTTGATTGACAGCAATGTATTTGCCCGTTCCATTTAAAATGAAACATAGGAACGAATTTGACATTTGATAAGACGTCAATAGAGATTAATTTTGTTTAAATAATTATACCTGCATTCTAAATTAAAATTAGTTGTAGAAAAAATGTAGTGTGCACCTTGCGCCCGTGTGGTTTTCTGATTCGGCTAAATTTCTTACAATATTTAAATATAATACTTCTGTCAAATTCTTTCCCCATGTGTCATTTTAAATGAGACAGACAAATACATTGCTGTCAATAAAATGTCAAATTATAACTTATAGGAAAATTAAACAGTTATCTATCATATTGACAAGATGTCATTAGAGGTAAATTTTGTTTAAATAATTATACTTGTTTTCTAAAAATTAAATTTATGCCGCAATTCTGACAAAATCTGTAAGTCTTACAGATCTGTAAATCTGTAAAAAACTGACAATAACGCATCTATTTTTGTTGATAAATATAAAGTTATACATAAGAGTTGCAGCTTTCGTTGCGATTTTGTTCATTTTTTACAGATTTACAAATCTGTAAGACTTACAGATTTGTTCAGAATTGCGGCATTAGATGTAGAAAAATTACTGTGTGCACCTTGTGCCCGAAATATGTTTAGTGCTCTCGAGTGATTTTCTGACTATTTAAATATAATACTTCTGTCAGATTCGTTTCCTATGTTTCATTTTAAATGGAACGGGCAAATACATTGCTGTCAATCAAATATCAAGTCATAACCATGGATATGTCAAACTCAATGTTTCACGTTAAAAAATACTCACGGTAGATCCTCCTTACCTACAATAGTGGGAGGTAAAAAATAACCAATAAAAAACGTACCTAATGGTAGGTATTTATATTTTCTGGTTGTATAAAACTGCATCAATTTTTTGATTAATAGCAATTTATATATATCGCGTATTAAATTATATACTTGTATTAAATTAGGTCGAACGCAAGATATTTCTGATTAATATCCACCGCAAATTTTAAAATGCATTCGGTAGAAAATTATATAGTACGTAATGACCAAAATCAATCATCTGTCAACTGAAGAATTTGATTGGCGAATCGATTGCATTCTGGATGATGTTTAAATTAATTATATGGAAAAATATAACTCAAATTATTGGAAACCATTCGGACACATCTCATGCTTTTTAAAATTATATCTTACTTCTTATTTTTGGTATTTACATTTTTGCAGCCAAAAAGTTAACTGACAATCGGAAATGCCAATGGTATTTTGTACAAATCAATTTGTAACACGAACATATACTATTTTCTACAAATTTCATACCGAAAGTTCCTTAGAACTCTAATCTGTCAATTAGAATTATTTGAATATGTCAGCTGTTTCCATGATTATAGCAAAGCTGGCCGATTTATCAAAGTTATCTCTTTTTCTCTTTATAATTCTCTTTATATTTATTGAATGTGAAGGAAAATGTATAATTAAACCGTATGGACAATAAGATATTCTTTCATATTGATACTCATATAAATAAATTGTCAAAAAAGGATATTTAACTATTTAATTATAAACAAAATCTAATCAGCTCTTCATATGGATTTAAAGAAGAGGAATAGGAAATAATTATAATTTTTAGAATTGTAGTATTGGAGTTATCGTCGGAGAAATTTGTCACACACACACACACACACACACGCACACGTGCGCGCGCTCACACACAGACAGCATTGTAAAGCTAGTAAAAACGTATTCTACGGATCCTAAAACGTGCTCATTCATTTTTTTTGACCAAAGGCAATACTCCGTTATCTTTAGAAAAACTAATATTTTACAAAGCACCACATATCTGAAACTTAAATATAATAAAAACTTACATGCAAATAATTTGCTAAAAACAGTTACGGCAAAATGATTAAATGTCAAAATCGATTTTTTTTGGGATGTACACATGGCAAAGTTTAGCCAGTCTGAAGCGTAAATCGAACTTGGGAAATTTAAAATCGACTCTTTGTAATATAAAAACGAAGTGTAGTATTCCTTTAATAAAATTAGCTTTTCGAAGTTCAGAATTTCATATAAGTATCCTAATTTCCAAACTCCTGAGTAATACCTTTCCACTTTCATAAGTTAACATGAATAGCATTTGAAAATTTAATTGATAATAGCAATAATAATAATAATAATAATAATAATAATAATAATAATAATAATAATAATAATAATAATAAATTCCCGTGGCCGCGTGCCTGAGTGTCTGGTCGCGAACCTGGAGGAACCGAGTTCGATCCCGACAGACGCCAAATATTTCCAATTTTAAATGGCACAAAAGTGACCCCTATGGTGCACTCTCCATACCAGCTATGAGTGCCCGTGAGGTGACGCCTGGTAAGCGCCCACACGGTAAAATATATCGTCATCATTACCGATGTCTACATGTGTTGTAGATACTGGCACACCCAGAAATGGGTAATATGCCGTGATGATATATTTATTTATTTATAATAATAATTTATTGCTATTTTTGTAAAAAATTAAATAAAAAAATTGGCGCCAGAAATATTTATGAAAAACAACCCTCCACTCCTGTGACGTCAAAGTACATACAGCACGTCATTCATAGCCAATAGGAAAACAGATTATGTACGTTATTTATATAAATAAAAGTAGGCGATAGTATGTCACATGTTAAACTGTATGTACTCTGACGTCACATTCTGTTTCAGAGCACGTGACGTTTCCAAAATATTACACAAATTTCAATATTTAATTATAAAATACCTAAACTATTTCGTGATATTTGAATTTGAAGTTCTTGAAAGAACAATATTTTTTAAAATTTAGTACTTAGAAGTTATATAAAAAAAAATCTGTTGTGGCCAGCACAAGACCTTCCGTCAATTTCCATGTATTTTGTACAAATCCCATACCAAAAGGTCCTTGGAACAGATTCTATATAATATCATGTAAAAACACATACTATTTTTTACAAATTCCATACCAAAAGTTCATTTGAAAAGGTTCTATAAATCCAATAAAATTATAACATAAACTACACTAAGTAATGTCCTTCCATCTTCTCTTTGGCCTTTCTCTGCGTGTCACTTGCGAGCAACACTATGACATACCAATTTTAGATCCTATACTTTTTTCTATATTTGGTTTTGTACTTGCAACTGACATCTGTCAATTAAATTTTTTTGAATAATTATGTCAGCTGTTTCCATGATAAATAACAAGGCTGACTAATTTTTGAAAATTAATTTCTTTATAATGCTTTAAATTTACATCTATTGGATATGAAGGAAAATGTATAATCAAACTGTATAGAGAAGAGTATTTTCTTTAATATATATAATAACAAAATGTCAAAAAATAATAAATAACTGCGTTTTTTTTAAGAAAAACTGTTAAAAACTTCAAATAAGGGTACTTCCGGTGGATCAATTATAACCAAAATCTAATCAACTCTTCATATGGATGTACAGAAGAGGAATACGAAAGAATTATAATTTTTAGAATTGTAGTATTGGAGTTATCGTCGGAGAAAAATTTGTCACACACGGACACACATACACACGGACACACACACACACGGACACACACACGCACACACGGACACACACACACACGGACACACACACACACATACAGACATCATCTTAAAAATGGTATATTCGTATTGTAGGGACTCTAAAACGTGCTTTTTCATTAAAAACTCACCACCGAATTTTTTGACCAAAGACAATACCTTCCTTACCTAAAGGTGACGGAAGGTAAAAATGCAACAGTCCTATTTTTCCAAAACTGAATTCTATTTTATTTTAATGCAGAAAGTACAATTTGCAATATCCATAATAAGCAAAGGTATGACGATACATAATTGTTGTAATAATAAGTATACCGGGTTCGATCTCGACCGATGCCAAATATTTCAAATTTTAAATGGCACAAAAGGAACTCCTGCGGTGCACTCTCCACGCCAGCAATGAGTGCCCATGAGGTGATGCCTGTTAAATGCCCGCACGGTAGAAAATGTTATCATCATTACCGAAATCTGTGTACAACGTAGATTGTCAAACTCAGAACTGGGTAATATGCCGTGATGATATATTTATTTATTTACTTCTTAATATCAAAATTTTTGATTGTTGAATTCTCACCTAAAATTCACACTCTTCCTTTCATTGGAGGTATGTGTTCCTCTTATGCTCTTCTTCCCGCTCTAATAGTAAAGCACCACGCATTCATATCAAGTTCACTCACTCGCTGGCTCTCAGTGTTTCCGTGGCAACCGTAACAAACAGTCAGATCGCTCAATCTCATTCATCGCTACTCATCTGTTCTCGACTGGTGTGAAGTCAGCTGCTGTCAAACTATGCCCAACACAAGTAGCAGCGGAGTGAAGTTAGTGGTATTGTTGTTTGTGATTGTTGTTAATGGCAAACAAAAGGTGTTGTATGAACAACAGGATACGTTACTAGCAGCGAGATGTGATGTAAAGTGTATGGATAAAAAAGTCAACAAACATCAGGTAGGGGGAAATAAGTTATAAAGGGTTTTGACAGAATTTTTACAGGTTATGTTATGTTCCAAAAATTTGTATAGTTTGTTGCGAAGTTGGAGTTTAAATTTTTACGCACAACTGCATTTAAATTGTTTGTTTACATCTTAGTCACCAGGGCGGGAAGTTGAATATTACGCCCACCGGGCTTTTTGCCAGTTTTATCGCCCGCCGGGCTGTAAAATAGCCAAAACGCCCGGTAATGTACTAACCTTTATTTAATTATACCGTGAGTATTTTTTGACGTGAAACATTGGATTTGACATATCCATGGTTACGACTTGACATTTGATTGACAGCAATGTATTTGCGTGTTTCATTTAAAATGAAACATAGGGAAAGAATTTGACATTATTTGGCAAGATGTGAATAGAGGTTAATTTTATTTATTCAATTTTGACGTTTTAAACTGTCATTATTCCATAGCAACAATTATAAGTAACACTTTTTTCACAAGTGAATTAAAATATTCTAAATCACTCTCACATTTTTTTTAATTCACTCTGCAACAAATAATGTATTTAAAATAACATCGGGCACGAAATTAACACTTACCATAGTATTTATCAGACATCAGCCATTTTCATTATTTTTCACGGCACAAATGACAGACAACAAAGCTTTTTAAATATATGACTTGACATCTATCATCGACGATTATCATGCACAGTCTACTAACTGATTAATTTTTTGTTTTGTCAAATTTAAATATAATGGTTTTTATTAGTATTTCGTCAAAATTGAATAAAATATTATACAAACCACGTGAGCTAAGAATGTTTATTCACTCGAAGAAATTAACTCACTCGCCCAACGGGCTCGTGAGCTAAACTTTCTTCTCATGAATAAACATTACCTTAGCTCACTTGGTGTGTAAATATCTATTAAATAATTATACCTGTTTTCTAAAAATTAAATTTAGTTATAGAAAAAATATTGTGTGCACCTTGTTCCCCAAGGGTTTTTTTTTTTTAGTAGGCTAAATTTCTTACAATATTTAAATACAATACTTCTGTCAAATTCGATCCCTATATTTAAATTTAAATGAAACAAGCAAATACATTGTTGTCAATCAAATGTCAAGTCATAACTTATAGGAAAATTCAACGTTTATCTGTCACACTGATAAGCTGTCAATAGAGGATAATTTTGTTTAAATAATTACACCTGTTTTATAATAAATAAATAATAAAGATTTAAGACATGTTTAACTACAGTTTCCCCAATCTGACTTTAATGGGAAGAGCTGATTAGATTTTGGAAAAAATTGGACAACCGGAAGTACTAGTAGTTATCTAGAAAAAATATTCCTAAATATTATTTTTTGAAAATATATGTTATTACAAATATTAAAGAATATAAAAATCTCTATTCGATACATTTCATTTTTTTTATTATATCTTCTATAGATTTAGAGACAGAGAAATATAAATATATAAAATATGTTGTAAAGAATCTGACAGCCCAGATAACTCCATGGAAACCAGTTAAAAATTAATATGTTTGTAATTGACAGATAAATGTCGGTGTCAAAAATCCAGAGACATTACTGAAGGACGTACATTTAATATTTCGTAGTTTACCCTTCAGATATACCTTATATATATATCTATATCTTCAGTGAATTCGAAAAATCTCGAAAAGTGTAAGAATGAATTTAAAAAACAATGAATTAAAAAATACATAAAAAAGAGATGTAATTAGAATTTTTTGTGTGTACCAAAAATGTTATACATGTAGGTACAATACTTATAGCCTAATGTGGAAATGGCGAGAGATATTATGCTGGCCACAACACATTTTTTATTATAGCATTTCCTATTTAGCGTTTTATTCTCATCCGTAGTACCTACCTACATACAATAGGTACGTCCGGCAAAAATACCCAAATATTTAAATCTGAATAGTTGCACAACGAAATATAAATAGAATTTATTGAAAATATCCATGTATGGTTGATTGGACAGCATATTATGGAGCAGAACTTCCTATAACTACAAAATTTCCCAGGTTTGATACACATTACTTTCTTGTATATGTATTCCCATCAAAAGTGAATGGGAATTACTGTAAATATAATTACGTATTAACTCCGGGAAATGTTATTGTACTAGTTGACATAGGCAGTTTTTCGGATGAGCCCAGGCTAATCCTGAAAGCTTTCGGTTCCAGTGAACTAACTCTGCGGACGTGCAGTGTTGTGTACACTATTTTATCCGGTACAGATAATAGAAATAGAAGCGGAATTATAATTTTTTACCTAAGGAAGATATTGTCTTTGGTCAAAAAATTCGTTGGTGATTTTTTAATGAATAAGCACGTTTTAGGGTCCCTAGAATACGAATTTACTATTTTTAAGATGATGTCTGTATGTGCGTGTGTGTGTGTTGTGTGTGTGTGTGTGTGTGTGTGTGTGTGACAAATTTTTCTCCGACGATAACGCCAATACTACTATTCTAAAAATCTGATGTGGCCAACACAAAACCTCCCGCTATTTAATTTTTGTTAATTTAAATACATACCTACGTACGTATTTACTAACGCTGCAAACAGTTCCTTTGCAGAAAACTATTGCTTTATTTACTATTTTCTTTTTAAAATGTCACTATTATTAATTTGAAGTGATAAGTTTTCTGACAGTGACATTTACTGTCAGTTACATTCATTTGAAAAATGAACAGTGTAACAAAGGAATAGTTTTTATCTTAGGCTTCGCGACTAATAAAAAAAAATATTTTTAAATTTATCTGAAAAATATATAGAAAAAGTATTAATGTATTCCTCAATATTATTCAATAATCTTTAATTTTCATAAGACATAAAATTCGAAAAAATGGCATTTAATGGTATTTTTTGAAGAAAAACCATTATGAGCTTCAAGTAAAGTACCATTTCCGTTTATCCGATTTACACCAAAATCTAATGGCTTCTATTCCTATTAGAATAGGGTAAAAATACAAGGTTTCAGAATTTTCTGAATGCTAGTATTTGAGTTAGAGTGCAAACTAAATTCGTACACAAACACACATACAACATACACATACACACATACAGACATCATCGTGAAAATGTTAAAAATGGATTCTAGGGACCTTAAAACGTGGTCATTTACTAAAATCTCGATATTAGATTTTTAGCACGATCCCTATACCTCCCTTACCAAGGGTAGCGTATATATTCGTATTCCTCTTCTTTACATCCATATAAAGGGCTGATTGATTTTAGTTATAATTGATCCACCAGAAGTACCCTTATTTGAAATTTTTAACAGTTTTTCTTAAAAAATCTCAATTAAATATTATTTTTTAAAATTTCATGTTATTATATTAGAAAATGCTCTTCTCTATACGGTTTGATTATAAAATTTTCTTCATATTCAATAGATATAGAGTTAAAGCATTATAAAGAGAGACTAACTTTTAAAAATCAGCTTTGCTATTTATGAAGGAAACAGCTGATATATGCAAAAAATTCTAATAGACAGAAGTCAGTGTCAAGTACATAACCAAATATGGAAAGTATAGGATCAGATTGCCGGGAGTACGAGGAAGATGGACTGTATTACAGAAGACTTGCGAGAGGAAGAACTGCGTGTGAAGAAGTTGCGTTGGACAGGAATGAGTGGAAGAGAAGAGTATGAAACAGTTATAATTTTATTGTATTTAGAATATTTTTAAAGGAACTTTTGATATGGGATTTGTACAAAATACATGAAAATGACGGAAGGTCTTGTGTTGGCCACAACAGATTTTTTAAGATATAGGGACGAGAATATTTAGGATAAAGGCTAGACTCAGTGACTTTTTTATTCTTGCTTGCTACGCCACTGTGCGTAAAATCAAAGAAACAAACATAACATCGGAGTATGCACTCAGGCCATAAAAACATGATATTATTAAATAATTCTTAATTTTACTTTTTACCTCCCGCTACACTTGGTAAGGGAGGTATAGGGATCGTGCTAAAAATCACATATCGAGATTTTAGTAAATGACCACTTTTTAAGGTCCCTAGAATCCAATTTTAACATTTTCACGATGATGTCTGTATGTGTGTATGTATGTATGTGTGTATGTGTAGGAATTTTGTCTTCGCTCAAACTCAAATACTATCATTCAGAAAATTCTGAAACCTTGTATTTCTATCCTATTCTAATATGAAAAGAAGCCATTAGATTTTGGTGTAAATCGGATAACCGGAAATGGCACTTTACCTGAAGCTCATAACGGTTTTTCTTCAAAAAATACCATTAAATGCCATTTTTTCGCATTTTATGTCTTATGAAAATTAAAGATTATTGAATTTTCTACAGGAATTCACTAATACTTTTTCTATATATTTTACAGATAAATTTAAAAATATTTTTTTTTATTAGTCGCGAAGCCTAAGATAAACACAATAATTCCTTTGTTACACAGTTCATATTTCAAATGAATGTAACTGACAGTAAATGTCACTGTCAAAAAACTAATTACTTCAAATTAATAATAGTGACATTTTAAAAAGAAAATAGTAAATAAGTCAATAGTTTTATGCAGTGGAACAGTTTGCAGCGTTAGTAAATACGTAAGTATGTATTTAAATTAATAAAAATGGATAGGGATGTGTGTGGAAGGATGATTGTTGCGTAACTATTATTGTGGTCCAGATGCGGTTATATGCTACCGAAAATCAGTCACTTTAATATGTTCTTATGTATGAATGCTATGATGATTGTGGACAAGGCGAAAGAAGAATGTTGTTAAAGAGTGAAGTGAGTCAGCTGAGCTCTTACTCTTATCCCTTTTCTTATTGTTACTATTGTTTCCGGGTTTTTGCTAACCCACTAAGTGGGAAACGCGTGATTTTATGTATGTAAAAATTAAATAGCGGGAGGTTTTGTGTTGGCCACATCAGATTTTTTTTAATAAAATACCGAGTAAACTTCCCTTAGCTTGTAGAAAAAATAAATCTTTATTCACTTGTGCTGTAAATAGCTATTATTTATGTAGTATTTTTAAAAATTATTATTGTCTTAAATTGCTAGTCTGTGTATCGATGATAACATTATGTATGTATGTATGTAGTTATGTACATCAGCAATTCATATTATTTTATTTAGTGATTCATTCTTTTGTAACGTTATTTAATAAACAATTACTTTATAAATATAACAAATAATTCGCGTCAGCTATATTTAAGAGAAATTAGTCAAAACATACTTTATTTTTTCGCATATAGGCGCCTTATAAAATATTAGGTTGTGATTCACATTGTTTATTCTACGATAAATATTGAAACATAATCCTATGACAATGAAATAAAAAACTACCTCAACAAAAACGCTGCATCTTTATAATTTTTTTTGGTCATATTTTTTTAAATTTCAGTCCAAATAAGCATGAATGTCCCTCAATATCTACGGAATTTACTTCCCAACATGAAATTTAACATTCACAAAGAAATTGAAAAATGTGAGCAGCACAAGGCCTCTCGCTAATTCCATATTAGGCTATATAAGTACATAATAGCCCGTACCACGATCACGGTTTTAACTAAAACACTGTTTTAAGAAATGTCAAATTTCATTATTTAATGATAATAATAAGTACTATCAAATTTATCAAAATATTATTTTAAAGCAGAACAAATATTTTTAAATAAAACGATCTTCTAACATAAGGGTAAAATTACTTTTTGAAATTTGAATTTGACATTTCTTTAAAACAGCGTTTCAGTTAAAACCAGTGATCGTGGTACGAGCCATTGTATTTAACATCTCTGGTACACAGAAAAATTCTAATTATATCTATTATTAATATATTTTTTAATTCATTCTATATATAAGTTTCCTCGTATTCTTCTAAATGTTCGAGATTCTTCAAATTCATTGCCGATATTGGCGGTATTTCTGATGCGTATATGTAATATAAATATCTATAATTTTAAATATTTAATTATTATTAATAATAAAAAAAGAAATATTGAATGTACTTCCCAGAAAAAGCCTTGAGTAATGTAGGTATCTGGATTTTTGAGACTGGCATTTTTCTGTCAATTACAAACAAATAATTATTTTATATATTTATAATTCTCAATCTCTAAATCTATAGAAGTTATAATAAAAGTGTGTATCGGATAGCAAATTTTAGATTTATTAATATTTGTAACAACATAAATATCCAAAAAATAATATTTAGAAACTTTTTTAAGAAACTACTACTTTCGGTTGTCCAATTGTTACCAAAACCTTTTCAGCTATTCCCATTAATGTCAGATTAAGGAAAACGTAGTTAAATTTAGTCTTACAGAATTCGAGAAACCGCCCCTCTAACACACACACACACACACACACACACACACACACACACACACACACACACACACACACACACACACACAGCGCACACACACACTCTCGCAGATGTCATTGAAAAAATGTTAAAATCGAATTCAAGTGACATTAAATCGTGCTTATTCACTAAAATCTAGATAGGCGATTTTTGGCATGAATCCAATACCTCTCTTAGCGAAAGGTAAAAATTGTAAAATGGTCGGAATACATGCAAACTTAAACCGGGACATATGGTAGCCCTTTATAGATAAGCTGCAAATTATAAAATACAGTACAAGTTTCATAAAAAGCATTGTTATGAATGTCTAAATAATCTTTATTTCTTATCAGCTATAAATAAAAATCTGTGTGTCCAGCACAATACCTCTCGTTCCTTCTCTTTCAAACCGTCGTTTTATAACAAAAAAAATACAGAACTTTACCCAAATACTGATTTTTATTGTATTTAACATGTCTTCTGCACATATATAATTCTAATTATATCTATTTTTCATTGTATGAGGAATTTCCTATTTGTCAGAGATTCTTCCAATTCATTAAGCAGATTGGTGGTATTTCTGATGGATATATGCATTTTACCTATAATTTCAAATATTTAATTAATAAAATAATAAGAAAGATTAAATATACTTCCCAGAAAAAGCTATCAGAATGTCACTGAAACTGTTGATACACTGATATGTCATTTAAAAACTATGTTATAAACATTGGAATTTGTCAACTGATTTCCTTAGTGCCTTGGTCTTTGCGATTAAATTACTCTATATATTATAGTGTCTTTATCTCTAAATCTATACAAGATATAATAAAAATTTTAAGTGTATTAGATGAAGAATTTTATGTTCTTCAATATTTAATAACAAAAATTTCCAAAAAATTATATTTAGAAGAATTTTTCTCAGAAACTACTACTTCCGGTTGTTCAATTGTTACCAAAACCTTTTCAGCTCTTTCCAGGAATGTCAGATTGAGGAATCCATAGTTAAACAATTTTTAAGTCTTATGATTTTTGAGGAATCGTGTCTACAACATCCAGACATACACACATACATACACACATACATACACACATCCACACAGACATCATTTCAAAAATGTTATAATCAGATTCTAGGGACCTTAAATTGTGCTTATTCACTGAAATCTGGATATGCGAATTTTAGCATGAATCCAATACCTCTCTTAGCGAGAGGTAAAAAGCTGACGAAAACTGTTATCGGCATTCATAACTTTGAGAAGGTATTGAGTTACATTCTTAGTATGATTGTAGCAATCTTTGCAAGCTGGTAAATTCCATTATAGCTGGCACTGGAAACGAGAAACAAGAAACAATCATACTAAAGAACTAAACTGACACGCTAACTTATGATTGATTGAAATATTGAAGTACTGGTGGCATTATGGAATGATTGAATCAGAGACTTTACACTAGTCTTAACACTGTAACTGATATGCACAATAATCAAACGAGATCGAAATGAAAAAGCGGATATTAATCAATTTTGCGTACAGTGCGTTGATAGACTTAACTATAGTTGGTGAAAATGAAATTGCAGTTTAGTAGTTTGTTGAATTTGACAAGAGAATAATTTTTTTAACTGTCGTTGATGTAAACCACCCTAATGCTCATATTCATAAACACTTGTAAAGTTTCAAAACGGCTCGTTAAAATTTTTGACAAATAGAATCAAACTTGACAATTTACATTTCGATTTTTCTATCAATGTCGACTTTTTTTTTTGGATAAAACTTGTAACGAACCGTTTAAATTTTTTACAAGTGTTTTTCTTTTTGTTTACATCACAAACTACAAGCGATTGAAATTAATTAATAATTAGTATAATGTATCATGTCCTAAGCAATTTGATTGGTTGCCTGATTTTAAAAGAGAGACTCGCGCGCCGCCCACAGTGAAACCATCATGAACAAAACACTAGCATCAGTCGTCACCATAGTTTGTGCCACAATATTGTCAAACAATAGACAAACTGTTTCAATATTCTGTAATTTATTAGAAAAAATCTGTTGTGGCCAGCACAAGACCTCTCGCCATTTCCATATTAGGCTAAGTATTGTATTGCACTTCGCTAACGAACCGTCGTTTTATAACAAAAAATTACAGAACTTTACCCAAATATTGTTTTTTATTATATTTAACATGTCTTCTGCACACATATAATTCTAATTATATCTATTTTTCATTGTATGAGGAAGTTTCGAAATGTCAGAGATTCCTCCAATTTATTAACCAGATTGGCGGTATTTCTGAAGGATATATGCATTTTACCACAATTTTACCTATAATTTCAAATATTTAATTAATAAAACAATAAGAAAAGTTAAATATACTTCCCAGAAAAAGCTATCAGAATGTCACTAAAACTGTTGATAATTGACAATGACATGTGTCATGTTATAAACATTGGAATTTGTCAACTGGTTTCCTTAGTGCCTTGGCCTCTGCGATTAGTTTACTCTATAAATTATAGTGTCTTTATCTCTAAATCTATACAAGATATAATAAAATTTTTAAGTGTATTAGATGGAGAATTTTATGTTCTTCAATAACTCCCAAAAAATTATATTTAGAAGAATTTTTTTAAGAAACTACTACTTCCGGTTGTTCAATTGTTACCAAAACCTTTTCAGCTCTTCCTAGGAATGTCAGATTGAAGAAACTGCAGTTAAATATTTTTTAAGTCTTATAGTTTTTGAGGCATCGTCCGTTCAACATCCATACATACATACATACATACATACATACATACATACATACATACATACATACATACATACACACACACACACACACATCATTTTAAAAATGTTATAATCAGATTCAAGGGACTTTAAATCGTGCTTATTCAATAAAAACTGGGTATGCGAATTTTAGCATGAATCCAATACCTCTCTTAGCGAGAGGTAAAAATCAACAATATTCAGTGTTTCATCATTATCTAGTGCCCTATGAGAATTTTTGGAAAAACAAAAGCACATCTGAGATGGCCTCCCAAAGGCGCACAAAAAGTTCCATTTAACCAACATCGTATCTCTTATAGTTCTCGAGATTCCAATGGTGGCAGTTCTAAATGGGACACTGTATAAAATATTTCACCTATGCGAACTTGAAAAATTTGTACCCTGTTGAACCAACAGTTTGTCGACCACTGGTGAGGACATGCTACGTCACACACCAAATTCTGTATTTTAAAAATTCATATCTCACTTATTACGTAAAATTGTTAAGTCGCGTTTGCACTACAATTCTTAGTTCATCTTTATACTTTAAAAAAAAAATGTACCCCATTATTGAGACTAAATAAAAACGATGATAATATAATTTGCAATTTTCTTTTCGATGTTTAATTGTTTCCTCGTGCAATGCATTCCTAACTGTACGTTACATCACTGTGTATGTTACATGTGTTTACAAGAGTACGTGTGCTTTCCCGCCTGCCTAAAGGGCCTTGCTAATTAGATACAAGTTGTGCGATAACGCACGAACACACTTTGCATAAGTGACGAGTAAGGAAAAAGAATTGTGTATACGGAAAACATCAAAAGAGATGAATAGATAAAGAAAGATGGACCGATAAATAAATTGAGTTATCACGTCTTCTATTCGTATGTTGTCCGTTAAATTTTGATAGTCATATCAGAAGATATGTATGTTATTGTATTTAAACAAATCGCAAGAGCGATAATGAGTTAGGAAAGTTATAATTTCAAGAAAAAAAATCTGTTGTGGCCAGCACAAGACCTCTCGTTATTTCCATATTAGGTTATATAAGTATTGTATTGCACTTCGCTATCGAACCGTCGTTTTATAACAAAAAATTACAGAACTTTACCCAAATAATGTTTTTTATTGTATTTAACATGTCTTCTGCACACATATAATTCCAATTATATCTATTTTTCATTGTATGAGGAAGTTTCTAAATGTCACAGATTCTTCCAATTCATTAACCAGATTGGCGGTATTTCTGATGGATATATGCATTTTACCACAATTTTACCTATAATTTCAAATATTTAATTAATAAAGCAATAAGAAAAGTTAAATATACTTCCCAGAAAAAGCTATCAGAATGGCACTAAAACTGTTGATATTTGACAATGACATGTGTCTTGTTATAAACATTGGAATTTGTCAACTGGTTTCCTTAGTGCCTTGGCCTCTGCGATTAGTTTACCCTATAAATTATAGTGTCTTTATCTCTAAATCTATACAAGATATAATAAAAATTTTAAGTGTATTAGATGGAGAATTTTATGTTCTTCAATATTTAATAAAAAAAACTCCCAAAAAATTATATTTAGAAGAATTTTTCTAAGAAACTACTACTTCCGGTTGTTCAATTGTTACCAAAACCTTTTCAGCTCTTCCCAGGAATGTCAGATTGAGGAAACTGCAGTTAAATATTTTTTAAGTCTTATAGTTTTTGAGGAATCGTGTCTACAACATCCAGACATACACACATACACACACACACACACACACACACACACACACACACACAGACATTATTTTAAAAATATTATAATCGGATTCTAGGGACCTTAAATCGTGCTTATCCAATAAAATCTGGATATGCGAATTTTAGCATGAATCCAATACCTCTCTTAGCGAGAGGTAAAAAAATGTCAACAACATGTTTAAAGATCTCATTTATAGTCTGCATTTTACAAATGTAAATTAAATAATGGTATATTGTACTTACTGGATAATGGAAAATCTTAATACCTGATGCCTTCGTTTAACAAAACACATTTAAACAATTTTCGTATTTCACTTTAAATGTTAATTTATACATTATCATTTAATACACAAAAATATACGTCCAACCAGTTGTATATCACACAACACACTACTGCCTACAAACCTTTTTTAACTTGTTTCATTAGCAACGCGCTGCACTGATCATAGTTGAATGAAATTTCTTTAAAAAAATATTATAAACAATGTAAGGGCAGGTATTATAAACATCCAGTTAAATTTAGCTCCATAGCAAATTTAATTAAATGAAAAATGCGACACGAATTTTTGACAACAATAATGAACATAGAAATTGATTGGAATTTATTCACTTTAATAAATTTATAGTTAAAAATTTTGTGTCGGCTTTTTGGATCTTGTGTTTATTGACACAAACAATTTATTTTATTATTATTTACATTTGGACGTTTCGATTGAGAAATTACAATCATCATCAGCTATTTGTCTGTTATTACATTTTTATAAAAATATCAGTTGAACATTAAAACAAATCAGGGTTGGAAAAAATCATGATTTTTTTTTATTTTTAAAGATCAGGTATATACCTAGTGTTATTGTACTTTTTTAATTGTTTTAAAACCAATATAAATATTTCATTTCATAAACGAAAACGAAATCTGTAATAAACCCCAAAAGATACATTTGAATTTTTGAAAGAATTTATTAAATAACGCACCCACGCGCGCGCGTCTTTTTAAATAATACATACTTAAATAAAATAGGTCAAAATATGTCATCAGTAATCTGTTAGAATTCGAATACAGTCCATATTTTTGTTGTTATTTATACTTTTGTAGTAAATAAATTCATTTTTATTACAATTTGAATCTTTTTTTCATCTGTGATAAAAATCAGTGATTTTTTTTTTTAAATCTGTTGATTTAAATCACGATTAAAATCTTGATTTAAATCAAATGATTTAAATCAGGCCAACCCTGAAACAAATTGTTGTAAAACATAATGGGTGAGATTCAGTGGGTTGTATTAGCGTGTTTTAAGCTAAAACAGTCCTTTGTCAAAAATATTTTGCCAACTTTGTAATACCTGTCAGAAAAAAGTGAGAGACCAAAGGATCAAATAAAGAAAAAAATATTATTAACAGAAGTAAGAAAAAAAGGACAAATGTCAAAACTGATCAAAACGGGGGTTGAGATATTTTAAAATTCAGTAACATTCAGGTATGAAATATTTGACACATAAAATTTGATATTTCTAACCTAATTTTGCAATAATAAGTTTCCTTTTACACCTTCCATTTACAATAATACTTCCTCGTTTCACTAAAGAATATCTGTATTACTTTTCCCTGTGGTAAAATATGTAAATCACAATTAAATATCATTGATAGATGTGGAAAATATTACAATGTTGCCATATACTTAATACAAGATTTAATACAGACCTTAATACAACCCACTGAATTCCACCCAATATTTTTTGACTACATTTTACTTCTAGTCAAATTAAAAATTTCTCAAACAAATTCCTGGGAATTTTCCCTTAACTTTAAATTTCGGGAATTGACCCATCTCTACTTCCAGGCTTATCAATTAAATTATTTTGCAATAAAATTTCTTCTAATAGATTAAAGTAACTTTTAACACTTTCTTGTTTAGTCCTTTAGAAAGAGGAATGTTGTTTTAAGAATAATTTCAATTTCAACCAATCATATCCTGCGATACCGAGATTTTTGTTTGAATTTAATTTTTCAGCCAAATTGAAAGCAATTTTTCTGACATCATTCCTATCAGGAGGAAATCCAAATTTATGTAGTTTTTTTTATATAATTCACTAATTTTATCTCCACTTCGGAATTTAGACAAGAAGATAGTCCAAGACGATCTTCTTTAGTGAAATTTTGCGATTTTAGCCTTCTTTTTAATGTTGACTTCGGAATCCCAAATGTCAATTTTGCTTTATTAATTCCCATTTTTTCTTCTCTTCCGGCTTCTACAGCTTTCAATAAAGCCTCTTCTGTCCACCTTCCCCGCTGACAATTTCTACTTTTGAAAATTTTAATATTTACAATTTATTTAATATTAATAAACTATCTCTTTATACTAATTACTTGTGGACCAACTAACCCCGAAACATAGTGGTTCATCTCTCCCATTTGTAAGAGATAGATGGACCACCATTCAAATTATGTCGTAAACGAAGAATTAAGTTCTTTAAGGTTATATTGTAAGCAATAGACATGAATAATTATAACTAAACATGAATCAAAAGAAGAACACACATCGTTAAAAAAATACAGCCAACAGAAAATAGGAGTGAATTTTTTTGCGCTTCAATTTTAACACAAAAAATGTGAATTTACTAAAACACGCACAGTAAACAGCTAATATCGCACACCGGACTTCAAGCGCATGACACGATTTTCTGAAAGAAATAGTAGAGACATCTAACGAATAGGAACAGAAATACCTTTTGGTCCATCTCTCCCGGAATTACCCTAGTTAATTTTAATTATTTATTACTATATAGAAAAATAATGCCTTCTTGTCGTGTTTCTCCCAGATTTTAGGATACCTATTTTCCACTAATATTTTTCGCTACCTTTTCAAAATGAAACAATTGATTAGTTTCAGATTTCACTTGTTCATTGTGCAAATTATTATCTGGACTAGTCATCCATAATAATAGTTAATAGGACAGAAATAGAATAATGAATGAATCGACAGTGTAGAGTAGAATGTCTAGATTGTCTTCTATAAAAAGATATGATCGTTTTCGGGTCATCTAACCCGAACTATATTCTAAGATTCAAACTCTAGATAAAATCGAGATAGAAAATAAATGATAAATGACAATAGCGATCGCAGTGCCCTCTAATTAGCAGAGTGGTTAAAAGCCGCACTACCTCAAACGAAAACTTATCAATGCACTGTCGTTCATGGTAATTGGGCTCCGATGAAAACATTTTTCTTTTAATTTGATTTGGATAAGATAAAATAGTAGAAGTAAATGGTCCAACACAATTATTGTTATAGCTTAAATTTTATATATTTTTTACCTGCAGCTACCCTTGGTAAGGGCGGTAAAGGGATCGAGCTAAAAATCTCATATCATATTGTAAGGTACTTACATTCCAATTTTAACATTTTCACGATGGTGTCTGTATGTATGTGTGTGTATGTGTGTGTGTGTGTGTGTGTGTGTGTGTGTGTGTGTATGTATGAGTGTGTGTGTGTGTGTATGAGTGTGTGTGTGTGTGTGTGTGTGTATGTGTGTGTACAGATTTTGTCTACGCTTTAACTCAAATACTGTGTGTACAGATTTTGTCTACGCTTTAACTCAAATACTATCATTCAGAAAATTCTGAAACCTTGTATTTCGACCCTATTCTAATATAGAAAGAAACCATTAGAGTTTGATGTAAATCGGATAACCGGGAATGGCATTTAATTGAAGCTCATAATGGTTTTTCTTCAAAAAATATCATTAAATGTATTATTTTCACCTTTTATGTCATTATGGACATTAAAGATTATTGAATTTTCTACAGGTATACATTAATACTTTTTACCTCTCGCCAAGAGAGGTATTGGAATCATGCTAAAAATCACATACCCAGATTTTAATGAATAAGCACTTTCAAGATCACTAGAATCCGATTTTAACATTTTTAGAAAGATGTGTGTGTGTGTGTGTGTATGTCTGGATGTTGGAGGGACGATTCCTTAAAAACTATAAGACGTAAGACCTGTTTAACTATAAATTCCTCAATCTGACATTCATGGGAAGAACTAAAAAGGTTTTGGTAATAATTGGACAACCGGAAGTAGTAGTTTCTAAAAAAAAATCTTCTAAATATTATTTTTTGAAAATTTTTGATATTACTAATATTGAAGAACATAAAATTCTACATCTGATACATTTAAAACTTTTATTATATCTTCTATAAATTTAGAGATAAAGACGCTATAATATACAGGTGTCTCAATAAGCTTGTTCACTATTGGTAACTTTTTTATTTGAAGAGGTACGAGGTTGGTTAAATGAGCAAAATTGTGCCATTTTATATTAGAAAATTGGTCAAGTGGACAAAATAAAATTTGTGTCAGCGGTTCTCAAAATTTGGGACAAAATATATATTTTTTAAATGGAACCATATATTTTTTATTATCTTATTGGAAAGAGTATTTTTTTCTCTTTCCAATAAGGTAATGTTGTTTATGTACAATTTTTTCAAATAAACGAGTTATTTACGGTTAAAAATTTAAATTTTGTAAACTATTTTATTAGTTTTTTAGTCAAGTAAGCCATGGAAACAATTGATTCTTTGTTTGTTTAACGTTTAATAATTTCTCCCGTAAAGTTCTCTGTGTTTAATAATGTTTAATAACTTTACAAATGAAGAAAAGTTAGATATGATCGTGCTATATGAAAAGTTATATCTAGACACCAGTTACGTAGAACGGTCGGTTCTCTTTCCAAAAGAGTTTAAATGTGCGAAAGAAATAATGGCTGTCAATTTGAATATTTTCTTTGTTTTGTTATTACTGTAAAATAAATTAATAAAATAATAATTTTATAAAAGACAATTGTTTCCATAGTTTACTGGACCTAAACTAATAAAAGATAATTTTTATCTTTAAACGTAAATAACTCGTTTATTTGAAAAAATTGTACATAAACAACATTACCTTATTGGAAAGAGAAAAAAATACTCTTTCCAATAAGATAATAAAAAGTATATCGTTCCATTTAAAAATATATATTCTGTCCAAAATTTTGGGAACCGCTGACACAATTTTTATTTTGTCTACATGACCAATTTTCTAATATAAAATGGCACAATTTTGCTAATTTAACCAACCTCGTATCTCTTCAAATAAAAAAGTTACCAATAGTGAGCAAGCTTATTGAGACACCCTGTATATGATAACGGGATGTAATAAGTCGAATAGGTTAAACTACACTAAGGAAACCAGTTGACAAATACAAATGTTTATAACATAATTTGTAAATGACACATTTCAGTGTCAAAAATCAAAAGTTTTAGTTACATTCTGAAAGCTTTTTCTGGGAAGTACATATATGCCCGTATTCACCTACATCAAATAAATCTTCGAATAGCTTATTCATTGAATAAGAGAAAAATATCGCATCAAAATATGGCAGCTAGAATAAATACCTTTATTTGTATTGAGATATCGATGCGATATTTTCCTCTTGTTCAATGAATAAGCTATTCTAAGATTTATTTGATGTTGGTGAATACGGGCATTAATCTTTCTTATGGTTTTATTAATTAAATATTTAAAATTATAGGTAACCTGCACATATCCATTAGAAATACCGCCCATCTTGTTAATGCATTGGAAGAATCTCCGACATTTAGGATCCTCCTCAAACAATGAAACATAGATAAAATTAGAATTGTATGTGTGCAGAAGTACACGTGCTTACTACATTCAATATTTTCTGGTTTGTTAATCGATGCAATTTTGACACCTGTCATCAGCCTCAACTTCACGTGCGCATACTATAACTAACCGTTAATGATCATTAATTGTAGTGTGCCTCGGGTATTAATCACTTTTTGATGAAATTTGTTTGGGATCTCGTTTGGGATAAAAACTTAATAATCTAAAATTAACTTTTATGGTAAATAATCAAGTCATTTACATAGTAAAAAGTACGAGTAGCAATCTTTAACTTTACACTTTAATGGAGATAAAAGCATTAAAAACAAACCTGACCTCGACACTAGATCTATAAAAACGCTGATCTAATTATTTACTATAATTAAGCTTCATTAAATTCGTAGTAAAGTTAACTACATGCATCAGCACTTCAAGTCAAAACATTTACATTGTTGCAGTAAGTTATTTACAGTAGAATTATAAATAAATATATCATTACTTATATTACTCATACTGAGTAAGACAGATCTGTGTTATATGGGCAGATCTTATACATTATGCATTTTAATTTTCTTCCTATACTGATTGGGTTCTTGATGGTTTTTACCTACCGTCACCTATAGGTAAGGAAGGTATTCGATGATGTTTTTTTTTTAAAAAAAAAACCTCTCAACAGGATTAAATCCCAATAGGACTGTTGCAAGAATTTTTATATGACTTCTAAGTAAAAGTCTAAAATCACGAAATATCCTTTAGATATTTTACAATTAATTTTTGAAATTTGGATAAAATTTTGAACAAGTCACGTGATCTGAAACAGAATGTAACGTCAGAGTACATACATCTTCAGCGGTTCTAAGGTGTCAAGTGTATTGTCAAAGTTGTCAAATGTCAAATTTTTAGATTGGTTCAAGTTGTATAATATGTAGATAATAAAAAGTTCAAGGTAAAATGAGTAATTTACGATATTGTATTGTGCCTTCTTACAAAAATACTGTTAGGAACAAACCTACTATAGAGTTCATAAATTTTACAAAAGATGCGAAAAAAAGAAAATTGTGGCTAGAAGCAATATGTTGAAGAGCTGATAATTTGTCAGAAAAATCGTGTTTTCATGTTTGTGAAGATCATTTCAACTTTCATCCACCTTCACGATAATAGTGTATTTTTGTATCTTCACTTTATGTTCAGGGCAATCTTTACATCTTACTATACAGATATTTTTTTCTATGTCCTATAGCAGATTCACTGTAAGAATCACGACCAGAACTTTAAAGTAAAATATATTATCAATTTAAATAAATTCAGTTTTTATATTTTATTTTACCTCAACTCTTTAACACCCCTTATTTCGGTAGCAGTAAAACAATCGTTCTGATACAAATTCAGCCATCATCCAGCTATCGACCTTCGGTAAATTGTCCGATTTAGCTTGATTGTAATTTGAATTAGCCATTATTACTTTATTATTCATTTACAATGAGCAATGTCAGCGTCAAATGTCAAATTAAAAGATTTTGTTATTAACATGTGACAAACTTTAGTCTACGTTTATTTATATAAATAATATGAATAAACGTAAGTGATGGAAAAACTATTTTCCTATTGGCTATTAATGATGTAATGTATGTGCTTCTACGTCACAGGAGTGGGGGGTAGTTTCTCAGGACGCCAATCTTTTTATTTAATTATTTCCACAAATAACAACAAATTATTAAAATACAAATTATTACTAAGAAAAGCATTCCATAAACTTTCATTTAAAATAGTTTTTGAAAAATGTGAAACAGGCTCATTATAGTAATTTTCATTAAGTTATTTTTAAAATAATTATTACATGTTAAAAAAATTGAATATGGATGAGGTATATTTTAAACTTGTAAATTATATAATTTAAATTTGTTGTCATTGTTTTTATAAGTAATTAATGCATGCAGTGAATACTTATATCTGAAAATGAATAAATTGCAAAGCGAAATCTGAAACTGTGATTAAGTTACAGTGTAATCACTTTATCACATCTGTGTAACCGTAGTATCTACTCATGTGCAGTAGTTTTAAGGATATATGGGAGCGACAGAACAAATGCACTCATAATACATAAACACCGATTTTTCACACTTGACCGTTATGTCGTAGTTTGATGTTCGTACATTAGATATACGTATCGAAGACAGAATGTAGAAAACCATAAGTAAGACAGAGATAAACATATAATTACTTGTTATTTTGCTGTTCAGCAATTAATGACGCAACTGTCAAGTATGAAAAATCGGTGTTTAGCTATTTGTGTATTAAGAGCACAAAATGAGATATTGTCGATTGAGAGGTTGTTGCCGCGCAACATAGAAGCTCGGCATTCTCTCGAAATCGACAATGTCCATTTGCGCTTGAAACAATGGAGTCCTCCACCATAACGAAAATATTTTAAATGTAGACTTTGTACTTACAGTACTACTCAATAAATAACGATTATATTTTTAAATTTTAATTTATCGTTATTTTCTATTCTTCTTAAGCTATTTCTTCAATCTAATCTAAGCATTTTTTACTTTCAGTTTTTGTAAATGAATGCCCTATTTTATTTCTGTATTCCTTTAAACAGCGGTACGGCATTTTGTTTGGTTATGTAATATACCGACAGGGCAGTCATATGCCAAATTGACTTGTGGAGGTAATAAATGTGTAAGAAACTACAGCGCCATTAGTTCCTGGCTAAACGTTCCCATTAAGTGACATTTCTCAACATGTTATAGTTATAAATTCGGACAGCAAGCGTTTTTTTCTATTTTGTCGCGCATGAGCGGCAAAGTGACATTTTGCGTTGACAAAAGCGAGCGCAAATGCCTACTTTATATATAGACTGTAAAAAAGTATAAACGGCAGATTGAACACGTAAAAAGTGCGCACTGACTATAATATATAAATTCTAAACAAGTTATGCACTCCGTGCAAAAAAGTTCGCACTTACTATATAAATGGAAAACGCTAATTATAATGAGAATTAATAGAATTTGACTCACAGAATCGTCTTGTAGATGAAGAAATCAGATGATCTGAAACAAAAACAAAAATATTATTAATTTTTTTGTAAATATTGATAATCAACGTTTCGGTTCTCTCACCTTCATCTGTGGTTTATTATTATTTATTATTTATTATTTATTTATTATTTATTATTTATTATTTATTATTTATTATTTATTATTTATTATTTATTATTTATTATTTATTATTTATTATTTATTATTTATTATTTATTATTTATTATTTATTATTTATTATTTATTATTTATTATTTATTATTTATTATTTATTATTTATTATTTATTATTTATTATTTATTATTTATTATTTATTATTTATTATTTATTATTTATTATTTATTATTTATTATTTATTATTTATTATTTATTATTTATTATTTATTATTTATTATTTATTATTTATTATTTATTATTTATTATTTATTATTTATTATTTATTATTTATTATTTATTATTTATTATTTATTATTTATTATTTATTATTTATTATTTATTATTTATTATTTATTATTTATTATTTATTATTTATTATTTATTATTTATTATTTATTATTTATTATTTATTATTTATTATTTATTATTTATTATTTATTATTTATTATTTATTATTTATTATTTATTATTTATTATTTATTATTTATTATTTATTATTTATTATTTATTATTTATTATTTATTATTTATTATTTATTATTTATTATTTATTATTTATTATTTATTATTTATTATTTATTATTTATTATTTATTATTTATTATTTATTATTTATTATTTATTATTTATTTATTATTTATTATTATTATTATTATTATTATTATTATTATTATTATTATTATTATTATTATTATTATTATCATTAATTAGTTGAGGGATGTAAGTGCTAGTCACTTATGTCACTGCTATCTGTAAGCTATTCTAACAGGACCCTATCTTAGTTTTCTGGAAGCAGTTCCCAAGGCATATACAGGGTGTAAATTTTAAAACGAGTCATAGGGCTGTAACATAGAAAAACAGTTTTTTAGACGCCAAAAGTTTCTATATTAATTTATTGAAAAAATAATTCGTGCCTATTATAAAGAAAAAAATTACGAATTTTTTAATACTGAACACATTGCATTTCTGTTTCATATAAAGCCAGAAAATAAATTTAAAAATTTGTACAATTAAGAAAAATATCATTAGCCATGAAACTGACAGTAACAAAACATTGTCATTTTTTACTAATGGATAATTAAAGATTAAAGTTATTAATATAAGAACTAGTACAAAATAACAAAATAAAGTAAACAATTAAAGATGATCTGCATGTAATAAGAAATAAGTTATAAGAACCGAGAAAAACTGTAAGCTACAGGGGAACAATAGGGTCCTATACCATAGTCATATTTTAACTATCTTAAATAAGAAGACGAAAATATACATAAATTAATGAGTATTAGTGAAAAAAATTTCTTTAAATATTAACTAGGTCACAAACTACAAGCGATTGAACCTGATTTCTAATTGGGTATGACGTGTTAGGTACTAAGAATTTGATTGGTCGCCTGATTTTAAAAAGAAGATTCGCGCGTCTTTAGCGGTCACCTTTGAAAGAATATGAAATGTCATGATGTTTTATAACCTAACAAAACATTTAACAATTTTGTGTTTGATGAATTTGTTTAATTATAACATCTAGTAATATTAACAATAATCATGTATTTATAAATAAATCAATTTGTAATATGAATTAAATTAATAATAATATTAATTAAATTAATATTGAAACTTCAAAACAGGCAAACATTAGCGCCATCCGTCGTCATACTTTGTGTAATAAAATTGTCAAACTGTTTCAATGTTCTGTAATTTATTAGGAAGAAATCCTTGTTAAATGTTTATTATTTATGTTATTTATACTTAATAATAATTTCTTCGTAAATATAACGTATAAGTTTTTATATAAAAACATTTCAGCTATGCAAACATGAAAAAAATTGTTTCCAGTATAACTAACAGCTTGTCCCTTTGTTTGTCGATCACTTGTTAGTACCTTCTACGTCACGCCCAAATTCTTAAACTTTAAAAATTCATATCTCGCTTATTACGTAAAATTTTTAAGTTGCGTTTGCACTGAAGTTCTTATTTTATCCTGTTCTTACAGGAAAAAAAATAAAAGAAAAATGGTATAGGACCCCATTAAAACCATTTAATAAATTGTAATTTTTCTTCATGAGACAAATTATCCATGATTTCTTCTTAATAAAACGAAAATAATAATAATTTAACTAATAATATGTAAGAAACGTTTATTAATGAGCGTCTCAAATCAACAATTTTTTTTTGTTTCTGTTAGTTTCACGGCTATTGATATTTTTTCTTAATTGTGCAAATTTCTAAATTTATTTTCTTGCTTTATATGAAACAGAAATGTAATGTGTTTGGTATCAAAAAATTCATAATTTTTTTCTTTATATATGCACTAATCCTTCCTTCAATAAATTAATATAGAAACTTTTGGCGGCTGAAAAACTGTTTTTCTATGTTATAGCCCTATGACCCGTTTTAAAATGTACAGCCTGTATAACAAATGATTGATGTAATACATCAAAATCACGCATATGCTTCAAATTTTACAGCTGAAATTTCTTAAAATGTAAAATGTAGTATTTTTGTCATCACCGTGTATCTTTGCCGATACAATTAACTATCCTTTACGTATTCTATCACCATATGAGTTATGGTGAATATAGAGCCACTTACTTGATCTAATACTATCATTTATAAGCAAAAACAACAATATTCTATGCAAGTAAAACAGTTCAATTAAACGGCCACTTTTAAGTTAAATTCTGCCACACAAGTTGCTAACATTAACCGTAAGTACTTTGTAAAAGTTAAACGCTGTAAAATCAAGACATAAATATATCAAAATTTAATTATCACTTTAATTAACACATGGAGAAATAAGAGTAATAAATGAGTGACATTTTCTTTAACATTTCTGCACTTAATTCTTTGTTACTATGCGACATGTTTGTTACTGTATTTTGTGAACATACAGGATGATTAAAATATAAGGCAAATCAATATTATATTTATTATTAATTTTAGATATACATCGTTGAAATTGCACACTAATAAATTCTGATTAAAATACACTAAAACTGATTTATATAGGGCCACACGATGTTGGGTTGTGCTAACCACTTGGTTCAAAAGTACATGTTGAATTGGTTCAAAATTGAATACGCATATTTTCGTAACATGGTATTAACTAATGCCTGCCTAATGTATTTTGACTAGGTATGTAATGTTACAAGATTTACGTATGTATTATAAATAAAAGAGAACAATATGTTTATAGAATAGATCTTATTTATAGAATGCATTTTACATAGATCAAATTATGGTAGGTAATTGTATTTACCGGGTAACAGAAAATCTTCAAACCTGATGCCTTCCTTCAAGTAAACATATTTACACAAATTTTTGTACTGCACTTTCAATTTATGTTTAAACATTATCACCTTACAGAGAAATATACGTCAATTCACTAGGAAATATCACAACAGACTAACTTGCGGTTTTTAACTTGTTTCATTAGGAACACGACATCACTGATCATTGTGTAGAATGAAATATCTTTATAAAAATTACTATAATACCTATAGGCAATATTTCTTTTGCATCTACCCCCAAATTTAAATATATATATAAATAAGATGTATATTTTGAATTAGTTTAAGTTCAAACTAAGGTTGTGTACATGGTGTTTCAAAGAAAGTGTAAATTTTTGTAAGGGCATATAGTATTGACCAAATTGAGTAAAAACATGGATTCGATCTTCAATAGTTTCCGAGATAAAGCAGTGAAAAATGAGTTTTTACTGAAGTTTACCTCTGCTATCTTGAAAACTAATAGCGTTTTCCGCTTACACATTCAATGCGCACTGAGTGTGAGTGGCGTTTTCCACTTACCTTTTCAGTGCGCACTATTCCGAATTTTTATTTTTCACTTACTACGAAATCGCACTCAGGGCAACATCAACTCGCACTCAGTGCGCATTTTGTTGCACCGATTACTATAGCAAGTGCGACAATTTGAGTGCAAATATGGCGGCGGAAGATTTCAAAAATGCCACAGTGGTATCTACTATTGAAGGACTTTTATCTTCATCTTCGTCATCTGATGTTATAACAGAAACGGCTCTAGACTATTTAAATAAACCAGACCAACCCAAAATAATTAATTTCATTTCTAGTGTAGTACCTAAATATTCTAACAAACATGTGATAATTACATATCGCACCCCTGCGAGAAGAGTGACACAAGTCCAAAAAATAGTTTTGCGTAAAACTTAAATTAAAGAAGACAGTTCTCAATGTAAAGTTACTTACATTAGCTCGAAACGAAATGACATTAGCTCCATCTCTCGAAAAATATAATCTTGATTTATGTCATTATTCCTGATTATTAGAAGCATATTTTTGACCAATTTTATCTGATGAACTTAGAATTTCTAAATTTTGACTTGTGTCACTATTCTCGCCGGAGTGCGATATATTGTTTTGGACAAATAAAAAACTCAAATTTTATCAAGTTTCAAGAATCCTGCAGAATTAAAAGTTATTATAAATGACACCGTTGTCATATTTTATATTTATTGTCCATTATGTCAATAAAACTTTCAAACCCCAAACTTAAACTCAACTTTTGCACAAACAAATGTGAACTGAAATAGAAACGTATTTTTCACTTGTCACTGGATGGGTGCGCACCGTTCATAAAAACAAAACAGTGCATAACGTCATACATTGCACTGAGTGCGTTTCAATGAGCACTAAATTTTGGTAAGCGGAAAACGCTATAAAAGAGATACGACTTTAATTAAATAAGATTTTTTGAAACTTAATGAAAATTACTATAATTTAACCGGCTCATTTTTTTATCTCTAAATATGTTGAATGTTAAGAACAATATTAATGAAATCGTATAGAGATTAAAATATTTATAACATAAAATTTTAAAAAAATCTGTTGTGGCCAGCACAAGACCTCTCGCCATTTCCATATTAGGCTAAGTATTGTATTGCAACGTGAAACATTGGGTTTGTCATATCCATGGTTACTAAACATTTGATTGACAGCAATGTATTTGCTATTCCATTTAAAATGAAACATAGGGAACGAATTTGACATTTGATAAGACGTCAATAGAGGTTAATTTTATTTAAATAATTATACCTGCATTCTAATTTAAAATTAGTTGTAGAAAACATATAGTGTGCACCTTGTGCCCGAGTGGTTTTCAGACTCCGCTAAATTTCTTACAATATTTCAATATAATACTTCTGTCAAATTCATTCCCCATATGTCATTTTAAATGAGACAGACAAATACATTGCTGTCAATCAAATGTCAAATCATAACTTACAGGAAAATTCAACAGTCATCTGTCATATTGACAAGATGTCATTAGAGGTTAATTTTGTTTAAATAATTATACCTGTTTTCTAAAAATTAAATTTAGATGTAGAAAAAACACTGTGTGCACCTTGTACCCGAAATATGTTTAGTGCTCTCGAGTGTTTTTCTGACTCCGCTAAATTTCTTACAATATTTAAATATAATACTTCTGTCAGATGCGTTCCCTATGTTTCATTTTAAATAGAACGGGCAAATACATTGCTGTCAATCAAATATCAAGTCGTAACCATGGATATGACAAACCCAATGGTTCACGTTAAAAAATACTCACGGTATAACATAAAATGGAAATGGCGAGAGGTATTGTGCTGGCCACAACAAATTGTATTTCCTGACAAACTTCAAGTAGACACCCGGTAAAATAAAATAAACAAATACCCATAAATCCAATTTATGAAAGTCTTAACCAATTTGTTGTGCAATAAACTTCATCAATTTGTAGCGAATATAGGCTAGTCTCTTTATAAGGCAATAAAATAAACAAAGCGTACGGTATTAATAGTTAATAAAGTTGATGATCGTAAGTCACCGGGTGTCCTTTTGGGGAGTTCCGCTACCGCTACCGGTAGCGGTAACACGAGTCCATCATCGACACCAAAGCCGTGCGCGCGGATAAGGCAAGACCACAAACGCGTGGTATAATTCAGCAATTATGAAGTCGATGTCATTCAACGGCCATAATTGGGCTAGACAAAAAACCCTACCGCTTTTTCCACAGCGTGGACGAACGCCGTGCCCTTTCCCACACTACACAACAAATATGTGAGAGAAAATAACATAATACGTAATTAATCGAGGAATTCTGAGGAAACCTGGAATAAAAATGGACCGAATGGAATTTAATGTAATCATAAACATATAAACTGTAAAATCTACAGGATCTACAGGGTGGAACAAATTCGAATAAGAAACTTTCTTATGCACACAACAGAAAGTTGATGTAAGACTTCATGGGCCAACTTTTAGAGACTATGGCCAGTATTCTCACATCTTGAAGTAGCGCTACTTCACAAAAATCACTATTTCAACTGTCAAATGTCAACTTTGATATACAAAATTAGAGAAATAAAAATAAATAAAATTGTAAATAGCACTTATTTCAAATATTATAGGCTTCATTTACAAAAATATCAAACCTATTCTTGTCTACTCAAAAAATAACATTAAATTTAAAAAATCTAAATAGTGCTACTTCCGAAGTAGCGCTACTATAAGATAAGAGAATACGGGCCTATATCATTCATTAAATTATATCCCAATAAGAATTCTTAGTTACGACGTCACGTACTACAACAGTTATTATTAAGTAACCATGGTGAACGAATATACGTATGTTGGTATAGTAAAAATGAAATGGCAGAAGACCTACGTCATAGATCTGAAAAAAACTTCATAAAATCAAATATAACTTGTAAAAATTATTTATTTTTAAATACAGAAGAAAGAAAAATACTAGTATTAAGAAAAGTATATATTAATGAAATTTACAAGTATTTTTAAGTTAATCTCTTTTTCTTTTACGCAATTTGAAATTATTTGAAATAATTGTAGTTCATTTTTATGCCGGTACGTTGGCATGACAATGTTTACATTAAATTTTATATCGATCGAATATCTGTCCTGTCACTATTGTCACTTGGTTGTCAGTTTACATTCATAATAATGCCTAAAGCTTAAAAAAGCAATTTCAGAAACTAACCTTGTCATGAACTATTTCGAATGGGAATTGTGGGCCATTAATTCCGTTGAAAGCCGTTCAAAAGGTATTTTTTTTTTTCAAATATTTCTCTTGTTATCAATGTTTAAACTACGTATTTTTAGAGAGGAGCAAATGCCCTGCAAATAAGCAAATCTTGACAAGCAGATAATGGGCACCCGTTTCAGAATGACAGCTAGTAATCATGTACATAACTTACAAATGTCATTAATTTTAATTCAAAATATCAAGATTTTGTAAGTTCACGTGGTTTCTTTGTCACCAGGTACGTGGACTTTACTTGGCGAGTTACATAAATCACATGAAATTTGGAATAAAAAATGATGACATTTGTCATTTATATTACTAGCTGCCATTCTGTCACTAGTCCCCATATCTGCTTGTCAACACAGAACACTAACCTAAACTTGTCAAGAAAGGCCAACAAAGTAACATGACTGCTCGCGCCTTATAAATTAGTATCCTATGTAAACTTAGTAGTATATGACGTAATTACTTTAGGGAAATTTTTGATGACGTAAGTCTTCTGCCATTTCATTTCTACCATATATTCGAATATATAGGCTATCCAGCCAATCAAACGGTTTACGTCATAAATACAATGGGCCGAATTCAGCACTCATCTTTAAATAATGAAGCTTACCTAAAAATAACAAAATAAAGTGAGACTTATGTAATAATACATTAATAAGAAAAGGATGCAAGCTATTTCCATGGTTACTAGAGACGAACACTAAACTAAAGAAGAGTGCTAAATTCGACCCAATATCAATAGAAACAATGACGTCATATGTTAAAAAGTTTACATGAGTATATAAAACAGACTAAAATATGATCTGTGGGTTGCTTTCATAAATCCAAATCTTTCTTAAAAAGGTAACACGACTGGTACCTTTTTTTTCAGCGAAATCCAATTTTATTTCAAATATTCTGAAGGATACTCCTTGCCGTAATAAATACTTCATTCTTGTAGTATATGCACAAACTATCTAGTATTATCATTTAATAAGTAATATTACTTATTAAATGGTATTTTGTGAGATCCTTAAAAAAGTACAAGCTCTTGAATTTGACATGACAAAGCATTTGACATTTTGTCAAAAAACAACGAAACAAAAAAGAAAATGAAATCATAATACAGGTTGAAAAATATAATGTACACATAAATATTTAGTAATATACATGTTCAGAATTACCAATATTAAAAAAATATAATCAAACGTCATTTTGCAAAAATTAACAAAATTTTACTTAATAATAATATTTTCAAATATAATTATTTCTATTAAAGGTTTCAAATACATAATAATAATTAAAAAAACAATAAATTCCCGTTAATAAAATATATGTAACAATATAAAGAAAATTTCAAAAATCCCTTAACTTAATTAAAATAAATTGAATCGTTCGCGATTCTAAATGTTACAATAATAACTGGGTAAAACAGTTTAATATAGAGTATTTTTTTTTGTTTGAACAAAAATAAAATTCCATATTTATTTTATTATGTATTACTGTCTTTATAATAAATCTTCATACTTTTCGATATCAACTTTCCCACATCATGCAACGAAAGGTTTTTAAAGCTTCTTGTGTTTTTTTCCGCTGAAAGTGTTTCGAAATTGATCAGTCTTTTGTTTCGTTTTAAGCTTATTAGCTCGGTTGTCGTTTGTTCGTGGCAAGACAAAAGGCAAACGAAACTTTGACATAATCGTGCCGAGGGAATTTGAGTTTTTTGTTGTCATGTCAGCGACAATGATAAATACTTATAAACGAGTTCTCCGATGGCCACTTTGATAAAAATAATTTCATTATAACTCTAGCCAAAGAATAGTACGCAAGATTAAATCAGGTGGAATAAATTTATGGAAATAATAACGTTAGTTTTCAGTATGATAACTAATCAGAACAGTTTATTTGATTAATTAATATTTTTGTTTGATATATAAATCACACATTTATCTGGTACTGGGTGGAAAATAAGACATTTTTTGGAAAGCATTTTAATGCGGAACTCATAATTTACCTATTACAAAAATTCGTACTTTATACGAGTATGTACCTATAGCCTGTTTTTAAACTATGCAGAGTGAATTTAAATGTCCTGTTAATAAATATTTAAAAATAAAGGAAATTTTCACAATTTCAATTTTTAAATTTTTATTTCGTTCATATACAATATTGCATAGTATATTCATTTTTTTGATTTGATGCATAACATTAGGATAAGAATCCTGTAGAAAAAATGTAATTACTTACAAACAAATAAGGTTCATAATAAAGTACGTTTTGAAGGGTTCAAAAAATTGATCTGTAAAATTAGGGATTTCTTAGAGATCTTTCTTGGTACAGTTCTCTAATTGACATTCTTAGAATGCATTTTAACAATGAGGACGTGGTTTAATAATAGTTATTTATGCAACAAAAGTAAAAAAATAGGATAGTTTGACCGAACGAGGCAAGCGTGTTCGTCAAATCCTTTCAGCGAAAGAAGACACTTTTTACTCGAGTGTTATACAATTTTTTTTTTACTCCCATGCGTGCAGTAAGTACTTCACGTATCAATTTTTATGTGTGAAGTTTGATTTTTTGCACACAGTGCGTGAAGTGTTAATTCACGCACCGTTCATTATTTTAAATTGTATTTTAATAACACAAAGCTGTTGAACACCCGTAACGTTGGTAACCATGGTTACACAAGTCGATAATACAGAGGCTTTACGTTCAAAGAATGACAATGTGAGGAAAAAATATATTTTATTGCAAGGTCGTAGAAAAAGTATAGTATGTAGCACGTGTGTGAAGCATATTTTACATTCGGGTGGTTTGCAACACTCGCCTTCGGCTCGTGTCGTAATCTCCACCCACGTATAAAAATTTCAGCTTCACACACTTGCCACATAATATACTATTTTACGTCTACAATAAAAATGTGAAAAAAGCGCCGTAAGGTTTCATTATTTCACGCGTTTGCGTTAAAAAAGTGCACTTTTTTCACATTTGTATCGTGTTAAAAAAGCCATACTTTATAAATCTATTTTAATGAAAAAAAAATGTACTTTTTTTAACAGACGTAAACAAATTAATAAGAATTCATTTTCGATTGAGCCCATTTTTACCTCTCGGTAAGAGAGGTATTGGATTCATGCTAAAAACCCCTACAATCCAAATATAAAACATGTACGATGCTGTCTGTGTGTGTGAGTGGATTTGTATGTGTGTGTATAAACAATTTCTCAAATTCTATAAAACGTAAGACCTGTTTAACTACGGATTCCTCTATCTGGCATTAATGGGAAGGAACTGATTAAGTTTTGGTAACAATTGGACAACCGGAAGTGGTAATTTATTTAAAAAAATCTTCTAAATATTTTCTTTTTAAATTTGTCATTACAAATATTAAAGAGTATAAAATTCTCTATCTGATACATTTAAAATTTTTATTACATCTATAGATTTACAGTTAAAGAAATATAAATATATAAAATATTCTGTTGCAGTGAATCTCACAGCCCAAACAACTTCATAGAAACCAGTTGAAAAATTTAAATGTTTACAATTGACGGATAAAAAAATGTCAGTGTCAAAAATGCAGAGATATTTCTGAAGGCTTTTGCTGGGAGTACATTAAATATTTCTTATTTTATTATTAATTAAATATTTAAAATTATAGCTACATAATATGTATAATACATACCATTTAGAAATAGGGACGGCCAATTTCGTCAATGAATTGGAAGAAACTATAATATTTAGAACAGTAAGAGAAAAAGAATAGATGTAATTAAAAAATTTTGAGAGTACCAGATATGTTAAATACAATACTTATGTAGCCTAATATGGATATGCGAGAGGTTTTGTGCTGTTAGAAGTAAAATATTACATCGCTATAGCTCCGAAACTACGCATTTCAGGATATACATATATTTATGAACTTTTTTATTTTAAAATGTATTACCCAACCCACCATTCAATTTATGACCTCTATTTTTCGAACACCTCTAAAATTTGACAGTTTTTAAATCAGTGTAAATTGAGTTTGACTGTTTATAAGTTACCCAGTAATTAATTTGACAGCTTGGACAGTTTTTAAGTCAGCAGAAATTATTTATACATAATTTCAATTCTCTCAGAAATTAGTTTGAAAGAAATCCAATATTGGTTGTTGGTTGTGAATTGGAAGGAAATAATAAAACTCTAAAAAATTATGTACCTACACTATGTCTTATTCTCAATAATTCTAGTGCGTAACCCTCGTATTTTAACAAATTGTTTACTCTGTACTAATTGTGGTATGTGTTTTAGTTACTTAGTAAAAAAAAGTGAACAATATGTAGTTGGCGAGAATGTTGAAACTGTTAATAATGATTAGTTGATATCTGTTTGCTGTGGGTACCGCTGGCTACGGAGCTCAGCTCAGCTCACGGTCGTTTAGCTTAAACGATAACACGCGGTTTAATTAATTGCAATTAATTAATAATCCCACTCGCTCGGCTCGGCTTGGCTTGGTTCGGCTCGCGGTTCACAGCACAACACAACACAACTAGCTGGACGTACAAGATCATAGGATCACATCGCATCGCAAGACTTTCTCACCAGATGTTCAATACACGCAGAACCGTAGGGAAGATTTCTGATAATACACAGAAAAAAAATTAATTAAAATTTTGTCTATTATAATTAGATATTATTTTATTAGGCATTATGTCTAATAATTTAGTATAATTTATAAATCTTACTTTAGCATTTTAACTAATCCGAAATAGATGATAAATATTTTGTAGAAATTCGTTAATATAAATATGCAAATGGTTACTTTAATTATTTTTGTCCCACAATATTCGATAATTTATCTCATGAATTACATAGGTAATTAATTAGAAAATTTAAATACATATTTTGTTGATTTATTTATATTTATTTATTACGATATAAATGTAGTCATTTAATTTAATTTTGTATTTAATTTTACTATAATTTGTCATTTGTATGTCTGTGTGTGTGGATCTTGTGGACACGATTACTCAAATCAGAAAAATTTGAAATTTTGTATACCCATTCTATACTAATATGGGAAGTGGTCATTAGTTTTTAGTGTCTATCAGATAACCGGAAGTATCATTTATACAAGCTTTTAACAGTTTTTCTTGTAAAAAATTCATTGAACATAATTTTTTTAGCAACTTTTACTAATTAAAATTGAATATAATGGTACAATCTTCAATTCTACGATAATAACATTTAGTAAATAACTCTAAATAACTTTAAATATGAATATATAATATAATTTATTTTCATGTATCACCTAGCCTATGCGCCAAACAAAAACATAATTTTAATGACAGTATTGACATATTTAAACAAATTTCATTGACAGGAAGCAATTATATTAAAATTAATAATGAAACCGTGTTAGAGAGAATATAATAGTAAAATATTTAATTAAGGTTTGTAAAAATAATATATTTTTCATCATACATAAATATTCGATGTACAGGATGATCTGATTTAAATTTGCTAATTACTATTTTTGTAGCACTATAAATTAATATTAATTTACAACTACACATTTACGAAATGGATAATGTACGGCGAAGAATTGACAAATATTGCGTTTTAGAGCACCTAGAAGATGATGCTGATTTTTATAAGAATGTGTGTGTGTGACGATTTTTCCTTAAAGCCTGTTAAAATATGATCCAAAACTTCACAAATTTGGTATTTAAAACTCATATATAATTTGAAACAACATATTAGATTTTAAATTTTAACCATATATGATAAATCGGATGTAATACTTAATTTGGAGCTCTAACAGATTTTTGAAGAAAAACAATAAAACAATCCAAAATTTCGTATTAAAGACTTTTCTATTTATTGGACAACAAATTAGATTTTATTTACAAACGATTAACCGGAAATGATACTTTACTTAAAGCTCACTTCTATTTTAAACATGGAATTGGCGGGAGGTCATGTGTTGGCCACATCAGATTTTTTTAGATGGTTTTCGCTTATTTTGAAAGTACCTCATATCTCGATTATTATAAATGATTAAGAAAAATTGTTCATATATTTTTATTCTGTTTTCTTTTTTACGTAGAATAACGTGATGTAATAAGATTTTTTAAAACTTAAAAGAAAATGTGTAAAGTTGGTACTTTACACACTGCAAAAGATTTTCGTATTTTATTTACTTTACACATTAAAGAGCTTCCACCATGAATACACGTGTGACCTTTAAAATTGTTTTTTTTTACTTAAATTTAATTTTTCCTGTACATTCATGTTGGTAATACAGACTTGAGTACCGCAGTATTCAACTTCAGATTCGGCAACCTCATGTCATAAAGCATGTGTTTACACTCTAGTTGCATAAATCATAATTACGGTCAATGTGGGGGTCGGTAAACAATACGTAGATAATTAATTAATACCTAATAAGTGAATACATAATCGGAGTTGTTAAAAGTGTAGATGACAGAAAGTGGGGATTAGTTAGTATTTGACAGTAGTGGGTGTGTAATCATAGTGGTTTCAAAGGAATAGTTTTAATAATTTAGGTATGTACCGTTCTATGTAACGCTAATCTAATGCACAAAACTCAACTTGACGAAACTCTGACGATTACATTCATTTTATAGGAATTTAACCATTTTTTACCTCTCGCTAAGAGAGGTATTGGAATCATGCTAAAAATCACATATCCAGATTTTAACGAATAAGCACGTTTCAAGGTCACTAGAATCCGATTCTAACATTTTTACAATGATGTCTGTGTGTGTGTGTGTGTGTGTGTGTGTGTGTGTGTGTGTGTGTGTGTGTGTGAGTGTGTATATAGCTGGATGTTGGACGGACGATTCCTCAAAAACTATAAGACATAAGACCTGTTTAACTATGAATTCCTCAATCTGACATTCCTGGGAAGAGCTGAAAAGGTTTTGGTAACAATTGAACAACCGGAAGTAGTAGTTTTTGAAAGAAATTCTTCCAAATATTAATTTTTGAAAATTTTTGTTATTACTAATTTTAAAGAACAAAATTCTACACCTGATACATTTAAATTTTTTATTATATCTTCTATAAATTTAGAGATAAAGACGCTATAATATATAGAATATCGGGATATAACAAGTCGAGTAGGCGAAACTACACTAAGGAAACCAGTTGACAAATTCAAATGTTTATAACATAATTTGTAAATGACAGATTTCACTGACAAAAATCAACAGTTTTAGTGACATTTTGTTAGCTTTTTCTGGGAAGTACATTTAATCTTTCTTATTGTTTTATTAATTAAATATTTGAAATTATAGGTAATATGCATATATCCATCAGAAATACCGCCAATCTGGTTAATGAATTGGAAGAATCTGTGACATTTAGAAACTTCCTCATACAACGAAAAATAGATATAATTAGATTTATATGTGTGCAGAAGACATGTTAAATACAATAAAAAACAATATTCGGGTAAAGTTCTGTAATATTTTGTTATAAAACGACGGTTCGATAACAAAGTGCAATACAATACTTATATAGCCTAATTTGGAAATAGCGAGAGGTCTTGTGCTGGCCACAACAGATTTTTTCTTTCAGAAAATATCATTATAAATCATGATTTCCGCGCCGTAATTTTTGTGAATTTAGTGTTTTAATGGTATTGCAACTATATACAGGTTGCCCCCTAAGGAAACCACCAAACTTTAACGATGTATTCTAGGGGTCATTCTAAGTAGTATATTACCTTCCGTCAATTCTATGTATCTTGCACAAATCCCTTGCCGAAAGTTCCTTGGACAAAAATTCTATATATCCAGTAAAACTATAACGCGGACATATACTATTTTCTACAAATTTCAAAGGAGATGTCCTTGTAAAAGATTCTATAAATCCAATGAAATTATAACACGAACATACACTATGTAAAATGCACTTGACACTGCCATCTGTCAATTAGAATTATTTGAATATACCAGCTGTTCCATGGTTATAGCATAGCTGGCTGATTTATGGAAGTTAATTTCTTTAAAATTCTTTAACTCTATATCTATTGAATATAAAGGAAAATGTATAATCAAACCGTATATAGACAATAAGATATTCTTTCATATTGATAATCACATAAAATGTCAAAAACTCTGTTGCAACACGAACATAATACATTTTTTTACAAATTCCAAATATTCTATAAATCCAATAAAATTATCATCTGAATATACGTTATATATACTAATATATAAATAATAAATACCCTCACTGCAAATGCGCACACTTACGTAACATTCTGTTTACAATCAAATAATATTACTACCAAGTTTATATCTCTACCCATTTTTGAATTATTGCCCCAAAAGTCAATATACCCCACATTTAGATAAAAACTTCAAAATTTTCAAAAATCTAATTATTATGTATCTAGATACTTCTCAATTCGCTGATTCCAAATTTTGAAACCGCAGGTCGATATCTCTTTTCGTTCTCGAGATATTTAGATACAAAGTTTTGCTCAAAACTGCCCATTTTTGGGTAATAACCCAAAAATGGGTCGAGATATGGATTTGGCGACAACACCATTCGATTCTACGGGCAAAATTACATAAGTACACCAATTTTCAGAATTTTTAAACACCGCATACAATCTCTGAAGCAAAATAACTGAAAATGACCAAAAATCGCAAAAATCGTAAGGGGTACCCCTTACGATTTTTTCAGATTTTGGCCATTTTCAGGGGTTTTCAAGCTTTTATTCATAAAAAATGAACCGGTTGGACAAAAATTATGAAAATTGCTATACTTATGTATTTTTTTCTGTAGAATCGAATGGTGATGTCGTCAAATTCATATATCGACCCATTTTTGGGATATTACCCAAAAATGGGCAGTTTTGTGCATAACTTTAAATCTAAATATCTCGAGAACGAAACGAGATATCGACCTGCGGTTCCAAAATTTGGAATCAGCGCATTGAGAAGTATCTAGATACATAAAAATTATATTTTTGAAAATTTTGAAATTTTTATCTAAATGTGGGGTATATTGACTTTTGGGGCAATAATTCAAAAATAGGTAGAGATATAAAATTGGCAGTCATATTATTTGATTATCAAGAGAATGTTACGCAAGTGTACGCATATTTAGAGCATTTGAACAACTGTGTGAATTTTTAGAAATAAAAGTATTGAAATAAAAATAGATAAATGCTATAAAAAAAGGTCATTGGAAAAGATTCTTTATATCCAGTAAAATTATAACACGAAAACATATTATTTTTTTACAAATTCCATACCAAAAGTTCCTTTGAAAAGATTCTATAAATCCAATAAAATTATAACATGAACATACACACACAAAAAGAAGAGGACTACGAAAGAATTATAATTTTTAGGATTGTAGTATTGGAGTTATCGTCTAAGAAAAATTTGTCACACACACACAGGACATATACACACACAAAATCGGAAAACCAGTAAAATCATATTCTAGGGATTCAAAAACGTGCTTTTTCTCTAAAAAATCACCACCGAATTTTTTATTCTATATATCCAATAAAATTATAACACGAACACATATTATTTTTTACAAATTCCATACCAAAAGTTCCTTTGAAAAGATTCTATAAATCCAATAAAATTATAACATGAACATACACACACAAAAAGAAGAGGAATACGAAAGAATTATAATTTTTAGAATTGTAGTATTGGAGTTATCGTCTAAGAAAAATTTATCACACACACACAGGACGTACGCACACACATCATCATCGTAAAACTAGTAAAATCATATTCTAGGGATCCTAACATGTGTTTATTCATTAAAAACTCATCATCGAATTTTTTGACCAAAGACAATACCTTCCTTACCTAAATATGACGGAAGGTAAAATAAGGACAAATAGATTTCTAATTTTTTTAATCTCCTGAACATTTGCTTTAAAATGTAAATCCGTTGAGAAACTAGAGCACTCTCCATGCCATATTCTCCTTTAACTTGGTGGCAGGGTCTTAACAAAGCAATGATAAATTCCTCATACGATTTATTTAATTTATGCCGCTATAATCCTCACATTTATTAAACTAATTGCTTCAAATATTTATTACATTTTACGTTTGTATACTCAATACACAAGAAATAAAAACCTAATCACATGTCTGTCCAGCGAATGAATATTAATGGCGCGTTCACAATGCACTCTAGGAAATGCCAGGTCCGGATTCGATACACTTTATAAACGTGGGAATTTACTACTGAGAGAGAACAATAATTAGAGAAATATTAAACAAGTTATAACTTGCTAACTAAGTAATAGCGCACTATAAACTTTACGAGGAAAGAAATATTAGTGCACGTGCAAATATAAATAATTTCCAACCATGTAGATACTTTGCGTATTTTTAGTTTTACCTCTCGCTAAAAGAAGTATTGGATTCATGCTAAAAATCGCATATCTAGATTTTAGTGAATAAGCACGATTTAAGGTCACTAGAACCCGATTTTTTTTTTTACAATGATGTTTGTGTGTGTGTGTGTATGTGTGTGTGTGTGTGTGTATGTAGTGTGGATGTTGGAGGGACGGTTTTACAAATTCTATAAAACCAAAGACCAATTTAAATACGCATTCTTTAATTTGACATTAATGGGAAGAGCTGAAAAGGTTTTGGTAACAATAGGGTCCTCCACCGTAGTAACAAATTAGAGCAAGGGTCAGTTATATTAAAACTAGACCTTAAAACTGTATATTAAGGACTATCAAAGTTTAAAAATATTTATTAGTTTCTAAAATAATCGAGTTTTTATTACCATTTCCTCATCTCTATATCTACGTCACACATTTATTCTATTCCAAATTCTTACTACTTTCAAACCATCTGCTATCGCCTTTTTGAAATACGGAATCCATTTGCAAGTAAATAAATGCAGAAAATAACAACAATAAAACAACAGAAATAAACCAAATAATACTAGTTTAAATTTATGATGCCATGACAAATTACAAGCGTTGGTATGAAAGTAAAAGATACTCGTATGTTGAATGACATAGGCTACCAGTGGTAATCAAATCTTGGACTATAATATATACGTAGTATTTTTATTAATTATGACATTAAATTACTTATTATCCACCCATATTTCCAATTGTTGATCACAGGGGTTATTTTAGCATATATATAAATTTTATAAGTGCTGAAAAAATAAATTTATGTGACTTCAATTATTAGCGAAATTCACTGTTTGAGAACAAAATCATCTCTATAACTACATCACAGAATATTAAAAAAATTATTACGGCTTAACGAATAACAATAAAGAATTTCTAAAATTACATATCACTTTCAGTTTAGATGAAGTTTTGTAAAAAAAAATATAAAAAATCTGTTGTGGCCAGCACAAGACCTCTCGCTATTTCCATATTAGGCTATATAAGTATTGTATTGCACTTTGCTATCGAACCGTCGTTTTATAACAAAATATTATAAAACATTACCCAAATATTGTTTTTTATTATATTTAACATGTCTTCTGCACACATATAATTCTAATTATATCTATTTTTCATTGTATGAGGAAGTTTCTAAATATCAGAGATTGTTCCAATACATTAACGAATAACAATAAAGAGTTTCTAAAATTACATATCACTTTCAGTTTAGATGAAGTTTAGTAAAACAATATAATAAAAATATAGTGGCGGACCCTATTCAACAACCGAAAGTAATAGTTTCTTAAAAAAATCTTCTAAATAATATTTATTGGAAATTTGTTATTACAAATATTTAAGTGCGTGTGAAGTATAAGTGTTGTGTTAAAAGGTGAAAAAAAAAACAACAAAAATTCAAGACATTACATAAAATTTTTGGCACGGGATAAAGTTGATCGATTGAACGTTATGGGAACAAAATTTAAATATACCGCAAAACTTAATCTGATAAATAAATCTTTGCATTTCACAAAAATAGATTATATGATTATAATAAAATTTTGCAATTACATTATGTACTTTTAATACTACCACTGACAATAATTATTGGAAAATAAAAATTCACTGATACTAATATTTGTCCCCGTAGATTGCAGTTCTCTGTTTCTTGATAAAGGTTTCAACCGAACAAATTTAAAAGTTGTATTGAGTTGAACTGTAATAATAGTTTGGGTTAGAAAATTCTCATTCAGAATGTAAACAAATTAATATGTCCTAGTAGCCGCCATGACAGATGCGCTTCCAGCGCCGCCAATAGATTCTGCGGGTCCCAATAGTATTATTTTATAAGAAGCTAAAGTGATACTTTTTGTGGCAGATCTATAGTCATTTATCATACAGATGATCCACAAAAAAATCACTTTAGCTCCAGTAACATAAACTACCTACAGTAAAATTTTTGAAAGAAGTCCAATCAACGCCATCTACGAATTGTATCTATGAATTAAGATTTTGTGCTGTCATATTTAGTAGTCTTTTACTTAGTTTTTATGAGGGTACATAAAATCTTGTGTACCTCTTAAAAACTATGTATACGACACTACTAAATTTGACAGCATAAAATCTTAATTCATAGATACAATTCGTAGATGGCGTTGATCGGACTTCTTTCAAAAATTTTACTGTACCTACTTTTGTATTGTATTGTACTGTACTTTACAAAATAAAAATCCATCGCGAAAGGACCAAACAGACCTATTTATTTAATAAAATATTTTTTTCTAGTGTATACGACAATGTTTGAACACAAACTTCACTAAACCAGGAGAGTGTCCGGGACCTGAGTCCTTGTCTCCATTTGATTCAGCATGTTTGGAAGCCTGTACAGGAGATTTCCAGTGTCCTGGAACTTCCAAGTGTTGCAGGCACCAATGTGGTGTTACTTGTCAACCTGCATGGGGCCTTGAAACCATCAAAGGTAAGTCCAAAATAATCTTAAAAAATAGTCTACTAGGTATCAAGTTTGGAAAGTGTCATTTTGTTGACTTACTGGTATGGTTACTCATATGTTTCGAGTGGTCTAGGCTAGAAAAGTCACTTTCTCATTAAACAATTCTCGAAAAAAGTTGATTTTCTAATCGTTCATGCGTCATTCACAGATCTTAATATAGTCACTGTTTTTGTAATAACCTTGACAAGTTTGTCATACGCAGTGTTGTGACAGATCAATTTCTAAAGGATATAGACCAAGAACATAGGTCAATTTTTGCAATTAGATCAGATCAGATCAGGGATTTGGGATCTATTTTCTTAGATCATATAAAAATCAGCAACGATTTAAAAATGCTTTTTATTTCTTATTAATTAAGTAGGGAGGTATACAAAAATTAAATTAATTTCACAGAATATACCTAGCCTTATTCCTTACACGTAGGAAGAAATATTAAAAACATACAGTTTGTTCAAAAAAAAAAACCTAATTCAGAGTAGGCTATGAACACAGAAAAATATGTCTGATCATTTTTCAATTAAACAATCAAGTTGTCAAAATTGATCGTGAAATGTGATTTTAAGGAGAAAGATAATACATAAGGATATAGAATATTGCCATTTACCGTTTTCTAATTTATTTCTATATAAAATAAGGTTTCACTGTACTTCGTTTAGGTAATACTGGATGGCACACTCGTATATTTGATCTTTTTTTAAGATCGTAGATTACGGTTTTTATATCTAGATCTAGATCAAGATTTGAATACATAAAAGTATCTAGATCAGATCAAAAACCATACTAAATGCACTAGATCAGTGATTTAGATCAAATTATCTAGATCAGTCACAACACTGGTCATACGTAATAACGTCATATCATTAACAGCTACAGTTTTAGGCTGTGTCCGATATTGCACTTTTATCACCCTAATACAGTAGAACCCCGATTATCCGTGTGCGTTTAATCCGGGCGGCGGATTTTCCGTGCGGCATTTTACAATTGGTCTTCCGATGATGATTATCTAAATAACTAGACTTCTACAGAAAGTTCTGGCAAAAATAGTGATGATAATGAAAATAATTTCGTCATCAAAACACCCTGAAACTGATAGCATTTATCTGCAGTTACTTTAACTTAGAAAAATGAAGAAATTTATAAGAAGTAAAGCATCAAATTAAATCAAATTGTATAATTCATTTTTGTTGTTCTAAAGTGTTGCTATAAAATCCAATAGATGTCGTTAGTGTGCCATTCGGAGTTGTATTTATGTGAAGAATACCTAAATCCTAAATACTAAATGCTAAAATGCGACATCGGACATAGCCTTAGTCTTTTTCTTCAGCATAAACATAAACACAAACATAAAAGTTTGCAAACCTCAAACTTTTGTCTTTGTTCTGTAGTTGTTTTAATCTAAAATTGTAGAAATTGTGAATGTAAATGTACAGGCATCTTCAAATATTATTAGTGTTAATTGAGAAGTAAATTAACCGAATGTGCATGTTGTCTAGCAACGTATTTACTTTTCACGGACTAGTGTTTGAGAAGTCACTTTACATATTTTAAAGAGTGCGCAAAGTACGTACTTTGCGCACGGTTGTAGGAAAATATATTTATATGAAAATGGTCCAATATTACTCGACAAAGATAAAAACAAAAACAGTGATTATGTTAAGAGCTGTAAAAATGGGGCTTTACAATAAATAACAACCGTAAAGTAATTTTAATGAATAATTTAAGCAATATTAAATACGATATTTATCTAATAAAAATAGTATTGGTGGGAGGTAATGTCCTGCCCACATAATACTTTTAAGAATAAGAATATAGAAATGACTGGTTCGTTTCTTAACTTGGCATTGGAATCTCCAATATAATTCCCAGTGTTTTAATATTCATAACATTATGAGTGCATTACGATTAAGTTAATGACTCATATTAAACGTTTATGAGAGTATTAATCGTTAGAGGAAACTCAATTTGGTTTTAGACCAAATAGAGGAGTAAATGATGCGATATTCATACTAAGACAAATAGGGGAAAAGGCAATAAAAGAAGGGAGAAACGTACATGTTTGCTTCATTGATCTAGAGAAAGCGTTTGATAGAATCAATAGAGAAGACATATGGAAAACGCTAAGAAAAAGGGGAATATCAAATACGTTAATAACAGGAATTCAGAGCCTATATTCAAAGACTAAGAGCTATGTAAGAGTGAAACAAGAGACCTCCAATACATTTGAAACTACAGCCGGAGTAAGACAAGGATGCATTTTGAGCCCGCTTCTGTTTACGCTAATCCTTGACGAAGGAATAAAAGAGACAAAGAAAGAAGTAAAGAAATACTACATAGGACATTGGAAATTGAGAAGAGTGGAAATAGCAGAACTATGCTATGCAGATGACATGGTCATCATAGCAGAAGACGAAAAAACCTTAACAAGGAATATAGAAATATATGACAAAGCGCTACAAAAATTAAACATGAAGATCAATAAAGAAAAAACGAAAACCATGATACTAGGAAGAAATGAACAACACCACACGATACAACTAAAAAATGAAAATCTACAGCAAGTCCAAAAATTTAAATACCTGGGGTCAATGATCTCAGAAGATGGAAGATTTGATGAAGAAATAAAAGAAAGAAGAACAACAGGAGGCAAAATATTCAATAGCATCAAACACAGCTTCTTAGGAAAGAAAGAAATACCGAAAGAGACCAGAGTACAAATATTTAAGAAAGTAGTGACACCTATACTCATACACGGAGCTGAAACATGGACATTAACGCAAAGACAAAAAGAAAAAATTACGGCTATCGAAATGAGGTTCTTGAGAAAAATAGAGGGGAAAACAAGACTGGACAGAATTGAAAACACAACCCACAGACAAAACTTAAAAGTAAAAGCAATAGAAGATAAGATAGCAGAAGGACAGATGAGATGGTATGGGCATGTAGAAAGGATGGGAGAGGAGAGAATAGTTAAAAAAGTGTTTGAAGCAAAAATTGGAAGAAAGAAACCACGAGGACGACCAAGAAGAACATGGCTGGAAGAAGTAAAGGAGGCAGCGCAAAGAAGAGGTTTAACTTGGGAAGAAACGAAGACAGCAACACAAGATAGAGCAGAGTGGAAAGAAATATGGAGAAGACCAACGAACCAGAACTCAACCCCCTCCCCCGCAAGCCGGGGGAACGCCTTACACCCGTGAGGGTAGAAAGGTGCAGGATTAAGTAAGTAAGTAAGTAAGTACAATAAATAACAACCGTAAAGTAATTTTAATGAATAATTTAAGCAATATTAAATACGATATTTATCTAATAAAAATAGTATTGGTGGGAGGTAATGTCCTGCCCACATAATACTTTTAAGAATAAGAATATAGAAATGACTGGTTCGTTTCTTAACTTGGCATTGGAATCTCCAATATAATTCCCAGTGTTTTAATATTCATAACATTATGAGTGCATTACGATTAAGTTAATGACTCATATTAAACGTTTATGAGAGTATTAATGGCACTATAAATTTATCTATATGAATTTATTACCGTTTTCAATATTTAATGTTTGTAAATTAATATAACTGTTCATGTCTCATTCACGTCTTATTTTCCCAACAGCACTCAGCTCTCTATAATTATATTCTGTTAAACATAACCAGTAAGACATCCTATCTTGTTTACTTATGAATGTGTATTATTATCAGCACGCAAAACAATCTTTAACTATATGTGTTTTGTTTTAACTAACAATGTAAAGATTTTAAAACGATCTTATTTATAAAATCCCGATTGATCAGTTTTATTTATAGTATGGAGTTATCTGCTACCATTTCTATTTATGTAATTGCGTGGTTATGTGCGATTGGTAACCATTTGCGTTCACTCTATATCAAATATGAAAATTGAAAAATATTTCCAATTTTTAAATAGCACTAAAGTAACTGCTGTGGTGCTTTCTCCACGGCAGATTCGAGAGTCCGCGTGGTTACGCCTAGAAAACAATCAAAACGATAGGTATAGATATATCGTCTTTACCGAATTCTGCGAATACAAGCAGACCATACCCAGTAATGGGTAATAAGCCGTAATGATATATTTATTTATTTTTATACCCAAATCATTCAAGCAGCCAATGCACGTCATTTTTAAAAATTGAATAAAAGTAACTAAATGTGTGACGTCATGTACTGGTACGTTTGCAGAGGTTTTAGAATCTTTATGAAAAGAGTTATACAGATTGCAATTTGTATTATTGACATATTTTTGTAATATCGACATATTAATGAACTGTCACATCTACAAAATAAATACTATATTTTAGTCACTGTCCATTTCTATTTAAATTATTTTATAATACTAACCTTATTTATACTTATGTATGTCATATAAAGACAATAAATAAAAGTGAGCCGAATTTCAAAAAAATATACCGAATTCTTCTGATTGATTAGAAGTGCTACCTTTGGCAAATTCACAGATTTTGTGTTTGCGTTAACGGTCACGTTGCGTCGTTGCGTTGCGTTTAACATTACTTTATTATAAATAGGCCTTTTCAACGCACAAAATTGTTTCAAACACGATGCAAATATTTATCAAATTGTCAAATAATAACTTTGACAGTATAAACATACAAATTATCAATGTTGCCAACTATAGCAACAATTAAACGAATAATATGACATTGATGTACATTATTTATATATTATTCATGTCATATACGATAAGTAATGAACTCTACTATTCATCTTAATAATAATTATACAAGGCTATACACTTTTTGATGGTTAAAAATGAGTGAAATTTTATTTCATTTTTCACTATTAGTGATTTTAATGCATTAAGGTTTTGACACTAAGTGATGACGTGCATTGGCTGCTTGAATGATTTGGGTTTACCTCCCGCCATCGTAGGTAAGAATCATTAATCATAGTACATTTTAGGATCACTAGAGTCCGATTTTAAACCTTTTACGATGACGTCAGACACGATTTGATTATACATTTTCCTTAGTGTTCGGAATACCGGTGGATCCACCCGTATTTCAGTAAATACGGCTCGGAGTCGATTCTTCACCCATAAGATCCATAAAAACCGCAGACCCGTATTACCCGTAAGATCCGTAACGTTCTTATGGGTCTTACGGGTCTTATGGGTGAAGCATCGACTCCGACCCGTATTCCATTTGGTCCGGATAGGTGGGTATTTCCCATTTAACTAATTACCCAGTTCGAAGTCCTAGCCCTAATTTTCCTTCATGTTCAATAGATATTGAGTTAAAGAATTATACAAAGATTAACTTTCATAAATCAGCCAGCTTTGCTATAATCATGGAAACAACTGATATATTCAAATAATTCTAATGGGGTATGTGACTAAATTTTGATTTTTACATATATGATACTAGACCAAAAAATAAAATACCCGTATTTCTATAAATTGGTTAATTATTCGTAGTTTACGAGAAAATAATTTTTAAAACTTTGGAGAAGGGATCTGTGACGTCAGTAGGGTAGAATGATAGAAGAAAACAGTTAGACTGAGATAGATATATATTGTGGTAGGCGAAACTAACAGCAGCTGTCACTTTCGCCATTCCATAACCTATCACAACATATCTATCTCAGTCTAACTGTCTTCTTCTACCATTCTGCCCTACTGACGTCACAGATACCTTCTCCAAAACATTAAATTGCTAATAACAATATTACAAACTAAGGTTTAGTTTTTATTATTATAATGAGAAGCTATAGAGGTTTGCTTTATATATATTGACTTATATATTGAAATTCGATTATGGTCACATACCCTATTGACAGATGTGAGTGTCAAGGGCAATTTACATAGTGTATGTTCGTGTTATAATTTTATTGGATTTGTAGAATCTTTTACAAGGAACTCTCGGTATGGAATTTGTATAAAATAGTACATGGTCGTGCAACAATTTTACTGGATATATACTCTTTTCCAAGGAACTTTTAGTATGGGATTTGTACAAAATGCATAGAATTAACCGAAGGTAATGTGCTGGCCACATCCGATTTTTTTTCTTTGATGGCCAGCTAAATAACATTTTAAATCACTCTTGTACCTAAAAGATCATTCACACTTAAGACAAAAAGTAAAAAAAAAAAAATATTTTTATAAGTAGTTAATAGGAAGTGAGTATGAAACTTCTTCGATATTATCTGTCCATTGAATCATACTCATACATACAACCTGGTTAAGCTTTTTCCTATTAGTAATATATGCATATTAAACCTCCTCCAAGTCTTTTCTTGAATCACCGGTAGATGGCTATGTAGTGTGCAGTGATGTGGACGTCATTATATTAATTGAAGTGTGTTGAGTGTCGTGGTGGTCCTGAAACGTGCCGCGCTGGGGCCCACCGGGACCGTGTGAGCACCGCCCCAATCGTGACCATGCCACTGACATTAATTCTCGAAACTACATGCTTCCCAATAGGTATACCATTAAATGCAAAAAGCCTGTTTCACATTTTTTTAAAATATTTTAAATGAAAGTTTATTCAATATTTTTTATATTAATAAAAATATTAATAATAATTTATTTTTATTTTCATAAATAATTAAATAAAAAGATTGGCACCAAAAATAGCCCTGAAAAACACCCTAGTCCTGTGACGTCGGAGTATATAGATCATTTTATTCATAGCCAATAGGAAAACAGTTTACGTTATTTATATAACTAAAAGTATGTAATAATTTGTCAAACTGTATGTATTATTTTTATTATTATATTTATTCTTGCCTAACCGGCTTAGAATCTACATATTATACAGGTGTCTCTTAAATAGGGGGACATGGCTTAACCACAGATTCCTGAGGCTAAAATAAGACGATTTAACCAAACTTGCTTCTACCGGAAAGTATACCATTTAGCCAGAATTCTACTTCAAAGTTCTTCGAAAAAAAATTAATTTTGCTTATAATAATCGGATGCTTTATTCGATTTGGATGAAATTTGGTATGACAGTTTATATGGTTATAAGTCATCTTTTAAGGTGATACTTGTTATTATTAGTGAACCACTAGTGTATGAAACTTAGGTGTCCCAACATTAATTAGACCGTAACTTTTTAATGGCAATGCCGAAAACGTGAAATTATTTTTCTTCAGAAAGATACATTCAATAATAAACTTATGTCTCTCTGTGTAATTTGTGATATCTGTTACGGTTCACACATAAAAAAATAAAATCTGAGTGTCTGCACTGTTAAATTTTTAAAATAAATTTAATCTAGCAGTATATCCAAATGTCAAACAAGTAATTTTTAATGACAGTAACGAGTTGTCAATCTTCACAACTTGTTTAGGAGTTAGCTGAGATATGTAATCGTCTTATTTATAATAATAGTAGTAAAATACTATTAGGCCGAACAAACGGATGTCACTAATTTTAGAATATTGCGAAGAAAATTTTTGACAACCCGTAAAACAATTGTTACTGTGCGCGAGCTGGCGCCGTTGTAAAGAGATAGGAGTCGCCGGTCCATTTTGTATATAGAGGTCACTGTTGGCCATCCTGTAAATTCATTGTCCATGGTCTTTCTTGTTAGTGGGATGTAGCGTATTCGGTTGCATTGCGGCCCAGTGAACGCGTATAAAAACTAGGCCATTATTTAGTGCCTAAACCTGTTTCATTAGCTGAACTGCAACATAAAACGCACAGCGGTCTCTGTGTACGCACGCACACCACCAGGCGGCATTGCCATTGCCACACACAGCACAGCACAGCAACAAAACAAACGAAGAAAGATGAGTCAATTCGCACACAAAGCAAAAACAGAAGGACAACAAAATAATAACACTACTCAACAACCATTTTGCATCTGGTTTGTTTGTTATCATTAACTTCTTCCAAGTATTTCTTTCGGCTACTGACTTTGTTAAGCACCTTTGCTACAAAAGCAATGATTAAATAATGCATGCGTGAGTGAAACACAGTGCGCGACAAATGAGCAAGTCACACTGCCTATGTGGGGACGGTCAACTGGGCGACAGAACTAATTTCAGTGATACGAAGGATAGACGGGCAAACGTAAAAGACAAATTGATACACGGTTTAAAGAACATTTCTATCATTTAAAAATCTGATGTGGCCAACACAAAACCTCCCGCTATTTAATTTTTATTAATTTAAATACATACCTACGTATTTAGTAATGCTTCAAACTATATTATGTTCTATTGCATATAACTATTGCTTTATTTACGATTTTCTTTATTATTTAATATGTCACCATTATTAATTTGAAGTGATTAGTTACTTAACAATGACGTTTACCTGTCAGTTACATTCATTTGAAAAATAAACTGTGTAACAAAGGAATTGTGTTTATCTTCGGCTTCGGGATTAAAAAAAGAAAAATGATTTTTAAATTTATCTGTAAAATATATAGAAAAAGTATTAATGTACTCCTGTACAAAATTCAATAATCTATAATTTTACAAAGACATTAAATGCGAAAAAATGGCATTTAATGGTATTTTTTGAAGAAAACCAATATGAGCTTCAAGTAAAGTGCCATTTCCGGTTATCCGATTTACACCAAAATCTAATGGCATCTATTCCTATTAGAATAGGGCAGATATACAAGGTTTCAGAATTTTCTGAATGATAGTATTTGAGTTAGAGTGCAAACAAAATTCGTACACATACACACAAACACACACACACACACGCACGCACACACACACGCACGCACACACACACACACACACACACACACACACACACACACACACACACACACACACACACACACACACACACACACACACACACACACACACACACACACACACACGCACGCACGCACGCACGCACGCACGCACGCACGCACGCACGCACGCACGCACGCACGCACGCACGCACGCACGCACGCACGCACGCACGCACGCACGCACGCACGCACGCACGCACGCACGCACGCACGCACGCACGCACGCACGCACGCACGCACGCACGCACGCACGCACGCACACACACACACACACACACACACACACACACACACACACACACACACACACACACACACACACACACACACACACACACACACACACACACACACACACACACACACACACACACACACACACACACACACACACACACACACACACACACACACACACACACACACACACACACACACACACACACACACACACACACACACACACACACACACACACACACACACACACACACACACACACACACACACACACACACACACACACACACACACACACACACACACACACACACACACACACACACACACACACACACACACACACACACACACACACACACACACACACACACACACACACACACACACACACACACACACACACACACACACACACACACACACACACACACACACACACACACACACACACACACACACACACACACACACACACACACACACACACACACACACACACACACACACACACACACACACACACACACACACACACACACACACACACACACACACACACACACACACACACACACACACACACACACACACACACACACACACACACACACACACACACACACACACACACACACACACACACACACACACACACACACACACACACACACACACACACACACACACACACACACACACACACACACACACACACACACACACACACACACACACACACACACACACACACACACACACAGACATCATCGTGAAAATGTTAAAATTGGATTCTAGGGACCTTCAAACGTGGTCATTTACTAAAATCTCGATATGTGATTTTTAGCACGATCCCTATACCTCCCCTACCAAGGGTAGCGGGAGGTAAAAAGCGGTAATCCTGATAAATCTAGTGTAGCACAACATATGTTTATTAATAATCATACAACTGACAATTCTAATATAAAATTATTGAAACAAGTTGATAATAATAGATATTTAGATGTACATGAGAGTTTGATAATAAATAAATTTAAAGATAAATTGATGAACGCGGACCTAGGTCCCATCCCAAATTCTAAATTATAAGAGTTAATATAAAACAGTTACTTTGTTTAATCTTAGTTACCCAATTAGGTATCCACTCACCTATGACTCCTGTCCCTATATAACCCGTGTTCTCTCCCTTATTCCTCAGAGCTGTTTTGACCTCTGGCATGGTTTACATGCTGAGTAATCTTAACTTCTCTGTTTTTACTTTGTAGTTTCTACTGATAATGAGAACAGTTCTCGAAATACGTATATAGTTTTTAAATTTATAGTTAAGGTTAAGGGGTTTTTCCTTTAGTTACCACAACGATATGATCATAATTACCAGATACCATGACAATATAATTTTTTTCCTCCCGCTATCCTTGGTAAGGGTGGTATAGGGATCGTGCTAAAAATCGCATGACCAGATTCTGGTAAATGACCACGTTTTAAGGTTCATAGAACCTGATTTAACATTCTCACGTTGATGTCTGTATGTGTGCGTGTGTATGTGTATGTGTGTGTATGTGTGTGTGTGTGTGTTTGTGTGTGTGTGTGTGTGTGTGTGTATTTCGTCAACGCTATGTATATAGTCACTATAGAATAAATAAATATATCATCACGGCATATTACCCATTTCTGGGTGTGCCAGTATCTACAACACATGTAGACATCGGTAATGATGACGATATATTTTACCGTGTGGGCGCTTGCCAGGCGCCACCTCACGGGCACTCATAGCTGGTGTGGAGAGCGCACCACAGGGGTCACTTTTGTGCCATTTAAAATTGGAAATATTTGGCGTCTATCGGGGATCGAACCCGGTTCCCCCAGGTTCGCGACCAGACATTCAGACACGCGGCCACGGGACCCCATATATGGGGTCACTATAGATTTTAGTATAAATCAGGTCACCGGAAATGGCACTTTACTTGAAGCTCGAAATAGTTTTTTTTTTCGAAAAATACCTTTAAATGTGATTTTATGTTATTATAAGAATTAAAGATTATTAAATTATTTTATATATTTATCTATAAAATATATAGAAAAAGCATGAATACATACCTGTAAAAATTTTAATAATCTTTAATTTTATAATAACATAAATCGCGAAAAAAATATATTTAAAGGTATTTTTCGAAGTAAAACTATTTCGAACTTAAGTACAATGCCATTTCCGGTTACTTGATTTGCACCAAAATCTAATGGCTTCTTTCCATTTTAGAATAAAAATAAGGTAGAAATACAAGGTTTTATAATTTTATAAGGGTAGCGAGAGGTGAAAACATATTTATTTTATTTTATTATTAATAACGACATTTTGATACAGTTATAGATAATTTATATGTTGCCATTAACTATAACACTAATAATTTTATTTTATTTACCTTTTCTCTTAAATTTTAGTCAATTAGTTCAAAGTTTATCTTTTCATACTGTATTACCTACATGACAATATAATTGGGATAATGATCGGTCCCGATCTAACAGAATTCTGCCCATTGCTCCAAAATCTCTCATTCTCAAATAGGTCTTATAACAGTCAGTACCTATAACTTTATTACTATAGTCCATTCCCAAACTATCAGTAAATTTTAAATTAACATAATTAAATCATACGAAATAAATCTTTCATGGCCTCATCATATCTCTTAGTAATTCCATTTTAGTATCGTATATATATCTTGCAAAGCGTTTTAATTGTAATTCCATTACAAATTAATTACCTATTAAAAGCTTTTTTCGTTATTACTAAGCATATTGTAACTGTAGACCTGAGACCTATGTAGATGATTATAGTACGAGCAATGGGGTATTATAACAATCATTTTTATTTTCCGAAATTTTCGCATATTTGTGTCATAATAGTATATTAAAGAAGAATGTGAAATTGTCATTTCTTTTTGTGAGAAAGAAATCATAAAAATAAATTGTACTAGTCTATTACTGCACAAATGTCATTGAAAGAAGTAGTCAAAATAATTTAGAAATGAGAAATTATTGCACATTATTGAATAAAAGTTCTCTGCTTATGAAAAATACATGAAATATACAATACAGATTATCACAAGTACATAAAAAATAGGGCTGTTGCAAGAATTTTTGTATGACTTCTAAGTATTAAATTTGAAGAGATATTGTTTTTTAAAGAGCCTCAAATTTGAAAATATCGCGAAATATCCTTTAGATATTTTACAATTAATTTTTGAAATTTGGATAAAATTTTGAATAAGTCACGTGATCTGAAATAGAATGTGACGACAGATTACATACATCTTCAGCGGTTCTAAGGTGTCAAGTGTATTGTCAAAGTTGTCAAACAAGTGTCAAATAACAATCACGACCAGAACTTTAAAGTAAAATATATTATCAATTTATATAATAAATTCAGTTTTTATATTTCATTTTACCTCAACTCTTTAACACTCCTTATTTCGGTAGCAGTAAAACAATCGTTCTGATATAAATTCAGCCATCATCCAGCTATCGACCTTCGGTTAATTGTCCGATTTAGCTTGAGTGTAATTTGAATTATCCATTATTACTTTATTATTCATTTACAATGAGCAATGTCAGCGTCAAATGTCAAATTAAAAGTTTTGTTGTTAACATGTGACAAACTTTAGCCTACGTTTATTTATATAAATAATATGAATAAACGTAGATGATGGAAAAACTATTTTCCTATTGGCTATTAATAATGTAATGTATGTGCTTCTACGATGCAGGAGTGGGGGGTAATTTTTCATGACGCCAATCTTTTTATTTAATTATTTCCACAAATAACAACAAATTATTAAAATAAAAATTATTACTAAGAAAATCATTCCATAAACTTTAATTTAAAATAGTTTTTGAAAAATGTGAAACAGGCTCATTGTATCGTTTTGTAAAATTTTCTGGAAGTTCTTTATTTTCAAAAGTAAGGCAATTATAGCCAAGTCGGCATTTGAAAATTTTTTAAACATTGCACGATATTTTCTACTTTTGATAGAAACGTGATATCTGCACCGCAAACCGTCATAATACATAAAAAATCTGATGTGGCCAGCAACTATACCTCCTGCCAGTTGCGCAAAAGTACTGGCGGGAGGTATAGTACTGGCCACAACAGATTTATATAAAAACTAATCAAAATAAAATAGGTAATATGTTTTCCAAGAACTTGATGAGGTGTAGTCTGAATTCAATCAACGTAAATAACTTTTTTTTCAAATTGCGGTTTCTATAACTATTTGTGGTTTTTACATTTTTAGTATTTTAAATTCTTTGTTCTTATTTATACCTCTTGAAAAAGCTATATGCAATTATCTGACGAAGAATATCACTAGTTCAACCATACATTCTTTGAACAATATTAAGCGAAAAAGTTTAAATAAACATGCTCTATCTCCTTTCATACAAGAGTACCAAACTCATGCAGATGAACTGAAATGTAAATTATGTGTACTTAAATTATGAAACTTTGTTTATATAAATTATATAAAAATCATTTTGTGTTAAACAGAGACAAATGATTGTATTGGTCAAAAGAGAATAATTTTGGAGTCGAACCAATAGAATAACTAGTTTCTAAATTTCAAGAATTCCCTCGTCTCAGCGAATGGACTATAAATATTACTTTTTGATCATTTTTATTACAAACATATTTAGACTTCCCGAAGGTTAACAATTCCTTAATTTTTGAGCATAAATCTAATAATTAACTATTCATTACCCTATTCCTGACATAAAGATTACAGGAAAACGGGTAAAAAATTCTTTTTTACCAATAAATCACAGATCATGAAATTTTGATCATAAAACTAACGAAAAGTATGTCATTATCCCATACCTAACACACAGTTTATAAGGTAAAACATAATTAACAATAACAACTATTAAATAGTACAGCATTTTTTTTTTTTTTTTTGTTTTGTAGCTTATTATTTCCCATGTTCTACGCTGGATATGCACATGGATATTTAAAAATATATTTAAAATGCTTACCTTTCCAGTTCATCACTCTGCAACTGCACCACTGCAACAAGAAAAAAATTATTGCATCTTGCCAAACTTTAATATCAAAAAAAAATTTCAAATAAACCCTGCACCAAATTAAAAACCTAACAAATTTTGCTTATAAAATATTTATCAAAACCCTTTTTGTTGGACAAAAATCAAGTGACCTACTTATTGTAGTATAAATACATACCCTTTATTCGTAGGCGAAAAACGGCCAGCCACCAATGAAATTTTGTCCACACGTACATTTTCAACCCCGAAACGCACTAACATTCACCAAGTTTTGTCCACAAACACAAACAACTTGAATGCCGGCATGAACGTATACAAAAATCACTACATTTATAAATAAACAAATACTAAATACTTTTCTTATAATCTTATTGTATAATTAAAGTTATTTACTAAGCTAAAAATGTCCTTAGTTACTTGATGAGAGTCTAAAATCCACGACACAAATGTCACATTCATTTGTTTAAATAACAAGAGGCATCCATGTTGATGTTATCTGAACACTGAACGTCAAAGGTCAAAATAATCACTAAATATGTATGTAATTTCTTTATTGGGTTATTATAGTTTCTAATAATTTATGTTTAAAAATTTAAAAAATAAATATAATTTTTTTCAAGTTAGATTTAGCTTTTTCTTTTTATAAAATTGGGAAAATATTTCAGAGAGGTTCAATTCAATCACGGTGTGGCCATCTGTAGGTAATTCGGGTAAATTACAAAATTTGAATTTGGCAAAAAGAAAAACATAAATAAAGGAATAAAGCCTGTATTATGTGCGCACTTTTATAATAAAAATTGGAATGCGCTTTTACATTATATTATGAGGAGTCTGCTCCATAAAAGCGCTTTTATTTTAAATATACCTAATATATATTTTATTACTCGACCTGATGCGGTTGTCTTTGAAAAGAAAAAAGAATTACCTTGGTAGAAAGTACCAACCTTATAAAGCTTAAGTTCGAAGTTAAAGGACGCTACGTTGCATAGAAAACTCATGCTACGTTGTTTAGTTGTTTAGTACTTGTCTGGCTCACAGTCATTAATGGCGAACGCTTTCAGTGAATTTGTAAAGATGGAAAACGTTGCTATCGTTATGTGATACAATACTTTCATTTGAAAAGTCAAACCGATATCAAAGCGGAACTAGATTCTACCCTGAGGGAGTCTGCTCCTTCGTTTGCAACAGTGAAATATTGGGTGGCAGAGTTTAAACGAGGCCGTACGAGCTGCCAAGACGAGCAACGCAGTGGTCGACCAAATGAGCTGACTACGCCAGAAATGGTGAAGAAAATCCACAAAATGATATTGGATGACCATCGGCTGAAAGTGCGCGAACTAGCAGATATGGTAGACATATCAAAAAGTACTGTACATCGCAGGGAAAACTGTGCTCAAGATGGGTGCCGCGAGTACTGTTAATTCGTAATTATGGAGGAAACATGGGTCCATTACTTCACACCTGAAACGAAGGAACAGTCAAAACAATGGACTGAAAGGGGAGAATCGGCTATCGGCTCCAAAGAAGGCGAAGACAGTTACATCTGCAGGCAAGGTCATGGTGTCAGTTTTTTGGGATGCCCGTGGAATAATTTTCACTGATTATCTTCAAAAAAGAAAAACAATCAACGGCGAGTATTATGCAAATTTATTGCAGCGTTTGAGTGATGAAAGAGAAAACGGTCGCATTTGGCGAAAAAAAGTTTTGTTTCATCAAGACAATGCACCTTTTCATACATCCGTTATCGCGATGGCCAAAAACGATGAGTTAAAGTTCAAATTGCTTCCTTATGCACCCTATTCGCCAGATTTAGCCCCCTCAGATTATTTTTTGTCAAAGACTTGCCAACAATAAAGAGGTGGATTCTAGACGATTCTCACTATAAACAGGGTATCGAAGCTCGAAGCTATTAAACATCGCTAGAAGGAGACTATGTAGAAAAATAATGGTATATTCTACAACAAGTAATGCAATGGCTCATATTCCACACTAGTAAAAAGTTTGTGGTCCGAGCCGAAGGCGAAGTTTGCGAGTGTGCATTATGCCATTCCAAACGTGTAGTAGACTATACTTTCTCCAACAAGATTTTGGAAATTATACAAAAAAATGACGTTGATTCATTACAATATGTTATTATACAAGGTGTCTCTTAAATAGGGGAACATTGCTTAACCTGAGGCTAAAATAAGACAATTTAACCAAACTTGCTTCTACCGGAAAGTGTACCATTTACCCAGAATTTTGCTTCAAAGTTCTTTGAAAAAAAATTAATTTTGCTTATAATAATCGGACGCTTTATTGGATTTGGATGAAATTTGGTATGACAGTTTATATGGTTTTAAGGTGATACTTGTTATTAATAGTGAACCACTAGTGTATGAAACTTAAGTGTCTCAACATTAATTAGACTGTAACTTTTTAATGACAAAGCCGAAAATGTGAAATTATTTTTCTTCAGAAAGATACATTCAATAGTAAAATTTTCTCTCTATGTGTAATTTGTGATATCTGTTACGGTTCACATAGAAAAAAATAAAATCCGAGTGTCTGCACTACTAAATTTTTAAAATAAATTTAATTAGCGGTCTATCCAAATGTCAAACAAGTAATTTTTAATGACAGTAACGAGTTGTCTATCTTCACTAATTGTTTAGGAGTAAGCTGAGATAAGTAATCATCTTATTTATAATAATGGTTGTAAAATATTATTAGGCCGAACAAACGGATGTTACTAATTTTAGAATATTACGAAGAAATTTTTGACAACCCGTAAAACAATTGTTACTGTCATTAAAAATTACTTGTTTGACATTTGCGTAGACTCCTAGTTTAAATTTATTTTAAAAATTTACCCGTGCAGACACTCAGATTTTATTTTTTTCTGTGTGAACCGTAACAGATATCACAAATTACACAGAGAGACAAAAGTTTACTATTAAATGTATCTTTCTGAAGAAAAATAATTTCACGTTTTCGGCATGGCCATTAAAAAGTTACGTTCAATTAATGTTGGGACATCTAAGTTTCATACACTAGTGGTTCACTAATAATAACAAGTATCACCTTAAAAGATGACTTATAACCATATAAACTGTCATGCCAAATTTCATCCAAATCGAATAAAGTGTCCGATTATTATAAGCAAAATTAATTTTTTTTCGAAGAACTTTGAAGCAGAATTCTGGCTAAATGGTACACTTTCCGGTAGAAGCAAGTTTGGTTAAATCGTCTTATTTTAGCCTCAGGAATCTGTGGTTAAGCAATGCCCCCCTGTTTAAGAGACACTTTGTACCTATACAATCAAAAAAAATTTTTTGATGCTAGTCCATAAATTGCTTATTAAACACCATTCATATCATTCTTTTGATTTAATTGGTAATAACTGGCTCACTGTATCATTAGCGATCCCTATTTCTGATGGCGTACATTGATACATTCCATATCTATATCTTCATTATCACTTGTATTTTTTCTATAAAATGTTATTTAGTTAAATTTCTAAGTATTATTTATATAAAGTAACTGTTTTAAAGATCTCCAAAAACCTGTAAAAATTATCAGAAAACTCCAGAAAAAAAACTTCAAAACGTCAAACGCTAATTCCGAAATAAATAATAATAAAACAAAGAGACGTAACCATAGCAACCGAACCAAGATACTTGATATACCGCTCTAATATGCAGCTAAACAGATTCTGATTTGTCGAAAGCCGTGTGGAAATATTCCAAACGGTATGCGGAATTATTCTATTCGGTTTGTTGGAATGATATTGATTCCAACATAATTTTTAGTTCTTGAACGTGTAGTTTCCAAAATAGTGTTGGAGAAAGGTATATTCTGCATCCTAGAAAATGGGTAGAAAATCGAAGCATAATGATATATTTGTTTATCTTTTCAATTTAGTACAGGGTATAATTTTCGTAGTAGGTACCTTTTCTTGTTATGTTAATGAGTGCATTATACACGATCTCATTTCGGCTTAATCGTAGCTATAAACATTAAATTTTATAAGGGTAATGAACTGGATTGCGCAACGACGTTAAAGTTGCCATCCGTGACTTTCGGAAGAAAACTTCTAGGGTGGCCGCGGCCCTGAACCATCATAAAACAAATAATTAAATTACTCCTATAATTATACACCTCAGTCGTAAAATAAAGATTGATTAATATGGGAAGATGTCTGTATTAAGAGGTATAAACATTACGTTATGATGACCAATTTGGGATGGTTGTAATGTACAGAAGACATAATACTTAACCTTAACCAATTATGGATACTAATTTTATGATTTTTACGTTTAATGACTCTAGTAATTGATGATTAAATTTATTTATATACAACGACAATCGCTAGGATACTGAGATACAGGATCGCTGAGAAGTATTGGAATCATACTAAAAAGCGCATATCCAGATTTTAGTGGATAAGCACGTTTTAAGGTCCCTAAAATCCGATTATAACTTTTTACTACGTTTTTTCAAATACTATAAGACATGTTTAACTGCAGTTTCCTCAATCTGACTTTACTGGGAAGAGCTAATTAGATTTTGGCAACAATGGGGTATTCCACCATAACAAAAAAATTTTTAAAAATTCAATTTAACATAAAGTATGACTCAAAAAATAATAGTTAAAACAAAGAAAACATTTTTTAAATAATTACTTTACGAGATATTTCACATTTGCTAAAAGGGAAAATTGACGTCATACAATTGTTATCTTTCTCTCGCAGCGTACTCAGAGCAGTGTGTGTGAGAAAGACAAGTATAGGGAAAATGTGACTTTACACTGATTTCTTGAAAATAAAATACTGTTAAACTAAGAACAATTAACATTTTTTAATACTATGAATTGCTTCAAAACAGAATGAAGTTTTATTTAAAATAATAAAAAAAAAATTGAGTGGAATACCCCATAGACAACCGGAAGTACTAGTTTCTTAAAAAAAATTCAAAATATTATTTGAAAATTTATGTTATTACAAACATTAAAGAATCTAAAAATCTCTATCCGATACATTTAAAAAATTTATATCTTCTACAGAGTTAGAGATAGAGAAATATAAATATATAAAATAATATGTTGTAATGAATCTCTCAGCTCATGTATTCGATCTTCAACTGTTTCCGAGAAAGACGTCATCTTGTATTACAACTGTAAGCGAAAAAAAACTGACAAAGATAGTGGACGAACAAAATTTTCTCTATCCAGAAAATAGACTACAAACATCGCAAAAATACGATAAAATTTAATATGAAACAATTTTCTCAATTTGAAAATTAAATATTGGTGAAGATCGCTCGGGGGAATCTAGCTCAATCAAATAAAGAGAAATTAGGAAAATAAATACAAAAGTATACTTGTGTCCCATTTAGAGGTGCCACCATTGGGATCTCGAGAACTATAAGAGATACGATGTCGGTTAAATGGAACTTTTTGTGCGCCTTTGGGAGACCATCTCAGATTTTTTTTTCCAAAAATTCTCATAGGGCACTAGATAATGAAAAACTGAATATTGTTGATTTTTTCTTTTTCAAATAACTAACCAGTGGCGTACGAAACAAATTTTTATATCCTTAAATTTTCGAGATATAACACAAACTTATATTTTTTTAAATGGAACCCATATCTGATCATAGTCTCAAAAAAATAACTATTTTTTTCTCTTTTCAATGTTGTAAGGGTTAATGTTTTATATTTGTTTTGCCTTCAAAATTATAATTTTTTCCTTATTTTGTATTAAATTTACAATTATTTTGATAATATTGGTAGATTTCTATTTAGAAATACTCCTTGTATTTAAATAATTTGTTATATCTCGAAAATTTACGGATATAAAAATTTATTTCGTACGCCACTTATTAGTTAATAAAAATATCTATCTTTTATATTTGAAATGTTTTTCTCAATTACTAATAGTTTAGAAGTTATTTGAAAAAGAAAAAATCAATAATATTCAGTTTTTCGTCATTATCTAGTGCCCTTTCAGAATTTTTGGAAAAACAAAAGCACATCTGAGATGGCCTCCCAAACGCGCACAAAAAAATCCATTTAACCGTCATCGTATCTCTTATAGTTCTCGAGATCCCAATGGTGGCACCTCTAAATGGGACACCTGTATAATAAATAATGAATGTTAACAAAGAAATAAAATGACGTCACATTAATTTTTTCAAACTTTAATGGATCACCGGATTTTTATTAGTAGTCGTAATTTACTTATACTTTTAGATATTTACATGAAATTATAAAAAAATGGTGGAATCCCTCATTGTTATTCATTATGTCGCGTAATATTTTTTTAATATTCTGTATCGTAGATGTTGATCTCACTTTTGTTCTTAAACAGTTCACTTCGCTAATAATAATGGGTAAAGTGACCTTGATCAAATTTAGAAAAAAAATATATATAATTAATACAAATAAATATAACATACTCATATTTTTTATATTTGTTAAATATGAATAGAATTCGAGAAAAAGGGTATTAAAAATTCTGTGACGTCATATGTGCAAAGTTATGCAAGCAATGAGAGCAAAAGAGATAGGTACAAACCTATCTCTATTCGCGATTCAAGTTAAGCAAACTATCTGGTGGCTAAATTTTAAACTAAAAATGTGTCCAGAATCAAGTATTTCTCTGCTTCACAGAAGTTTTCTGCTGTTTGCAGTCCCATTTGGACCACTGTTCTTATTCTTTTTATAAATGATTTGCCTGAGCATATCAATTATACTAAATGTCTTTTATATGCTGACGACCTCAAATTATATAAAGAAATAAAAACTATAACGGATTGTATTCATGTACAAAAAGATATAGATGCTATTAGCAACTGGTGCAAGGATAATAGTCTAGAATTTAATGTTAAAAAATGTAAAATTTTATCTTTTTCACGCAAAAAGGATGTTACGGAATATAATTATAACATAAATTTATATATATTGGAACGTGTATATGAATTCAAAGATTTAGGTCTGATATTTCAAATTAATTTTAAATTTGAAAATCACTGTAAAGAGATTGTTAGCAAGGGATACAAAAATTTGGGTTTCATATTAAGAAATGCCAATAATTTAACTGTAGATACACTTATAGTTTTATTTAATTCGTTGGTTAGGTCAGTATTAGAGTATGGATGTATAATTTGGAATCCTATGACCCAAATTATGGAAAAACACATTGAAAGAGTTCAAATGAGATTTTTGAGATATTTATTTTATAAACAGTTCAATGTTGGACCAAAAAGGATCTCATATAGAGACCAATTAAATATATTTGAAATTAGAAGCCTGACACAAAGGCGTACAATGATCATTTTCACCTTTATATGGAATATAATTCACTCTAATATTGACTCGCCAACTTTATTAGAAGCGTGCCCTTTTTATGCACCATCTGTCGTATTAAGACCTAGAGAAAAAATATTTCATGTCGTCAATAACACTTGCTCGCCATTAAACCATGCATTTCATCTGGTGAATGAAATATGTTCTAAAACAGGAAACTTAGATGTGTTTTGTTCCAATAAAAACTGTATTCGTGCTCTTCTTTGATATGTTTTTAATTGAACTACTAATTTATTTTTTTAACATGTGTGTATTTGTATTTTATGTATATTTTATGTGTATTTGCATTATTGAATAAGGAACTGTAAATATGTAACTGGGATTTTTTCTGTATATTTGCAGTATAAATAAACTATTATTATTATTATTATTATTATCATTTAAATAATTTAAAATATCATTTTAACGTAAATTTCTTGTTTTTAAACTTCACCAAAAAGTATAAAATGCAGTATTAGTGACAGACCAAGAGCTCGTTCATCAGCGTTGTTACGTCACAACTAGGTTATATAATGGCGGGAAAAATTAATTTGAATCGCCCATAGTTATACAATCTTCTTAAATTACATAACTTAAACTATAAAAAAGGTAGTATTTTTCCAATTAATAATATGAGTTCTGAAAGATGTTTTAATAATCTTCTTTCTTTTTGTAGATTTTCCACCGATACCTTCATCTCTAACCTTATCCGAGCGTCGCCGTGGCAGAGTGCTACTAGTCCGTTGGTCGTCCCCATTGTCTCCCAAGAAGACTCTATTCGTGCTAGAAGAGCGCCATCATGCCGGTCGTCATTTTAGCGAGTCCCGACTTGGAGGGTGGACTGCGAGACACCGCACGATGAAGCACAGCGCCGTACTGCGGCAAGTAGTCAAACCTGGAAGGTGGTATCAGTTCCGGGTGGCGGCGGTGACGGAAAATGGAACTAGAGGGTGGAGTGAGGAGAGTGTTAAGTTTATAACAAGCTTAGGTAAGTGTAATAGATAATTTACCTACTAGGAAAAAGGCGCTGTTGAATTTCATATTACATCATAACCAAATACTCCAGTGGAACAGTCTGGCAGTCAGTGGTTTGATGATGGGAACGCCTTCTTAGAGTGTTGGCCAATAAAAGAGAGCTGGGTTCGTTAATGTCAACAAGCCCGAAAAAATCCGCGCGTTTTGAAAGTGTGTAATATATTTTATGCACGGACGTATCATAATTTGACAATTATACACGAATTTCTATGACATAAATGTCATTTTATAGCCCGCCGGGTTATAATGAAACGTCAAACCAAATTATAACCTACAATATAAACAATTTAAATAAGCAACATGAAAAGTTTTTATAACAAATCGAAAAATTTTATATTCTTTAATGAAAAATGAAAATTAATTTTGTGATATTTATATGGAAAGCACGGAGATACACAAAATAAAACTCAAATGACAGAACTAATAAACAAACAATAAACTATTGTTTTCCACTTTCATATCAACACTAGATACTGGATGTACGAGGACAAATTCTTTTCGATACAATTTTTCTAACACTCATAATTTGAAAATTTTAGTACCACGAGCGTAACTTGCTTTTATGGCCTTTGACGTGTTTTTATCCCTCGGCTTACGCCTCGGGGCTCAAAATCCTGCCGCAGGCCATAAAAGCCTCCTTACGCTCTTAATACATAAATAACTATTAGCATTTATAAAAAAATCTGATGTGGCCAACACAAAACCTCCCGCTATTTAATTTTTATTAATTTAAATACATACCTACGTATTTACTAACGCTGCAAACTGTTCCATTGCAAAAAAACTATTGCTTTATTTACTATTTTCTTTTTAAAATGTCACTATTATTAATTTGAAGTGATTAGTTTTTGACAGTGACATTTACTGTCAGTTACATTCATTTGATATATGAACTGTGTAACAAAGGAATTGTGTTTATCTTAGGCTTCGCGACTAATAAAAAAAATTATTTTTAAATTTGTCTGTAAAATATATAAAAAAAGTATTAATGTATTCCTGTAGAAAATTCAATAATCTTTTATTTTCATAAGACATAAAATGCGAAAAAATGGCATTTAATGGTATTTTTTGAAGAAAAACCATTATGAGCTTCAGGTAAAGTGCCATTTCCGGTTACCCGATTTACACCAAAATCTAATGGCTTCTTTTTATATTAGAATAGGATGGAAATACAAGGTTTCAGAATTTTCTGAATGATAATATTTGAGTTAGAGTGAAGACAAAATCCCTACACATACACACACACATACACACATACAGACATCATCGTGAAAATGTTAAAATTCTAGGGACCTTAAAACGTGGTCATTTACTAAAATCTCGATATGTGATTTTTAGCACGATCCCTATACCTCCCTTACCAAGGGTAGCGGGAGGTAAAAAGTGATAAAATATAGAAAAAAGAAATTTCCGTCAATAACACAGTTATATGGGAAGAAATAATTATGTATATAATTTATATAAAAACTCAATATAAGTTGAATCCCCAGAAATATCTTTGATTTTCATGATTTGGTAGGACCGCGCCCCCCTGCGGCACCCTCGAACATGACGGTGGGTCCTTTAAGACTTTGTGGGGATGGATCTCTTTGTGGAGAACTTCGCTGGACAACCCCAACATCAGATTTGCCTATCCAAAGGTTTAAGGTGTTCTGGAGTAGGAGATTACATGGAGCTACAGCTTTGGATAGCGTTTTGGTTCAGCATCAAACCGTTAGCAAGGTAGGGAAACATATTATTGTCTATATAAGCATGGCCAACTTAAACATCTTAAATGTCACTAAAATTACTCGGGTCAGGAGGTGGTCAGGAGTAAGTCAAGTGGCGCCACGGCACGGAGTATCACTGTACTGCCGCAGATAAATATTGAAATTTAATATTTAAATTTTGAAGTATTATATTTACTTGTAATAAACTGACAATACATTTCACATTTTGCACATCTAAACTTCATTGAGAGGGACAAAGGAGGATTAGGGATACCGACACTATCATCATAATTAAAATAAAATTAACTAGATGTCGCCACTATCCATACCAAATCTCTAAAAAACTCGCAACAAAATTTTATATGAGAAAACAAGATTTGAGACGGCAATAATGGACCTATTAAATTTTTATGACTCTGTGACGTCATTTTAGATGTGCCATCTAGCGATTTTTTTCTGAATCGCTAGGTAGGTGACACCATGTTGCCAAATAACGAAAGATAAATCAAATAAATTTATACTTGTTAAAAATTATGAAGAAAATGACAAAAAATATATGTGTTACAAACAGAAATATATCTAATAAAAAAAATATATATGTTATGTAAAATGTATGTTTAACTAGAGATTATAATATCAGTTCTTTAAAAAAAATCATTTGACAACTATGCTATTTACTGTCACTTTTCGATTGTTCTGGTATACGGGACAAAACAATTTTTATCATAAAAAGCAAAGCATAATAAGTTCTCAAGTTTGAAGTACAGATATGCAGGAACATATAAGAACAAGAAAATAATTTCGTAAATATTGTACAGTATGTAATACATACATCATCACAATTGTTGGCGTACCACATATTCCCTAAGGATCTGAATAAGACAAAGCATTGGGGTAACGAATTGATAATTGATACAGAATTATTGAAAAAAACTTTATAAATATCTTATGTGGTTTTGCACATTTCTTTTGACTACGATAACAGTTGGCTTTAACGCACACAACTGTATCGCTTTCTTCTAATATTTTGATATCGTGTATATAACCTTCTTTAGCTTATATCTTCTTTTCTGATTTCCATTTGTTCTTCCTCTCTTTTTGAAGTATTCATCGCAAGTACTATACCTAAATTGAGTCAGTTTTATTAAATTTATTGTACATGTATTTGCTGCCATTTTTTAAATTCAAATGTTTTACACTTTGTCACCCACCTGCGCTAAAATTCAACTGCGCACTATGCACATCTCACTTTTATTAATATCTCTCTCTTTTAATTTAATAGGTCCATAAGCGTAGCGCAATGAAATGAAGTTGGCCATGCTCCTACAAAGCCTAAAATTTAAGGTCTAATATTCTAATAATAAAATGACAGATTAAATGCTGATAAAATATATATTTTTTTCAATAAATACAATACAATATGTGCGAGTATATAAGTACATAGAATATATAGATACAAATTCCAATAGTCATGTCCAAAATACAGTGGCATAAGTCATATCGATTAAATAACCCAACGCAATAATATATACAAACTTTTCTACTGATATTCTACAAATATAAAGAACAAGAAGTATAGTAAAAAATGTACAAAAAAATATAGAATAGTATAAGAAAGAAAATAGGAAAAAAGTATATTTGAGGAGAAAGAGCATATTTTCAAAGTTTAGTATTTAGAATGACGTAAATCCCTTTTAAACATAGTTCTCGTCACCAAAAATCGAGGGACGGACATAAACAGCTTAACCGCCCATCACTTAAGTTCACAAAGAAACCTAAAACTTCTGCCCAGCATAAATAATAAGACTGAATACTGTCACTGTTTTGCACACATCACTATATAACAATTTGCGGTGTACCGTATTAAACTATTCCATTTTAGTTTTATAGGATAGAGGATGTTAAGCTGTTTATGACTGTCCCTCGATTTTTTGTGACGAGAACTGCAACTAACAACTATGAAAACAGAAAAGGAGCTAAAGCGACCCAAGTAAAATAAACAAAGTTTTATGCAAAACCGAAATATGATCATAACTTGCGGACACTCATGTGACGAAGCGAATTAGCCAATCAGAACTTGGGGAGAAACTGTCACATCGAAGGTCAGAGAGCTGGGAAGCTTTCCAAATTCAAGAGTACCGTAATTTAAGAGTGTAGTGTGTTTTGGAAGAATGAGCTTTGTAAGTACAGCATTAATGTCAAACCCCCTCTGAGAGTAAGGTTATTAGTTTTGGAACGATTATGAGTACCAAGTTCGGATTGGCTAATTCGCTTCGTCACGTGAGTGTCCGCATGCTATACTGGTCCGTTTTGTAAAACGCACTTTTTAATTTTTTCGTTTATGTGTTTGTTCGCATTGTTACATACATATTGTGTAGGTAACAAGGAATGTTTTATTCGAAGAACAAGAAGAAAACTGTGATTATGTTAAAGAAGAACTACAGCTAAAAAAACCTTTACAATACTCACCGTTAAATAAATATGGACTGTTGAGATATTTTTCAATCGAACTTGAGTCGGAATATTAAAATTCGGGATCAGTGTTTAGCTCCAGTTCAGGTTCATTTTCCGTTCGAAACGTAATCGTAATACAAGCGATCATTGACGCATTCTGCCTAGGTTGACTGTTAGTGAAAATTGTGTTCATGTTCTTGTCTTGCCTTACATTATAAATTCCGGCCATTTTTAATTATTTCTATATAAAGATTGTCATTCAAAAAACACCAATTCAAATTTCATTAGGCCGAAAGAACCTGAACCCGGAACAAAACCGCAAAATGTTTGAACCAGAATCTCACCCGAACCCATCTGTCAAAAAACAAATTAACCTGAACCTGAACCGAACCCAGTTTTCGGCGGGTTTGATGCGCTGATTAAAATATTTAGTACCAGTGACAAAGTTTGGTAATACTGATTTAAATTATTTACTTAATGCGTGTAAAAATGGTTATAGTGACTGTATACACATAGTGTGGCCAATAGGGGGATCGATTTTGATTGGTCAGCGCGAATTTGCCTAAATATGGCGGATATTATGCCGACAAAGTGACATTTTCAGATTTGTTACGTGAATTGAAGGTAATTATATTATATTTATATTTTAGATAGTGCAAATAATTAAATTACACGTGTATTTGTTATATTACAATATATACATATTTTTAACATCACATCTTTTTTAGGTTAACTGTCAAAATTACCAAAAATGTCTAATATTAAGGTATATATTTTAGATGCCTGGTTGCGTGGCGGTTGGTTGTGAAAACAGTTCTTCAAAAGGTTTTAAAATGAAAATAAATATTTTGTTTCCATTTAATATGCTCTTTCATTAATTGTTTATCGAATTTTATTTAGTTATCACATCATATGAATTCAAATTTCCTGCGCATTTTGCCTAAATATGGCGGCGGTTGGCCACACTATGTATATACAGTCACTATAAAAATGGTCAGCTCTCAAGCACCACCTACTATTTTCTTACGTGAAATAAACTATAATTAGGATCACAAAAATTATATAGAACAATTATTGTACCCAACAGCATTAGAAGAAAATTGAAATAAGAGTTTTATATAAAACCAAAAATTTAAAAAACGGATGTATTGCACTTTGCAAGAAAAATCACATTTGGTGCAAAATTATTTAAATCGTATAAAACTTTTAAGATAACAACAACAGACAAAAATTGCAAATTTTAGGCATATTTAATCAAAATTTTCATCATCTTACGGTCCGCATTCGCACGCCACCGTTACCGTAAAGGTCTCCCATACCCACTGCTTCCTCAGCGCCTCTGGCAGTGGTGGATTGCTCACCTGGTCTGGTTCCCTCTCTGGTGGGGGGCCCACCGCATCCTTCCTGCGGAGCACCCTCACGTGGTAAGGCCTGGGCCGGCAATGGAAAGTGCCCAAAGTTCCACAAGCGTCAGGGTCGCAGACAGCAGTGGGAAGGTATCTGGGATGATAGGCGCGACCTAGGTCCATCAGACGGTAGTGGGACCCGCAGGAACAGGGGAGGGGGATGGATGAAGTGTGGAAGTAGGGGATGATGCCTTGTTTGCTGGAGTCCAGCTGCATTAACTTCTAGAACGAAAGAAATGTGTTAACTTGTTTTGGACTTTATCGAAATTGTTTTAGTTTGGGCTGTGTTACACACAACACGCAATGCTTCTTTTGTTCCAAGAATATGTACGTATATTTTTCCTTGAGTAAAGCCTGAATGACCAGAAAGAACGACTGTCTTTTAAAAAGTTCGCGGCCTAACCAATAGATGGCAGTAATGTATATAGTTAAAATTTTGGGGATTACGGCTCAATCGAATTAAAGGAAAATAGTAAAAAAATACGAATGTATATGCTGAGTAACGAATATTAATAAAAAAAATGAAATGGTATAATTGAGATATATCGAAAATAAAGGGTTTTTTGTTATAACGCTTCGATACTAATATGAAAATATTTTAATTGGCGACCGAGAAACCGCCTATACATGCATTACAAATAGCGTGTTAGGAGGTGGGATTACTACCAATGGAAGTTAAGAAATTCAAATTCGAAAGGAGGGGCTAACATTCCTGTACTACAGTTTCCAAACAGTTTTTATATTAACACAAATTTCTTGCATTAAACTTAATAATTTAAATACTGTAATTATAAAGTATGTATACTTATACAGTGTTATAATATTCATTTATTTTTATGTAAATATAACTTAAAATAGCATATATTTCAAGAACATTTAGGTCCATGATGAAAACAGTTTGATATAAAAACACATAAATGTGACGTCACGTCAATCTTTTCAAAATTCGGGAGACCATAACTCGCTTATTAATAGGATTTTTTTCACCGGATTTTCATCAATAGTCTTAGTTTTCCTAATATTTTCAGATGAAATTATAAAAAAAAATTGTGTAATCCCCCATTGTGGCAAAATAATGACGTTGACACTTTCGCCTCGAGTCGTACACTTGCAAGCGAATATTTTGAGAAACGCACGATACCAAATTTTCGCTTCGTGGTGAAAAGCGAAAACAATTGCTTCATTTGATAGAATTCTAAAGTGCGTGCTGTCACTACAGCTTAGAAATAATGGACGTCCAAAAAGTATACTTACGTCATATGCCAAACTAGCCAATCCAGAATTTGGCTTCCTCTTAAGTTGTATTTCATTTGTGTCTATCATCTTCAAAAGTTCTTTGCCTTCTTTGGCAAAATCGCATTGTCCATCGGTAGTATTACAGTCATAGTCTTCAGATAGTTTCTGTTCTTTGGTATCAGATACATCGTATATGTTTCTTGAGCTATCCCACTGGGCTATTTCTTGCCAACGAGGGTTGCGAAGGCTCACCACGAACGAGAAGGTTAGGAGAAGACATGATATCAGCAACAGCTACGAAAAAATAGATATTTTTATGTTTGTAACTCTTACGACTATGCATTTCAAACGATATCGTCCAAAATCAGATGTCGTACCTATCTACACGTTCAAGGACATATTTTGCTACCTTTTCTACTAGGTAAAAAAAAAATACGAGCATAAATCCTATTTTTTGTTTAGTAACAAAAAAAATTTGATGTGGCCAGTACGTTACCTTCTGGCAATTCTATGTATTTTGTACAAATCTCATATCAAAAGTTCCTTGAATAAGATTCTATATATCCAGTAAAATTGTAACACGAACATATACTATTTTCTGCAAACTCCATACCGACTCTTATTTGGAAAAGATTCTATAAATCCATTATAATTATAATACGAATATACACTATGTAAATTGCGCTTGACACTGACATCTGTCAAGTAGAATTATTTGAATATATCAGCTGTTTTCATGATTATAGCAAAGTTGGCTGATTTATGAAAGTTTTTATAATTCTTTAACTCTACAATATGAAGGAAAATGTATAATCAAACCGTATAGACAATAAGATATTCTTTCATATTAATAATCACATAAATTGTCAAAAAATGATATTTAACTGCGTTTTTTCAAGAAAAACTGTTAAGAACTTCAAATAAGGGAATTTCCGGTTGATCAATGGGGTATTCCACTCAATTTTTTTTTTATTATTTTAAATAAAACTTCATTCAGTTTTGAAGCAATTCATAGTATTAAAAAATCTTAATTGTTCCCAGTTTAATAGTATTTTATTTTCGAGAAATCAGTGTAACGTCACATTTCCCCTATACTTGTCTTTCTCACACACACTGCTCTGAGTACGCTACGAGAGAAAGATAACAATTGTATGATGTCAATTTTCCCTTTTAGCAAATGTGAAATATCTCGTAAAGTAATAATTTAAAAAATGTTTTCATTGTTTTAACTATTATTTATTGAGCCATACTTTAAGTTAAATTGAAATTTTTCTTATTTTTTGTTATGGTGGAATACCCCATATTATGACCAAAATCTAATCAGCTCTTCATATGGTTAAAGAAGAGAAATACGAAAAAATTATACTTTTTTGAATTGTAGTATTGGAGTTATCGCCACACATACATATACAGACATAATCGTAAAACTAGTAAAATCGTATTCTAGGGACCCTAAAACGTGCTTATTTATTAAAAACACCGCCGAATGCTTTGACCAAAGACAATATCTTCTTTACCTAAAGGTGACGGAAGGTAAAAAGTTGTATGTACATTTTCTCAATAATAGTGTTTATCTGCATATTCTTGTGGATTGTTGTAACGCCTTATTGTATAGGCAATTTAATATAAATTACCTTGAAGTATATTATGTTGCATAACAAGCAAGTATTGATTCAAAATCATCAAAATCTCTAATTTCAATTTTCAACCATTAATGATTTAAGTTACATATAAATGAACAAAATCTGCGCTTCTGCATAAAATAAATCTAAGTAACTATTAAGTAAATTTTGTAAGAAATATGAGAATTTAAATTGTATAACCGGTTTTAATTATTATATATTATAATTTCCTTGCTAGGTTTTTCATACAGAAAAGAAATTAATATTAACCAATTACCACAATTTGTTGGATTAAGAATAATAAGTAATTTCTTACCTTCCTGGACTTCTGTTTCACAGCCATGTTGTCTTCGAACCCCTTCTTGCTACTGTGCAGATCTGAATTTTACCCTTTGCTTTTATACTGACATTAGACAAAGACTCCATTAAGATTTTTTGTGTCTGAAGTTTCAATTAACGTATGTTTTACCTGAAAACTGAAACTATTCTGCACCAGAAGTACAAATAATAGGTACATTAGCGCTCTTAACAGATTATAGAAGAAAGGTGTAAGACGATACTTGTTTTCGCGATATAAATACGTAATAAACTGCTCGATATTTTAAGATTTCACGCACAGTAACAAATATTAAAGATCCCTAGTATAAAAAATATGATGTGACAAAGACGAAACCTCCCGCTATTTAATTTTTATTAATTTAAATACATACCTGTGTATTTACTAATGCTTCAAACTATACAGAGAATTTATTTTAAAATGCAACATTATAGTTGATCACTTCCATGGTTACTCACTATTATCAAAAAATGACAGCAATGTACTATTTGTCCATTTTAAAATGCAACATTATAAATAGTATTGCAGCACAGGAATACCTTCATAACACATCACAAATGGTGTCAATTCTTATTTTAACCGACTAGAATATTTCCTCAGAGTGATTGGGGGTATTTTTTTTTAACATTTATTACATGAAAGTTATGAATTTTTATAAGCTAAAGTTTGTTAAGATGTACAACATTCATGTTTTGATTATTTGTTAATCGTATGTAGGCTAATTTATTGGAAATTAGTTTTGATAATACAAAACTGCAAATTTTGTATGTTGCATTTTAAAATGGACAAATATTACATTGCTGTAATTTTTTGACAATAGTGAGTAACCATGGAAGTGATTCGTCATATGTTGCATGTTAAAATAAATTCCCTGTATTATATTCCATTGCATTAACTATTGTTTCATTTACTATTTTCTTTTTAAAATGTCACCGTTATTAATTTGAAGTAATTAGTTTTTTGACAGTGATATTTACCTGTCAGTTCATACATTTGAAATATGAACTGTGTAACAAAGGAATTGTGTTTATCTTTAGCTTCGGGATTTATAAAAAAGATTATTTTTGAAATTTATCTGTAAAATATACAGAAAAAATATTAATGTATATCTGTAGAAAATTCAATAATCTTTAGTTTTCATAATAACATAAAATGCGAAAAAATGACATTTAATGGTATTTTTTGAAGAAAAACTATTATGAGCTTCAAGTCAAGTACCATTTCCAGTATCCGATTTACTCCAAAATCTAATAGTTTCTTTCCGTATTAGAATAGGGTCGAAATACAAGGTTTTAGAATTTTCTGAGACAAAATCCATACACATACAGACATCATCGTAAAAAATGTTAAAATCGAATTCTAGGGACCTTGAATCGTGCTTATTCACTAAAATCTGGATATGCGATTTTTAGTATGAATCCAATGCCTCTCTTAGCGACTAAATGTTCACAAATGCATAGTTAAAATACTAATATATTTATATTTTAGGACCAGACCAAATTCGAACTAAAAAAGCTTCAAGCAAATTCTTTATACTTTCTCCAAGTACAAGCTTTGGCACAATATGGCAAAGAAAGATTAAAGGGCGAAAAAGCAGCTTTAGTTTTGAATACAACAAACTATACAAATGGTAAGTAAATAATGTTTTACTCATATACCTATTAAATAATATATTGCGGATCCTTTGCTTTTCTTGAAGGAAACACTGTGAAATGGAAATATCATTTCTGCATAAGTCTATCTCACACAAACACTCAACCGCGAATTATGCGCATGCTTGGAAACCTTGACTACTATTGGCTAACGAGGAAATCATGATCACTTTTTGCGAATCACAGAGTTCTGTTTATTAACGACTAGCGCGAGAAATTTTTAATTTAAATTTGAGAAATTAAACAATGTACCTACTATTTATTTTGTATGCAAATTCTTGAATATAAATATTAGTAATAATAAAAAAACATAGACATATTGTAGTGCTAAATTTGAATTAAATAATTTACTTTGTTGTACTGTAAAAATAATAGGAATACAATCTGGTCAGGATTAATTTATTTAGGTGACAATAAATTACTGTATGAAACACAAAGCAAATACTTTCGAAGCGCAACTACAAACAGAAATGAAATCAAACGTCAAAGTCAAACCATGTGCTCTCTGCATCACCAGGGCAGCGTTCCAAAACTAAGAATACCGAGTTTTGGCGTAGAGTATGATGTGTTGTGTTTTGGAACGAATGAGAGTTTTGTTGAAGTAAAAAATTGAAACTAAATTAAAAATAATTTTATAAAACTAACAAAATTACTTATAATTACAACATTAATGTCAAGCCCGTAATAAAAGCGCTTTTATGGAGCACTCTCCTCTATATAATGTGAAAGTACGCTCCATAAAATCGCTTTTATTATAAAAGTATGCTCGTAATACACACCAACGTATTTACTTATGTTTATTTTCAACCAAAAGCATGTTTTCTTCCTCAAGAAGGCAAATTACTTTCATATGTAGAGAATCGTGAGCATCTATGTTTGAAAATATTGTGGAGTAATTTCTATACCCTCCTCGTTAGTAAAGTAGAACATCACTTTGGAGTAAATTCTGGCTGTTATTAAGGTTATTAGTTTTGAAACGACTTTGAATAATTTCGTACTCTAAGAGTAGGATTTTGGAACGCAGCCCAGCCAGCGACGCTCTCAGCGTTAGCCAATAGTAGTCAAGACTTCCGAGCATGCGCATAATTGCCTGTTGGGTGTTTGTGAGAGATAGACTTATGCAGAAATGATATTTCCATTTCACAGTGTTTCCTTCACCTACTCTTATGGGAAAGATACGAGCATTAGCAATATATTAGTTAATAGGTATATGGTTTTACTACACCATTTAGTCAAAATTTAAGTAAAGGTACTTAATTTTCTAAGCAAATAAGAAAGTTCTAAATGTCGAACTTAATTTGCCTACTCAAGGTGTCGAGAAGAGGGATAATTCATGTTCACAATTCTCTTGATTTTAACATTTATTTGGACGTTTCGGTGGTCCAAAAACCTCCATCTTCAGCATTTTACATTATTGTTTATAAACATTATTTTTATTTTCTGTATCATGTTGTTATTTTTTTATCAATAAATACTTTATATCAAATTTACGGGGTTTTGTAAAAGAACACATCTTACCAAAAAACATCAAATGTAAAAACTAAGGTAAGTTTTTGTAAAAATATTTATTGATAAAAAAATAACAACATGATACGGAAGATGGAGGTTTTTGGACCTCCGAAACGTCCAAACAAATGTTAAAATCAAGAGAATTGTAAACATGAATTATCCCTTTTCTCGACACCTTGAGTAGGCGAATTAACTTCGACATTTAGAATCTTCATACAAGGTACCAGAAATTAGAAAAAACAAATAAGAAAGTGAAAAATGTACATTAATTAATAAGTATTAATGAAAAAAAATTAGTGGATATAATATATTTCAATATTTTTCAAATTGTTTTTTACATGATCAACGTTGATATCTAATAAATATTTTTTTAAAAGTCATATGGCCGTATTCACCAACATCAAATAAATCTTCGAATAGTTTATTCATTGAATAAGAGTAAAATATCGCATCGATACCATAACACAAACGAAGGTATTTATTCTAGATGTCATATTTTGATGCGATATTTTTCTTATTCAATGAATAAGCTATTCGAAGATTTATTTGATGTTGGTGAATACCAGTGACCTCTATATACAAAATGGACTGGCGACTTGTATCTCTTTACAACGGCGCGAGCTGTATCCATTCAACTGTCATGGTGGGGTGGCTATCTCTTTCTAACAGTGAGAAGTACGCATGCGTCAGCTAGTACCAGTACGACGAATTAACGATGAACATGAAGAAGAAAGCTTAAATACATTTTCGCATATCTGCTTGGTCCAACTATACACGAAAGTTAGAGAGAGATAGACACCCCACCAGTCAGGCGGATGGTATTCTCAGTGGATACACGGAAGTTATTCAAGCCGCCGGTCCATTTTGTATATAGAGGTCACTGGTGAATACGGGCAATAGACTTTTATTTTTGTTGAAATTTACAAATGCATTCAGTTACAGAAATTCCCAACTCTGCAGCATTGACAGACAGCAAAGAAAATAAAAATGTTTCAAAAGTTGAAGGACTGCACGTGCAAAAAGTATATTGGAATAGAGATAAATTGCAAGCAAGAGTTGTGTGGCGAAGAAAGAAGAATTCTACTGCTAAATATACAGTAACTTGGTGGGCTGGACCTTGCTCGAATTCAAATAAAAATGTATCATCACATTTACAAATGGCTGTCACTACAAAAGTAAATATATAAAAAGATATCATTTCCCACAAAATTTAAGTCAAAATAATTTTAAACAAATATTTCCAAAAATATACGACTATTAGCATTTGTTCATAGTTCTTTTTACTTATCAATTTAATTTTCTTTTTTATTTTTTAAAACAAATTGACCCAGGTAAGCAAATAAAAATAAATTTCATATTCGAAAGATAAAAGTCGTAAAATTTAATATTCTACATCCTTATGTCACTTGAAAAAAATACATATTTGATTTGAAATTACTGTTATGGTAAAACAATTTATGCAGAGGAGTTATGTCATAAAAGCATTACAATATGAAAAAGAAGTGTAATAATAATCGCGTGATGTTTATGTTTAAACAAACGAAGAAAATAAATACTATATTTTGCATAATATAAGAAAAGTACATTTTAATTAAATTGACAATTATTTGAAATTCGAATATAATGTTTTTAATGCATTTTTAATAATTTTAAATATTTGTAGTTCATTTTTTCATATTGGCACTATTGGATTTCAATATTTTTACGTTTACATGACATGTATCTTGTTGACCGGCATTTGGTGTTCTCTCAATCATTTTTATCTTTTCGTATGATAACATTTGTTTACGTTGTTCGTTGTTTTTTTCTTAGATTTCATCACTGTTGCTTTGTTGCGTATCAAATTTGTATTTTTCTCTACAAAAAGTAACTGATTTTCCAATTGTGCTTCGTTGTTAAAATTAAATTAGTATACCATGTAAACATAATAATTCCGTGACGTCATTACCTAGCTACAAACTTTAATAACGTGACTACTTTGCATTTTTTTTACTATAGAACAAGTTCATATCCATATATTTTGTGAAAAATTAAATGTTATATCAAATTGTAAATTAAGGTGTTAAACTACTCGAAATCTCAATCAAATAGCATTTATTCTTACAAAACCGACGTTTTGGTACATTCTTGCACCAACATAGTATACAGTTTGTCCCATTTAGAAGTGCCACCATTGGGATCTCGAGAACTATAAGAGATACGATGTCGGTTAAATGGAACTTTTTGTGCGCCTTTGGGAGGCCATCTCAGATGTGCTTTTGTTTTTCCAAAAATTCTCATAGGGCCCTAGATAATGACGAAAAACTGAATATTGTTGATTTTTTCTTTTTCAAATAACTTCTAAACTGTTATTAATTGAGAAAAACGTTTCAAATATAGAAGATAGATATTTTTATTAATTAACCAGTGGCGTACGAAATAAATTTTTATATCCATAAATTTTTGAGATATAACACAAACTTATATTTTTTTAAATGGAACCCATATCTGATTTTAGTCTCAAAGAAATAACTATTTTTTTCTCTTTTCAATGATGTAAGGGTTATTATGTTTTATATTTGTTTTGCCTTCAAAATTATTATTTTTTTCTTTATTTTGTATTAAATTTACAATTATTTTGAAAATATTAGTAGATTTCTATTTAGAAACACTCCTTGTATTTAAATAATTTATTTCGTTAGAAAATTTTGCTCAAAATTCGATCAAATTAATTTTTATAATATTTGTGTCAGGTCGCCCTTAGCACATTATAGTGTAATTTGTAATTATGAGTCTAGAATAAAAATATTAAGTAATAAAGGCATAAAATAAATTATATCGATCAATTACAATATAATTAATAAAAATAATAATTTTTTTTAGAAATAATAAGAAAATTCACAAAAATAAAGAAAAAAAATAAATTTTAGGAGCAAAACAAATATAAAACATAATAACCCTTACATCATTGAAAAGAGAAAAAAAATATTATTTTTTTGAGACTAAAATAAGATATGGGTTCCATTTAAAATAATATAAGTTTGTGTTATATCTCGAAAATTTACGGATATAAAAATTTATTTCGTACGCCACTGGTTAGTTAATAAAAATATCTATCTTTTATATTTGAAACGTTTTTCTCAATTACTAACAGTTTAGAAGTTATTTGAAAAATTAAAAATCAACAATATTCAGTTTTTCGCCATTATCTAGTGCCCTATGAGAATTTTTGGAAAAACAAAAGCACATTTGAGATGGCCTCCCAAACGCGCACAAAAAGTTCCATTTAACCGTCATCGTATCTCTTATAGTTCTCGAGAACCCAATGGTGGCACTTCTAAATGGGACACACTGTATAAATTTATAAAAAGCGAATACACTTCAATTTTCTCTCAAATTCACTCAAAAAACCGAGACGTCGGTGTTGTAAGAATAAATGCTATTTGACCGAGATTTCGATTGTTAATACCTTATCCATATCACATTCGAGAAATTTGCCCACATGTAAATCTATTTTTCTTTCAGTCCACACAATACGACATATACGATTTGGATTTCTTGTGCAAATATAGGGTAAGTGTACGGGAAGTGACGTCAGAAGGTATGAAAACGTTTTACGAATCATCGACTGTATTTACAACTCCTTCCTGTAGCGAAATAATAAAATCTGCACACAAATATAAACCTGATTGTTCTATTTATGGTAATTAATTTTAAAAACGGTTATGAGTATTATATTTCTTAATATTCGTTTTGTTGTATTATGTTAACTTATTTTTAGCGAAATAATTACAATTATGATACTTATTTTGTACGCATAGATATAGTTTTTGATAATAAATATTTTTATTACATTTTTAACAAGTTTATTATTTCCACCTTTGCAGTAACTGCAGATTTATCGAAAATGGCCGACTTGAGAACTTTTGTTCCAAAATAATGTCAAAATTATATTTTTCGTATTTTTTTACAGTAATGTACTATTTTAATATACTCAAAATAGTACATTAATGGGTTACTTTACAACATAGCAACCGTTACTGTATAGCAACGGTTTTGTCATTATTATTTGCATATTCTATTTTAATTATTTGTACAATATGTAATCTTAATTATATAGTCATAATTTTCTCAAGAACTATAGGTAAATAAAATAAATTATTTGTTAATACTTATTTAGAATTAAATAATAAATGGATTTTGTAAAAAAAATTGCCAAGAATAAATTTTAATTTTTATTCATTATCTCTAAAACTAAAATAAAGAAAAGTTTCAAGAAGACTATTATTTTAATTACAAATCTTTTTTATTATGACAAACATTCGAAATCTTTTTAATTTAGCCAGAAAATGGATTTTCTCAAAATTATTAATACCAAAACAGTACTGCTGCTGTACTCTATGATGAAATTTGTGAACTATACTTTTATGTTATGTTGTATGAAATTACGTTGATGTATCATGTAAATGGGAGAAAATCAATAATTCGATTGATCAATTGACCAATCAAATTTCAAGAAATTTATATGGGATCTAGGCGGCAAGAAAAATGAATTAAACAAATGTTATTTGATTGTCGATCAAATTATGAATAGAAAATATGTTAAATTATTTATTTTAAACAAATTAATTGTTGTAATATTGTTTTAAGCACGATTTTATGGTTATTATACTGTAAAATAATCATTTATTGCTCATTTTACTGTAGTTAGTTATATTTGCAACCACTGTTTTACGAGATGTCGCTACCTGTTTAACAGACAACTTTAACCTTCATGAAAACCAGGACCGTAATTAAAAATTATTGTTGTTAAAAATCTTTTAACAGCTTTTTGGGCTAAAATTTGTATTTATTTCAACAAAGATAAAATAATAGTTTATAACTAATACAAAATAAATAATCAAACATGTATCTTGAGGATGATATACTGAAATATTGGCTAGAACAAAATGTCCTGAATACGTTTTGTGTGATAGTAACAAATTATTTGTGGAATGTAAAATATGGTAGGCGCTGGTGCTTAAATACCAAATAATAAATATTGGTATTTCTTCAAAATATGACTATGTACTATTATTTTTCAATTAAATATTGATATTATTTCATTTATAGAGGTTTAATAAATATAATATTGTAAATATTATTCATTTTTTATTTCATAAATATCATATTTTGAATAGCATTAACATAGTGGAGAGAAAAGAACTATTTAATTGTACATAATTACTGATTGTAGACATTGTATTAATAATATAGTTTGCAGTAATAAACAAATAATACAAAATATATTACAAAAAATTATGTATAACATTGACATGTTGTGTGTAAGAAAGTATGTTGATGTATCGTGTAAATGGGAGAAAATCGATAATATCGATTGATCAATTGACCAATCAAATTTCAAGAAATTTATATGAGATCTAGGCGGCAAGAAAAATGAATTAAATAAATCTTATTTTATTATCGATCAAATTATGAATAAAAAAAATATTAACTATTATTTATTTATTAACTTATTTATTTTAAACAAATTAATTGTTGTAATGTTGATTTAAGCACGATTTTATGGTTATTATACTGTAAAATAATCATTTATTGTTCATTTTATTGTAGTTAGTTATATTTGCAACCACTGTTTTACAAGATGTCGCTACCTGTTTAACAGACAACTTTAACCTTCATGAAAACCAGGACCGTAATTAAAAATTATTGTTGTTAAAAAACTTTTAACAGCTTTTTGGGCTACAATTTGTATTTATTTCAATAAAGATAAAACAATAGTTTATAACTAATACAAAATAAATAATCAAACATGTATTTTGAGGATGATATACTGAAATATTGGCTAGTATAAAATGTCCTGAATACGTTTTGTGTGATAGTAACAAATTATTTGTGGAATGTAAAATATGGTAGGCGCTGGCGCCTAAATACCAAATAATAAATATTGGTATTTCTTCAAAATATGACTATGTACTATTATTTTTCAATTAAATATTAATATTATTTCAATTATAGAGGTTTAATAAATATAATATTGTAAATATTATTCATTTTTTATTTCATAAATATCATATTTTGAATAGCATTAACATAGTGGAGAAAAAAAAACTATTTAATTGTACATAATTACTGATTGTAGACATTGTATTAATAATATAGTTTGCAGTAATAAACAAATAATACAAAATATATTACAAAAAATTATATATAACATTGACATGTTGTGTGTAAGAAAGTACGTTGATGTATCGTGTAAATGGGAGAAAATCGATAATATTGATTGATCAATTGACCAATCAAATTTCAAGAAATTTATATGAGATCTAGGCGGCAAGAAAAATGAATTAAACAAATGCCATTTTATTATCGATCAAATTTTGAATAAAAAAATATTAACTTATTTATTTTAAACAAATTAATTGTTGTAATATTGTTTTAAGCACGATTTTATGGTTATTATACTGTAAAATAATCATTTATTGCTCATTTTATTGTAGTTAGTTATATTTGCAACCACTGTTTTACGAGATGTCGCTACCTGTTTAACAGACAACTTTAACCTTCATGAAAACCAGGACTGTAATTAAAAATTATTGTTGTTAAAAAACTTTTAACAGCTTTTTGGGCTAAAATTTGTATTTATTTCAACAAAGATAAAATAATAGTTTATAACTAATACAAAATAAATAATCAAACATGTATCTTGAGGATGATATACTGAAATATTGGCTAGAACAAAATGTCCTGAATACGTTTTGTGTGATAGTAACAAATTATTTGTGGAATGTAAAATATGGTAGGCGCTGGCGCCTAAATACCAAATAATAAATATTGGTATTTCTTCAAAATATGACTATGTACTATTATTTTTCAATTAAATATTGATATTATTTCATTTATAGAGGTTTAATAAATATAATATTGTAAATATTATTCATTTTTTATTTCATAAATATCATATTTTGAATAGCATTAACATAGTGGAGAGAAAAGAACTATTTAATTGTACATAATTACTGATTGTAGACATTGTATTAATAATATAGTTTGCAGTAATAAACAAATAATACAAAATATATTACAAAAAATTATGTATAACATTGACATGTTGTGTGTAAGAAAGTACGTTGATGTATCGTGTAAATGGGAGAAAATCGATAATATCGATTGATCAATTGACCAATCAAATTTCAAGAAATTTATATGAGATCTAGGCGGCAAGAAAAATGAATTAAATAAATCCTATTTTATTATCGATCAAATTATGAATAAAAAAATATATTAACTTATTTATTTTAAACAAATTAATTGTTGTAATATTGTTTTAAGCACGATTTTATGGTTATTATACTGTAAAATAATCATTTATTGCTCATTTTACTGTAGTTAGTTATATTTGCAACCACTGTTTTACGAGATGTCGCTACCTGTTTAACAAACAACTTTAACCTTCATGGAAAACAGGACCGTAATTAAAAATTATTGTTGTTAAAAAACTTTTAACAGCTTTTTGGGCTACAATTTGTATTTATTTCAACAAAGATAAAACAATAGTTTATAACTAATACAAAATAAATAATCAAACATGTATTTTGAGGATGATATACTGAAATATTGGCTATTACAAAATGTCCTGAATACGTTTTGTGTGATAGTAACAAATTATTTGTGGAATGTAAAATATGGTAGGCGCTGGCGCTTAAATACCAAATAATAAATATTGGTATTTCTTCAAAATATGACTATATACTATTATTTTTCTATTAAATATTGATATTATTTCAATTATACAGGTTTAATAAATATAATATTGTACATATTATCCATTTTTTATTTAATAAATATCATATTTTGTATAGCATTAACATAGTGGAGAGAAAAGAACTATTTAATTGTACATAATGTTTTAAAAACAATAATTATAAACTATAACTGATTGAAGACATTGTATTAATAATATAGTTTGCAGTAATAAACAAATAATACAAAATATATTACAAAAATTTATGTATAACATTGACATGACACTTATAATATTTTATCTTTAATTTTCTTCGCTAAATATTTATAAAAAGTTAATGTGTTATATATCAGAATAATCAGCATAAAATTCTGAGTATAAAAATATAAAATTTATAAATTATAACTACAACATATAGCTAATACCTTATACATTTCGTTTGACACACAGAGATTTTTTCATTTACAATTTTCAGTACAACATTTTTATTAAAAGTTAATAAATTATGCATCAATATATTCAGCGTGAAGCACTGAATAAAATGACATTAAACATTTATACTAAAATAATAAATTAAAACTAAAATTAGTTGTCTAATCTATGGTCAAAGTTTTTCATCATATTTTGTTCTCTGATGTCATTTATTTGTAGTTTGTCTTCTTTGATTTGTTCCCCAGTTTTTGTCTACATAAAAATCAACCCCTAGAGTTTCGTCCATCAATATTTCATCCCCTCAATAACAGTATTCTTCGCTGGAGAACTCCAAACATTTATAATGATTGCGTTTAGTTGGATATTGTAATCAGCTGACTTGCAGTTCTGTGAATAATATTTATACACTTAATAAATGATTATTATATGCAAATATACATACCGTATTGTTATAATACATAAAATATTGATATGCCCATTTGGTTTAAGAGGCATTATAAGCTATAGCATCCTTATGAAAATATACGTGATGAAGCAGCATTGTTTATTAATAAATATGGAATAATTCGTTTCAAGATCTACATAAGAGCAGTATAAGATTTAATAAATTTGTTCTCTACAAAAATAACCGGTTTTTACAACTAGTTCTCATTTGAAACCGGTTCAGATATCCGGTTTTAATACTGGTGTTTTTCACAAACCGGTTTTTCACGTGAAGTACTTATTAAAAACAAGTTTATTTACCCACAACTTTGGGAAAATTGGTTTAAAAACCTGAAATATAATAATATTAATATCAATTGTTTAAAAAAATGTATTCTTACCAAATATCTCCCTGTAATAAAACATAAACTGTCTAAATTTACTTTGTTTTTTGTTCCAATTACTTGTATTTTGTATTTGCTTATCCATTATTATCAGCTGTCATTTGTTATTAGAGGTTATAAATATTGTTATAAACAATTAACAATATATGAGTTCTTAATAATTTTTAATGCATAAAATTGAAAAATATATTAAAAAATATTTAAATAAATTGAAACATTTTTGTTTAAATAATATATATACAAAATTATTTGTTCAGGATTTTTCTCAGAGATGGCAGAACCTGTATTGATTTAGGCTAATCTAACAAATTATTTATCAATATATCGATTTTTCTGGATAAACAAATACACATGATTGGAGCAAAGAAAAACAAAACAAATTTAGACAGTTTATGTTTATTACAGGGAGATATTTGGTAAGAAAACATTTATTTAAACAATTGATATTAATATTATTATATTTCAGGTTTTTAAACCAATTTTCCCAAAGTTGTGGGTAAATAAACTTGTTTTTAATAAGTACTTCACGTGAAAAACCGGTTTGTGAAAAACACCAGTATTAAAACCGGGTATCCGAACCGGTTTCAAATGAGAACTACTTGTAAAAACCAGTTATTTTTGTAGAGAACACATTTATTAACTATTATACTTCTTTTATGTATATCTTGAAACAAGAATTATTCCACATTAACTAATAAACAATTCTGGTTCATCACGTATATTTTTACAAGGATGCCATAGCTTATAATGCCTCTTAAACCAAATGGGCATATCAATATTTTATGTATTATAACAATACGGTATGTATATTTGCATATAATAATCATTTATTAAGTGTATAAATATTATTCACAGAACTGCAAGTCAGCTGATTACAATATCCACCTAAATGCAAACATTATAAATGTTCGGAGTTCTCCAGCGAAGAGTACTGTTATTGAAGGGATGAAATATCGATGGACGAAACTCTAGGGATTGATTTTTATGTAGACAAAAACTGTGGGACAAATCAAAGAAGACAAACCACAAACAAATGACATCAGAGAACAAAATTGATCATAGATTAGACAACTAATTTTAGTTTTAATTTAGTATTTTAGTACAAGTGTTTAGTGTAATTTTATTCAGTGCTTTCCGCTGAATATATTGATGCATAATTTATTAACTTTTAATAAAAATGTTGTACTGAAAATTGTAAATGAAAAAATCCCAGTGTGTCAAACGAAATGTATAAGGTATTATCTATATGTTGTAGTTATAATTTATAAATTTTATATTTTTATACTCAGAATTTTATGCTGATTCTTCTGATATATAACACATTAACTTTTTATAAATATTTAGCGAAGAAAATTAAAGATAAAATATTATAAGTGCATGTCAATGTTATACATAATTTTTTGTAATATATTTTGTATTATTTGTTTATTACTGCAAACTATATTATTAATACAATGTCTACAGTCAGTAATAGTTTATAATTATTATTTTTAAAACATTATGTACAATTAAATAGTTCTTTTCTCTCCACTATGTTAATGCTATACAAAATATGATATTTCTTAAATAAAAATGGATAATATGTACAATATTATATTTATTAAACCTATATAATTGAAATAATATCAATATTTAATTGAAAAATAATAGTACATAGTCATATTTTGAAGAAATACCAATATTTATTATTTGGTATTTAGGCGCCAGCGCCTACCATATTTTACATTCCACAAATAATTTGTTACTATCACACAAAACGTATTCAGGACAATTTGTTCTAGCCAATATTTCAGTATATCATCCTCAAAATACATGTTTGATTATTTATTTTGTATTAGTTATAAACTATTGTTTTATCTTTATTGAAATAAATACAAATTGTAGCCCAAAAAGCTGTTAAAAGTTTTTTAACAACAATAATTTTTAATTACGGTCCTGGTTTTCATGAAGGTTAAAGTTGCCTGTTAAACAGGTAGCGACATCTCGTAAAACAGTGGTTGCAAATATAACTAACTACAGTAAAATGAGCAATAAATGATTATTTTACAGTATAATAACCATAAAATCGTGCTTAAAACAATATTACAACAATTAATTTGTTTAAAATAAATAAGTTAATATTTTTTTATTCATAATTTGATCGATAATAAAATGACATTTTTCTTGCCGCCTAGATCTCATATAAATTTATTAAAATTTGATTGGTCAATTGATCAATCGTTATTATCGATTTTCTGCCATTTACACGATACATCAACGTATTTTCTTACAATATAACATAAAAATATAGTTCACAAATTTCTTCATAGAGGACAGCATTAGTACTGTTTTGGTATTAAAAATTTTGAGAAAATCCATTTTCTGGCTAAATTAAAAATATTTCGACTATGTTAGCCATAATAAAAAAGATTTGTAATTAAAAATAAAATAGCAGTATTCCTGAAATTTCTTTATTTTGATTTTAAATTTAGAGATAATGAATAAAAATAAAAATTTATTTATTTCTGGCAAACAAATTTGTTTACAAAATAATTTTTATAACAAAGTTCATTTATTATTTAATTTTAAATAAGTATTAACTAATAATTTATTTTATTTATCTATAGTTTTTGAGAAAATTATTTATATAACTATGTATTTTTATCTCTAAAAATACGAATTATATATAAGATTACACAGTAAATACATAATATATATTGTATAAATAATTAAAATAGCATATTTTGAGCAAATTATATTAGAAACTTTTTTCGACTTGACACCCCAGCTGCACCCCAGTTTTGAGATAAAATTTTTGAAAATCTATTCACAAGTCCAGCCATTGTTTATAATTCTTGTCAATAGGTGGCTATACTAATATATCATTAAATAACGGCTTTATTTCTATTTTTTTTTTTTTTAAATTACATATACCATATTTTCCATATACAAAATACATTAGTTCAGCATCATAGAGTGGAATACATAGGATACATGAATAAAATATCTTCATTAATTTTGAACTTATAAAAAATATTTTAAAAAAGGAAACATATGTTATGGAGAATTTTACGTTAAATCCAATGCTGCAACGTACGAAAGTGTACAAGGGCTAAGGGTAAAAATATTATTTAAAATAAAATGTTTTCAACCTTGTATAATAATTCGTATTGTCAGTTTTTTAACTTGTATTGCCACTTTTTTAACTGGTACTACGTTACCACCAGTTACTAGTTAAAATAAGTGTTAGTACCAGTTACCAGTTAAAAAAGTAGTAATACCAGTTAAAAAAGTGGTAATACCAGTTAGAAAGTTGTAGCACCAGTTAAAAAGTGGTAATACTAGTTACACAAGTTGTAATACTAGGTATAATACAGATTTCAAAAATTTTTATTTTAAATAATATGTTTGCTCTTGGCCTTTCTACGCTTCCGAATGTCAGAGAGGTAGAAAAATAATCGCTTGTCTTTTGTTTCATGGCTAGGTAGATAACGTCTTAAATCACTCTCCTGCGAGCGATACATATATGACTCAAGGAGTGCCCTTGAAATGCTTAAGCTAAAATGAGAGTTGTTGTTGTTATTTTGATACAAAAGAAGTAAAAAAATAAAACATTGATTTTTTAAACCTTTCCTTATTTTTGATGTATGTCGTTACAAATTCATTGACATTTCTATATTTTAAAATTTAAAATCTTCGTAAGGCAACATGCTACATCCAATAATGGGTACAAATAAATAAAAAGTGTCTATTAATTACTTATTTTATATTGTTGTTGTATTATCATATATTATGTTTCTACTTTTGGCAACACTGATCACTGATCTTGTGCAACACCGGCTTTTCAAAATGGCGGCATAGTGCACGCTTCAAACATTTGTGTATATTCTAAGTACAAATCAATTAATTATATTATTTTTATTTATTCTCCTTCATCATGTCGAACGAGTTCTACCTCCGATACTACGTCGGCCATAAAGGTAAATTCGGCCACGAATTCTTAGAATTTGAATTTCGGCCTGATGGCAAACTCCGTTATGCCAACAACTCCAACTATAAAAACGACACGATGATCCGAAAAGAAGTCTACGTCCACAACTGCGTCATGGAGGAGCTGAAGAGAATAATTTTGGACTCTGAAATCATGCAGGAAGATGATTCCTTGTGGCCACAACCTGACCGTATTGGAAGACAAGAACTGGAAATCGTGATTGATGATGAACATATTTCGTTTACGACGTCCAAGACCGGCTCGCTGGTGGATGTTAACCAATCCAAAGATCCTGAGGGCTTGAGGTGTTTCTATTATCTGGTGCAAGATCTGAAATGTCTTGTGTTTTCCCTAATTGGACTTCATTTTAAGATTAAACCCATTTAAGAAGGATAGAATAAGGTAAATTGTATTTTTATGATCAATTTTTGTCAGATTTTTGTATTAAAGTGGATTAAATACAAATCAAGTATTAATTTTCATATTTTATTATCAATGAATCATATACGACCTACATAATACAATATGTAAAAATTTAACTTATTTCTTGACAATTTTATACATATTTTAATCATACAGATTGTCAATTCACACAGTACAACACCTTTCACTTATTAAAATACAAATTAATCATTGATCCATAACTTCTTTCATAAATGAATTTAAAATAAGACAGAATTAATTAATTAGGAACGAAAAAATTCAATGTAATTATAATTTGACTGTAGTTCTTCAAAAATTTACATTTTAAAAGCTCCAAAGAAGAGCATGTGCTCAAATTTTCATACTCATTTTTTAACTGATTAGTGTCTGATATAATATACATATTTGCACTTTCACTAGATACTTAACCGACTGGTAGATTCAAACCTAAGTAAATTTTTAACAGAAAAACAATATTTTATTGCGAGTTATTTTGTATTTGGCAAGTCTTACGTTTTATGTTAGAATTATAGAGAATTAAGACATCGTTTGAATTTTTTAGAATTTTATTTTTAATATGTTCAAAAAAATTTTCTTCAAACCATTTTTTTTATGAAATTTTGTATGTAGAAATTAAAATTATTTCGTTTTACTGCTTATTAATCAGTATGTATTTTACGATTTTTATATAAATTTGTTGTTTCGATTATGGTTTATGGGCCCATGCATTGCAGACGAAAACATTCTACCCCGTAAATATTAAATAAATCCAAAAAAATGCCAAAAGTCGCACACTGTCAAATCAGGTGAGTATGGCGGGTGTTCTATTACTTTGTAAATAACTGAAGAAAATATTTGGTTAATTCCATATTTTCATTCACGATTCTTTGATTGATAAATTAGTTACTGATTTGACTGTAGCAACTTAATTTTAAATAACCGATAAATAAAATAACTATTTAAAATGATTGTATAGCTGCCGCGCGTTAATTTGAGACTGGCATTGAACCTGCAGAAAACCTAAAATTTTGTTTACATGAATTTGGTTGTTTAATTTTAGAACACTTGTATTTACATTGCTTCAAATAATGTTAGCAGATTTACAAATAAAAAGAAATTAATTCAAAAATTGTTTTATTTAACTTAAAGTAATTACCAGCGTAATAATTTCTTTATACAATTATAAAAAATTATAATTTCCATTTAAATAAATATTTACATATATAAATAACATAATCATTGACAACACACCACCTTTTTAACATGATTATAAAAGTCTACAACAGAGTTCCAAGTTTTTTGTGTGCAACTTTGCGACGTTATTCTTTCATCGGAATCCACATAATCATAATCTTCTCTAATTTCAGTGAACGAGTGATGATAATACATCACACTTTGATCATTTTGCAAATGAACTCTGTTATAAACAATTACCTTATAGTTGACATAATTGTTATCTCCTAAAAATTTATCAACTTGGGAAAGAGGTATTACAATTTCGTTATTATTAGGCAGTGACATCATGATGTTATCTTCGTTTTCAATAACGTTTCTGCATCTTAACGTATCGGAAGCATAATCGGAGTATAGCTGAATTTCATAAATATATTGACTGGAATTTTTTTCACATTCGCAAGAAGCGTTCCAGACTAGGGACTGTGTGTTTGAATCGAATTTTTGCACGATAACAAAAATAGCTTCTGTCAAATCCAAAATGTAAACTTGTTGAATTCCTATGCTGCTTAAATGGCAGTAATTCCATTTCGCTAAATTTTCTTGTTTAGTCCAATAATTGTTAGAGTGTTTTTCGCTAATGTGATCTATCATATCTTTGGCCGGGCCTCTCCAGGGACATTTGCCGTAAATTTGCCCTAAAAGGCATAAAATATCTGGTTCTTCAACTTCTGCGGTACATCTGTGCACTATTAATTCGTCGAGAGATAATTTTTCTTTGCAGGTTTTGCACGGAAATAACACCAAAGTGGTAAGTACTTCCAAATTGCTGCTTCTCCTATGCGTCAATAAACTCTTACAAAGCGGACATTGAGAGAGAAGATCATCGCATTCTTCGCAAATTCCGTGCCCTTTTTCGCATTGCATAATCGGTGGTCGCATATATTCGTAACATACTGGACAAACTAGTTTCGATAATTGTTCTGCTTCGACACTAACGGCACTATCGCTCGATTTAAACGATTCGGAAGGCATTTTGTGACTAAATTATTCGATAAACGCATTGTTCATACGAAAATTCGATGCTTATCTTTATGAACTGATAAGATAGAAATAATATGCGAAGCGTCTTTTATGATAAGGATAATTGAATTAAGAGATAACGGGGTAAATATGTTTATTTATATTTTGTGTTCAAGTTAAAAATCATAGTCATCTGGATGATACAGTTCGGTTAATAGACGGTACACGTAGGATGGTGCATTGCCGCCTCTGAAAACGGAAAATTATTATCAGTTTTAGGAATTTTATTCCGGGAAAATCGATACTGTTTGCATATTTTCAATAGATAAAATATCAATTACTACTCGAATAGGTCATTTTTTCTATGAATTTTGTTATTTATGAATACATCAGACTATTATTTTCCTCCTACATATAAAAATTCAAAGAAGGTCTATTAATTTTTTATTGACTAGTGCAAAGATAAGTACTGTATACTTGACACGAATTCAATTTTAGTACAAGCAATAAAATAAATGTAAACAAATTTTTACTTAAAACAAAGTTTTTGCACATATTTCATGTTATTGTATTGTTATACTGTGTCAATATTACATATTATACAATTTGGAAAATCTTATAATCTCTATATCAAACAATGGGCTACTTGCGTGGTACTGAAAATCCGATTTCTATCACTATATATGTAATGTTATGTTGAAAACATATATAAAAATATAAATTTTATGTTAAAAAAAATATTTGTTTTTTAGTAAATTAAGAAAGAAAATTTTCTGTGACGTCATTATATTTAACTGGAGAACCATGTTTAAAAATTTAACGTATAGATGGCATGCGAGAAAGTTTTAATTTGAATTTGACATTAGTTCATTTTTCTCTCTCTCTGGTCTCTCAAATATATTAATTACTTCACAAATAAACACATAGGTAGTTACATGTAATTTAAAATATCGATACCAAAAAGATAAATTAAAATACTAACCTCCAAACTATTGTTGAAACGTCAAACAGGTGATCTACATTACCTGTACAAACCTTGTACAAACAAACGCAATGGCTTTACGACCATTCATTGGTGCGGCGTAATTTTACGTCATACATGGCGGGAATTCAAATAATCAAATTTTATTATTTTTTTTCTGGTTAATTAACAAAAACTTTGTCAAAAGAAAAAATATGGGTAGCAAGTTTTTACCTGCTCTTCAAAAATATTAAATAAAAAAAGGTACGCAAGTACCCCATTAGCAATAATAATTACCACAACTTGGGGTTTCAAGTTCCAATTTACTCAGTAATTGGAATTTAATTCTATTGAGAGGTTTCAATAAAAAAAAAGAACATATATTTCTATAGCTGAGTGAGACGGATAAATGATAAACGCGCTGGGTACGTCGTTTTGTATGACGTCAAAACCAGCGCGAACATGGCGAAGGAGAAATAAGTCTCCGGCTAGTGCATTTGAACAGCCAATAGCATTTGCCAGTATCCAACACGTCACAAACATGGATTATACTGAATTTTACGCGCTCGATTTCAATGCATTAAAAAATCATTTTGAAAGGGTAATAAAAATAAATAAATTAACTATTATATTCACCTTGATATTACTACTTATTAATGATGAGCATTGATATCCAATAAGTATTTTTTTTAAAAGCCGGAGACTTAGAAACCCTTGCGGTCTCCAGTTCTAGAAAGTCTTAATTATATATAATCCAAATTTTAATATATGTGGTATAAAATCGAAAGAATTGTTATTTAGTTTACTAATGATGTTTCGTTATTTTCTGCATTCATTTATATATTAGACTGATATCAACTGAAGTATTTGAGTTCAAAGGGTTCTACGTGCCTAACAAGATTGCAAAGGTGTCTGTTTTTCGACTCTCATTTTACCACAAAAGTAATAAAATATTTTGACTTATACTCTGGTATATACTACTAATCGTAGATTTTTCCAAAATTTGGATATTTTTTATATTTTAATCCCATAATCTAGTAAAAATTATTACAACATATTTTATATTTAATTCAAAATTTCTTTTAAATTTTCGCAGACTATCATTTCTTGGAACAAACATGTTGGCAAAACTTTGTTTATACTTGTCCGCCATATTTCAACAAAACAAGTGGCAGTTGTTTGTTTGTTGTTTATGTGTGCTGTACTGTTGTGAATTTATTGTGACTATAAAAGTGTATTTTGTTTTGTTTTTATCTTAAATAACTGGATAGTGATCAGGATTAACAAATTTCAACTTATCTACACTCCTGGGCAGTCACTGGTAAGTTATTTTTACAATAATTAGCAATTTTGATTGACAATTGATAGATTTAGATAACCTAACATTTTATAAGAATCTTATCACTTAAGCCACAAAAACATGAATTAAAAGATTTGGACCGGTAGTATTTACTCTTAAACAGGGGTGATTAAGCGTTGACTAAAGTAACAAATTCAGTTGTTTTTTAATCACCCCAATGTATTTCTAAATGGTAGTCATGGTAATTAGTTAGTCAGGGTGACTAAAATTTATAGTAAATACTACCGGTCTTGATGTTTATTTACTTACTGGTGTGAGATGAACAGCGTCACCAACTCCGGCGGCACATAATCAAACACCGGATTATACACATGCACTTTATCCCTGATCTTTCCCAATTTATACGGCAGTACCATTGCCGGCGAAGCGCAAATGTTGAACGCATCTTGCTCATACGAACATAAGTGCACTGGATTCAGCTTATACATGGGTGCAAGTACCATCACTGGCACTGAATAGTGCTTTGCGGCTAGGGCTACGGAATGGGAGCCACTAGCTGCTCGGAGGCCCCCGTTGGCCATCACGGTGTGGGTGCCGATGATGACTTTGTTGATACGGGCCATCATGGCAAACACAGCGGAGTCTGGGATGAGGGTTGTTTGAATGGATGTTTTGCCCAAGTTTAAACACATTTCATGACCCTAAAAAAAATAGTTTTTACATTACTCCTAATTTTTACCTCCCTACATACATAGATAATGGAGGAAATGTTTCGGTCCAAATATTTTATAGTGAGTTTTCAGCGTTTTCCACAAGTTTTTAACTATTTTTACAATGATGTCTGTCTGTATGTATGTGTGGTTGTGACGATTTTTTTAGTCCGCGGTATCAAACTTCAAAAATTTTCTATTTTCCGTATTTCAGCTTTCTGCATTCTTATATAGAATTGATTAGATTTTATTTTAAATGAAAGTTCGTTTAATTTTGAAGCAATTTGTAGTAATAAACAGACTTAATTGTCTTTAGTTCAGATGCATTTGATTTTTAATGTCAATATGATATCACGGCGACACTCCTACGTTTCTCTCGCTCTGCATCATAGTCCATAGTACGCTACGAGAGAAAGATAACAATAGTATGACGTCACAGTGACTGCCAAAAAGTAATTATTAAAAAATCTGATGTGGCCAACACAAAACCTCCCGCTATTTAATTTTTATTAATTTAAATACATACCTACGTATTTACTAACGCTGCAAACTGTTCCATTGCAGAAATCTATTGCTTTATTCACTATTTTCTTTTTAAAATGTCACTGTTATTAATTTGAAGTGAAGAAAAACCATTATGAGCTTCAGGTAAAGTGCAACTTCCGGTTATCCGATTTATACCAAAATCTAATGGCTTCTTTTCATATTAGAATAAGATAGAAATACAAGGTTTCAGAATTTTCTGAATGATAGTATTTGAGTTAGAGCGAGGACAAAATCCCTACACATACATACATACATACATACATCATCGTGAAAATGTTAAAATTGGATTCTAGGGACCTTAAAACGTGGTCATTTACTAAAATCTCGGTATGTGATTTTTAGCACGATCCCTATACCTCCCTTACCAAGGGTAGCGGGAGGTAAAAACTTTTTATCTTAATCGTTATTTATTTATTATTATTAATGGGAACAACATATTACATTTTGGCTTAAATTAATAAACCGGAAGCGGTACTTTACATAAAGTTTTGAATAGATTTTCTTGAAAAAACATATTAAAATGAGATTCGAAACTTCTCAAATTTGGTATTTAAAGAACGTATATGATTAGAAACAACATATTACATTTTGACTATATCAGCCCGATTCACAAAAAAGTTTAAGCTAATCCTCATTTTTGGATTAGCGAATTCTACTCTAATTTTAACAGTTTATTTCTTAAAATATAGTCCAATCTATTCCTAGTAACTACCTTTTTTGATAATATTATGAAGATTAAATTTTAAATACCGGAATAGAATAGAATTCACTAATCCAAAAATGAGGATTAGCTTAAACTGTTTTATGAATCGGGCTGTATATGATAAACGAGATGTGGTATTTAACTTGAAGCATTTTTTATACACAAACTTCCCATTTAATTTGACAAAACTGTCAAATTAAACAGCCTATATATAATTTTAGATTAATTATATTATATTTATTATTATAATAAATTATAAATCTACAAGTTATAAATTATTACAACATATTTTATATTTAATTCAAAATTTCTTTTATATTTTCGCAGACATCACTTTTTTGGACAAACATGTTGGCAAAACTTTGTTTATACTTGTCCGCCATATTCTAACAAAACAAGTGGCAGTTGTTTGTTTGTTGTTTATGTGTGCTGTGCTGTTGTGCATTTATTGTGACTATTAAAAAGTGTTTTTGTCTTGTTTTTATCTTAAATATACTGTATAGTGATCAAGATCAACAAATTTCAACTTATCTACATTCCAGTGCAGTTACCGGTAAGTTATTTTTACAAAAATTATTAATTTTGATCGACAATTGATAGATTTAGGTAACCTAACATTTTACAAGTAATTTATCTTGAAGAATTGATAATTTAAAAAAATATTCGATACAAGAGGTCATTTTTATGATAAAAAAAAGTAAATATATGATATATTTGACTTACATGGCATTGAGGAGCAGCTTCAACAACAATAACTTGAAATTTTCTTGTTTTCGCCGCCGATTTTAAGAACTTTTCAACGGTGTTCGATTTTCCTACGGTCATTATGATTTCGTTGGAATGTATGAGTTCTGAGGCTTGGGATGCTATATTATCGAGGCTAGAAATGTTAATTTATTAAATTATATACTTTACGATCACACAAACCCTTAATTAATTAATTCATTCATTCATTCGACGGAATATTCAAAGCGAGAATATTTAAAACCAAAATATGCATGCACAGAATCAATCAAATCCCGAATATTTAAAAACAGAATCGCTCACTGCACGAAAGCCAATAAACAGCATCATATTCACAGACATCCCAATGTGATCTCCGCTTTGCCACGCCCACGTATTCGGTTTTTGAATGATACGGTGAAGCACTTTCTGGCGATGCGCGATTCTGTTTTTGAATGGCGTTGAAGCCAAAAATTGTCCAAACGAAGTAAAAAAAACTTATTTTAAGTTGGCAAAAGACATGTACTATAAAAATTAATAATAGTTTCTACATACCTAGTTTCTAATTCAACCTTGTATTCAGCTAAATGGTCTATTAGAGAACTTTTTAAGTCGGAAATAGGTTTTGAGTAATCAAGTATTTCGGCATCAGGACCAGCTGTTAATAATTGATGTAATGATTGTTCGCCCTCAACTTTAGGGTTCTGCAAAGATATCAATTATCTCCCAATGTTTCAACACAAAAACATCGCACTTAAAAATTTGAGTGAAAAACATAATTATATATTCGTTGTTTTCCTATCATGTAGATTCTCACGCTCCCATAAATCAGTCACCAAACAACTCTTTTTAGACAATAATATCTTGAAATCGTTAAAATTTAATAAAAGATTCATAATTACCACATTTATTTGGGTATAGGGTTTCCGAAAAATGTTGCTTGGGTATTAAATGGACTCAATTTTAGAAAAAATTAATTCGATTTCAGAAAAAGTAAATTTAATTTCAGAAAAGGTAACTTGATACAGTTACTATGTCAAAAGATAAAAATAACGACCACCGGCCGTTATTTTTTATAACAGTCGCCTACAATTAAGGATCAAGTGTTCCTAGTAAAATCATAGCATCTTGATGGACCGGACCGTTGACAAGAATTTATAAATCAATAAAAAAGTTGTTCAGTATGACAGAAAGAGAATTTTATTATTCCTAAATGTTTAAATTTTATATTACGAAAAATCTTGAACGCCACACGGCTGATTATGCAAACAACGAACTCGGCTGATTATAAACTTCAGCCGCGTCCGTTATTTGCCTTATAAAGGCCTAATGACGTTAATAACTAATATGATGTTGAATGTATTTTTTTTGAAATTGAAGTTGAAAAGGTATAGAAGTTTGTTTGAGACGGGATTCCAAACTGTAGTGAAGAAAGTACCACAGGTGTCTCTTTTGTGCTAATTAAAAGATATCTTAAAAACAACCATGCAACGTTTTTCAAAGACCTGTATTATGTTGCAACGATGATTTTTGGCATAAAAAATATGTTTTGAAATACATACCGTGAGTATTTTTTAACGTGAAACATTGGGTTTGTCGTATCCATGGGTACAACTTGACATTTGATTGATAGCAATGCATTTGCGTGTCCCATTTAATATGAAACATAGGGAACGAATTTGATAGAAGTATTATATTTAAATATTGTAAGAAATTTAGCCTAGTTAGAAAACCACTCGAGCGCACTAAACATATTTTGGGCATAAGGTACACTACAACTAAATTTAATTTTTAGAGAACATATATAATTATTTAAACAAAATTAACCTCTAATGACATCTTGTCGATGTGACATTTGATTGACAGCAATGTATTTGCCTGTCTCATTTAAAATAAAACATAAGGAATGAATTTGGCAGAAGTATGATATTTAAATATTGTAAGAAATTTAGCCAAGTCAGAAAATCACTAGTGCACAAGGTGCACACAATATTTTTTCTATAACTAAATTTAATTTAGAAAGCAGGTACAATTATTTAAACAAAATTAACGACGTCTTGTCAAATGTCAAATTCGTTCCCTATATTTCATTATAAATGGGACAGGCAAATACATTGCTGTCAATCAAATGTCAAGTTGAACCCATGGATACGACAAACCCAATGTTTCACGTTAAAAAATACTCACGGTATTTCAGTACTTAAAGCAAAACCCGGGTAATATTTATTATATTATATTTTTATTTGGATGATGTAATAAGTAGAAATCTAACCTTAAACTTAGCTACATACTCTTCTCTGATTATTTTCAACACGTGTCTAATAATATTAGGTGGAACTGCTTCTTGAGGCATGGCATTTAATAATTTTCTTCCCTCTAAATTTAACAGTTCCATAAGTTCCCTAAAATTGGAAAATTAAACACATAAGCTCATTCTTGAAGTACTATTTCAAATCTATACTTTGCTGTATTCCATTTTCCATGTGTTATAATATTCTCAACAACAGATTCTGTACGTTGTGCTATTTCATACGAACAACGTAGTTTACTGTAAAAATATAAACAATATGGTAAATAATGATAACTGATGTTTGGTATATTTTTACCTATGTGTAATATCGCTTATAAGCTGAGTTATGCCGTCAATATGTTCATTAGCTGCAGGCATTTTTCTATAATATATTTATTGCTCTTTTTTAAATATTTAAAACTTAAAAATATTTCTAGAAATGTGATAAACTTTGACAGTCAATGTTGCCAATACACTGATACAAATCAAAACAGAACCACAAAATACAACACAAAAAGACCCTAGAAAGTTTTTGCCGCCGTGTACGTGCAACGTGCAACCATTCAACCCACGGCGTATAAATACTATACATAGGCGTACCCAGAAATTTTTTAGGGGTGTTTAAGAATGGAACAGGCGGGCAAAACTCAACTTATCATCATAGCTATGAACTGTTGCCGCCGATAATTTTGAATAACTTCACTGCCAGTCACAATTTTTTATTGTGTTTTTGACGTAAAAGTACAATTATAAAGTCAAATCCACATGAAACAATATATACTTTTTACCAGTTGTAAAACTAAAAATTAATTTTTCTCAAAATGATTTGCACAAACACATACTTGTTTAATATTTGGACTTAAATTTTATTATTCTTTTCTTCTTTCATTTTGAAACTACAAGAATATAACAAGAACACATTATTTAAAAGAAGAATCCAAATACAAGATAGTTTTAAGTATTTTAACTATCTGTCACTTTTAATACCTGATTCTGAAATTATGAGTATTTTGGGTTAGTGCGCGCATACTAAAGTGCACAAATTTTATTACATAGTTCTAGAAAGTTCATAGCTATGGTGGCGCTATGGTTACTCATTCATCACCGCCTGCTCCCATTAAATTCAGAAAGGATTAAACATTATGACCGGTAGTATTTACTCTTAAACAGGGGTGATTAAGCGTTGACTAAAGTAACAAATTCAGCTGTTTTTTAATCATCCCAATGTATTTCTAAATGGTAGTCATGGTAATTAGTTAGTCAGGGTGACTAAAATTTTAAGTAAATACTACCGGTCTATACCGTTATTAAAAAAATCTGATGTGGCCAACACAAAACCTCCCACTATTTAATTTTTATTAATTTTACATACCTACGTTTTTACTAATGCTGCAAACTATATTATGTTTCATTGCATATAACTATTGCTTTATTTACTATTTTCTTTTTAAAATGTCACTATTATTAATTTGAAGTGATTAGTTTTTTGACAGTAACATTCACCTGTCAGTTACATTCATTTGAAATATGAACTGTGTAACAAAGAAATTGTGTTTATCTTAGGTTTCGGGATGTATAAAAAAAAAAGATTTTTAAATTTATCTGTAAATTATATAGAAAAAGTATTAATGTATTCCTATAGAAAATTCAATAATCTTTAATTTGCATAATGACAAAATGCGAAAAAATGGCACTTAATGGTATTTTTTGAAGAAAAACCATTATGAGCTTCAGGTAAAGTGCCATTTCCGGTTATCCGATTTACACCAAAATCTAATGGGATCTTTCCATAGAATAGGGTAGAAATACAAGGTTTCAGAATTTTCTGAATGATAGTATTTGAGTTAGAGTACCAACAAAATCTGTACACATACACACATACACACACATACACACACATACACACACACACACACACACACACACACACACACATACACACATACATACATCATCGTGAAAATGTTAAAATTGGATTCTAGGGACCTTAAAACGTGGTCATTTACTAAAATCTCGATATGTGATTTTTAGCACGATCCCTATACCTCCCTTACCAAGGGTAGCGGGAGGTAAAAAGTGATAAGCTGTAAAGTGTATAAATCGCCCAAGGGCTATAAACATCAAGTAATACTTACCCATGGTATGGTGCATACATTTTTTTGAATCTGTTAAAAAAACTACACTTTTTTCATTACAATGAGTTTATAAAGTACTTATGTCTTTTTTAACACAAACAAGTGAAATAATGAAACGTTATGGCACTTTTTTCACACTTTTCTATTCGTGAATTAATACAAACTTTTTACTCTTGTTGCATAAATTACTATTATGTCTTACTACATTTTTTAATATTCTACACGGATTACGGATCAGACAGTTTTAATAAAATTTACTAAGTACAGCTAAGCTATGAATGCTTTTTTTGTTTTTTTAGGCTATATTCTAGTGTCATTATCAATTTCCTGACAATAATACCATATCAGCAACTCTTAATGCCCGTGTGTATTATATATTACATAACGTAAGAGACAAGGTGCGCAGAAGGGAAAAAGTTGAGCATACTAATTTGACGGCGAGTAATTTTGGATGGATTTTACATTATATTCTTTTAAGTTTAAGTTTAAACCCCACTTTTAATAAAAGCACTCTACAAACGTAGGTTCCGTAATGCAAGGTCAATGTCTGTATAAGTTTCTTATTATAAATACGAAAATAAGGCATATTATTATACTTATTAATTACTTCCTTATAAACAATATCAATTTCAACAATATATAAATTATTGTATCAAAAAATTTAATTTGTTTATTTTGAAAATCAGTCGCTTATAAAACTGAGACGAAAATAAGGCATATTATTATACTTATTAATTACTTCCTTATAAACAATATCAATTTCAACAATATATAAATTATTGTTATCAAAAAATTTAATTTTGAAAATCAGTCGCTTATAAAACTGAGGATAAGGAAGGGATTTAATAAAAACAATGTTTCCGCATCTAATAGATTTGTATTTATGTAACATAAAGAAATTAATCACAAATTATATTTTCCTGGAAGTCAAAACAAATTACATATTTCGCTCGTATGCTAATACAATAATATTGAGAATATATTTAGGTGAACAGTGCATGCATAAAAGTATGCGATGCGGATAAGAGATGAAAAGGAAATGAACCAATTATTATTTTCACTGTTATTTATTATAATAGTTACAATAACAACTTAGGAATTGTAAATATTTAGAAATAAATCATTGTATTTTATTATAATGTATGCTATACAAATACAAGCTATTTAGACTTATGTATGTATATGTATAATTGTAACAAATATAAGGAAGTGGAAAATAATTTAATATTATTACTACATGTATAAATAAATTAATTAAAAGTCATTAAACACATCATTATTATACATGATTTGTGTTTCCTCTAGAAGAATTTTTTGGGACTTTTTTGTGGTGATACTTAGAGGCCTTGAGAAATATTCTCGTGGAAAGTAGCAGTCTAACAATTAGTTCCGTCTTTAGGCGAATTTTAATTGACTATATTATGTATGTACTTACTTTTAACTTTATTGATCCACTCGATAGTAAGGTTTTATTGCTGATAAGACTAGTTAGAATGTGTAGTTTTATAAAAATTTAAATGTTATATTGTCTATTTGTACATATAGTGTTAATAATTATCTAGTCCAAATGTAATAACGAAGGAAATTTTAAAAGTTTTCCAATATTTAATAATTTTAAATGCATAACACTTTCTTTTACTAATAATTACATATTTGTAAATACAGGACGTATGAATAATTAGCTAAATACATATTTAGTACAGGCTAAAAAAGATTTTCCTCAATTAATTATGTATTTAAAATATATGTAGGTATATCACTTTTTTCATGTAATATGTAATTCTAACTAATCTAATGTAATAGCTACTTGCTACTTCACGTAACGTGTGATAATAAGCTAAATGTCGCGCGAAAGCATGAAAAAATATGCTTTTTGCACGATAGGTTTTTTTTATCCTTTATCGATAGGGTTTCCTAGGTAGTAGGTTTTATTTACAAATTACCGATCGGTAATGGAAGTGGCTTACTTACCGATCAGGAGATGGAGTTGGTAAGTAAATAAAAACAACGATCAAAGCTTACTTAAAAAATGACGACCAAAATTTTTTAATATGTCAAAATAATTTTCAAATATTTTTTTTTAAATTTTCTGCGTCGATCTTGCAAAGAACATAATAAGCAGTGCACTATTTCATAGTGGTATAACATTCTGTTATGACGCCCATAGACAGTTTTCTTATTTTCTATATGCAAATATTCTTCCATAATTCCACTGCAATTATTAACAAATATTTTTCTACCTTTTACTTCTTTCCCTCTTCTTATTTCTTCTTTATATTTTCACTCATTTTCATTTGATTTCAATTTCAATCCAAAATAAAGGAGAGAGTGAGAGTAATAACATTTACGAATCTATCAACGATCTATCTATTCAACGATTTTGGTTGGTGAAACTATGACTATTAATTTTTTATTCACGAATTTATTCAACAATGGTGAAACGGGGCATAGGTCAGCAAATATGCTTAGCAAAATCCGCTTGCAGTATGCAGTTTTGCAGATCGCGTACGAGAGGAGTGAGTGTTAAGCGTTAACAAACGCTTGTCGTTGTCATAATTCCCCCGCGTATAACTAATTACGTACGCATTTATATTAGTTAATTATCATTAATTTTGTGTATTCCACTTTTAAGTAATTTTAATATATTTTTATCTTAAAATAACAACGGTGGTGACAGTTATTTTAAACAAGCTCTAATCATGTGCAGTGTATGTAGTGAAGTTCTAGTCGTCTCTCTCAGCAGATCCAGTCAGGGGCATACGGGGTAAGTAAACTTATTTTGCCCGCTCTCAATTCAACCTGCATCACGCAATAGATGGCTATGGAACGCCTTTTTACCCATCGCAACCCACCAGTACGCAATTTTAATAAATATACTTAACACTAGCACAAGACACGCCTACTGGCATCAGGCCCGTATCCAGGATTTCATTTCGGAGGGGGTTCTGGTTATATAATTATATTATTTTTCAAGGAGATTAACATGAGCAGTTTTTTGCAGACTATTATCCTTGTTTTGACTGATAACCATGGTTGTGGTATCAAAAGAAAGATAAATAATTTCTGCATCAAATGACAAATTTAATAATTAATAATACAATTTTTATCTTTCTACTGATACCACAACTACTGTTGTCAGTCAAAACGGGGCGCAACAGTTTGCAAAAAAATTGATTTCCCATTTTAATCTTCTATGTACACCTTTAAAAAAACATCCGGTATACAATTCTCGGGGAAATAATAAAACAAAGGGAGTATCTACTGCACTGTCTATACAGAGCAGCAGCAGCAAAAAAAAAAAAATTAGTGAACCAAACCCAAAACAATACCTAACTGACAATTCTTAATTGGTAGACAGTGGTTTTTAGGTAGATGCGAGAAGTGGCCGCTAGAATTGTCCGCTAGATTCCGTTCAGGTGCGACAGTTCACAAATTTTTATTGCGGCTCTGTCTGGACAGTACAGTAGACACTTCCTAAAATAAAACAATATTTTGGCCTTTACGTACATCTTTATTTAATTGTAAAAAGCAATTGGGAATGTTATACTCGCAGTTTGGGACGCGTGCTATGATAGCGCTAACATCTTGGTTAGATTTCTTTAATTTTTTTAGTATTTTATTTTACATTTCAGGGGGGGGGGGGTTGAACCCCCAAATCCCCCCCCTTGGATACGGCCTTGGCTGGCATCAAGAAATAATTGAACTATATGCGGCCTCAGCTCCTTTTGACTTTTTATTAAAATTAATAGAAAGAAAAAAAAAATCTGTTGTGGCCAGCACAATACTTCTCGCCATTTCCATTTTATGTTATATACGTATTGTATTGCACTTCGCTATCGAACCGTCGTTGTATAACAAAAAAATTAGACAACTTTACTCAAATATTGTTTTTATTGTATTTAACATGTCTTCTGCACACATACAATTCTAATTATATCTATTTTGCAACTAAATAAGTTGGCTCATTTTTCATATTTTCATATTTTCATGCTCCACTCATACACAGTTAAAGATAGAATAATGGACGATGAAAGTCTAAATTCCGCATGAATTTTTTTTCTTTTCGTGTCAATCACGATTTTTTTACCTAATCGGATCTCGAGTTATAGCCGTTTGAAGTTACATGATTTTTCATCGAAATTTTGTGTATTTTCTAATTTATTTGCACCTTCTTGCATATATAATATTCTAAAAAATCTATTGTGGCCAGCACAATTTGATGTATTTTGTACAAATCCCATACCAAAAGTACATTGGAAAAGATTCTATATATCCAGTAAAATTGTAACACGAACATAAAACAATTCTATAAATCCAATAAAATTATCACATGAATATACATTATGTATACTCATATATAAATACTCTGAAAATGCGGACACTTACGTAACATTCTCTTTACAATCAAATAATATCACTACCAAATTTATATCTGTACCCATTTTTGAATTATTGCCAAAAAGTTAATATATCCCACATTTATAGATAAAAACTTCAAAATTTTCAAAAATCTAATTTTTATGTATCTAGATACTTCTCAATGCGCTGATTCCAAATTTTGAAACCGCAAGTCGATATCTCTTTTCGTTCTCGAGATATTTAGATTCAAAGTTTTGCTCAAAACTGCCCATTTTTGGGTAATAACCCAAAAACGGGTCGAGATATGAATTTGGCAACAACACCATTCGATTCTACGGGCAAAATTACATAAGTATACCAATTTTCAGAATTTTTGAACAACGCATACAATCTCTAAAGCAAAATAATTGAAAATGGCCAAAAATCGCAAAAATCTAAGGTGTACCCCTTACGATTTTTTCAGATTTTGGCCATTTTTAGGGGTTTTCAAGCTTTTATTCATAAAAAATGAACCGGCTGGACAAAAATTTTGAAAATTGGTATACTTATGTATTTTTGTCCGTAGAATCGAATGGTGATGTCGACAAATTCATATCTTGACCCATTTTTGGGTTAATACCCAAAAATGGACAGTATTGAGCAAAACCTTAAATCTAAATATCTCGAGAACGAAAAGAGATATCGACTTGCGGTTTCAAAATTTGGAATCAGCGCATTGAGAAGTATCTAGATACATAAAAATTACATTTTTGAAAATTTTGAAGTTTTTATCTAAATGTGGGATATATTAACTTTTGGGGCAATAATTCAAAAATGGGTACAGAGTATTTGACAACTGTGTGATGTTTTAGAAATAAAAGTATTGAAATAAAAATGGATAAATGCAATAAAAAAGGTCATTGGAAAAGATGTTCTATAAATCCAATAAAATTATAACACGAACACATACTATTTTTTATAAATTCCATACCAAAAGTTCCTTTGAAAAGATTCTATAAATCCAATAAAATTATAACATGAACATACACTATGTAAATTGCACTTGACAATTCCTTTTTTCTTCTTCAGCTTTCTCAAATTTTATTAGGGGTCACTGTTTCTTACTCTTCTCTTTCACTTATTCCTGTCCAACGCATCTTCTTCACACAGTTCTCCTTCTCTCAAGTCTTCTGCGATACAGTGCTTCTCTCTTGCCTTCCTTGTGCTTCTGACATTCTGAATTGGCACTGACATCTGTCAATTAGAATTTTTTGCATATATCAGATGTTTCCATGATAAATAGCAAAGCTAACTGATTTTTGAAAATCAATCTCTTTATAATAATAATAATGTATATTGAATGTGAAGGAAAATGTATAATCAAACCGTATAGAGAAGTGCATTTTCTTTAATATTTATAAAACATAAAACGTCAAAAAATAATATTTAACTGTTTTTTTTTTAAAGAAAAACTGTTAAAAACTTCAAATAAGGGTACTTCCGGTGGATTAATTATAACCAAAATTTAATCAGTTCTTCATATGGAAGTAAAGAAGAGGAATACGAAAGAATTGTAATTTTTAGAATTGTAGTATTGGAGTTATCGTCGGAGAAAACTTAGTCACACGCGGACACACACACACACACACATACACAGTAGTAAATTCGTATTCTAGGGACTATCAAACGTGCTTATTCATTAAGAACTCACCAACGAATTTTTTGGCCAAAGACAATACCTTCTTTACCTATAGGTGACGGAAGGTGAAAATGGATTTGAAACGCATGCATCATTTTATTTATTTTTACTAAAGAAAGCGTAACAGCTAGAATCATCATTACGTCGTCAATTCATTATCTGAAATCTGTAATATTATCACCTAGCAACACTAATTATCAATTTACCTACAATTATTCGTGCATACTGGGAAAATATGCACTTTCATATTTTTTTGTAGAAAAAATGTGGATTTCCTGTCGCGGGTTCGTATTCTTAGTTCGAAGAATTATAATAATTAATGTCTTATTCAAAAATATTGCATTGCAAAGCCTCCTACATTTTATAAAAATGTAATATTTTAATCATTCGCTATTGATTATTTTTGATAATACGGGTTGTCCAAAAAGATGTTACCACTTATACCGTGAGTATTTTTTAACGTGAAACATTGGGTTTGTCATATCCATGGTTACGACTTGATCTTTGATTGACATCAATGTATTTTGCCCGTTCCATTTAAAATGAAACATAGAGAACTAATCTGACAGAAGTATTATTCTTAAATTTTGTAAGAAATTTAGCGGAGTGAGAAAACCACTCGAGAGCACTAAACATAGTTCGGGCACAAGATGCACACAGTATTTGTTCTACATCTAAATTTAATTTTTAGAAAACAGGTATAATTATTTAAACAAAATTAACCTCTAATGATATCTTGTCAATATGAAAGATAACCGTTGAATTTTCCTATAAGTTATGATTTCACATTTGATTGACAGCAATGTATTTGTCTGTCTCATTTAAAATGACACATGGGGAATGATTTTGACAGAAGTATTATATTTAAATATTGTAAGAAATTTAGCCGAGTCAGAAAACCACTCGGGCACAAGGTGCACACTATATTTTTTCTACAACTAATTTTAATTTAGAATGCAGGTATAATTATTTAAATAAAATTAACCTCTATTGACGTCTTATCAAATGTCATATTCGTTCCCTATGTTTTATTTTAAATGGAACGGGCAAATACATTGCTGTCAATCAATATTTTTTCTTGCCTCCTCTCGATCTCGACTCGAGAGTCTCGAATTTCTCGAATTTATAATTAGCAATTATAAATATATTAATATTATAAGCAAAATATAGGTAAAAAAAATACTCAATAATATCATGGCTTATTACCCGTTGCGACAATCAGCTTTATTCCCAAATATTGGTAATAATGTATATATATTCGTATAGAGAGCGTATAGGCTTTGAGCGTGGAGAGTATACCATTGAACTCACTTTTGTGCATTTTCTTTTACTAAAACTCAATAAAACTAAAATAAATAAATATGAATGTAAATGAAGAGTCAATTAAAATATTTATTTTTATCGATTAATATTTTATATATTTTTATTGGATATATTTATATAATATAAACAAATTTTACAATCGAGATCTCGAATTTCTACTCTCGTCTCGAGCAGATCTCGAGGGCATTACTCTCGTCTCGAATAAGGTTGATCTCGTCTCGAAAATTCGAGAAATTCGAGACGAGATCTCGAAAATGCGAGATCTCGCGGCATCACTAACCCAAACACTTCCATCCAAGCTGCTACCTTCCTTCTTTCTTCCAAATTAAGTCGGGTGGCCATATCTAGTCTGCAACAAAAGAAAATTTAAAATTATGTAGTACCATATAAGTGGTAACATCTTCCTGGACAACTCTGTATAACATATGATTGTTTTTATACTGTTGGATAGCGAATTTTATGTGCATATTTTCATAATTTGATAAATTTAAAAATTAAAAGTTGCCATCAATTGCTCGAAAACCGGAAGTAATAATATTTAACTACTTGTGAATTTTTAGAGTAGTTAACTATAAATTATGTTTTATGGTAGAAATCAAAAACACTGTTGCCTGATACCCGGTTGCGTAAACGTTAATAAATTCGTTCTTCAATTAGTGGGCCATTAAAATGAACAAATTCGAATCAGTTTCCTTATTCTTATGACATTTAAATCATGTTGTTAAAATCGGATTCTAGGGACCTTAGAACGTGGTCATTTAGCAAAAGAGAGGTAGCTATTGGAATCATGCTAAAAATCACATATCCGATTATAACATTTTTACTATGGTGTGTATGCGTGCGTGTGAGTGTGTGTGTGTTTTTTTTTCTATTCCTGGAAGATAAAAAATAAGGGAATAAAGAATAAATTTTATTAAATAATTTGACACTTATTGTCAATTTTTGTATATATGACGCGTATCTATGACATCAAACATACACCATTAATAAGTTTTAAGGTCCCTAGAATCCGATTATAACATTTTTACGATGATGACCGTGTGTGGGTATGTGTTTCTCAAATACTATAAAACTTAAGACATTTTTAACTACGATTTCCTCAATTTGACATTAATGGGAAGACCTGATTAGATTTGGGTAACAATTGGACAACCGGAAGTAATAGTTTCTTTAAAAATTTCTTCTAAATATTATTTTTTGAAAATATTGAAGAACATAAAATTCTACATCTGAAACATTTAAAAAAATTATAATATCTTCTGTAAATTTAGAGATAAAGAAAATAAAATATGTATCCTGTTATAATAAATCTCTCTGGCCATGTTACAAGGAAACTAGTTGTGAAATTCAAATGTTTGCATTGATATAAAATGTCACTGTCAAAAATGAGCGATACAGTGCTAAAACCTATAGCCTATATATCTGTGAAAATCAATGTGCTATGTAGATGCAACACGTGTGAAAAAAGAAAACTTAAAAGACGTTATTAAGAATAGACGCACATTTCCATATATATACATTTTAGACCGCTCAAAATTAATGTTTTTACTAGAAGAATATGAAGAGAAAGCAAACAAAAATATTGTTCGAATTGAAAATGCCTGATGTAATCTGCCTAAAATTTAAATATGGTAAACTGTATTTTGAAATTTATTGTACATAATTTATATTAAAATATCCTGCATATTTTGTAAATATATATGAAAATTGTTATGTATTGAGACATCTGTTCTATTAAATAACAAAGAAGTTTACGTCAAAGACTTATACATGAGTATATTTTTATACTGTTTTATAACAACTTTTTTTTCAATTGTCATTTTCTTGCTATACCCAAAGCATTCAAGCACCCAATGCACGTCATTAATAAAAATTTAATTTTAGTAACTAGATGTGTGACGTCATGTACTGGTACGTTTGCAGAGGTTTTAGAATCTTTATGAAAAGAGTTATACAGATTGCAATCTATATTATCGACATGGTCATGAACTGTCACATCTACAAAATAAATACTATATTTTCGTCACTGTCCATTTCTATTTAAATTATTTTATAATACTAACCTTATTTACACTTATGTATGCCATATAAAGGCAATAAATAAAAGTGAGCCGAATTTCAAAGAAATATACCGAATTCTTCTGATTGATTAGAAGTGCTATCTTTGGCAGATGCACAGATTTTGTGTTTGCGTTAACGGTCACGTTGCGTCGTTGCGTTGCGTTTAACATTACTTTAATATAAATAGGCCTTTACAACGCACAAAATGTTTCAAACACGATACTCAAATTGCCAAATAATAACTATGACAGTATAAACATACAAATTATCAATGTTGCCAACTATAGCAACAATTAAACGAATAATATGACGTTGATGTACATTATTTATATATTATTCATGTCATATACGATAAGTAATGAACTCTACTATTCACCTTAATAATAATTATATAAGGCTATACACTTTTTGACGGTTAAAAATGATTAAAATTTTATTTCATTTTTCACTATTAGTGATTTTAATGCATTAACGTTTTTACACTAAGTGATGACATGCATTGGCTGCTTGAATGCTTTGGGTATAAATGAAATACTTTTAAGCAGTAGTGCTTTAGTGCTTACAAGTAACATTTTTAAACAATGACAGTAAAAGTAATGCGTAAAAGTGACAGTTCAATGTGTAAAATGTTCCTTTAAGCACTAGTGCTTAAAAGTATTTCATTTAGCAACGAATAGATGAACCTGACGTCTTCTTACTTTTTAATTTTGAAAAATTCAAAATGTTGATATTTGAGAATAAATGATCTATTTTAAAAAGCTTTTATAAAAAATCTTGTATGTAATACATTGCGAAATGAGTGTTTTAGGCACTTGACGTGTTGTATCACTCGCTTACGCTCGTGCGTACAATTTTAACTATTTAATTAATAAAACAATAAGAAAGATTAAATGTACTTCTCAGAAAAAGCTTTCAGAATGTCACAAAAACTGTTGATTTTTGATACTGACATCTGTCATTTACAAACTATGTTATAAACATTTGAATTTGTCAACTGGTTTCCTTAGTACCTTAGCCTCAGCGATGTATTACATTAGATTATTCTATATATTATAGTGTCTTTATCTCTAAACCTATACAAGATATAACAAATATTTAAGTGTATTAGATGAAGAATTTTATGTTCTTCAATATTTGTAATAACAACAATTTTCAAAAAATTATATTTAGAAATCTTTTTAAAGAAACTCTTACTTCCAGTTGTCCAGTTGTTACCAAAATCTAATCAGCTCTTTCTAGGAATGTCAGATTGAGGAAACTGCAGTTAAATATTTTTTAAGTCTTATGCCCATATTCATAAACACTCGTAAAGTTTCAAAACGGCTCGATATAATTTTTGACAAATAGAATCAAACTTGATAACCAAAATTTTGATTTTTCTTTCAATGTCGACTGTTTTTATTGGATAAATATTATAACGAACCGTTTAAAATTTTTACGTGTGTTTATGAATACGGGCATTAGAGTATTTGAGAAACCGTGGTTCCAACATCCACACAAACACATACGTACGGGCATTATCGTAAAAATGTTATAATCGGATTATAGGGACCTTAAAACGTGCTTATCCATTAAAATCTGGATATGCGATTTTTAGTATGATTCCAATACCTCTCTTAGCGATAGGTGAAAAGTGACATTTCATAAAGTCAAACGTCATAAAGTTTCAACTTTTTAAACCGGAATTAGATAAATTTTTTAATTGGTTTAATCATCCGTCTACTGAAATTACGTAATTCTTCATTCTGCACCCATAACAATAATTAGACCAATATTCACATACCGTCACTTTCTTCTTTCTTCTACCTGTTTCAAATCTAGTAGGCGAGGAGGGATAGAAATTTCTTCGAGATATATAAACTCACTTGTCGATAGACACAATTTTAATCTAATTCAGCATGTTGCATTTAAAGATTGTAGTTTGTTTATTTTCCATTTGGTTTTTGCAAATTGAATGTTACATGAATGAAACAAAAGAGTTATGTGTAAATAGTTCAGACGTTTTGTGGAATACGTTGAGAATTTGGGATGGTGCGGATATCGTCAAAAAATGGAAACTGAAAGAGATTGAGGAATTATCAGAAAAATGTAATGATGATATGAAGGATATGTTTAGAGGGATAAGTAATAGTGAATTATGGGCAATAAAAAGTAAGTGATAGTAAATTATTTTCATTTTATACCATTTTAAATTACAAAAACAAATTAACAAGAAACTTTTAAGTGGTAATATTTTAGGAGTACTACAATCTTTTTAGTTTACGTTCTGTAATACTTTATTAGTTCCAACGTTTCGGCACCATTAACTGATGCCTTTTTCACAGTAAGGCATCAGTTAATGGTGCCGAAACGTTGGAACTAATAAAATATTAATTTAAATACATACCTGCCTACGTATTTAGTAATGCTGCAATAGTTATTTATGTATTAAGAGCATAAGGAGGCTTTTATGCGCCTGCGGCGAGATTTTGAGCCCGAGGCGTAAGCCGAGGGATAAAAACACGTTAAAGGCCATAAAAGCAAGTTACGCTTGTGGAACATACAAAAATTTATGCACGGACGAAAATTTTCAAATTATGAGTGTTAGAAAAATTGTAGCGAAAAGAATTTGTCGTCGTACATCCAGTATCTAGTGTTGCTATGAAAGCGTAAAACAACAGTTTATTGTTTGTTTATTAGTCCTGTCATTTGAGTTTTATTTTGTGTATCTCCGTGCTTTCCATATAAATATCACAAAATTAATTTTCAATTTTCATTGAAGAATATAAAAATTTTCGATTTGTAATAAAAACTTTTCATATTGCCTGTTTAAATTGTTTATATTGTAGGTTATAATTTGGTTTGACGTTTCATTATAGCCCGGCGGGCTATAATGAGGCCCACGGGCTATAAAATAACATTTATGTCAAAGAAATTATGATACGTCGGTGCATAAACTATATTATGTTCCATTGCATATAACTATTACTTTATTTACGATTTTCTTTATTATTTAATATGTCACTATTATTAATTTGAAGTGATTAGTTTTTTGACAGTGACATTTACTGTCAGTTACATTCATTTGAAAAATGAACTGTGTAACAAAGAAATTGTGTTTATCTTAGGCTTCGGGTTTAAAAGAAAAAAATTATTTAAATTTATCTGTAAAATATATAGAAAAATTATTAATGTATACTTGCAGAAAATTCAATAATCTTTAATTTTCATAATGACATAAAATGCAAAAAAATGATGTTTAATGTTATTTTTTGAAGAAAAACCATTATGATCTTCAAGTAAAGTGCCATTTCCGTTTGTCCGATTTACACCAAAATCTAATGGTTTCTTATCTTATTAGAATAGGGTAGAAATACAAGGTTTCAGAATTTTCTGAATGAAAATATTTGAATTAGAGCGAAGACAAAATTCATACACATACACACATAATCGTGAAAATGTTAAACTTGGATTCTAGGGACCTTAAATCGTAGTCATTTACTAAAACTCGATATGTGATTTTTAGCACGATCCCTATATATCCCTTACCAAGGGTAGCGGCAGGTAAAAAGGTTGTATTATTCCTAGTCTATTATGTGTTCTGAAAGATTTGTTAACAATTTGGTAATATTTTGATACATGAAGATACAGTGTGTTCAAAAAAATACTAATCCGGAGCAGGGTATGAACAAAAAACGTATGTCAATTTGAAAGTATTTATTTAAATGTCGAGATATTGTCAAAAATTTTATTTAAAGAAATCTTCTTGAATCCTTATTTTAGAAATAGAAATAAATTAGAAAACGGTGAATGGCAATATTCTGTATCCTTCTTTATTAGCTTTTCTTCTTAAAAGTACATTTCACGATCAATTTTGACAACTTGACTTTTGAATTGAATAATGATCAGACATACGTTTCTGTGTTCATAGCCTACTCCGAATTAGGTTGTTTTCTAAACACACTGTATTACAAGAAATAAATTAGAAATTAAACTTTTTTGCAAAATTATATATTTTATTGAATGTATATGAATTTCGATTTGATATATTTTTTTATATTACTGTATTATTCATTCTTCTTCTTAGTTATTTTACAAATGGCAGTGGCATAGTTTTTAAAAATATAACTAAGGAGCTCAGTGAAAAATAGTATACAAGTTAAAATCCTAATTTGTACAAACAAATGAATTTGAATATGTTGCTGATAGCATTAGGAAACATTTCGCAGAAAGTTTATCTAATTCCATTTTAAAAAGTTGAATTTTACCTAACTTTATGACGTTATGAAATGTCACTTTTTGCATAATTGATATGAAATTATTTTTGTAATTTGTTTCTACTCTTGTTCCGAAAATACAATTTTCTGGTTTGTTTTTCTTGCTGCAAATCTTTGCAATGAGGTCATGCAAAAAAAAATAATTGTACCTTTTTTCTGTTTAAATCGAAAAAGGATAGTCTAATTCATCGATCAGTATGATTAAATTATTTTTTATTTGTATTTTTTGTTGTATAAAATCGTTTTAAAGTATGATATTTTTAAAAAGTTGCAAAAACCAGCCATGTGTTGTCGTCACAACGTTACGAACGAAGTTCAGACTCATTTCAAACAGACATTTTATATGGACACATAATTTCTAAAAGAAAAATATATATAAACTATAAATTGAGGATTACATATCTAAATATGCTATATTATATTAATATAATATCGTTCTATTTATTTTTATAAATATAATTTTCATTTGGCGTGAAATTATCTACGTTACATCAGATGTTTCTTTCACTTTTGAATCTTTGAATTAGACGGTAGGAGGTTATAAACGCATATGAGACATTGAATATATTCCAGAATATTATTTTATTCTTTATTTTGGCACGAAACAACGTTCCATCTACATGTTTACTTTCATAAATTTTAGGTTATCTTTAAATGTCACTTTGACGTTTAAGACAATGTGAAAATCAAAATGGTCGTGCTTCTCACTCTGTGACGTCATTGGACAAGGGACGAAGCGGGGGTCTTCAGCCGCATTTTAAAGAATGTCATTTTCAATTACAATTTTTTCATGATTAAAGATCGATTTGAGGAAAAATAAAAAATACGGGTCTATTATTTTTCACTAATCTATCGATTAAAATTATAAAAAAAAAGTCATGCATGACCTCATTCTAGCAACGAATTTTACTTATGAAACTTGTATAGGCTCATTCACAGTTACAAAAATAAGAAATATAGATAAAATTATAAATAAAACTTTATGATTGGTTTTCACAGCTTCGAAAATAAAACGTAAATTAACATCAACAATCATTTAATATATTTATAATAATAGCTTCATATTTTTAAAGCACTGTACGCAGTCATATATGCGAATCTTTGTCTTAAGACAGCTTTTTGTTATATAATTATTAATTATTATATTTAAATTGAATCCTTTTGCCAGAACGTAAATTGACAGCCTAAATGACAGTTATGTATGCGCTTATTTTTGTGTCATGTTTAACGTTATTTTCGAAATGTGAACGCTTTCATAAGAATTTATTGTTTATATCATTATTTTTATTTTGATGTATAATTTTATTTTCATTTCGGAGCTGTGAATGAGCTTAATGCTTATTGTCATATCCATACATACACACACATACACATACACACACATACACATACACACATACACACATACACACACACACACATACACACACACACACACACAGGCATCAATGTAAAAATGTTAAAGTCGGATTGTAGGGACCTTAAAACGTGCGTATTCAGTAAAATCTGGAAATGTGAATTTTAACATGAATCCAATAAAAAATGTCATTTCATAAAGTCACAAAATTATGTAAAATCCAACTAAAACGAAAGTATGTGTATAAATAACTATTCAGTAATTGAATCACTAAATATTTTCGTATCCGTAATATGCGATATTTTTTAAATATACAGGTGTCTCTTAAATAGAAGGACATTGCTTAACCACAGATTCCTGAGGCTAAAATAAGACGATTTAACCAAACTTGCTTCTACCGGAAAGTGTACCATTTAGCCAGAATTCTGCTCCAAAGTTCTTCGAAAAAAAAAAAATTAATTTTGCTTATAATAACCGGACGCTTTATTCGATTTGGATGAATTTGGTATGGCAGTTTATACGGTTATGTCATCTTTTAAGATGTTACTTGTCATTATTAGTGAACCACTAGTGTATGGTATACTTTTTAATGGCCACGCCGATAACGTGAAATTATTTTTTTTTTTTCAGAAAGATACATTCAATAGTAAACTTTTCTCTCTCTGTGTAAATTGTGATATCTGTTACGGTTCAGACAGAAAAAAATAAAACATGAGTGACTGCATCGTGAATTTTTTTATAATAAATTTAATCTAGCAGTCTATCCAAATGTCAAACAATTAATTTTTAATGACAGTAACGAGTTGTCAATATTCTCAACTTGTTTAGGAGTAGCCTAACATATTTATACGTGTTATTTATAATAATGATAGTAAAATACTATTAGGCCGAACAAACAGATATTACTAGATTCTGAATATTGCGAAGGAATTTTTTGACAACCCATAAACAATTGTTACTGCCATTAGAAATTCGTTGTTTGACATTTGGATAGATTGCTAGATTAAATTTATTTTAAAAAAATTCACGGTGCAGTCACTCAGGTTTTATTTTTTTTCTGTCTGAACCGTAACAGATATCACAAATTAAACAGAGAGAGAGAAAAGTTTACTATTGAATGTATCTTTCTGCAAAAAATTATTTTACGTTATCGGCGTGGCCATTAAAAAGTTACGGTCTACTCAATGTTGGGACACCTAAGTTTCATACACTAGTGCTTCACTAATAATTACAAGTATCACCTTAAAAGATGACTTATAACCATATGAAGTGTCATACCAAATTTCATCCAAATCGTAAAAAGCGTTCTGTTATTATAAGCAAAATTAATTTTTTTTTTAAGAACTTTGAAGCAGAATTGTGGCTAAATGGTACACTTTCCGGTAGAAGCAAGTTTAGTTAAATCGTCTTATTTTAGCCTCAGGAATCTGTGGTTAAGTCATGTCCCCCTATTTAAGAGACACCCTATATTGGACCATCTTACGCATCCATTTTTATAGACATTTAACCTAATAATAATGTAAAAGCATTATTTTATAATAATACGTTCGAAATATGGGGTTGGTAACACTGAATTGACCACATTCAATTATTATTTAAAGGTTAATGTCATTTCATATTTACGAACAAATTTAAGTGAATTGAAAAAAATTGTAAAAAATTTAAGTGAATTTGAAGATGAAATCAATTGCACTCCGCCTGAGCTACGTAATATAGCTCAGACCACTGTAAATAATCTACTTCCTAAAAAATCAATTAACTAAAAATAATTTACGTAAAAAGGGGTTAAGTAAATGTCATTTAGTACCAACCTTTTAAAACAAAAAATTTCATACGAAATGAAGGCCATTACGATACGCAATTGAATTGCGTATCGTAATAACTTCGTTATGAGCGCAAAATCTAAAAATAATTTTTAATAAATTATTGCCGCGGTGACAGGCAATAAATCGCAAAACGCACCATAGTGGAACGAACAAACCTATTAATTGTATGCATAAATAATAATATCTCATTTAATTAGTAACATGAATTTATAAGTGTTACTGAAATTACAATATTTAACACTAAATTATATTGACACTATAATTTTCCTACTCAAAATTAATTCCCATTAATTTTCTAATACACTTTTACTGTTATAACAAATCGAATACTTAGATAATTGGCACTAGAAGAAAGTGAATATCTTACAAATCTTTCTACACTTTTCATTGCACATATTCATTCATCATAATGATTATAATGAGCCGAACCGGTTCAAGACCTGTTCCATTTATTCTTCTTCCGTCTAGAAAAGTTGATTTGCTCTATGCACGTGTGGTCAGGAACTGCTCGCGGTATAAGGTCATTAGGTATGACGATCATAACGAAACTAGTATATTCTTAGAGATTTTAGTTATGTAACAAGTCTAAGAAAGTGGAAGTTTTCATTAATATTCGCAGAATTTTGTAAAGATTATCTATATAGTTTTACAGAAGAAAGTGTTTATCGTGTATTATTTAAGAGGCATTCATTTGGTGAGAGTTTCATCCAAAATTTCGATACGATTAAAAATAAACATTACATATTAGCAATTTAATACATGTCGAAATTTCAGATGAGAAAATCTGATGTGGCCAGCACATGACCTCCCGTCAATTCCATGTTTAAAATAGCAATGAGCTTTAAGTAAAGTTTCACTTCCGATTGATCGTTTGTAAACAAAATCTACTTTGTTGTTCCAATAAATAGAAAAGTTTGTAATACGAAATTTTGGATTATATTTTATTATGTTTTGCCTGAAAAATCTGTTAGAGCTTCAAATTAAGTACTACATCCGGTTTATAATATATAGTAAAAATCTAATATGTTGTTTCAAATTATATAAGAGTATTAAATACCTACCAACTTTGCGAAGTTTTGGATCATTAATATATTTTAAGGAAAAATCGTCACACACACATTATTGTCAAAATCATCACCAACTTCCTTATGCTCTAAAACGCAATCTGTGTAAATTCTTCGCCGTACATTATCCATTTCATAAATGTGTAGTTGCAAACTATTATTTGACACTTTGAAATCACGTTCTTATTGAGAGCTGTTTGATATATAATGCTGCAAACATCAAACTTAAATCGAATTATCCTGTATATCTACTATTTATGTATGATGGAAAATATATTATTTTTACAAACGAGTGAAATATGCTGCTTCGGTTTCACGAGCAATATCTTCGATTATTAATCTTATCACGAGAGAATATATCGAATTTTTGTTAAAATTGACTGTCAATGTTGTAAAAATCCCTTAGTAACGAATATAAATAAGGTGATAATTTCTTTGTTTTTTTATCATTGGTGTGATAGATATGTAACTAGGGAGATTCTGAATGCTGATTGGCGGAAAACATGTCACGTGACTAATGAAATATATTCTCAGTAAAATTATTTCACGGACAAACCATGCAAATTGCACTTGACATTGACATCTGTCATATTTCGTTGCTCTTAACGTTACTTCATTATAAAAAGACCTTAACTCTATATCTATTGCATATGAAGTGTAAAATGCAGTCATGTAGTATAGAGAATAGAATAATCTTTAATATTTATAATAACATTAAATGGCAAAAAACACACACACACACATACACACACACAGACATCGTCATAAAAATAGCAAAATCTTATTCTAGGGACCCCAAAACGTGCTTATTAACTCCGAATTTTTTGACCAAAGACAATACCTTCCTTACCTATAGCCCTATAGGTAGGCTGACCATATGTACTTATTTTAATAGGACAGTACTTTCTTTTTGAATGATGTCCTACTGTACTTAAAAGGTTCATTTAGTACACGTAAATGTACTTTTTTTTTAGAACAATAGTTTGATCGAGTCAAACAACGTAATTAGTTATGTGTTTGTAAATATATATGTTGCGTCTTACACTGGTCAGATTCGGCGTCGATCGAGTAAAGTATTTTTCGTTCTTTCCCCTTATCGCCAAATATTAGTTCTAACATTAATTATTTAAGTATTTTATTCATTTCTGACTAGTTTAAAATTTTAAAGCAACAAAAAAAAAAAATTGTTTTAACATGTCAGTGTCTTGACAAAAGTTTTATTTCAATCTAGAGTTCATTTTTTGTTTACCTAGGACAAGCGCATCAAATGCTGAAATACTGAAATGTTCTATTTACTCTAGAGCAGTCCTCAAATTTTAAAGGCGATTTTAAATTCCCAAAAGTACTAGTATCAAAAGACTGGTACAAACATGATGCGGAACGTGATAGGATTTTTTTTGTAACAATCAATTTTTATATTATTGTGTTATATTTTATGAAACATTATGTGTTACTTGACTTTATGTGCTTATTATTAATTACTTTTTACATCAAAATTGAACTAAAACGAACTAAATTTCTCATTTTTATTATCAATTCTGCCTCTAGTATTTATTGTGCTTTTTTTTCTAAAAAAATTATGGTCACCTACCTATAGGTGACGGAAGGTAAAAACAAGTATCATCTGACAATCTGTGAATGTACGAATCCAAGTTTTACAAAAGAAGGGGGCGTTAACCTATGGCCTAATGAAACATGTTTTTCATACAATTATTCTGTTGAGGCAATTTTACTTTTTCATCGAAAAGAAATTTATCGTAGATATCCGCAAACTTAACATTAAACAAGTTAAACAATGCACAAAGGAATTTTTTTAATGTTAAACGAAAACGAAACGATGTAATAAACAATATAATTTACACAATATTTTCACATTTTCTTGACATTTCTACTACCAGTGGCGTAGCGTGACTTTTTTGGTAGGGTGTGCAGAAAAAAAAAATACTAAATCAAAATAAGACACATTTTTATTACCATTTGACTAGAGACAGTTTTAAGAACTATTTGAATTTATAGACCCATATAAAATAAAAATAAGAAATATGGGGTGTAATAATAACGAAGAAAATAAATTAAATCAAACCACCCAAATAAATTATAGAATGGGGTATTCCACTCAATTTTTTTTATTATTTTAAATAAAACTTCATTCAGTTTTGAAGCAATTCATAGTATTAAAAAATCTTAATTGTTCCTAGTTTAAGAATATTTTATTTTCGAGAAATCAGTGTAACGTCACATTTCCTCTATACTCGTCTTTCTCACACACACTGCTCTGAGTACGCTGCGAGAGAAAGATAACAATTGTATGACGTCAATTTTCCCTTTTAGCAAATGTGAAATATCTCGTAAAGTAATTATTTAAAAAATGTTTTCACTGTTTTAACTATTATTTATTGAGCCATACTTGATGTTAAATTGAAATTTTCTTAATTTTTTTGTTATGGTGGAATACCCCATTGCAACTTAAATACTTTCGTGCGTAGCAGAATGCATAAGTTCACACTTTAATATCTTCCACCATTCTAGGTTCAAATGTTCAGTTGAACACTCGCATGCTTTACCAGTGTACTATGTATCCCCACCAAGGTACTCGCCGCCCGCTCCCTGCATGCCCTAATGTTTAGCTAGACTGGTCGTCAGAATTTCTTTTTGAACCTAGCTTTGCGTTTGGTATACATATAAGGCGTTCACAAAATAAAAACTTAGTATCTGTGTAATATTTTCTATTTAAAATGAGTTTTAGTATAAAATGCATATAAATAGAAAATATTTTTAATTTATTTTTTTATTTTCCTTACTTCTGGGCGTGCGGAGAACACCTTGAACACTATGACGCTACGCCACTGTCTACTACATACATACATACATATTCATAAACACTCGTAAAGTTTCAAAACGGTTCGTTATAATTTTTGACAAATAGAATCAAACTTGACAAATAAAATTTCGATTTTTCTTTCAATGTCGACTGTTTTTATTGGATAAAAATTATAACGAACCGTTTAAATTTTTTTACGGGTGTTTATGAATACGGACATTACTCTATTAAAATTATCTAAAAAACAATACAATAAACAATGATTGGAAAGTAGTAGTATTTATCATCAATTTCTTGTCAACAATTATTTGTTACGGCACTGATTTACTATAGATAGATCAGCATGTCAATATTTTATTTATTACCACTTCCGCAAAATAAAAGCCAAGAAATTCAATTCTACACGTAACTAATAATTCGCGTGTTTTGTTTTAGAAATCTAGTTAATCGATATTGATCCTAGATACCTAGAGAGTAGGCGTTGGTAATGATTTAAATCCAGCGAAAGGACTGATTTGAAGTTTTTAAGTGAGGAAGAAAGTGCACAGATAGTAACGTGTTATGTGATTCATATACAAAATTATACGAGTATATTTATTAGGAAGTTAAAGTACAAAACGCTTTGAGGAAAAGTTGATAAATTGCGGGAAATGGATTAAATGAATTCGTTGTGCGATGCGTTTAATAACAGGAACTTATCTGCGAGGCGATTTAAAAATAAATATTTGCGTGTAGGTACTTGATTTCTTCTGGCATATAACTTAGTCATTTCACAAGGAGTCGTAAAGTATAATATATTCAGTAGATTTTTCTTAATAGTAATTTCCTTGATCTTCTCTTGTTTATTTTGAAGTAATAGTTATTTGCAGTAATTTAATATTGCCATTTACGACATACTTCATTACATATTATAAAAAAAACTCGCCGTTAAATAAATATGGACAGATGCACAATTTTTCCCTTCTGCTGCCCTTGCCCCTTGCCCTGCGGTGTTGCCGCTTCTTCATAACGTAGCATTTGCAACATAATCAATGGAACTGGCAACAGTATAGAAATCTTTAGTCCATATTTATTTGACAGCATCTACTTTTTTCCGAACATAGGAAATTATACAGGGTGTCTCTTAAATAGGGGGACTCGGCTCAACCACAGATTCCTGAGGCTAAAATAAAACGATTTAACTAAACTTGCTTCTGCCGGAAAGTGTACCATTTAGCCAGAATTCTGCTTCAAAGTTCTTCGAAAAAAAATTTATTTTGCTTATAATAACAGAACGCTTTATACGATTTGGATGAAATTTGGTATGACACTTCATATGGTTATAAGTCATCTTTTAAGGTGATACTTGTTATTATTAGTGAACCACTAATGTATGAAACTTAGGTGTTCCAACATTGATTAGACCTTAACTTTTTAATGGCCACGCCGATAACGTGAAATTATTTTTTTTTCAGAAAGATACATTCAATAGTAAACTTTTCTCTCTCTGTGTAATTTGTGATATCTGTTACGGTTCAGACAAAAAAAAAATAAAACCTGAGTGACTGCACCGTGATTTTTTTAAAAATAAATTTAATCTAGCAATCTATCCAAATGTCAAACAACGAATTTCTAATGACAGTAACAATTGTTTATGGATTGTCAAAAAATTCCTTCGAAATATTCAGAAACTAGTAACATCTGTTTGTTCGGCCTAATAGTATTTTACTACCATTATTATAAATAACACGAATAAATATGTTAGCTTACTCCTAAACAAGTTGAGAAGATTGACAACTCGTTACTGTCATTAAAAATTAATTGTTTGACATTTGGGTAGACTGCTAGATTAAATTTATTTTAAAAAAATTCACGATGCAGTCACTCAGGTTTTATTTTTTTCTGTCTGAACCGTAACAGATATCACAAATTACATAAAGAGAGAAAAGTTTACTATTGAATGTATCTTTCTGAAAAAAAATAATTTCACGTTATCGGCGTGGCCATTAAAAAGTTATGGTCTAATCAACGTTGGGACACCTACGTTTCATACACTAATGGTTCACTAATAATAACAAGTATCATCTTAAAAAATGACTTATAACCATATAAACTGTCATACCAAATTTCATCCAAATCGAATAAAGCGTCCGATTATTATAAGCAAAATTAATTTTTTTTCGAAGAACTTTGAAGCAGAATTCTGGCTAAATGGTACACTTTCCGGTAGAAGCAAGTTTGGTTAAATCGTCTTATTTTAGCCTCAGGAATCTGTGGTTAAGCCATGTCCCCCTATTTAAGAGACACCCTGTATGTTAAAAATTTGATTCGGTGATATCTCTTCACCTATTAATTTTAGAACAAAAGAGTAATGAAGAAATAAGTTCAGAATGAAAAACTGCACTGATTCAATATCATGTTTGTTGTTTAATTTTGTCTTATGTACCAGTTAGAAGTAAAAGAAAATACACGATTTAAGGCAATTATCAGAGTGTCATCAAAAAAAAAAAGCAATAATTTGTTTGTTGTTTCTGACTTAATATCTGACAAATTTGACATTTATTTTAATTTTGATTATTATTGGAATATTAGAAAGATTTATTCGAAATATTACAAAGATTTAATTGAGAAGAAAAAAATTATCGCAAATACATACTAATAAGAATAACATAATAATAATATGGGGTCCCGTGGCCACGTGCCTGAGTGTCTGGTCGCGAACCTGGGGGAACCGGGTTCGATCCCAACAGACGCCAAATATTTCCAATTTTAAATGGCACAAAAATGACCCCTGTGGTGCACCTTCCGCACCAGCTATGAGTGCCCGTGAGGTGACGCCTGGTAAGCGCCCACACGGTAAAATATATCGTCATCATTACCGATGTCTACATGTGTTGTAGATACTGGCACACCCAGGAATGGGTAATATGCCGTGATGATATATTTATTTATTTATAAGAATAAAATCAGAAATATCAAATCTGTCAGATAGACACCCGGTATACAGTGTGTCCCAATTAGAACTGCCACCATTGGGATTTCGAGAACTATAAGACATACGGATGTCAGTTAAATGAAACTTTTTGTGCGCCTTTGGAAGGCCACCTCAGATGTGCTTTTGTTTTTCCAAAAATTCTCATAGGGCACTAGATAATAACGAAAAAGTCAATATTGTTGATTTTTTCTTTTTCAAATAGGTAACATAAACTATTAGTAATTGAGAAAAACATTTCAAATATAAAAGATAGATATTTTTATTAACTAACCAGTGGCGTACAAAATAAATTTTTATATCTGTAAATTTTCGAGATATAACACAAACTTATATTTTTTTAAATGGAACCCTTATCTGATTTTAGTCTCAAAAAATCATTATTTTTTCTCTTTTCAATGATGTAAGGGTTATTATGTTTTATATTTGTTTTGCCTTCAAAATTATTATTTTTTTCCCAGGGCATCGAACCCGAACCAGAACCGAACCAAAACCGGAACCAAACCGTAACATTTTAGGGAACCCAAACCGAGAACCGAACCTCAGATATATTTTTAATTAAACCTGAGTCGAAACCGAACCGAGTATTAAAATTCAGGTTCGGGGTTCAACTCCGGTTAATTTTTAGTTCGAAAAGTAAATACAGCCGATAATCGACGTCTTAGGCGTTTGCGTTGCTGTCTGGGCTGACTTTTCCTGAAAATTGTGTTCGTTTCTTGTTGCGTTTTGTGTAAATTCCGGCTCTCATTTTATATTTCGAACCTGAACCGCGGACAAAACCGCAAATTTTATTAATGCTTGAACCAGAACCGCACCCGAACCCATCTTTCAAAAAACAAATTAACCTGAACCTAAACCAAACCCAGTTTTTGAAGGGTTCGATGCCCTGTTTTTTCCGTATTTTGTATAACAAAAGCATATCTGAGATGGCCTCCCAAAGACCCGCAAAAAGTTCCATTTAACCGACATCGTATCTCTTATAGTTCTCGAGATCCCAATGGTGGCAGTTCTAAATGGGACATACTGTATGTAACTATATGCACATATACAACATTGCATTAATACAAAAATCATTCGCACCATCTCTTGCATTTACCTTTGATTTATGTACATACTATTCCTTGGCATTTCCTCCATTTCATTCAACTAACATAAACCATTTGTCAAGATCAAGGAAATTATTGGCAGACAGTACGCTATTCACTTTCTGTTTGGAAATACTTTTACAATATTGACTAGTATGGTAATATTTTTAAAACTAATATCTCACTTTACATATTATCAAAGATCTGTTTATATACATAATTGAAACCTGCTAATATTATAATTTTTTAACTAAAATCAATATTTGTTTCAGTTTGTAGAAACTTTTTTTGACTAGAAAGCATCCTAATTTTCATCACAACTGAAAGTGTGTGTATTTCACAATTTCGTTAGACAATATGGCCTATTCTATAAAAAAGTGGTTAATTTTTAGCAACTGGTTAAAAATTTTATCCAATGGACATTGATGTCATCTGTCATTATACTTGATTAGTTAAATTGTTTAACCAATTGTTAAAAATTAACCACTGAGTTACAGAATAGGGGTGATAAACTTAAATTAATATTAAAGTGGGAATAGATTATTTTATATATTTAGCTATAAAATATATAGAAAAAGTACGAATGCATACATGTAGAAAATTTAATAATCTTTAATTCTTATAATAACATAAATCGCGAAAAAATTATATTTAAAGGTATTTTTCGAAGAATAGTATATTATACGACAAGGTTGAGACGATAATCATTATTGACCCAGCGCCTATTGTAACCCGAGGGTGAAGCTCGAGGGATATAACGATATAAGGCGCCTGGTCAATAATGATCTTGTCAACCGCGGTTTATATACTATTTTTTTCACTACTAGCATATAAATTCTCTTTATTTTTTTTTTATTGATAATAACAATAATTTTGACATGAATAATGTTACTTATTTGTTAATATTCACAAAAACAAAGTAGGCTGCATTTGTTTTTATCTGACGTTTTGCTCATTTCGCTGGTTTGATAACCTTACTTATGGGCCTTGATTTGTATTTGATTTAATTATTTAATAAAAACACTTTGTGCTGTTACAGTCAGCAGCCTTACTAGTTTATTATTATTTTTAAATAAATCTATTGAAATGTATTTACCTACAAATACAAAAAAATAGTGATTTGTTCAATCCTACATCTACAAATATTTCACATTTTCACCAAAACAGCACAGTGGCCAGGCGAGGCAGCAGCGTAGGTCACTTTAAAATTATAGTGGCAAATTTAAATTATATACTTAACACCTTTCTTGAGTTTAATGAGTTAAATAATATTTGGATTTGGAGGCTTGAGTTTGATTGAAAAGTGACAGTTTGCATTATAGACCAAGGTTAATAATAAATTATTATTGATCTAGGTTACCATGGTTACAAGCAAGCGGTAGTGAAAAACAATTTCTCATGTCAATAATGGGTTCCTAGGCTAGTAGTGAAAAAAAAAAACTATTTTGAGACATTTCCGGTTGTCTGATTTACATCAAAATCTATAGGCTTCTTTGCATGTTAGTATAAGGCAGAAATATAAGGTTTCACAATTTTTTGAATGGTATTTGAGTTCGAGCATTGACAAAATTTATACACACACACAAACACAGACATCATCGTAAAAATGTTAAAATCGGATTCTTGGGACCTTAAAACGTGATCATTTATCAAAATCCCGACATGCGATTTTTAGCATGATCCCTATACCTCCCTTACCAAAGGTAGCGGGAGGTAAAAATTATATTCTTTTATAAGACATAAAATAAGTTATACTCAAAGTAGCTTCTTGAATGGGGTCGCGTAACCGCGTGCCTGAGTATCTGGTCGCGAATCTGGGGAACCGGGTTCGATCCCGACCGATGCCAAATATTTCCAATTTTAAATGGTACAAAAGTGACCCCTGTAGTGCACTCTCCACGCCAGCAATGAGTGGCTGTGAGGTGACGCCTGGTAAGCGCCCGCACGGTACAAATATGACATCATCATTACCGATATCTGTGATAAACCAGATTGGGGCACACTTAGAAATGGCTAATATGCCATGTGATATATTTATACAGGGTTAGTTAAAAGTATGGAGACGGCGATTTATTGTCGTTAATATTCATTTTAGGAAATTATGTTCAATACAAAAGCTTTTTAAGAAATTTTGATCTACATTTGAGAATACTTGAATTTTTTTTTCTTCAATTGTTTTTGAGTTACGCTTGTCCGCGTAATTTTTTTAAATGGGAACCTATTAATTTTACTCTACCATTCGATAGACTGTTTTTTTCTTTTTACATCAGTATGTTTGTTTTTTATTTTTCAATTTATTTTAATAATATTTCTAAGTTGGTTTTATAAACTGATTTTATTATTCTGAAAAGAATTACAAGAAACATAAAAGTAAATAATAATGAAATTATAAATAAATAGATTAATCATACCTGAAAAGAATAATTAAATTACACGTTATTAATTACTATATAGAGCAAACACAATGCTATCAACGAATAATTAATAAAACAATATTATGACAGATAATTCCAAAATCATGTAGTTTGGTGAGCGTCATATGTTAACATAGGTGTGATGATTTGGAATTTACATATTTTTACAAGGAAAAACACCGGTTCAAGTATTTACGAATAGTAGGTACATCTAAGATAGGCAAAAGCGAAGCGATAAACAAACTCGAGCGATGTAATTTACTTAGTTATTAATTTGTTTTTAATGATAAGATTGTGACCGACAACTTTATTGGAAATAATTTTGTCTATTTTAGATGAACCTACTATTCGTAAATACTTGAACCGGTGTTTTTCCTTGTAAAAATGTTATTAAAATAAATTGAAAAATAAAAAAACAAACATACTGTTGTAAAGAGAAAAAAACACTCTATCGAATGGTAGAGTAAAATTAATAGGTTCCCATTTAAAAAAATTACGCGGACAAGCGTAACTCAAAAACAATTGAAGAAAAAAAAATTCAAGTATTCTCAAATGTAGATCAAAATTTCTTAAAAAACTTTTGTAATGAACATAATTTCCTAAAATGAATATTAACGACAATAAATCGCTGTCTCCATACTTTTAACTAACCCTGTATATTTTAATGTATAGCATCTTTGTTTAACTAATCAACTTTTACAGTTTATCCAACTATTTTGATTTGTTTAATATAAAGTTTAGGCTCATTTGGAACAAAATATACAACGATGCGAAATTACGTAATTTGTTTAGACGAAATATTACAAGCAAATACTACTTATATAAATTATTTCAAAATTTTAGGATCATAAAATACAGATAGCAATCAGTGAAAAATGTGTAAATAACATGAGTCCGGTTCCGGTCAGTGTAAAAGAAAGTTGTTTTAGTGTAGAGGCACAGAGGTCACCAACCTTTTTGAGAATTGGGCAACATTCGAAATTTTAAAATATAAGGCGGGCCGGACATAATTATTATTGGAAGTCATTTGGAATTTATAATTGCAAACAAACTTAAAGTGTACTTACCTTCCTTTTGCATGATGTGTGTAGTACATACAAATTTGAAATAATAGTTTGGAGATTTTAAAAAATACGGTGTATAGTATTCTTCACATAAGAATGTCGTTGTACAATAAAATGTTTATGATTCTTGCCGACATACGTAATACGTATTTGAAATTGTAGGCAGTTACAGGCCTATTCTACTAAAAAAAATATGTATCGTTATGATTCGTTACTAGGCGATAAGTCGTTATGATAACGATTTTTACCAAAACCCTATTCTGTTAATTTATTTATCGTTACGAATCGTTACATATCGTTATTTCACATCGTTTAATAACGACAAGTTCACATGCATCGTTGAAGTCATAAAGTTAGACATATTTTGAGAACAAAAGTAAAAATGGCTGAAGAAGATATTTTGTTAATTGTAGCTGAGAAAGAGATTCTGCGAAGATGAGTATTTATTCACTTCTGTACACTAATTATATATATTATACTTTTTAGTATTTGACATTTTATTTATATTTCAGAAATATATTTAAAAATTTAAATTTAGATAATATTTAGTGGACGAAGGACTCCAGGCTGTTTTGCATGTTGATAAGGGTAGAAAAAAGAAAAATCCAAGGTTTTTTCGTTGCAGAATGTAAATAATAAATAAATAATTTTCAAATAGATTCTGCAAAGAAAAAACTTTTTCTTTTTTTACCCTTAGATAATATTATTTAATATATTGATATATAATATAATATAGAATATAGATGCACTATCTATGTATTTAAAAATTATATATTTGTATAGGGTTGTTAGAGTATATAATCGTACACTGCGTGATACATCAGATCCTTTTACCCGGTCCCACAGAATTTAAATGACTTGTAAGTCTTCTCCATATTTCTTCCAATTCTTCAGTGGACAATTTATTAATTCTTAATGAACTGTTATTTTCCAGTTCTTCAACATATATTTTATACTGTTTTTGAGTTGTCCTCGAAGCCCTTTTCTTTATATCCATTGTCAAATTCAAACAATGAATCGATATGTCAAATTTAAATTGAAAAACATATAAAAATTTATTCTGTCAAAATATAGATGAAGTTAGATATTATCGTTATAATCCTGATAACGATAATTTATAACGATATGATTAGTAGAATAGGTTTTTGGCATTTGTCGTTATTAAAGTCGTTTAACCAAATGCTTAGCGACAGTCGTTCAGTAACGACATCGTTATACATTTTTTTAGTAGAATAGGCCTGTTAGTGAACCTTATGCCCGGTTGCAGAAACGTTCATCAGTTCCTTGATCAATCAACGGTTCGTCAAAATAAACAAATGCAATGCGATTTTTTGACAGCAATGATTTTAATATCATAAGAACAAAGAAACTGATTCGATTTGTTCATTTTGATAGTCCTTTAACTGAACAAGGAATTGATGAACGTTTCCGCAATCGGCCATTAGTTACGTATAACGAAAACGGAAAAAACTTTTCAACGGTACATGACCTACATTTCAAGGTGTGGTATTACCACTTTTTTAAGTCACAGTTTGAAACAAAATAAATTTCGCAAACTACTTGTGACGTAATCTGACGACATCCAACTGTATGCCAAGTTACGTTATACGTAACTAAGGTACGCAAACTGCCTAGTTTATTTTTGCTACGCAGGTCATAGAATTTGTTCATTTATTCGGTGGTGAATTCTTAATGCATAAGCACTTTTAGGGTCCTTAGAATACGATTTTACTAGTTTTACGATGATGTATGTGTGTGTGATAAAAATTTCTTCGACGATAACTGCAATACGACAATTCTAAAAATTATAATTCTTTCGTATTCCTCTTCTTTACGTCCATATGAAGAGTGATTAGATTTTGGTTATAACTGATCAACCGAAAGTTCCTTTATTTGAAGTTTTTAACAGTTTTTCTTGAAAAAAATGCAGTTAAATATCATTTTTTGAAATTTTATTTGATTAGTATTTGTCCGTGTTACAATTTTACTGGATATATAGAATCTTTTCCAAGGATCTTCTGGTATGGGATTTGTACGAAATACATCAGATTTTTATAATTATTGTTACTGTTAATTAATTTCTAAAACTATACTGTAGTCAATATACTTATTTGTTTTCTTATATATTTTATAAATTTCTATAAATTCTGTGGTCCAATTTATATGCGGCAAGGTTTGCAGATTGAAAAAGCCAGAAAAAGTTCGTACTATGAAACTTGTGTAAAATTCTATTTCAGATTATACTCTTTTATGACTAATACAGTAACCAGTAAAAGTATAATGTACATTAAAACATACTTTTATTCTCTCAAATATATCTATATATACAGGTGGTGTGCTTAAGACGGATCCACCCTTAATAACTTTGAAACGAATTGTGATAGACATATCCGGTTTACGCTAAATGTTTTAATATCTAGAGGGCCACATTTTATTAATATTTTTGTTTTTTCTAATTTACTAATCTCACCCCCCACCACTCGCAACTTTTAAATTTTAAATGGCAATATTCCCCTTGTGACATATCACATGAAAGCTCTTGAAAAATGCTATATAGGCAAGACAATAAATTGATATTTGAATAAACCGTTTTAAAGTTAGAAACAATAATGTAATAATAATTGCTTGACACTCTTTTCTTATTCTATTTTCTAAATCTTGGATATTAACAGGTGGAGTTTTATAAATAATTGACTTTAAATATCCCCAAAGAAAAAAATTGTTGGGTGCCAGATCAGGGAACCTAGCGGGCCAATCAATTGACCCCCTTCGACCAATCCATTGTTTTTTTTTTTTCATTTTGTCATTTCCATAGCACTGCATGCATTCAAATATTATAAACTACTAGCTGACCCGCCCCGGCTTCGCACGGGTAAAGCTAAAATAACGATTAGCTACACGTGTACCAGTAATTTTTCACATTTAATTCGGAGACATGCGCTGCGTAGGGAGCCGGCAACCTGCCTCGCATCATACATGTAACAGGCTCCGCCCGATCCCCGAACCGCACCTAAAAGCGCCTTTTCTAAACATGTCTCGGGTACTTTTACTTATGTACATATGATGCAAACTATCTCTCCGACAAATATCGAAAATCTGCTAACGGTTAAAACTTTACTATAGATAAAAAATAATTGAAATCATCCCCTATCGTACCGCCTTGATAGATGATTTTTTAAAAACGCTAAAACACTTTATTTCTTACCAAAAGCATAAATAAGAATTTTTATATCCATAACTTGAGAAATGATGGGTTCTCCATACAAACTTTCGTCCCCTATTTCACCCCCTTCAAGTTTTATTTTCGCGACAAAAGGTAGCCTATGTCCTTCTCCTAGTCCAATCTATCTCTATACCAAAATTCATCAAAATTGGTTCAGCGGGAGAAATGATGAGTTCGAACATACAATTTTTCATTCCCTATTTCACCCCTTTAAGTTTTATTTTCGTGATAAAAGGTAGCCTATGTCCTTCTCCTAAGTCCAATCTATCTCTATACCAAAATTCATCAAAATTGGTTCAACGGTTCAGGCGTGAAAACGTAACAGACAGATAGATAGACAGACAGACAGGCAGACAAACAGACAGAGTTACTTTCGCATTTATTATATTAGTATGGATTGTTTCTAACTTTAAAACGGTTTATTCAAATATCAATTTATTGACTTGCCTGTATAGCATTTTTCAAAAGATTTCATTTGATATGTCACAGGGGGTATACTGCCATTTAAGATTTAAAAGTTGAGAGTGGTGGGGGTGTGATTAGTGAATTAAAAAAATAGTATGTTAAAACATTTAGCGTAAAAAGGGTATGTCTGTCACAATTCTTTCCAAAGATATTAAGGGTGGATCGTCTTAAGCGCGCCACCCTGTATAAAAAAAAAACATTAATTTTTATATTCTCAGTGTTGGACGCAAATGGACACTACTCCGGAGGCATCTTCAATGGCAATGAATTCTGGATGGGCTCCAACACTCTCTGCCAACATTTACAATATTTGTACTCTCTTTTGGCCTCTTCTCATACGTTCGAGTACCAATATTTCAAAAGCATCCGGGAAAATAGAGTAGCATCCAATGAGTTGGATTATTCTTCTTCTCCACCTTTTCCTGTTAAATTCACCGTGACGAAAATGATTTTTAAGTTGAATTATTTTTGTTCACTTTCTAACAGAAGCGTAAGTCAAGTCACGTTTTGCCTGCACTGAATAGATTTAATAATGGCAAATGCACATATCTTCCGCGTATAGATTGAGGAGAATGGACTGACGATTGAATGACTTGGTGAATGTTTACTTGTTTCTTTTGTTTAGAGTGTGAACATTGTAATTTGAATATTATTTTATTTATTTCTACTTTGTCTACATCTAGAGAATGAAAGTTGACGGTGAAATTAGTTACTATTCCTTTTGAATTATATTTTTCTTAGTTTCTTGATATTTAATGTCTTTCATAATTAATTGCTTCCGGTAAACTATAGTTGTAGTTATAACTTGCGGTTATTATTAATAGGCTATCACAATCTTGTATACAGGGTGTTATATTTTAATGGAACCAGCAAATATCTCGCTTATTTATTAAGTTAGTAATTTCTTTCATATAACATGATTTATACAGCAACATGTGAGCTACTTGATGGCGGATGTACATTCATGATACCACTTCCGGTTTATTAGTAATTAATATCAACTTTGAAATTTCAAATGGAACATACTATATTTTTTTTACAAATTTGAAAAGTACATCAAATTTGCTTTACAATCATGTAAAATAATCCATATGTTACATTATTAAAAAGTAAAATGGCAGACAATTTTTTATAAGGGTATCCCATATAACATTACTTTCTTGAATATCTCGAAAACAATGCATCGTAACAAAAAGTGTGCCGAATCAAAACATTCATAGTTTTTGGGGGGGACATCATATTCTGACAAAATGGCCCCCCACCCCCCATGGGGGGCGGGAAAAGGGGTCAACTTAAAAATCTTAAATGGGACCCCCTATGTTTTATTGCAAATTCGGAAAGAGAATAAAAAATATGTTGGTTTAATTCGGAAACTTTTTTTGTACTCCCAACAGGTGGCGCTGCAATCGTAAAAATGTAGTATTAATTTCTGATGAAATCGAGTTGTTCATGTCAGCTTTTAAAAAGTTTCTTTCTTTTAATTTCCCCTGAGTGTTGAGGAGTAATATTTCTACAATTTTGTGTATTTATTGAAACAAAAAAACGTCATTTTTGATCAAATTATTAATAAAATATTAATCGGTTAATTTTTTTCTAGCAAATTTACATTGCCACCTGTTGGGAGTACAAAAAAAGTTTCCGAATAAAACCAACATATTTTTTTACGCTCTTTCCGAATCTGCAATAAAAAATAGGGGGTCGCATTTAAGATTTTTAAGTTGACCCCTTACAAATCAATATGACATAGCCTGCGATGTTGCCAAACTTACAGGGAAGCCGGAAAAAATAAATCTCGTTATTTAATTGCCACATCTCGTATACGAAAGTACATATTGTATTTGAATAGCTGGTTGCTTGGCAAATTTATAGGCTCTCGGCCGATAAAATCCAAATTGCGCCCGCTTTTGAGGGCGAATAAACAAGTTTATGATTCCAAAATAAAATAAATTAATTTATACGTCAATTTTCATTCTCAATCTTAGTACGTTTACATATACATAATTATGTTATTATAATTCGATTAAGACAGGTGCACAATGTTATATTTCCTTTGTTTATTTAAATTATAACGCATGAAACGTAAATACATACAAGTATCTTCTTCAATTATAATAATTATTATATAATTAGTGTTATAAGAAAAATAAATTTCTCTTTTCATAACATCACATAGATCCATAGATAAAATGTGCATTCGAGTGCACTAAAGTAGCAACAATTATTTTAAACTTGTTTATCACACATAGCAAACACCAGAGGTACACTTTCTACAACTTTGAGAGCTATATTAGAAAAAACTTAAATACCGGGTGTTTTTTTTTTAATTTTGTGTTAACAGCAATAGCCATGCAATTTGTACAAACATATTTACAAGTGTCTAACATTTTATGTGTCAAATTTTATTATAATGTACAGGTTGTTTCCTTTAAAACAACCAGCGCCTTCTTGGGCGAACTAATGACTTTAGAGAAAAATGTTATATACAAAAAATGACCAGGAAAAAGGGCCCTATTTAATAGAAATAACAAGCAGAAAATTAAATCAGTGGTTCCCAAACGGTAAAATAAAATTATATTTTTTTAAATGGAAACCTATACAAATTTTTAGTCCATTGGATACAGAACTTTTTTTTGATTTCAACAATATAAATATGGTATGGGGTTGTATAACAATTATTTCGAGAAAAATGATATTAAAAATCAGAAATAATTTTACAATATTGAAGTAGGCTATGCAATAAACAACTATTAATACGATTATTGCCTAGGTCGCAACCTTCTAGTATAGTTGTATTATCTTCTTATATCTAAAATAACGTGTTTTACTAAGAAATCTTTCACACTCTCCATACATAACAGTAAGATTAAAATAGTCTAAATTTGTTAATGCTTGCAACTGCAAAGCCATTATTTATTAATAAGTAATTAAACAATTACGAAAACAAACACTTATTAACGTAAGTAACAAAACTATCTGTCACCTGTTTCATTTGTTTGCATTTGTTTATTGCATAGCCGACTTCAATATTGTAAAATTATTTCTGATTTTTAATACCATTTTTCTCAAAATAATTGTTATACAACCTCATATCATATTTATATCGTTAAAATCAGAAAAAAATTCTATCTAATGGACTAAAAATTTATATAGGTTACATTTAAAAAAAATTAATCTATCGTTTGAGAACCACTGGTTTAATTTTCTGTTTGTTATTTCTATTAAATAGGGCCCTTTTTCCTGGTTATTTTTTGTATATAACATTTTTCTCTAAAGTCATGAGTTCGCCCAAAAAAGCGCTGGTTGTTGTAAAGGAAACACCTGTATAACTTGGGCAAATTTTATCGTGTTATGATTTTATTAATTTAATTTTTTCGTCATAAAACATTAAAATGAAAATAACACAAAAAATCGCTAACCAATTCGGACAGATAAAATGTCAAGCATTTGTTTAACTTTTTGTTCAAAAATGCCATGCCTATTGCTATTAATATAAAATTGAATAAATTTAATAATTAGTGGGACCAAATTATTACAAAATTTACATGTATTTGGTGTCATTTGATACAGATTTTTTTATCATTCTATTAATGTCTGCAAAAAACTGATCTTAATTTCCTATGTGCACATTGAAAAAAGAAAACACCCGGTATAAATAAAAAGAAAAAAACACGAACAATTACATTAAATCATACCATCTGTAATCTACTCTAGAAAGTTCATTTGAACATAACATATTCACACTTTATATAAACATGACATATAAGTAGACTATAAGACATGTAAAACATTCTTTTGTTTACTTCCTGTTTACGCTTGTTTTGGAAGCAGGAAACAGTAGCACATGTGGGTCTGTGCCTTCCCAGTTCATGTAGTGCCCCAGATGTACGGACGGCACTGGAATGGGCCACAGATAAAAATATTGTGGACGTGGGACAGGTTAGAATCGTACCAGGAGAGTATAATATTTGGGAGGATAAGAGATTCTATTTCTTGAGGTTCGTAAGTTTTATAGAAATAATTTATTTTTTTGCCATCCGTACGTAATTGATGCTATTATGTCATTAATTTTTGTAGAAAAGTGGGCTACTTAGGTATTGTTTTACTTTTACAAGAAAGTAAATCATATTTTGGACTAGGACGAAAAATACATCGACATTATTTATACAAATAGTAGCAGATTAAAAAAATTAAATTAAACTTTTGCGGTTGTCGTCGTTATCATGGTAGAAATAAATTCATTGTTGCGTCATATTGACATATGTCAGTTTTCATGAGTTTTTTAAAATTTGTATAAATAAAATAAGTTGAATGTTATAATGCTCCATTTTAAATTGATGATGGAAGTGTTTAGTTAAACGGTTGGCGAAAAAATATGTTTCATTCATACAAAAAATTCTTATTTGGGACTCGTAAAAACTGTCTTACTCGTCTCAAAATATTGCATTTTTTTTGTATTAATGAAACAAATAGCAAATATTGTGATCAGTGGCGCACCCAGGGGGAGGGGGGGGGGGGGATTATTGCTTAAAATGTTTTTCCCTGTTTCGGACTTTCGAATGACATAATCCACCATGTTTATTGATGGTACAATGAGCTTCATTTTTAAACGATTTTTGGCGACGTTTTGTTTCTTGAATTGGTGTGACTGCATTAAATACGTAAAATGGGGTCCCGTGGCCTCGTGCGTGAGTATCTGGTCGCGAACCTGGGGGTACCGGGTTCGATCCCGACCGACGCCAAATATTTCGAATTTTAAATGGCACAAAAGTGACCCCTGTGATGCACTCTCCATGCCACGCCTGGTAAGCGCCCGCACGGTACAAATGTCATCATCATTACCGATATCTGCGTTAAAGCAGATTGGCACACCCAGAAATGGGTAATATGCCGTGATGATATATTTATTTATTTATATAAATAGGTTGTTTTTATTTATTTGAAAATAATTATAACGGGTAGTCCAACACTAAGGTTGGTAGTGCGAGCTCGGTTTTAACTAAAACGCTGCTTTAAGAAATGTCAAATTCAAATTTCAATATTTAATTTCACCCTTATGTTTAAAGAACGATTTTTTAAATAATATTTGTTTGAATAAACTATGTTCTGTTTAAAAATCATATTTTGATAAATTTGATATTATTTATTTTTATTATTAAATAATGAAATTTAACATTTCTTAAAACAGTGTTTTAGTTAAAACCGAGCTCGCATTACCAGCCTAAGAGTGCGACATTTAAATTTCTAGGTATTTTTTTAAAATCAAGTATGGTGCGTTCAAAATCAGCCATAGACTTATACACTCCAGCCATCGTTTTAGTTGAATAATCGAGTAATCTTCAATATTATCAATAAAAAAAAGTTGCCCCACGCACATCTTGTGATTTTAAACTCATTTTTATTGAACACAACGAACAAATCACAAATAATTAGTTTAACACTGAATAACAGATGCAAACATAATGACAGATAGAATCATGGCGTAAGACAACGAGGGGAGGTTTGTTTGGATGCATGATTTTCTATCTCTCTCTCTTGTATATGACGTCAATTTTGTAAGTGTCTATTAAGGCGTTATCACACGAATGCTAAAATCAACAACTAGTTGCCGATTTGCAGCAACTTCATGCATTTCGAGCAATCTTGCACGTGTGATAACAAACTTCAATATGAGCAACTAGTTTTCGGTAATGATCGAAAACTTTGCTCAGAGTTGCCGATTTTGAAGCGACCTCATGTAATGCGCATGTGCAATAATTTGAAAGTCCCTAGATTTAAATATTAGTGTAAAAAGTATAAAAAAGATAGTGGATAGAGGTAGTGGTGAGAAGAAACAAAAACACAAAATGACATCCCAAAAGGAAAATGAATTCGATCAGTGCTTGAATGAAATAATTAAGAAAGAGATGTTTTAAATCGAAAAAAATAAAAATAAAATGCGATTTGACATTCTCAGTAAATGGAGGATTTGTATGGAACTTCAAATAAGAGTTTTCTAAACAAATTATCTCCATACTCCAAACGCCTTTTTCGTTGCAACCAGGGCTTAACTAATATTGTCCTTTATTTTTTGTGACTTTATGACTTTTTTCATCCAGAAGCAATATTGTAGCTGCAGATAATACTACAGTTTTCATTTTGTCCATTTTAATTTTTTAAAACGTTAAATTCTTGATCTACCAACTGTTTAAACTTAAAAGCACAATATTACAAGCAACTTCAAACTGGTGTGATAGAAAAAATTGATGATTTTGAAGTTGCCTGTCAAATTAGTTGCCGATTTTACCTCTCGTGTGATAACTGCTTTAGGCACGTTCGAACTAGAATGGTGAATATTAGGCCGAATATTTAGTTCGGCCGCTGTGAAATTTGGTTAAGTTCGGTATTTGGTTGTTCAGCTAAAATTGTATTATTATAAATAAACAATGTAAATGAAATCCGTAACAGAAAATATTATAGAACACTCGTTACAGAAAGCTATTCAAGCACTAGGTTCGCCCACTCGTGTCCAAATTTCTAACTCGTGCTAGAATAGGTTGCTTTCTGTAATTGAGGTATTTAATATATGTATGTAGTGCTTATATTTTTTTTGTAGTTTTTATGATGCACCCCTTATCCAAATTCTTGGGTGCGCCACTGATGGTGATGGTAAATTAATGAAGACATAATGTGTTAAATTAATTAAATAAGCCATGAAACTAATCTTTAATGTTACGCTTTTAACATACCATAAATTATAATTAATTCTAATTCATCACCTGTTTCTCTTTTATCATCATTTTAGCTCAGTCTTCTTCACCCTAACCGTATTAATGACATTAGGAACACTTTTCGATTTGTTGCTATCTAAATCTTCCAAGTTCGACTCCAGTTGGTGGTTTCGTACGCTTCAAGCATTTTCAGTGACCAGTAACGTAAAGACAATAATGTCTTTGAAAGTAGGCGATGATATTCTTTCACCCATTCATGGGTTGAAATTCATTTCGATGATATGGGTGGTAGGAGTGCATTCTTGCTTGTTGGTGTTCCAAGTTGCAGGTATGAGGATGAAAATAAAGGAATGTGTTTTAATTCGAATTCCAATGTAAAAGCAATAATAGTGAATTCATTTACTTTTAACTTTAAACTAATATTTGGTGGAAAAAAGTTTTAGACAACATTTGTAATTTATACAAAATTAATAATATATAACTATTTTTGCCCTAATATCTATTAGTGAGGAGTATTTTTTCAGGTTAATGGCGCGAACGGAAATGCGCTTATATCGAAAAAAATTAACAATTAAAGGCTGGTTTATATAAGCTGTAAACTTAAGAATTTAGCATTATGACTTTGCATTAATAATTCAAGTATAGACAAATGCGTGCTGCGGTACATGTAGCTATAACATTAACCTTAGCATTATGCCGTTACCCTAGAATATGGCAATTTCTAATTTTCAAGTCATAATACTAATGCCAACCAATCAGAAGAGTATTTATGTTCGTGGACGACAGCTTTATTTTGGAGATATTTACGACAGTCAATTTGACATCTGTCATCATTTTGTTATTTTTGAATATTTCTGTCATATTGTCTTGACTAAAAATAAGTGTAATTGGAAAAGAAGTCCAACTAACACAGTTAATTGAACAATGTAGATATATTTATGATAAAAAAAAGACATGGCGATTTTCCAAGAAGTGACATTACCGGCCTGATCTTATTGGTTTGCCCTAAGAAGTACATAATCTACTACTTAAGTAGTTCCATTGGTGTGGTTCACGTAGAACATTTGTTCTTAGTTTTTTATAAAAGTTTTATATAATTTATTTTATTTATTTTTTTATCTTTTGACGAAATCCATGTGCTTTATGTTGCACTTACGTTTTCATTTTTTTGCCATGTATCTAAAAAAATTTCTTAATTCTCATCTCCTGAGGAAGGCTCATGTGGGGCTCGAAACCGGTCGACTCGAGAATTTAAATAAAATTTTGTGACTGCAATCCAGAAATTTTTATTACCTCATCTGAAAATTAATGTTAAATATTGTTTTCATTTTACCTCAATAGTATTGAAACAGATGAAGAAGGACTTGGCAACGTTGCACGTCCCAGCTGATATAACTTACAGTACTAAATAAAAAAACAATTATATTTTTAAATTTTAATTTATCGTTATTTTTCATTCTTCTTGAGCTATTGCTTCTATCTAATCGAAGCATTTTTTACATTCGTTTTTGTAAATGAATGCTCTGTTTTATTTCTGTATTCCTTTACACAGCAGTACATCATTTTGTTTGGTTATGTAATATATCGACAGAGCAGTCATATGTCAGATTGACTTGTGGAAGTGGTAAATGTGTAAGTAACTACAGCGCCATTAGTTCCTGACTAAACATTCCGATTAAGAATGTAGACAAGTGACATTTCTCAACATTTTATAATGAGAAATTCGGACAGCGAGCGTTTTTTCTATTTTGCCGCCCATGACCGACAAAATTACATTTTGCGTCGACAAAAACGAGCGCAAATGCCTACTTTGTATATACGAGACTGTAGAAAAAAAAAAATTATTGCTCTAACAAAAGAATTTGAATTATTATTAACACACTAATATTAATTGAAATAATATTTGGAGTAAATGTTTCAGGAAATAAAAAATTCAGGGATAAATCTGAATCAGATATTTGGTATCAAACTCTTAGTAATGCCACATATTCTGTGGACACATTTTTTACTGTGAGGTAAATATATGAAATTTAAGATGGTACATCCTCTAGAAAATTACGTGCCCATTGTAATTTTTGAAAGGCGTAATATATGATTATGTTTTTATTTATTCTTTCTATGTTTTCAGTGGAATCTTAGTGTCTTTTCTGTTCTTTCGCACTGTAGCTAAAAACCCAGTAAAACAGCTCATAGGTATAGATGGATTTATAGGCCATACATTGTTCTATATATGTATGCTAGGATTTCGTTTACTCAGGTTATCATTTCCATATTTGATAACAATTGTTTTAAATGGATTTTTAATGGAGCAAAAAGTTAATAACGCTCCTCTGCCGTTATCAGCTCCCGATAATGAAAACTGTGTTAAATATTGGTGGAGAAATGCGTTGTATGTTAATACGTTCTTTCCGTCACATGATATGGTTAGTAAACAGATTAATACTCATGCTTACACACAAAAATATATACAAAACTTATCTACACCTATTTACAAAGGAACAAATTTATTTAATAATGCAATATCAAAAAATTAATATTCCTAATGGAATAAATAAATGTGATTCCGCGGAGAAGAAATAAAGGTACAGTTGAACCTCTATAACTCGAAACTCAAGGGACCGCGAAATTACTTCGAGTTTTGGAAAAAGCATACTTATTACATACAAGCAGGGATGGGCACGTAAAATACGTCACGTATTATACGTTATTTTTTACGCGTAAAAATTTATTTTTTACATTGACAATATTTAAGAATTTTTTACGTAGATAATGTAAAATATTATTACAATGAGTATATTTTTTTTTATAAAGATATTTTCTTTTATACTGTAATGAATATTCCAGAACAAGCAGTCCACGTGACATCAACATGTTTCTTTGATTCAGACAAACAATTAGGTACCTTCAAACTATCAACAATGAGATTATTAGGGAAATATATTCCTGAGACATAACCTCAAATGTCAAACTTTTAAACACATTTTATGTCAAAATTAGACTAAATACGTAAATTAGAAGCATATTTTAAAAATGTTTTATATGTTTTATGTAAATTTTAGGCAGTTTTGTAAAGAAATAAAATTTGAAGACATTTAAAAATAGACGGCGAATAAAAAAATTTGCAAAACTAAAATTTCATTTTTATTTATTAATTATTAATAACATATAGTTTCAAATAATTTGAAATAGATTTAAATCATTAGGTCCAAACTTATTGAAAATGAATTTTATACAAATTTTAAGCATCTTATGTTAATTTGTCTATAGTTTTAGAATGTTTTTTTAATACTTTACAATAATTTCAGTCTTTGTCTTATAAACTTATCATAGTTTCAGTCTTTTTAGAATTTATTTATGATAGGATGAAGGAAAGTTACTATAAAGTGACATTTGTAAACAACAAGTCATCTAGTGTCGTTATGAAGAACTAAAATTATACATTATTTACGTTTTTTACTTATTTAAAATTTTTTACGCATTTTTTGCACGTAAATGTAAAAAATAATTTTTTACGCGTAAATGTACATCCCTGCATACAAGTTTAATTTATTAAAAATATACATCATTGTAAAACATTTTTAAATATTCTTTAAAAGAAAAAAATGGGTTGTTGAACAAAAAAGTTATTTGGGAGTACAAAAAAAGTTTCCGAATAAAACCAACATATTTTTTTACGCTCTTTCCGAATCTGCAATAAAAAATAGGGGGTCCCATTTAAGATTTTTTAGTTGACCCCCTTTACCGCCCCCCCCGGGGGGTCGGGGGGCCACTTTGTCAGAATCTGATGACCCCCAAAAACTATGAAGGTTTTGATTCGGCACACTTTTTGTTACGATGCATTGTTTTCGAGATATTCAAGAACGTAATGTTATATGGGACATCCGGTATAACAAAAAATTGGATTTTTAGTTGTCAAATCATTATGTATTGGATAATTTTTTTAACTATAGTTGCTAAAAATTAACCACTATGTTACAGAATAGACCCATAATACTGTTCCCATTGGTTAAATTTTCAAGTGGTTTGCATCATGTTTGGTTAAAAACTAGTCGTTGGAATTTATCAGAAGATATTACGAGTAGTTATTATTCAATATTTGTTGTATGTTTATTTTGTTGTTAGTGTATGACTTGGAGCTGGTACCTCGCCAATGATACCCAATTCTTCGTACTAGGAGTACCTCTTTTATTATTAGCACTTCGCTACCGTTTAGCATCCTTTGTTATCGGCTCTTCTTTTCTTGTAATATCATGGATAACTACAGCAATAATAACTTACCAGACCCAACACTTGGTGGATGTTAGAGATCCTTTTGCGAACTACGATTCGTTGTATGATAAACCATGGACAAGATTTGGATCATATTTTATTGGATTGAGTGCAGGTCAGGATTTATGAGTAGATAAAGTTAACGGAGAGTTAAGGGTAGATTTAGGGATAAAGGTGAAGGAAATAGTTTTAAAATATTACTAAAATTTCTTTTTCAATGGGGTTCTATCCCAATTTTACCGCAAACGCGTTTTAAAAAACAAGTTAAGACTTTCAAAAGCTGCCGTTGCTGAATGTGGCTTCGTAGACATTGACCATGCGCCTTATAGTCCAGATCTAGCCTCCTGTGACTATTTTTTGTTTCCATATCTCAAAATAACACTAATACCCGTATTCACCAACATCAAATAAATCTTCGAATAGCTTATTCATTGAATAAGAGAAAAATATCGCATCGATACCATAACACAAATGAAGGTATTTATTCTAGCTGTCATATTTTGATGCGATATTTTTCTCTTATTCAATAAATAAACTATTTGAAGATTTATTTGATGTTGGTGAATACGGGCATAAGGGTAACAAAATTTATGGGCAATAACGAACTTATAGCGGCTGTTGAAAGTTTTTGCGGACAACCCAAATGAATATTTTCATAATGGATTAAAGATGTTATTGAAACGATTATATACTTGCATCCAAAAGCATGGGGCCTACCTAGGTATATTGAAAAATAATTTTTTGATGCTATTTTAATCTTTTCTTTTCACGCCTAGTCCGGGAATATAAAAGCGACCCCTCGTAACATTACTAATAAAAACCAGATATATTTAAGTGTAACTTACAAATTTGTAACTGTAATTTACACTTTTTTAAGTGTAATTTATACTTTTTTAAACAGGGATGTAAAACGTAACATAACGATACCCGATAACGTTATAATAACGTTTTATTAGGGAGTTACTGCAACTTCTAAGATAAAAGAACGTAAACGTTAACCTTATGTAGAAAACACTTTATTTTAGAAATAACGGACTTTCAATTTCAATGTTTATCGCATCAAATTAGTATATTCACGCTAACGTTAACGCTAAAAGCAACATAAACGAGATTTCATCCACACTTTTCACCGAAACATAACCTCAAAAAATACAGAACGTGTGACATTAAACGCTCGCTATTCCATTGCACATAACGTGTCTCCTTATTCATATAACGTGAACCTTATTAGTACGCATGCGCACTCGGGTTGTCACGTGACTTTAAAGTGCACGTTATTTTTGCGTTGAAGCTGCAATAACTCTCTATTTATTATTCACAATAACGTTATTCATGTTTACAAATTTTATAAAATTTTTGTCGTTGAAAGCATAGGCAATATCTCAATTTTCTGATAGTATATTATTTCTTGTAATGAATTATGTCACTAGTGGCGTATTCTGTTCTAAATTCTAATGCCGAACACTTCACTTTATGTCTAGAATAAAATTAGTATGAATTTTGTTTAATATTATACTCGTATTGTTTCTAATATTAATTTTTGCTATGAATTTAAGAAAAATACAGTTATTATAACGTTTTAATAGGGAGTTCTTCTTCTTCTAAGATGAAAGAACGTAAACGTTAACCTTATGTAGGAAACACTTTATTTTAGAATAAAGGACTTTCACTTTCAATGTTTACCGCATTTAATTCGTGTATTCACACTAACGTTAACGCTAAAATCAACACAAACGAGGTTACATCCACGTTTTTCACCGAAACATAACCTAAAAAGATACAGAACGTGTGACGTTAAACGCTTGCTATTCCATTGCACATAACGTGTCTCTTTATTCATATAACGTGAACCTTATTAGTACGCATGCGCACTCGGGCTGTTACGTGACTTTAAAGTGCACGTTATTTTTGCGTTGAAGTTGCAATAACTCTGTAATAACGAAACAAAAATGAGGTTATTATAACGTTTATTTTGTTTTTTCTTAAGTTTTTTTTATAACGTTATGAAATAACGTAACGTTTTGTTAACGTTATCCCATCCCTGTACATAGAAATCTGTAATTTAGTGTAAATATTTAATTTTATATGGCCCTTTCGTAACTATCTATGCATGTAGTTCTATCATACTATCATCAGTTAAACGCGGTACGCTTATTTAAATAATACCTTTGTATATTAAAGTCATATTTTTGTAGGGTGGTACCTATTCAACATCAACTGCACTTTAAAACTACCTCGACGATTATCCATACCCGTTTGGTTTATTTCTTTATCAACTATGTTTCTTATAGTATATGGTCCATTGTATTTTCCTTCAAGTGCTATAATTGCTATTATAATTACAACTTTTTCACATAGTATATGGTCTGTAGCAGTAGCTTGGATTGTAATAGCTTGTGTTACAAACAACGGATTTTGGATTGACAACATTCTTTCTTGGAAGTAAGATTCAGGGTTGCCATATCTGAAATATGAATAGAAACTTAATTTATTTTTTATATTGTAGGTATATGTATCCATTCAGTAGAATATCATATTGTGTATATCTAGTTCATCCATTGTTAATAAGGTTTATATTGTTGAGTGCAGATACATCGTATTTTCTTAATATTGAAATAATGGTAACTTAATGTATTTATTATTAGTATAATTTTATAATTTTTGTATTTTTTCAGACGGTTTTGTTTTTGGGGTTAGCAGTGTTATCTATTGTATTTGGAGGACTATTATCTTTAGCTTTCGAATCTCCAATTGTAGCATTACTAAGATTAGGATCTCCTATGAAGAAAAATAAATAAATACATGTACCTTTTATGGTTTAAAATTGTTTCAAAACTGCCGAATAAATTCACAAATAGTTATCTGACGAATAAATTTTCGTCAAAATTTCGTTCCACCAGTAATAATCGTTGAATAGATAGTTATTCGTAAAATACAAGGTTTTGTTAACTACTGGATGTAGCAAGTGTATATCGATATACAGGGAATTTATTTTAACATGCAACATATGGTGAATCACTTCCATGGTTACTCACTATTGTCAAAAAATGACAGCACTGTAATATTTGCCCATTTTAAAATGCAACATACAAAATTTGTAGTTTTGTATTATCAAAACTAATTTCCAATAAATTAGCCTACATACGATTAACAAATAATCAAAACATGAATATTGTATATCTTAAAAAACTTTAGCTTATAAAAATTCATAACTTTCATGTAATAAATGTTAAAAAATACCCCCAATCACACTGAGGCAATATTCTAGTCGGTCGTAATAAGAATTGACACCATTTATGATGTGTTCTGGAGCTATCTCCTGTGCTGCAATACTATTTATAATGTTGCATTTTAAAATGGACAAATACCGTGAGTATTTTTTAACGTGAAACATTGGGTTTGTCATATCCATGGTTACGATTGGACATTTGATTGACAGCAATGTATTTGCGTGTCCCATTTAAAATGAAACATAGGGAACGAATTTGACATTTGACAAAACGTCAATAGAGGTTAATTTTGATTAAATAATTATACCTGCTTTCTAAATTAAATTTAGTTGTAGAAAAAATATTATGTGCACCTAGTGTCCGAGTGATTTTCTGACTTGGCCAAATTTCTTACAATATTTTAATATAATACTTCTGTCAAATTCATTCCCTATGTTTTAAATGAGACAGGCAAATACATTCCTGTCAATCAAATGTCAAGTCGTAACTTATAGGAAAATTCAGCGATTATCAGTCATATTGACAAGATGTCATTAGAGGTTAATTTTGTTTAAATAATTATACCTGTTTCCTAAAAATGAAATTTAATTGTCGAAAAAATATTGTGTGTACCTTGTGCCCGAAATATGTTTAGTGCTCTTGAGTGCTTTTCTGACTTGGCTAAATTTCTTACAATATTTAAATATAATTCATCTGTCAAATTCGTTCCCTATGTTTCATTTTAAATGGGACACGCAAATACATTGCTGTCAATCAAATGTCGAATCGTAACCATGGATATGATCAACCCAATGTTTCACGTTAAAAAATACTCACGGTATTACATTGCTGCATAATGTTGCATTTTAAAATAAATTCTCTGTATGTATTTCTTGTGTACCCGGCTAGAGAAAACACAGGAAGTGTGAGTGAGAAAGATATAGATAATTCCACTTTAGACAAGTGAATTTGATATTCATATCTCATATTCACATCTGTCAAATTCACGTCCAAAATTAATTGGGTGAGATTCAGTGGGTTGTATTAGCGTGTTTTAAGCTAAAACAGTCCTTTGTCAAAAATATTTTGGCAACTTTGTAATACCTGTCAGAAGAAAATAAGAGACCAAAGGATCAAATAAAGAAAAAAATATTATTAACAGAAGTAAGAAAAAAAGGACAAATGTCAAAACTGATCAAAACGAGGGTTGAGATATTTTAAAATTCATTAATATTCAGGTATGAAATATTTGACGCATAAAATTTGACATATTTCTAACCTAATTTTGCAATAATGAGTTTCCTTTTATACCTTCCATTTACAATAATACTTCCTCATTTGACTAAAGGATATCTGTATTACTTTTCCCTGTGCTAAAATTTCTAAATCACAATTCAATCTCATTGATACATGTGGAAAATATTACAATGTTGCCATATACTTAATACAAGATTTAATACACACCTTAATACAACCCACTGAATTCCACCCATTGTGTTTAAATATATTTCATCGCGAAACGTGAAATAAGTACGAATACAACCAATGCAACGCTAAATTAGAACACATATAAGAATATAAGTCATGTTTATTTGTCAAATTATTTTTTAGAAGAAATCATAATTTTAATCATAACTTACTAATGAAACGACATAGCACCGTTCATCACATATTTTGATACACAATTTTCAACACAACACCTTCGAACCATTGTCATATATTAACATAATTACATTTCAATGATGATATCAAGAATAACCTAAAACCTGTCAAACAAAAGATTTGACAAGTAACGGAAACAAAGACAACAAATCGGAATTATGTATGACTATCTGTCGATCTGGCCGAGTACATGGTAAAGATTCACTCGCTCCATCCAGTAGTTAACAAATACCTGGTAAAATATTATTTATCTACGATAGTACGTAAAATTAATGTTTAGTTGTTATTTTTAAGTTTGTAAAACTGTTGTTTAGTAACAGGGTTTCATTAGTCACAGGTTGCCGAGCAAGTGATTAAAATTTTTAAAGACACTAATGCCGCAATTCTGACCAAATCTGTAAGTCTTACAGATCTGTAAATCTGTAAAAAACTGACAATAACGCATCTATTTTTGTTGATAAATATAAAGTTATACATAAGAGTTACAGCTTTCGTTGCGATTTTGTTCATTTTTTACAACTTTACAAATCTGTAAGACTTACAGATTTGTTCAGAATTGCGGCATAAATATGCAAACCAGAGTGAATATTTTGTTATCATGACAAACTTTTCTCATTTAATATTGTTATCCTAATTCATAAATAATAGTATTTTTTTGTATTTATTGGGTTATTAGATTCTATCGTAGATAAAATATTGTACGAGACACATACGTAAAGCATCTTTAGTCACTCACGGGTTTTAAAACCCTCGCTTCGCTCGTGTTTTAATCTGACCCATTTGTGACTAAAGTCTAGATTTACGTACTTGTACCGTAAATAACTATTATCTTTCCATTATTTTACGTTTAGCGCAAAATGGTATATGTATTATCGGTTGACGTTGGTGAAACAAAAAATGCTATTTTATTTGACGAATAGTTTAATTGATAAATAAAATAACTTTTCTACAACCGTCCGTAAAGTACATACTTTACGCACTTCTTACAGGGTGTACTTATTAACCTAATTCTTAAGAACAGTAGTATTTTTTGAGATAATGTGTTCAGACCTAACCTAATTTTTAATATTAATATTTAATGTAGAATTTGTACAATTCTAGAAAACAATCCACCTGTTTTTGAGATTATTTCAAATGTATCCTTCAAATGTTTAAGTTAAATTTTGTAGAGTATTATGTGAAAGAGCACTAACAATATTTGAAGATGCCTGTACCTACACTCACACTCAATATTATAAGAAATAACACTAACATTTTGGTTGTAGGAAAAGTACTGTTTTACACATTTCTTGCGTAAATAACTATTTGTCAATGGTGAATTTAATTACAAGTTCAAATATGGTCGTTTATTGCTTTTTCTTAATTCTTTAAAATAATAGATAATTGTTAACATTAAATAGGTAAATTAATTTGTGATATTAACTATACTAAGTATTTGCAAATTTGAAATATATGATACATAATGTAAGTCAATAAAATAATGTAAAATAAATAGTTGTTATAAACAGAAATAATTTTATTTGTCTCTTTTTTATTGTTACAACATCAACAATCTAACTATGTATCCTCGGCTGGTAGACGTTAATTCTATTCTAAAATAAACAGATATCTAAAATAAATAGAACTTATTATATTTATTTCTCATCTATACTGTTGAACCGTTTACGATATTCGGTTTCTTCTACTTCGTTAAAATTTGGTGGTGCTACCTGTAACAGAATTAAATATTACATTTTGGTCACACTTAAAATAGTACCTATTATATATTTTTTACGTCTCCGTCTAGTATGGCTATTTTGTCGTCCAAAAACATTTTATCTGACTAGATTTGCAAATTTTAGGACTGCATTGTTCAAAGATATGACGATTAATGAAAACCCAATTATAAAATTTCTTATATTAAGCAAGAAAAGATTTTTTAAAGTTTTGCGTTGTGTTCGTGACGTTACCGGTGTCGGCGTTTGGCATTTGTATTTAGGTCCTCCTCACGTGAATTCAACTCCGAATGGCACACTAACAACATCCATTGGTTTGTGTGGTAACACTTTTTTAGAACAACAGAAATGAATAGGCTATTCCACGATATTTTTTTTAAAAATTTTTCTTGAAGTACATAAAAACATAAGACCACATGTAAAAGTCCGAGTTAAAAATTCCTCCAAATAAGCGAGATATTAAGGTCCGAATTTGAAATTAGCTTTGTGACGTAGGTAATGTGGATATACCAGAAGTAAACAAACAGTGGTTCACAAACCACGAAAAAATGTTAAACAAATTACAAAATAATGTATAATTAGATTGTAATATTATAATTCATTATTAGAGACATAAAATAAATTATTATACTTAATTTATTTCACTTTTTTTTCTCATTTTATAAAAATAAAGAAATTAGAACGTCACCCGAACAGATCCGACACACCCGAAGAAGTATATTCTTAGTTAGGGCGGGGCTTCTCAAAATCGGAGGTCATACTTGGATCTTGGATCCTATTTGCTCAAACACTCGTGCACATGTCCTGCATCATCAAAAGCAAAACTCCCCGTGTCTTCTAGAAGGAATAATTTATAATAAAATAAAAAAATATGGTTTTCCTTATCCATTAATTATTATCGTTCATATTTTCAATAAACTTTTACTATTTTTGATTACTGTGGAATAGCTTATTATAGAATTCCATTTAATTTGATGCTTCAAATTAAATGTTTATATTTCACAAAACAAGGAGCTAATCTTTGACAGTAAGTTTGACTTTTTGTACAAATTATAGCAATGAACATGATTTGTTTAATTAATGTGGGTCAACTTTAAGGCATAGTGTGCTCCTGAAAACCCTAAAATATAATTCCTAAAATCCTATATAATGACGATATTTAGGACATATTAATTTAGGATTTAGATATTAGAGTGATAAAAGTGCAACATTGGACACACTATACTTGCCGTCAGATGAGTATGGACTGGAGATTTCTACACTGTTGTCTATTCAACGGCAATGTTGAAAACGCTAAGTTGTGAAGAAGTAGCAACACCGCAGGGCAAGGGACAGGGTGCGGAGAAGAGAAAAGTTAACGTCAGTCCATACTCATTTGACGGCGAGTACGAGTATAGTTGATTACTGTTATCCTGTATATTTTATAAAGCAGGAGTTTCACGACGCGAGACTTTGCAGGTTATAAACTATCAAGGTTCACCACTTTGTTAGTAAATAGTTGTTATGTAATGTTAGTGAAATAAAACTTCACATAGAGAAATATAATTTATTTATTATTATATAAATACTTATTGCATTTTGTCCGTATTTTCTAGTTTTACCATATTGAATTGAAGCTTAAATAGTCATTGTGAACTTATAATTTCTTACTCGATTTAAAAGTTTAAAACTGTTGAAGATTCTCCTGGCTTGTCGTACAGCAATCTTCCCGGAAAATAAAAAGAAAAATGAGAAAATAAAATAAATACAATATCTTATGAACATTTGCCTTCTTTTTATTTGTAAGCAAATCCACAAATTGTTTTATTTATAATTGAAAAATGTAATGTATTTTTGTAATAAAAAATGTAAAATAATATTTAAAATAAAAAGAAAATAAATGTGTAGTTATAGTCTATGACACCAAAGAAAGCTGGAGGGAAAGGGAGAGCATTCCGCGTACTGTGTTCCACCAATCACCAACGTTTATAAGAGAAGTGGGGAACAGTCGACCAATTGTAGTCTCGAAATAACATCACTGTGAAATAGTGTTCATAACCCTGCAGTCTAACCGTTAAATACTAATTGACAAAATGGTTCATGTATAGTGAAATTTATAAAACATAAACACTTTGTTGTAAAACGATTAATCTTGTGGTTGCGAGTCAGTAATAAATCATAACTGCAGGCTATTCCAGGATCGGTACTGTTATGATTTATTAGGGATCGACAACCAGAAGCTTAGGGTCACCATTAGGCATTTACGAAAATTCTACCGGTGAACTGTTACCGGCAGGAGCGGATCTACATGGGGGCTAATAGGGCTTAAGCCCTGGGCCCCCAAGCGTCAAAGGGCCTACAAAAATTGAATTATTATTATCAATTTTTAGTTCACTAAATAAGTGTAAGTAGAATATTTTAAAAATATTTCCTTGTAATGCGAATGCGAATAAGTAGAATTCATTAATTTTTAGTATATTGGACCTATTTCAAAATGTCCGGAAGAGAGTACATGAACGGGAGTGAAATTGTTTTTGCAGATCCAGAAAATTTGAATGAAACTAAAGATGACCAAAACGTAAGTTTTTGTAACACCAGTAATGAAAGTGAATTATTTTAAAAATAATTGAAATATTTTTAATCTGAAAAAAAAAGAATGGCGCCCCCCTTGTACTTCAAGCCCTAGGCCCCGAAAAACCTAGATCCGCCCCTGGTTACCGGTATATATCGGTAAACAACTGTTCATCAGGTTACAGCTACTGGGATAGATATTTTAAAAATATACAGGGTAGATATACAGGGTGGAAACGAACTTAATGTCATAAATTTAAGGGTGAGTAGTATGACATGTGTAGATTACGAAACTGAAAGAATTTTTAAAAATTCGAAAGGAAACTTTTTTTTACTGCTGTTTTAATTCATATTTCATTAAAAATATGTTTATCAAAAATACATTCAAAATTAGTTGTATTATTAATAATTAAATTAAATTATTCTTAATAATTAAATTAAATACCATTTGCACCGAAAATAATTGTGTAATAGGTACATAAAATATTTCATTATTCTCGGAAGTGTTAGTGACAAGTGATTTTTGCTGGGCTCTTGTTAAAAAGATGTATTCTAATTCTGAATTAGTGGATATGTTGTTGATTTATGGTGAAGTGGGACAAAACGCGGTTTTAGCAGCAGGTCTGTATGCCGAACGGTATCCTGGATTATTAAACAAGAAAATAATATGAACCTGGCATGTAGTGGCTCATTAATTCAACGTAGTGCATTGTGTGTAGCTGTGGGAGGTGACAATTTTGAACAATATTTATGACTTTTGTGTTTATTCTTCAATTGATTTTTAAGGTAAGTTTTTTTCATATTAATATTGTTACATGAAAAGTTTCTAGTATTGTTGCTATTTATCAGTTAATCCATTCTGTTTTTTTCGTTAATAAAAATAATTCTGCGAAGTATTAATATTAATATTTGATATATTTGTTATGTATATATATATATATATATATATATATATATATATATATATACTATGTATTATGTTTGTGGTTGGATACGATAAATAATAAATATTTGATATGGTTCATTGAACTTTCAAAATAAATTACGTTATAAATTATTAAGATTTGATTATATAGAAACATTACGTAAATTAATTAAATTAATTTCAAGTATTAAAGTTGTCAGTGGTCCAGTGGTACCAAAAACATGTCACACTACTCAGCACTCACCCTTAAATTTATGACAGTAAGTTCGTTTCCACCCTGTATAACCTATGAAAAGCAGTTGAAAGATGAAACAGTTGTGAAATTTGACGTAGTTAAACATTATCTCTTCTTCATTTACCGGCTGAATTACTCGATCCATAAATCATGGATCCAGTAGATGGATCTGGTAGATATGGTACAATTTTAGACCACGGTAACAATTAACCACTTGTGTTTTCGAACGCAGTCGGTAGGTACGGTATCTACCGGTAGAATTTTCGTAAATGCCTATTGTTGTGTGTTCTTGTTATATGAATTTCATTATTCATATGTATTAAATATAACAAGTCATAGTACAATATTTCTAATCGTAGTGCTGCTTTACATTAATTCTGTTAGCATTTAACATTCCTCAGAGCGTTTTTCTTTTGTGTCATGGACTGTATGTAGTATGTACTAAAATTATTTTCATACCTTAATGGGTTTAAGTCCAAAATCAACCCTTTGCGCCGGTTGATATCGGGGGTTTGTGACCCGGATAAGTCGGGTTCGTGGCAGGAAACCGTTCTTGTAAGCTGTCACCTTGTAGTGACCTGGTGTAAGCAACCTACAACAAATTTAAATTGTTATTGCTTTATTACAATCAGGATGAAATAATTTAATTGAATTGGTCTATGGCGAGCAATTTGAATAAATTAATTGTTTTTCTTATTTATACCTTAAAGGAATGTGAGCCTTACTTTTAATTAAATTAAATAAGTGGGCTATAATTAAAACAAATAAACAAAGAAGGGGTATTACATCATTCTACAGCATTTTTACCTTCCGTCATCTTTAGGTAAGGAAGGTATTGTATTGGGTGTGTGTGTGATAAAAAAATTTATAATTCTTTCGTATTCCTCTTTTTTACATCCATTTGAAGAGCTGATTAGATTTTGGTTATAATTGGTCAACCGAAAGTTCTTTTATTTGAAGTTCATAAAAGTTTTTCTTGAAAAAACGCAGTTAAATATCATTTTTTGACATTTTTGTGTGATTATCAATATGTAAGAATATCTTATTGTCTATACGGTTTGATTATACATTTTCCTTCACATTCAATAGATACAGAGTTAAAGAATTATAAATAAATTAACTTTCATAAATCAGCCAGCTTTGCTATAATCATAGAAACAACTGACATATTCAAATAATTTTAATTGATAGATGTCAGTGTGAAGTGCAATTTACATAGTGTATGTTCATTTTATAATTTTATTGGATTTATAGAATCTTTTCCAAGGAACTTTCGGTATGGAATTTATAGAAAATAGTATATGTTCTGTTATATAAATATAACAATTTAAATAAATTTTATTGCAAACCGTTATTATTTGTAATTTCTTATTTAAATTTTCTAATATAGCATTAACAATTTTTTACACAAAATTAGTTAATTACCTATATAGCATCCTTTCAAACAAAATAAAACGCGTTTTTCGGATCGCAGCAATCCATGATTCCTGTTGTAACAGTCGCATTAATTCAACTGTTCTACTGTTCAGTTCCCGAGTTTGTTTAAGACAGTGCGCATCGTTTCGTAGTTATTTAAAGTTTTTGATAATAAAATTACTGATATTGATAATAAATTATATATCAATCGATTCATTAATCCTTCGCGGACATTTTAATATATAAATCGTGTAGTGTATCAAAAAATTTCGTGTGTTTTCAAGTGACAGAAAAATGACCTTGCTGATATATGGTGAACTTGGTAAGCAAAATTAATTTTTGTTTTTGTGGTTATAAGAAGTAAATAATGAAGAGTGGAACATAATATTAATAAAATATTGAATATTTAGCAACATACTATATTGCAGGCTATGTAGATCATATTTTATATTACTATATTAAAAGAAAAAACAATGAAAAACATTAAAAAAAAAAATGTTTTTCTAGTCCCTGAATAAAAATCGATATATCTGATATTAAAATCATAACAAAACTAAAATATTTTGTCTTTTAGGAGATATTCAGCCCGATTCTGTAAAAAGTATCTAACATTGTTACTTGTTAGCAACGTTACTATGAAGTTACTCTGATAGCAACTATCCTAGTAACTGAATACATATTTCGTATTTTGTAATTATATGTTTAGGAATGTTACTCCCAGAGTAACTAAACAAACTTAGTTACTAAGATAGCAGTCAAATGAGGAACACGAATTGTGGTGCGCATGCGTATTTCTTCATCTGCGTGTGTTCTAATCTGACAAGTGACATTTATTAGTGTTTATAAGTAACCAAGTGTTATATCTGTTTGCATCATGGTATATAACAAGCCTAGGGGTTCAAGAACAACCAACGAACAGTTGGAAATATTAATAGCTTATTTAAAAAACCACAAAATAATGCTCGAAATAAAAATACATCCTCTGAAAACTAATGAGCTTAAATTGTCATGGGAAGAACTTACAAATATTTTGAATAATACAATGAAAGGAGCCAAGAAAAATGTACAGGTTACTTTTAAATGAATAGGTACGCCTGTTGATCTTATTGAAGGTTCCGCTAACGGAGTTACTTTTTCAATAAGATCTTGTACAATTGGTTTTGGTAATCGGAACAATTTTTAAAATTTTATATACGGAATTAAGAAAGGATTACTCTCGTCTCTTACCAATCTATTTTCTAACCTATTTCTTCTTCTGTGAAATAAAAATATAAATTTATCAAATAAATTTTCCAATTTCATAAATAAACGTTACCGAAAATTATTTACAGTTACTTTTTTATACATACCGATTTTCCAAAGCTGCCAGTGCTCTATTAAATTCAAAATTCATCCAAATTACAGCCATTCTGAAAGGTTACTACACCTTAAATACTACGTTTGGCTAGTCTCTAGCGTAATAACTTGTTTAACAACTAAGTATCTAAAACTGTAATGACTCTGTGCTTATAGAATACAAAAAATAACAAGTTACTGTAGTTGTAACTGACCTTCATTTTAAAGACTATTTTAGTAACTTTATTCTAGTAACTCTTCTTACAGAATCGGGCCGATTATGTTAAAAATATACCGTAGTTATTTTTCTTTACCAATTCAGTTGTCTAATACAAGTTATACAGCAATCGTCGTCCGGAATTAAAACTTGTTGATATAACTCTTGTACTCATAAAAATGTATATTTTGTATTATAAATAAGTGGTTAACAATTACAAATACTTTTTCTGATTTTTGGATTGGCAAACACGGAGAATACATGGGACAGTGTCGAGACATGCAATGCGGCCTCGACCTGCCTCGTTCTCGATCGTGCTCATCTGTGTACTTATCTTAATTTTTGGTATTAATAGTTACTATATTTTTTATTTTCATACGTAATATAACAAGTGATATGATTATCATCGATGATATTTTCGAGTGAAACCGAGTTGCAGATTTCACGAGTCCGAAGGACGAGTCATATGTGCTGCTTCGGTTTCACGAGCAATATCTTCGATTATTAATCATATCACGAGCTTATATTTAATGAGAGAATATAATGAATTTTTGTTAAAATTAACTGTCAATGTTGTAAAAATCCGTTAGTAACGAATATAAATAAGGTGATAATTTCTTTGTTTTTTATCATCGCTGTGATAGACATGTAACTAGGGAAATTATGAATGTTGATTGGTGGAGATCAAGTCACGTGACTAATGAATTATATTCTCTACTGAATAAACTAATTGTAATTTTTTTTTATAGATTAGTGCAACTGTGTGATTGGAACTATCATCCTCACAAGACATAAGGCGGTAAGTGATTTTTAACAGTTCTTTCAATCATTTAATTATTTTTAAAAAAAAAAAAAACGGTGGCTATATATTTTTCATACATACGTATCCGGTTTATTACTTTGTATAGTGGTAAGGAACTTTCAAATTTTAAAAAGAAAGTATAGTATATAAAACAATAGATATAGGTAGTTATATAAAAGCAAAGGAACATAATATAGTTTCCAGCACAAATAAATCTGTAGGTATGTATTTAAATTAATAAATGTTAAATGGTGGAAGGTTTTGTGCTGGCCACATCAGATTTTTTTTAAACCAATGGTTGTCACGTTACTACACAGTTATATTTTTTTTAAATGAGATGGTATATAATATTTTTTATTTTAAATTTAATTAATTTATTTAAATTATAACCCACAAGATAAACAATTTAAACAGGCAACATGAAAAGTTTTTATTACAAATCGAAAATTTTTATATTCTTTAATGAAAAATGAAAGTTAATTTTGTGATATTTATATGGAAAGCACGGAGATACACAAAATAAAATTCAAATGACATAACTAATAAATAAACAATGAACTGTTCTCCGCTTTCACAGCAACACTAGATACTGGATCTACGAAGTCAAATTCTTTTCGATACAATTTTTCTAACACTCATCATTTGAAAATTTTCGTCTGTGCATAAAGTTTTGTATGTACCACGAGCGTAACTTGCTTTTAAGGCCTTTGACGTGTTTTTATCCCTCGGCTTACGCCTCGGGCTCAAAATCCCGCCACAGGCCATAAAAGCCTCCTTACGCTCTTAATACATAAATAACTATTATGGCCATTCGATAGAGATTTTTTTAATTCAACCGTGTAATCATTTTATATCCATTCATAACAAAAATATGGAAAAAAACAATTGAAATTTAAATAAATATGATTTTTATGGTTATTTTCCAGTGGGCTATGTTTGAAAACAAAATTTCCTATTTGGTAATTTTAATGCTTTAGGATGGAAATCAAATTCATAAACCATTATTTATAAAACCAGAAAAATGTTGTTCATAGGGTAATCGCTCAATAGCAGCTGTAGACACGTGTTTCGCTCTTATTAGAGCTCATTAGAACAGCATATTTAATAGATGGACATTAACTAGAGCTAGTAAATAGAAAATGCTCTGCTGTACTGATGAGCTCTAATAAGAGCGAAACACGTGTCTACAGCTGCTATTGAGCGATTACCCTACGAACAACATTATACACGATATATATTGTTTTCTATTATTTATAAAGATTTTAAGAAATATTTATGTTTATATAATACCTGTAATAATCTCCTCCTTTAACACTCGTTATATCATGCTGTATATCCTTTTCAATTCCTGCCGTTATATTCTTCACATGTATAATCGCATCTGGTATTGCCTCCTTTGTCACTATATTATACACATATCCTTTTATCCCTATGTGCACTTGCCACATAAAGTTGATAAGTGCGTTTTTGTTCCTTCTCCACTCTTTCGTTAACGTATCTTCGGATGGGTACTTATCACACCCTAGTTCAAGTGTTATCTCGAAGTCGTTGGAGGAGAGGTAATTGAAGTCTTGCATCCCTCCACGGAGGGAGTACCATTGAGCGCCGTTCGTGATGCCTCCCACTTTGCCGAAGTTGTCCGAGTCGCGGTCGCCGCAGCCTCGGCGATTCGGGGAGGCCATGTCTTGGTGGTGCATGGAGTATGAGAGAGCTAGGTGTCTGAAAAGTTTGGATTATGAATATGATTGTTAATCTGGGCCTGTTCTAAAAAAGTTGCATTTTTTGTCAAATTTATTAATTTTAAATTAAGTATACCAAATTTTCATAAAATATAATAAATATGTACAGCCATACAAAAAAGTCTCCGTACGACAATAATTTTGATCTATTTTAGGAACATAGCAGTCTAAGGGCCGGTCTTATAAACAATAAATTAATCCTTAGTTAGTTACTGCACAAGTAAATTAAATGGACCATTAAAAAAGAAATGGATATTATAAAACGAATCTCACTATCAAATAACTAACAGGGGATTTAATTAAATTTTAGTAGTGTGTTTGTGGTTTTGTGAAAAGTTTCTATATTCACATTCGTTATAAACGTAAATCAGTTGATTTGACAGTTAGAAAAGAAACGAGTTCGTGGGAAAAATCATATTGATATTGAAAAATATAACCTATTAGATAATGTTGAAGATTATTTTCATATAATTTGCAACGACTCGGTTGCGTAAAATCGTAAGGTTATTACTAGCTGATTCATTGCGGAAATTGACATACTTCTTAATGTTAGTAGTAATATTTTCTTCAATCTTTCCCAATATGTGTAACACACATTGTTTTGACAATCGAAATCTCTTTTTAAACTCATGGCTCGTACCACGGTCATGGTTTTAACAAAAACGCTGTTTTAAGAAATGTCAAATTCAAATTTCAAAATATAATTTCACCCTTATGTTAGAAGAACAATTTATTTAAAAATATTTGTTTGAATACAAACTATGTTCTGCTTTAAAATCATATTTTGATAAATTTCATAGTATTTATTATCATCATTAAATAATGAAATTTGACATTTCTTAAAACAGTGTTTTAGTTAAAACCGTGATCGTGGTACGAGCCATTGTCATCATATATTTCATATGGATTTGTCCTGTTTCGGAACAATTTTGGTAGTCTACCTCGTGCAATTATAAATGCATCATCATTATCTGTTTATGAATCCGAGGACATTGATGATACAGACTCTAAAGATGACATACTCGACACATACATTTCTTAAAAAAATATTTAAAAAGTAAATAGTTCCCTATTTCAATTGTTTTAAAATCAGGGAATTAAAATAAACATAACAAAAAAAAATATATATAGTTTGACGTTTCTTTAACAACTGATTTAAATCTAATAGCATAAAATTCCGCAGTTACTTTAATAGGTCGGTTTACATGTCATTAAACTTTTATAATACCCAAATCTTCAGTTAAATTAGTTTAGTAGCTAACTAAATTTTAACTGTTGATTAAATAGTTATATAAGACTGGCCCTAAAACCTAAAATATTTAATTTTCTTTTAATCCAAAATTAAACGCATTATATTACATTAGTATAAATAAACAATAAACCTATAATATAGTTAATTTATTTATATTATGGGGTATTGAAAGTATTCATAATTTTATGTCAAAAAAGTTCCGTACGATAACCAAAACATTTATAGTTAGGCGATAGCCTAGGTTTGTAATCAGTTGAGTTCGTTATTTGCATATCGGCAGTGTAGCGTTCAAGATTTTTCGTAAAACATAAAATTTAAACATTCACAATGTTTTTAATTTTGGATTAAAACAAAATTAAATATATTGGGTGAGATTCAGTGGGTTGTATTAGCGTGTTTTAAGCTAAAACAGTCCTTTGTCAAAAATATTTTGGCAACTTTGTAATACCTGTCAGAAAAAAATGAGAAACCAAAGGATCAAATAAAGAAAAAAATATTATTAACAGAAGTAAGAAAAAAGGACAAATGTCAAAACTGATCAAAACGGGGGTTGAGATATATAAAAATTCATTAACATTCAGGTATGAAATATTTGACACAAAATTTGACATATTTTTAACCTAATTTTGCAATAATGAGTTTCCATTTACTTCTTCATTTGACTAAAGGATATCTGTATTACTTTTCCATGTGGTAAAATTTCTAAATCACAATTGAATCTCATTGATACATGTGGAAAATATTACAATGTTGCCATATACTTGATACAAGATTTAATACAGACCTTAATACAACCCACTGAATTCCACCCATTGGGTTTTAGACAGCTGTTTTTTCTAAAATAGATTGAAACTGTTGTCGTACGGAAACTTTTTTGCATGACTATAAAAAAGTATGATGTCACAACTTCAAAGTGATTGTAGTAGGTACATAGTGTTCAGTGAATTGAACGCTCAGACTTTACCAATCCGTTCTCCACTTGCTTTAAGATTACTATCATGCGCCACCCTTACTTTTGAAGTTAAAGTATCTAGTAATTTTCTTTATTCTCACCTGAAAGTTTCATCGTCAGGACTTCTCGAGTACTCCTTTTTGCTTCCCGACCGACTGCTATCATAAGGGTAGTTGGCCACCAAGTCCCCCCCGTGTAGATTCGCCGACAGAACGAACGGGATTTGCATAATCAGCCGGATAACAGCTTTTGTCTCTGGTTGCAGCTAAATTTACACAATCGATACAAGAGTAAAAATACACATCAAGTAGGAGGAAGAACAGATTGTAGGGAGGTAGTGATTATGGAAATGAAGTAGTAGAATAGTGCTCAGGGAGCTTAACATATGTGACAAAAGTTCTGAGAAAAAAAAGGACTAATCTAGTTGCCGCATTGAAGATAATGACCTGTTATCAGTGTTGTAAAACCAGATTTTCTATATTTTTAGTTAATAATCTTTAATTTTTATAACATAAATCGCGAAAAAATTACATTTAAAGGTATTTTTCGAAGAAAAAAATAAAGAGCCATTTCCGGTTATCTGATTTACATCCAAATCTAATGGCTTCTTTCCATATTATTAGAATTCTTTCCATTATTAGAAATACAAGGTTACAGAATTTTCTGAATGATAATATTTGAGTTAGAGCGTTGACAAAATCCATACACACATGCACACACATACAGACATCATCGTGAAAATGTTAAAATCGGATTCTAGGGACCTTAAAACGTAGTTATTTATCAATATCTCGACGCGATTTTTTTTTATTTATTAATAGGTTATGTTAATGAATAGAAAATCATTCATTAACGATCCCTGTTAATGCATTATTTTTTATTAATAAACGATTTTAGTGGGTAACCATAGATATTGAGTTAAGGCTCATTCATAGCTACGAAAATAAGAAATATAAATAAAATTATATATAAGACTTTATGATAGGTGTTCACAGCTTCGAAAATAAAACGTAAATTAACATCTACTGTCATTTAATATATCCATAGTTTTGACTTAGGACAGCTTTTGAAAATTATATTTAAATTTGATTCCTTTTACCAAAACGTAAATTGACAGCTCAAATGACAGTTGGTTTGTATTTGCAAATGTTAATAGTTATTAACACGAATATCATACACTATTTTTCTTACGACCCTAGTTATGTATTAGTAAAAACTAAAAATTATAGAATGACATTTACGACAGGTCATGATGTATTTGCTATGAACAACTGAAAATTGTATATTCTAACCTCTACTTCCAACAATACTGTTTTAAATTCCAATTCTTCAAGCGCCTTGCAAGGAATTACTATAAACAATTGTAATAATTGTACTATAACAATAAACGTTTCAAAATAATGTGTACTTCTAATAAAATACCTATATAAATAATTTCAGTACAAAAATAAATATAAAATGAAACTACGTTTACTTATGAACACTAAATGTAACTAGATTTAGTTATATTTTTAACACTAAATGTAACTAGATTTAGGTCTTTTTTAACACTAGTGTTAAAAGTAAATTTGTTTTTTACTTTTAATCCGTTGTCAATGACAACGATTTAAAAGTATTCACTGTGTTATAAACTGTTATTTTTAACTCTCTAAGCAACCGTTAAAAAGACTACTTTTAACAGTGGTCGTAGGAAAAATATTTTACACAAAAATAAGCACAAACATAACAACTGTCATTTGAGCTGTCAATGTACATTCTGACAAAAGAATTTCAATTTAAATATAATTTTAAAAAGGTGTCTTAAGATAGAAGTTTACGTATATGATTGCCTACAGTGTTTTAAAAGGTATGAAGTTATTATAATTTCTTGTTAATTATGAATATATTAAATGACAGTTGATGTTAATTTACGTTTTATTTTCAAAGCTGTGAACACCAAACGTTATTAACCCAAAAAAAATTGTCATGGAATAAAATTAGTGTTTCCAATTTAGTAAGATACGGTCAACGGAAAAATATTGTAACTAACACGTGTGTTAATGTCTCATTGTAATCATTTAACATCCTCATTGACACACTTGATAGTTAAGTGAACATATAAACAAATCTAACTTTTTCTCAAATTTTTGTTACATACGTGAGTACTGAGTACCCTAAATCCGTGTTCACTTTAAAGTGTAATCTACGATGACAGATGTCTCTACTTACCGGCTCATCCAACGTATCCACCATATTGAGCAAATGATTATTGATCTCCCAATGGTGCATCGCCTCATTTTCATACATAATCTTATCCAAATCCGGGAAGTTCCTATTGAGATCGACCGAATTATTGTTGGTCCTCCCGATGAGGTAGTCTTCGCATCCATTGTCCGTAGCGGTTTGCCAGCCATCGGGGTTCATTGATGGCATTATGTGTATCCTTGTCATTGCCAAAAGACTGTGAATTGTGGGATTGCGAGACAGGTACTCCTGGCAGAGGTAGTGGGCCAATGCAAGGAGGAGTTCTCGACCGAGGACTTCGTTGCCGTGCATGTTGCCGATGTATTTGAACTCGGGTTTCACTGAAAAGGGGAAAATTGGTTTAGAGTAGCTAATATTTTCCCTGACCCCCACGAACATTGTTATTTATAAGGTTGCGTAGCTGAGTGTGGTCCTAATTTTCAAACTGTGCAAATAAAAGTGAACCCAGTGGGGTGTTTTCCATCATAGTTCCCTTTATCACTAATTTTCATAACAGTGAAACTGAGCAGGTGATTTTACTTTATGCACACCAATGAGTATGCTGTTGTCACAGTAGAAGTCACAATAAAATAATTAATTAAATTAAAATTAATACAGTCAACTCTCTCTAAATCAAACTCTCTCTTTTTTGAATTTTTCTCTAAATCGAATTATTTTCTTGACATATACAAATGTATGCTTTTATATGTAAAAATTATTCATTAAATTGAATTTTTACCTTCCGTCACCTTTAGGTAAGGGAGGTATTGTTTTTGGTCAAAAAATTCGGTGGTGAGTTTTTAATGAATAAGTACGTTTTAAGATCCCTAGAATTCGATTTTACTAATTTTACATTGATGTCTGTATATATATATATATATATATATATATATATATATATATATATGTGTGTGTGTGTGTGTGTGTGTGTGTGTGTGTGTGTGTGTGCGTGTGTGCGTGCGTGTGTGTGTGTGTGTGTGTGTGTGTGTGTGACAAATTTTTCTCCGACGATAACTCCAAAACTACAATTCTAAAAATTATGATTCTTTCGTATTCTTCTTCTTTACAACCATATGAAGAGCTGATTAGATTTTGGTTATAATTGGTCAACCGGAAGTACCCTTATTTGAAGTTCTTAACAGTTTTTCTGGCAAAAACGTAGTTAAATATCAATTATCGACATTTTATGATCATTAATTTGAAAGAAAATCTTATTCTCTCTATACGATTTGATTATACATTTTCTTTCATATTCAATAGATATGAGTTATAGAGAGATTAAGAGAGGTTAACTTTCAAAAATCAGTCAGCTTTGCAAAAATTATGGAAACAGCAGATATATTCAAAAAATTCTAATTGACAGATGTCAGTGTCAAGTGCAAAAGCAAAGTGGAAAGTATCAGAAAGTAACAAAAGTGGCAGAGTGTCCCTCGCAAGTGACTTACAGTTTCAATGCCAAGAGTACGAGGAAGGCCAAAGAGAAGATGGAAGGACCGTGTAGCAGAAGATTTGAAAGAGGAATAACTATGTGAAGAAGATGCGTTGGATAGGAATGAGGAAATGTCAAGTTCAATTTACATAATGGTCGTCCGTGTTATAATTTTATTGGATTTGTAGAATCTTTTCAAAGGAACTTGCAATATGGAATTTGTAAAAAATAGTGTGTTCGTGTTATAATTTTACAGGATATATAAAATCTTTTTCAAGAAACTTTTGGTTTCAGATTCGTACAAAATACATCGAATTGACGGAAGGTTTTGTGCTGGCCACAACAGATTTTTTAATTCGAATTTTCCTTTAATCAAATTAAATTTCGAATTCGATTATAGAGTCGACTGTAAGTGTCTTGCAAGAATTTTTATATATGACTTCTAATTCTAAGTACCAAATTTTAAAAGATATTGTTTTTTAAAGAGCCTCAAATTTGAAATATTACGAAATATTCATTAGATATTTTATAATTAAATATTGAAATTTGTGTAATATTTTGAAAAAGTCACATGATCTGAAACAGAATGTGCGGTGAGAGTACATCACGATTTAAAATATACTAGTTGTACCACTCTGCACAAAACAAGGGTCCAAAGGGATACGTGTTTCCTCGTTTTTTCCGCTAGAGGCGCAACGTGAGAACGACCCAACTGACACCTGTCATTTGCACGTCATTTTGAAAATATTACATGTTATATCTTATAGAAAGGTAAATAAATCAGGTTTTGAAGTACATATTCGTATTATATGTAATGTAATACAAGTATTTTGTTGAAAGATATTGCAATTAATGCAAAATGAAAAGAAAATTAAATAGAAAATGTTTCATTCCTGTATGTGAAACCGGTTACAAGAAATCCACTGAAAAAGAATCTCTGTTTGCTGCTCCACTCGACATATCACTTTTTAAAAAATGACAATTAGTAGAGATGATCGCGAATTACGATTGAATGATGTTTGTCGAAAACATTTTCGGGAAGAAGATATTATTACCGAATGGAAATCTGGAAGCGTACGGTTCTATCAATTTATTTAGTTTTTCCAATTTTAAATTCTAACAATGTATTGATTCAGGTTTCCATTAAATATACAAATTTATATTAAAAATAAATTCATTATGCATTTCATTTTTTGTATTTTATGTACAAATAGTTTGCTGTGGTAGGGTCGTTCTCACGTAGCGCATCTAGCGGATTATTGAAGGAAACACGACTCAAGCGGACCATCAGAAACAATGAAAAACATGACAAGTGGCATAACCAGTATATTTTAAATCGTGGAATACATGCGGTTTAACATGTGACAAACTATCGCCTACTTTTATTTATATAAATAACAAAATAACGTCAACTATTTCCCTATTGGCTATGAATGACGTGTTGTATGTACTCCGTCACACGAGTGGGGGTTGCTTTTAACCGGAGATTGTAAAACTGGCCCTAACTGTTAACACATAATTTATTTGGAAATAACTGATTCTAGTATTTTAAATATTTTTTGTAAATATACGTTACTTATACTTACTGGGTATGAACTGTTACAATCTTATATTTTTAAGGTAATTTTTGAATCTTATCTATAAGATAAAGGTCAAGGCACTTTTCAATGGGGAGAATATTTATAAATGTAAATTTGATGACGTCAATAGCAAGCGTGGAAGAAAGCTTTTATTGTGTCTATATTTAGGACACCTACGTTAATTTGCCAATTGAAGTGGAATATCTCAAATTTAATTTATTTTGTTATTCTGTCATTTGAGGACAAAATGTTATTATTTTATAAAATCATTTTCTACGCATACATTTTTATAATATGATACTGTAATACTTTGTCTAAAAACAAAGAATAAAAATCTGATGTGGCCAACACAAACCTCCCGCTATTTAATTTTTATTAATTTAAATACATACCTACCTACGTATTTACTAACGCTGCAAACTGTTCCATTGCAGAAAACTATTGCTTTATTTACTATTTTCTTTTTAAAATGTCACTATTATTAATTTGAAGTGGTTAGTTTTTTTACAGTGACATTTACTGTCAGTTACATTCATTTGATAAATGAACTGTGTAACAAAGGAATAGTTTTTATCTTAGGCTTCGCGACTAATAAAAAAAAAATATTTTTAAATTTATCTGTAAAATATATAGAAAAAGTATTAATGTATTCCTGTAGAGAATTCAATAATCTTTCATAAGACATAAAATTCGAAAAAATGGCATTTAATGGTATTTTTTGAAGAAAAACCACCATGAGCTTCAGGTAAAGTGCCATTTCCGGTTATCTGATTTACACCAAAATCTAATGGCTTCTTTTCATATTAGAATAGGATAGAAATACAAGGTTTCAGAATTTTCTGAATGATAGTATTTGTGTTAGAGCGAAGACAAAATCCATACACACACACATACAGACATCATCGTGAAAATGTTAATAATATGAGATTTTTAGCACGATCCCTATACCTCCCTTACCAAGGGTAGCGGGAGGTAAAAACTCTGATGTGGCCAACATATAACCTTCCGTCAATTCTATGTATATATTTTATATAAATTCCTTACGGAAAGTTTCTTGCAAAACTTATGAATATATCACAGAACACTTAATCAGAAAGAGTAGAGATGATGTTTTCGGTCCGTTTAACTGCTAAGTGTTCTTTAAAAAAATGCTAGAACGAACAAGTGTTATCACGAACAAGGTTTTGGTCCCATTTGTGTTCGTTGAAGCATATCTTATTGTATTTCCAGTAAAATAATGTAACCAACCCAACATATTCTGTTTATATATTTCCACTAAAATAATTTCATCATCAATATTATGTAAATTAGTTGTACTTGAAACTGACATCTGTCAATTATTAACAGATGGCAAGATTTACGAAAAACAATTTCTTTATAATTACTTATCTTTAAATATATTGTGTAGGAAGAAATAAAAGCATGTTCCTTTGTATTCGTTTAATATAACTGTTGTTTTATTTATTATTACAATTTTCTTTTTATAACGTTACCATTAATAAATTGAAATGATAGAATCTTTGACAGTAACATTTATCTGTCAGTTAGAAACATTTGAAATCTGAACTGTGTAACAAAGAAAATGGGTGAGATTCAGTGGGTTGTATTAGCGTGTTTTAAGCTAAAACAGTCCTTTGTCAAAAATATTTTGGCAACTTTGTAATACCTGTCAGAAAAAAGTGAGAGACAAAAGGATCAAATAAAGAAAAAAATATTATTAACAGAAGTAAGAAAAAAAGGACAAATGTCAAAACTGATCAAAACGGGGGTTGAGATATTTTAAAATTCATTAACATTCAGGGATGAAATATTTGACACATAAAATTTGACATATTTCTAATCTAATTTTGCAATAATGAGTTTCCTTTTACACCTTCCATTTGCAATAATACTTCCTCATTTGACTAAAGGATATCTGTATTATTTTTCCCTGTGGTAAAATTTCTAAATCACAAATGAATCTCATTGATACATGTGGAAAATATTACAATGTTGCCATATACTTAATACAAGATTTAATACAGACCTTAATACAACCCACTGAATTCCACCCAAATGTGTTTATTTTTAAATCCATCAAATATATGGAAAAATTATGAATGTATACATGTAGAAAATTTAATAAACTTTAATTCTTATAATAATATACATCGGGAAAAAATTATATTTAAAGGCATTTTTCTAAGAAAAACTATTTTGAGATTCAAGTAAAGTGCCATATCCGGTTACCTGATTTACACCAAAATGTAATGGCTTCTTTTTATAATAGAATAAGATAAAAATACAAGGTTTTAGAATTCTCTGAGTGATAGTATTTGACTTAGAGCTTTGACAAAATCCACACACACACACACACACACATATATATATATATATATATATATATATATATATATATATATTTATATATATACACAGGGGGTCCCGTGGCCGTGTGCCTAAGTGTCTGGTCGCGAACCTGGGGGAACCGGGTTCGATCCCGACAGACGCCAAATATTTCCAATTTTAAATGGCACAAAAGTGACCCTTGTGGTGCACTCTCCACGCCAGCAATGAGTGCCCGTGAGGTGACGCCTGGTAAGCGCCCACACGGTAAAATATATCGTCATCATTACCGATGTCTACATGTGTTGTAGATACTGGCACACCCAGAAATGGGTAATATGCCGTGATGATATATTTATATTTATTTATTTATTTATTTGTCAATATTTCAAAGCTAACTAAAATCATGTTAGATTCAATGTAATAACTGTATTATTAGGAGGGCAAAATACGAAAAAACGTTATAATAAAATAACCTTACATTAATTAAAAGTTTTAAAAACTAAAAAATGTGTTTTAATTCAAGCAAAAATATTTCTTCCCTTGGCATTTTTTCGTAAAGTCAAAAATAATTTTTTTTTCCTCTTGTAAACTCAATCCGGGGACATACTGTATATATACGTGAAAATGTTAATATCAGATTCTAAGGACCTTAAAACGTGGTCATTTACCAAAATCTCGACATACGATAGCGAGAGGTAAAAAAAATGAAAATTCTTGATCAAACTTCATATAGTGTAAAACAGGTTTCTTCAAATTGATTTCCAGAAAACAAAAAAGTTGAATATTCCATTCTTTCTCAGTTTGTACATTAATGTATCGAACAACAACTTCGGCAAAAGTTTCACGTAAACTATAAATATTTCATAGTGCATAAAGTTAGGAGGAATTAATCCTGTTTCCACACTGCAGTGGCCACAAGTTGTGACAAATTGACGTGACGTATAATAGCAAACACGCTCCGGTTGCTAATGAGGGCGGTCGCCCTCATATTATACGTCCACGGAATCCTTAATTTTATCTGATTGTTTTCCACCTAAGTGAATAGAATTTTATACAGCTTCTTAACTGAATCACAAAGGTGTGGGTGGTACAGAAAGACAAAGAAAAGCAATGTATGAGAAGCAGCGTAAACATGGAGCTTCATGAATGGGCGATTCTTGTAAGAAACCCCTCAATTACTAGTTTTTGTTTAATCACTCGGTGAATAACATTCCAAATCACCCTTGTATATTTGTCATCGCCCTTCATAATTTAATTTACTATTAACAGTTCATTGTTGAGTAATAAATTCACAGCGTTAGCCAATCTTGTTACCATAGCAACGCCCTTTTATGTTTGGGTAACAATGATGTATTGCTGAATATCAAGCATCAGGCCTTGTACTCTATACACCGATTTTTCACACTTGACCGTTACGTCATAGTTTGATGTTCGTATATTAGATATACGTATCGTATATTTATCTCTGTCTTACTTATGGTTTCCTACATTCTGTCTTCGATACGTATATCTAATACCGTGAGTATTTTTTAACGTGAAACCACAGAATAAACATCCATACAGAAGCGACAGTCAGAGAGAGAAACGAAAATTAGAGAGAGAAAGAGTATGCCAACAAATTTAAAGGGTTAATCGGGTAAAATCGGATTGTTTTCTAATAAAAACAAATATGTTATTTTATCAACAAACGATAGGAGAAATCGTTATCAGAGGGAAAATCATTATATTTCACATATTCTGGAAGAGCTGTTGTCTCAGCTTATCACGCCCATGTATTTTAAGGTTATGGCTAATTCAAGCAAACCAAACACGTCTTCTCACTTTTGACATATGTCATTTTGTGAACTGTTTGTGAATTTTAGAAGTGGTGTTAGATTCTAATGAAATGGATAAAATGAAGAAAGTAGAATCGGGAGGACTTGTTTGTTCATATAAAGACTGTATAAATAGATTTAAAAAATGAAGAAAGGTAAATGAAAGTTTTTTTCGTTTCCGAAAGATCCAGAAATGTAAGTTATGTAAAACGACTACTATATCATGTTAAATGTATATTCATTTAATAAATATAGGTGTAAAAGGTGGCCCAAGGCCTGTGGAAGAGAAGATTTGATGGATAAGGATATATGGGACATATTCATCGAGGCTGACGTTTGTGTTTCCCACATCAAATATATAGAAAATTCTGCATTGTAATGAATTTGTAAAATTCAGGTATTTGTTTAATAAAAATATAATTATGTGATTATTTTATCTGATTTCTTTTTAATTCGTTAATAAAATCAAAAATTTAATACTTTTATGTTCTAATTTTTCATTTACCATTTAATTTAATTTCGCGCGTAAATTTGCCAACAAATTTAAAGTTCAAGGTCATAAACGTAAAATCGCAACAACAATGGAGCCGACAACGAGTGTCGCTTCTGTATAAATGTATTCTGTGGCGTTAGCCAATCTTGTTACCATAGCAACGCCCTTTTATGTTTAACAATGATGTATCGCTGATCATTAGGCGTCAGGCCTTGTACTCTACACACCGATTTTTCGCAATTGACCGTTACGTAATAGTTTGATGTTCGTATATTAGATATACGTATCGTAAGTTTATCTCTGTCTTACTTATGGTTTCCTACATTCTGTCTTCGATACGTATATCTAATACCGTGAGTATTTTTTAACGTGAAACATTGAGTTTGTCATATCCATTACGACTTCATATTTGATTGACAGCAATGTATTTGCCCATTCCATTTAAAATGAAACATAGGGAACGAATCTGACAGAAGTATTATACTTAAATATTGTAAGAAATTTAACGGAGTCAGAAAACCACTCGAGAGTACTAAACATATTTCGGGCACAAGGTGCACACAGTATTTTTTCTACATCTAAATTTAATTTTTAGAAAACAGGTATAATTATTTAAACAAAATTAACCTCTAATGATATCTTGTCAATATGACAGATAACCGTTGAATTTTCCTATAACTTATGATTTGACATTTCATTGACAGCAATGTATTTGTCTGTCTCATTTAAAATGACACATGGGGAATGAATTTGACAGAAGTATTATATTTAAATATTGTAAGAAATTTAACCGAGTCAGAAAACCAATCGGGCACAAGGTGCACACTATATTTTTTCTACAACTAATTTTAAATTAGAATGCAGGTATAATTATTTAAACAAAATTAACCTCTATTGACGTCTTATCAAATGTCAAATTAGTTCCCTATGTTTCATTTTAAATGGAATGGGCAAATACATTGCTATCAATCAAATGTTAAGTAACCAGGGATATGACAAACCCAATGTTTTACGTTAAAAAATACTAGCGGTATACGAATATCAAACTATGACGTAACAGTCAAGTGAAGTGTGAAAAATCGGTTTGTTTTGTACACGTATATACTTTGTCTCATCGAAACTTAAAGGATCGCCATAAACCTTTGGAATGCCTCTCATTTAAGTCGACAATTCAAATATACATTATTTTGTAATTTGCTCAACATTTTTTCGTAAGTCTGTGAACCACTGTTTGTTTACTTCTGATATACCCATATTACCTACGTCATAAATGAAACTTAAAATTCATAACTTAATATCTCGCTTATTTGGAGGAATTTTAAACTCGGATTTTCACATATTGTCTTATACTTATGTAGTTCAAGATAAAAAAATAAAAAAAAAATATCGTGGAATAGCCTATTGCAGTCTGCTAGACAACAAGTAATAAGGGAAAAAACTGTGACATTTCTGTTGAATTAGTCACTAAACAAATAGCTGGAAATGGTAAATTGTCATAATGCATTAAGTCTTATGCACTAATCATTATGCATTAAGCAATAAAACATGCGGTGGAAATGAGGATTAATAGTAATAAGTCATTTGGACTACACTGAGAGAGTGTCAAGTCTCCAAATGAATTAAAATCGCTCCTGAGACATCGAAATTAAATATTACTATTCAATTTCGATCTAACTGTACTTAAAAATGTATCTTAACTAAAGAAAATGTTTTCGGGACCACAAGACTTGTTTTGCCATGCTCCAATCTTGAATTCCGTGAACGGTATCATCGTATTTTCCCTTATTAATTTCCTTAGCTGTTTTTTCCAGGAAAAATAATTGACTCATACCACAAATATCAATTTTATCCATTTTTTCAGTCACTCGAACGTTTCAGAATGACCACAGAAACTGTAGTAGGTGTAACATATATGAAGCATTTATGGATAAAAAATCAATTGTTAAAAATGGCATTTAGAACTTTTGGAAATTCCACTTTTCAATCATCTACAACTTTTAGTTATAAGATTTAAATAATAACAATTATTTAACATAAATTAAGAGAATAAAACACTAATCCCAATCTCATAATGCTCAAATCAAAATTTATATCCCAAAACAAACCACCAAATTTAATTTTAAATAACCTGGTATGAAATTAACATTCAAAAAAATGTTCCTTAATGAAAAAAAGTACCCGTACGGTTATATGCAAATGGAATTTTATGTCAAGTGATCGAGTAAGGTAGGTACGTTTTTGTTTCGCTTTGTTTTTGCATGACATGAAAAATTGCGGGGATGGTTTGCTGTTTTTTGCTGCCCTGAAAATTAAAATGAAAATATTTTGTAAGTGAATTTATGACCGAGGTCTTCTGCTATTAATCTAAGCTGGTGATATATTTTGAATACTCGGAAAAATAAAAACTAAAGCAAAAATATGAGATGCTACAGCCGTGGCTATAGCTAATGGAATGTGACGTTGAAAAGATGATATTTTATTGAAATTATCATTATCCCGTAGTTGTAATTTTAATTCAGATTTTAATTATTATTGATGATTGTATTTTTATATAGTTGTCATGGGGTCGATTCTGTAAATTGTCCGTTATACTAAGGGTACCGTTATCACTATAGAAACGAATTTTTTATAAGATGATTGGTATGTTTACGTCATACTTGTCAAATGAAGTGTGATCTTGTATGTAACCATAGTGATAACGGTACCGTTTGATAACGGACGAGTTACAGAATCCCACCCCTAAAAAGAAATAATAGATTCCTTAACGTCGTCTAAAAATAAATAAAGCCCTTTCAAGACTGAAGTCCTGTTTATTATATTTATTATATTATACAGGGTGTTAAAAAATAAGTGTCACAAATTATGAGGGCACATAGTACTGACCAAAATGAGTAAAAAAGTTTAATCAACATAGGTCCGATCTTCAACTGTTTTTGAGAAAGAGGCCATTTTATATTAGAATCGAACAAAAACTGTTAAAGATAGTGGTCCAATAAAATTTTGTCTATGCCAGTAAATAGACTATAAAAAACAATAACATTTTATGTGACACATTTTTTCACTTTCTAATAGTTACGAAGTTATTTGAAAACTGAATATTGGCCAAGGTCTTTGTCTTAGTACAATTATTCGATTTTTTTTTTTGAAAAATACAAATACATCTAAGATGACCTCTGAAAGGTAAACAAAAAGTCTCATTTTATCAAAGTCATAACTCTTATAAGTAGTTGTCGAGATACCACAGGTAAACGTCAAAAAAACTCATTTTTCACTACTTTGTATCTCGAAACTATTGAAGATTGGACCCATGTTGATTAAACTTTTTTTACTCATTTTGGTCAGTACTATATGCCCTCATAATTTATAACACTTATTTTTTAACACTCTGTATTTATGTCTAATAGGGTCCTCCACCGTAGTAACAAATTAGAACAAGGGTCAGTTGTATTAAAACTAGACCTTAAAACTGTATATTAAGGACTATCAAAGTTTAAAAATAGTTATTAGTTTCTAACATAATCGAGTTTTTATTACCATTTCCTCATCTCTATATCTACGTCACACATTTATTCTATTCCAAATTCTTACTACTTTCAAACCTTCTGCTGTCGCCTTATTGAAATACGGAATCCATTTGCAAGTATATAAATGCAGAAAATAACAACAATAAAACAACAGAAATAAACCAAATAATACTAGTTTAAATTTATGATGCCATGACAGACTACAAGTGTTGGTATGGTAGTAAAAGATATGTTGAATGACATAGGCTACCAGTGGTAATCAAATCTTGGACTATAATATATACGTAGTATTTTTATTAATGATCGCATTAAATTACTTATTATCCACCCATATTTCCAATTATTGACCACAAGGGTTATTTTACCATATTTATACATTTTATAAGTGCTGAAAAATATAAATTTATGTGACTTCAATTATTAGCGAAATCCACTGTTTGAGAACAAAATCATCTCTATATCTACGTCACAGAATATTAAAAAAATTATTACGGCTTAACGAATAACAATAAAGACTTTCTAAAATTACATATCACTTTCAGTTTAGATGAAATTTTATAAAAAAATATAAAAAAAATATAGTGGAGGACCCTATTGCATACAATTTTTTTTCTTCACTAAAATTAATGAAACTATTCGTAGATGACATTTGTATTTAATTTTTATTGATACCCAGACATATTCTCATTTAGTATTTTTTACTCTCATTGCTAAAATTAATGTATCGTACTAGTTTCCAAGGAGCTAAATAAAACTTGACTAGCTGTGGTTTTGAACATATTGGACACGGAATGAAATTAGCAACCACTAGCAGCAGATTCATTAGCACTGGTTATGGTATGCATCACTAGTGAACATAGCAAGAAAATAAGCTCACTGTTGTCATGTGTAAAAATAAGTAACCTAAAAAGTGTGTTCCTGTTTTATATTGTAATATTCCAAATATTAAAAGCCATCAACGATATACAAATAGTGGTGTCATAATTAAAACACCGATAAAAAGTTTATTATATGACGCAAAATTTCCATATGTGCTATTAACATAATATTTATCACCAAATCTCTGACGTCAATCTAACTTCTAGCTGATAAGTATATCAAATTTAATACCCACAAAATTAAATTCCCATTCCTGGTTTATTGAAAGGTTTCGTTACTAGGTACCGAATTTAATTAACTCAGAATTTCTCATTAAACTTGATTTCATGTCAAACATTATCATAAAATTAGAACATAACCTTATTAGAGTTTGCCGTTTAAACCCATCAACTCCATAGAGAAAAAGTAAATGATAGAGAAGAAATTGTAGATGAAATTGTACGAGATCCGAGGGATTTGAGTCCCACAAGATTTGTAAGTGGAGTAGAAATAAGTTTTAAAGAGAAAAAGTTAGTTTGAGAACAAATATACGTTGTTCGCTTGTTCTCAAGTTGGTTGGGGCTGGGAGAGGAAATTGCGAACAAGATGTCTTCTTCTTTTTTTCAATGGGTCTATAAATATATCAACGCGTTTTATATTCATTTTTCGAGAAACGATAGCTGATAGCTGTGTTGGCAGATTGATTACATTACCTTCTGATGATGGCGTAACTTCCGAAATTACATAATAAAGAATCTTGTTAAATTGAGAAACAATACCTAGTGTTAAGCTCTGTTCGATGAGAAGTGCTTGAAGTGCAGAGCAGAACAGTGCAGTGCAGTGTAGTGTACACTAGTACAGTCTAATTCTTGTGGTTTCATAAAACACACTAGTGTATATTTGGGCAAGTTTGCTCAGCTGTGAGTAATCAAGCCAAGCGTAGCCAAAGGTGTAAAAGGTTAGGTTGTTTATAAACACAAACATATCATAAAGCTGCAAAGAAGTGACTGCAGAAATGTCTATTTTAAAGAGCATAGTGTTTGAACTAATAAACGATTCTGACGAAGATCAATCATTACTTGATTCTTCATCAGATTCAGACACAAAAATATTAATTAATTCTTTATATAACAAAACAAAGAGAATATACTATATCTGAATCCATTATTTTAATTTCTCAATGTGTAAAATTTTAGGTCAATACACAGACGTGTAGGTAGGATAGAATTAAAATGTCTACCGAACAACATTTAGTTACCCCCACTCCTAGTCTGCACTTTCTACACCACCTCGCAAGTCAAGTCAGAAACGTGAGCACTAGTTTTTAAAATTTTTGTCATCGAACAGCCTGCCAGAAGCTGCCCGTTTCTCATAAAACATGTTAGTGTAAGAAAGTTAACACTAGGGCGGCCTAGTACATATCATCGAATAAAGCTATTATTTCTTTTATAATCATGTTTCACGGAGTGCTAACAGCGTCATCAATGGGCTACTTGCGCCGGTGATAGCATTATGTTTGGGGCTATATTTTCTAAACGGGTGTACGAAAATTAGTAATTATTTCAACAATGGATAGCAAAGGTTACCTCGATATATTAAAAACAAATTTAAAACAAAGTGCCGCAAAATAGGGCCTTAACAGACAATTTTAATTTTATGTATCAGAAAAATTCGACAAATAATTCGCGTCTATAAGAGAATGCGTACTGTATAATATTAAAAATATGCTTAATCATCCCTCATAGTCTCTGGACTTTAACCAGATTGAGAAAGTGCGGAAAATTCTTAAAATAAATAAGAATATAAAACAAAAAATAATTTAAAATTAATTACAAGTAAAATGGCAGAATATAATGCCATCGGTGACCAAAAATTTGGTAGATTCAATGACTTATCGCTTAGTTACTGGTGGAAAAACCAAAGGAAAACCCTCCAAATATTATATTTCTTTATGAAACATTAATAAATGGTTTATTATTTATATGTTTTGGTTATCGTACGGAGACTTTTTTGTCATGAAATTATGAATACTTTCAATGTTTACCCCATAATATAAATAAATTAAGTAAATTATTTGTTTATTTTATATTTATAATAACGTAATATACTGCGTTTCATTTTGGATTAAAAGGAAATTAAATATATTGGGTTTTAGACTGCCATTTTTCCTAAAATACATTAAAACTACTGTCTTACGGAAACTTTTTTGTATGCCTGTATATATATATTTTATAAAGTATGTTAATAAATAGGAGTATATGATAAAGCTTTACCCATATATCGCGTGAGATAATTCTATAACATGGAATATTGCGACACGAATTTTTTTGTAACATGAGAAAGTAATTGCTGTATTTATTTCACTTAAACTCCATAAACTTTAAAAATATTGCAGCAATAAATATCCAAGTAGGTATATCCTTGTGAACAGTTTATGTATGCGTTGTGTAAATAAATTCACTAAATGAAAATAAACTGTGAGGGTTGTCCAAATCCTCTTTTTATTGCATTCTATAAAGGAGATTGCACCGTATAATTTAGAAATACAATTTCACCCCTGCATACAATGTTATTGTTTTATTAGGTACTTCAATTAATTAATTAATTAATTCAGAGCTTTCTGAAGAGGATCTGTACAGAATTAAAAATAGGTAATTAATTAATTTTAATTGGAGTGTCTTTAAAAATGACAATAAGGTGAAAAGCTAAATAACAACGCCATTAAATAAAATGTTGCGATAATAATGAAATATGAGGTGTATTTTAAATAAATGTAATCAAATATATTATTAGGGCGATTAATAATCGAGACATTTTATCGCGTTAATAATTGATATTATTAATCTCCTATTAACTTACGTGTTTGTTAAAATTTATTATACTGGGTGTCCATATTTTTGTGGACCATAACAAATACAATGGTAATTTTTTTTTATATATTAACATCATAGTAATGTATAGTGTGTTCAGAAAAGAAAAACCTTATTCGGAGTAAGCTATGAACACAAAAACGTACGTCTGATCATTATTCAATTCAAAAGTCAAGTTGTCAAAATTGATCATGAAATGTAATTTTAAGGAGAAAAGATAATAAACAAGAATGCAGAATATTGCCATTCACTGTTTTCTAATTTATTTTTATTTCTAAAATAAGTATTTAAGAAAAAAAGCTTTGATTTTTTAGATAACAGTTTTGATAATATCTCGTGTCAAATCGACATTTATAATACGATTCTGTAACGTTATAGAAATTTAAAAGTGAACAAAATCGCAACAATTTTTGTTTACTAATACATTTTGACATTAAAAAATGATGCGCTTTTGTTTAGAGTTACAGTTCTATAGTGATATAGAAAATTACAGAATCACACAGTTAATTAATAACTTACAAATTGACATACGTTTTTTTGTTCATAGCCTACTCCGACTTAAGACTTTTTTTTAACACACTGTATGCCTGTAGTTTGTAGTATAAATAAACTGTTTTTTCTACTCCCATGCATGAAGTGAGTACTTCACGTATCAACTTTTATGTGTGAAGTTTGATTTTTTGCACACTGTGTGTGAAGTGTTACTTCACGCACCGTTAATTATTTTAAATATTACAATTGAATTGTATTTTAATAAAACAAAGCTGTTAAATACCCGTAACGTTGGTAACCATGGTTACACAAGTCGATACTACAGAGGCTATACGTCAAAAGAATGACAATGTGAAGAAAAAAATATATTTTATTGCAAGGTCGTAGAAAAAGTATAGTATGTGACACGTGTGTGAAGCCTATTTTACATTCGTGTGGTTTCCAACACTCGCCTTCGGCTCGTGTCGCAATCTCCACCCTCATGTAAAAATTTCAGCTTCACACACTTGCCACATAATATACTATTGTTTCATTACGAAAATGTTCTTGGCTATCTGAAATACGTATTGTTTTTTCTTGCTAAAATCAAAAGCTTTGATACAGTGTAAATAAAAAAAATATTGCCCTTAATTCGTTTTATTGAATTACGGTCACATATGTTTTGCTCTGTTTCCAATTATTACTTGTTTACAAGAAAATAAAAGACAATAATTGACATTATGTATTGACAAAAAAATTGCGCATTATTCTTTATAAATGTCATATAACATACTTAAAAATAATATGGTAGTAAATTTTTAAACTTCAAAATTAATTTGTTTATTTATTCATTTATTTATAAAGATATGTTTATGTGTTCTACAAATAAGAAATAGAAATATTTAGCAACTTACAGATAATATCTTAATTCAATATTTACTTTATTTTCTCTTCGCAATACTTATCTAAAGATTTCTCTTATAGTTCTTAATTTATTGTAATATTAGTTTTTATTAATATTTTGCGAGCTCCGTTATTACCAACGTTAAATAAAAAAAAAATCGTTAGTTAACAAAAAAATTGCAATCCTGGTCCATAAGTTTCACTTTAGTACTCACGTCTAGACAGACTTTTTTTTGTTATTTTGGCTAATAATTTATCAGGAACAATGATTTATGTAAAAAATATTATTTCAGAAATCAATGTTTTTGATAAAGAAATACGATAAGTAACATGAAACATATATTACTCACATAGGTGAAGTTGAAATTTCGAAGTATTTAATACTTTTCTACCTTCCGTCACCTTTAAGTAAGGAAGGTATTGTTTTTGTTCAAAATATTCGATGTACACATACAGACATCATCGTAAAACTAGTACAATCGTATTCTAGGGACCCTAAAAATGACGGCGTTTCTTAATAAAAATTTTTCGGGAAGATGGATAGGACGAGGTGGTCCTGTACATTGGCCAGCTCGGTCACCTGACTTGTCGCCTTTAGATTTTTTTCTGTAGGGTTGCCTCAAATCTCGTGTGTATAATAATGGTAAACCAAATACACGCGAAGAGTTGACTGACCGTATAGTTGAAGCTACTAATTCTCTAAAACTATGACTCGAAGGATAGCTGTATGTTTAGAAAATGGCGGTTCTTATTTTGAACAGTTGCTGTAATTTTATGTTAATTAGCTATCCATTAATGAATAAATTTTCTTTTATCATTTTTTTTAAATTTCTTCGAAATCTCCGAAACAAAGAGGAATTCATCCATAGGTCATATAACATTTTTTGATCGTAATGACCTCTAGAATATATGGTATAAGTTTGTCGGTCGAGTCGCGGAACACCCTGTATATCAGCTTTTTCATGATTATAGAAAAGCAGGCTGATTTATGAAAATTAATTTGTTCATAATTCTTTAACTCTATATCTATTCAATATGAAGTAAAATATGTACTCAAACCGTATGTAGATAATAAGATATCTTTTCATATTGATAATCACGTAAAATGTCAAACTTAAGCATTAATTAAAATAAAAATAATAAATTTAAACTTTATGTATTTGTTCAATAATATCAACGGTTGTTTTATTGCAGTATTGCACACTTATTGTATATTGTTCTATATTTTTTTTTTATGGGGTCCCGTAGCCGCGTGCCTGAGTGTCTGGTCGCGAACCTGCGGGAACCGGGTTCGATCCCGATAGACGCCAAACATTTCCAATTTTAAATGGCACAAAAGTGACCCCTGTGGTGCACTCTCCACACCAGCTATGAGTGCCCGAGAGGTGACGCCTGGTAAGCACCCACATGGTAAAATATATCGTCATCATTACCGATGTCTACATGTGTTGTAGATACTGGCACACCCAGAAATGGGTAATATGCCGTGATGATATATATATATTTTTTTGTATACATAAAGTTCCGCCGGAAAATTTTTGTGACGTCATATCCCCCCCATTTGAAAATCCTAGCTACGCCACTGATAGACATCGTAAAACTAGTAAAATCGTATTCTAGTGCCTTTAAAATGTGCTTATTCATTGAAAACAATACCTTCCTTACCTAAAGCTGACGGAAGGTAAAAACTGTAGTGCACTCTCCACACCAGCTATGAGTGCCCGTGAGGTGACGCCTGGTAAGCGCCCACACGGTAAAATATATCGTCATCATTACCGATGTCTACATGTGTTGTAGATACTGGCACACCCAGAAATGGGTAATATGCCGTGATGATATATACATAAAGTTTCGCCGTAAATTTTTGTGACATCATATCCCCCCCATTTGAAAATCCTAGCTACGCCACTGACAGACATTATCGTAAAACTAGTAAAATCGTATTCTAGGGACTTTAAAATGTGCTTATTCATTGAAAACAATACCTTCCTTACCTAAAGCTGACGGAAGGTAAAAACAATTTAAATCTCTTAATAGCCCAAAACTATTAAAAATTTAGAATATCTATTTTTATAAATTCTTTTTGTTAGCGAATCTTTTGTATGAGACTATTGTGATAGTACCTTTAATAAATTTTATTTAAGGTACGGTCGGTTTTTATTCTTCAATTAAGTACCTAGTACTTAAATGTATGTATAAAATCAAATTGATAAACCCTCCTTAAAAAATAAACTAAACCAATTTACTTACACAACTCATGATGCCCTGGCTTGGTGGAGAACTCAATCACATACAACGGCCTTCCATTGACAGAAGTCTCACTCAGCGTGTACACCCTGGAGATGTTCGGACAGTCCGCATGGACTTCTTCGAGGAATTCAGCGAGCTCGTCGTTGTCGTGGTGTCGCAAATCAAAGATCGAAGCCAGCGATACCTGGAGAACGGTACCAACGAGTAGTAGACGCCAGCACCACGACGTGTCCATCGCAGACCAGCGATAGAGCAAGACTAAGTGATAAGGGACGGTATCAGAGCGCATGGGCCCCGGTATTGATTAAGGATGCAATACGAGAGGGGAATCTGGAAAGGATGGAGTTTGTGGGTGTGATAAAGGCTTGGAGATAAAGGAATCACTTTATATTGTGCGAAAGTTTCGCGGTTACGAGATTCGAACCTGGGTGATCTGAACCACTATACAGATGTGTCTTAAATAGGGGGACATGGCTTAACCACAGATTCCAGAGGCTAAAATAAGACGATTTAACTAAACTTGCTTCTACCGGAAAGTGTACCATTTAGCCAGAATTCTGCTTCAAAGTTCTTCGAAAAAAAATTAGTTTTGCTTATAATATTCGGACGCTTTATTCGATTTGGATGAAATTTGGTATGACAGTATATATGGCTATAAGTCATCTTTTAATGTGATACTTGTTATTATTAGTGAACCACTAGTGTATGAAACAACATTTATTAGACCGTAACATTTTAATGGCAATGCCGAAAACGTGAAATTATTTTTCTTCAGAAAGATACATTCAATAGTAAACTTTTCTCTCTCTGTGTAATTTGTGATATCTGTTACGGATCACCATTATTATAAATAAGACGATTACATATCTCAGAAAACTCCTAAACAAGTTGTGAAGATTGACAACTCGTTACTGTCATTAAAAATTACTTGTTTGACATTTGGATAGACTGCTAGATTAAATTTATTTTAAAAATTTAGCAGTGCAGACACTCAGATTTAATTTTTTTCTGGATGAACCGTAACAGATATCATAAATTTAAGAAAAGTTTACGATTGAATGTATCTTTCTGAAGAAAAATAATTTCACGTTTTCGGCATTGCCATTAAAAAGTTACGGTCTAATTAATGTTGGGACACCTAAGTTTCATACACTAGTGGTTCGCTAATAATATCAAGTATCACCTTAAAAGATGACTTATAACCATATAAACTGTCATACCAAATTTCATCCAAATCGAATAAAGCGTCCGAATATTATAAGCAAAATTAATTTTTTTTTTTCGAAGAACTTTGAAGCAGAATTCTGGCTAAATGGTACACTTTCCGGTAGAAGCAAGTTTGGTTAAATCGTCTTATTTTAGCTTCAGGAATCTGTGGTTACGCCATGTCCCCCTATTTAAGAGACAGAATGGCGCGCTTAAGACGATCCACCCTTAATAACTTTGAAACGAATTGTGACATACCCGGTTTACGCTAAATATTTTTGTGTTTTACTTCCTTGTACGAAGTAAAGGAAGTATTATAATCGCGAAAAATTTCGGTTTCCAGATTTCAACGGAAATATCCATTTTGACCATCCCTGAATCCGTTTTGACTAATTTCGTCGTGATGTCTGTACATACGTACGTATCTCGCATAACTGAAAAACGGGAAGCCGTAGAAAGTTAAAATTTTGTATTTAGGATTGTTATAACACTAGTTGTGCACCTCCCTTTTTGGTCATTACATAACTTTCGGCAGTGCTACTTTACTTGAAGCCTATAATAGATTTTAATGAAAACTATATTAAAATATAATCCAAAACTTTTCAAATTTGGTATATAATACTTTTATATCAATGGAAATAACATAATAGATTTTGGTTAAAATAGTCTAACCGGAAGTGATACTTTACTTGAAGCTGTTATCAGTTTTTCTTGAAAAAAAATGGTGTTGTTTTGATTTTAATAATAAATGCTTTAAATGAAAGTTTTAGAGAATTGAATTCTGCGTCGAAAACATCAAGTATGATTAAATTAGGTCTTTGTATAAGCGAGATATGTAAATTTAAAAATTATGTACTTTTTGGTTTCTGTAATTAAGTTTGCTATGAATTAGGACAAAAAAAAAAACAAAAAATAAAGAAATTAATGTCAATGTCAAATTATGTCAAATACGTGCAATTTTATGATTGGGAACATACATATTTTAATTATTAACAAAATATGTATAGTGTAACATGTGTACAAGGAAGTCATGTGGTGTCCACATCAGATATTTTTTATTCACTAATCTCACCACTCACAACTTTTAAATCTTAAATGGCAATATACCCCTTGTGACATATCAAATGAAAGCTCTTGAAAAATGCTATACAGTCATGTTAATAAATTGATATTTGAATAAACCGTTTTAAAGTTTTGCATAAAGTTACGCGGGACATGAACATCATTAGTTCTCTCCTTTACGCATTAAAGATTACCAAAAAATATTCTCTTAAAAAAAAGTAATCAGTTTGAATTTCACTGTATAGTCGAAGATCCAAACCCTCATAGCGTTCACTTACATAGGACTTTTGGTTATAAAGTTGAAACATACATATTCTTATAGGAAATTTTCCGACGGATTTAATGGTGGTAGTCACGATTATAGATCTGGGTGCAAACAGTCAAAAATCCATGTTTTACATAAAAAACGGGACTCAGATGCTCGCACTCTTCTTTAAACTTTAACTCGTTGTATCTTTTTAGTTTCTAAAGATATAATAATAATTCTTTCACATTTCGAATTCTACATGTTTTCTGAATGTAACAATGTTTAAATTAATTATATATTTTATTTATAAATATTGAAAATTAATTAAAAACAATAAAATGAAAACGTAATTTTTGCATTTTGTAGAGAAATTTTCATTCAGCGACAAACTTTTTGTTCTTAAGAGATAGACCCCAACATGCAGTGACACATTTGTTGTACACATATCAAAGATGTTTTTTTCAAGAGACATTTTTTTTCTCAAAATGCTCCAGATCAGAGTAAATCGAAGGTAAAGTTAAATAATGTTTTACGTCGCCGCACGCGCTTTATATATTGGCAAGCTAGCATACAGCGAGATGCGGAAATAGTAATGAATTATAATATTTATTTATATTTTTCATGTACTTACCCCAGAAAAACTGCAAGAAAAAGTGTTTCCTAATTCTGCTACATATAGATAATATTTCTTGGAATAAATGCATGTGATTTCTTTAAATATCTCGCAAGTTTTATCTAAATATGTACTTCATATGGAAGTAAAACATTAAATAAAAATATCATTTATTTACACATTTACCCGTACATAAACATGATAATGGTACAATTAACATAATTTTTAAAACATTTACATCCAGCAGTTCACTGTAATGTACATTTACAATACAAATTTTTACTACTAAGTAAATAAAATATTATTTATTAATTTGAATTTGGTGTAGTGATCTTAATATATGATATTTAAATGCATTTTCTGTGGGGTAAATGCCTAAAAATTTTAATCAAATTATTATTTAGAAATTAAATATAAATATATTTTACCTTATGTCTTGTTTACAATCTGCAAAAAGATGGGCGCGAAGATTATTCAAATTTCCCTCAAAAGTTGGTGTGTTGTAAAACATTTTAAAAAAATAATCTGGCATTTTCTACATTTATATTGGGGAACATTGCAATTACAATATTTCATACATATTTTATATGTTAATTGAATGGATAACTAACAGTATCGCATCTTCGCATCCAGTAAGTACGTAAGTAGAAACTATAAATTACCAGTGTCACAATTAATTATAGATATACCTATGATATTTTTGATAAATATAGTTAAATAGTTTTTTTAATCCATTCCTGATTGAATTCAATTTTGTCATTAATTACATTTTTTCTTATGTCTTGTATGTCAGAGGCAATAGATTTACCAAGATGATATAGTTTGTTGGTAGATTTTACTGGAGAAAACTGTTTGCTAGAACATTCATCCTCTGAACCCAAGTCACTTTTGTCAGTTATTGATTATTCTATACATTTTATAATTATTCAGTACTTACAGATAAGTGTATATTAATTAAATTTATTTTTTCTTTAAATGTACTGATTAAAGTATTCTTAATAAGAAAAAAATTAGCGTAATTGTCAATCCAAGATTTTTTTTATCTTTAGCTTTATCACACAATAATTTTTTAAAGATAAAACTGATTCATTTACAAATAAAAGCTTACTTAAATTTGGCAATATTTCATCAAATATATATTTAAAAGTTATTTTTGGAGAATCTGATACCGTAACTTTTTTATTGATATAATTATCCATACACTTTTTTATTGTTCTGAAATCATTTGCAATCATATCAATATGGGCTGCGCCAAAACCCTCAATTTTTTGCACCATTTTTATATCATAAAGATTTTTAGCTTTCTCCCAAATTATATTTTCCCTTTCTTTTGTTGTAATTAAATATAATTTTCTATCACGTTTGATACGTTCTTTTTCGCCAATGAAACAGACCTTTTTAAAATTTATTTTATGTTTTTTGTCTAGTAATTTTCTTGATAGTAAAATACGTACAATTTTAAATCAATTTACAACTATAAAATAAAACATACCTTCCATAATGCAGAATAAAAGGCAATAATTTCTTTGTATATTTCTCATAAAACACTGTTGACTGTTAAAAACATTCTTCTATATACAGTAACTGAATAAAGACTTACAAGGGTAGATTTGATAAATACAGTGCAGGGTAAATTTTAAAAGTGTCACTCTGTTTTTAAGATTGTTTATACCATATAAAATATATAAAATCAATGTTTATACGTATAGGAATCAAGTGATAATTGATGAGAAACGTATGCTATAGCAACGCGCGCGCGCGACGACGTAAAACATTCTTTAACTTTACCTTCGATTTACTCTGATCTGGAGCATTTTGAGAAAAAAAATGTCTCTTGAAAAAAACATCTTTGATATGTGTACAACAAATGTGTCGCTGCATGTTGGGGTCTATCTCTTAAAAACAAAAAGTTTGTCGCTGAATGAAAATTTCTCTACAAAATGCAAAAATTGCGTTTTCATTTTATTGTTTTTAATTAATTTTCAATATTTATAAATAAAATATATAATTAATTTAAACATTGTTACATTCAGAAAACATGTAGAATTCGAAATGTGAAAGAATTATTATTATATCTTTAGAAACTAAAGAGATACAACGAGTTAAAGTTTAAAAAAGAGTGCGAGCATCTGAGTCCCGTTTTTTATGTAAAATATGGATTTTTGACTGTTTGCACCCAGATCTATAATCAAGACTACCACCATTAAATCCGTCGGAAAATTTCCTATAAGAATATGTATGTTTCAACTTTATAACCAAAAGTCCTATGTACCTCGAAAAATAAGCGAGTTAGAGAGCTCTAGATCTCGGACTAGTAGCTATTTAATTCAGAAAATCAATGCCCGGTTGCAGAAACGTTCATCAATTCTTTGATTAGTTTACGGATCATCAAAAATTGACGAGACCGTGAAACTTTGTGTTTTATTAACTCGTTAAACTAGCAAATCACCTTAATTAGGCATAGTTCAGAAAATATAATTTTCGGGACTAATTTCGTAAAGTATACTTTCTCATAAAAAATTTAGATGGAAAATATATATTTTTCTTAAAATAATAAAATAGGAAAATAGAAATATATAAATATAAAAACTTATATTTGTATTCGATAAGGTAAATTATGTATATTATCACATTAATAAAATACTTTATTTTTTCTACACGCAGGCAATATTTTATAACATAAAATATTACAATAAATTTTAAATTATGCGAAATTTTAAGATTTCAGTAATTTATTATACTTATTAAAACTTTATTTTCACAGTAAGACGAATATTATAATTTCAACGTATAAGAAAAAACACGACATGTTTTAAACAATATCATAAACTTTATTATTTTTCTATTCTTACCTTTCGCTAAGAGAGGTATTGGAATCATGATAAAAATCGCATTCTTTTTTATCATTTTAAATGAAAGTTCAAGTAATTTTTAAGCAATTCGTAGAATTAAAAAGTCATCATTGTTTTTAGTTTACTGTATTTGATTTTTAGCGAAACCATTGCTATCTTTTTCGCACCAGTTTCTATAGTACGCTTTACGAGAAAGATAGCAATAACTGTGATGTCACTCTGGCTTCTGGCATTGAAAACAAATTCAAATATCTCGCAAAGTATTTTTTAGAAATGTTTTTTGAATCCTAGTCTTTATTTATTGAATAGTACTTCCAGAATATTATTATATTTTGTTATGGTGGAGGACCCCGTTGTTAGGGTTTTTAAAGAAAAGATGCAGACGTAATTAAAAAATGCGGATGATACTCGTGTATACATAGTGTCTTTACTAAAGCACTAGCACGATTAAAACATTAAAAGCACATTGCTTCTTGTCGTGGTTTAAAGGCTTACTAGTAGGTACTTATATTATTTTTTTATTCGAGTATTTATTTAATTTAAATTAAAAGAAATCTTTAGAAACAAAAAAGCGGAACCAATTTCGAAATGAATACATTGTTCCGATATAAATTCCAATTATAATTTGTTTATAAGGATATAAAACACTAACTGGAAACATTATAAGACTAATAAATTAATATTTACACTTTTCATTATCGATTATTTTGATCTCAATAATTTATAGTATTTTAATTCAAGTTTACAAACTTATTATTTAATTGTACATAGCAACTTTTTTAAAACATTAATAAATATTTATTGTTTGTTAAAATACATTGGAGTCAGGATATAAATATACAGTTATCTTGCAAGATTTATGAGAGCATCTCGCTCTAGAATTATTGAAAATAAGAAAATTAGGTAGGCCGTGGAAAACAAAATTTGCAGTTCCATTTTAAACAATTGGGAAGTTTAGCAAGGTAAAAATTCTACATAACATTCTATGTTTTCACAAATATAACACAATTGACTGCTGAAATTGAAATTAAAAATTAAAATTATTGCTCCATTTATTTATAATTAATATTTTTTGGGTAAACTGTAAGTACGTCATAAGTCAGTTATGCGCAAACTCAGACAGAACGGTGAAATCGAACCACTTGAACGTAGGTCGTAACAACACCTCAGTCTCAAGTGACTGGTAACCGCAACCGCGTGCGTCAGTGTATAAATCGACATACGTTGCGCCAAGCCTCTACCGACGTCATCACAGCTTAAAATCGGCTTTTCCGGAAAATCTAGGCATTTTTGAAAAAAATAAAACACGTTACATAATTTTTCAGGCCATTTCTCATGGAATAATTTTTTTAAAAAAAATCGGTAAACTTCCGTATTATTTTTGTTATTTGTCTATCATTGGAAATTAAGTTGCTAAGTTAAATTTGTTTGATTAGAACTTAGTTAAACATTTTTTTCTGTTGACTGTTGGTTACTTTAATGTATAGAAAATCATTCGTGATCCCTATTAATGCATGATTTTTATTACTAAACGATTTTAGTGGGTAACCATAGATACCACATACCATTGCTAAACAGTTGTCAAGCGTTACAAACCTAAATTTTTTTGTCATAGAATAAAATTGCATTTTCCAATTCAGTGTACGGTCAACGGAAAAATATTGTAACTAACATTATTCTCAATAATTCTAGCGTGACCCGTATGAATTATGTCTAATGTGTTCTTTATCACTTCTTGTTTGCATTATATTTTATAGCAACATTAATTAAAATTAATAATAATGATTAATAAATATAATTATTGATACCGTTCACAAAAACAAAAAATAACATTGTTGAGTAATCTTAACGACTGTCTGATACAATGAGCTATTATGACCTTGGTTAGGACTTCTGGCATGGTTGACATGTTGAGTAATTCTAATTTACCTACACCCTATTTATACGGTTTCATGTAAAAGATGAGAATGTTGTTCTCGAAATACGTAGTTTTTATTTTCACTAAATTTTAAGGCTAGGCGTAATTTTTAATTTTGTCAATTAAAGTAAATTATTATTATTATTATTATTTATGATTTTTATCCCTTGTGTAAAGTTGACCATTATTTTTTTTTAAATCGCTTAATTGTTAATAATTCCGGAAAAAACAATAATAAAGTTTTGGAGAGGGGGTATGTGACGTCACGTAGGAGAATTAGAAAGAGAAAGATATAGTGCCTCCTGTTTCTAAGTGGTAATCAAGCAACAAGCATCAAACACATGTAAGTTGTTTGGATTTTGAATAGCACTTGTTTTCAATGGAGTCTTCCACTATTTTTTCATTGTTTTAAATGAAAGTTCGTTTAATTTTGAAGCAATTCGTAGTATTAAAAAGTAATAACTGTTTTTTTGTATGGCTGCATTTGATTTTTAGCGAAACCATTACTATCTTTCTCGCACTAATTTCTATAGTAGGCTGAGCGAGAAAGATAGCAACACTGTGACGTCACCGTTAAACTGAAAACAAATTCAAATATCTCCCAAAGTATTTATTAAAAAAATGTATTTTTTTATTCCTTATTTATTGAGTAGTACTTTAAGGATAAAGTGTATATTTTATTATTTTTTTTTATGGTGGAGGACCCCATTGCTTATATTGATATTTTATACATTGTTTTATTAATAATTGTGACACATTTATCATTGAAAACATTTAATTGATAAAATTCGGTTCTTTAAATTGCCACTTTAAAAATTAAAAAAAAATATATCATCACGGCATATTACCCATTTCTGGGTGTGCCAGTATCTACAACACATGTAGACATCGGTAATGATGACGATATATTTTACCGTGTGGGCGCTTACCAGGTGTCACCTCACGGGCACTCATAGCTGGTGTGGAGAGTGCACCACAGGGGTCACTTTTGTGCCATTTAAAATTGGAAATATATGGCGTCTGTCGGGATCGAACCCGGTTCCCCCAGGTTCGCGACCAGACACTCAGGCACGCGGTCACGGGACCCCATAAATTGCCACTTTTAGCTTTGTAAACTACTCTCTCATTCTCCTACGTGACGTCAGAGATATGACGCCATTACATTCATCTTAATTTCAAATGCTAATTTCAGAAAAATAATATATATATATATATATATATATATATATATAAGTTAATAGTTCTTATTATTATTATTATTATTATTATTAGGTAGTCACAATGGTTAGTTTATTAATTTTTATACTTTATTTCCTATAATTCGACAGTGGTCATATAGCCCATTATTTAATGACAGTTGTATGATCAAAATTCGATTAAAAAGTGTAATAATTATTATAATTGTTGTCAAATAAATATGGACTGGAGATTTCTACACTGTTGCCAATTCCGTTGGTCATGTTGAAAATACTAAGTTATGAAGAAGCGGCAACACCGTAGGGCAAGGAATAGGGTGGGGGAAGGGAAAATATTGAACATCAGTCCATATTTATTTTACGGCGAGTATATAAATTATTACGATTTTATTTCTATTTTCTTATTTTTGTTTCTAAAGAAACGAAAATTGTAAATAATTTGACACTGACCTTTCATTTTGACAATAAATTTTTGGTAAAATCCTTATATTCTTCAAAAACATTTACACTCCCTTCACCACATGAAAAATACTGTAATTTGTGTTTAAATCTCCAAATCTATCATTCCCAGATTTATTTATATTATGTTATAATAAATACTGTATATTTTCTTTTACGTCCCTTGTCAACCATGACATGTGTGACATGTATTAAAAGGTTATGATTTATTAAACAATTGCTCCCATTCTAAAAAGATATTTGGAAATGTATACTTAAAGATATTTATATTTGAAAACTGTCTTACGTTAAAATAAGGGTTGTTTGAATTCAGGTCATGATTTTAATTCGTAAATTAAATTAAACTAATTAAGGTAAACTGAAACACAACAAGTGCAGTTTTCCACATTTCAAAGTTAGTTTCAAGAGTTAGTTTGCAGTAGAATGTCGTTTACTCGTAAGTTTCAGCATTAATAATTAAAATTATGTATTCAGATAATAAGAACTTTAACTTTAAATCTGTTCATATAAATACGAGATCATTATTATGGAAAATAAATTTAAAAGCTCAAAACCAATCTTTTTTTGAAAGTGAATGCTTTCAAAATTATCATGAATAGGAGAAAAGGCTGGTGCCATAATTTTTTTCTATTTTGCATCTGTAACAAAGCTATTACAGCACCCAAAGGAGTTCACTAATAGCTTATTTGAGTGCAGTAATAGACTAGAACTATTTATTTTTATAAGGTTGGTGCCTAAAAATTTCAAAAATATCAAATGTTAAATCTCTTTAAATAAACGAACACAAACGATTGTTAAGAATTTTATATTCATATCTTTTGAATTTGAAACTAAGAATAAGAAGAAAAGAAGAAATAGAGTAATAAAATTAGCTTGAAATAGAAAATATCATATGGTGTTACAAAAATAAGGTTAGAGTTGTCAAATGAATTTCAATCGTCACATTAATACCGCCAACTGATAAAATTCCCTAAATTTTGACATTACTATGTTTCATTTAAAAAAGGCATGGGAAGTGCAAAATAGAAAAATAGTATAAAAAACTCATGTCATAATTATTATCGATTATTTTGTTCGACGGGTTGGATCCAAACTTCCTTCTGAGCACAAAATAAAATGACCATTATGACATTCGTTCTTTAATATACCATTATATGTCTTCTAAGTATGAAATTCTAAAAAATAGTATTCACTAAATCCATTAGATATTTTACATTTAATTATTGAAATTTATGTAATATTGTGAAAAAATCTCGTGATCTGAAACAGAAAGTGACGTGAAAGTTCATACAGTTTTGTCACAAACTATCGTCTACATTTTTTTATATAAATGTCCTATTGATGACGTGCTGTATGTACTCTGACGTCACAGGAGTGGAGTGTTGTTTTTTCATTTCTGGCGCCAATGTTTTTATTTATTCTTTTGCAAAAATATCATCAAATTATTATGTTTTTATTGCTATGAATAATATAGCATATACTTTAATTTAAAATACTTTTTAAAAAACGTGAAACCGGTACATTTCTTCTTCATACGAAAATCTCCACATTTATGTAATCTATTTCTTCAATAAAGATTCTCTTCGAGCATATCATTGAGTTCGTAATTTTATGTAGATTCCAAATAGGTATATAAAATTATATAGGATATCCCATTTGAAAGTTAATGTCACTTCTGGTTAAACCGGAAACGCTACCATCATGCCAAATATCATGATTTGTGACCTCCTAAGCCTAGTTTGTAAATATATAAAGAAAATTAAAAAATAGTTATAAATAAAAGAGTTCTTTTGTATGACCCGTTTTCAGTGTGTATCATGTACTTTATTTTCTTGTAGAGGTAGCTAAGACAGGCGGTATCCGCTACCCTTCAGGAGCTGTGTATGTGGGTGGCTTCACCAGTGAGGGTGTGCGATCAGGTCTTGGGCACATGGTACTTTCTGATGGAACTAGATACGATGGAAGGTTTGAAAATGGCCTGTGTGAAGGTCTTGGAGTACTGTGTTTTCCTGATGGCGCAAAGTAAGAGAATATAACAAATAAAGTGTAATTACAGTCCGACCAGCGACTCGTAAACTGTGGAGATGATGAGATGAATTAAGCGGGGAAGAAACATTACGCGCGAGAGTATACGAGTACTACGAGACAGGTTTCTTTACCGTGCGATAATGGTTTCAACAACGTGTGATAATAGTAAATATTTCTACACGTTTATTTTCACGATTTTCATAATTCTGCCTCAGAATGTACTTTCCCCTTGCTAACTCTACGCCTGCTAGAGATAAAATTAAATCCCCAGCACCCCATCCCATTTTTAAGGCCGGGCTACTGCGCATGCAAGCTAATCGCTCACAAATCGCTGGTCAGATTGTAGTTCTTTAACTCTTTTGGGGGTCATATTCCATCTGATCTTTTCATATTTTCACTTGCATTTTAATGTTTTTCTTTTTACCTTCCGTCACCTTTAGGTAAGGAAGGTATTGTCTTTAGTAAAAAAAATCGGTGGAGAGTTTTTAATGAATAAGCACGTTTTGGGGTCCCTAGAATATTATTTTATTATGTCAGTGTCAAGTGCAATTTACATGGTGTATGTGATATAATTATATAAGATTTATAGAATCTTTTCCGAGGAACTTTCAAAATGAAATTTGTAAAAAATAGTATGTGTTCGTGTTACAATTTTACTGGATATATAGAATCTTTTCCAAGGAACTTTTGGTATGGGATTTGTACAAAATACATAGAATTGACGGAAAGTAATGTATTTGCCACATCACATTTTTCTATTTAATATAAAGGGTTGTTTGGAAAGTAAAGGTACAAATGTGGGATATTTCTCGTCTGTGGTATTGACTTGATGTTAAAAATTACTCGAAATTTCAGTCATACAACAATAATTTTTTTATACGATCAACAGTTTTCCCCTCGAACAAACTTCGTGTGGCAGGATTTAGAATTTACAATCATTTTAAATTCTGTTGATTGAAGTTTGGTGAATTTTGTGACAACTCACAACAAGCGGGACTTATATGACACAACAGCGCTGCTTTCGAGAAAAAAAAAAAAAACTAATTTCCTGTGAAACTTTATTAACCTCGTACATCTTTACTTTCATCTGACAAACACATTGGATATTTTATGCCTAACATCCTGTATAAAAATACCTCATATTATTTCCTATTCTCCTATTCCATTCTTTCCAGATACGAAGGCGAATTCATCTCCGGGTGGTTCCACGGTAGCGGATGTTTCTGGCGTGCAGACGGTACTAAGTTCGAGGGTGAGTTCCGCGGAGGTCGTCTTTGGGGCTTAGGACTGGCTAGCTTTTCCGATGGAAGCCATGGATTTCCAAGAAACGAAGGACACTTTCAGAATGGAAGACTTGTAAAACGGAGACGATGCTCGGAAGTTGTGCAAAGGGCCCAAAAGGTGGCTTTGATGGCAAGGATGAATGTGGAGTAGTAGGTAAGGGCAAATTAGAAAAGATAGTGTTCAGTATTTATATTATGATATAGGTACCTACTTTTAAAGTATTTTCAAATACACATAATTCTTACTAAATAATATGTAATAATTTGATGAATATAACATTTATCTTTTGCTGAACATATTTAATATTTATTTAACTTGTCTTTAAACTTTAATTCGCAAGATAATGTATTACTCTGAATATAACTCGATTTCTGGACTGACATTAACTTTATTGAAAACACAAAATTATGTTACACAACGTTTCGGATGCTAAGATCTGCTTCCGTCATCAGGTGAACTGATACTGTTATTTATTTACATGCTGCCGTGTAATAATGATTACATTATAAACATTATTGCGAAAACAATTTCCGATGAAACTGTCAATGTTTATGATATACAGGGTGGTTGATTTTTCATTGTCCAGCTTATATCTTCTGAAATATTAAAGATACAAGAAAAAGATATATAGAAAAGTTATTTGATACAACCTGGTCTATAATTTAGAATAAACAATTTTTTTCCAAGGAAAAATCAACCAGCCTGTATATCTTGAGAATTATTAAGGTTTGAAAAAACTAATTACAACAGTTTATTCTGCGTAAAAACAATATAAATGTAACTCAAAAACGAAAGACAATAGAAAATTTCTATGGTGCTTATTAGAGTTATCTCAAAAAGTTGGCTCATAAAGACCTACATCAGCGTGCATAATAAGAAAGTTTTTCATATAAGGAACTCGAATTTGTTCCAACATGTACAAGTACCTCACCTCAAAAATGAAGTTTGGTCGTGCAAAAAGGTTTGTTCTTATATACGAACAAACGAAAAATGAAAATATGGTAATAACTGGCTCTAAACTCTTTGCCCTAGTTTTCCAAGCATGATTTTTGTGCGTTTGGTTAGGTTATTGTTATCTTTAGCTAAATACAGGGTGTAACAAAAATGGTGGGCTGCCTCTAAAGAGGCGGCTCCTACGATTAAAAATAAGGAAAAAAGTTTATATAAACTTATGTCTTAAAATGGTTCGTTGCTGAGTTGAGGTTTTTCAGTTTTTTATTAAAACAGAAAATGGAGTTGTTTAATTGTTATTTAAGTTTTTTTTTCAAAAAACCTATCATTTGCAATTATTAATGGTAATGACTTTAAAAGAAAATTGTAATGGTAAATAAAACAATAGTTATACGAATGCAAAGGAACATAATATAGTTTCCAGCAACAATAAATATGTAGGTATTTAAATTTAAAAAATAGAAATTATAAAACTCGCTTTAGTTTGACAAGAAAAATATATTTTTACTTTTTTGTACAATTTCGCCAGTTGCGGCATCAGAAATACTGGCGGGAGGTATAGTGCTGGACCACAACAAATTTTTTATTTTGTATAGACAAAAATATATTTGTTATATAATATAATTATTTTAATGTAAAATAATTTTTAATGTCTCTATGCGTTACGAAACTATTAATAATTAACAAAAATTAAATTTGTACATGCCGTGATTGTCTCATTCATTGTCAGTAGTTTGTAGCGTTCAGATATATACGTATCCGAAGCTGTCATATCACCGAAGTTGCATATATTAATAATAATTCTAATTTATATATTTTTCTTTAATAATTACTTTTGAATTTTGGCGATTCTGCTTTTTGAGTGTAAACAAATAATCCTTCCCAACATCAACCAGCAACGGACTAGGAGACTAGGGGATATTTTATATCTTGAAGGACTAAGGACAACGTGGGATATTTTTAACGGTATTTATTTGTAAAAAGGTTCAATGAAACAAAATCAAGGTACGGACAGTCAAACTTCCCAGCAAAATTTAAAATAACGTTTTTGCAATAAAAATTCTTTATCATTTTAATTCTATTTTTTTTTAATTTCCTATAAAGTTAAATAACACCCAGTTTAAATAAAAATTTTATTCAAATGTTTGGATGATGAATAATGTTTTATTTTTCATTTTACAACTAAATAATATTAAAATTTTACATATAATAAAATTAGAGCATTGTTTCACATCAGTTTTGACAAAATTTCAATTGTTAATGAATTAACATTTTACACTTCATGTTACGTTCATTTCTCAAATAAATTTTGTAAAACTTGACCGTTGTAGCCTGAAAATTAAAGTATAAATAAAATTCTATTCAAAATCCATATAGCGGAATATGTATAGGTACAGGTACATAGGTGCAACCGGCCGTAAATAATTTAATACATATTCATAATTTTAAAGTATAAAACTGGGTATAAGATGGCACAAAAGCGCTAGGCGGAGATATAAGGGTATGACAGTGTGTGAGTGACTGGGTAAGCGAAATCTCTTTGTAAAATTGCACGGGAAATTTTATAAGAGAGACTAGCTTTAATTAAGTTAGATTAGTATAGTTTTGTTTGGTTTTTTTATTATTATTCTTAATAATTTTTGGAAAATTATGTCTACGTGACATGTTTCATTTGGAATTATATTGTTTTGCTTTACGTATACGCTTGAACCTATTTTGGTTGTGGCATTTTCAATAATCATTAAACAATAATTTCAGTTATTTCTACTCGAGCAGGGGGTGCTCTATTTAGCTTTATCACATAGAGAAAGTGTTTAAGTCTTGACTCATATTCAAAATAATTTTATTAATTTTTAATTTCTTAAACGTTTGAAAAATTATTTTCAAAACTACTTATAATAAATTTGCTGGGAAGTACGCTGTATTGTGCAATGAACGATTTCTTTACTAATATTACTACTAATATATATATATATATATATCAAAATATATGAATAACATAGATAGAAATTTGAAATTAAACCATTAGATGAGTGAATGTTGTGTATTGTATGAATGTGGGTGTGTCAAAAAAAAAAAATATAATAATAAAAATAATTCAGTATGTTTATTTATTGTATGAATGTGTTAGGGTACCCAATTTTAAAATGAATCATATATTGAAAAATATTTTAATATAGCAAAATAATAATATAAAGTATTTAAATGATAATAGTATACTAGAAATATCAGAAAACAAATATGGAGTAAAGGGTTTACAAATGTTACCTCCCGGGCACTCAAAGCTCGTATGGAGAGTGCATCACACAGAAATAGAACACAAGTTTATGTTCATTCAAATAACATGACAATACTCGAACAATATTAAATAACATTTTAAATAATCTTTCATTGCCGTACAGCTAGGTTAAGTTATATTTAAGGGGGTGCGTCGTCATCCTAATTTTAACTTCTCGATTACCGGCATAAGGTCCGGATCGTTTCCGTTCCGTTTATATTAGCTCGGGTAATCCGGCATAAGGTCCGGTTCGATTAGGCCAGGAACCCAGGACCTGGACAACGCGAGACATCGTGGGACACCGAGGGACTGGGAAACGAACAAGGCCTTGAGGGCTTTGATAGTCTCAAGGCCATCCATATAATCCAGGGAGAAGAACCCGCGAATTAAAGTCGCCAATATAGCCGATATTTTTGGCCGAAAAACCGCGAACGCAAAAATTTTGAAAGTTATAGTTTTGTAAAGTTTATACTTTTGTTTAAATAAATTTTAATTACCACTTATATGCACAGATTTGCACTTTGCAGGGTTAATTTTTTTTGCCAGAAATTTGTTTCGCGTTTCGTGATACACAGATATTTGGGATTGTATCAAACCGAATAAATATGCATATGTATTTATTCTGTTTGATTGTATATATATTGTCTTTTTTTCCTCTAGGGTGGCTCTGAACATCTCAACCTGTATTCCACGGGTGAATTTTTACCACGATTTAAAGTATATGTACATATATTTTACAACGTGAAGTCTCACATAAACTGTTGTTCAAATTAATATTGTGCCATTCACCTATGACATAATACTTGAGATTTTCATCCGAACTCCCTATAGTCTCCCACAAATTATCCGGGGACTTTAGGGGGCACCCCTCCGTCCTTAGGCTGCGAGAACCCTACCCTATAACGTAATACTCCATTGTAAAAAGGAAAGTCATAAGGACAGGCTGATGTGAGTAGTACGCATATACCTATTAACTAATATATTGCTAATGCTCGTATCTCTCCCATAAGAGTAGGTGAAATAGACACTGTGAAATGGAAATATCATTTCTGCATAAGTCTATCTCACACAAACACCCAACCGGCAATTATGCGCATGCTCGGAAATATTGACTACTATTGGCTAACGCTGACAGCGTCGCTGGCTGGGCTGCGTTCCAAAATCTACAATATTTTCAAATGTAGTTGCCCACGATTCTCAACATATGAAAGTAATTTGCCTTCTTGACGAAGAAAACATGCTTTTGGTTGAAAATAAACATAAGTAAATACGTTGGCGTGTATTACGAGCATACTTTTATAATAAAAGCGCTTTTATGGAGCGTATTTTCACATTATATTGAGGAGAGTGCTCCATAAAAGTGCTTTTATTACGGGCGTGACATTAATGTTGTAATTATAAGTAGTTTTGTTAGTTTTATAAAATTATTTTTAATTTAGTTTCAATTTTTTACTTCAACAAAACTCTCATTCGTTCCAAAACACAACACTTCATACTCTACGCCAAAACTCTGTATTCCTGGTTTTGGAATGCTGCCCTGGTGATGCAGCGAGCACATGGTTTGACTTTGAGGTTTGATTTCATTTCTGTTTGTAGTTGCACTTCGAAAGGATTTGCTTTGTGTTTCATACAGTAATTTATTGTCACATAAATAAATTAATCCTGACCAGATTATATTCCAATTATTTTTACAGTACAATAAAGTAAATTATTTAATTCAAATTTAGCACTAGAATATGTCAATGTTTTTTATAATTACTAATATTTATATTCAAGAATTTACATACAAAATAATTAATAGGTACATTGTTTAATTTCTCAAATTTAAATTTAAAATTTCTCGCGCTAGTCGTTAATAAACAGAACTCTGTGATTCGCAAAAATTGATCATGATTTCCTCGTTAGCCAATAGTAGTCAAGGTTTCCAAGCATGCGCATAATTCGCGGTTTGGTGTTTGTGTGAGATAGACTTATGCAGAAATGATATTTCCATTTCACAGTGTTTCCTTCAAGAAAAGCAAAGGATCCGCAATATATTAGTTAATAGGTATATGGTAGTACGTTAATAAGGGTGTTCACTGGGCCAGCCTTGTTGGGCGGGGGTTGGGCAAGTCGAAGTGTCCTACGAACAACATCGCATCGAAGTGTAACAACTTTGGTGTGTATGGGGTTTATAGGACCGCTGGTCCTGAGCAGGCTTCGCCCATCCTAATCTTTTCCTACCCAATTAATAGGATCATTCATTGTTAGGCCATTTCGTATCATGTTCGCGGGCGATTCTTTAGCTGGTATGAGATCGGTAGGATTAATAGGGTTTTCCGTGATACTCCAGTCGTGGTTTAGACTGGGGTGGCTGTGTCCTTAACTCATTTGAATTGCAGGTGATTTGGACAGGGTTCCCTGCCCAAGTGGAGAGACCTTGTCGGGATGGCAGGGCTTAACCATACCCTAAAAATGGGTTGGAACCAACGTATCTACAAGTTAACAAAAAAATCAATATAATTGCTTTGACAAATATCAAAATTTTTGTTTAATACTAAAATAACACAATTTTACGTTTGATACAGTATTTATTTAATGCTTTTAATAAATGAACAAAGTAACAAAAAAATAATTACAAGAAGTTATTTGGACAATGAATTAATTCAGATTATTTAAAATAAAATATGAAATCTTTTTGAAAATTTTGGTTTTGATAAAACTGCAGGAAACTGATTTCATCCATTTTCAACATTGGAGAGTGTTTCCCTTTTCTCAGGACGTGAAGAAGAGTTTCCCAGAAAGAAATCACCCTTTGTCCTCTCCATAAACCCTATCTAGAATGTATATGTGCCCATTTTACAGAGTTCTAGTATAGCTGATACATGATAAAACTGCAGGAAACTGATTTCATCCATTTTCAGCATTGGAGAGTGTTTCCCTTTTCTCAGGACGTGAAGAAGAGTTTCCCAGAAAGAAATCACCCTTTGCCCTCTTCATAAACCCTATCTAGAATGTATATGTGCCCATTTTCTTCTACTTGCGAATAAAATCAAATTAATTCATGAAAATTCTTCCCTTATGTTTTTTATTTAAGTTTTAATTTAGGTATAAATTGATGCAGGCTGTCATATGATGAATTTAAGTTACAAAGAATTATTTAGGAATTTAAACTAATACATATTTTCTAATAAATACTCTTCATCCGTTCAGAATTGTAATGAATTCATATTTAATTTCTCGCTCTGTATTCACCAATCACAGGCTTCGTTATTTTCACCAATCACGTGAGACGTAAGACCACGTCGTTAGAATTGCATAACAGAAGCAAGCAGTACTGCTGGCAGGTTAAAGTAAAAACGTGGTTTTACGTTTTTGTGATATATTTTGTGATTTAAACAGTGGATTTATGTGTTATATTTGTGAAATGGAACTAGAGCTGTTGTACTCGAATGTTTAGCTGTAGTTTGAAAGGTAAATTACTTCATTTTATAATAAATTTAAGGACAAAAATCATATCGAAATATCTTATGACATAATGCTACCTACATATTCAAGTTCTAAATATGTATTTGTATATTGAATTCATCATAAACCAGTCTTAATACATATAATATATTATTGTAATTACTTTTCTTTTAGATTAGCAAAGATTTGATATGTTTTATACCCTGCGTATGTCTAGCCATTCTTTTTGAAGCTCGTAAACAATTATCATTTTTCGCTATTTTTTTTTTTAAGAACTTAAACTTGAAATCGTTTAGTGTGTCTCAAGCTGGCAATGTTTTTTGTGTGTCCATTTAAGCCTGAAATATATTTTGGTGATGTGTATTTATTTATTTATTTATTTATTTATTATATTTGTGAAATAGAACTGAAATACCGTACGAAAATATTATCTAATAACGCTACATACATAGGTCTTCAAATTCTAAATGTGTCTTTGAATACAGTGACTCACAGTGAAAATAATACACCGCTATGAAATTTAAATACGTTAATACTTGAACTAGTTCATTAGGCCACAAATAATAATAAGTGTAATTTGGTGAAAAAATTAACTAAATATGTGATAGTGCACATATCAGATTTATTTATTAATTTATTTATTTATAGTTAATTTTGTATTATGTTATACTTGCTCTAACTCATTTCCTATAGAATTGATACAGTTTTTTCTAAGTCTTGTAGTCACAGTATTGCAGTTTGCACTTAAATATTGAACATCATTTGTCATCATTAAAATACTGATCTATTTTTAATTGTAACTCTACCTAAGTAAATCCTTCCATAACTATTATTTTTTACGAAGCACGTTTTTATATTAAAATTCTGTAACTTGATAAGCCTTAGAAAAAACGTCATATTAAACTCGCAAAAATATAATGTAACACCTTGTACAACACAATTTAATATAAATATATGATATATTTCATTATTTATTATTATTTAAGTCCTCATAAAATAAGATCTTTTATAATATGTAAAACAAAATATATTATATAAATGATTAATAAATACTGTAAAATGAATACAATTTCTTAATTTAAAAACCAATTTTCCTATCCTCAAAATTTGCATTCCAGCAAGCAACAATTCCCCAAAATACGAACTAGATCATCAAAATGAGATCAGCAGGATATGAAAGATTTAGAGCCTATAGGTACGCAACCAGCAAAATTCATTTCGAGAGCACCGCAAGGTGATCCAGGGCACTATCGCCGATCTGCAACCTGCATAAATAAATTTAGCGCCTAAATACTAACCTAGTGCACAGCAGATTACATAAGCTAGTAGCCTGCGACAAAATTTGTAGCTAGTAAAATCCGATCCACGAGCACCAGCAAGGCTTCTGGTCGACAAAATCGCAAAAATCGTGTAAAATCGACGTTTTAGAGCCGTAGCGGCCGAAAAATAGCACTTTACTGCCGCTACGAGCATTTTTGAGCTCTCTGACGGTTTTTCAGCAGACCCCAAGGCATTTACCCACCAAAATTCAGAAATCCATCAATCGCAATACTGTTGCTAGGCTTCTGGCTGACAAAATTTAAAAAATCGTGTAGAATCAGCGATGTACAGCGTGTAGCAGGACTTCTAATCACGAAAACGAGAATTTGTGAGCTCTCTGGCCGAACGGAATGTATTCCCCCACAAAAATTCATATTTCTGACAATACGGTAGGCTGTAGTAAGGCCTGGTGAGCAAAACGTGAATCTCAGGTCTCCCACCACAGATTTCTAGCTGTGTATAATACTGGCTGTCTGATGAATTTACAGCCATTCGCGCAGCATGAGCGTTGGCTTCCTACCGGTGACTCTTCGTCGTGAAATTACGTAATAACGTCTATATCAAGCTATATACAGGTTTCTAGAAATTTTTTGCTGGCTAGGCCCCAGGAACCAGCGGAGCGATCCGATCCTAGCTCCCAGCAACCCGCCTAGCACCCACGTGCTCGCCTTCGGCTCGTAGCCTATGCGAGCTCGTGGATGGCTAGGGCGGGTTGCTGGTAGCTAGGATGGGATGCTCGGCTGGTTCCTGGTGGCTAGTAAGCGGGATTCGAACCTGGATCTTTAGGATGGGAGATTTTTGTTGGTTGTCGTTCTGGTTGTGGATCTATAGGCTGTGAACTGGTTTCTAAGCGGGATATGAACTTAGATCTTTGGATTGCAATTTTTTGTTTTGGAAATAGGGTGTTAGATTGAAATATTTATATTATTTTATCGGTATTTATTGGTCATAAATATATTACATAATGGTGTACATAATGCTTTGCTATATTTTGCAAAAATATTGTTTTAATACAGAGATATATGCGAATGACAATTATATACATAAATAAATGTATCTTGATCTGTAACACTTTGAAAGATGATATTTGATATATAGGTTTGTTTTAATTATATATATGATAACATATGATATAAATTCTTTATTATGATTCGTTGAAATATACAAGTAGGCTAACATACATTATTAACAACAATTGATCGATTAATTGTTGAAAGAACTTTTATAAGGATAATTTGTTTTAACAAATAGAAATAATAGAAGACATTAATTATGTTTAAGATGATCATATATTTATTTATAACAGAAAATCCTTACAAAGTTTTTCCTTAAAATTTTTTGGATATTGAAAATATATTCTATTTAAGTTTAAAATAATATATTTTACAACTTCAAAATGAATGTCTCTCTTGCTATAAACTTTTGGGATTCAAATTCGAATTCGCACATAGCTAAACTAAAGTTTAAACAAAATTAAAAGAAAATTTTGATGGTTTTTTTTTTAATTCAATTGTTGAATATGAAAATGAAGTTTAAAAAATTTTAAATCATGCAAACAGTATATAAAATATATTTGAACTATATTTGTTTTAAATTGTATCAAACATGTAAATGTTAATATATTGATTAACTCTGTGGAATCGAAATATGAGGCCCAAAATTTTGTGATCTATATAAATAGGGATAATGTATCAATTTATCAGTTTCATATCTTAATTAATGCATTTCGAAGTTTAAAATGTAACGTTTTTAATTACGTCGAAACTCTTATTACGTCATTGTTACAGGAGCGACATTTATTTTGTGATACAGTTTTAAATTAGAAGACTTTGTACATAGGTGGTTTGAAAGCAAAATGTTTTTGTAATCCTTTTCAACGGACGTAGAAAAAGTATGTGTGTAAAGTATCATTTTCCTCTCTAGATACACAAATAACTATTTTTCAATGTGCGAATATGTTATGAAGTGTATTTTAAATATAATAATACAAATTAGGTTTTTTCTTACTATGTTTTATTTAAAACGATCAGAGTATTAGATTACATGTGTACTCGTATGTATATAGGGGATGCAAATGATGGTACAGAAAAAGAGAGCTAAGTCCCAATTACTTATATAGTTTCGAGATATTGAATTTTTAAAGTTTAAAATATGTACTATTGATTCATATATTGTGCATAGTAACTTTAAATTAAATACTTCAAGAACTAAGAGTGATAGCGAATTATCCTAATCTTATTTGTATTTTTAGGATTATTTTCTATATTCGAACGTAATTTCAGCACTTTGGAATCCCTAAAAACATTTTAAGTAATGCTTGTTTCAAGACAGCTATATGTCTATTGAAAATAGCAACTTAAATCTGAGTGTATGAAAAACTAAAGGAAAAAGCGAGTTATATTTTGCAAATTTAGTTGTAGAGAGTTATTACCTATATTTATACAAAATTTCAAAAGGTGTAAATCGCTGAAATTTTTTTCAGTAATGTTTGTTTTAAAATGTGTACATGTTCATTAAAAATAACTTCAAAATTGAATAACACGAAAACTAAGAAAAATAGCGTCTTGTACTTTTTAAATTTATATATAGAGAGTCATTTTCTATTTATATAGTGCTATAAATAATTTCAAAAGGTTTCAAGCACTGAAAAAAAATTCATTAATGTTTACATATTATACCTCGTGTGTGTTTATTGAAAATGGCAAATTTGACAATGAATATAAAGAAAACTAAGAGAAATAGGTAATTTTCTATATGTATACTTAATTTCAATAAGTTTAAATCGCTTATTTTTGTTATTTGTTTGTTTCAAGACATCCATGTTTATTGAAAATATTAACTTTGAAAATAATAACATGAAAACTAAGAGAAATTAGCTACTTATAATTTTAAAATTTAGATATTGGGAGTAATTTGATGTATGTATCTTAATTCCAAATATTTAAATCGCTATTTATTTCAAGACGTGTACAATGTGTATATTAAGGAATTTATTTATTGTATGTAGACTTAATTTTAGAATATATGAATCGCTGAAAAATTTTCAGTAATGCTAGTTTCAAGACGAGTACATCTCTATTGAAAATAGCTAGTTTAAAAATTAATATCTCGTAAACTAAGAGAAACAATCATTTGCACTTTTCAAATTTGGATGTAGGAGAATATTTTGTATATTTGTAATTATTTTCCAAATGTATGTATCGCTGAAAAAATCTGTAATGTTTAGACTTAGCTCTTTCTTTTCTTATACCTTTCAAATAATATGCATGTAATATATGTTTGTGATGTATGTAAACCTATCGTAATTCGCTTTGAGATGTTGAAATATAACTATGAAAATGAAAATATGTGAATTGTATAATGTCATTTAAATATGCTTATATGTATGAGTGTCTTCGACATTTGTTCATGAAGTTTTTATTAGTAGAGTAGATGATTTTTCATGTTAAATGGTTATATAACATAAGTACTGTATAGGTGTGAGGAGGTTTTATTTATTTACATAAATTTGATATAAATATGACTAGGGTGTACAAAATCCATGTTGGGGTTGTTTTGGGGTGCGATGCTCTGCAAACAGGGTGACCATCTCCAATGCGGAAATCAGGATTCATGAACTGCAACTGCTCGGGTACATCTGCAGCATCGTCTGTTTAAGTGCACAGCTTATCTTTCTGCAACAATAGAAAATATACTCGAAAGCAACAAATATAAATTAGTGGTTAATGGTCATAGGAAATAATATGATTTTATTTGTAGATTATTAAGAATTATATAAAGTATATATAATTACTATTTAAAAAGTTATATTAATGCTAAAGAAAGTGAGAGATATTCAATATTACAAAAGAATGAATAAATATTTCAATCGATCAATTATGGATTTTAATGCATAATGTGTACGATATTAAAGTATTTTAATAATGAGGTATAAGTTACGTAATTTCACCAATAAAAAAGGACGTCACCATTTGTCGTATTATCGTACACATTCATAATTACGTATATATGGAACAAAATAAATGTAGTAAAATATATAGGGCATACAAGATGAACACAAACACAATTCATGGCAGATGTTTAATTAGAAAACATTTTTTTTTCAAATATCTTTTCCATAAAACTATATGGGGCTTTATACATGGTATTTACAGAATAAAATGTTAGAAGATTGTAATATGGTAGAAATATTGAATAATTATCAATTAATGCAAACTATTTTCGATATAATATGAACAATTATTTAAATATAGTTTATATCTTGTATCTATACTAGAATAATCCCTCCAAATTAATGGCTAATATATCAAATAAAAAGAAACAACTATGAAGTATTATAAAAGCAAAAAAAAACTCACTTTGAATAAATGAAATCTATGGATATAACTCTAAGTCCTGCAGGTATCCTAACGTCCTCTCCAAGCACCAGGAAGTCGTCCTCGTGGTCACAGTACACCAGCACACTAAACACACGTCTTTACACTAGCACTGTAGCAAACAAACTGAAAGAATTAATCCCCGTAATAGTTAGGGTGTTAAATAATTTACCCCGTAGAAATACAAGTCAACAATTTAATAATCATGAGTCATTATAAATAATAATTGCTTCTTATGTATTATGTAATGTAATTCGTTCACCTGTTTGAATTTTATGAATGTAGAAGTAGCGCGAAAATAAAAAAGAAATTGAGTAAACAAAATACAAAACTACCTTTTTTTATTATAACATTTTATTCAATATGTGTGTCCTTTTCAGATGCAGCCATGTGAAAAGCCGACATCCTGGTGTTGCAGACTTAGCGACTTGGAGATCCGACATTGTAACCTGAATCACGCAACAATGGTGAGTTACATTTTAGTAGATATTTCTTGTAATCTCGCCCATGGGGATTAGCTGTTCATCTGTTTTGATGAAAACTACCCCTGTAAAATTAAATTAAACAATATAATACTATATGTAGTTCACTACAAGTCCGACTATTTTTTATTAATTCGTACACGCTGATTAAGGGAAAAATAATAAAAAAATTCTCTAGGCCTTAGTTTCCAAAATAGAAATTTTAATTTTTAATGGAAATTGATAATATTTTTTAACTTTGACGGCCTATAACTAATGAATGGAAGAGACATTGACGGGCGTTGCGCCATTCAATTCTATGGACATTTCTAGATATGTTTGCCAATTTTAAATAATCGTGTCTAGCTTGTATAGTAAGAGTAAGCAAAAATGAAAAAAATGGTAACTTTAAATAATTTAATAGTTCACTAAAAATCCGACCACTCTGTATTTAAATGGAAAGTGTCATTGTCTCTTAATTCAAGCATGCTGATTACGGGAAAAATAATGAAAAAAATCTCTAGGCCTTAGTTTCTAAAATGGAAATTTTTATTTTTAATGCAAAATTGACAATATTTTTTGACTTTGGCGGACTATAACTAATGAATGGTAAAAGATACATTAACGGGCGTTGCGTTATTCGATTCTATGGACTTTTCTACATATGTTTACTTATTTTGAATAACCGTGTCTAGCTAGTATAGTAAGAGTAAGCAAAAATGAAAAAATGGTAACTTTAAACAATTCCAGTAGTCCACTGAAAATCCGACTAGCCTGTATTTAAATGGAAAGTATCATTTTCTCTTAATTCAAGCATGCTGATTACGGGAAAAATAATGATGGCAAATTAAAGTCATTGTATATATTAACTTTAAAACGAAATTATTGAAAAACTAAGTGAAATAGTTCTTTTCTACAGTACGTAAAGTTGCAGGAATTTGAATTGCTTAAAAAATATTCATGTTTGTTTCAAGATGGCTAAATTATCTATTGTGTATACCATGATAAAAATAAAATAAATTAAAAACTAAGTGAAATAGCGATTTGCAGATTTCAAATTTGGATTCCGGGGATTGTTTCAAATATGTATACATAGTTTTAGAAATTTGAATCGCCGGATACAGAGTTAAATTTCAGAAGGAAATATTTGAACTTAGCTTTTTGTTTTTCTGTACCTTTTAAATAGTATGTATGCATGGATCTATGGTATGTGAATTTCTTATATAATGAACTGTAAAATATATGACAATGAAGATATATGTGTAGCATAATGACATGAATTGATTTTGTGCCAATTTTTTAGCCATGTATTAGTTATACGAGTACATAATATTTAGGAGGATAACTTTTATTTATTTATTTACATAAATCTTATAAATAAGTCTTGAGGGGCACCAATACATGTTGGGGTGTCTTCAGTGTTATGCTCTGCAACAATATGATCATCTCCAACGCTGAAATCAGGAGATATATCCTTCTGCAACTCACTCACATTCTTCTACGGCTTGGCAAAGATTGTAATTCATCTCTGTTACATGTTTCTGTAACAATAAAAGTATAATCGAATTAATATTTGGATTAGTGATTATAGATAATAATACGGATGTATTTAGAACTGTTTCAATCGTTCGTAATTACTAAAAATAAAATACCTAATATGAAAGTAAGTGTGAGAAATTTAATATTAACAAGAACATTTAAATTTTTAATTATTTAAATATAACATATTTGTAGTAAAATGTATAGTACGTCCAATAATACATGATATTAACACTATGAATAATTCTAAATTAACTCAAATTCTTTTCTACACAACATCAATTATAATTCAAATATAAAGTATATATATACACCCGAAATAGTCGTTAAAAATAATGGCTAATATATCCAATAATGGTTACTAAAAGTAATTTAAAAATATAAAAAGAAACTTACTATGAATAAATTATTTCCCTAAGTATAAGTTAAAGTCTTGAAGATGTCCAAAAGTCCTCTCCAGGCACTAGGAAGTCGTCCTCGAAGGCACAGTACACGAGCACACCACACATCTGTTCACTAGCACTGTAACAATGAAACTGACAAAATTGATCTATGTAACAGTTAGGCATTAGATAACAATAATAAAAAAAAAAAAATGGTAGTCAACAATCAAAATAATGAGTATAAATTATAGTTGATGTCTATGCATTACATAATTTTGTAGTCGCTCGTACGATTTTTTTAAATTAGTATTTGTAAACACCGCGAAATATAATTTATGAACTTTAGGGTTGATAGAAAGGGTTATATTTGTTTCAAGATAGGAAAATGTCTTTTGTGTATACCATGATAAAAGTAAAATATTTTAAAAACTAAGTGAGATAGCGATTTGTAGTTTTCAAATTTGGATTCCGGGGGTTGTTTCAAATTTGTATACATAGTTTGAGAAATTTGAATCGCCGAATACAGAGTTAAATTTCAGAAGGAAATATTTGAACTTAGCTTTTTGTTTTTCTGTACCTTTTAAATAGTATGTATGCATGGATCTATGGTATGTGAATTTCTTATATAATGAACTGTAAAATATATGACAGTGGAGATATATGTGTTGCATAATGACATGAATTGATTATGTGCCAATTTTTCTTGCCATATAATAGTTATACGAGTACATAATGTTCAGGAGGATATCTTTTATTTATTTACATAAATATTATAAATAAGTCTTGAGGGGTTCCAAAACATGTTGGGGTGTCTTCAGTGTGATGCTCTGCAACAATATAATGAATCTCCAACGCTGAAATTAGGATAGATATCCTTCTGCAACTCACTCCCATCCTTCTACGGCTCGGCAAGAATTCATCTCTGTTACATGTTTCTGTAACAATAAAAGTATAATCGAAATAATATTTGGATTAGTGGTTACAAATAATAATATGGATGGACTTAGAACTGTTTCACTCGTTCGTAATTATTAAAAATAAAATACCTAATATGAAAACTTACACTTACGTGAGATATTCAAAATTGTAAAGAATATTTATATTTTTAATTAGTTAAATATAAAATATTTGTAGTAAAATATATAGCATGTCCAATAATATATTATATTTGTGTATGGTAGTAACACTATAAATAATTCTAAATTAATTCAAATTCTTTTCCACACAACATCAACAATGGGGTATTCCACTCAATTTTTTTTTATTATTTTAAATAAAACTTCATTCAGTTTTGAAGAAATTCATTGTATTAAAAAATCTTAATTGTTCCTAGTTTAACAGTATTTTATTTTCGAGAAATCAGTGTAACGTCACATTTCCCCTATACTTGTCTTTCTCACACACACTGCTCTGAGTACGCTGCGAGAGAAAGATAACAATTGTATGACGTCAATTTTCCCTTTTAGCAAATGTGAAATATCTCGTAAAGTAATTATTTAAAAAATGTTTTCATTGTTTTAACTATTATTTATTGAGCCATACTTTATGTTAAATTGATTTTTTTTTTATTTCTTGTTATGGTGGAATACCCCATTATAATTCAAGTATAAAGTGTATATATATTACACACACCCGAAATAGTCCGTAGAAATAATGGCTGATATACTCAATAATGGTTACTAAAGTACTTTAAAAATGAAAAAAACTTACAATGAATAAATTATTTCCCTAAGTATAAGTCGAAGTCTTGAAGATGTCCAAAAGTCCTCTTCAGGCACTAGGAAGTTGTCCTCGAAGGCACAGTACACGAGCACACCACACGTCTGTTCACTAGCACTGTAACAATGAAACTGACAAACTGACAAAATTGATCTATGTAACAGTTAGGCATTAGATAACAATAATAAAAAAATCTGTTGTGGCCAGCACAAGACCTTCCGTCAGTTCGATGTATTTTGTACAAATTCCATACCAAAAGGACCTTGGAACAGTTTCTATATAATACTATGTAAAATCGAACGCGAACACATACTATTTTTTACAAATTTCATACCAAAAGTTCATTTGAAAAACTTCTATAAATCCAATAAAATTATAACATAAACATACACTAAGTAAAATACATTTGACACATCCTTCTTTCTGCTTCAGCTTTCCCCTATTTTATTAGGGGTCGCTGTTCCTCTTCTTTTCCACTCATTCCTGTCCAAAGCATCTTCTTCACACAGTCCTTCCTTTCTCAAGTCTTCTGCGATACAGTCCTTCCATCTTCTCTTTGCTCTTTGGCCTTTCTCTGCGTGTCACTTGCGAGCAACACTATGACATACCAATTTTTGATCCTATACTTTCCATATTTGGTTTTGCACTTGCAACAGTCAATTAGAATTTTTTGAATGTATCAGTTGTTTCCATGATAAATAGCAAAGCTGACTAATTTTTGAAAATTAATTTCTTTATAATGCTTTTACTCTACATCTATTGAATATGAAGGAAAATATGTAATCAAACCGTATAGAGAAGAGTATTTTCTTTAATATATATAATAACAAAATGTCAAAAAATAATATCTAACTGCGTTTTTTTTTTTTTGAAAAATAAGGGTACTTCCGGTGGATCAATTATAACCAAAATCTAATCAACTCTTCATATAGATGTACAGAAGAGGAATACAAAAGAATTATAATTTTTAGAATTGTATTGGAGTTATCGTCGGAGAAAAATTTGTCACACACGGACACACATACACACACACGGACACACATACACACACACACGGACACACATACACACACACAGACACATATATACACACACACACACAGACACACATACACACACACACGGACACACATACACACACACGGACACACACACATACACATACAGACATCATCTTAAAAATAGTACATTCCTATTGTAAGGACCCTAAAACGTGCTTATTCATTAAAAACTCACCATCGAATTTTTTGACCAAAGACAATACCTTCCTTACCTAAAGGTGAGGGAAGGTAAAAATCTGTTGTGGCCAGCACAAGACCTCTCGACATTTCCATTTTATGTTATATAAGTAATGTATTGCACTTTGCTATCGAACCGTCGTTTTGTAACAAAAAAGTTACAGAACTTTACCCAAATTTTGTATTTTATTGTATTTAACATGTCTTCTGCACACATACAATTCTAATTATATCTATTTTCCATTGTATGAGGAAGATCCTATGTCAGAGATTCTTCCAACTCATTAACAAGATTGGCGGTATTTCTAATGGATATATGCAGGTTACCTATAATTTTAAATATTTAATAAATAGAACCATAAGATTAAATTTACTTCCCAGAAAACTTTCAGAATGTAACTGAACTATTGATTTATGACACTTATATCTGTCATTTAGAAATTATGTTATAAACATTTGAATTTGTCACCTGGTTTCCTTAGTGTAGTTTCTCCTACTCGACTAATTATATCCCGATATTCTATATAGTATAGCGTCTTTATCTCTAAATTTATAGAAGATATAATAAAAAAATTAAATGTATCAGATGTAGAATTTTGTTCTTCAAAAGGCGTAATATCAAAAATTTTCAAAAAATAATATTTAGATTTTTATTTAAAAAACTACTACTTCCGGTTGTTCAATTGTTACCAAAACCTTTTCAGCTCTTCCCAGAAATGTCAGATTGAGGAATTCATAGTTAAACAGGTCTTATGTCTTATAGTTTTTGAGTAATCGTCCCTCCAACATCCACACATACATACACAATACAAATGTTAAAATTGGTTTATATGGACCTTAAATTGTGCTTATTCACTTATCGAATATCGGGATATAACAAGTCGAGTAGGCGAAACTACACTAAGGAAACCAGTTGACAAATTCAAATGTTTATAACATAATTTGTAAATGACAGATATCAGTGTCAAAAATCAAAAGTTTAGTTACATTCTGAAAGCTTTTTCTGGCAAGTAAATTTAATCTTTCTTATTGTTTTATTAATTAAATATTTAAAATTATAGGTAATATGCATGTTTCCATCAGAAATACCGCCAATCTGGTTAATGAATTGAAAGAATCTGTGACATTTAGAAACTTCCTCATACAATGAAAAATAGATATAATTAGAATTATATGTGTGCAGAAGACATGTTAAATACAATAAAAGACAATATTTGGGTAAAGTTCTGTAATATTTTGTTATAAAACGATGGTTCGATAGCAAAGTGCAATACAATACTTATATAGCCTAATATGGAAATGGCGAGAGGTCTTGTGCTGGCCACAACAGATTTTTTTAAGTTAGTATTTGTAAACAACGCGAAATATAATTTATGAATTTTAGGATTGATAGAAAGGGTGCTATTCATTGATGAAAAAAAAAAAAAAAATTAAGTTAGGGACCTTTACAAATTTGTACTAAGGGGATTGTTTTTTGTTTGTATACTAAGTTTCAGGATTTCGAATTACTGAAAAAAGAATTCAGATATATTTGTTTCAAGATAAGAAAATATCTTTTGTGTATACTATGATAAAAGTAAACTATTTTAAAAACTAAGTGAGATAGCGACTTGCAGTTTTCAAATTTGAATTCAGGGGGTGTTTTTCGATATGTACACTAAGTTTCAGGAATTCGAATTACTGAAAATAAAAAAACAGTAAAGTTTGTTTCAAGATAGGAAAATGTCTTTTGTGTATACCATGATAAAAGTAAAATATTTTAAAACCAAGTTAGATAGCGTCTTGCAGTTTTCAAATTTGAATTCAGGAGGTGTTTTTCGATATTTACACTAAGTTTCAGGAATTCGAATTACTGAAAATAAAAAAACAGTAAAGTTTGTTTCAAGATAGGAAAATGTCTTTTGTGTATACCAAGATAAAAGTAAAATATTTTAAAAACTAAGTGAAATAGCGACTTGCAGTTTTCAAATTTGAATTCAGGGGTGTTTTTCGATATGTACACTAAGTTTCAGGAATTTGAATTGGAAATCCCAGCTTTAGAGCTCAAAATTTCTGAAACTAAGTAAGATAGAAACTTGTACGTTTCAATTTTGATTTGCACATGCATCCTTGTATACATAAGCAACGTTTTAAAATTGTTGAAATGTTGACAAATACTTTTCTAGAGAATATTTCAACTTTACATATTAATATGAATAGAAAAGTGGTATTATTTTAATGCAAACACAAAGTGCAGATACAATTAATAAGTTATTACATTTATAATTTTGTTAATAAATCTTTTTTTTTGCAGATCATCAAGTTTTCGACGTTCCAGTGGTAAGAGACGCAGACATCGCGACTTGGAGAACCCGTTCGTGTGTCTACAGTATCCTGGGGCTTCTCTCCTGACCTGGTGGATATGATTTCGTTGTCTGGATCAGGAAACCATCCCCTGCGGTATCGTGAAGTCGTGAACCGGTTCGCTTGATTTTCATACTTCAAGTTCTATGAAATATAAATGTGAGAGTTAAACTGTATATTCCACTAAACTTTGTCATGCGTTGTTATTTCACATTCTTATTTATTACTCCTACATGGTTAAAGATAGCAACTTGCACAATGAAAATTTGGAACCTACATAAAATGCTCTGTAAGATACGTCTGATTATAATTTTTAACTTTGATTGGTTTAGGAGTTACGGGGCGTTAAAATACATGTATTTTCGTCAAATTTTCATATTTTCATTTATCACCACTACAAGAATAAAGATAGTAAATAGGGAAGTAAAAATTTATATTTTACATAAAATTCGTTATTGACAGACACATTTGTTTTGTGTTCAACAACTTAGAAGAAATGTAAATGTAATATCAAAGGTTCATACTTACCTATGGTGAATTTTCATAATATATCATCCGCTGTTGTATCATCACTGTAATATATCATCATCGGCGATTTTCACAGATCAGAATACACTGTCTAGTAAATATTACGTAACACTTACTCCAATTAGAATAACTTGTATAACACTTGGTATTAGTAAAACACTTTTACGGACAATTATACACATTTTAATAATAGGAAAGACTTTTTTTAAATATACAGCAACTGTATAGTAAACTAACTCACGACACAATATAATTTTGAATAAGGATTAAATAATGAACACTAACGGAAGGACAGAATCTTATGCAACATTTTAAATAATATCCAAAATTATAAGAAGCAGAAATACGTTGTATAAGTAAAAATGAATTTTGAATATTTAGATTTTATTGTAAATAATAATGTACATATGAACATTTAAATTTAGTGTACTATTAAATTATTAAATTTAGATTTTTTTTAAAAGTTTAAACAAAATGACAATTATTTAAAGCTATTTAAATATTTTTTAAATATTTATAGAGTAAATCTAACACTTTTAAAATATATAGCGAACTATACGATGTAAATATAGAAAGATTTCAATAAAAATTTCAAACTTTTTCGTTGCTATATGCACTACACGATTATTCACAAGCACACGATGTTCACATCACCAAAGACTGAAAGGAACTGAAGTCTTTATTGTAAAAACATAATATTAATATTATCACGTAATACCCCCACTCTAATTAAGTGTTTATTTATTATATCTTTTGTACTTTGGCGCTCAAAATAAACAATGTTTATGTTTGTTTACAAGTTCTGCGAAGGGCCTAGTACACCCAGCAATAGGATACGGTGACTACAGCACTGGATGATGATAATATATGACTTTTTATAAGAATAAATAAATAAAATAGTAGTTTTCTCACCTTTCCTATGTAATGTAACAAAAGGGACAGGGAAATATCTTAATATTTAAGGATTTTTCCTAATTTTCCTATGCTATCTTTTAGTATTAAGTTCTCTAGGTACGAAAATAACCATCCGATAGGAGTCCGCCCTTTTATAAAGGGCTAAGGGCTTATTTCAGCCCTTAGGGAAAATTTGACCACGGATTTCATTTATGCAGATCCAAGTAGGTTTAACAACACTTGTCCGGATTTTCTAGCTCTTTTAGTTCAGGAATTAGCGCAGGCCCTTCGCCGCAAACTAGAAGGGCAAATATATTGTAAACCAAAGGGTTTTCATCAATTCTGTGCAAGCAAATGGAAAGCGCGGGTTCTAATCCCCCCAATTCGCTATTTTCCGGCCCTTTAGCCCTATAAATTAACGAATTTAAGTGTTAGTCCCTTTAAAAAACTTTAAGGGCTCATATCTCGAAAACGGCTGGGTTTTCAGCGTTTTCCTTAAAACGCTGTTCCTTAGGGGAATTCGAATTAGTAATATAGGGTCAAATTACATCATACCAAAGTTTGAAGGGCGTAGGTCAAAGTTTTTTATAATAAGGGTTTTTGAAAATTTTTGAACATTTTTTGATTTTTTTTTTGTTTACGCCAAAATTTTATTATTTATTTTTTAAGCTCTATAAGCAATAAAATAACCATCCGCAGAACTCTTTCTCATTTTTGTTCCTCGGATACTATGGAAAATGCGACACTTTTTAATTAAGAAATGCTTTATATCTTCTAAACTACAAAAGGCTGAAGGGCGGGACAATGTTTTTTAGACTAATTACGACCCGTAGAACACGAATCCGGTCTCACATTTAAAATATGAGAACTCTTTTCATTCCTGTTATCCGGATACCATCAAAAATTTTCGACTCAAAAACTGAGTAAAATTAAGTAAAATTGGGTTTAAAAAAAGTGTTATAGCTCCAAAACTGCAAAAGCTAGAAAGGCCGGACAGGGTTTTTTAGACTAATTACGACCCGTAGAACACGAATCCGGTCTCACATTTAAAATATGAGAACTCTTTTCATTCCTGTTATCCGGATACCATCAAAAATTTTCGATTCAAAAACTGAGTAAAATTAAGTAAAATTGGGTTTAAAAAAAGTGTTATAGCTCCAAAACTACAAAAGCTAGAAAGGCCGGACAGGGTTTTTTAGACTAATTACGACCCGTAGAACACGAATCCGGTCTCACATTTAAAATATGAGAACTCTTTTCATTCCTGTTATCCGGATACCATCAAAAAATTTCGACTCAAAAACTGAGTAAAATTAAGTAAAATTGGGTTTAAAAAAAGTGTTATAGCTCCAAAACTACAAAAGCTAGAAAGGCCGGACAGGGTTTTTTAGACTAATTACGACCCGTAGAACACGAATCCGGTCTCACATTGAAAATATGAGAACTCTTTTCATTCCTGTTATCCGGATACCATCAAAAAATTTCGACTCAAAAACTGAGTAAAATTAAGTAAAATTGGGTTTAAAAAAAGTGTTGTAGCTCCAAAACTACAAAAGCTAGAAAGGCCGGACAGGGTTTTTTAGATTAATTACGACCCGCAGAACACGAATCCGGTCTCACATTTAAAATATGAGAACTCTTTTCATTCCTGTTATCCGGATACCATCAAAAATTTTCGACTCAAAAACTGAGTAAAATTAAGTAAAATTGGGTTTAAAAAAAGTGTTATAGCTCCAAAACTACAAAAGCTAGAAAGGCCGGACAGGGTTTTTTAGACTAATAACGACCCGCAGAACACGAATCCGGTCTCACATTTAAAATATGAGAACTCTTCATTCCTGTTATCCGGATACCATAAAAAATTTTCGACTCAAAAACTGAGTAAAATTAAGTAAAATTGGGTTTAAAAAAAGTGTTATAGCTACAAAACTACAATAGCTAGAAAGGCCGGACAGGGTTTTTTAGACTAATTACGACCCGTAGAACACGAATCCGGTCTCACATTTAAAATATGAGAACTCTTTTCATTCCTGTTATCCGGATACCATCAAAAAATTTCGACTCAAAAACTGAGTAAAATTAAGTAAAATTGGGTTTAAAAAAAGTGTTATAGCTCCAAAACTACAAAAGCTAGAAAGGCCGGACAGGGTTTTTTAGATTAATTACGACCCGCAGAACACGAATCCGGTCTCACATTTAAAATATGAGAACTCTTTTCATTCCTGTTATCCGGATACCATCAAAAAATTTCGACTCAAAAACTGAGTAAAATTAAGTAAAATTGGGTTTAAAAAAAGTGTTGTAGCTCCAAAACTACAAAAGCTAGAAAGGCCGGACAGGGTTTTTTAGACTAATTACGACCCGCAGAACACGAATCCGGTCTCACATTTAAAATATGAGAACTCTTTTCATTCCTGTTATCCGGATACCATCAAAAATTTTCGACTCAAAAACTGTGTAAAATTAAGTAAAATTGGGTTTAAAAAAAGTGTTATAGCTCCAAAACTACAAAAGCTAGAAAGGCCGGACAGGGTTTTTTTAGACTAATTACGACCCGTAGAGCACGAATCCGGTCTCACATTTAAAATATGAGAACTCTTTTCATTCCTGTTATCCTGATACCATCAAAAATTTTCGATTCAAAAACTGAGTAAATTCAGGTCATTGACCCCAAAAATTGGGTTAAGAAAAGTGTTGTAGCTCGTAAACTACAGAAGTTAAAAGGGCCGGACAGGGTTTTTTATACTAATTACGACCCATAAAACACGAATCCGTCGTCACATTCAAAATATGAGAACTCTTTTCATTCCTGTTATCCTGATACCATCCAAAATTTTCAACTCAAAACCTGGGTAAGGTTAAGTTAAGAAGAAAATGTTATAGCTCCAAAACTATAAAAACTAAAAGGGCCGGACTAGTTCTATTAGACTAATTACAATCCGTAGAACACGAATGAACATAAAAAATTTCCCATGTCTTATTTCCCTTATAAATGTTACATAACTACATACTTCCCTGTCTCTTTGTTGTGGTACATCCCCCTGAAATAAATGACGGGTTGTTAAATAAAAATTGTATTGGTTTAAGAAATATTTATTGTTTATTATGGTTATAGCTTAAATTGTATGTATTCTTATTTGTATTTTATAAACAAATATGCTTAGGGATGTTTAAATAATAGTCTGTATACATTTTACTTGTATTTGTAATTCACATTGTTGTATTTCATGTAACTACCCTTAATGTACTTTGTAAATAAATAATATACTTACCCTTATCCTGAAAAATTAGAAATAGGGATGTTTAAATAATAGTTTGTATAAATTTTACTTGTATTTATTGTTTATTTGCACTCTACATTGTCGTATTTCATGTAACTACCCTTAACGTACTTTGTAAATAAATAATATACTTACCCCTGTCCTGAAAAATTAGAAATAGGAATGTTAAATAATAGTTTGTATAAATTTTACTTGTATTTATTGTTTATTTGTACTTTACATTGTTGTATTTCATGTAACTACCCTTAATGTACTTTGTAAATAAATAATATACTTACCCTTGTCCTGAAAAATTAGAAATAGGAATGTTTAAATAATAGTTTGTATACAATTTTACTTGTATTTATTATTTGTATTTTACATTGTTGTATTTCATGTAACTACCCTTAATGTACAATATATTACACAATAAAATATAAATTAAGATATAATTTGTTTATTTTTTACCTCTACTACTCCTACACGTATATAGTTCTCAATATGGCCGCTAGAGGGCAGCACCTATTAAAAAGCTGTTTGCGCCTAAAATATAGGCAACCAGAAATACTGCCCCACTTTGATCATACATACGTACATACATCATTTTGGGGTTCTATCTAATGGGAATTTAACACACTAATTATGGGACGTTTAAAAATTGGAGGAAAAGGCTCTAAAAAAAGATGTATACGTTATGGGAATTTAACACATTAAATATGGGACGTTTACTATGGGAATATTAGCTCTGAAAATAAGATGATCATGGATGTTTGCAATACGGAATGGAATCTCAAGATTGTGCGGAATTTATTAAGTCTGAATAGATTCGTATCTACTACACAAGAGTCGTTGTGTCTTCTATAATAGTATTTAAATCCTATTTCTAATATATCTAAGTACTAAAGGCATCAAAAATTAGGTATGTACGTACGTATGTACACAAATGAAATTTTTTTGATTGATTTTATACTCAAAGTTGGAACGTTTGTGACTATGTGCTGCCCCCTGGTGGCCGTTTTAAAAACTACACACGTATATGGACTTAGAAAACAAATATCAATTTTTAAACAATAATATATTTGTATTATACCAAAATTACAAGACTTTTTCTTATAAAAATTAAAGTTTATTGCTATTACAAAAGATTGTTTCACATTACAATAAATTGTTATTAGATTTGTTGACAAATTTAGTAACAATTGTGAACAGAATTATAACACAAATGAAACGTAAGACATTTGTGTTTGAAAATTCTGTTCATAATTATTTCTCACTAAGTTTGTTTAACAAATTTGGTGACAATCTTTTAACGTTGTCAAACAGGCCTTAGTTATAAATTAGAAATGTGTTTTACAAAGTATATCTGTCATTACAATTTAACTATAAATATTATAAACTATTATACATCTTTATTTTGTAATATAAGTTACTCTTATTACAAAATAAAAATGTAGAATAGTTTATAATATTTATAATCAAATTGTAATGACAGATTTACTTTGTAAAACACATTTCTAATTTACAACTAAGGCCTGTTTGACAACGTTAAAAGATTGTCACCAAATTTGTTAAACAAACTTAGTGAGAAATAATTATGAACAGAATTTTCAAACACAAATGTCTTTTACGTTTCATTTGTGTTAAAATTCTGTTCACAATTGTTACTAAATTTGTCAACAAATCTAATAACAATTTATAATATTGTCAAACATGATTTAGTTATTAAACTAAAATGTTTGTTTCCAAATAAAATTATCATTATTATAGTTGTATTATTTGTTGTTAATTATTTTGTATCTTTATTCTGTGACTGAATAAAGATGCAATAGAATTGAACACAAATAATATAACCACAATTTTATTTAGTAACAAACATTTCAGTTTTATAACTAATACGAAATTCTACATTTGTATTATTTAAGTTTTAAAGTAAAATGATACTATATTGTAGAGTTTCGTTTACAATAGTAATTTAACAAATGAAATCTTGGTGGTCCCTAAATAAGATTCCTTGTTCCCATTTTTAAAGGTACAAAGATTTCTTATTCAGTTGAAGACCGTTTGACATTAAAATAAATTGTTATTAGATTTGTTGACAAATTTAGTAACAATTGTGAACAGAATTACAACACAAAAGAAACGTAGAAGATATTTGTGTTTGAAAATTCTGTTCATAATTATTTCCCAACTAAGTTTGTTAACAAATTTGGTGACAATTTTTTAACGTTACCAAACAGGCTTTAATTGTAAAATTGAAATGTTTGTTACCAAGTAAAATTATCATTATTTTGGTTGCAGATATTATAAACTATTTTGAATCTTTATTTTGTAATAAAAGTAACTTCTATTCCAAAATAAAGATACAAAATAATTGATATTTACAATCAAAATAATAATAATTTTGCTCGGTAACAAACATTTTAATTTTACAACTAAAGCCTGTTTGACACGTTAAAAAATTGTCACCAAATTTGTTAACAAGAAATAATTATGAACAGAATATTTAAACACTAATGCCTTTTACGTTTCTTTTGTCTTATAATTCTGTTCACAATTGTTACTAAATTTTCAACAAATCTAATAACAATTTATGACAGTGTCAAACATGATTTAGTTACAAAACTAAAACGTTTGTCACCAAATAAAATTGTCATTATTATAGTTGTATTATTTGTTGTTAATTATTTTGTATCTTTATTCTGTGGACTGAATAAAGATGCAATAGAATTGAACACAAATAATATAACCATAATTTTATTTGGTAACAAATATTTCAGTTTAATAACTAATACGAAACTCTACATTCAAATTATTTAAGTTTTAAAGTAAAATAATACTATATTGTAGAGTTTCGTTTACAATAGTAATTTAACAAATGAAATCTTGGTGGTCGCTAAATAAGATTCCTTGTTCCCATTTTTAAAGGTACAAAGATTTCTTATTCAGTTGAAGACCGTTTCCGAAACTTCATATTAATATTATATATTTTGTTACCACCCAAACCTCCCACTTACCAAAATATATAATATTTATTAATACAAAGCTTCGTTTACAATACTTAAAATCTAACTTTGCCCTGACCGCGTCTAAATACTTAATAATAATTACAATTTTTTACTAAAACTACCTACTTTACAACTAAAGGAACATGGGTATTAATTTAAAATAAACGCAATAAAAGTTTGTTTTATTGTACATACATTTTAAACAAATAAAGAAGAAGCCATGGTCTGCGTCTCCAATCGGCACTGCAATCTTGAAGATAGTGGCTGTGGGGAGTTTTTTTTTTTTAACTTTAAATCTATCTTAGAACTAAAAACGAAACCCTTTATTTAATAAATAGTATATATAAGGGAAACACCGCCCTTAAATGCCAAACCCACGTTCCCTTATATATACCATTTATTAAATACAGTTTCGTGTACAATAATACTTATAATCTAACTTAAATTATTGTAGTTCCCCCCAAAATTAAGTTAGTGAAGTGCGCAAAAAAACCTATCTTACGTTAAGATCTATTTCAAAGAAAAACAAATCTAAAAAAGCCTATCTTACGTTAATAACGATTTCAAAGAAAAGCAAGTCTAAAAATGTCAAGTTACGTTAATTTTTCTCTCTCTCTCGAAAAGCAAAAACAACCCTTCCTACTTATATCTAAGCTATCTTATGTCTACGCGAACTATCTTATATCTAGATTAAACTAAGCTAAAGGCGTGTGAGAGAGAAAGAGTACGAGCTAAGCAAATGGTGAGAACGCCGTGGCGTCGAACGCCGTTGTTGGTTCTCACGGAAGTTTACGAGGGGGTTTAGCCGACCCCACGCGATGCAGAGCATTTACGGCCTACAAACCGAACTAGGTAGAGAGCACGGCAGCAGTCACATGTAACTACCTAGGGTGCACGCCAACCTACCTAGCTACTCCCGGAGACATTCGCCCGCGCCTCTCGCGGATACCCTACACCGAACGCGGTTATTAACCCGTGTGCTCAACAAAGTTAATTCAAACAAAAACTTTACCTATTCGTTGCCATTACCATTAAATGATGATTACGTTGCCTCCGGATGAGGAGAGCACATAAGGCCATAAGAAAGCTTTCTGTGCCAACTATGGATTAATGTCCCTAGAAACATTCACACAAGTGTGAAGCGATCCACCATAACAACAGGATTCACAATACGGTGCGTTGCACATATCAGTCCACTCAATTATGGCTATCGCGCACGAACCCTACCTACCCAGCCCCTCTGACCGTGTGAAGTTAATTGAATAAGGAACCCGAACACCCACATCAAAGTTTCGAATCTGTTACCTCCTTCCTGACTCACTCATCCATCCACCTGCAAGCATCCCCCGATACGTCCGGTATTTTCTTTTCCCAAGCACTCTCCCTAACTACCGTCTGGGTAAGTCGCGTGTACGGTTACCGCTGCAACCGTAGACGCGCGATTTTAGGATGATCGCCACGGGATGCACTTCAAATTAATCAATTTATTTTTAATTTTTAAAGAAAACGCGTGTTTGCTCGACGGCGCGATGAGCTAAAGTTTAATTAAAACCTGAAAATACATTTCCAAGAACTTAAAACTATAGTATTCCTCACGTACGAATGGCATTGCACAAGTTCAATTCGCTTTATAATCTGTGCTGACATCTAATAAGAAACTATCTTTTCCTGCATCAAGAAACGCACATGAATTGATAAATCAACACTAAACACAAAAATGTTAAAACACCCGTCAATGTTTACGAACTATGTTGACAGTTTCAAATTATTTCCTAAATGTTGCCTTATGAACAGGTTTTATAACCTGTGTGCCAAAAAAACTACTTCAATTACGTGTCTTTAACAAGTATACACTTTATTGAGCGCAATGCCATTCTTACGTAAGTAATACTAAAACTTATAAAACTACTATTATTTTAATCTTCTAGATGTCCGATTCCTGAAAGACATATGCTAATCATTTGTTCCCAAATATTGATTTTATTGATAAATAGTCGATATTTCAATTTTAAATTGTTTTGATTTTATAAGGACATTTGTGAAAGTTTTATTCGTTTACTATAGTACTCAAAACTGAATTTGAGTTCAAAATAATATTTAGACATAAACCTTTGACTATAAGTTCTCATGGTTGAGTATGAGAACATAATAATAATTATGTATAGTCATATTCCCTAGACTATAAGTTCTCATGGCTGAGTATGAGAACAAGATGATTATTAGGCATATAGTCATATTCCTTTGACTTTAAGTTCTCATGGTTGAGTATGAGAACAAAATAATAATTATGTGTAGTCATATTCCCTAGACTATAAGTTCTCATGGCTGAGTATGAGAACAAGGTGATAATTAGGCATATAGTCATATTCCTTTGACTATAAGTTCTCATGGTTGAGTATGAATGAGAACATAATAATAATTATGTATAGTCATATTCCCTAGACTATAAGTTCTCATGGCTGAGTATGAGAACAAGATGATTATTAGGCATATAGTCATATTCCTTTGACTTTAAGTTCTCATGGTTGAGTATGAGAACAAAATAATAATTATGTATAGTCATATTCCCTAGACTATAAGTTCTCATGGCTGAGTATGAGAACAAGGTGATAATTAGGCATATAGTCATATTCCTTTGACTATAAGTTCTCATGGTTGAGTATGAGAACAAAATAATAATTATGTATAGTCATATTCCCTAAACTCTAAGTTCTCATGGCTGAGTATGAGAACAAGATGATAAATAGGCATATAGTCATATTCCTTTGACTATAAGTTCTCATGGTTGAGTATGAGAACAAAATAATAATTATGCATAGTCATATTCCCTAAACTATAAGTTCTCATGGCTGAGTATGAGAACAAGATGATAATTAGGCATATAGTCATATTCCTTTCACTATAAGTTCTCATGGTTGATCATAAGAACAAGATAATATTTTATAAACGTTACAATTATGAAAAAAATAAAGTTTCGTACCAGTTCATCCATCGATGGCCGCCTACGTCGAAGAGTTGTCTGGTGCTCAGCTATCCTTACAAGATCCCTAAAGTTGCAAACTAAAGCAGCTTTTGTAGTGTTAAAATCCAAAGCTCGTAAGCTGTATCCAAATTCTTCAAGTTTTTTCATGCATCAGACCAACCACAGGACCACCTATTAAATATTAATTATTAGGTAGTGGTATTCTTTAAACCATTTAAAAAACTGTTGGATAAAATTTCGTATGGCAGATGAGTATTCATGACGGAAGACACTTGAGAAAATATCGCTTTTTACCTCTCGCTAAGAGAAATATTGGATTTATGCTAAAATGATGTATGTATGTATGTATGTGTGTGTATGTGTGTGTATGTGTGTGTATGTGTGTGTATGTGTGTGTGTCTGTGTGTGTGTCTGTGTATCTGTGTATGTGTGTCTGTGTGTATGTGTGTCTGTGTATATGTGTCTGTGTATGTGTGTGTATGTGTATGTGTGTGTATGTGTATGTGTATGTCTGTGTATGTGTATGTCTGTGTATGTCTGTGTATGTGTGTGGTGTATGTCTGTGTATGTGTGTGGTGTATGTCTGTGTCTGTGTGTATGTGTGTGTCTGTGTATGTGTGTGTCTGTGTATGTGTGTGTCTGTGTATGTGTGTGTCTGTGTATGTGTGTGTCCGTGTATGTGTGTGTCCGTGTATGTGTGTGTGTCCGTGTATGTGTGTGTGTCCGTGTATGTGTGTGTCCGTGTATGCGTGTATGTGTGTCTGTGTATGTGTGTTTGTGTATATGTGTATAAAGTATAATCTATTGCAATAAATCGCACAGTCCATACACTAGTTGTCAAATTCAAATGTTTGTAATTGACAGATAAATGTCAGTGTCAACAATCAACAGTTTTACTAACAATACTGAAAGCTTTTTTTGGGAAGTACATTTAATATTTCTTATTGAATTATTATTTAAATATTTAAAATCGTAGGTATGTATATTAATAGTAATAGTACTTATATCCTTAAGAAATACTGCCAATCCCGTCAATGAATTGGAACCATCTTGAACATTTTAGAAGAGTAGAACAAAATTCCTTATAGAATGAAAGAATAGATATAATTATTTATGTGCACAAATATTAAATTCGATAGTCATGTAACAAAATGAAAATTGCAAGAGGTATTGTGCTGACCACAACAGATTTTTTTAAAGTGATTTATGTAATGAATCCACGTGTACAATGTGATATTTTATTCAACAGTTTTTAAATGGTCAAGTGGATTTGATATTTGCTTTAATTTGATATTTTCGAAAGCACATTAGATAAAAAATAGTTTATTCAATTTTGACGTTTTAAACTGTCATTATTAACTCCATAGCAACAATTGTAACACTTTATTCACAAGAGAATTAAAAAAAATTAAATCACTCTCACAAAATTTTAACTCACTCTACAAAAAATAATGCATTTAAAATAACATCATGTACGAAAATAACATATATTAACAGCCATTTTCATTATTTTTCACGGCACAAATGACACAATAAAGAATTTTAAATAGATGATTTGACGTCTATCAGCGACTATGAATTTTTATTCACTCGAAGAAATTAAACTGTCTTGTCATGAATAAACAATACCTTAGCTCACTTGGTGTGTAAATATCTATTATCTCAAATAACGTACGACAAACATTCATATATTAACATTACAGTAACAGCACGACTTAATCTGCAATATGTTTTATCAAATGTCTTTTTGAAATATAAAATTAAAACAAATACATTTTTAACCTATTCCATAATAACCGCGTATTTTGTATACAGGTTTAAACAACAATTTCTAGTAGATTTCGAATGATTTTGACGTAAAAACTATTGATTTAGTGATGTTTTACAATACGATGAATAATTTACGGCCGTACTGTAATACGAATATTTGGACATTTTCGTTTAAAATTATTCTGAATACGAGCCCAAACTCATAATAGTTCGGCCGGTTTATGTCTTCAACAAACAAGTTAGAACTACCAAATGGTGAGAAATTTCTACAAATTTCTTTCGAATAGTTTAAAATAGATTTTCTTCTATTCTAAATACATTTCAACTGTCTAAAATTTATTCAGAATTGCCAGAAACTATTTTAAATTGTTCTCAACTGTCTACAATTTATTCAGAATAGGCCCATAAACCATAACAAAAAATAATAAAATGTACATATTATCCTTAAAGTACTACTCAAATAACGATTAAGATAAAAAAAAAAATTAATAATTACTTTGCGAGATATTTGAATTTATTTTCAGGCCACAGATGACGTCACACTATTGGTATCTTTCTCGCGCAGCCTACTACAGAAACTAGTGTGAGAAAGATAGCTATAGGTTTCTTTAAAAATCAAATGCAGCTATACAAAAAACAGTTATGACTTTTTGATACCACGAATTGCTTCAAAATTAAATGAACTTTCATTTAAAAATATTTAATAAAATTGGTTTATGGCCCCATTGCTAGAAACTATTTTAAATTGTTCTTAACTACCTAAAATGTATACAGAATTGCCAGAAAGGATTTTAAATTGTTTTGAACTGTCTAAAATTTATTCAGAATTGCCGAAAACTATTTTAAATTATTCTCAACTGTCTAAAATGTATTCAAAACTACAGGAAACTATTTTAAATACTTCTCAACTATTTAAAATTCGTTCGACCGGTCAACATTTTCAATAAACATATTATAAAACATATCCAAAGTTCTACAAAAATTTTCCGACCAGTTTAAAACAAAGATTTTAAACTTACAAAAACTGAGTATGTTATTCAAATATTCCGGCATTTAATATTGGGCTAGATCACCTTTATTAGCAATACTAGCTTTAATTCTATTAGACATTGTATGCCGAAGCTCTGCACATTTTCCTGTGAGTATTGTCCCATATATCTTGCACGGTAAATTTTACTGTACGCACTGGATTTTTAGTTATTTTTCATTATACCAAAAGTAAAGGGTCTCGGTAGGAGCTAAATCAGGGCTAGAAGATGACCCTTAAAATACCGGTCGAACTATTATCACCACTCATTTGGCCCACAGTTTTTTTTTAAGTTTTAAGTTTATATCCGAAAGAATTTTGTAGAAATTTCTAATCATTTGTGTAGATTTTATAATTTGTTGAAAATGTTAACCGGTTAAATTATTATGAGTTTGGGCTCGTAAATAGAAACAAATAATTTATTTAGAACATAGCAATTTTTTTGCACAAATAAACACATTAGCAACATAAACTTACTATTATTATTAAATTGCTATAATATGAAACATCAAATACCGTATTTTTTAACGTGAAACATTGGGTTTGTCATATCCAGGGTTACGACCCGACATTTGATTGACAGCAATATTTGCCTGTCCCATTTAAAATGAAACAGGGAACGAATTTGACGGAAGTATTATATTTAAATATTGTAATAATTTTAGCCAAGTCAAAAAGTCACTCGGGCACAAGGTGCACACAATATTTTTTCTACGACTAAATTTAATTTTTAGAAAACAGGTACAATTATTTAAACAAAATTAACCTTTAATGACATCTTGTCAATATGCAGAACCGTTGAACTTTCCTATAAGTTACGACTTGACATTTGATTGACAGCAATATATTTGCCTGTCTCATTTCAAATTAAACATAGGGAATAAATTTAGCAGAAGTATTATATTTAAATATTGTTAGAAATTTAGCCAAGTTAGAAAATCACTCGGGCACAAGGTGCACACAGTATTTTTTCTACAATTAAATTTTATTTAGAAAGCAGGTATAATTATTTAACCAAAATTAACCTCTATTGACGTCTTGTCAAATGTCAAATTCGTTCCCTATGTTTCATTGGGCGCGTTCAGCACCCCGGCAGCGATGAACACCGCTGCGTGCCGATGATTGTCGAATGCAATTACTGGACCAATCACATTCGTCCATTCATTGTGTTCGTCAAACTTCGGAGGTCAGCGATGCCAGCGATGAGAGGTGCTGAACGCGACCATTTTAAATGGGACAGGCAAATACATTGCTCCAATCAAATGTCAAGTCGTAACCATGGATATGACAAACCCAATGTTTCACGTTAAAAAATACTTACGGTAATGTACCGTGTGTATTTTGGGTTTGTCATATCCATGGTTACGATTCGACATTTGTTTGACAGCAATGTATTTGCGTGTCCCATTTAAAATGAAACATAGGGAACGAATTTGACAGATGTATTATATTTAAATATTGCAAGCCAAGTCAGAAAACCACTCGAGAGCACTAAACATATTTCGGGCACAAGGTGCACACAATATTTTTTCTACAACAGGTATAATTATTTAAACTAAATTAACCTCTAATGACATCTTGTCAATATGACATAACCGCTGAATTTTCCTATAAGTTACGACTTGACATTTGATTGACAGCAATGTATTTGCCTGTCTCATTTAAAACATAGGGAATGAATTTGACAGAAGTATTATATTTAAATATTGTAAGAAATTTTGCCAGGACAGAAAATCACTCGGGCACAAGGTGCACACAATATTTTTTCTACAACTAAATTTAATTTAGAAAGCAGGAATAATTATTTAATCAAAATAAACCTCTACTGACGTCTTGTCAAATGTCAAAATCGATCCCTATGTTTCATTTTAAATGGGACAAGCAAATACATTGCTGTCAATCAAATGTTAAGTCGTAACCATGGATATGAGAAATCCAATGTTTCACGTTAAAAAATACTCATGGTATATGTATATTAATTTATAAACATTATTTAAACTTACTATTGTTATTAATTTGCAACCGAGGGGTGAATCACTCCTTTAATTTTGTACAAAAGATTGTCAATCATTGGATTGTAGGACGATTGTAATGATTGTATGCAAGAATGTACAATCTCGAGAACTGAGATACGAAGTCGGTCAAAACTGTAAGTCAAATTAGTAAATAATGAACAAAATCGCAACGAAATCTCCCACTCTTATTTATAATAGATCAATTATTACAACAACTTATCAATTTAATATTATAAGTTTTACATTGTTGGCACAGACAATACAAGATCCGTTTGTCTGCGTTGTTGGTTAGATAAAAAATCCCTTTTCAATGGTGGAACTTTCCTGGTGTCCACATAACAACTACAACTTTGACATCATATCTCAAATTATCTCTTAAGATAAAAAAAAAATCATTTTTTCAATAATTACTTTGCGAGATAATTGAATTTATTTCCAGGGGTACAGATGACGTCACACTATTGGTATCTTTTTCGTGCAGCCTACTACAGAAACTGGTGTGGGAAAGATAGCTATAGGTTTCTTTAAAAATCAAATGCAGCTGTACAAAAAACAATTATGACTTTTTAATACCACGAATTGCTTCAAAATTAAACGAACTTTCATTTAAAAATATTCAAAAAAAATTTGTTTATGGGCCTATTGTACAATATGTGAATACTAGACTGTTGTTAAACTTTTTATTCCATACACATAAAAATTGGTGTAGTTACATATCTAGCATTGTGTGTAAAATTGACTAATTACCACCAAGTTCATAACTATTCTCATTTTTAAGTTTTCATGAAAAATATAAAGAACAAAGAATCGTAGTTAAAGAAAAGGTTAAAAAAGCCAAGACCGAACAGTGGGAAGCAGTCGGACATAAGATGTACATAGATAGTATAGGAAATACCAAACTGCTTTTTAGAACTTTAAAGAATGTCAGAAAAGGAAAAATAAATGAAGTAAATTGTATAGAGGATAAGGAAGGAAATTTATTAGTTACAGACCCTGATGTATTAGAAAGATGGAAAAGGCTTTTTACCGAAATCCTGAAAGCAGATACGGAGGCACCAATACAAGACCAACAAGTTATGATAAATGATATAAACCCGGAAGATAAAATAAGTACAGAAAAATTGAAAGAGGCAATTAGCAAGTTAAAAAACGGGAAAGCTGCAGGACAAGACAATATCAAGGCAGAATTGTTAAAATATATGAAAGGAGATGCAGCAGACTTATTTGGAGCAGCAGCTGTATCCCAATAGACTGGACACTAGCAACTATCCTGCCCATCTTCAAAAAAGGAGACCCAAAAAATGTAATAATTAGAGAGGAATTTCTATAATAAGTGCAGCCAGTGAAGTATACGAGATAATATTGGAAAGCAAATTAAGAAAGGTATTGGAGCCCACCCTGGATGATAATCAATGTGGTTTCAGACCAGGACCTAATTTTCTCGGTGAGGCAACTAACTGAAAAAGCAATTAATTATAACGAAAACTTGTTTTTATGCTTTGTTGACCTGGAGAAAACTTTTGAAACAGTACCCAGAGAAGAAATACGGAAAGTTCTAGAAAAGCGAGGAGTTAATAATAAGATGCTTAAAGCTATCATAAGTGCACTAGAAATACAATAAGAACACGCAATCAGGTATCAGGAGAATTTACTACCAAAATTGGTGTAAGACATGGTGGTGTCCTGAGCCCTCTCCTCTTTATTGCTCTCATGGATGAAATAGGCAAGGAGTGCAGACCCTGCTGTAAAAAAGTTAAGAGTGGGAGTAAGAAATCTGCAACAAGTGAGAGCTGCACTATGTTATGAAACCTTTTATATAGAATTTAATTAATTATTTACAAATTGCTTATACAAGTATAGGGGTATTAGATAAGCAGATAACGTATAAGAAATAATTTTGTAAGAAAGGATTATTCTTTATCGAAACGTGGTAGAGTTAGGAGCTTCTGAAGTGAATAAAGTTCATTTGGTGTATTAAATAGTTTTTTTTTATATATTTACCCCTTTTCTCCTAAGAAGCTCACACAAGTACTGATCTCGGATATGTTATACGCTGATACCTTGGTGATCGTGACAAATTCCGAAAAAGATCTACAGAATAATATCAATATCTGGAACGAGGGCTTTATGAAGTACAGACTGAATATTAGTGTAGAAAAAACTGAAGTTTTGGTAATATCTAAAAATGAGGTGCAAACCGCAGTAACTATTAAGGATAAAACCATAAAGCAGACAAAAGTTTTTAAATATTTAGGATCGAGCCTAAACACTAAGGCAGAATTTGAGCCCGAAATAAATAACAGTATACCAGTGCTATAAAACTCTACTACGCACTAAACAAAACCTTTATACGGAAAAAAGAGGTGAATGAAAACACAAAAATTAGAATATTTAATAGTATGTGCCTAATAGAAGTAAAATTCAAGCGTGTGAGATGCGTTATCCTAGAGCGGTAATCGGTGTGACTAAAAGAGACCGAATACTGTGCGCGAAAGGTGTAATGTTAAACCGGTGCTAGACAAAATAGAAAAGAGACAGTTAGAGTGGTTTGGTCACATGGTACGGATGGATGAGCAAAGAATGGTGAAAAAGTTATGGAAATTAGGTGTTGACAAAAAGCGCCAAAGGGGGAGACCAAAGAAAACCTGGAACAATAAAATGGCAAAAGTATTACAAAAAAGGAATATAAACTGGAAGGAAGCAGAAAGGCGCAAAACAGGAAGGCATGGAGAAAATTCTGTGCCAACACCTCTACACCGTAAGGTAGATGAGGCTCTGGATTAACATTTTTAAATTTAAGTGTATTAGATGGAGAATTATATGTTCTTCAATATTTGTAATAACAAAAATTTACAAAAAATTATTATTGTTTTTAAAGAAACTAATACTTCCGGTTGTCCAATTGTTACCAAAATCTAATTAGCTCTTACCAGGAATGCCAGATTGGGGAAACTGCAGTAAAATATTTTTTTAAGTCTTATAGTATTTGAGAAACCGTGGTTCCAACATCCACACACACACGGACATCATCGTAAAAATGTTATAATCGGATTATAGGGACCTTAAAACGCGCTTATCCACTAAAATCTGGATATGCGATTTTTAGCACGATTCCAATACCTCCCTTACCAAGATGTAAAAACTTGCAAAATTTACATTTTCGCCTATATATAGTGACCTATGCATTTTTGATCAAATAACAAAATTGCCTCCTAATAGAGCAACTTTTTTAAAAATTTAATCGACTTCGTATCTCTTATAGTTCTCTAGATCCCTATGTCCAGTATTTAAATTTATATTAACAGTGATCTGATCAACGAAATAATTTAATACTACACTTAAGGTGGGTTTATGCTGAAAAATTTAAGAATAGGAATAAAAATAAGAATAGTGTTAAGAATAATTTTAAACATAACGATAAGTGGTGTTTATGCTGCCAGTTATAAGAATAAGCGTAAGAATAAGAGTAGTGATATTAAAGTTATTAGGTTAGTGAAAAGTAGTTACATTTATTATTCTCATAGTGGTAGCAGCGTTGATTTGACATTTATAAGATTTATAATTTTATTATTATTATTTTTTAATTTGTTAAAATGAAGTACAATCAATATATTATTTTGTCTGCACTAATTCAATTAATTGGGAAAGAAGAGAATCCATCACTAAATTTGACATAATTATGTTTCGCCAACACCGATTATTATGAATGAATAATGAATGACCATTGACGTATTATAACTAACGTTAGTTATAATACGTCAATGTGAATGACCAATTTTTTTGTTTGAAGTATTTGACAGTTGACACGCATGCGCTCTTCGCTTACAGGAATAAGAATAAGGCGTAAAGTTAAAAGTAAACGAACTTTGGCTTATTCCTTATTCTTATTTCTTATTCCTTATTCTTATTTCTACAGCATAAACCGAGTCGTACGTTATAACTGTTTTAACTTTATCACTATTCTTATTCTTATTTTTATTCTTAAATTTTGCGAGCATAAACCCACCATTATAAAACAAAAATACTAGGGAAAATTGTGAATATGTTCACCTCAATAAGACAAACATTATCCTATACATGATTGTAATGATGACTGTAGCTGATTACAATGTGATTGTAAGGATTATAACTGATTGTAAAGAATGTATCTTTGATTGTAAGCGATTTGTACAATAATTGTAGGAGTGATTCACCCCTAGTTTGCAACAATATAAAACACCAAATATATTTATTTTCATGTATTGTATCTTTAACTATGTATGAGTGGTAGATGAAAATATATTCTACGCACTAGTGAGATACAACTAATTCAGGTATACCCAAATAATTCAAGTAGCCAATGCACGTCATCACTTAGTTTAAAACCTTAATGCATTAAAATCACTAATAGTGAAAAGTGAAATAAAATTTCAAATATTTTTAACAGTCAAAAAATGTATGGCATTTTATAATTATTATTAAGATGAGTAGTAGAGTTCATTACTTATCGTATATGACATGAATAATATATAAATAATATACATCTACTTCATACTATTCGTTTATTTGTTACTACCGTGAGTATTTTTTAACGTGAAACATTGGGTTTGTCATATCCTTGGTTACGACTTGATATTTGATTGACAGCAATGTATTTGCCCGTTCCATTTAAAATGAAACATAGGGACCGAATCTGACGAAGTATCATATTTAAATATAGTAAAAAATTTAGTGGAGTCAGAAAACGTGCGTTGTAAAGGCCTATTTATAATAAAGTAATGTTAAACACAACGCAACGACACAACATGACCGTTAACGCAAGCACAAAATCTGTGAATCTGCCAAATATAGCACTTCTAATCAATCAGAAGAATTAGGTATCACTTTTATTTATTGTTTTTATATGGCATATATAAGTATAAATGTTAGTATTATAAAATATTTAAATAGAAATGGACAGTGACGAAAATATAGTATTTATTTTGTAGATGTGACAGTTCATTAACAAATCGATAATACAGATTGCAATTTGTATAACTTCTTTCATAAAGATTCTAAAACCTCTGCAAACGTACCAGTACATGACGTCACACATCTAATTACTTTTATTCAATTTTTATTAATGACGTGCATTGGCTACTTGAATGATTTGGGTAGTCATTCCACTTTAATAGTATTGGCTAGTAACTAGGTTTGAACTAGTTAATTTTTATTCTACGATTCGACTCGTAGATTATAAAGTATTGTTGTATTACCAACAATATTAGCTGTTCCAACCAAATAAATAAAAACATTTAATAATACCGCAGAATATAAAATACAATATAAAAGATAAATATCGACTTACATTTGATGATTTCTTGCTGTCTGAACACCTAGGATTCTATTCTCTGCTCCTTATATTTCTAGTTCGACTCTGGATATAATTTTAAGTGGTCTGCACACGGCAGATTCACTGATTTCTGCTGAAAAGAAAATAATTCATTGTAACATACAATAAAATTATTATTTCCAATGATATTTGTATGTATGAGACAAAATACTATTAGATAATAATTTTTATAAGAAACAACTATTTCCAACAAAAATAACTATTAATATAGTTGAAACATTGTATGTATTATGCATTTTAAATTAATAAAATTACACTTACAAATCAGTACATCTTTTGCCCGTTTTAACCTCCGAACTTTGCTCTATATTTAGTCAAAAATACGAATAGATACATCACTAACTAATTCAACTTTTATGGATCAAAGTGCTAAGACAAAAACACAAACAAAACAAACAACGTGTTCAAAATGGCGATTATAGAAGGCTGTTGCTGTTGTATTATCCAACCTACATAACAAAAGCTGATATCAGCGCCAAAATATTCGAACTAATTACCGACAGAGTTAATAATATATTCTAATTAAGGGACAATGTTACTTTTCATTTAAAGGATGATCGGATTTTTATTGAGCTACTGACTATTTGAAGTTCCCATTTTTTGGTTTTTTGCTTTAACTGTACCAGATGAGAACGACAATTGAAAATTTATACACATATGTACAAAAGTCCATAGAATCGAGTGGTGCAAAGCCCGTCAACGTACCTTTTACCGTTCATTAGCTATAGGCAGGCAAAGTGAAAAAACCATGAATCAAAATAAAAATTCCTATTTTGGAGACTAAGGCATAGAGAGTTTTTTCCAGGGCATCGAACCCGCCAAAAACTGGGTTCGGTTTAGGTTCAGGTTAATTTGTTTTTTGAAAGATGGGTTCGGGTGCGGTTCTGGTTCAAGCATTAATAATATTTGCGGTTTTGTTCGCGGTTAAGGTTCGAAATAATGTAAAATGAGAGCCGGAATTTACGCAAAACGCAACAAGAAACGAACACAATTTTCACGAAAAGTCAGCCCATACAGCAACGCAAACGCCTAAGACGTCGATTATCGACTGTACTTACTTTTCGAACTAAAAATTAACCTGAACCGGAGTTGAACCCCGAACCTGAATTTTAATACTCGGTTCGGTTTCGACTCAGGTTCAATTAAAAATATATCTGAGATTCGGTTCTCGGTTTGGGTTCCCTAAAATGTTACGGTTTGGTTCCAGTTTTGGTTCGGTTCAGGTTCGGGTTCGATGCCCTGGTTTTTTCATTATTTTTCCCGTTATCAGAGTGCCCGAATTAAGGGAAAATGATACTTTTCATTTACATACAGGGTGATCGGATGACTGGGCTATTGACTATTTGAAGTTGCCATTATTTGGTTTTTTGCTTTGCCTAACTATACCAGCTGGGGACGACAATTAAATATTTGTACACATATGTACAAAAGTCCATAGAACTAATTACTAATTACGGACAGAGTTAATAATAAATTCTAATTGACTATTATTTTTTAGTTATTCTCTCAAAAACAGTGTCCTGTATCAAAATTTTACAAAACAAAATTAAAGCTCGTATTTTTTTGTACAAAAAAGGATTCTTACATTTTTATTATTTCCCGCTACGAGAAGTATTGGATGCTGTTTAAGGATAAACTACAACAACCCTACGGGATAACACACTATATGGCTTTATGGGGATGATTAGTAGGATCCTTGGCTATAAAATCTGAATTTAGAGTTGTACAACGCCATATTTTAAAAAAATAATAATAATTTTGAAGTCTACCTATAATACTTTTTCTATATATTTTATAGATAAATATACAGTGTGTCCCATTTAGAAGTGCCACCATTGGGATCTCGAGAACTATAAGAGATACAATGTCGGTTAAATGGAACTTTTTGTGCGCCTTTGGAAGGCCATCTCAGATGTGCTTTTGTTTTTCCAAAAATTCTCATAGGGCACTAGATAATGACGAAAAACTGAATATTGTTGATTTTTTCTTTCTCAAATAACTTCTAAACTATTAGTAATTGAGAAAAACGTTTCAAATATAAAAGATAGATATTTTTATTAACTAACCAGTGGCGTTCGAAATAAATTTTTATATCCGTAAATTTTTGAGATATAACACAAACTTATATTTTTTTAAATGGAACCCATATCTGATTTCAGTCTCAAAAAAATCATTATTTTTTTCTCTTTTCAATGATGTAAGGTTTATTATGTTTTATATTTGTTTTGCTCCTAAAATTTAATTTTTCTCCTTATTTTCCTGAATTTTCTTATTATTTTCCAAAAAAACATTATTATTTTTATTAATTATATTGTATTTGATCAAAATAATTTGTTTTATGCCTTTATTACTTAATATTTTCATTCTAGACTCATAATTACAAATTACACTATGATGAGCCAAGGGCGACCTGATACAAAATATTATAAAACTTAATTTGATACAAATTTTGAGCAAAATTTTCTAACGAAATAAATTATTTAAATACAAGGAGTATTTCCAAATAGAAATCTACCAATATTTTCAAAATAATTGTAAAGTTAATACAAAATAAGGAAAAAATAATAATTTTGAAGGCAAAACAAATATAAAACATAATAACCCTTACAACATTGAAAAGAGAAAAAAATATTTATTTTTTTGAGACTAAAATCAGATATGGGTTCTATTTAAAAAAATATAAGTTTGTGTTATATCTCAAAATTTTACGGATATAAAAAATTATTCCGTACGCCACTAGTTAGTTACTAAAAATATCTATCTTTTATATTTGAAACTTTTTTCTCAATTATTAATAGTTTAGAAGTTATTTGAAAAAGAAAAAATCAACAATATTCAGTTTTTCGTCATTATCTAGTGCCCTATGAGAATTTTTGGAAAAATAAAAGCACATCTGAGATGGCCTCCCAAAGGCGCATAAAAAGTTCCATTTAACCGACATCGTATCTCTTATAGTTCTCGAGATCCCAATGGTGGCACCTCTAAATGGGACACACTGTATAAAATAATCGATTTTATAAATTCCAGAACGTATGTTTCAAAGATATGGGGTACCGTGGCCGTGTGCCTGACAGCCCGATTCACAAAAAAGTTTAAGCTAATCCTCATTTTTGGATTAGTGAATTCTATTCTATTCCGGTATTTAAATTTTAATTTTCATGATATTATCAATAAAGGTAGATACTAGGAATAGATCAGACTATATTTTAAGATATAAACTGTCAAAATTAGAGTAGAATTTGCTAATCCAAAAATGAGGATTAGCTTAAACTTTTTTGTGAATCGGGCGGTGAATGTCTAGTCGCGAACCTGGGGAACCGGGTTCGATCCCGACCGACGCCAAATATTTCAAATTTTAAATGGCACAAAAGTAACTCCTATGGTGCACTCTCCGCGCCAGCAATGAGTGCTCATGAGGTAACACCTGGTAGGCGCCCGCACGGTATAATATGTCATCATTACCGATATCTGTGATAAAGCAGATTGGCACACCCAGAAATGGGTGGTAATATGCCGTGATGATTTATTTATTATCAAAAGAGAAAAAAGAATTTATTTAGCAAGACTTACATTAGAAGATCTCAGGTACTCGGTATCTCTGCAGACTCGTTCTCAATTACTCGGAAACTCAGCAATTTCCATTCGCCTGCAAATTGACAAAAACATAAAAATTAAATTATTGTTTGCTAATGAATGCATCTGAATCGATTTCTAATAAATATATCATTTAAAAACATTTGCTATTTTTCAAATTTTAGTTTGTTGCCAATATGTTTGCTATGAAAGATTTAATAATTTATAAAACTGTACAAAGCTTAATCGTAATTATGAAACACTTTATTCTATACGAAAAAAACACATTATCAACTTATATAACCATTAATAAAGTTTGGATGTTATTTAAACTTACAATTGTTATTAACTACAGATAAGTTATGAAAACCTATGTTCCTAATACTTTTAAATAGATATAGATGTAAGAAAATAACTAAAATTCTACTTACATAACACAGACGCCACAAAAATTTGGTTGTTTTCTTGCATTAAACAATCGATTCCCACAAAATCATTGTCACAAACGTTAAATGGACACTTTATTTCGATTTTCTGCGTAAATTTTCTACGCTTTTCATAGTTTTTCCTCCATAAAATTATGTATTTATAGCACTAAAAGCATGTAAGCCATTTTCCCTTCAAGCACACGGCAAAGAATGAAGATGCCGGAAGTGGGATTATGAGAGTTGTACAGTAACGCATGCGTACTGCGCCGGCGCGAACTAGATGTTCGAAACATGCTGAAATTAAGAGAAATATTGTTAAAATAGCTCAGAAATGTTATAATAGTATTCGTAAAATTCAAAATAGATTATAATAAAATAATTGTAGCATTGTTTAAACTTATTAATATTAATTTACAATAATATGAAACCCCAAATATATGTACTTGAAATGAATAATATTACACATACAAATTAAGTATATGTCTTGTCCATTTTAACCTTCACAGTTTGCTCAAAATTTAGTGAAAAATGCGAACAGATACACCACTGTTTTATTAATCAATTATTCATACAAAGATATACAAATATTCAGATTAGTTACTGAAGTAATTCAACTTTTATGGATCAAAGTGCGTACACGAAAACACAAACAATACATACGTGTTCAAAATGGCGATAGTAGGTGAAAATGAAAAGGTAGAAGGCTTACGTCATCGACGTGAAAAAACCTTATAAAATGAAATATAACTTACAGAAATTATTTATTTTTAAATACAGAAGAACAAAAATAGTACTATTAAGAAACATATATTCTGATGAATTCTGAAGTCAATCTCTATTCCTTTTACGGAATATAAAATTATTTGAAATAATTATTGTAGTTGATTTTTATACCATACGTTGGCATGACGATGTTTACATTAAATTTTATATCGATCGAATATTGATCCTGTCACTGTTGTACTTGGTTGTCAGTTTTCTCTGCGATAAGTATTTTTGAATTAAATAAATCACATGAAATTTGAAACTCAGTAAATTTGGAATGAAAAATAATGACATTTGACATCTATGTACATAATTCTGACCCCATATCTGCTTGTCAAAAAAGACCAACAAGGTCACATGACTGCTCGCGCCTTTTAAATTAGTATCTCATGCAAACGTAGTAGTATATAACGTCATTACTTTAGGGATTTTTTTGATGACGTAAGTCTTCTGCCTTTTCATTTCTACCACAGAAGGTCTTTGTACTATCCAACCTACATAACATTCGGTATCAGCGCCAAAATGCCTGAATTAATTATCGATTGAGTTGATTTTTATATACATATATAATGAACTTTAAAATGCAATTATTTATGAATATTCGAACGTAAAATTTTATACCAATAAAAATAATACCAAATTTAGTTGTCGAAATACCTAGGAATCTTTCAATTATACAGGGTGTTAAAAAATAAGTGTCACAAATTATGAGGGCATATAGTACTCACCAAAATGAGTAAAAAAAGCTTAATCAACATGGGTCCGATCTTCAATAGTTTCCGAGATATAAGGCAGTGAAAAATGAGTTTCTTCAACTGTAAGAGTTACGATTTTGATTAAATGAGACTTTTTGTTTACCTTTCAAAGGTCATCTTAGATGTTTTTGTTAAAAAAAAAAAATCGAATAATTCTACTAAGACAAATGTTGTGGCAATCTTGGCTAATATTTAGTTTTCAAATAACTTCGTAACTATTAGAAAGTCAAAAAAATGTTTCCTATAAAAGCTTATTATTTTTTTATGGTATATTTACTAACATAGACAAAATTTTGTTCAGTCACTTTGTCTGTTTTTCTTCCATTCTAATACGAAATGGATTCTTTCTCAAAAACAGTTGAAGATCGGACCAATGTTGATTAAGCTTTTTTTTACTCATTTTGGTCAGTACTATATGCCCTCATAATTTGTGACACTTATTTTTAAACACTCTGTATTACAAATACACAAAGTTTGGAATACGTGAATATAGTTTTATTATATTACGTGCTATTAAGGGTAGTTAATGTGACCAATATTACACTAGTATGTTACAGAAACATAAAGAGAAAAAGATAAATTTCTACTCACATTTTGATTAATTCTTGCTGCCCGAAACTACTGAAATTTCTCTGCTATGCTCCTTTTAACCCTGATTTATACATTGCAAGCATAGAATGGAATAGGATATAACCTAATTTTATTTCGTATTCTATTTCATTCCATTCGGCTTGCTCCGATAATATTCGTGACTTGTTGATCCTTATACCATATTTTATAGCAAAAACAAACAATGACATTATTCAAATCACCAATAAATATAGTTAATTTAGTGTAAAAGTGACGTCATTCTATTCCAAAGTCTTCTATTCTACGCAATCTATAAATGGTCTTAAAAATATCTATATTCATTTCACGTAAGAAAATAGTCATCATCAAATAAGATCAAACTGCAGCTATCTATATATTCCCATTCTATTCCATTCCTTATTCTAAACTATTCCATTCTATTCTGTGCAATCTATAAATTAGGCTTTAGATTACTAGCTCCATTGCGGACACTGAAAAGAAAATAATTCATTGCAACAAATAAAATTACATATTATTCTGAAATATTTGTCTGTATGCGACAAAATATTAATAGATAAAATTGCAAACAAGTTGTAATACATAAAATCATAGAAAATAACTTTTTGAAGTAGATATCGCATGATTTAATTGTAGATTAAATAAAATTCAACTCACGATTCAAGAATGTAAGGGTTCGACAATAGCGTCTAAATGTTTTACTTACATTGTTGTAATAAGATTAACAATTATTATCTCAAACGTTGGATTAATACTTTATCTTACGTTTTCTTATAAATTTTCTTAATTTACCGTAATCTTTCCAAGGAAAATAAACGACAAATCACAACAAATTCCAAAAGCACAACATGCCTTCCATTTTGTGTGATGATTTAGAAGGAATGGAATGCAGTGTTACCAGAAGTTGTTCAATAACAAACAGCAATAAATGTCTAAGGTTGCTTGATATAAGGACGAATAAAATATTCATGATTTTTAAAACTATCAAAAATGTACATTAAACGAAAAAGATAAGTTATCAAAACCAATGTTCCAAATACTTCCAAGTAGATAGAGGTAAAAAACAAGCAATATTCCACTTACATAATCACAGAGACTAAACAGTAATTATTAAAATTAATATAATTTATATTATTAATTATAGAAATAAACGAACAATTGGGGATTCCACGATTTTTTGATTTTTTTTATGTTATAGTATTTTTAAATACAGAAATTCCCAAATTTTTCTTTTTTTAAAATTCGGATTCTTATAGAAGAAAAAAAAATTGCAAATATTTAGTATCCAGCGTTTCCCACCGTATGACTTAAGCGAACCCAGTCGTGGAGTGCAATAGCGTTATATCGTGCTTTCTCTCTCAGCAGCTGCTGTCTTGGCTGCTGTTACCAGAGGTTCTAAACAATTTGTCAATCTTGTGCGGCTAAGGTTGTATATCTTTATATTTGAAAATTTCAATTTGTTCTAATTTTCTTTTACTTATCTTAAATTTAGTATACTGTAGTTATAATTTACTAGTATTCAAGTATTTGTAAAAATAATAGTGTGTAGCCGCATAACCACCATAACCAAATACTCCAGTGGAACAGTCTGGTAGTCACTGGTTTGATGATGGGAACGCCTACTTACAGTGTAGGCCAATAAAAGACAGCCGGGTTCGGTAGCGTCATCAAGCCCGAAAAATTCCGCGTTTTGGAAAGTGCCATATATTTTAGCATTTATAAAAAAGTGATAAAACATACAGAAAGGAAATTTGCGTCAGTAACACAGTTATATGGAAAGAAATAATTATGTACAAGGTGTGGCAATTAAATAACGAGATTTATTTTTTTTCGGCTTCCCTGTAAATTTTGCAAGATTGTAGGCTATGTCATAGTAATTTGTCATCTTCCCTCCATCCACTGTTAAAATTTCAAGGTAATTAGGCAAACCGTTCGGCAGCAGCCTTTGATTAAAGTTAACTACTTTCTCGTACTCAGCCGGAATTATGTTAGTGTCAATATGAAATTCTATGTTAAATTAAAAAAATCCGCTATAGAAAGGTTTAAGAATGTTTATGGTGATGAGGGTCTATATAGTAGTAAAGTTTTCGAGCAGTTTAGAAGATTTAAAGAAGGAAAAAAGAGATCGGAGACGATTAGCGCCTCGGCCGTGCACTGACATTGTTTTTTTTGCGAAATGGGAGTGATTGTTCACATGTATTGGATGCCTGAGGGGCATTTCGTTAACCAAGCATATTACAATAAGGTTTTGATAACCCTTCATGCACGGGTGAGAAGAAAAAGGACTGAAATGTAATGGATTCTCCATGAAGACAGCGCGCCGAACAAAACGCCCTGTTCGGCAAGACATTTTTGACTAAATACAAAATCACCGTGTTGGTACATCAATCGTACTCACTTGACCTAGTGCCATGTGACTTGCTTTTATTCCCAAATTGTAATTCTGAGTTAAAAGACACCAAACTCGGGGCCGAGATGTAGTTATAGAAAAGTAGCAGAGCTTATGAACAATCTAACAAAAAAGGCCTGCAGGCATTGCTTCCAACAATGGAGTATTCTCATCGGGCTGTGTAGGGTTCGGGGAGGAGAGTACATTGAAGGTGGCAATATTTGTTTTGTGTAATTTTATACATTGTCAATGTTCTAAGATCAATCTTGTTATTTAATTGCCACACCTAGTATCTCAAACCACGTGATATTTTATCGCCAAAATAAATTACAAGAAAACTCTTATTAAAAGTTTTTAAATTATTCGGTTATTTCTAGCATTAAAAATACCCCATTGTTAAAATGGCGCTTACGCATTTATATCATTGCCCTTAATATTATCATTATTGATATCTGTATACAAAATAGATTGACGGACCCACAAATGGGTAATATGCCGTGGTCATTTATTTATTAATTATCAAAAGAGAAAAATGAATTTATTTAGCATGACTTACATTAGAAGATATCAGGTACCCGGCATCTCTGCAAACTCGTACTCAGCTGCTCGGTATCTCTACAAACTCGTTCTCAATTACTCGGGAACTTGGTAATTTCCATTCATCTGCAAATTGATAAATACATAAAAATTTAATTATTATTTCCTAATGAATGCATGTTAATCGATTTCTAATAAATAAATTACTTAAAAACATTTGTTATTGTTTAAAGTTTCCTTTGTTACAATTTTTTTGCTATGGAATGTTTAATAAATTATGAAATTGTACTCAAAGCTTGACTATTATATGAAACATTTTATTCTATACGATAAAAACACATTATCAACTTACATAACCATTAATAGAGTTGGGATGTTATTTAAACTTACGATTGTTACTAATTTGCAACAATGGTTAACAATATTTAACTATTAAAACAATAATATATTAACAATAAATGCATTTTCCGCAGCGAAATCAAATATATGTTTGCTTGAAGACGACTGCTATACGAGTGACGAGTAACGAGTACGAACATTGCAGACCAATACAAACATGTTCAATTTAGAATACCTATAAAGCAATGATATCAGCGTAATTTGTTTGATTTTGTTAAATAAATGCAGATTTTTACCTCTCGCTAAGAGAGGTATTGGAATCATGCTAAAAATCGCATATCCAGATTTTAGTGGATAAGTACGTTTTAATAATATAATATATAATCCGATTATAACATTTTTACGATGATGTCCGTATGTGTGCGTGTGTATGTTGGAACCACGGTTTCTCAAAAAAATACTAAATACTATAAGACTTAAAAAATATTTAACTGCAGTTTCCTCAATCTGACATTCCTGGGAAGAGCTGATTAGATTTTGGTAACAATTGGATAATCTTCTAAATATAAGTTTTTGGAAATTTTTATTACTACAAATATTGAAGAACACTTAATATTTAAGATATACCCTTCAGAAATACCGCCAATCTTGTCAATTAATTGGAAGAATATCTCGAACCTTTAGAAGAGTAGGAGGAAACTTGTTCATAGAATTGTTACTTCTCGAGAAGTATTGGATTCATGCTAAAAATCGCATATCCTGATTTTAGTGAGGAAGCATCGTTATAAGGACCCTAGAACGTTTGCGATAATTTTTAAAATTACATGACATGTCACAAACTTTAAATTGCTTGTAGTTTTCGAACGAACATCTTTTATTAATACCCATACAAAAATAACGCGATAACAATTATTTTTTAAGGCTTTAATTTCTAAAAATTCACTCAGTTGTTCAAATGCTCTAAATATACATACACTTACGTAATATTCTCTTTACAATCAAATAATGTTACTATCAAGTTTATATCTCTACCCATTTTTGAATTATTGCCGCAAAAGTCAATGTACCCCACATTTAGATAAAAACTTCAACATTTTCAAAAATCTATTTTTTATGTACCCAGATACTACTCAATGCGCTGATTCCAAATTTTGAAACCGCAGGTCGATATCTCGTTTCATTCTCGAGATATTTAGATTTAAAGTTTTACTCAAAACTGCCCATTTTTGGGTATTACCCCAAAAATGGGTCGAGATATGAATTTCGTGACATCACCATTCGATTCTATGGACAAACATACATAAGTATAGCCATTTTCATAATTTTTGTCCAACCGGTTCATTTTTTATCTTTAAGCTTGAAAACCCCTGAAAATGGCCAAAATCTGAAAAAATCGTAAGGGGTACACCTTAGATTTTTGCGGTTTCAAAATTTTGAATCAGCGCATTGAGAAGTATCTGGATATATGAAAATTAAATTTTTGAAATTTTTAAAGTTTTTATGTGAATATGGGGTATATTGACTTTTGAGGCAATAATTCAAAACTAGGTAGAGACTAGCCCAGAAATGGGTAATTTTGAGTAAATCTTTGAGGTTGAATACCTCCTAAACTAAAAGAGATATCGACCTGCGTTTTCATGATTTGGAATCAGTGCATCGGAAAGTACGAGATACATAAAAATTGTATTTTTGAATATTTTCAACTTTTTAATCAAATGGAGGTATTTATGACTTTTTACGGTAAAAATTTTAAAAATGAGAGCAGTTATGAACCTGGTGGTAATATTAGTCAATTTTACTCACAATACTAGATATGTAACTATACCAATTTTTATGTGTATGGAACAAAAAGTTTAACAACGGTCTAGTATTCGCATTTTGTACAATTTTGCATAAATACCGAACTTTTTAATACTACACTGCGCCTAATACCTCATCGGGATTTTAATTTAACAAAACAATCTTGGGTTCGGGACTGTCCATTTTTAATTTTTATTAATATTTTCAGAATGCAAGACCATGTTTTATTATATCAGACTCGGTCTAAAATTAAGAGAATAGCCCTCGTGTTTTTTTTTAACTCTCGCTAAAAAAGGTAGGTATTGGATTATAATGCAATACAATGATTATAATGCAATACAATATTTATATAACATAAAATGGAAATGGCGAGAGGTATTGTGCTGACGATATTATTTGGAAATATATCCAATTAGGTCCTTTTAAATTTCGAAAATATTTAAAAATAATTTAACAAATTTGATACAAAGTCAAGGAAAATGAAACTATACAAACAAAAAAAATTCAACATGTGTATTCATTATCCATTCTTTACAATAAAATTTAAAATATTTTTCTAGAAAGTAATATTTATGGACATAGTACATTCCAATAGTCGGCCGACGACATGTTCGAGAACCAATCACATTCACAATACAGTAATACACGAAACCACAAGGATTTGTATCCACTTAATGAAAGGTCTCGTGGAATAGCCAATATGACTATAGTCACAAGTTATTACATTGTAAAGTATCATTGTTTCTATAAAAACTACCACAGTCCTATCGAGATTCAGGAAAAACACTATAATCCCGGTACATTACATTGGTTGTTTTTGAAGGAAACGAGTAGGCTAATTTTGTATAAATAATGAATTTAACTTTCAATAAAAGAAAATGTTCATTGTTTTTCCTGTTTGCAAATTATCAGTTTCTTACAAAAACAAACAATGTCTTATAAAAATCACTAATAAACAGGTAATTGATTATCACTGTTAATTTCTATTTACATAACATCGAAATTCTAATATTTAATTATTGAACTTGAGTTAAATGGAACTACAAAAATCTTTAACGGAAAGGAAGTTAAAAGTTTTCTTTTTTATTAGCTCAAATTTAAAATAAGACTTTGGTTGTTTTTGCCGGAAGCTCAAATAAAAATATACATAGATATGAAATTTAATAAAATAATTAAACAAATATACGTTTATTAGTGTTCAAGTTATATCATACACAAGCAAGTAATTCCTACCTAGCTTGGCATTATAAATTCAAACAAGTATTATTTGGTTTATTTTCGTTGTTTCTTTATTTTTTTGTATTTACTTGGAAATAAATTCCGTATTTCAAAAAGGCGTTAGCAGAAGTATTGAAAATAGCAAAAATTTGGAATAAAGTAGATGATACGGATATCTGGAATATTTTCAAAACTAATAACTTTTTTGAAACTATAATAGTCCGCCCTAATATGCAGTTTTATGGTTTAATTTTAGTATGAATGACCCATGTTCTATAGTGGAAGACTACATTGAACAATCGTTTATAATCTAAGAATCACATCTTAAATAAATTTGATGTCGATAATTATACATCGTCCACAGAGATGTTTATGAATAAAGCTACCATGCAAAATTATTACAAAATAAAAAGAAATATAATTACACCTACCTTTGTAGATTCTGCGTCGATAAATTCTGCAACAGCAACTCAAAATGGGAGCCAGTTCTCAGCAACATTTATCAGCCTCGTCATATCTGTAAAGGTTAACAAACATAAATAAATCTGTATAAATTGCACCACTAATATCTCCAAATGTTATTAAACATAACAATATTCAGTTAAAATAAATACATACATTCTCATTTTCATTATACAACTGCAGTAAAATATCAAACAATTTGTTTAAAGAATTATTATTGTTGAGAAATTCATAATAATTAAGATTTTAACATGAAAATCAAGAAAATTAACCTTTTAGTTAAGAAAACAACATGGCCACACACCAATATTGTAAATCACTGTTATAAATTACGTAAAATTATGATTTTTCTGGAGCGAACCGACGTGGACACAACGAGAGCTAAAAGTCGACTGAAACATGGCGTTGAGACACGAAACTTTCATAAGAGCTCATGAGTTGGAGAGAGATGGAAGATATCCAACTTAACACTGATGACTATTAAAAACTAATTATTGATAATCAATAAACTAGAAATAAACTTTATAAAAAGATGCCAAATTATGTGTCATTCACGAAAAAATACTTAAAACATTTGTAGACTTCCACATTTTCGAGAAATCCGTGAAAATGTACCGACCTGAAGTTGCCATGTAGAAATGAGAAACGTCAAACATTATTTATTTATGATTATTGTTTTCGTAATAGTTTACACATTATTGCAATATGTTTTTACATAAAAATAATCCTCATTAATTCTATTTTCATATTATGTACCCAATTTTACTGTAATTATTAACAAATGTTCATAATATGTCATGGTTATGATGTGTCTTTACTAATCATTAACGTAATTGTTTAAACAATTTTGCAATATATTTTCTGCAAAAATTGAACGTCATTAATCATATTTTACTATTCCATAAACAAATTTTCAATATATGTTAACAATTCATCAAAATCTTCATTGTTTATATTGTTAATGTCTTGTAGATAAACGGGTTCATTGTGATTTATTCATAAATTTTTTCTAAGATTTGTTAATAACAAATCAATATTTGAACAATGTTTCATTTATTTCCAATTACAGTTTTGTTGTAATTGTCGCGGAAATGTAATAATTTCCTGGTAAATGTTAATGTAAAAGCTATTCATACCAAAAATGTTAATGTAAATGTACCATTAAAATTATACATATTTACCGTGTAGTATTTATTGTTAAGTATATTAAAAAGCTCGTAATTTCGTAGTTAATAAATTATGTTAATTTTTTGCATAAATATAAACAAAAAATGGGTATGAACAAAGATAAGACTGGGATCCAGCTGATGGTTGTTAAACATTCTCTAACACCTGTAAACTATTATACATAACTTTTATAACAAATAAAAACAAATATATACAAATTTATAAACAATTTAAATAAATTTATTTCATAATAACCCCATTTTATGCACCACTCTGTCCGTCGGTTTTTGAATAAGTGGAAAGTGCACTACTTCTGAAATCCTTAGTTACTCTAGTACTCTAGCACTATACAGTACTCGGATTATAAAATATTGTTGCATTACCAACAATATTAGCGGTACATTTAATAATGATAAAAAGAATAAAAGTTTAATGGAACACACTACATTGTCTCTATTTACTATCTTCACTATCATTGTGCATCAATAACACTATTGTTGTCTCTATTCACTATCTTTGACCCTAATAACACTGTTGTGGATTGATAGCCGATAATTTATTACCCCAAATATCAATCTCACAAACCATAAACCACTTATTAGGGCCTTTGTTGAGCAAGCGACGATCAGTGTTGTAAATATGGTGTTGATCAAGAATTGTTTTCAGTTCGTTTTGATATATGCGTGGGGAAATTTTTAATATATTATTTTGAAATTATTTTCTAGATTAAATATTTAGAACTGTAGTTTCAGCTAGGTATTAGTGTTCAATAATTATCTGTAAAGACGTTTTCGGGTAATGTCCAATTTTGCAAATTAATTATGTTAACAGAAATTTAAATCTAAATAATTTACTTTTAGAAATTATTTAATCTAATAGTCCTAAGAGAGGGGTCGTTTTTACTTTCCTGGACTAGACATGAAAATAAAAATTAGAACAACAAAAATTTATTTTTCAATATAGGTCCCTTGATTTGGATACATCGTTTCAATAACATCTTTAATCCACTATAAAAAAAATATTCCTTTAGTTTGTCCGCAAAAAATCTATGAACAGCCGCTGTAATTTCGTTATCGTCCCTAAATTTGATTCCCTTTACTGTTTTTTTTTAGATTTGAAAACAACAAATAGTCGCACGGGGCTAGCTCTGAACTATAAGGTGGATGGTCAATTTCAACGAAGCTACATTCAACAGCGGCTTCTTTTGAAAATCTTGACTTGTGCGCTGGTGCATTGTCGTAGAGCAACAGGATACCTTGCGTGACAACACAAACTAACAGATAATTATAACTAACATTGCTGCAAATGTTTTGTAAATTGCCACACACGTGACAAAGGCAACAATATAATGAAAAATTACATGAAAATTGAAAACTGCCTAGTTCGCGAATATAAAAACGACCCCTCTTATATAGCTATACTTATTTCATTTAATAAAATAGCAGATGGCGCTTGAGAGCCGACAGTTTTCTCATAAATTAAATAAATCATTTAAATTCGTGAAACCAAACTTTGTCAATAATATAAAAAAAAAATATCTATAAAATCTACGAGCCCTGGATATTAAAAATTGCATGAAAACATGATTAAATATTACTTAATTATGTCGATTTTATTTGATAATTAACAGCTGACAAGTGATATTTTTTTCGCTTTTGTGAACTAGGTTAGCATTCTACCAATCAAAGGACAAAATTTATATCCATATCTAAACCAACGCTATTTTCTTACGTAAAATGAGGTAGAATGTTAATCGTGTAGGAATGTAAATAAAAATAAAACATAACACAAATGTGACCTGTAAGAATAAATAAATGGCTTGATGATATATTTATTTATTAAACATACAATTAAATATGTACTGAAAATATTTTATCCTATATCTACACATATATAAGTACGAAAACGTGTACAAGTAGTTAATAAAAAAAAAAAACTTGAAGAGTGATATTAAATAATTTCAACAATCGATAAAGAATTTTGCGTTTCCGTTGTAGAAGACAAAATATGAATGATAAAAAAGGAAAATACTTTTCATAATATAATAATTCAAATAGCCAAAAATAAATTTTGTCAAATACCTTTAAAATACAGTCACTCTTTTACATTTCGTGACAATTCTTTTCCTAATCGACTTCTTCAACGGTGGGCCCCTTGCCTCCCTGGGCTCCTCCTTGGGCGCCCTGTGCTCCTTGGTGCAGTTTCATCATAATAGGGGCGCAGTCGCGTTGTAGCTCTTTCAATTTGTCTTCAAATTCTTCCTTTTCGGCAAGACTGTTGGCGTCTAACCACGACAAAACAGCGGAGGACTTGTCTTGGATAAGCTTTTTGTCCTCGGCGGTGAGTTTGTCAGCTGGAGCATCTTCAGCAGCCTGGAAGAGAAGAATTTTGATAAGGAATAAGAAATAAAATAATATATTTTTATGAAAAACATAGTTGGGTGCGAAAATTTTGAGTCACATATACGAGGTGTGGCAATTAAATAACGAGGTTTATTTTTTTCCGGCTTCCCTGTAAATTTGACAACATTGCAGGCTATGTCATATTAATTTATCATCTTCCCTCCAACCACTGTTAAAATATCAAGATAATTAGGTAAACCGTTCGGCAGTAGCCTTTGATTGAAGTTAACTACTTTCTTGTACTCCGCCGGAATTATATTAGTGTCTATAGTCTATTTGAGAATGACTGGCAGTAATAAATCATTCTGTCAAAGACATTCCAGTGGCGCGCCAATAATTGTTTGCACAGGGATAGTCGAAATGACTAAATTCGGTAGAGAACTATAGTTTTAGGTCTAAGTTATTTTTCAGGGTCAGGTAAAGTCATTTAAATAATTAAGATGAAACTACCTGAATATAATGTAAAATATGGTTTGGCTATCGTCAAAAAATATTGATTTTGAGATGGGAATTGTCAAAACTGAGCTTTTGGCTATAGCTAAATTACATAGACATAAATTTATTCATCATATTATTGATGATATGGCAGCGAATCGCGGTATTACTGTCCTTCGTTTACCGCCCTATCACTGCGAGCTCAATCCAATTGAATTAGTTTGGGCTCAAGTGAAAGGTGAAGTAGCGCGAAACAACACCACTTTTGAATTGGACAATGTAAAAAAACCTTTTATGGATGCATTAAAACATGTGACTGCCGATAATTGGAAAAACTGTATTCAACATGTCATAAAGGAAGAAGACCAAATGTGCAAACTTGACCATCTGATAGACGAAACGATCGAGCCATTTATAATTTCAGTAGGACAAGATTCAGAATCAGATTCTGATTTTTAATAATTTATGTAAGTATATGTAATGTAATATGTATATTTAATAGAAATATGACAGGTACCAATATCTTAACAACACACATGAAATAAGTATAAATTTTAGTATGTAACAAATAAAAATGTAAATATTGCATGTATGTATGTAAATATTAAATGTATGCAATATAATAATAATGACTGAGAAAGTTATATTTAAATATTAAAAACTTTTATTTTTAGTAAATGTATAAACAGATCAATCTACAAATCCTATCTACGTCTATGACACAGTCCGACGGGATTATCGGACGGCATTTCTATTGTTTGACAAGTTTCGTTCCAGGTACAAAGCGTGCGGCTTATTTTGACCATCCTAGTGTAGTTACAACTGATTTTTCTGGTAGTTTTATTTGCCGCATTGCTGGCAAAAATCCAATACTACTCTTGCAAATAATGATTTATTACTGCCAGTCATTCTCAAATAGACTATATATGAAATTATGTGTGAAACAAAAATTCCGCTACAGAAATGTACGAATTGTTGAAGAATGTTTATGGTGATGAGGGTCTATCTAGTACTCAAGTTTTCGAGCAGTTTAGAAGATTTAAAGACGGAAGAAAAGAGATCGGAGACGATTAGCGCCTCGGCTGTGCAACCGCATTGTTTTTTTTTTTTTCGAAATGCGAGTGATTGTTCACATGGATTGGTTGCCTGAGGGGCATTTCGTTAACCAAGCATATTACAAGAAGGTTTTGATAACCTTTCATGTACGGGAGCACGGGTGAGAAGAAAAAGGGCTGAAATGTGATGGATTCTCCATGAAGACAACGCGCCGGAACAAAACGCCCTGTCTGGCAAGACATTTTTGACGAAATACAAAATCACCGTGTTGGTATATCAACCGTACTCACTTGACCTAGTGCCATGTGACTTGCTTTTATTCCCAAATTGTAATTCAGCGTTAAAAGGCACCAAATTCGGGGCCGAGATGTAGTTATATAAAAACGGCAGAGCATATGAATAACAAAAAAGGCCTGCAGGCATTGCTTCCAACAATGGAATATTCGCATCGGGCGGTGTAGGGTTCGGGGAGGAGAGTACATTGAAGGTAGCAATATTTGTTTTGTGTAATTTTATACAATGTCAATGTTCTAAGATCAATCTTGTTATTTTGTAGCCCATCTCGTATATGACAAGACTTTATTACAAATTTAATCAAATCAATTCTTTGACGGTGTGCTGCAGTGATTTCTTCAAGAGAAATGTCGACTAAGTATTAAATATAGGATACAAAAACGCAAGCCCAAAAAGATTGTCCCATTTTTTTACCTTCCGTCAAAAGGAAGGTATTGTCTTTGGCCAAAAAATTCGGTGGTGAGTTTTAATGAATAAGCACGTTTTAAGATCCTTAGAATACGATTTTACTAATTTTACATTGATGTGTGTATGTGTGTGTGTGTGTGTGTGTGTGTGTGTGTGTGTGTGTGTGTGTGTGTGTGTGTGTGTCCGTTTGTGTGTGTGTGACAAATTTTTCTCCGACGATAACTCCAGAACTACAATTCTAAAAATTATGATTCTTTCGTATTCCTCTTCTTTACAACCATATGAAGAGTTGATTAGATTTTGGTTATAATTGGTGACCCAGAAGTACCCTTATTTGAAGTTTTTAACAGTTTTTTAGAAAAAACACAGTTAAATATCATTTTTTGACATTTTATGATCATTAATATGAAAGAAAATCTTATTCTCTATACGATTTGATTATACATTTTCCTTCATATTCAATAGATATAGAGTTATAGAGAGATTAAGAGAGGTTTACTTTCAAAAATCAGTCTGCTTTGCAAAAATTATGGAAACAGTAGATATATTCAAAAAATTCTAATTGACAGATGTCAGTGTCAAGTGCAAAACCAAAGTGGAAAGTATAGGATCAGAAAGTAACATAAGTGACAGAGTGTCCTTCGCAAGTGACTTGCAGTTTCAATGCCGGGAGTACGAGGAAGGCCAAAGAGAAGATGGAAGGACTGTGCAGCAGAATATTTGAGAGAGGAAGAACTGTGTGAAGAAGATGCGTTGGATAGGAATGTGGAAGTGTGAAGTGCAATTTACAGAATGTACATTCGTGTTATAATTATAATGGATTTATAGAATCTTTTCAAAGGAACTTGCAATATGGAATTTGTAAAAAATAGTGTGTTCGTGTTACATTTTTACAGGATATGTAGAATCTTTTCCAAGGAACTTTTGGTATTGGATTTGTACAAATACATTGAATTGACGGAAGGTTTTGTGCTGGCCACAACAGATTTTTTTACTACTTTTAAAGTTTGCATATTTCGGGCGCAATACTTTTGAGAAACATCATAAATTATTTTTTTATCGCATAAGTTTATTTATGTAGTTTTTGGTTCGTAATTTGAAAATATTTTATCCACAAATACATATGTTTATAAAAAAACTTTAATTTCTTTATAACTTTTATAATGATATGGTGTAAAAATGTGTGTGGCTCAAAATTTTTGCACGCAACTTCAGATTGTTTTTACCTGTTTGACGCTGAAGATATAACCCTCAAGCTGATTTCTCGCCGTGACTTTCTCCCTCTGTTTATCATCTTCTGCTTTGTACTTTTCAGCCTCTGCTAACATCTTCTCGATATCAGCTTTCGACAATCTCCCTTTATCATTCGTAATTGTAATACTTTCAGATTTTCCTGTACTATTATCCTTCGCTGCCACATTCAGAATTCCATTAGCATCTAGATTGAAAGTAACCTCAATTTTGGGAACACCTCTAGGCGCTGGGGGAATTCCAGTCAGATTGAAAGTCCCCAGAAGGTTGTTGTCTTTCGTCATGGCTCTTTCTCCCTCAAAGACTTGGATGGTGACAGCGTGTTGGTTGTCGGAATAAGTGGTGAATGTTTGTTGTTGTCTGCAAGGAATACGAGAGTTGCGTTCGACTAGTTTTGTCATTACACCTCCTGCGGTTTCAATTCCAAGAGAAAGAGGAGCAACATCGACTAATAAAACGTCTTGAATGGCAGAACTTGTGTCGCCGGTCAAAATGGCGGCTTGGACAGCTGCGCCGTAGGCTACAGCTTCGTCCGGGTTGATGGATAAGTTTAAAGCTTTTCCACAAAAGAAGTCTTGCAACATTTTTTGTATTTTTGGAATGCGAATAGATCCGCCGACCAAAACTACGTCATGAATAGCTCCTTTATCCATTTTTGCATCAGTTAATGCTTTTTCAACTGGAACTAGCGTAGATCTGAACAAATCCATGCATAATTCTTCGAATCTTGCTCGCGTAATTTTTGAATAAAAGTCAACACCGTCGTGCAATGCATCGATTTCAATACTAGCTTCTGTACTGGATGACAAGGTTCTTTTTGCGCGTTCACAAGCCGTTCGCAATCTCCTCAAAGCTCTGCTATTTCCTTTCAAATCTTTGTGATACTTCCGTTTGAATTCTTCCACAAAATGATTGACCAATCTGTTGTCGAAATCTTCTCCGCCTAAATGTGTGTCACCAGCTGTTGATTTAACCTCAAAAAGAGAACCTTCGTTGATGTTTAAAATGGAAACATCGAAAGTTCCGCCTCCCAAATCGAAAATAAGAACGTTTTTCTCGCCCGTTAAGTTTTTGTCCAAGCCGTATGCCAAAGCAGCGGCGGTAGGTTCGTTGATGATCCTCAAAACGTTCAATCCAGCGATAACTCCCGCGTCTTTTGTCGCCTGGCGTTGTGAGTCGTTGAAATAGGCGGGAACTGTGACAACAGCGTCACTTACTTTCCCGCCTAAGTAAGTTTCTGCGATTTCGCGCATTTTTGTGAGAACCATTGAGCTGACTTCTTCAGGGGCAAATTTTTTGAGCTCGCCTTTGTATTCGACTTGGATTTTGGGCTTTCCGCCGTCGCTGACTACAGTGAAGGGCCAATGTTTCATGTCATCTTGGATTTTTGGGTCGTCGAATTTACGGCCGATGAGACGCTTGGCGTCGAAGACTGTGTTTTTAGGGTTCATCGCCACCTAGAAAGAAAAAGAAATATTTTAAATATGTATTTTTCGTGCCTTCGTCCGGCATAGCTGTTTTCCATATCTCGAAATCGTCCAGAAACACTTATTTTCTGGCCTAGGCCAGCAAACAAATAGCGAATTTTATGTCTATAAGTTGGTATTATTCTGGTGAAATATCGACTTATAAATATTTTCAAAATGTGACACATGATTTAGAAACACAATTTTTAATTTATTATTCATCTTATACTCGTATTATACGATTACTATTACATTAATTGTTGTAAAATATCATCACATTCGTTTTATTTTTGAGGTTCTGTTAACGAATACAAAAGCAGAAAATGTATCTTCAAATTTTAACCTATAATGCGGATTATTGGACTAAAATGTTATGACGATATATTTATTTATTATTAGTCGTGTTATTCTTAGAAAAATAAATGATTAATATGTATAGTGGAATTTCCTATTTATGTTATATATAAAAAATAAAAATAGACAGTTTATTTATCTTTACAATGTAATAAAGTAAGTAAAGAATGTAAATATAATACATTTATAAAAATACCAAGAAAGTTACAGAACTTCCACAAATATATCTGTGAACTGTCAGGTTAATTTTAACTTTTCGTATTCAACATAAAAATAAAGAACATACACAAACTAGAGCAATTGAAGTCAGTTCAAAATATTAATTTTAACTACAGAATTTTTTTGAATTATATTCACCGGTTACACAGCAATACAAAATGCAGATGTATGTTCCAATTTATTACTTCAATAAATTAATTTGATGGCGAATGTGTTAATTTATAGTAATTATAAATTCAATAAAATAAAATGTATAATTTATAGATTAATGTAAAAGCAATTTACCGAATACGATAAATTAGAGTTATTGCAATGAATAATGTATCTCAATTATAAATAAATATCTAGTATACAGTGCTTTAATATAAACACAACAGAAGATCTCAAAACTGACGCCCGTGCTTTTAGGAATTTAGAGAACTAAAACAAATCGAAAATTAAGAGTGGAAAATTTCCTGATTGTCCTTAATTATCCAATTATTGATAAAAAATAAATATATACATTTAAACTTTATTAAAAAACTAATATCATTAGAAAATAAGATATTTTTCACATTTTTTGTTGTCATAAAATGTGTTGTACCTATTACTGTCGAGTGCATTTATCTGACGTCACTTCATGGGCTGTTAAAGGTCACGGAAAGAACACCACAGAGGTCACCTTTATCTTATTTGAAAATAGCGTACAATAAAAATTGTCAAACAATATGCCTGTAGTGTGTTTCAAGATATAGAAGACTGACTTTAATATTTCTCTAAATAATGGACAAAACTCGGGCCGGGTTTTCCAAGCGTGTTTTTTGTGCATTAGATTGTGTTATTGTTTTTAAATAAACAATAGAATATCACAGCCGACTGTTATTATTTTGCTATTTAATTTGTTATACATCATCATAAAAAGATTGATTTAAAACCTTACTCCGCAAAAATATACAGCGTGTTACATTTAAAAAATCAAAGTAAAATATTTTTCCTTTTTCCAGAAAATTAGGCCATCGGAAAAATTGTTAGAGGGATCCCAAGACTACGGTTATGATAGCGTAGCAACAAATAACACTTCGTTTTTCGAACAACCATGGATATTAATAGGGAAAGGAAGGTGAAACGTAAGGGGTACGCTATCATAGCGTAGTCTACTTGGGATCCCACTCCTTGGTTGGGATTCTGTAACTCGTCCGATATCCGATATCAAAGGTACCGTTATGAGTATAACAATAATATATAAGATCATATTTCATATGACAAGTATAACGTAAATAAATATACCATTCATCTTATAAAAAATACGTTTCTATAGCAGTGGCGGCTATTCGGGTGAAGAAGGTGAAGAGCAACTTCACCTGTTATTTCAAATGACAAAATATTTTTTAAAAAATTAATTTCACATTATTTTTGTTCATTATGTACTATAAAGCCTGAAATAAACATTAATATAATTTAAAAATCAAATTATCTACTAAAAATTATATATACTGATCGTCCGCAACCCGCATGCATTTGAAGAGTAATTCAAATTTTGAATAAACTCTTCACAGTTGCGCGCGCAGCTCGCGTTTATTGGCTAGATAGAATGGTTGCCATAGCAACGATGCTTCCCCCTCCGCTTACAGAAGTGAATGGTGAATACCAGAATTCGAACTCTGCACCTCTTCTCCACATTGAAATTGATGCATTGAAATTTGCTTGTTAAAACAATTTGAATAGTTATTATTTTATTTATTATAATATTAACTTATTTGGAAGGTAATACTAATATATTTTAAGTGAAAATAAATTCACATTAATATTTTATTATTAATATTAATACTTTAACTCTTTAACAGATTGCACATTGTATATTTAAATCATCAGAATGAATCTGCATAATGATATTATATGAAATTTATAAAGTATGACTTAAATATAATTTTGTTTAGTTTATAAATATTTTTTTGATTTAAAATATACAACCCCCCCAACCCCCCCCCCCCCCCCCCCCCCCAAGACCCCTCTCCCACCGACATTCATTCATAAATATCTCTTCACCTACTTTTCACCTCACGAGCCGCCATTGTTCTATAGTGATAACGGTACCGTCTAATGACGGCCGAGTTACAGAATCCCACCTCAGATGCCATTTTTCCGCATTTTAGGTTATTATGAAAATTAAAGATTATTGAATTGCATACATTAATACTTTTTTTTATATATTTTACAGATAAATTAAAAAAAAAATTATAAATCCCGAAGCCTAAGATAAACACAATTCCTTTATTACACAGTACATATTTCAAATGAATGGAACTGACAGGTAAACGTCATTGTCAAAAACTAATCACTTCAAACTTCAAATTGATAATAGTAACATTTTAAAAAGAAAATAGTAAATAAAGCAATAGTTATATGCAATGGAACATAATATAGTTTGCAGCATTATACTTGCCGTCAAATGATTATGGTCTATTTCTACACTGGTGCCAAATTTTTTAAGTGTCTACCTGTACAAATATCTGTAATCTGTCAATGTCATTTTATATTCTGACATTTTCGTTAGTACTTGCGTGCGCTTTTTATTCCCAATCCTATAAATTGCATTATATTTAGACTTTAAAGAAAATAAGTGAAACTCATGAATTAAATAGTCCTGCTTTTTGTAAAAAAACGTTTAGGAAAACAAGATTTAAATGGGCAGGCAAAAACAATTATTGTCAATGTAGTCCAGTCATTTGGTAGAAAAATAAGGGTTTATTCCACAAAAGGTCGGGTATTTTTGATTTTTGGATATATTGTATATTTAGAGGTCTCAACAAAAAATGCAAGTTTTCCCCCTCGGGGGCCTTCGGGAAGCACCGCCAACTTGAGAAAAAAGGCGCAAAAAAGCGTTTTTTTCTAAATATCTCTTCACTTATTTACATTAGGCAAAAATAGTTTTTATCTAATTTGTTGACTATAAAATTCTCTACAACTTTTATCTAAAACATTTTTTTCTGTAATTAATAGATAGCGAGCTACAATGCTTCAAACAGAGCAAATTTTTTGAAAATTATATGAATGCTTCATTTAAATCATATTTTATTATATTTTTTTTACGTTTTTTTACAAATTACTTTTTGACAATCATTAATTATTATTATTTAACTAATATATATAAATATTAACTATTGTTTATAGTTTTTTTTTTCATTCTAAAGATTTTTTATAGTCCAGCAAATTTATGATTTTACCTTAAAGTAATTACAACAAAAGCTTTTTAACGGAATCCAGTCATAGAAAAGTGCGCTGAATAACATATCAATATTTTCCCGAAATCGGAGATTGGGAACCTCCCGCCAATTTGGACAAATGGCGGCATATTCAGGTTTATGGTCATGTGCTTAAAACAATTATGAAAATATTTAAATTATTCAAAAAAACAAACAATATTACGTACTTGATACTTAGTCTAATAAGTTTCACTATTTACAACAGTTTACATTGGACGTGGCATCGAAAGAAGTAAGTTATCGATAACTGTTTTATAAAAATTGTTAAAGTTTTCCTGCAATTTTTTAGTTTTTCATCCACCACTCTGATCTTGTTAAAGATACGATGATGCGGTTTTAAAATTTGAATTCAGCATAAAATTCTCTTTCGTATCGTGTATTACACTATTTTTGCCGATGAACGATTGGCGAGTTACTGCCAACTAAAACTCATATGAAATCCCTCTAAAATTTTAAACATCTGAAAATCGGCTCTTTTTTCATTTTCTCATTCAAAATTTCAACAGGCTTACAGATAACCAATATTAAGTATTTAATAGTTGTCAAAGTGGTTGATGAAAAATTGAGAAAAGAGCCGATTTTCAGATGTTTAAAATTTTAGAGGAATTTCATGTGAGTTTTAGCTGTTAGTAACTCGCCAATTGTTCATCGGCAATAATCGTGTAATACATGATATTAAAGAGAATTTCATGCTGAATTCAAATTATAAAACCGCATCATCGTATCTTTAACAAGATCAGAGTGGTGGATGAAAAACTAAAAAATTGCAGGAAAACTTTAACAATTTTTATAAAACAGTTATCGATAACTTACTTTTTTCGATGCCACGTCGAATGTAAACTGTTGTAAATAGTGAAACTTATTAGACTAAGTATCAAGTACGTAATATTGTTTGTTTTTTTGAATAATTTAAATATTTTCATAATTGTTTTAAGCACATGACCATAAACCTGAATATGCCGCCATTTGTCCAAATTGGCGGGAGGTTCCCAATCTCCGATTTCGGGAAAATATTGATATGTTATTCAGCGCACTTTTCTATGACTGGATTCCGTTAAAAAGCTTTTGTTGTAATTACTTTAAGGTAAAATCATAAATTTGCTGGACTATAAAAAATCTTTAGAATGAAAAAAAAACTATAAACAATAATTAATATTTATATATATTAGTTAAATAATAATAATTAATGATTGTCAAAAAGTAATTTGTAAAAAAACGTAAAAAAAAATATAATAAAATATGATTTAAATGAAACATTCATATAATTTTCAAAAAATTTGCTCTGTTTGAAGCATTGTAGCTCGCTATCTATTAATTATAGAAAAAAATGTTTTAGATAAAAGTTGTAGAGAATTTTATAGTCAACAAATTAGATAAAAACTATTTTTGCCTAATGTAAATAAGTGAAGAGATATTTAGAAAAAACCGCTTTTTTGCGCCTTTTTTCTCAAGTTGGCGGTGCTTCCCGAAGGCCCCCGAGGGGGAAAACTTGCATTTTTTGTTGAGACCTCTAAATATATAACATATCCAAAAATCAAAAATACCCGACCTTTTGCAGGGTAAATCTACCTAATGACTGGACTAATGTACAAAATTTAAAAAAAAATTTATAATGTATTAAATAACAAGAAAACTTTGGATTTGATTGCAGGAGCATGTTGTGTTCACCTAATAATCAATTATTCTTACCTTTTATTTAGATTTCACCGGTTATCGTATTTTAACGCAAACGCGACCTTAGCTTGATGTGTGGAAACTTTGGTGAAAATAGAAATATAAATTTTCCACAGATACAATTTTTATGTTTTATATTACGTTTTATTGTTTTACCTGACTTATTTGTTATAATATTTTCTTCGTTTACGATGTATTAAGTTTTAATTAGTTTTAAATGTATTATATGACAATTGCGTTCATTTCTGGTCATGTCAAGTTACAAGCGACAACACCGATTGGCAAGGGACAGGGTGCGGAAAGGGGTAAAAGTCCATAATCATTTGACGGCGAGTATAGTAAATACAGAGGTATGTATTTAAATTAATAAAAAATAAATAGCGGGAGGTTTTGTGTTGGCCACATCAGATATTTTAATACATAAAACGGACAATTAAAAGAACTATCAGTGATCGAAAAATACTTATAATTAGAGCTTCCACACCAAACATATGCATACAGATCGACAGGATACATTTATTTACAATTAAATCTACTTAAGAAAAACTTGTTTACGTAACTGATTGCCTCTTAAAATACGTACTTATTCTAATTACCTCAATTTAGAAAAACTACGAATTACTGTTCGAGAAATAGTAATTTCTAGATACATACGTGCATCATACAAGGTCACATGTGTGTAATTTTCAACATAACATATGTTTATATGTGATTCTAGTTTGATTCCATATGTGGAATCAAGAAAGTTGTATCTGTTACTGGCCTAATACAGACACACTGACACAGACCAAAAATAAAAAATTACTCGGCGTATAAAAGCGAAAATAAGTAGGAGGACATTGTCATGATGAAGAAATAAGGTTAAAAATAAAGTTATCTATATTTTAAATGTTAAAAATACACATAAATTTGCTATCACATATTTTATCTCCAAATTTGGATATGGAAAAAAATTCGTGAATTTATATTTTATAAATAGAAACTCTTATCAACGACCGCTAGCTATAATAGAGGACAATGGCGTGACCTCACTAATGGTGAGGTAGGTCATGTGTATGAATTTCTGTGGGAGATTCCAGGACAGGATTAACGGATGGGTAAGAATTTTAAATTTTAATTTTATGCAATATTTTTCAAAATAATAAAAATATAATAGTACATTAAAAAAACAAGCATTACAAGGCAATCTGTTAAGAAGCTTTGTGAAATATGATATACTATTTTTTTCTATCTAGCGCTTCCCTATAACAATGGGGTCCTCCACCATAATAAAAAATAATAAAGTGAATACTTGTACTTAAAGTATTACTCAATAAATAACGATTAAATTTAAAAAAAAAAACATTTTTTACCTCTCGCTAAGAGAGGTATTGAATTCATGCTAAAATTCACATATCCAGATTTTATTGAATAAGCACGATTTAAGGTCCCTAGAATCCGATTATAACATTTTAAAATGTCTGCGTGTGTGTGTGTGTGTGTGTGTGTGTGTGTGTGTGTGTGTGTGTGTGTGTGTGTGTGTGTGTGGATGTGTGTGTGTGTGGATGTGTGTGTGTGGATGTGTGTATGTGTGTGTGTGATTCCTCAAAAACTATAAGACTTATAAAATATTTAACTGCACTTTCCTCAATATGATATTCCTGGGAAGAGCTGAAAAGGTTTTGGTAACAATTGAACACCCGGAAGTAGTAGTTTCTTAGAAAAAATCTTCTAAATATAATTTGGAAGGTTTTTTTTTATTAAATATTGAAGAACATAAAATTCTCCATCTAATACACTTGAAAATTTTATTATATCTTGTATAGATTTAGAGATAAAGACACTATAATTTATAGAGTGAACTAATCGCAGAGGCTACGGCACTAAGGAAACCAGTTGACAAATTCCAATGTTTATAACATAATTCGTAAATGACACATGTCAGTGTCAAAAATCAACAGTTTTAGTGACATTCTGATAGCTTTTACTGGGAAGTATATTTAATTTTTCTTATTGTTTTATTAATTAAATATTTGTAATTATAGGTAAAATTGTGGTAAAATGCATATTTCCATCAGAAATACCGCCAATCTGGTTAATGAATTGGAACAATCTCTGACATATAGAAACTTCCTCATACAATGAAAAATAGATATAATTAGAATTATATGTGTGCAGAAGACATGTTAAATATAATAAAAAACAATATTTGGGTAATGTTCTATAATATTTTGTTATAAAACGACGGTTCGAAAGCGAAGTGCAATACAATACTTATATAGCCTAATATGAAAATGGCGAGAGGTCTTGTGCTGGCCACAACAAATTTTTTTAATAATTGCTTATTGCTTTACGAGATATTTGAAATTTGTTGTCATTGTCGCAGTGACGTCATACTATTGCTATGTTTCTATCGCAACCTACTAAAGACATTTAAGACTTTTTATTACTACGAACTGCTTCAAAATTAAATTAACTTTTATTTAAAATAAAAAAATATAGTGGAGGACCCAATTGAAATTTCACATTTTGAGAGTTTGTTTATTGTATGTTGTAAATTTTGTCAGATTCTATAAGTTAAAACATTGTATCAAACAGTGCGCTTATAGATCTTCTTAACGACGTGTTATCAGTGCTTTTATAGGCTTATAAGAACACCGAAATAGAAAATACTACTTTGTTGTTATTTTCGTAAATAATTAAATAAAAAGTTTGGCGCCAGAAAACAGTTGAATTTAACACTTTTTAAAACATGAAATGAATGAAAGTTCATTAAAAAGTCATAATTGTTGTAAATTTAACTGCATTTCATTTTTAGCGAAACCATTGCTATCTTTCTCGCACCAGTTTCCATAAAAGGATGCGCGAGAAAGATAGCAATACTGTGACCTCACTGTGACATTGAAAGCAAATTCAATTACCCCCCAAAAAATTTATTAAATTCTGTGCGCGAAAGATAGCAATACTGCGACCTCACTGTAACATTGAAAACAAATTCAATTATCTCCCAAAATATTTATTAATTTTTTTATCCTAATCGTTATTTATTGTGCTGTTACTGACTGCGACATCAGTCAAATAAAGTCAATTCACTTTAAGTTGAGGCAGGTCATAAGTTTGTAATGTTATAAGAACCAAATTAATCAGGTCTGTATTTGAAAATATTTTGGTAGGAATAAAAAGTTGAAAAATATACATTTTAAACATCCTTTCCTTTTTTATTTTCATCAGATTAAAAATTCCTAAAAAAAAACAGGTTCAGACTTTATTCATTTTTTTAATAAATGATGGATCAATAATAATATATTCTTATGCAACGATTTTATATTGACCTATTAATTTATGCGAGTGTGTTGTCATTATACATGAGTTGTATATAATATTTTTTCTACAATTATTAATATTAAAAAATCTGTTGTGGCCAGCACAATATCTCTCGCCATTTCCATATTAGGCTATATAATTAATTATTGTATTTAACATTTCTGGTACACACAAAAAATTCTAAATACATCTATTCTTCATTTTTCAATTCATACTATGAACAAGTTGATAATTTTATATTCTTTAATATATGTAATAACAAATTTCCAAAAAATAATATTTAGAAGCTCTTTTTAAAGAAACTACTACTTCCGGTTCTCCAATTGTTACCAAAACCTTTTCAGCCCTTCCCAGAAATGTCAGATTGAGGTAACTGCAGTTAAATATTTTTTAAGTCTTATAGAATTTGAGAAATCGTCCCTCCAACATCCAGACACACACACACACACACACACACATATACATACACACATCCCCCCTCCCCCCACACAGACATCATTGTAAAAATATTAAAATCGGATTCTAGAGACCTTGAAACGTGCTTATTTATTAAAATCTGGATATGGGGTTTTTAGCATGAATCCAATACCTCTCTTAGCGAGAAACTAAAAACCAATAAATTGAATACAAAATTATCTATATCATAATGATAATCTAAATCGAAGTGAAAATAAAATCTGTATCATAATGAGTGTCATTCCAGTACAGATGACGTATATTTAGAAAGTATATTAAAGCACAAGAGTAAAGAGAAAAAATAAAATTTCAAACTGATCATCTTATTTTTAATGCTTGAAGAAAAATTAATGAGCGCGTTCAGCACTGTGTGCCGATGATCGCCGAATGCAATTGCTGGACCAATTACATTCGTCCATTGTGTTCGTCAAACTTCGGAGGTCAGCGATGTCAGCGATGAGAGGTGCTGAACGCGACCAATGCAATCATATAGAGAACGGTTTTAGTTTCATAAAAATTTGAGTTTTTGGACATGTTTGATTTTTGTAATAAAATACCTTTCAATTAAGTTATAAAATCTATTTCAAATTATGAACTACATTTAAAAGAAGTTTTAAATGTACTAATTTTTCTGGTTAGTATTAACACACTACTATAATAGCTCTGTTCGATGAGAAGTGCTTGAAGTGCAGAGCAGAATAGTGCAGTGCAGTGTAGTGTACACTAGTTCAGTCTAATTCTTGTGGTTTCATAAAACACACTAGTGTATATTTGGGCAAGTTTGCTCAGTTGTGAGTAATTGAGCCAAGCGTAGCCAAAGGTGTAAAAGGTTAGGTTGTTTATAAACACAGTTATATCATAAAGCTGCAAAGAAGTGACTGCAGAAATGTCTTTTTAAAGAGCATAATGTTTGAACTAATAAACGATTCTGACGAAGATCAATCATCACTTGATTCTTCATCAGATTCAGAGACAGATATATTAATTAATTCTTTATATAACAAAACAAAGAGAATATACTATATCTGAATCCATTATTTTATTTTCTCAATGAGTAAAATTTTAGGTTAATAAACAGATGTGTAGATAGGATAGAATTAAAATGTCTACCGAACAACATTTAGTTATCCCCACTCCTACTCTGCACTTTCTACACCACCTCGCGAGTCAGGTCAGAAACGTGAGCACTAGTTCTTAAAATTTTTGTCATCGAACAGCCTGCCAGAAGCTGCCCGTTTCTCATAAAACATGTTAGTGTAAGAAAGTTAACACTAGGGCGGCCTAGTACATGTCATCGAACAAAGCTAATAATAGCACTATTAAGAAGCGCACTTTTCCATTAAATTATTTTGGGGTTAAACATCATTTTTAACAAACGCGCTCTTTAAAACTGGGTTTTTAATATGAATTGATGAGGAACCTACAATAATCTACAACTTCATAATCAAATTTATTTGTCAATATCCTCAAAAAATTCCCAAAAATCATTTTTCGTTACCTGACTTTTAGCCGCATCTCCAATTAATCTTTCAGTATCATTAAACGCCACATAGCTCGGCGTAGTCCTATTCCCCTGGTCGTTGGCGATGATCTCCACTTTTCCATGTTGCCACACGCCCACGCAGGAGTAGGTGGTGCCCAAATCGATGCCTACAGCTGGCACTTTCCCCATCTTGAATCGGAGAACGAGAACCACTCACACGAACAGCAGCGATAGAACTGTGGAGAAAACGCTTGTAGACGCAGTTTTATTTAGACGCAGTGCGTGCTGCGTGGAAGCTTCCAGATTTAAAATAGTTTAGATTGAATTTGTAAGTAGGTGGATGTAGGGTTATAACCTCAAATATAATAACAGAAACCAAATGAGAATTACTTAAGTATGAAACTATTGACAATTTGTTTACCTATATAAATACAAACACATATATCGTCATTTATTTTTTTAACCTTGGATGTTGTTAACTCTATTTTTGGATTAATATTTATAACTTTTTGTGTCTGCGAAAGTGAATTAGTTTATTTATTTTAGTTTTTTTGATTCGAAATCATGGAAATGATTGTTATTTAGTTTCAATCTGTTATGGCCAGCACTATACCACCCACCAGTTCTTCTAATAATGTCGCAACTCGCGAAATTGTACAATAAAGTAAAAAATATACTTTTTCTACAGTCACTATAGAAAGTAGCCATTTGCGCTCTCTTTTATCATGGAGGTAAGAATACATAAAGGAGGGAGCATGAGGTTATATTGCGGGCCAGGGGAATGAAGCCTAGTGGGGGCGGACGAACACAGCTGTTGGACCGTTCTAGAGAGGGGATAAGTGCAGCAATTTTTAAACAAAATTGTTTTATTCGTTCAATTAAAATTTTATAAAACTTTAAATACTGAAAGAAATGTGTTGTACATATATTATTTATTGAAAAATGATATTAATGTGTATTTATATACATTTTTCTTAATGAATATGGCTTTAAGGTCAAAGAAGGTTGACAGATAGGCTCGGCTTGGAGTGGGGGAATTGGCTTCACTTTTACAGCCACTTGCTCCCTCCTTATTTATTCTTACCTCCATGTCTTTTATCAACGCAAAATGTCACTTTGCCGCTCATGCGCGACGAAGTAGAAAAAAAGCTCGCTGTCCAAATTTCTAAGTACACAATGTTGAGAAATGTCACTTGTCTACATTCTTAATGAAAATGTTTAGTTAGGAACTAATGGCACTGTAATTACACATTTATCACGTTCACAAGTCAATTTGACATATGTTCTGTCAGTATTTAACATAACCTAACAAAATGCCACACTGCTGTAAAAATGAAATAGGGCATTCATTTACAAAAACGAAAGTATAAAATGCTTAGATTAGATTGAATAAAAACTCAAGAAGAATAGAAAATAACGATAAAATAAAATTAAATATAAAATATATTGTGTGAACAGTTATGTTTAGTAATAGGAATGATTGTACACAGATGGCGGTAGGATAGTTGCGAGTCGTACTGACATCTGATCTCTAGTTAACTATTTATTTTGATTACAATAAATTTATTAGTTATTTCGTTACTTAAATAATTGCGAGAAGTCAGCCAATGCACATACATGTCTATATAATCACAAATTCCTTGAAATATTTGTTAATTTTTTCAGTGTGACAGGTGTGACAACTAACCACACATTTTGCTACAAAAACTCATCAAATTATCACAAATCCTTGCTTCCAAGCTCTAATTTTGTTTTTTTTTTATGGAATAGATGGCTAATGTAATGTATAATCATTTAAAAGCCTTTTTAAGTTTAAACCGTATCTTTTGTATTAGCCAATCGTTATTGAGCAGTACTGTAAGTATAAAGCGTACATTTTATTATTTTTTATGGTGGAGGACCCCTTGTGGCGACTGTAGAAAAAATCTTGTGTGTGTTTCGAGCGCAAATGGACATTGTCGATTTCGAGAGACCTCTCAATCGACAATGTCGCATTTTGCGCTCTTAATACACAAATAGCTATTTCTTGTAAAACTGAACTAAATAAATTAATATATCACGGCGTATTACCCATTGTTGGGTGTGCCAATCTGCTCTGTACATAGATTTCGGTAATGAAGATGATATATTTGAACCGAATGTTATTAAAATATATTTTATATTAATTTAAATACATACCTACGTATTTTGAAAGTGCCATTTCCGGTTAACTGATTTAGACCAAAATCTAATGGCTCCTTTTCGTATTAGAATAGGGTAGAAATACAGAATTTTCTAAATGATAGAACATATTTGGGTTTTAGAGCGTTGACAAAATCCATACATACACAGATACACACAGAAAATGTTAAAATCGTATTCTAGGGCCCTTAAAACGTGGTCATTTACCAAAATCTCGACATTGGATTTTTAGCACGATCCCTTTACTTCTCTTACCAAGGGTAGGAGGCAAAAATATAAGAACTAAGAACAGTTAATGTCCATGAGACACTATTCGAAAAAACATCACGCTAGTGTCAGTTCGACTTTATTTTCCTAACATGCCATTGAACGATTTACAGGTATTTTAAAAAGGGAAAATCAGAATTATAATTTAACCCTGGAGCACTGGCGCTATGAGCATTTTGCTCACATTTGTAAATCAAAGTTTACCATTAGTGCGCAAATAATAGGGCGGAGCCAGTTCCCACTCTAGCTGACTTTATGACTTTGTTCTGTGGTTCGCTGAAATCATTTTACCATTTAGTGCGTTGTTGTTTTAGTTATTCATTATTTGCCGTTGCTACGCACGTACCGTGAGCAAACTTCTCATCGCGCCAGTGCTGCCGTTGTGATTATTTGTTCTTGTTTTTTATATGGTAAGTGTTACATTTTGACTTATTTATTTGATAGAATAATACATAGCCTATATTTTAGGTGTTTTGATATGCTTCGTGGGCAAAAAATTGCTGAGTTGGGGCGACAGCAGTATGAAATTATTCAACAACAGGAGCAAAGTATTCAAATTCCGTGGGCATCTGCACAATACGGCCAAGAAGTAATCGAGGAAATTGCGGAACAACTTGATATTGAGTCGGATGCCGAAAGTGAACACAGCGCCCACTATACCGAGTCTGAGCAATCCGAAGATGAACGTCCAGCTGAAGTTGCAAATGACGGAAGTATCACGGTATCTCCTGAATATGCTGGTGAGCCACAGTATATTGGAAAAGATGGAATTACTCGTTGGTTCGTTCACCCTTTTAGACCCAATGTTCGTACAGCCTCACGCAATATTGTAATTCGATTACCGGGTGTAAAAATGGTTGCCAAAAACGCTAAAACTCCCAGACAATGTTGGGAATTATATTTCCCTACAGATATGGTAGAACACATAGTGCATTGTACTAACATATATCTAGGCAAATTGCGACCGAATTATACTCGTGCTAGAAATTGCCAAGATACAGATGCTAACGAAATATTTGCTTTTCTTGGCTTATTGTATATGGCTGGAGTAAAAAAAGCACAATATCTAAACACAAAAGAACTTTGGGCAAACGATGGAACCGCTCCAGAATGTTTTAGACTGACAATGTCTAGAGAGAGATTTCACCTTTTAATGCGGGCAATAAGGTTCGACGACATCACCACTCGAAACGAGAGAAAAAAAATAGATAATTTAGCTCCGATTAGAGAAATATTCGAATGTTTTGTTTCCAAATGTAAAGACTGTTATCAGGTTGGAGAATTATGTACTATTGATGAAATGTTGGAAAATTTTAGAGGTCGCTGCAAATTTAGGCAGTATATTGCTAACAAGCCGGCGAAATATGGAATTAAAATTTATGCTCTTGTAGACAGCAGAATGTTTTATACTTCTAATTTAGAAATTTACGCGGGGAAGCAGCCTGAAGGTCCATTTCGGTTAGACAATAGTGCAAGAGCTGTGGTGAACAGAATTGCTGAACCAATTCTAAATACAGGTAGAAATATAACAATGGACAACTATTTTACATCTATCCCTTTGGTGCTAGAAATGGCAGAAAAAAGAACGACTATTGTGGGGACTCTAAGAAAAAATAAAAAAGAAATTCCTCCAATTTTTGTTGAGACCAAGATTAGACCAGAACGTAGCAGCATGTTTGGATACCAAAAAAATTGTGTCTTAGTTTCTTATAAGGCAAAAGCAAACAAAAATGTATTATTGCTGTCTTCTATGCACTCGGATGACAAAATAGACCCCGAGAGCGGAGATATGCATAAACCGGAGATCATCACATTTTACAACCTAACAAAAGGCGGGGTCGACGTAGTCGACGAACTAGTATCAAACTACTCTGTGTCTCGATTCTGCTGCAGGTGGCCACTAAGGATTTTTTTCACAATGCTAGATGTCGGAGGCATAAATTCTCAAATAATTTATAAAGACAATTCTCAAATTGTTGAAGATCGTCGAATATGTCTAAATATTTTAGCACAAGAATTGATAAAACCTCAATTGGTGTACCGTTCTTCAATTCGATCCTTATTTTTTAGTCTTCGAAGAAGAATTAAAGAAATATTGGGAATAAAAGATCCTCCAAACCTTCTAGAAGAACCTCGGCAGGAATTTTGTAAGTACTGCCCACGAAGGAAAAACAGAAAAACTAAGAAACACTGTGCACACTGTAACGCAGCAATTTGTACAGAGCATACAAAATTTATTTGTCCTGAATGTGCCAGTGATAGCACAGATGAAGAAAATAATATTAGTGAATAAAATATTAAAATATTATTTCATTTCAATTTTTGTTCTTTTTAATATTTTTAATTTAATAATATGTATTTAATTTTGTTTAATAATTTAAACAACGTTACAACTCTGTTTATTGAATATACGTGATTTGGATCCAAATAAAGAAAAAAATCTATTAATATACGATGCGTGAGAGAATTGCTCACGCGCCAGTTCTCGCGTCCCGCTCGGAGGCGCCAGTTCTGCAGGGTTAAAATAAATAAATAAATATATCATCACGGCATATTACCCATTTCTGAGTGTGCCAGTATCTACAACACATGTAGACATCGGTAATGATGACGATATATTTTACCGTGTGGGCGCTTACCAGGCGTCACCTCACGGGCACTCATAGCTGGTGTGGAGAGTGCACCACAGGGGTCACTTTTGTGCCAATTAAAATTGGAAATATTTAGCGTCTGTCGGGATCGAACCCGGTTCCCCCAGGTTATAAATGTATTTGCTGGTTCATAACGCATTTAGATTTGTAATTTAGATTTACAAATTTTTATCATAAAATATTATTTTAAAATTTTTAAATCTCACCAATCTGAATACAGTTTTCTATCAAATTTATAGCAACAAGTAACTAGTGACAAATCATTGCAGAAGATCATTTATTTGAATGAATATAAATCTAAATTCATCACAAACCAGTGCACTAAATGTAAATTATAAATCTAAATTCATAAATCTAAAATTATAAATTAAATCCATCATAAACAAGCCTTTAAAAGCTGAAACAAATTGAAAATTTAAAGAAAATTTTATTGTTGGCCTTAGTTATCAAGTTTACAGATATAAATGGAAGTTTTACGCATGATCGCTCCATTATGTTGTGTAACAAAAATCGATAACTAGATATCAGAAAAATTGTCCACTCTTAAATTTCGATGCTTCACCATGTGTTTGATTTGTAGCCGGTTGCACCAATAGTTAAATGAGTATTTTAAAAAAAGTAAATTAAAATGAACGTTTTATACGTATAAGAGCTAATTTTACTGAAATTTAAGCATTTATATTTGATTTTTATAGAAAAAATGATTACTGTTTTTGGTGACACACGACTTTATTCCAGGTCCATTCAGTTATCAAGTTAGTGCTTAGTAACATAAAACTTGTATTTCAGTTTAATTCTATTTATAAATTTACGGATTTATAATAATCATGCTTTTTACCTTTTTCTCAAAACTGTTTTTTGACTTACACGACCTTATTCTCCTAAGGTGACGATATACTTATTACGTATGTGTCATCTGTACTTTATTGATATTCATTATTTCGATTCGATACAGATTATTATGATTACGATACAGATTTTACATTATCGTAATTGACTAGCATACTAAGACCTTGGCACCACTTCCCGTGTCACAAAAAGAGCGCCACTTCTGGAGGTTTAACGTTTGATGTGCATTACATTTTAATTACTTGTAATCAGTTTCATTATCACATGTCTTTATTTTGTCATTCATAAAAGTAACTTATGAATCAGAGGTATGTATAATGTACACAAATGCAATCTTTGCCAATATGTGTGGATTCAAATAAGTGCTTCAAACAAATATCTATTTTTATCTGTCATTAACATTTTATGTTTGCAATAAAATATAGTAGGTATCCTATGCGAACAAATGTTATCAAATAAATGTAAAATGTGTTGCCAAAAATGCGTACAATTTCACAGTATATTTTACGTCAATTTTTTTATTTAAGAATACCATACCATGTGGAATTATTTTTGAGATATAGAAAAACCGTGGGATATAATTTGCAGGACAATAATACTTTTCATAACCGTGGTTTATACCAGGATTTGGTATAGTTACTTATCTATTAATTTTATAGGCAAAATTGGCAGTTTTCTCTCATTTTAAGAAAAAATGGGCGCTCACCAGGCGTCATCTCACGGGCACTCATAGCTGGTGTGGAGAGTGCACGACAGGGATCACTTTTGTGCTGTTAAAAGTCTGCACTGGTCGAGATCGAACCCGGGTCACCAGATTAACAACCACGCGAGAGGAAAGTTGTAAACATAAAAAAAGTAAAAATTACACAATGGGAATAAAATAATTGCAAGTTTTATTTATTTTACGAAAGCATATTAAATAAAGTTCGCAATTAACAGCATATTTCAGAGTGCCATGGAACAAGAAAACTTTAACTTTGCATCAATTGTTCCATGGCACCCTGAAATATGCTGTAAATTGCGAACTTTATTTAGCATGCTTTTCGTAAAATAAATAAAACTTGCAATTATTTTAATCCCATTGTGTAATTTTTACTTTTTTTTGTATTTACAACTTTCCTCTCGCATGGTTGCCAATCTGGTGACCCGGGTTCAATCTCGACCAGTGCAGACTTTTAATAGCACAAAAGTGATCCCTGTCGTGCACTCTCCACACCAACTATGAGTACCCGTGAGGTGACGCCTGGTAAGCGCCCATACGGTAAAAATATATCGTCATTATTACCGATGTCTACATGTAATGTAGATACTAGTAATGGGTAATATACCGTGATAATATATTTATTTATTCTTTAAAGTTAGTTAAGTACAGCAAAATAAAAAAATAACATTGTATTCCCTTAGGAGATATAATTTGAAAAATTTATGGCTGCACTTTTTCGTTCAAAGGTAAGTATGTTTGAGATTCATTATTTATAGAATATAAGTTTGCTTTGTTTAAAAACAATAACAAAAAAGAAAGAATTAAACAGTTGCCAAATCAGTGATTTTGTAAAAATACAGAAAAATAATTTCTCGGAACAATAATATTCAATAATGATATGTTTATAGACTAGTAGTAGTGAAAAAAATACAATATTTTATAACAATAAACATAATTATTTGACTTATAATGGTGTATTATTACCTTACAAAGTTTACGTAAGTTGCAAACAACAGCAACACATATGTTCTTATGTTGTGTAATAAGTAATGTGATATGTTTATACGTATTCACATCAAAACACACTTGTAAGAGTACTTTCGTATATCATATAATCACTCACAAATCTCAACTAAAGTATTAATTTAATTTATATACGTTTTTTTTTATTTCTCTTATTATACAATCATCAGATTAATTAATTTTTATATTGATTAAAGTCGCAGAATTAAATTTAAAAAAATAACAGTGTTTTGCATCATGAAGGGTTAAAAACTAGTGGTTGGTATATGACTTTTGGAAATACTGTAGCTTATTAGCTTTCTACCAGTGAAAGAATTTTCAGAATCGGAGCAGTAGTTCCAAAAATAATCTCCTACAAAAACTTACAAACAACTTTACCTCTTCATAATATCAGTATAGATTAGTATAGATATCATGAAACTAAGCAAAAAGAAACTTTTGTGTTAAAAAAACACAATAAACAGCTACAACCTTCATGATCTCTCTCTGGTTGAAAAATAAATAACATTCAGTGTTATCTTCAAGAAAATAATCCAAAAAAATTGATGTGGCCATTCCATAACCACGCAGTATAAATAAAACAATCATTGTTCAAATATTTTTACATTCACTCAAACAATTTTTATTTTACATTTAACAAATATGTCATACACAAAATAAATTTCACAAATATTGACAAAACTAATAGAAACATTTAACAAAAATCAAAATAGTACTCGCATCTTTACACAAAGTCTTTTTAGAACCGTTCCCTGGAAGACAATGAAGATCCCTATACCTCCCTTACCTAGGGTAGCGGGAGGTAAAAAGAAAAAATTAAAATATCAGTTTATGAGTAAATAAAATGGAAAGATATTTATTTTTTCAGGTCAACTACCAATCCTTAGTTTATTTTCGCATCTATAAATAATAGGTTTTTAAACACACGGATTTGTCAACATACATCGTCTAGATCTAGATTTTGGATCATGGATTGCATCCAATAAATAATACCCACATACATCATATAAATATATTCGTAAATTCGTTTTGTTATAGTCGGTGAACCGTAATTACACAAATGTGTCTCAATAAATGACGTCATAGTTTCAAATATAGGCGTACAAACATGAAATATTCGTGGATGTATTTTAACTGAAAAAGTAAATGGAATTTATTAGAAAACGTTGTTAGAAAGTAATGTCATCATTTACGTATACCTGTCATAAAGCGTTAATTAAACAGACATACGTCAAATATTGCTTCTCTTTTTAATATAATATGTTGCTAAGCTACTGCTATATGAAGTGCTGTGAATTCTTTACTCGAACAAGTGAACTTAAATGGGGTTCTCTACCATAACAAAAAATTATAAAATGTAAACTTTTTACTTAAAATACTACTCAATAAATAACGATTAAAATAAAAATAAAACATTTTTTAATAATTACTTTATGAGATATTTGAAATTTGTTGTCAGTGTCACTGTGACGTCACACTAATTCCACCTTTCTCTCGCAGCCTTTATTGACAAAGAAAATGAACTCGTAGCCACCTGGTGGCAAAATTATGAAGTTGTCTAGTGGGTAAAGTGACATGTGGCAAGTTATCGTTCGCAGCATATCAGTGTTGTCGTTCAGTTGATTTTGTGCTATATTCCTGCATCTTGTGGGTTATACTTTATCTTATTTTTAATATTCTTAATGTTTTTGACCTATTCTTAAATATTTTTCATTTGAAGAAGCTGAGTATGAGTTTTAAATCCAAACGAAAATGAACAATACAAACTGTTGTATGTCATTCCCGCGCGGGAGAGAAAGTGGGGATTAGTTTTCACTGTTTTCCCAAAAAAGGAGAGCAAACAACCCAACTAGCTTAGAGTTATTTAAATTTACTTCCACAACTCCATATAAAAATAGCAAGACACTATTAACTACTTCTTCCCCTTCGATAAAATTTCTTGAAGAATTCGATGCCTACAGATATGTAAATAATTCTTGAAAACCAACTTGCTTATGGACATCAAGAAAGTTATCCATGCCTAAAATATATGAAAAGGCCGGTATAACTGTATAAAGAACAAATACTTCCCTTTAAATAATTTAGCAATTCAAGGGGCCTATTCAGAACTCAATATTTGCATAGTCGTTATGGTTTTTATGGTTGTTATGTACTGTAAAGATTGTTAAAATCAAAATTGGTATTCTCAGTACTGAAGGTGGTTACCGTCAACAATTGTTACGTGTTTTGACAGTCTTTATCATAACGACTGCTAAAACTATGTATTTATGGTTGTTATCACGTTGCTATTTCTAATATTTGACATGTGACAGATTATTACATCAATCATATATTATTAATAATGCCCTTTCTGCTAAATATTAGCAGGATGCAGTTGATTATTCGCATGGAACCTGCTTTGACTTAAATAATGACAATACGAACGATAAAAACCGTCGTGGACGAAAGTTACTTTTGACGTAAATACATATTTCTTTGAAAATATTATATTCTGTGGTAGGTATTCGTGAAAACCTAGTTATTTATTCTGGTGCTAATGTGTGCTTTTTCTTCAATCAAAATTTAAAAAAAAATCTTTCCATAACTTTTCAGTCACGTTGAGATCAGTGGTAGGAATTAACATACCCGTTCTAAATAATTTAGAAGTTTTCGAATATGACAGAAATGTCATATTCTTCTTTAGTTGTTTTGCCAGAATGTTTGCATTTTAAATATAATTGGCAACACATTATTAAAAGAATAAAGCGTTGACATATAAGGTTATTAAGGTTAGGTTAAGTTCATATATGCATAATGAAATTAGCTAATGTCAAACAATATGGTTCATTCACAAGTATTATTTTGTAAAGATTGTCAATAATACCGACGTAGGTTCTGAATTGACAAATTCATAAAGATTGTTACAAATGTCTTCTGAATAGGCCACCAAATCAGTTTACATTTAAAAATTTATATACTTTAGTGATTTACTTCCCTTTACCTCACACTTATCGGTGTCTAGAAAACGAACTTTAATTTAAAATAATAAAAAATTAGAGTGGAGGACCCCATTGTCATCTTTCGTGAATCAGACTTTAGTAAGAAAGCACTTTCATATATCGAATCAACAAGTAACTATAACAACATTTTTTTGTTTGATCAATACCTTTTCCATACCTACCCGATTTCACATTAGTTCATTTACATTTGTATTACCAACATATCTCCTCATACAATCTTCATATATTAACCATTTTACCACCCTACCATGGGTGGTAAAGGCAAGAGTAAAAAGAAAGGTGGTAAAAACGGTGGTGGTGACAATAAGAAGAAAGCAGCCAAACCTACCAAGCGAGCTGGAGGAAAACGCGAAGGTCGCAGGGCAAAATCCACGAGATGCAATGTGGACATCTTCACGGAGGTGGCTATGGAAAATGCCTACACTACGTGTCACAACGTGCAGGACTTGCTGAGGTATAGGGGGTTCCCCTGGCCTGATGCTCAGAAGAAAAAGAAGAAGGGGAAGAAGTAAGAAAATGATGAAAATACGAATTATATGTAGTAGATTTTGCAGTAGAATGTTGTGATGTGAAATAAAAAATAATTGCAATGTTAGTCGAAAAGTAGTTATACCTGTAATGTAATAACTAATGTTTGTATTGTAAAATAAATATATGTAATTTAAACATACATGTGAATTATGTATTACTCATATACTCTTATACAAGAGTGTTACGCTAGAATGATTGAAAATTAGAAAATTAGATATGCCGTGAAAAACAATATAGGCACCATCAATAATTTAAACAGTTAAAAGTTAAGTAAGTTAATTAACACTTAGTTATTTTTAAAGTATCGTTATGAGTGAAAATATTACAATAAAATTTTATTTGACTCAATAATAAATATATTAATATTCTATTTTTCTATTTCGGTGTTCTTATAAGCCTATATAAGCACTATTAACACGTCGTTAAGAAGATTCATAACCGCACTGTTTCATACGATTTATTAACATTTACAATCAGACAAACTTCACCCCGCACAATATACAAACTGTCAAAATATGAAATTTCAATTGTTTGCGAGAAGTGCTATCAACATAAATGACAATAAAAAACACCAAGTAATATTCTTGTCAGGTTGCATTTTTACCTCCCGCTACCCTTGGTAAGGGAACCCCCAGGATCGCGCTAAAAATCACATATCGAAATTTTAGTAAATGACCACGTTTAAGGACCTGAGAATCAAACATCCAAATCCAACATTTTCACGATGATGTCTGTTTGTGTGTATGTGTAGGGTCGCTCTAACTCAAATACTATCATTCAGTAAATTCTGAAACCTTGTATTTCTATCCTATTCTAATATCAAAAGAAGCCATTAGATTTTGGTGTAAATCGGATAACCGGAAATGGCACTTTACCTGAAGCTCATAATGGTTTTTCTTCAAAAAATACCATTAAATGCTATGTTTTCGCATTTTATGTCTCATGAAAATTAAAGATTATTGAATTTTCTACAGGAATACATTAATACTTTTTCTATATATTTTGCAGATAAATTTAAAAATATTTTTTTTTATTAGTCCCGAAGCCTAAGATAAATACAATTCCTTTGTTACACAGTTCATATTTCAAATGAAGGTAACTGACAGTAAATGGCACTGTCAAAAAACTAATCACTTCAAATTAATAATAGTGACATTTTAAAAAGAAAATAGTAAAAAAAAAAAATATATCATCACGGCATATTACCCATTTCTGGGTGTGCCAATCTGCTTTATCACAGATATCGGTAATGATGATGACATATTTGTACCGTGCGGGCGCTTACCAGGCGTCACCTCACGGGCACTCATTGCTGGCGTGGAGAGTGCACCACAGGGGTCACTTTTGTGCCATTTAAAATTCGAAATATTTGGCGTCGGTCGGGATCGAACCCGGAACCCCCAGGTTCGCGACTAGACACTCAGGCAGTAAATAAATCAATAGGTTTATGCAATGGAACAGTTTGCAGTGTTACTAAATACGTAAGTATGTATTTAAATTAATAAAAATGGATAGGAATGTGTGGCGAAGGATGATTATTGCGTAACTATTATTGTGGTCCGGATGCGGTTATTCGCTACCGAAAATCGGTCACTTTAATATGTTCTTATGTATGAATGCTATGATTATTGTGGACAAGGCGAAAGAAGAATGTTGTTAAAGAGTGAAGTAAGTCAGCTGAGCTCTTACTCTTATCTCTTTTCTTATTGTTACTATTGTTTCCGGGTTTTTGCTAACCCACTAAGTGAGAAACGCGTGATTTTATGTATGTATGTGTGTAAAAATTAAATAGCGGGAGGTTTTGTGTTGGCCACATCAGATTTTTCTATACATATTTTACAAATAAATTTAAAAATCATTTTCTTTTTAAATCCCGAAGCTTGATAAACACAATTCCTTTGTTACAAAGTTCATATTTCAAATGAATGTAACTGGCAGGTAAATATCACTGTTAAAAAAATAATCACTTCAAATTAATAATAGTGACATTTTAAAAAGAAAATAGTATATAAAGCAATAGTTATATGCAATGGAACATAATATAGTTTGCAGCATTAGTAAAAACGTAGGTATGTATTTAAATTAATAAAAATTAAATAGCGGGAGGTTTTGTGTTGGCCACATCAGATTTTTTAGTTTAGTTTTCCTTTAAGGACATTTTTTATATATTTTTGTGACATCATACAATTCCACAAATTTTCAGTGGAGCTTAAATTACGAGTACATATTATATTTTCCATATGTCTATTTGTAACTAAAAATAATTATTTCCAACCCATTAAAGAATTTTATGTACGTGTACGAAATTTATTGACGTCGAGATCGTGTTTCTCAAAGTTGAGTATACATGTATACATATATGGCCATCGTATTTTGAATTAATACCTTCTCGAAAATTCTGAATTCTGAAATATTTCTTTCGTACGCCGATTACTCACGCAAAATAATTAAACCACAAACTTCGTTGATCTCTCGGTAACAGTTCTATTTCTATCCGGTGCTCTAAATTTATCTCTAAAATTATCCGTACGTCAGAAATTGAGGCAGGCAGTAGTGATGTTCTCGAAACTAAGAGAAAACGCGTAAATATTAAAGGAGCGAAAGTCGGTGTGTGTGCAAAATGTCACTCAAACTAACAGCGACAACTTCAGATGAGGAGAAACATGAATATGATATCAATGCGCTTGTCTATAAGAATGGGAAGGTGTATAGCGCTGCTGACGATGGAAAGATTAAGGTTTGTACAAAATGTGTTTGAAATATGAACTGATGCTCAATCTTTTCCCTTCTCCTCACCCTGTCTCTTGCCTTGCGGTGTTGCCGCTTCTTCATAACTTAGCATTTTCAACATGACCAAAAGAATTGGCAACAGTGAAGAACTTTCCAATCCATATTTATTTGACACAAAGTATAGTAAACAACTTCGAGCATATACAGGGAATTTATTTTAACATGCAATATATGGCGAATCACTTCCATGGTTACTCACTATTGTCAAAAAATGACAGCAATATAATTTTTGTCCATTTTAAAATGCAACATACAAAATTTGTAGTTTTGTATTATCAAAACTAATTTCCAATAAATTGGCCTACATACGATTAACAAATAATCAAAACATGAATGTTGAACATCTTAACAAACTTTAGCTTACAAAAATTCATAATTTTCATGTAATAAATGTTAAAAAATACCCCCAATCACTCTGAGGCAATATTCTAGTCGGTCGTAAAAAGAATTGACACCATTTGTGATGTGTTTTGGAGATATCTCCTGTGCTGCAATACTATTTATAATGTTGCATTTTAAAATGGACAAATATTACATTGCTGTCATTTTTGACAATAGTGAGTAACCATGGAAGTGATGAACTATAATGTTGCATTTTAAAATAAACTCTCTGTACAGAGAACTTATTTTAAAATGCAACATTATGCTTGATCACTTCCATGGTTACTCACTATTGTCAAAAAATGACAGCAATGTAATATTTGTCCATTTTAAAATGCAACATTATAGATAGTATTGCAGCACAGAAGATACCTCCTGAACACATCAAAAATGGTGTCAATTCTTATTACGACCGACTAGAATATTGCCTCAGTGTGAATGGGGGTATTTTTTAACATTTATTACTTGAAAGTTATGAATTTTTGTAAGCTAAAGTTTGTTAAGATGTGCAACATTCAAGTTTTGATTTTTTGTTAATCGTATGTACGCTAATTTCTTGGAAATTACTTTTGATAATACAAAACTACAAATTTTGTATGTTGCATTTTAAAATGGACAAATATTACATTGCTGTCATTTTTTGACAAAAGTAAGTAACCATGGAAGTGACTGACCATATGTTGCATGTTAAAATAAATTCCCTGTATTGACTAGAGAAGTAATTCCCTATACCAACGCATAGCATGTTATGATCGCGAGATATGCGATAGGGGGGGGGGGGGGGTTTGCGGGGCTGGAAGTCATGGTGTATGGCGGGCAGCATTTTGTTATGTTATATATCACTACTTGTCATTTTACTATAATCTAACCCTATTTTTGCACAAAACCACAATATTCAGATAAAATCTTCAAAATTTTCAAAAATCTAGTTTTGAATTATTGCTCCAAAAGTCAATATAGGTACCTTCAGATTCAGATAAAAACTTTAAAATTTTCAAAAATCTAATTTCCATGTATCTAGATACTTCTCAATGCGCTGATTCCAAATTTTGAAACCGCAGGTCGATATCTCTTTTCGTTCTCGAGATATTTAGATTCAAAGTTTTGCTCCAAACTGCCCATTTTTGGGTAATAACCCAAAAATGGGTCGAGATATGAATTTGGAGATATCATCATTCGATTCTACGGGCAAAATTACATAAGTGTACCAATTTTCATAATATTTGAACACCGCATACAGTCTCTAAAGAAAAATAACTGAAAATGGCCAAAAATCGCAAAAATCTAAGGTGTACCCCTTTGGATTTTTTCAGATTTTGGCCGTTTTCATGAGTTTTCAAACTTTTATTCATAAAACATGAACCGGTTAGTCAAAAATTATGAAAATTGGTATACTTATATATTTTTATCCGTAGAATCGAATGGTGGTGTCGCCAAAATCGTATCTCGGCCCATTTTTAGGTTATTACCCAAAAATGGGCAGTTTTATGCAAAACTTTGAATCTAGATATCTCGAGAACGAAAAGAGATATCGACCTGCGGTTTCAAAATTTGGAATCAGCGCATTGAGAAGTATCTAGATACATATAAATTAGATTTTTAAAAATTTTAAAGTTTTTATCGGAATATGGGGTATATTGACTTTTGGGGCAATAATTCAAAACTAGGTAGAGATCTAGCCCAGAAATGGGTAATTTTGAGAAAATATTTGAGGTTGAATATCTTCAAAACTAAAAGAGATATATAAGATTATAAGATTTTTCGGGCCGGGCCAAAATCAAAAGTCCAACTCGAAATCGAGGCGGGCTTCAGGCCGAGACGGGTCAAAGCTCGAGATCTAGTGCAACCCTAATCGTAACTTTTACATGTGTTAATCTCAACATGAACGCAGCAAACGTATTAAAATGTCTCGATTATTAATCTTCCTTATTAACAAACATACTTGATAGTGAACTATTTGTGTATAATAATTTTTGATATGTGTTAAGTAGAATTTAAATGAAATATAATACTAGTAAGCAGGATGGAAAAAGTGTATAGAACTTTATAAAGTCACCTTGAGTTTATAAATTATTCATATTAATCTCAATTACCAGTACTATTAGTGGTAATACTTTTATATAGCGGGTTATTCCATAAAGAAATTATGTTATTATGTTTATGTATGACATCTAAGTATGATCAAAGGAAAATTTTTCTGTCAACATAAGAAAAGAATTTTATGATCATTATAGTTTCCGATAGAAATTTTTGATATTCTAAACGAAATGAATAATGAATAAATATTATACTTCGTATAATATAGTTTTGTGCATTGCATATTCTGCTTTAATAGATATTTTTCAATAAACTTTTTCATTCTTAAGGTGTATACAAAAAAAATCTGTTGTGGCCAGCACGAGACCTCTCGCCATTTCCATATTAAGTCTCATTCACAGCTCCGAAAATAAAAATTATACATAAAAATAACGATTTAAACAATAGGTTCTTAAGAAAGTGTTCACAGCTCTCGAAAATAAAATTAAACATAAGACACAAACACAAAAATAAGTACATACATAACTATCATTTGAGATGTCAATTTGCGTTCTGGCAGAAGGATTTTAATTTAAATATACTTTTAAAAAGCTGTCTCAAGATAAAGGTTCGCATGATTGCGTACAGTGCTTTAAAAGGTATGAAGTTATTATTATGGCTTGTTAATTATGAATATATTAAATGACAGTTGATATTAATTTACGTTTTATTTTCAAAGCTGTGAACACCAACCACAAAGTCTTATTTATAATTTTATTTATATTTCTTATTTTCGTAGCTGCGAATAAGCCTTTAAGCCTCATCCACAGCTCCGAAAATAAAAATAAAATTATACATAAAAATAAAAATAACGATTTAAACAATACATTCTTATGAAAGTGTTCACAGCTTTTGAAAATAAAATTAAACATAAGACATAAACACAAGGATTTGCAAACATTAAATATTTTACACAAAAATAAGCACATACATAACAACTTGTCATTTGAGGTGTCATTTACGATTTGGGAAAAGGATTTCAATTAAAATACAATTATAAAAAGCTGTCTTAAGACAAGGATTCGCATATATGATTGCGTATAGTGCTTTAAAAGGTATGAATTTGTTATTATTGCTTATTAATTATGCATATAATTAAATGACAGTTGATGTTTTATTTTCGAAGCTGTGAACACCAACGATAAAGTCTTATTTATAATTTTATTTATATTTCTTAATTTCGAAGCTGTGAATGAGGCTTTAGGCTATATAAGTACATATTGTATTCAACAATTCTGGAGCAAACACAAAAATTCTAATTACATCCATTATTAATATATTTTGATATTTTTTAATTCATTCTATAATAAGACATTTTTCTATCAATTACAAATATTTTATTTTTCAACTGGTTTCCATGGAGTTATTTGGGATGGGAGCTTCATTACAACGGATTATTTTATATATTTATAATTCTCTATCTCTAAATCTATAGAAGATATATAATAAAAATGTTCAATGTATTGGACAGAGAATTTTATATTCTTTATTATTTGTAATAACATAAATTTCTAAAAAAAAATAATATTTAGAAGATTTTTTTTAAGGAACTACTTCTTCCGGGTGTTCAATTGTTACCAAAACCTTTTTAGCTCTTCCCGTTAATGTCACATTAAGGAATATGTAGTTATATTGGTCGTTAGTCTTATAGAACTTGAGAAACCGTCCCTGCATCATCAGCGCGAGCGCGCACACACATACATACATACATACACACACACACACACACACACACACACACACACACACACACATCGACACATATTAAAACGCGCTTATTCACTAAAACCTGGTTATGCGATTTTTAGCATGGATCCAATACCTTTCTTAGCAAGAGGTAAAAAATATTAATTTTTATCTCATATTACGCACATAATAGTAGTTCATATATCAAGGGAGTAAAATTCGTCATTATTTGTTGAGAGCGAAGATTGAATCCTGACGGCGTAGCCCGAGGAATGCAATCGCTTGAGGAAAAATTCGTTATTTAACAAAAGAGCATGCGATATAAGTAAGAATGAAGCACATATCTATAAACGAAGAAATACTATTTATTTTAAATTTAATCTTATAAAAATCATTATATTTTTTCCAAAATAAATATAATTGATAATATTCCTTATCTGTTAATCAATATCAATTAACAAAGGACTTGATTCACTTTATCTCCCTAGGGAGTACTTTATTTCCTTAGGGAGTACTTTATTTCCCTCGATAAATAATGAAGCAATAATTAAGTTATGATTTTATAAAGAATAAAGTTAACATTATTTACCGGTTGTACATATAGATATTTACACACCAAGTGAGCTAAGGTAATGTTTATTCATGAGAAGAAAGTTTAATTTCTTCGAGTGAATAAACATTCTTAGCTCACGTGGTTTGTACAATATTTTATTCAATTTTGACGAAAAAATAATAAAAACCATTAAAATATTTAATTTTGACAAAACAAAAAACTTATCAGGTGCATGACAATCGTTGACGATAGATGTCAAGTCATCTATTTAAAAAGCTTTACTGTCTGTCATTTGTGCCGTGAAAAATAATGAAAATGGCTGATAATGTCTGATAAATACTATGGTATGTGTTAATTTCGTGCCTGATATTATTTTAAATGCATTATTTGTTGCAGAGTGAATTAAAAAAAATGTGAGAGTGATTTAATAAATTTTAATTCACTTGTGAAAAAAGTGTTACTTATAATTGTTGCTATGGAGTTAATAATGACAGTTTAAAACGTCAAAATTGAATAAAATATATTTAATATTATTACACTTTTCATTCATGATTTCCTTCATAAACATTCGCGGGTCTAACTCTATGACGTTATAGTTTCATTCATTTACAATCATAAACACGCACACACATGTGTATGTGAAATATCAGCGCAAAGTTTGCAACATGTGGTTTTTGATTTAAAATGTACATATGTGCAAATAATGAAATATTTTTCTTCAGGTATGGAATGCAGATCTCAAACTCCAAAAAGAAGTCCAAGCCCATCCTTGCAGTATATATAGCATGACTTGTGACGATGCCACTTTGATCTATACTTGCAGTAGCGATGGATCCGTTAGATCTTGGGACGCGGAAACCTTGAAAGAAGGTCGATGTATTCGATGTCCTGGAGACCAGGAAATGTGGAAGTGTTATTGGGGAGATGGAGTGCTTGCTGTTGTGGACGACCAGGGTGTAGTAAGTATAAATGGGGTCCTCCACCATAATATCAAGTTAGAACATGATGATAATCAACTAGGCTTTGATTGGATATTTCAGGTGACGCTATTTGACAAACTTGGCAACGCAAATAATATAGTAGAAATGTTGGAACAGATCAAAGACATCGCATACAAGGATAGATTATTGTACACTGCGAGAGATTTAGATCTCGTGGTAACTGAAATTTTGCCAGGTATAGTTACGCAAACAAAAACTTTATAAATTGGATGAAATTTCTTTCACCTACAAGACAGATTCCAAAAATTTACAAAATTCGAGATAATAGGGTCCTCCACCGCAGAACAAGGATCAGTTATTAAAACTAGACCTTATATGTATATTAAAGACTATCAAAGTTTGAAAATAGTTATTAGTTTCTAAAATAATCGAGTTTTTATTACCATTTCCTCATCTCTATATCTACGTCACACATTTATACTATTCCAAATTTTTACTACTTTCAAACCTTCTGCTGTCGCCTTTTTGAAATACGGAATTCATTTGCAAGTATATAAATGCAGAAAATAACAACAATAAAACAACAGAAATAAACAAAATAATACTAGTTTAAATTTTTGATGCCATGACATATTACAAGCGTTGGTATGAAAGTAAAAGATCAAATCTTGCACTATAATATACAGGGTGTATCAAGATAATGGAACAGTGCCGTTTATTCGTGTATTTGAAAAGATACAGAAAAAAGTGATTAGGATATTTTGTAAGGGATAGAGGGGGACACATTTTAGCATAAACTTTATTATCATAAATCCAGTGGTACTCAAACTGTAGGGCAATATTATATTTTTTTAAATGGCATTATATATATTTTATTAACTCATTAAATAGAGAATTTTGTTCTGAATTCAACGATATAATAATATTATACCCTTACATTGCGAAAAATTTGATAAAAATTAATTCAAAGTTAGTATTTCATTTCTACTGTATCTAAGTAATCTGAGCAAACATTCAATCAATAAAACAAAAAATTTATTTTAAAGGTTGAATTTATTGCCAAAATCGTAGCTTACTTGCATGTAATAAAACTAAAATAAATTTTATTTTGTTTCATTGATTGAATGTTTGCTCAGATTACTTAGATAAAGTAGAAATGAAATATTAGCTTTGAATTAATTTTTATCAAATTTTTCGCAATGTAAGGATACGATATTAGTATATCGTTGAATTCAGAACAAAATTCTCTATTTAATGAGATAATAAAATATATATAATGCCATTTAAAAAAATATAATATTGCCCTATAGTTTAAATACCACTGGATTTAAAATAATAAAGTTTATGCTAAAATATGTCCCCCTCTATGCCTTACAAAATATCTTAAGCACTTTTTTCTGTATCTTTTCACATACACGAATAAAATGCACTGTTCCATTATCTTGATACACCCTGTATACGTAGTATTTTTATTTATGACATTAAATTACTTATTATCCACCTATATTTCCAATTACTGACCACAAGGGTTATTTTAACATATTTATACATTTTATAAGTTCTGAAAAAAATAAATTTATGTGACTTCAATTATTAACGAAATTCACTATTTGAGAACAAAATCGTCTCTATATTACGTCACAGAATATTAAAAAAATTATTACGGTTTAACGAATAACAATAAAGACTTTCTAAAATTACATATCACTTTCAGTTTAGATGAAGTTTTGTAAAAAAATATAGTGCAGGACCCTATTTTAACATGTTATACATGACAGATAACGCCATCTACAGAGAGGAAAATTGACTATCGTACCGTTAATTAAAATGACAGCCGGTTTTATAAAAAAATGAATCTTCATTTTCACTTAAAATTTGAAGACTTTATTTTTAAAAAACAAAAGTACAATAGCGCATTCTAGGTGAAATAATGTCTAATAAAGAATTAGAAAACACTCGCAATGTTTCACAAGATTTCTGCATTCGAATCAACGAAATCAAACGAAACGGAAACTTTTGGAATCTATCTCGTAGAATTGAAAATTTATTTTATTTTTTACTATGGTTGAAATAAAATAATAATATACTTTTGGTATATTTCAGGCGAAAAAAATAGATATACCTGTAGATGCACAATGTCCGCAAGAGCTCCTTTCGCATTAGTAGGGGATAAATTAGTTTCTTCTAGTAGAGACGGGAAGGAAATTCTTGTTAATTACAGAAATCAGAATAATTTTGAAATGGTAGCCCACATAAAGGTAAGGCTAATAATAGTTATTTACATATCGAGGCAGGGAAGTTCGTCTTTTCATGACGAATATGGAGATATGATAACCATAATGAGTCATGAAAAGGAACTTCAATGACGAGATAAGTATTAAATTTTTCTGAAATCGTATATGAATTCAAAATTGGTACTTATACGAGGTGCTATCCAAAATTTTCGGGACTGGTGCTGCCATCTGGAAAGTTGTGGTTTATCTTTGCACCGCTAGGTGGCGAGGGCTGCATATCTGATGAGTCAGTGTGCGGAGTGGCATTCATCTGGGAGCACGTGTTGCGTGTCCACAGTGATTTCCGTAATACTCTGTGTTTGGTGTGTGGCGATTTTACGATGGATCCGTGAACAGAACACGGGTTATCTCCGGCGACGAGAGCTGGATTTACGGTTATGACCCAGAGACAAAGCAACAATCGTGCCAGTAGAAGAGCCCGGCCTCTCCAAGACCCAAAAAGAGAGACAGGTGAAGAGCATGATCATCGTTTTCTTTGATACCAAGGGAATTGTGCACAAAGAATTAGTCCCACCCAACCAAACAGTGAATTCCGCCTACTACTGTGACGTTTTGCGACGGCTCCGTGAAAACGTGCGGCGACGACGGCCCGAACTTTGGTGTCAAGGAAACTATCTGCTGCACCTTTTTGGCGAAAACAACATGGCGGTTGTACCCCACCCACCGTACTCGCCAGATTTGGCACCTTGCGACTTCGCGCTATTCCCAAAACTGAAACTCAAGTTGAAAGGCCGTCGGTTCGACACTCTAGAGAGGATTCAAGAAGCATCGCTGGCGGTGATAAACACCCTCAAAGAACAGGACTTCCAGAACGACCAGTGGCAGAAGAGCTGGGACCGGTGTGTACGTGCGAATGGGAACTACTTCGAAAATTTTGGATATCACCTCGTAACCTATTTTCATTTAACAAGTAAATCACATTGAAAACTTAAGGAACTTTAAAATTGGACAAGAATTTAAAACAAATATATACTGGATATCATTTATTTTAATTTTATAATTGTATTTCATATAAAAACGTAAAATGTGTTTGTGAAAATAAATATGGCAACGTTGTATTTTACTCCCACCCTACCTTGGCAGGGAAATTCAATTTCCCTGCCGATTTTGCGGCAGGGAAGTAGTAGATTACATGACGATTTCAGGAAAAAGTTATAGAAAAATTAATTGCCCGTATCTTTTATTTGAAGCATTTTTCTCCAAAATAATGCATAAGCGATTGAGAGAGATAAAACAATGCTGAACAAATGCTCGCTGATCATCCACAATCACTTGTTAATACTAACGGTCATTGTCTTTTTCTTCATTCTTTGCAGAATGCACACGAACTTATCATCAACACTCTAAGTGGGTGTGAACGCAATTCCTCCCTATATATTTACAGCGCAGGATGGGATAAATGCGTAAAGCAGTGGCGTCTCGTTTCTGGAGGGGCGGAACCAGCAGGGTCGATAGATGTAGGGGCATATGTAAACGCCCTCTGTGTTGCTCAAGATGGAAATAGCGTGTACGCTGGGGGCGCTGAGGGAAAAATTTGGAGACTAGATGTCCAGTAAAGAACGAAAATATATATTTATTTTGAGTATAGATTTTTTTTCTTTATATCTATTGCATGCGAGTGTAATATAAATAATTTTGTAACCAATACTGCCAAAAAGTATTAGAAAAATAAATTAAAGCTAGTACATATTCTTAGAATTCAAGATAATGATATTAAATAAAGATTTATACTTGCTTATAACGGCTCACATTCTTCGGTCCTGTGTCTTATAGTTTTTGAGGAATAATCCCTCCAACATCCAGACACACGCGCACACACCTACACATACACACACCCACACACACACACAGACATCATTTTAAAAATGTTATAATCGGATTGTAGAGACCTTAAATCGTGCTTATTCAATAGAATCTGAATATGCGAATTTTAGCATGAATTTGGATATATGAAGGCAAACCGCAGATCATATTTTAAACTGTTTTACTTGCTCATGTAAACTTTTTAACACATGACGTCATTGTTTCTAGTGATATTGTATTTACGACGTAAACCGCTTGACGGTCTGGATACTACGAAAGCGTAGAAGAACCATACGCAAATTTTTTAAAACTTGAAATTTCACCTTTTAATTTTGAAATTTCACCTTTTAATATTGAAATTTCACCGTTTTAAAACTTGAAATTTCAACTTTTAAACTTCAAATTTCAACTTTAAACTTGAAACGTGAAATTTCAAGAAAAAAGTTGAAATTTCAACTTTTTGAAAACGTGAAATTTCAAGAAAAAAATCTGTTGTGGCCAGCACAAGACCTTCCGTCAGTTCGATGTATTTTGTACAAATCCCATACCAAAAGGACATTGGAACAGTTTCTATATAATATCATGTAAAATGGAACACGAACACATACTATTTTTTACAAATTCCATACCAAAAGTTCATTTGAAAAGGTTTTATAAATCCAATAAAATTATGACATAAACAAACACTACGTAAAATGCACTTGACACATTTCTTTCTGCTTCAGCTTTCCCCTATTTTATTAGGGGGTCGCTGTTTCCTCTTCTCTTCCACTCATTCCTGTCCAACGCATCTTCTTCTAACAGTCCTTCCTTTCTCAAGTCTTCTGCCTTTAGCCTTTCACTGCAGGTCACTGGCGAGGAAAACTATGACATACTAATTTTTGATCCCATACTTTCCATATTTGGTTTTGCACTTGCAACAGACATCTGTCAATTAGAATTTTTTGAATGAGCAGCTGTTTCCATGATAAATAGCAAAGCTGACTAATTTTTGAAAATTAATTTCTTTATAATGCTTTAACTCTACATCTATTGAATATGAAGGAAAATGTATAATCAAACCATACAGAGAAGAGTATTTTCTTTAATAAATATAATAACAAAATGTCAAAAATTATATTTAACCTCGTTTTTTTAAGAAAAACTGTTAAAAACTTCAAATAAGGGTACTTCCGGTGGATCAATTATAACCAAAATCTAATCAACTCTTCATAGGGATGTACAGAAGAGGAATACGAAAGAATTATAATTTTTAGAATTATAGTATTGAAGTTATCGTCGGAGAAAAATTTGTCACACACGGACACAAACACATACACACACACACACACACACATACATACATACATACATACATACATACATACATACAGACATCATCTTAAAAATAGTAAATTCGTATTGTAGGGACCCTACAACGTGCTTATTCATTAAAAACTCACCACCGATTTTTTTGACCAAAGACAATACCTTCCTTACCTAAAGGTGACGGAAGGTAAAAATTGTAATTTCAACTTTTTGAAAAGGTGAAATTTCAAGAAAAACGTTGAAATTTCAAGAATAAATTATTTTTTTCCTGTGGCCCCTCTAAGCTTTCGTAGGATACCCTATATAAGAGCAAAATAAAATTTAAAAAATCATACTTATGTAATGTAACATAGGTTGCCTATGAATTAATTTTCAGGCGAGAGCAGCTAAAATGGGCACTCTGAATAATCTTGTAAAGGTTATGAAATAAAGGGATTTGTAGTGAAGACTCCTTAATGTTTTTTTAGTGTAACACACCTTTTATTGTATATAGTTCGTGACTATCCGATGTCAGCATTGATAATACAATTTACTTATATAGTACAGTGTTGCGACTGAGTTATTTATCAATGTCTTTACTTTCCTTAAACAGTACTTAACAGTTTTAGATTAACAAATAACATATGATGAAGATGAAAGTTCATATCCATATCCGAGTGTACAATACGAATGTTCTGTCGGGGAAAAGATTACACAAGTCTCAGTATGTTGCATCGTATATAAAAAACGGTTACGAAAAAACACGCGATATTCACATAGTATCAATATCAAATTAACTCTTATTTGGTTACTTTAAAATATTCTAAGCTCTGTTTCATTATTATTATCGTTACATTCGTATTATATTATGAGTTTCTGTACAAACACTGTTCCATTAACACATCAGTGGGTGAAGAATCAATGTTTAGGAATGCTGCAGGGGTTTCACCACGTCCGTAAAAATAGCATTTCACAGACGGAGAATTTTAACAGAAATAGTGGATATTATTATACAACATATATAAAATATCGTACATAATGTGTAGAAACTCTTGATTAATGTTTACTAAATAAATATATCATCTTTTCTTTTTCTATACATAATGGATATGGCATTTCTGCTTCTAGCAGATTTAAGATGATATATTTATATATTTTATGATTGATTTTTTATGGTATAGTATCCACTATTTTAATATGCCGACATGGAGAAAAAATGAAGAGAGTGACGTCATAAAAATATCAAAAATCGAAAATAGGCTGTAACTGTGTAACGAAAAATTTCTGGACATATACCGTCATAAGCGTAACATTTTTACTCAAAATTATTTCAGAAATACGGTATTAATGAGAGATTCCACCATTTTTTTTTATAATTTCATTTGAAAATATTAGGAAAACTAAGATTATTGATAAAAATCCGGTGAAAAAATTCCTATTAATAAGCGAGTTATGGTCTCCCGAATTTTGAAAAGATTGACGTGACGTCACATTTATGTGTTTTTATATTAAACTGTTTTCATAATGGACCTAAATGTTCTTGAAATATATGCTATTTTAAGTTATATTTACATAAAAATAAATGGATATTATAAGTCTACATACTTTATAATTACAGGTGTATTTAAATTATTAAGTTAAATGCAAGAAATTTATGTTAAAATAAAAACTGTTTGGAAACTGCAGTACAGTAGTGGTAGCACGCACTTTAGAATTCTATCATAGAAAGCAGGCGAATGCGATTTTACTTTTACGAATCTTGGTAGCATGCACTTTAGAATTCTATATTCACTTTTTGTTTCGGGAATTATCGGATTTTATGCTATTAAAATAAAATAATATTATGACATTTGTATATAATAAATGTATAAATTATATATAAATTGGCTTTGAATGGAATTTTGGCAAAATAATGACATTACTTTGACACTTTCGCCTTGCGTCGTACGCTTGCAGGCGAATATTTTGAGATACGCATTCTAACAAAATTTCGCTTCGTGGCGAAAAGCGAAAACAAATGCCTCATTTGATAGAATTCTAAAGTGCGTGCTGTCACCACAGGAATGTTAGCTCCTTTTTCGAATTTGAATTTTTTAACTTCCATTGGTAGTAATCCCCACCTCCTAACACGCTATTTGTAATGCATGTATAGGAGTCTCTCGGTGGCCAATCAAAATATTATATATAGATTTCATATTGGTGTCAAAGCGCTATAACAAAAAAAAACCCTTATTTCCGAAATATCTCAATTATACCATTTCATTTTTTTATTAATATTCGTTATTCAGCATATACATTCGTATTTTTTTACTATTTTCCTTTAATTCGATTGAGCTGGAATCCCCCATTATTTTATACTAGTCCTGATACACCCTGTATGATAAAACTTTTTAAAAACAAGTATAGAATTAAAAAAAGAGTAATCGTAGAACAATACTCCGTAAAGAGTATAGTCAAATGTACCGAAGTAAAGATTTTTTAGTAGATATACCATGAGATATTGGTTATTAAAATGTCATCTTTCCTGTGGCATTCTATGACGTCATTCCTGTCATCCCCTCTCTGTCTCTAGCAGACTGAAACCCCTGCCTACTTTGTAAGCACTCCCCGACAGCTTGTGTGAACTGATATAAGAAACTAGCCCGTGTGTATTATGTGACTTGTTTGACACGTGTGTCTGTGAGCAAGTGTCCGTGACGTGACGTAGCGTGCCTGTGCTGGCATGTGGCGAGGGCGTGTCCGTCAGTGCAGCTTTTTACAGTGTCAACAGTGGTGTGGAGGTCAATTCAAGGTTAGGCGGTGATGCGACCAAGAAAAAAGGTGGAAATTGTACCATAATTATATTATGAAATACTGCAGATTCATATTTCAAAAAAAAAAAAAAAACTTACGTTCTAATACTACAAGATGTTTCAGGCAAAAATGTACCAGGGCGAAATAGCCTCGGATTAAATTGAATAAAGCCAAAACAGCATGGAACAAAATATATTCATATGTAATCGCATTAACAGTAAAACTCGAAAAATTTTCTTCATAGTGGAACTGGTAACAGATAAAATTAAGCTGTGTCCGATGTAGCATTTTTTCATTTAGTATTTAGGGTTTAGGTCTTTTTCACACAAATACAACTCCGAGTGACATACTAATGACATCCATTGGTTTGTATGGCAACACAACAAAATTAAATTGCACAATTCGATTTAATTTGATGCTTCAGATTAAATGTTAATAATGTATTTCATAGAATGGAACCTATTCTTTGACAGTAAATTTGACGTTTTGTACAAATTATAACAACGAACATGATTTGTTTAATTAGTGCGCGTCAACTTCAAGGCATAATGTGCTCCTGCAAAACCCTAAAATCTAATTCCTAAAATCCTAAATAATGACGTTATTTAGGACATAAATTTAGGGTTTAGATATTAGGGTGATAAAAGTGCAACATCAGACACAGCCTTAGAATAAATGGCCGCGTTCAGCACGACACAGCGCTGATTTTGAATAGATTTTATTTGAAATTAGAAACAAAATTAGAATTTAACAAAAGAGGTCATGCACGATTTTTCATTTTTAGCTTTAATCGATAGAGAAGTGAAAAATAATAGACCCGTATTTCTTTTTTCTTCAAATCTATCTTTAATAATTAAAAAATTGCAGTCGTAAATGATACTCTTCAAAACGCGGCTGATTTTCCCCGCTTCGTCCCTCGACTTGTGACGTATTCTGTCAATCTCCCCACCTCTATGGTTTATCAACGGCCTTTTTGATTTTCTAAACGTCAAAATGACATTTAAAGAAAACTTGAAATTTACGAAATTGAACATGTCGGTGAAATGTTTTGCGCAATCGTGCCAAAATACGTAGCGTTTAACCCTCAGGCCAAATATAAATTAGACGCCGCGTACAACCATTTGTTGTGAAGCACGAACTTACATGGGCGTGCCGAGCTAGCTAGCGGCGTTCATGAAATGCGGGTTGCATTTGCAATAGTTTGAAACTGACCTCAAAGTGACAGCAGCTGTCATTTTGTAACCTGTTAAGTGATTTGAAAAAGGAAAATTATATTTTTGCCCTCCTGAAGTGTAATGGGAACTTTACAATTGTATACACAGCAAGTGTAACCTACATTTTACGCTTACTGTGTTGTAACTTGTCTAATTATGCGGTAAAATAATCAAAATACACTGGACGTTTATGGGCATTTAGAAAAGAAATCATCTTTACTATAATAAAGTTCATGTAAAAAAGTACTACCTACATAAGTTATTTTTTACTTTAACATTTTCTATATTTAAAATTAATTTATATAAACCAAAATCACGGCAGCGACATCTGTCATTATTGTAAAAATCCGCCATTACCGACATAGTCACCGATCGATATATCTGTCAAATACGCGAGGCGAACATTGCTGAAATGTCAAATATCGACACCTACCTATTACATATTACGAAGAAAACATGAGCAAATAAATATATTATCAGTTATAAACAACGTCTATTATTACAAATAAATTTTCGCTAGAAGAAGTACTCTAATAAAGGTAAGTAAAATCAAATTTGGAAATTGACTTAACCCCAGTATTTTGAACTAACCCTTTTCAGAATTACAACCTATCTCATTAAAAAAAGTGATTTTCATTATCGTCGGCCAAAAAATTTGATACAATTCTCGTGCGTGAAGCATTTTACAGCGCTCCAGCTAATAAGGCACTCGCCTTAAGGGCTCGTGCCTTAAACAAAGCTGTCGCGCTGTAAAATACAACTTACACGCACTCGAATGTAAATAACTATTACAATGATGTTATCAAATATTTAAATTTACCGCACCTAACCTTTCAAAAGGAAGGAATGGCTTCACAACAAACCATTGCGCAGTATAGGGAATGCGGCGTCTAATTTATATTTGGTCTGAGGTCTAACCTCAAATCTTTACGAAGTACACAGCTGAGGAGACGCGTGGATAATTTCAAATGAAAGTTATGAATATTTATAAAAATGAATAGAATGATGTTATATTAATAATATTACAGTATTTCTTTCAAATATTTAGATATGTAATTCTCAATTTATAGTCTATATTTTTTTCTTTTAGAAATTATACGTTCATATAATAAGTCTCTATGAATTAAGTCTGAACTTGCAGTACTAACAGTTTACGTCACAACATGGCTGGTTTTTGCAACTTTTTAAAAATATGCTTTAAAACAATTTTATACAACAAAAAATGTAAATAAAAAATAATTTAATCGTACAGAACGATAAATTAGGCTATTCATGTTCGATTTAAACAAAAAAAGGAACAATTAATTTTTTGCATAACCTCATTCATAGCATATAGTAAAATCAAAGGATGTACTTTTGTTTCAGTGTTCATATTTGAATAATATAAAAATAAAACACATATGTGTCTGTTAGAACAACTACAGTATTTCATAAATATATATTGGGATTTTATTTTTTTCTTCGTTGCACCACCGCGAATTACTATCTCTAATAGTTGCAAATGTGATTAACAAATATCCCTGGCCCTGTTAGATTCACAACACATTTACCATTGTGTTATATTTAAAAATAATATTACTCTATAAATAACAATTCATTTATTTATTTACGACTTTTTTTGTTGTTTTTTTAAAGGCAAGACCGATGCCCTGGTTAGGTTTTCTATAAATACAAAGATAAAACTATGATGGATCTCTTTTTGACTACGGTTTGTAGGCGCCAATGATGAAAGAATATTAGAAAGAAATTTGCAAAGAAAATTGGCAGTGTGTTGTTATCTTCCCTTTACACAGATTAAAAATAAAATTTATTTAAAATAAATAAAAATAAATAGTAAACTTGTATTTAAAGGCTAATTTTAATTTTTCCGGTATGGAAAAAAAGAAAAAAATCAATATAGTGACGTCAACAATGCTGTATTAAAAATAATGGGATGTGATAGTTTTTTTAAATCCATCTCTTTATAGTTTAAAATAATATACTTACCCGTATTTTTTTAAAATTTGTAAAATATTAACAGAATTCGTTAAAAACGGCATTATGGTTTCTGTGACGTCACCTGTACGAATAGAGCTACTAGATAATTCCTAGCTGATTTGTCCGGCATGTTGGAGCCCAAGTGTACGTAATAAATTATGAAATAAAAGTGAATTTTAGAAGTTTCCATATATAAATATCAAATTCGACTAATCACAAGAGAGAAGCATTATACATGGCGGTAAGGTATAACTTTGCTTCATCCGTCAGCTGTCTTTTCTGTTTGTGAGTTGACATTTTGATACAAATTGATATTTTGTTTTTTGTTAATAAGCAGTTTTCGCGAACATCGTAATTTGTACGACAAAGCAAATGAATTGTGCAAAAATAAAAACGTTTGCGTAATTTCAATGAACGAGAGATAGCAAGGAATTAAATATGAACACTCATATAAGTATATTTGAAGAATGGGAAGTTTAGCGATTTTTTTTATTTTCTTATTCCATGGGAAATGGCTTTAAAAATGATGTAACATGTTTTATTTTTTTCAAAAATGCCCAGATTTTCCGGAAAAGCCGATTTTAAGCTGTGATGACGTCGGTAGAGGCTTGGCGCAACGTATGTCGACTTATACACTGACGCACGCGGTTGCGGTTACCAGTCACTTGAGACTGAGTCGTTGTTACGACCTACGTTCAAGTGGTTCGATTTCACCGTTCTGTCTGAGTTTGCGCATAACTGACTTGTGACGTACTTAGAGTGTACCCAAAAAATAATAATTATAAATAAATGAAGCAATAATTTTAATTTTTAATTTCAATTTCAGCAGTCATTTGTGTTATGTTTGTGAGAAAATAATATGTTATGTAGAATTTTTACCATGCTAAACTTCCCCATCTCGATATTTCCCATTCAAAAACAAACTATGATACTGCCAGTTTTTTTAAGTTTGTGTTTGTTTTATTTTTTTATTACACAAATCAACAAAAATAAAAAAAAAACATTTCCGATATTATCAAAAAAATCACCTTGTTCATTAGCGTCTAACAAATTCATGGCTATGAAAATAAAATTATAACCTAAAATCTGAACTGATAACTGGTGAAACGTCAAATGACATGCAGTGTCAAGTCACGTGATAGATACTGATTGTTCAGATCTAGAATTTCAAAATCGAACATAAACCAGAAAGAAAATTGTAAATTTTAAATCAAAATTGCTAAATGTAAATTTATAAATTAAATTCATTATAAACTACTCCTAACACTCTAATGGGGGACGAGTCAACTATGATTTATCTGGTAGCTTATATTACATCGCAAACATGACGTCACAGAAGTTTTAATGCCGTATGCTTTTAACAATGATTTATTAGTAACGTCAGTACATTAATTTCTTCTTTCTAAAATATAATAAGTATATTAATTATAAAACTGATAAACAAACTGTGCTTGCCTTCTAGCGGCGACTGGACTAACAAAACGATCACACAATTGAGGTTATATTATTTGGCGCCAATTTCAAACCCCTGTCAAAAAAGATCCGAAACCAAACACGAATCAACTCAACAAACAAACATCGCAGTTATGTTTTATACTTTATCAGTTTAAAGCTATTCTAAATATCCATTTAGTTTAGATTTTGAAAAAATGCACCAGCATAATCTACACCACGAAGTGTCAAATTTCAATCGCGAAATTGAGTTTGGAAAATTACAAAATGGCCGAGTTGGACTCTATGCAGATAGCTGTTGCAGATTTTCGTTTACAAGTTAGGTAATAGAGTTTATTTTGTTATTACATATACATCTTTTTTTACAATGAGTAACTGTTTATCTAAGTGAGTTTAGTTTAGTTAGCGCTACCGTATAACTTGCGGTGTCTTGTCTGTTCAGGGGAGTAATAAAATAAAAAAAAATAACAACAGTGTTCATAGTGTCATGCTCTAAATTAAATGTCCGCAAAATTCCCAAAAAAAACAAATTGTTCTATGATAAATTATACTAAATACATTTATTATTGGACCATATTTTGAGTAAGTAAAAAAATATTTCCCGTATTTTGAATTCATTCCTTTCAATAATTTTTAACGTTACGTCCCTTAGACCATCTAATTTCTTGCGCATGCGCTGAACATAAATGGTGAGGAGGAGCTCTTCAGTAAATTATTATTAAAGCCCGTTTGCCACGATCTATAATTCTAAAATTCTGACCAGAATTTTTACGGACAAATTTGTGGACAGAATTGTATGTATACCCATATTCTATATACCACTGGGCACGTAATTTGTTATACAGGGTGTTATGTAAGTAAGTGATCAACGCTTAACCCAAGGTAGAACTGACCCCAAAGATAGTAAATCTGGCAATAATTTTTGTTTAACATACTTTCTACAAGAACTAGAGGCCTTTAAAACTGACCAATCACGTCATAGTTCAAAATTTTATAGAAAAGTAAAAATCAATGTGTTCTCTGGAAAAAATATTGATTGTCAATCTGACGTTAAATGTTTTTTTGCATGACGTACAATTTATATTCTATTTTTTTGATATTCTCAAAATGCCATTTACCATCACCAACCAAGAGTATGCAGACATGCATATGGTTTATAGCGAGACATTACAAAATAGTCGTGCTGTTGTAAGACGGTACAAAGAGTTATTTCCAAATAGACGTCAATGATTTTATGTCATTTGTGACAGGGATCACATTTTTTCCAGAGAACACATTGATTTTTACTTTTTTTGTAAAGTTTTGAACTATGACGTGGTTGGTCAGTTTTAAGGACCTCTAGTTCTTGTAGAAAGTATGTTAAACAAAAATTATTGCCAGATTTACTATCTTTGGGGTCAGTTCTACCATTGGTTAAGCGTTGAGCACTTACTTACATAACACCCTGTATAATGGGCCCATAAACCAATTTTTTAAAATATTTTTAAATGAAAGTTCGTTTAATTTTGAAACAATACGTGGTATCAAAAAGTCATAATTGTTTTTTGTATAGCTGCATTTGATTTTTAAAGAAACCTATAGCTATTTTTCTCACACTAGTTTCTGTATTAGGCTGCGCGAGAAAGATACCAATAGTGTGACGTCATCTGTGGCCTGGAAATAAATTCAAATATCTCGCAAAGTAATTATTAAAAAAATGTTTTTTTTATCTTAATCGTTATTTATTGAATAGTACTTTAAGGATAAAGTGTACAATTTATTATTTTTGGTTTGAGCCTAGTTCTTTATAACATTTTAGAGCATTGCTTATTTATTAACGAGTCCACGATAATTTAATAATATTTTATAAAATTAAAAACTGTAAACAATAATCAATAACTACAATAATTATTAAAAATTCCACTAATAAAATTACCCCTTAACCTTAAAATTTACATATTTCGAGAACTAAGTTCTTAACATCAGTAGTACAAGGAAAAATTAAACAAAGTAGCCAAGATTACTCAACATGTCAACCATGCCAGAGGTCAAGACAACTCTCTGTTTCATTTTTCTTTGTTGTAATACTGGTGATACGAACTTAGTTCCCCAAATCGTATTTAGTTTTATTAAAATTAAATTTTAAGGTTACGGAGTAATTTTATTAGTGTTATTTATAATTTAACCTTAGATTCCTTTTACTATTATCATTGCGCTTATTATATGCGCACTTTCTGTCCATAAAAATAGAACTTTGTGGACAGAAAAAACACTTGATAAAAATTTCTGTATGCGATCGTCTATAAAATTCTGTCTATAATTTTGTCCATAATTAAGATTATAGATTCAATACCTTTCAGTATTAAATAATAAAGAAATAAATTCATAAAAAAGATTATTTAAAGAAAATGGCAAATATGAAAAATTCAATTTTTTTATTGAAAATCGTTCATTAACGACCCATATTAACAAATGGTTTTGTTTTTCTATAAATAAACAATTAATGTCAGAACATTAAATGTCAAACGTTACCAACCTAAAAAAAAATTGTTATGAAACAAAATTAAATTTTCTCCAATTTAATAAAATACGGTCAACGGAAAAATGTAACCTATGCGTTAAAATGTCTCGATTATTAATTGTCTTTATTAAAAAAAGCTTGACAAAAATTTATTGTGTACAATATTTTGTACAATAAAAATAAGGATTTGTACAATGGAATATTACGTTCCAAGTTAAGAAAACTGAAAGTTTACCAGACGAGTATGGCAAATTTAAGTACGAGCGATAGCGAGTACTTAAATGCCATTAGAGTGCAGTAAAATTACTTTTCTGACGCAGTGCATACACTATTTTTTAGTATTTTATATTAGTATTAAAATTTGATTTTTTTGCGGAATAATATTCTGAATTAAAAATATCTAAAAAAAAACATAGTAATCTGATTCTCAGTAACAAAGTAAGTCGACAGTTATTGTTTTTTGTACCTCACAACCTCCAATCAAATTAATTTTTGGAGATCGATTTGCAAAACGATGGATTTAGATGATGAAAACAACATGGAAAACGATTTAGAAGATAAACAATAAAAAATAAAAATAAACAATTCTTTGTGTCAAAATGTATTTTAATGACAAAACCGTTGCTTTGCAGTAATGGTTGTTTTGTTGTAAAGTAACCCATTACTGTACGATTTTCAGTATATTAAAATACTACATTACTGTACAAAATACGAAAAAAACAAATTATTGGTACAAAAATGCTCGATTTTTACAATAACGTACAAAAAGCAGTTTCATGAGAAAAATCATAAAAAATAATTTTCATTACTTATTCAAAATATGGCACCAATAATAATACGCATTTAAATACCCCAATACAAATAATTACAAAACCAACTAAATACTAAATGAAACTAAAATTCAACATTGAAATAAACTTTAATGTCACTCAATACATCCGCTACAATCATCACGGAAAATTAACTAATCGTTAATTCGTGTCTTGTATGTACAATAATGAAATTGAGTAATGCAGTGACTTGTGTTGCAGTGAAGTGGCACCCATCTGAGACGTTCGGATACTTATTTTATTTCCAATAGTGTACACACACTGACGCGTCAGGTATAGTCCGACCAAACTGAAGAGAACACAGCTATAGCTTGACAAAAAACATGTGATACAGATTAATGCTGCAATTCTGAACAAATCTGTAAGTCTTACAGATTTGTAAATCTGTAAAAAATGAACAAAATCGCAACGAAAGCTGCAACTCTTATGTATAACTTTATATTTATCAACAAAAATAGATGCGTTATTGTCAGTTTTTTACAGATTTACAGATCTGTAAGACTTACAGATTTGGTCAGAATTGCAGCATTAGTCTCTACATAATTTTTGTAAAGATATAGGGGGTTCACTGTAGCTAGGATGGACTATATGTGTACACTCACTATGAAATTTATCGAGAAGTGTCATTTTCGTTGGTTTGTACTATACATTAATGTCATTCAAAATAGTTTTTTTTTTATGTACAATAGACACCTAAAAGTGGGACCGACAATTTTTTACTCTTATTTTCTGAATCAAAATTAGACGTACGAGTATGCTGATTACACACAATTTATATAACTTTTATTAAATAACATAAAACATAAAAATAACAAAAATAATACATATTAGCGTATTCGTTAAAGGTATACATTCTAATTATCCAATGTTTCATTCACCATACAAAAAGAAATAAATTATAAAATCAAACATCAACTGATAAACGTCAAAATTTCACAAATTATTTATAATTTCTGGTTCAAACAAAAAACTGTTTTATACATGGTTGTCGTACGTATTCAAATTAACAAAAATCTATTTTAGAAAAGTTAAAATTTTAAAGATTTGATATCAAACGTTTAGCTACGTAGATCAAATTTTACACAATTCTTTTAGAATGTAAAGAGCAATGATATTACGTAAAAGATTTTTAAAAAATCGCTTATTTCTAGTTGCACATTTACAAGTTTGATGGCTTCGTGTGGCTTTACGAAGGGCCGTACAAATTTTTTGCATTAGGATTATCGACTCAGAATTAATCAAAGAATCGTTCTACCTGAAGCTTTTCACCCATTTTCAGAACACCCTGTTATATTCACGAAGAAATTATTATTAAGCATAAATAACATAAATAATAAGCATTTTTTCCTAATAAATTATAGAACATTGAAACAGTTTGACAATATTATAACACTGGCACTAGAGTTTGTTTGTTTTGAAGTTTCAATGTTTCAAATTTCTGACATTATTATTAATTTAATTAATATTACAAATTGTTTTAATTATAAATACATTACTATTGTTAATATTACTAGATATTATAATTAAACAAATTCATCAAACACAAAATTGTTAAAATTTTTTGTTAGGTTATACATCAACGCAACAATTCATAATTTTTTAAAGGTGACCGCAGCAGACGCGCGAATATCCTTTTTAAAATCAGGCGATCAATCAAATTCTTAGGACCTAATCATACCCAATTAGTAATAAACTTCAATCGCTTGTAGTTTGGGACCTAATCAATATTTAAACAAAAAAATTTCACTAATACTCATTACTTTATGTATATTTTCGTCTTCTTAAAACTTGTATATTTTAAAAATTAATGACTTTTTCAAACATTTGTTACTATGCTGGAGGACCCCATTCAAAGCTGAAATTTATGATGGAATTAAAATAAATAAATAAAATAAATATATCATCACGGCATATTACCCATTTCTGGGTGTGCCAGTATCTACAACACATGTAGACATCGGTAATGATGACGATATATTTTACCGTGTGGGCGCTTACCAGGCGTCACCTCACGGGCACTCATAGCTGGTGTGGAGAGTGCACCACAGGGGTCACTTTTGTGCCATTTAAAATTGGAAATAAAACCAACAAATCGTATGTCCCACTTTTAGTTTTTAATAAACATTTATATGATTTATTATTCTTGTTTATTAAAAAATGAAACTATTTTGAATCAACATTAATGAATAAAAACTTTTTGGTGTAACTATTCTGTGTGATGGTTTTCTAATGACATTTACGGTTTAAAAACTAAAAATTAAAAATTGTAAATAAAAAATAAAGTATATAATAATGTAAAAGAAACTAATATGTCGGAAAATTAGTATAATATTATTTATTTTATTAAATTTGTAACATCTACATTACAGGTTTACATAAAATTGCGCCGAATATTATTAAATTTTGACCCTTTCAACAATTTAGATAAATTTCATGAATGAGCTGAACTAATCTAAAGGTATCAAAACGATATGATGAACTATGCACTTATCCAATACTCAGTTAAACCACCAACGACTTCAAACAAATGGATCGTTGACTCAATATCAAAAATGAAGCCAACACAGAGAAGAACATAACCCTATAATATTCAAACGTTGATAAAACCTAACATAACCTTACAAAACTCTTTCATCACAAAATGTCGACATTCAAAATGGCGGATTTATTGAAACAAAGGATCAAAACGGTTGGTTAGTTATTATTAATTCATATTTCCCGCCAATTTTACAGCACTAGCTTCTCATCATCCAAAATCAACTCGCCATTTTGATTGTCGCCATTTTACAATTCCAAGTTTCACCCATATACCTATTAACTAATATATTGCTAATGCTCGTATCTTTCCCATAAGAGAAGGTGAAGGAAACACTGTGAAATGGAAATATCATTTCTGCATAAGTCTATCTCACACAAACACCCAACCGGCAATTATGCGTATGCTCGGAAATCTTGATTACTATTGGCTAACGCTGACAGCGTCGCTGGCTGGGCTGCGTTCCAAAATCCACAATATTTTCAAATGTAGTTGCTCACGATTCTCAACATATGAAAGTAATTTGTCTTCTTGAGGAAGAAAACATGCTTTTGGTTGAAAATAAACATAAGTAAATACGTTGGCGTGTATTACGAGCATACTTTTATAATAAAAGTGCTTTTATGGAGCGTATTTTCACATTATATTGAGGAGAGTGCTCCATAAAAGCGCTTTTATTACGCGCTTGACATTAATGTTGTACTTATAAGTAGTTTTGTTAGTTTTATAAAATTATTTTTAATTTATTTTCAATTTTTTACTGCAACAAAACTCTCATTCGTTCCAAAACACAACACTTCATACTCTACGCCAAAACTCGGTATTCCTGGTTTTGGAACGCTGCCCTGGTGGTTGGGTGTTTGTGTGAGATAGACTTATGCAGAAATGATATTTCCATTTCACAGTGTTTCCTTCAAGAAAAGCAAAGGATCCGCAATATATTAGTTAATAGGTATATGGTTTCGCCTGAAATATTAGATTCATCAAAGCTAAAATATTATAGCGATAAAAGTCTCCCCCGTGGATGTATAGTAAGAGAAAGTAGTTGTGACGTTTCAGTATGTGTGCGTGTGTAAGACAGATCATTCTGTGTTTCCCTGATATCGTGTCTACAGAAAATGGGTACTGCACTCTCAACGTGAGAATAGGAAGCCCATGTATTTAATATGAACAGTGTTGAAATATTTAACAAAAACTGACGCATACACGACGTCTCTATATCTACAGTTTGGCATGGCGTATGAAAACAAATGACTACGGAGGATAAATACTATAGATGCAACAACTAATCAATTTATTTCGACATTTTGGTGTCAGCGATAAGTTGGCTATGATCCTTACATACAACTACCGCCACCATAGGGAACTAAATTTAAGGGTGGAACAAATTCGAGTTCCTTATATGAAAAACTTATTAATCACGCTGCAGAAAATTGACGTAGGTGTTTATGGGTCAACTTTTTGTGACAACTTTAATAGGCACCATAGGAATTTTCGATCGTCTTTTGTTTTTGAACTACAGGCTAAAATTTGTTCTTCGCTAATTAAAAAAAAAATAATAAATTTTTAATGTTATTTTCATTATTTCTATTCACTTTTCTAATATATAAACTTCAGAAAGAATATTATACCACATATAATTGTGTCAAAGCCAACTATAACGCCCATAAAAAATATTTAACTTATCCGAAAATAATTGACTGAAAAGAAATTTGAGAATTTAATTAATAGATATAGAATCAAAATAAACAAATGATCTGTAATTGATTTTTTCAATTGTTTCTTATTAATTAATTAATAATTATTTTTCAACATAAAAAATTAATAATTCACGTTTTGCTCATGTTTAAAACAAAATAATGTACACTTGTTATACATCGTTTAAAAGCATATAAAATATGGAAAAAGATGAGACTATTTTCAACATAAATAAATATATCATCACGGCATATTACCCATTTCTGGGTGTGCCAGTATCTACAACACATGTAGACATCGGTAATGATGACGATATATTTTACCGTGTGGGCGCTTACCAGGCGTCACCTCACGGGCACTCATAGCTGGTGTGGAGAGTGCACCACAGGAGTCACTTTTGTGCAATTTAACATTGGAAATATTTGGCGCCTGTCGGAATCGAACCAGGTTCCCCCAGGTTCGCGCCCAGACACTCACCCCATATTTTCAACATATGTTCCCATTTAATAGTAATTAACGTATCAAGGGTGTTATAAGGACAATAACGCCTGAGGTCAACAGTGCACTCTCCGAGGGCCTCTTGCCCGAGGTGTGTACGTTGACCGAAGGGGTTATTGTCCGTTTAACACCCGTGGTGCGTTCAATGTTTAAAAAACCCTGAAAGCAGGGTTGTTATGATAATAATAACATACTAGTCGGACGTAATAGTAAATAACGTATCAAGGGTGTTATAAGGACAATAACGCCTGAGGTCAACAATGTACTGTCGAGGGCCTCTGGCCCGAGGCGAGTACGTTGACCGAAGGCATTATTATCGTTTAACACCCGTGGTGCCTTCAACGTTTTATGTCTTACTAGAAATTCTTAATAAACATTTTGTCTGACTAGAATTTATCAAACAAAAATAATAAATCACAAAATTTTAATACAACTTACAAAGTAGCCTGTGAATGCGGTATCTAGATAATATTTTGTTTCTGTCAACAAAGCATTTTCAAACAAAATATATATATTTCTTGTGGTTTTTTTATGTCAATATTGACGAGCAATGTTATTGCTAAGAATAAAAAGTATGCAGGTTTGTATTTATGATGAAACAAATATGATTATAAACGACTACAATTCACAATGCTTCTTAACCTTAACTGCACTTTATGTTAGTATCAGTATTATTAACCTCAATTTGTTGTCAACATTACCATAGCAACTTAATACGCCCTAGGGTATTATTTACTCAATAACGGACCTAATGTTGAGGTTGTTATAAAACAATAACATACTAGTAAGACATAAAAAATATTATGTATGTGTTATAACTCGAGAATTATTAAGTTTTAAAAAATCTAATTACATCACGTTATTCTACGTAAAAACAGTATAAAAAATATCTAAATATTTTTTCTTTATCTCTCATAATAAGTGAGATATGAGGTATTTTCAAAATAAGCGAAAATCAAGTTTTAGCCTGTAGCTCAAAAACAAAAGACGATCGAAATGATACCTATTAAAGTTGTCTCAAAAAATTGGCCCGTAAAGACCTACATCAATTTTCTGTAGCGTGCATAATAAGAAAGTTTTTCATATGAAGAACTCGAATTTGTATCACCCTGTACATATAATAGACAAATAGGTCCATTGAAAGTTCACATTTGTTCATAGCAACGTAAATTATTTTGAAAATTAACCCAGTAAAGTATGAGATACCCAATTTATGGCTCCTAAATTCTAAACGAAACTTTTTTGCTACAAACGATTTACCAACTTCGTAAATAATGTCGTTTTCAGTTTTCATGTTAAATATGTGAAGTTACCAAGTCTATAGTATTTTCCCTCCGTATAAATGACTTACAAGATAGTCAGGATGCCAACTTCACGCCGAACAAGTCCCCACCTGTCGCCAAAAGATAATCATGTTGGCAGTTTTGGTTTGCAACTCGTAGAAATAAGTAAATGCGACAGATGGCAGCACTTGACGGGACGAAGATGGCGGAGTCAGCAAATGTCACTAGACTTTGCTAACCTAACAAAGTCATATTAATTTAACTGAGCACTTTACTTAAAGTTAATGCTTTGTTAACTTACACATAGATTCGGATTATTTTTCTGTGCAAGAATTTTTGAAATTCTCAAACTTGGCACAGATAACGGAAATGATCGATGTGTAGGTTAAGAAAGTTGGTAATACTGATAAAATGGTGTAATAAGTAACGCGTAGGGTACACAACAATTCATTTTCAAACGTATTTTTATAAACAACACAATTTTTTATACACAACTTCTTTCATATTCTAAAATGACATATAATATACTTCATAATATTAGTTCATTCATATTTTAGTTCTTTCTACAACATACTTAAAATGGCAGGAAAAATTGGTAAATGAAACAGATATTGTTTTTCAAATGTCGTTGTACATTATCTGATTGTCAAAATTAGGTAAAACATACAAAAAGTGTTCAAATATGTATTAGACATTTCTATGTTTATTTCCAATAGTGTACAAACTGACACATCAGGTATAGTCCGTCCCAGCTAAACAGAACACAGCTATAGCTAGACAAAGATACTGATGTAATATATGAGCCCCTTCATGTGTTTTGTATAGATATAGGAGGTTCATTGTAGCGAGGTTGGACTATATGTGAAATTTGTGCTGTTTTTAACCCAATTCAAAAATTATTTTTTATCTTAAAGGTTTAGAAAAAAAAAAAAAAACTCTTAAGCCGGGGTGCATACAACATTTTAGGCGACCATTACACAAAGTTATAAATTTTTATTTAAAAATAAGTTTCATATTTAATCGATTCATGCCACTTGTAGAGTGCTTTGCTGTAATCAGTTTACTGTCAAAATATTTTGTAACCTAAAAGTGTAAGTGTAAGAGCGGCTTTAAAGTAGTCTTTCACATTTGTCGAAAAAGTAATACTTTGCGGTTTCCAAAGGATTCGTAAAATAATTATTTTTTACGTCTGTACACTTTTTTCATTAAAATGGATTTATAAAGTATGTCTTTTTTTAACACAATACTAGTGTGAAAAAAGTGCACTTATTTTAACGCAAACGCGGGAAATAATAAAACGTTACGGCACTTTTGCCGATGGGTACCCGGGTACTCGGAACCTACCCGATAATAATGTATCCGGGTACCTGATACCCTTTAATTACCCGAACAATTTTCAGCTGCCGGAAAGATTGTATCTAAAAGAAGAGCTTTTTATTACCATACCTTAGGTAATTAATATAATTTATGTTGAGTTTTTTATAGAGATACAATGTATTATTTATTTGTATTACTTTTTATTTAATAACTATATCTAAACAATAATAGGGTCCTATACCATAGTCATATTTTAACCATCTTAAATAAGAAGACGAAAATATACATAAATTAATGAGTATTAGTGAAAAAATTTTCTTTAAATATTAACTAGGTCACAAACTACAAGCGATTGAACCTGATTACTAATTGGGTATGACGTGTTAGGTACTAAGAATTTGATTGGTCGCCTGATTTTAAAAAGAAGATTCGCGCGTCTGTAGCGGTCACCTTTGAAAGAATATGAAATGTCATGATGTTCTATAACCTAACAAAACATTTAACAATTTTGTGTTTGATGAATTTGTTTAATTATAACATCTAGTAATATTAACAATAATCATGTATTTATAAATAAATCAATTTGTAACATGAATTAAATTAATAATAATATTAATTAAATTAATATTGAAACTTCAAAACAGGCAAACATTAGCGCCATCCGTCGTCATACTTTGTGTAATAATATTGTCAAACTGTTTCAATGTTCTGTAATTTATTAGGAAGAAATCCTTGTTAAATGCTTATTATTTATGTTATTTATACTTAATAATAATTTCTTCGTAAATATAACGTATAAGTTTTTATATAAAAACATTTCAGCTATGCAAACATGGAAAAAATTGTTTCTAGTATAACTACAGTTTGTCCCATTGTTTGTCAATCACTCGTTAGTACCCGCTACGTCACGCACAAATTCTTAAACTTTAAAAATTCATATCTCGCTTATTACGTAAAATTTTTAAGTCGCGTTTGCACTGAAGTTCTTATTTTATCCTGTTCTTACAGGAAAAAAATAAAAGAAAAATGGTATAGGACCCCATTATGAATTTTAATAAAAAGTAAACTGCTAATATAAGGGTAACTAGTAATTAACAAATTAACAAATTATGTATATGTACTTAAAAGATAATGGGTAATTAAAGGGTATCGGGTACATAACGAGTAAAGGGTACTATCCGGGTAGCTGTTTCGGGTACTCGGGTACCAAAATTATCGGAATTCGTCATCCCTACTTTTTAAATTTAAAAAAAGTTTGAATTGTAGACCATACTGGATTGCGTTTGTTTTGTATTAAATAATGAATAAATTTGTGCTTAAGTTTGAACACTTTTTGTACATAAACTTAAATAAATTCCCGCCATTTTAATTTGCGCGCCAATATTTGAAATTTATTAAAGAAGTATGTATGAAATAAATTGTGGGTTCACGAGGATATGTTTGAGAATAAAGGGTTGTAAAAGTACCCCTGTGGAAGTAACTTAACGAACGAGTAGAATGATGTGGTTTGTACAGGAAACGACGGGGCGTGGAGGGGATGAGTGTCAACTACAGTGAGAACAGAGGCCTATACAGAGCCTCGGCACAGTCCATATAATATATAGTTCAATATTCAACAGTAGAACAAATACAATAACTTTTTTTTAATTTATATACGATTAATATTTAATCAAGTCTGTGTAATAACTACTGAACACTTTGCCAGTCACATGTTCATATATATAATATATAGAGGCCTGTTTCACTCAAAAATTTCACTCTTTTTTAAGAACGGGTGCTAAAATGAGTGCAAGACTGACCAACCGCAGTGATTTCCTATGTGGTGATGTATTAGTGTTCATATTATCGTGAAAACTTGAAGTGCCTGTGAGTTTGAACGTTTTGTATCCTATGCGGACTGCGCCAGTCTTGCATCGTTGGTTTAAAACGAAACAGTTTACTGATTGCACTATCGACATTATTAATCCGAGAGCGGTGTGTGGTGTATTCAAAATGATTATTGTTATTTATTATTATTATTGTTATAGTTCGTTTAGTTTAGTTCGTCCATCGATCGGTTTGCGGAGTGGTTGAAGTCGGGAGATAACAACAACGGTGACGTTGGCGGTGTAGTCACTAGTTCAGGGATTAGTGAGACGGCGACTGACTTACACTGCCTTATGACTCACACACACCTCTAGACACACGGGGGGAATATAACCCTATAACTCTTACTCAATCATGATACATATCTAGCAAAATATACAGCCCTAATAAATTGTAACATTCGATTTGCAAGATTCACTTATTAGTAAACATATCGTCACAACTTATTATCACCCATTACTACTATTCTTTGATAATAAAATAGTATATTATGTAACAAGTTTTATAAACGTTACTTTAGTCACGAGTGTATAAAAACGAGTGTCTAAAGAGTTTATAAAACGAGTCACATACTATACTTTTTCTATGACCCCAAAACAAGACAACAGAAATACAGAAATCAGAAGTTAATGGTTGCTAATTTCATCCTGTGTCCAATACGTACAAAGCTACAATTTTATAAGATGATTAAGTGATTAAGGGTCAATTTCATAATACACTTCATGTTCACTTTAACACTAAATTAAAATTAAAGTTGTATTCGTTTTCATAACATAACTTAAGCACTCTAGCATTACTTTAAATTAAAGATAAAGTCTTAAGGGCCGTTTTCATAATCAGGTTCACTTTAAGACTTTAATTTAAGTTACTTTAAGACTTTATCTTTATTTTAAAGTAATGCTAGAATGCTCTCTAAAGCGCTAAAGTTATATTATGAAAACGAAAACAACCTTAATTTTAATTTAAAGGGTTAAAGCTGTATTCGTTTTCATAATATAACATTAGCACTTTAGCGAGCACTTTATTATTACTTTAAGACTAAAGTATTTTTTAAACTTTAAGTCTTAAGTGAGCCTGATTATGAAAACGGTCCTAAAGTAATTTTAATTACCTTAATCACTTTAAGCTCCGCTCACTTCCTTAGAAACCATTTTATTATTTTGAATGTAAGGAATAGATAATTATAGTTTGTTCATAGCACAATTTTTATTTCGAGAGTAATTTTTTTGCCGATTGAGCCATTAAAAGTACGATTTTTTAGACAAATCTGCAAAATATCATTTTTACTGCCTGTTGTTTCTATTCAACATACACGGAGCAACATAATTTAATGGCGATAACTTTCAAAATATGTATCAAAAGTAACCACTAAATTAATTTTAAACAAATAACTATTATTCCTATATTATTTTATTAACCGGTTAATTTTGCCGTTTATGTAAACATTATATTCGTTTTGACTAAAAAAACGATTAAAAACATTGCTTTTCGATTTCGGCTAATGATTAACCGTTATGATTAACCCAACTATATTTTTTTAAACAAAATTTAATATAAAAATTTCAATATTTTTGTCGTTTATGAATTCTTACTCACTGTATATTTATAAGATCTTAAGTCAGGTTCAAATATACAGTAAGATATTACATAAAATTAGACAGATTTACTCTCTAAAAATCCCTTTAAAATTTAAAGAAATTTTACCTTTACAATCTGGTCATTACTTCAATACTTATAATGGCGTATTAATTTTGAACATACTATAGCAATATTCCTTAAAATTTAACAAATTATACATATATTTAAAATATAACTTTAGATAAAAAATGAATTAGACCCAGAATTATTAACAATTATTTAATTTTAAATGTGCATTTAACGAAAAAAATATACCTACACGATTTCTTACAAATCTGTTAAAATTTCATATACTTGTTTTGGAGAGAGAATGTGAATGTAATATAATACTGAATTTTATGAGCAACAATTTATAATAATAACATCAATAATAATAATAATAATATCAACAAATTTGTTATTCATTGCTGCTATATACACATTTCAGTAATGGCGATATATTTTTACCGTAAAGACGTGTACCAGACATCATCTTACGATTCTCGCATAGTTGCAAATCGAGTGTTTTTTACATTATAAAACAAAATAATACTAAGTTATTGCATTGTATATGTAATACTGATACAATGTATGAGCATACAATAGGAGAAAAAAATGAAATATAGATGGCAGGTCAATGTCCTCCATTTTAAAGTCACTAGATATATAAAGTACCGCAATTGGACGCCATATTGTGTCTAGCTTAGGCGCCAAATTTAAAATGGATTATCTTGAAACGAGTACGTTATTACAAAAAAAAAATAATCGGCAGTGAAATAAATCTATGAAGGCAAGTAATTAATATTGATTTTATGTTCATAATTTTTATAATATGCGTACATATAAGTACAAAACATAACTGATCAAAATTATAAAGAAAATAAAAAATAAATACAATTAAGGTTAATTTTCTTCAGGTCGTTTGACATGATGACAGGATTGACGCTAAAGTCCCCAGATATAGTGACTTTTATAGGCACAGCCAACTACAATTAGATCCTGATGTGACCCTGATTGGCTTGATTCCGCCATATTGTGTCTAAAAAACGTTCTTCTCTCTCTAACACATTGGTACAATGAATTGCGGTACTTTATATATCTAGTGACTTTACTCCATTTTGTCGTCGTTCTTACTAATAAAATAGTGGTATCACTTGTTTTTATTTCAAGTATAAACATCGAAACGAAATAATAAAAAGTGACACCCTTTGCTACATTCACAGAAGTCAGCTACTTCGATTTTTTTCTCCAATAAAAATGAGCATTTGACAATTGAGCTGTCAAACTCAACATAACCTACTTTGGCACTTCTAACCTCAAACTATGTTCATGATTGAGTGAGAGCCTTCGCGCGTAACTACTCTACGACCACCAACCAGTGTGAGTTAGTAGTAAATTCATAACAACATATTGAATTCGTCTAACTACATATTTATGTACAATTATAATATGGAAGAGTTCTCGTTAGCAAGATTGTCAGCTACAGCTCGCACACAAAATGGCGCGAAGCTTTCATATCATACACGACGGTTACATGACACGAACATACAACCCTGTGTGAGAATCTAAGCGGCAGTGATCCTACCTATCGGAGAGTACAGATTGTGGTGCTTAGGATGCATACTCGTTGTTTAATTGTTGTACAATGTACTTATAGAATTTTATATTGTTGCATTTGCAATAAATAAATATAAATATATCTTTCTGAAATGATAACGTACCCAAAAGCCACCCTAGCCTTGGGTTTTAAAAACCAAACTTACGCAGCGGAGACGGGGTGGTCCTACATTACTGAAATAAGGGTGGTAAAGCAAAGGGCGCCAGTCACTCATACAGAGGCTTCAACATGCCCTCGGGAACGTGAATGTATGAAAAAAAAAGCGGTTGCCCCATTCAGATAGAGCTTAGTGCAGTTGTAGCGTAGTTGCATTGTAGTGCAGAAAGATTGTATAGGGACAGTAAACGCAAGCGTTCACATTCAGACTTTCGTGGTAGTGCAGTTGTATGCAAGATTCAAACTTCTGCACTACACTACCAACGCTGCGATGCAACGACCAATCAAAACGAGGCATATTATTTGATTATGAAGGTAATGTAGAAATTCGAAATGTCATTATAAACTATATGATTTCTGTTTGATTATTGGGCCTTCCATTGCTAATAAATTGTCAAAACAACTTAATGACATTCTTATATATACAAAGAACTTTGAACCTCGTAGACGTATTTCGTTTAACAGGTTATGATAGTCATCCTGTGAATATTTTATTTATATTGGTCGAACCCACCAGCGACGACGTTTTGTTTTTCTTTTCTTCAATAATAGTACTGCTGTACATGCTATTACATAAGTCATATTGGCACAAGAAACATTGTTTGACTATTGAATATACAGTATTGGCCATAAAGATAGCAAATTAAAAAAAATTCAATTGCTCTGATATAAAAACTGGGATTTCAGAAATAAATTACTGCAGTATTAGTGCCTTGAACCAAGTTTAATTTACATTATATTAACAAAAATTGATTCACTTGATAACAATTGGAGATTTTATCAATCGAAACTTTGTGTAACTCAAAAAAAATAAAGACAATAAAAGTTCGAAATACTTCTTTTGTACTTAAAAATTGATTTATGTGCAAAAAAAATATTTTTTACTTGGACATAAAAATAAAAATAGCAACTTTTATAAAATTAATATAAAAACTAAATTTTCTAATATTTAGTGTAATAACCGGAACCACGAGAATTTATTACTTCTTCTCGTTTCATCATGAATTCAAGTAATTTTGTTATTACATTTCTATCAATTAATCTTAGTTCATCACTAAATAATACTCTTTTCCACATGTCAGTTGTCCAGTTTACATGATTTTCTGCAAAAAAAATAATCGGGCTTTCACGTTCTTCTTCGAAAGAAGTGATTTCTTTGCAGGCCGACGACTATAAAGTTCTCCGGCAACTAATATTCTTCTTCCCTGTCTTGAAGATATTTTATCTTTAACATTACTTAGTAGAAAGCCTAAAATTTTCTTTTATGATAACAACGGATTTTTAACGATATGTGTTTTATCATTCTGTCGCTTCGGTTTGATGTTCTTTTTTTTGCCTACTAGAAATTGTAGAAGGCTCAATATTACCCTTCCTTCGAAAATGGATTATTATTCGTGCTATTGTAGATTTATGCAAATTAAAGTTCTTCGACATTTTATTCCGCGAAGCACCATTTTCATATGATTTAATTATTAAATTGCGAAATTCTTTAGTCAAAGTCTTATTACGACCCATAATTTTGAAGTACTAATTTATATTTTTTAAACAATTATACGATATAAACGTTGAAATTGAGAAAATAAAGACATTCATTATGTAGTTGCTATTTTTATGTCCAGACAAAAGTAAGAATTATGCAAATTAAATAAATTCTATAAATTTAATATAAATTATTTTAACATAAAATAAACTTATTTTAAGAGGTTATTCTTTATGTAATTTATTTTCAATATTCTTATGTTCACTTCAGAGAAAAAGAAATTTTTTAAAAGTTGCTATCTTTATGGCCATTACTGTAGGTTATAACACAAATTCAGTAGACGTGTTTACTCTGTATTGCAAATACAACTGCAGTAATTTTCTAAGTGAACGATACTTTCGGACTATAATAAAATGCACTACAAACACTGCATTGCAACTGCACTAAGCTCTTTCTGAACGGGCCTTAATAGCGAATTTTCATTACAGCGGGAAATGATGAGTCGAAACAATTTATTCGTTTGGTATAGTCAAAGTTTCCACTGCAGAAAATTACACAAAAAGATTCGAAAAGAATTACCTAAATTTATTTGTTGGTGTTAATAAATAGTTAGCCAATTTTTCTGACAATTTTTGACGTCTGTAGATTAATTTCAACATTAAAAATTTTCCAATTTTTTTTTTAATGTTTAATAGTTGATATATTTATATTTATTTTAAATTTATTTAGTGAATTTTACTGCCTCATATTCGATTATTAAAATTAGTTACTAACGATCATATTAAATATTAATTACATTATTAACATTCAGATTATATTTTTAATTTAAATGTATCATCACCGCTTATTTCCCTTTTTTGGGTGTACCAATCTACTTAACGCAGATTTCGGTAGTGATGATATATTTTGTAGTGTTAACTATTTTAGAGAATATAGTTGGGTGAAAATTTAACCTGAAGTTAATATCCAGATATATGTTACAATATGAGACTGTAAAGTTCTACTATGTATAAATACAAAATGAACTATATATAATTGAACCGTTTGACTGTTGCACCATTTTAAATGCATGCGTTTCTGTGTACGTCGTTTTGGCAGTTTTATAAGGTACAATAAATTTATGGAAATATATATCATGAAAAAGTTATATAAGATATGTAGTAAATTTTGTAAATGGACTTGCAGTAACCTTCATAAAAAATTTAGCAACCATAAAAACTGCAGTCCATATCTAGATGTTTTGTTCATATCATATTAATTTTAAGGTTGAAGGATCGGCATAACGCTCTTAAATTATTAAATCAAAATATATACTTTGAATCCCGCCGACAGACAATGTGTGAAGTGACGTAATAATAAATACAGCTACATGTATTTATCACACTTGGATGCTATATGCTAGTCACTTTACATGTTAAATAAGTAGCAACAGCTGAAGCCCAACTGGCAGTACGGAAGTGGTAAAACAATGCGGCTCGGTGAGTCCGGTTAGAAAGGTTAAACGGCGTCAGTTGTATTTAAGTTCTAGATAGCAGTAATTTATATTAAATAATTAGCGTACGTATAGCAAATTTATTGATATAAAACAATATTGAATGTAAATAATTAGTATATTGAAATCTAATTAAAATCTTTTTAGGTGGATAAGAGTTGTATTATGTAAAGCTACATAATTATTTTGCCGGATATTCTTTGAAAAACTGCCAAAGCACGGTTTATACTAACACATACCTGCAAAATGATACACCATCCAAAACAGTCAGTTTATATATCACTCCCCCTAAAGGCCGCGAGCAGACACGTGACTCGAGCAACCTTGAAGTACTTTAAATCATCTTATTTGTGTGCGCCTGTCACTTTGACAAGAAGATTTGAAATAATTTAATTTTGAACTGTTAAAAAGTTATTATTTTAAATTTAATATGTTTTTTCTACTCCCATGCGTGAAGTGAGTACATCACGTATCAATTTTTATGTGTGAAGTTTGATTTTTTGCACACTGTGCGTGAAGTAGCACTTCAAGCACCGTTCATTATTTTAAATATTACAAACTGAATTGTATTTTAATAAAACAAAGCTGTTAAACACCCTTAACGTTGGTAACCATGGTTACACAAGTCGATAATACAGAGGCTTTACGTTAAAAGAATGACAATGTCAAGAAAAAATATATTTTATTGCAAAGTCGTAGAAAAAGTATAGTATGTAACACGTGTGTGAAGTCTATTTTACATCCTCATGTAAAAATTTCAGCTTCATACATTTAACCACATAATATACTATTTTATACTCCGATGTGTAAAGTTGATACTTTACACACTGTAGACAGTATGTAAAGTAAACGATTTTCGTATTTTATTTACTTTACACATTACAGAGAGTTACCACCATAAACATATGGCATTTAAGTTGTCTTACCTAAATTTAGTTTTTTCTGTATATTCAGGTTGGTAATACTGACTCAAAACAGTGAAAACTGCAGTATTCAACTTTAGATCTGTTATCTGTCAAATGTGAACTCTGTATTTGGTGTGTTGAAATTGTTGTCTGTTAAATTTCTAATTTGTTTCAAGAATATTTTTTAAGGTCCTATAAAAATATTGTATGCAACTCAAGTGTAAAAAGCTTTTTGCCCTCCTGAAGTGTAATGGGAACTTTACAATTGTATACACAGCAAGTGTAACCTACATTTTACGCTTACTGTGTTGTAACTTATCTAACTATGCGGTAAAATAATCAAAATACACTGGACGTTTATGGGCATTTAGAAAAGAAATAATCTTTACTATAATAAAGTTCATGTAAAAAAAGTACTACCTACTTAAGTTATTTTTTTACTTTAACATTTCCTATATTTAAAATTAATTTATATAAACCAAACTCACGGTAGCGACATCTGTCATTGTAAAAATCCGCCGTTACCGACAGTCACCGATCGATATACCTGTCAAATACGCGAGCATTGCTGAAATGTCAAATATCGACACCTACCTATTATTTATTACGAAGAAAACATGAGCAAATCAATATATTATTATCAGTCATAAACAACGTCTATTATTACAAATAAATTTTCGCTAGAAGAAATACTCTAATGAAGGTAAGTAAAATCAAATTTGCAAATTGACAACCCCAGTATTTTAAACTAACCGTTTTCAGAAGTACAACTTATCTCATTAATAAAAGTGATTTTCATTATCGTCGGTCAAAAAATTTGATACAATTCTCGTGCGTGAAGTATTTTACAGCGCTCCAGCTAATAAGGCACTCGCCTTAAGGGCTCGTGCCTTAAACAAAGCTGTCGCGCTGTAAAATAAACTTACACGCACTCGAATGTAAATAACTATTATGATATTCAGTCAATAATACTTGACGTCATGTCCATGTCATAAAACTTGTGTTTACACTTTTGTTGTATAAATAACTATTAATGCGAGAAAATTTAAAAATAATGGGTGAGATTCAGTGGGTTGTATTAGCGTGTTTTAAGCTAAAACAGTCCTTTGTCAAAAATATTTTGGCAACTTTGTAATACCTGTCAGAAAAAAGTGAGAGACCAAAGGATCAAATAAAGAAAAAAATATTATTAACAGAAGTAAGAAAAAAAGGACAAATGTCAAAACTGCTCATAACGGGGTTTGAGATATTAACATTCAGGTATGAAATATTTGACACATAAAATTTGACATATTTCTAACCTAATTTTGCAATAATGAGTTTCCATTTATACCTTCCATTTACAATAATACTTCCTCATTTGACTAAAGGATATCTGAATTACTTTTCCCTGTGGTAAAATTTCTAAATCACAATTGAATCTCATTGATACATGTGGAAAATATTACAATGTTGCCATATACTTAATACAAGCTTTAATACAGACCTTAATACAACCCACTGAATTCCACCCAATCTTTTTAGCCGTTCAAAATTAAAATAAATCAAAACATTGTTCTTGTCAAAGTGACAAGCGTATACACATCAGCTGATTCCATAATCAATTCAAGATCGCTCGTATCACGTGCCTGCTGCACGACATTAGGATAAAATAGCTTGCTTAAATGTATCAACAATATATTTTCCATAATTTCTATAAGTACATTTACTGTTTGTGAAAGCCCTTAACCTTATACTGCACTATCCTATACACCACAACCTGCACCCACCAGAGTCAGTCGCCGGGGAGGGGGCTATGTCAGACGCTGTCAACAGACGCGAAGCGCTCGCCGAGCTCGTCGCACACGTGCTGCTGGGGGCGGCGTCCCGACGCGCCTGGCGCCGGGGCAGGGGGCGGCAGTGGGCGGTGCAGGCCGCGTCGGCGCCGTCGGCGCTTGCGGTGGCACCACACGCACAGGCACAGCACCACCGTGGAGAAGGCGCCCACGCAGACCAGGATGATGAGGGTGTAGTCTTTCTGGGGGGCGTCTACCACGCCTACAGAGAAAAATAATGAAGAAGGGGGGAGATTGTGGGGACAAGAAGCAACATTCTAAAACCACTATTGTGCAAGGATTCTTTCTATATAGTTTAGTTTCAAAGGATATTATACTCTTCTTTTATTATAAAATTTATAATATAAATTACCGCCAATGGATGAAGTTAAACTACGATATTTTGGTATCGTTATCTTTCTGAAGCAAATTTTATCTAGAGTGTCTCATTTTCGACGTTTTTTTGAAGGTATCTCGGGTAATATCATCGACCTTTAAACTAATGGACCAAGTGTCTCCTATTCTTTTATTGTTAGAATAATGCTCCAACATAAAAGGATGGAAATATATATTCTGTCCTTCAACAGTACGGAAGTTCTCTTTTTCAGCCATATGTAAACCTCTATACATCGCTCTCTATCACTAAATAGTTGTCAAAATATATATTTGACGTTTCGTGACTGTATATTATTTACTTTTTTGGAGAACATTTACAATTATTTCTGTCAATACATACATACGTATATGTGTTGTGAGGTGTGTACGCAACAAAATAATGGGGAAACGGTGGATTTCGTGCAGTCAACAGTACGTACGCGGTTCAGCTGTGTCATTTCATATATAAGTTCTTATTAATTATTACTTGTTCCCTATAATATAATATGTATATAATATATTGTATTAAAAATATATAATTATGCACAAAAAAATAAATCTATACTCTTACCGATTATGCACCAAATATAACAAGTTTGGGACAAATCAAATTTTTTATTTTGCCGCGTTTTCTTAACTTCCGTACTGTTGAAGGATAGAGATACAGTGTCTGCACCGTTATGGCGGGACAAGCGTTTTGCTCGTGCGCTGCGTCTATTAGTTTAAAGGTCGATGGGTAATATTATTACAGGGTCAACTTTCTGAAAAAAGTTAAATAGTCACCACAGGAATTTTCGATCTTTTGTTTCTGAGCTACTACAGGTAAATACTTGTTTTGCGCTCATTTTGAAAGTACCTCATAACTTATTTATTATGTTGTTTTAACAATTTTTTACCGTTTTTTAAGTAGAATAAAATGGCGTAATTAGATTTTTAAATTTTTATAATTCTCGAGATGATTTTTTTAAATGGGAACCTATCTTAAAAATAATCTTTTTCCTTACTTTATAAGCTGTTCAATAAAACGTAACAAGTCTACATTATTTTATTTACACATGAATAAAAGATGAATTATAAATTTTTCGGGGTGAAAAAATTGAAAATTATTAAGAAACAAATGAAAAAATCTATTACAGTTCATTATTTGTTTCTTTCTAATATTATTTGTTTTAGTTTTAGTGTCAAAGCCAACTGTGACATAGATAAATAATAATTTAACAAATTCGAAATAATTGGTTTAGAATAATTTTGAGCACATTAATAATAGATATGAAATCAAAATAAATTTTTTTCGCTCCAAAATATTAATAATTAATTTCTTATTTATGTATAAAACAAAAGAATGTAGACTTTTATATATCACTAAAAAGCTTATAAAATAAGGAAAAAGATGATACTATTTTCAACATTATAAGTGTGTTATATCTCAAAAATTATGAAGTTTTCAAAAAATCTAATTACGCCATTTTATTTTGCCTAAAAAACGGTACAAAATTCGTTAAAACATTTTTTCTCTAACTACCAAAATAAATAAGTTATGAGATATTTTCGAAATGAGCGAAAAACGAGTTTTTTCCTGTAGCTCAAAAACAAAAGAAGATCAAAAAATCCTGTGGTGACTATTAAACTTTTCTCAAAAAGTTGACCCTGAAATATGTATACGATTTAGCGGTAATATTTCCTGAGATATCCTTAAAAAAAATATCGAAAATGAGACTCCTGTATATTTTGAAAAAAAAAAAAAAAAAAAAAATGAAAATACCGATTCCCTATACCAGATTAAAAGTTCCACTAAAACTGAAAATTTTACAAAATTCTTACTACGATCATTTTATGAGCAATTTTGTCTAATTTAACTTTGCTTGTTAACCTTTTTTGTATTTCTTAAAATAAACGTATTTTTAGCGCGAAATTTAAAAATTTGATAAATATGGGTAATTTATTTGTATGTACGAAAATTTGCTTTCAAAACATTTGAATAAAGGACATTATTTACTAGTACTTTCGCAAGAACCACATATTATATACCTTATTACCTATTTCTGAGTGTGTCAATCTGTTTTTATTTTCAAATTTTAGTAAATTTTGTGTTAGCGAGCTCTGTGAATAGTGCTTACTTTATATTACAAAACAGTACAGTCCAGCAGCGCCATTAATTTGCCAATCACCGTCACCAGAAGTACTATCACAATAGTGTTATGGGTACATTGTTTACATCTTTATCATTGTTTTTGGAATGTTGCTTTTTGTGGCGAATGGCGAGAAGAGAGAGAAAGAGAGAGAGATAGCGATAGATTATTTACCTTGATGGTAAACATGCATGTTTGCAGAAGAAGAAGTAGAGAAGAGTAGGAGGAGAAGAGAGTGTGGTGTAACGGTGTGATGGTGGTGTTAGCCGTGTCCGCGGCAGAGCGCCAGGGCTATGGCGGCACTGGCGGGAAGCGCCCACCCGGCCACGGCCGCTGCCCCCGCCGCCGCACCTGCCAACACACAACCGTCAACAACCAACACCACACACTATTCTATTCTATTCTAGCTACATCACCAGCGAACATAAAAAAACATTATTTACACAATTCACAATTATTTTTTAATCCCTGAAATATATAGGTACCCCAAAAATGCGCCCTGTATGGGGATCTCGAGAACTGTAAGACATGCAAAATCGATTAAATAAGAAAAAAATACCCATTAATTAATCGGGTGCCTAATTGTAACTAGAAAGCGATAACGAATACCAATGGAGGATTATACTTTTGACGTCACGCGCAAGAAAGAGAGATTTGATGTAAAAAATGAGATAGAAAACATAATACAAACAAACCATCGCCATTTTTAAGTTATTTCACTTGTGTTTTCATATTTGAGTTCTACATAATTCAATGTCTTCGGATGGCCGTGGAAACAAAAAAAAAAAGCATTTGTCATGTATTCTTTGTATACCCAAAGCATTCAAGCAGCCAATGCACGTCATTAATAAAAATTGAATAAAAGAAACTAGATGTATGAGTCATGTACTGATACGTTTGCAAAGGTTTTAGAATCTTTATGAAAGGAGTTATACAGATTATAACCTGTATTATCGACATAGTCATGAACTGTCACATCTACAAAATAAATGCTATATTTTCGTCACTGTCCATTTCTATTTAAATTATTTTATAATACTAACCCTATTTATACTTATGTATGCCATATAAAGGCAATAAATAAAAATGATCAGAATTTCAAAGAAATATACCGAATTCTTCTGACAGATTAGAAGTGCTTCTTTGGCAGATTCACAGATTTTGTGTTTGCGTTAACGGTCACGTTGCGCCGTTGCGTTGCGTTTAACACTACTTTATTATAAATAGGCCTTTACAACGCACAAAAATGTTTCAAACACGATACAAATATTTGTCAAATAATAACTTTGACAGTATGAACATACAAATTATCAATGTTGCCAACTATAGCAACAATTAAACGAATAATTTGACGTTGATGTACATTATTTATATATTATTCATGTCATATACGATAAGTAATGAACTCTACTATTCATCTTAATAATAATTATATAAGGCTATACACTTTTTGACGGTTAAAAAAGATTGAAATTTTATTACATTTTTCACTATTAGTGATTTTAATGCATTAACGTTTTTACACTAAGTGATGACGTGCATTGGCTGCTTGAATGATTTGGGTATATACGAACCCCCGACCATTATAAAGTCAGCCATTTTGTCTTGGAATATTATTGTATTATTTAAAATATAAGTTAATTTGACCAAGATTATAAATAATATTTTTAGCAAGATGGCTCATTTATTTCTTTTATTTTATTGTGAGAAAATTATGAAAAAAAAAGAATACTCAAAATTTAAAGATGGAGAGAAGATTACCATCACACCATCAGAAATATTTAGGAACATATTTTTGTAAATAATTAAAACTGCGGTAAAGATGAATAGATGATTTTATACAATTCGGTAGAATTCGTGAATCTGAATAGAAAATAAAGATGGCGTCCTCACCATATTGAATTTGTATTCGATGATATCGCTTTCTAGTTACAAAATAGGAGTCCACCAGATCATTAGATATGGGCGAAAATTACGAAAATGTAAATTATGAATTTTATTGTAGTACACTTTTGTATTCTCTTTCGAATGGCATGATTCGTTCAGTCATTTCTGGGCTCTGAGGTCGACTTGTACACACCTTTGATTTCATGTTCCCCTACAAGAAAATGTCGCATGGTTTAGGGTTAGGCGACACATTGCTCAGAGAATCAGCTTTCGTAAAACTTTCATGCTCGAGGTCCTGTATTAGATTACCCCCTGTAGTTCTCAGTCGGATGCCTGGTTCAAACAGGATGTAGTTATCCGTGCAAGTTTTACGGAAAATGTTTCCGGGAAAATTGATTTCTCTGAGCGATAATGTCACTTAACATTACTCCTTGCGATTTTTTCTTGAGGGACCATTTGAAATTAAAAGTGTGCACATATCATACACCGAATTCAAAACTTTAAAGCCCCAGGAAATACAGTTATTTCCAAGAAATGACCGAATAAGTCTATATTCTTTTAAAAATGTGTTTCAAATTATATTATTTACATCCATTTCTGTATAGGAATATTTATAATGTTCGCTGGTGAATGCCTTTTACTATGACAGTGTGTGTGGCTAAAGAGCATAACTAATTAATCTATACAAAATTACACGATTACTGCGCTATTCACATAATACACTATCGTGGAAATTTATAGAGGTAGACACTAGTTATCAGGATATAGGAATGTTGTTACAATTGTAAATTTAGCGGCTGACAGAATATGCCATGCAATTTATGAAGTTACATACATGCATTAGTGCGAGAATTATAGTGGTGAACACGACAACTATTGTAAAACCTGTCTTTCCATAAATAACTCAAAATCTAAATTACATACACTATTCGTATATAATTACATGTATGTGTAAAATTTAAATAAAAGAATATGGAACAACGTGATGGAAGTGGATTTGAAAGAATAAAAAGAAAATAATAAAGAAAAATAATATTTTGGTGAGATTTTTACCTAAAATAAAACATAAATAATAAATAAAATCAAATAAATATAAATGAAATTAATACTTACTAGACTACTGCTTCCAAATAAAGGAAATAATTTCATTCACACAGCACAATAAATAAAAACCGCATAATAAATAATTCCCGTACAATAAGCCGGTTTCACATTTTATAAAAAATATTTTAAATGTAAGTTCACGCATTATTTATCACAGAAATAACAAAAATAATAATAATTTATTGTTATTTTCGTAAATAATTGAATAAAAAGATTGGCGCCAGAAATAGTAATGAAAAATAACCCCCCTCTTATGACGTTAAAGTAAATACAACATATCATTCACAACGAATAGGAAAATATTTGTCCATCACGTACGTTATTTAGATAAATAAAAGTAGCCAATAGTTTATTAAATGTTACACTGTATAATCTTTGACGTCACATTCTGTTTCAGATCAAGTGACTTTTTTGTAAAATATCTCACGGTCGAATTCACCATTATTTCGTTGATTAATGGTCAACTGACGTTTGTTTTAATTCACCAACTTGATGTCTGTATCAAGTAATTATGATCAACAGATTCACAGAAGAGCTGATTAGATATTCGTTATCATTGATTCACAGGAAATACTCTTATTTGAAGTTTTTAACAGTTTTTCTTAAAAAACGCAGTTACATATTATTTTTTGGCATTTTATGTTATAAATATTAGAGAAAATGCTCTTCTCTATACGATTTCATTAAACATTTGCCTTTATACTCAACAGATGTAGAGATAAAGAGTTATAAAGAGATTAACTTTCAAAAATCAGTCAGCTTTGATATTTATCCGGGAAACAGCCGATATATTCAAAAAATTCTAATTGACAGATGTCAGTGTCAAGTGCAAAACTAAAGATGGAAAGAATAGGATCAGAAAGTGTCATAGTGTTCCTCACAAGTGACATGCAGAGGAAGACCAAAAAGAAGATGGAAGGACTGTATCGCAGAAAACTTGACAGAGGAAGAACTGTGTGAAGAAAATGCGTCGGACAGAAATGAGTGGAAGAGAAGAGTAAGAAACAGCGACCCCCTAATAAAATAGCGAAAAACTGAAGAAGAAAACAGTGTCAAGTGCAATTTACATGTGTATGTTAATGTATAATTTTATTGAATGTATATAATCTTTTCAAAGGAATTTTTGTTATGGGATTTGTACAAAATACATTGAATTGACGGAAGGTCTTGTGCTGGCCACAACAGATTTTTTATTAATATAGTGAAAATCAAAGAAATAACAGTATATTTGAAAATAATAACACCATTGAGGTTTTAAATAGAGATAAAGAAGAAGCATGAGGCAAAATTACAAATGAGTACAACAGCCAAAATTCTGACACAGCTATAAACGTGAAAATTAGGATTTGATCAAAGCTTGATTCATGAGATAGGACGAATCAGTTGATCACTGATTTTGATTAGTAGATCAGCCTGATTTTTAATGGTGAATTCGGCCGTAATGGATATTTCGTGATATTTTCAAATTTGAGGCTATTTAAAGAACAATATTTTTCTAAAATTTTATACTTAAAAGGCATATAAACATTTCTGCACAGCCTTATTATGGCAGTTGACTTGTAAAAAAGTTTCTTGAAGTTCACCAAATAGTACAGCGTTTTTTCTGTATACTTGTCTATGTTGTTTCTAAATATTTATCACTGTAAACAAATACCTACCACGCATATAACTTTCCGAAATAAAAATATAAGTATAAATTATAAATACATAATGTACAGGGTCCGGCAGGCAGGTATATAAAAAATAATTAGTATATTATGATTGTCATGCACAAAAAATGTTAAAAAATAAATATTATGGCTGAATATGATTGCTGATTTAATTCAATATTATATCAATATGCAGAATATATTGTTTCAATTTCTTCTTTCACGACAGATTTTAATATCATGCAATAAAACAATAACACGAAAAATGTACTCACAGTTGGCTTCATCGGAGTTATCGTCCGCACCGCAGTTGTTGACGAGGTTGCATCGGAGCTTGTCTGAGATGCAGTATCCTGTCCGAACGCACTGGAACTGCTCGCAAGGACCTTCCGCTACTTCTGTCCATACGGCACGGAAACCCTGGGCTCCTACCGCCTTATCTGCCGTTATAAAACTACAAGAAAAGACAAAATTAATAACAAAAATAAACATGTAACATTTAAGGTAGTGTAGTGTTCAAAAAATTCCGAACTCGGAGTAGGCTATGAATAAAAATACGTATGTCCATTTGAAAATATTTAATTAAATGTCAATTTGACACGAGGTATTGTCAAAAATGTTATCTAAAGATATCAAAACTTTTCTTCTTAAATACTTATTTTAGAAATAGACATAAATTAGAAAATGGTGAATGAGAATATTCTGTATCCTTCTTTAATTTTTTCTTTTCTTTAAAATTACATTTCACGATCAATTTTGACAACTTGATTATTGAATTGAATAATGATCAGACATACGTTTCTGTGTTCATAGCCTACTCCGAATTAGGTTTTTTTTTTTCTGAACACTACTAAGTTACGTTATAGTTATTAACGTCATTAGGTCGATATGAGGCAAATAACGGACGCGACTGAGGTTTATAACCAGTCGAGTTCGTTATTTGTATATCGGCCGTGTGGCGTTCAAGATTTGTTCGTAATAACATAAAATTTAAACATGTAAGAATAATGAAATTCTTCTATATCTGTCATACTGAACAACTTTTTTGGTTAATTTATACATTCTCCTAGACAACAGTCCATCAATTTGCTGTTATTTTTCTAGGAACACCTGATAAAAAATAGGCCGTTATTTCTATCTTTTCATTTATGTTTTTAATCCTGTTATGTCATAATAACAGTATAGTATTACGAAAAAAGATATACTTTTATAAACAATAATTAAACTATAAGCTTTAACTGCCCGATTCAAAAAAGTTTAAGCTAATCCTCATTTTTGGATTAGTGAATTCCAATACATATATTCCGGTATTTAAAATTTAATGTTCAATATATTATAAAAAAATCTGTTGTGGCCAGCACAAGACCTCTCGCCATTTCCATATTAGGCTATATAAGTATTGTATTGCACTTTGCTATCGAACTGTCGTTTTATAACAAAATATTACAGAACTTTACCCAAATATTGTATTTTATTGTATTTAACATGTCTTCTGCACACATACAATTCTAATTATATCTTCTTTCCATTGTATGAGGAAGTTCCTATGTCAGAGATTCTTCCAATTCATTAACAAGATTGGCGGTATTTGTAATGGATACATGCAGGTTACCTATAATTTTAAATATTTAATTAATAAAACCATAAGAAAGATTAAATTTACTTCCCAGAAAAAGCTTTCGGAATGTAACTAAACTTTTGATTTTTGACACTGATATCTGTCATTTACAAATTATGTTATAAACATTTGAATTTGTCAACTGGTTTCCTTAGTGTAGTTTCGCCTACTCGACTTATTATACCCCGGTATTCTATATATTATAGTGTCTTTATATCTAAATTTATGGAAGATATAATAAAAAATTTAAATGTATCAGATGTAGAATTTTGTTCTTTAAAAGGCGTAATATCAAAAATTTGCAAAAAATTATATTTAGAAGATTTTTTTTTAAAAACTACTACTTCCGGTTGTCCAATTGTTACCAAAACCTTTTCAGCTCTTCCCAGGAATGTCAGATTGAAGAAACTGCAGTTAAATATTTTTTAAGTCTTATAGTTTTTGAGGAATCGTCCCTCCAACATCCATACATACACATACACACACACACACACACATACACACATCCACACACACACACACATACACACATCCACACATCCACACACACACACAGACATCATCGTAAAAATGTTAAAATCGGTTTATATGGACCTTAAATCGTGCTTATTCACTTAAATCTCGATATGTGATTTTTAGCATGAATCCAATACCTCTCTTAGCGAGAGGTAAAAAAAGGTAGATACTAAAAATAAAGATGTAAACTGTCAAAATTAGAGTAGAATTGACTAATCCAAAAATGAAGATTAGCTTAACTTTTTTGATAATCGGGCTGTAAAAGATTTAGGGACGGATTCATAAAGAAATTTAATCTTCACTTAAAATTTATTTCCATAGTAAATTTAATGAAAGAAAAAGGGAACGCGTCTTTTTTTTTAACAGCAATGATATAAATGTCATTAGAATAGAGAAACTGCTTCGAATTTATTCAAATATACTTGACAACTAAATATTAAGTGAAGATTAAATTTCTTTATAAAACCGGCCTTTAGAATGTGTGAATTTGATACTAGGAAACATTTTTTTTTTTCATTTCTAACAAATAAATGAACAGATATGTTATTCGATGATATACTACATAACCAAACATTTTAAAACTATAATCGCTACAATTAATTACATTATTAAATCAATGAAAAAACAATATTTAGAGATAGTATTTATTGTAAATTGAGAATGTATTGTGAATAAGAGGTCTTACCTTAGTCGTAATGAATTGGATTCTGACAAATATTGCCACTGATTTTGACTGAGCGTCTCTCCACACATTTCCAGCGGTGAGCTTTCTTGTGTGTGCCATAACCTCAACACTGCAGCTGGACACCCTCTCGCTGAAATCACACTCACGACTGTTCAAATTCTATATTTTATATAACTACAATATTAAAACAGAAATAATCGAACATTTCAAAATAGATATTCGTTAAAATTATCGGTTTATTCGCGCAACAAAATATACAACCAATTGTTAATTTTTCAGTACGCGTGCGTAGTTTGAAACTAGTTTCAAACTGATTTGGAAGTTTTTGGTTTGTGCGAACAGAATTAAAGATTATTGTTATTACATCCCTCTGGAATGAACAATTAGGTTTAATGCAAATAGGGTCCTCCACCGTAGTAACAAATTAGAATAAGGGTCAGTTATATTAAAACTAGGCCTTAAAACTGTATATTAAGGATTATCACAGTTTAAAAATAGTTATTAGTTTTAAAATAATTGAGTTTTTATTACGATTTCCTCATCTCTATATCTACGTCACACATTTATTCTATTCCAAATTCTTACTACTTTCGAACCTTCTGCTATCGCCTTTTTGAAATACGGAATCCATTTGCAAGTATATAAATGCAGAGAATAACAACAATAAAACAACAGAAATAAACCAAATGTAAAATCATCTCTACAGTGTGTCCCATTTAGAGGTGCCACCATTGGGATCTCGAGAACTATAAGAGATACGATGTCGGTTAAATGGAACTTTTTGTGCACCTTTGGGAGGCCATCTCAGATGTGCTTTTGTTTTTCAAAAAATTCTCATAGGGCACTAGATAAAGACGAAAAACTGAATATTGTTGATTTTTTCTTTTTCAAATAACTTCTAAACTATTAGTAATTGAGAAAAATATTTCAAATATAAAAGATAGATATTTTTATTAGCTAACCAGTGACGTACGAAATAAATTTTTATATCCATAAATTTTCGAGATATAACACAAACTTATATTTTTTTAAATGGAACCCATATCTGATTTCAGTCTCAAAAAAATCATTATTTTTTTCTCTTTTAATGATGTAAGGGTTATTATGTTTTATATTTGTTTATAATATAACATAATAACCCTTACATCGTTGAAAAGAGAAAAAATAATGATTTTTTTTGGGACTAAAATCAGATATGGGTTCCATTTAAAAAAATATAACTTTGTGTTATATCTCGAAAATTTACGGATATAAAAATTTATTTCGTACGCCGCTGGTTAGTTAATAAAAATATATATCTTTTGTATTTGAAACGTTTTTCTCAATTATTAATAGTATAGAAGTTATTTGAAAAAGAAAAAATCAACAATATTCAGTTTTTCGTCATTATCTAGTGCCCTATGAGAATTTTTGGGAAAAAAAAGCACATCTGAGATATGGCCTCCCAAAGGCACACAAAAAGTTCTATTTAAGCGACATCGTATCTCTTATAGTTCTCGAGATCCCAATGGTGGCACCTCTAAATGGGACACACTGTATATCTACGTCACAGAATATTAAAATATTACGGCTTAACGAATAACAATAAAGATTTTCTAAAATTACATATCACTTTCAGTTTAAATGAAGTTTTGTAAAAATATATTTACAAAAATATAGTGGAGGACCCTATTAAGCAAGATCAAAAATGATTGAGAACGTACCAAGATATAACAATATTAGAAAAGGTTAAGATAAAATATGTTTTTTTAACTTACCCGTTGGGTCTCCCTCGACTGCAAACCTCTCGAAATTGAGCAGCACCTTATACTTGGGCCGAACCGTGACGTACCAGTTGCAATTCTTTGACGCTAAACCCCTTCCTGGTCCGTCGTAGTTTTCCGGGAAATTGGGACTGGATATGACGCCATATTCCACGCTGGAAATGTTGCCGCCACAGTCGCCGAAAATCGACTTGGCGACTTCGAAGACGTATCGGGCTTTGAACCCACTGGACACGCCTTCACCGTCGGCATGGAGGATGACTTTCAGGCCCAGGGAACCGCGGTTGGATTCGATCGGGCCTGGGGCTGTCATGCCGCAGTAGCGACCTGCAAGATAAACAAATAAATAAATTGACAGTAAAGTTTGTTCCACGACTTGATCCCCACGTCACCAATGAGGTCATGTTCGACCTTTTTTATAACTTTAATCGATAGAGTAGTGAAAAATAATAGACTCGTATTTTTTATTTTTCCTCAAATCGATCTTTAATCATGAAAAAATTGTAATTGAAAATGACATTCTTTAAAATGAGGCTGCTAGACCCCCGCTTCGTCCCTTGTCAAATGACGTCACAGAGTGAGAGGCACGACCATTTTGATTTTCACACTGGTCTTAAACGTCAAAGTGACATTTAAAGATAACCTAAAATTTATGAAAGTAAACATGTCGATGAAACGTTGTTTCGTACCAAAATAAAGAAGAAAATAATATTCTGCAATATATTCAATGTCTCACATGCGTTTATAACCTTCTACCGTCTAAATCAAAGATTCAAAAGTGAAAGAAACATCTGATGTAACGTAGATAATTTCACGCCAAATGAAAATTATATTTATAAAATAAATAAAACGATATTACAGGGTGTCTCAATAAGCTTGCTCACTATTGGTAACTTTTTTATTTGAAGAGATACGAGATTGGTTAAATTAGCAAAATTGTGCCATTTTATATTAGAAAATTGGACATGTAGACAAAATAAAAATTGTGTCAGCGGTTGCCAAAATTTGGGACAGAATATATATTTTTTAAATGGAACTACATATTTTTTATTATCTTATTAGAAAGAATATTTTTTTCTCTTTCCAATAAGGTAATGTTTATGTACAATTTTTTCAAATAAATAAGTTATTTACGTTTAAAGATAAAAATTATCTTTTATTAGTTTAGGTCAAGTAAACTATGGAAACAATTGTCTTTTATAAAATTATTATTTTATTAATTTATTTTACAGTAATAACAAAACAAAGAAAATATTCAAATTGAAAACCATTATTTCTTTCGCACATTTAAATTCTTTTGGAAAAAGGGCCGACCGTTCTACGTAACTGGTGTCTAGATATAATTTTCCATATACCACGATCATATCTAACTTTTCTTCATTTGTAAAGTTATTAAACATTATTAAACACAGAGAACTTTACGGGAGAAATTATTAAACGTCAAACAAACAAAGAATCAAATGTTTCCATGGCTTACTTGACTAAAAAACTAATAAAATAGTTTGCAAAATTTAAATTTTTAACCGTAAATAACTCGTTTATTTGAAAAAATTGTACATAAACAACATTACCTTATTGGAAAGAGAAAAAAATACTCTTTCCAATAAGATAATAAAAAATATATGGTTCCATTTAAAAAATATATTGTTCCAAATTTTGAGAACCGCTGACACAAATTTTATTTTGTCTACATGACCAATTTTCTAATATAAAATGGCACAATTTTGCTCATTTAACCAACCTCGTACCTCTTCAAATAAAAAAGTTACCAATAGTGAGCAAGCTTATTGAGACACCCTGTATATTAATATATTATAGCATATTCAAATATGTAATCCTCAATTTATAGTTTATATATATTTTTCTTTTAGAAATTGTGTCCATATAAAATGTCTGTTTGAAATGAGTCTGAACTTGGTTCTTAACGTTGTGACGACAAAACATGGCTGGTTTTTGCAACTTTTTAAAAATATCATACTTTAAAACGATTTTATACAACAAAAAATATAAATAAAAAATAATTTAATCATACTGATCGATGAATTACACTATCCTTTTTCGATTTAAACAGAAAAAAGGTACAATTTTTTTTTTTGCATGACCTCATAGTAAGCATATTATGGTTCAAATCGCCAGGAGAGGAAGGGAATTGATAAAAATCAAATGCAGCTATACAAAAAACAATTATGGCTTTTTGATACCACGAATTGCTTCAAAATTAAACGAACTTTCATTTAAAAATATTTTTAAAAAATGGTTATGGGTCCATCGGATGGATCTGATATATCTGTGACGTCATCGAACAGATATGTCGGATAGCTCCGACTGACTTTACGAAAACGCTTATAGAGTGTAAGTAGTTCTACCGAAAAAATAAACATTTTCTCCTCACCTATGAGTTTCTCCGTGTTATCCCTGTAAATATTATACATTTCAATCCAGTCCTCTTGGCAGTAAACAGGTCCGTAGCTGCCCACCGTGGAGTTGGCGTTTTCAGCTTTGACCTTGAAATTGTCGAACACGATGGTGACCTGCTCGTTGGGGGTGGCCAGGAACAGGAAGGTACAGTTCGTGTCACTCGGGTAGTTCGATGGGTACCTGGGCGAGTTAAATTCTCCACGTTTCCGACTCGTACTCCGATAGGTGAACTCGCAGCTGCCGTCTGGGGCTGGTGTTCCCGGAATGCGGTACTCTGGAAATATAAAATTAGTGTACAGAGAATATAATTCATTAGTCACGTGACATGTTTGCCAATTAATATTCAGAATTTCCCTAGTTACATGTCTACACCCAAATCATTCAAGCAGCCAATGCACGTCATCACTTAGTGTAAAAACCTTAATGCATTAAAATCACTAATAGTGAAAAGTGAAATAAAATTTTAATCATTTTTAATCGTCAAAAAGTGTATGGCCTTATATAATTATTATTAAGATGAACAGTAGAATTCATTATTTATCGTGTATGGCAATAATAATATACATAATGTACATCAACGTCATATTATTCGTTTAATTGTTGCTATAGTTGGCAACATTGATAATTTGTATGTTCATACTGTCAAAGTTATTATTTGAAAAATATTTGCATCGTGTTTGAAACATTTTTGTACGTTGTAAAGGTCTATTTATAATAAAGTAATGTTAAACGCAACGCAACGACGCAACGTGACCGTTAACGCAAACACAAAATCTGTGAATCTGCCAAAGATAGCACTTCCAATCAATCAGAAGAATTCGGTATATTTCTTTGAAATTCGGCTCACTTTTATTTATCGCCTTTATATGGCATACATAAGTATAAATAAGGTTAGTATTATAAAATAATTTAAATAGAAATGGACAGTGACGAAAATATAGTATTTATTTTGTAGATGTGACATAAACATGTCAATAATTTAGATTGCAATCTGTATAACTCTTTTCATAAAGATTCTAAAACCTCTGCAAACGTAGCAGTGCATGACGTCACATATCTAGTTACTAAAATTCAATTTTTATTAATGACGTGCATTGGCTGCTTAAATGATTTGGGTATATCACAGCGATGATAAAAAAAAACAAAGAAATTATCACCTTATTTACATTCGTTACTAAGGGATTTGTTTTCTTTATTTACAATTACAACATTGACAGTTAATTTTAACAAAGATTCATTATTTTCTCTCATTAAATATAAGCTCGTGATATGATTAATAATCGAAGATATTGCTCGTGAAACCGAAGCAGCACATTTCACTCGTCCTTCGGACTTATGAAATCTGCAACTAGGTCTCACTCGAAAATATCATCGACTAACCGCCTAGGTGATCGAGCGTGTAAAGGCAGCGCTCAAGCTACCTTCACCGCTCGGCCCTGGGGTCAAATCCAACCAGGGGCTTGGATGTTTGTGTATGTCCTAATAATAGCACTTTAACATATAAAAAAAATTGTCATTGGTCAATCGGTATCACACCGAAGGCCAGGGGGGTAGTGATGTGCCGCCAAAAAAATCCCGTCAGGAATTTGTTTTTTCCCTGGGATAATTCCCGGAAATTCCTTCAGTTACGATTTGCGGGAAGAAATTTTGTTACGTATTTTCCCGGATTTTTTTTTTTTGGGAAAAAATAGGCGAAGGCCTATCCCATTCTGAAATGGACTATACCTATAGGTACAATACTGATTCTTCTGATTCTGATGTCTATAAGTAATTACATATTTGTTTACATTTTAAATTATTATTTGTTTTTGTATTACCAATGTACACTTTTTCGATATAAATAAATTTCCGCTTGGAAATTCTCCAAAAAATTTCTCAAAAAAAATCCGAAGAAATTCCTGGGAATTTTCCCGTAACTTTAAATTTCGGGAATTGATCCATCTCTATCAGGGGGGAAGAAAAAAATATCATCAATGAAAATCATATTACTTGTTATATGACGTATCATAATAGAACTAATATTTACGATTAATGAAACTACTATTACCTCATATACATTTTAAAACTGGCCCTAAGAAAAAACTAAACTGTGAAGATAACCTAAAAACTACTAACTAAAGTATTTAAAATGAAAAATAATAATTAATCTACTACTACAACTAGTAGTATATAATGGAGTGTTGGTGCCTGCTTTGATGTATGGAAGTGAATGTTGGGCATGGACGAGAAAGCATAAAAGGAAAGTGACTGCTGTGGAAATGAGGTATTTACGTGCTGTTTGTGGGTATACAAGACGGGATCGCGTGAGGAATAATTTGGTGTATGAAGAATGTATGGTTAGGTAGAATGTAGTTAAGAGAGTTGGAGTGAGTCAGTTGAGATGGTTTGGTCATGTGGAGAGAATGATGAGTGAACGACTTGTAAAACGCCTATATGTTGGTAAAATTGAGGATGTTCGATTGCGTGGCCATCCAATGTGTAAGTGGATGGATGTAATTGGTAGTGTTTTGAAGGAGCGTAAGTTTCCGAGTGGAAAGAGAAGAAGAGCATGTATGAATACGATTATGAATGTGGCTGAAGTTTGCCTGGATAGGAATGTGTGGCGAAGGATGATTGTTTCGTAATTATTGTGGTGTGAAGATGTATGGTTAGTAAGAATGTTTTATGAGAATGGAAAGATAGTTGAACTTGTATGTGGACGAGAAGAATGAAGTATGTTTGTACAGGAATGTGTAGCGAAAGATGATTTTTGTGTAACTATTATTGTGGTCCGGATGAGGTTATTCGCTACCGAAAATCGGTAACTTTAATATGTTATTATGTATGAATACGTTTATGAATGTGGCTGAGGTGAAAGAAGTGTGCATGGATAGGAATGTTTGGCGAAGGGTGATTGTTGCGTAACTATTATTATGGTCCGGATGCGGTTATTCGCTACCGAAAATCGGTCACATTAATATGTTCTTGTATGAATGTTATGATGATTTTGGGCAAGGCGAAAGAAGAATGTTTTTAAAGAGTTAAGTGATTCAGTGGAGCTCGTACTTTCATCCATTTTCTTATTATTTTCGGGTTTTTGCTAACCCATTAAGTGGGAAACGCGTGATTTTATGTATGTACGTATGTATGTATGTATGTATGTATGTATGTATGTATGTATGTATGTACTACAACTAATAAAACAGGAAACAAAGAAATATACTCTACCTAAAATAATATAATAAACACTGAAAGAAAAGGCAAAATACAAGAAAAATCAAAGAAAAACTATTGACAGCAATGATGCTTATGGAAGTTAACCGAAAATGTTCCCTTGTCGAAGGTTTGTCATTGGTGCACAACGTCATCTTTACCTGGTGAAATATCCCAATAAGGAGCCTATTATTTGTATTTTTAATCATTTATTGAGAGTACCTTCGAGCATATACTGACTAGAGAAGTAATTCCCTATATCAGCATACATAGCATGTTGTGATCGGAAGTATGCCCGAGGGGGATTTGCGGGGCTGGAAATCATGATGTATTGCGCGCAGTGTTTTTTGTCATTTTACTGTAATCTAACCTTGTTTTTTGCGTGTGGTTTGACAGTACATCAAATTGTAATGAAAAATACAAAGAAAGTACTGATATTTCGTTTAATGTGTAAGTAACTGGGATTATATTAAACAAAGTGTAACTTTTAGGTTTCCTGCTAATAATGATGTAAGAGAAAAGAGCATATGTTCCGATCACAACAAACACCGTAAGGCGGCCTCTAGTCAGTATATGCTTGAAGGAGAGAACGCAAATTAAGTTTTATCTTAAGAATGGGAAACAAATTTGAATGTGAAACTCTTATTAATCTATTTAATTCATTAGTTAGAAGCAAACTGGAGTACGCATCCATAATTTGGTCTCCCACAACCGCTACTCATTGTGATATGATCGAAAAAGTACAGAAAAAATTACTTAGGTACCTGTACTTCAAGAGATTTCATGTATTTTCTACATATGTTTCATATACTGAGCACAGAAATATATTTAATATTACTCTGTTACAAACAAGAAGAGAATTTATATCTATGTTATTTATTGTAAATTTAGTAAATGGAAAAATTTGTCTTCGTGAAATATTGCAAGAAATTAATTTCTCCGTTCCAAATGTGTCATTAAGGCCACGATTTATATTGTTTGAAATTAAAAAATCATGTTCTCCATTAAATGAAATTTTAAACGTAGCTAATAATTTAATTCTTAGAAATAAAAATTTCGACTTGTTTAATTGTAAGAAAATAGATTTATTTAAAATATTTTTTAAGACACCTTATTGATATTGATATTGAATAAGTTAAACATTTATTGTAGAATGTTTATACTATGCTAACTGTTAATATGTAATTGGGGGTTACCCTGTTTATTATCAGTATAAATAAACATTATTATTATTATTATTATTATTATTAACAAATATGAAAAATATTACATTTAAATTTTGCATATTTATGGGCGTTGCATATTTTAGGGCGAGCAGTAAATTAATTATAAAATTAATTAAAATGTAATGGAGCATTTTCTGACCTGTTTCGAAGGTGTACTTCGCCTTGAAGCCGCCGCCTTGCAGCTCCCCACTACTGAAGACCATAACAAGCCTCGGGCCATCCGAGATAACAACTGTGGGTCTGTTATCCTCGCCGCACATTTCGTGGTCGAACTTGTCGTACGAGTCTGTCGCTTCCTGACCCTTGAGGTACACCTTCAAGTAGCCGTCCGTGCAGCTACTGCCAAAGCAAAACGATCGAATATTAGCATGCCATTCCATTAAATAAGTAAACAATCAGAATGATTACTTACTCTCCTTTCTCTCCTTTTGGGATTTCGAATTTGAGGAACTCGAGTTTGACTCTCTCGAGATGCTGCGAGTCCTGCATGCCGTAGATGAAGTAACGACACACGACTTTCGGGATGTATGGAAACGGATAGTTTGGACTAAACACAAAACCGCTTGACTCTTTTTTGCTGAGGATTTTCTGGTCACACTCGGAGCCTCGTATGTGTTCGCCGTCTTTTTTACTTATGAAATCTACAGAGAAAACAAATTATAAGATTTTAACACTATACGACAGGGTTGTCATGAAATCGACAAAAACCCACTTGACAAAAAAAAAATCCGTTAAAAACCCAATTATTATAAAAATTTAGGTATGTTAAAGAATTGATTAAAGAACTGTATAAGTTCATAAAGACAATTTTGTAAATGTTTTTTAACTCGTTAACCATAATTTGTTTTAACATATTTGGCAGTCAAGTGACTGTTTTCTCCCAGAACGTAGGGCGTGTCACTTTAATTGTTAGTTAAAACATTAATAACCCGATTCACAAAAAAGTTTAAGCTAATCCTAATTTTTGGATTAGTGAATTCTATTCTATTCCGGTATTTAAAATTTAATTTTCATGATATTATCAATAAAGGTAGATACTAGGAATAGATTAGACTATACAGGGTGTAACAACATGATATGTAATAAAGACGTGGACGTGTTTTAGTAACAAAATCAAGAAAAAAAGTCCTTTAAGCTTTTGCCATACCTTGATTCGTTTTCAAGTTAGAGGGTGTTAAAATTTTTCTATAAAAAAGGCTTTATTATAACATCTATTATTTTATTATTATTTTATTGACATCTAATATGTACAACAATTGTTCAATGTGACGTCCTTGCACTTGAATGCAGGCTTCGGCTCTGCGTAATAGTGATCTCCGAACTCGTTCGAAAAGTCCCGGGGTTTCTGAAATTTTTCTACAACTATGCTGTATGCGACTCTTCATTAGTAAATGTAATATGTGCCATTATTGGAAAATAACTTTTTAAGTTAACACAATAAGTATTAAGCTTAAGCAAACTGACACTTGTCTAATAACTTGGATTTTGTTTTCATGGCCTACCGGATTCAAATGCATTGTAGCGCGCGAGAACACAATCCGCTTTTATCGAAAAATGTTAACACCCTGTAACTTGAAAACGAATCAAGGTAGGGCAAATGTTTAAAGGACTTTTTTTCTTGTTTTTGTTACTAAAACACGTCCACGTATTTGTGACATATCATGTTGTTACACCCTGTATTTTAAGATATAAACTGTCAAAATTAGAGTAGAATTCGCTAATCCAAAAATGAGGATTGGGCTTAGACTTTTTTGTGAATCAGGCTGTAAAAGAAAAACATAGCATCGATATTATAACCTAAATTGTAAAAATTACACATGTGTCAATTTTTCGATGTCACATTGTTCTTATAACCGACAGTTAACTTAACCGGAAGTTTAACCAGAGTTGAAAATATCGAGCCTAGGCCAGGTATTTTATCTTCGATTAAACAGCCTGTCAGCCTCATAATTCAAGTGTCAGTTAAAAGAAAAACATAGCATCGATATTATAGCCTAAATTGTAAAAATTACAAATGAGTCAATTTTTTTATGCACGGACGTATCATAATTTGACAATTATACACGAATTTCTTTGACATAAACGTCATTTTATAACCCGCCGGGCTATAATGAAACGTCAAACCAAATTATAACCTACAATATAAACAATTTAAACAGGCAACAAGAAAAGTTTTTATTACAAATCGAAAATTTTTATAATTTTTAATGAAAAATGAAAATTAATTTTGTGACATTTATATGGAAAGCACGGAGATACACAAAATAAAACTCAAATGACATAACTAATAAACAAACAATAAACTGTCGATCTCCGCTTTCATAGCAACACTAGATAGGTACTCATAATTTGAAAATTTTCGTCCGTGCATAAAGTTTTGTATGTACCACGAGCGTAACTTGCTTTTATGGCCTTTGACGTGGTTTTATCCTTCGGCTTACGCCTCGGGCCCAAAATCCTGCCGCAGGCCATAAAAGCCTCCTTACGCTCTTATTACATAATTAACTATTATGTCACATTGTTCTTACAACCAACAGTTAACTTAACCCGCAGTTTAACCAGAGATGAAAATATCGGGCCCTAGAAGTTAAAATTTTAACCGGCCCTTAAAGGTAAGAATGGTGGTCTCACCTAATTTGACGAAGCTCTCGGAGAACTCGAAGATACCCTTGAATCCGCGGTTTTGTGTGTTGGCCGTTCGTTGCAGCGTCTCGAACGTAACGAAGAGCTGCGACTCGCTGGAGTAGAGCACCAGGTTACGCTGTTGCCCGCAATATGTTCCTATCACTGCTGATGTGTTGTCTGAGCCGTCGTATACTTTCACAAAGTCGAACGGGCAGCTGCGAAAAACACAATATCTCAGAAAATATTACTTACAAAACAATATTATGTTTTGCATCTGCAGTGCCGGCTCAAGATATATAGGCGCCTTGAGCCAAAAGCCAATATACCCCACATTTAAATAAAAACTTCAAAATTTTCAAAAATCTAATTGTGTACTGTATCTAGATACTTCTCAATGCGCTGATTCCAAATTTTGAAACCGCAGGTCGATATCTCTTTTCGTTCTCGAGATATTTAGATTCAAAGTTTTACTCAAAACTGCCCATTTTTGGGTAATAACCCAAAAATGGGCCGAGATATGAATTTGGCGACAACACCATTCGATTCTACGGGCAAAATTACTTAAGTACACCAATTTTCAGAATTTTTGAACATCGCATACAATCTCTAAAGGAAAATAACTGAAAATGGCCAAAAATCGCAAAAATCGTAAGGGGTACCCCTTACGATTTTTTCAGATTTTGGCCATTTTCAGGCGTTTTCAAGCTTTTATTAATAAAAAATGAACCGGTTGGCCAAAAATTATTTATTGCTATACTTATGTATTTTTGTCCGCAGAATCGAATGGTGTTGTCGCCAAATTCATATCTTGGCCCATTTTTGGGTTATTACCCAAAAATGGGCAGTTTTGAGCAAAACTTTAAATCTAAATATCTCGAGAACGAAACGAGATATCGACCTGCGGTTTCAAAATTTGGAATCAGCGCATTGAGAAGTATCTAGATACAGTACACAATTAGATTTTTGAAAATTTTGAAGTTTTTATTTAAATGTGGGGTATATTGACTTTTGGGGCAATAATTCAAAAATTGGTTGAGATATAAACTCGATAGTAATATTAATTAAAAGAATTCAAATTTTAAAACCGCATCATCGTATCTTTAACAAGATCAGAGTGGTGGATGAGAAACTAAAAAATTGCAGGAAAACGTTAACAATTTTTATAAAACAGTTATCGATAACTTACTTCTTTCGATGCCACGTCGAATGTAAACTGTTGTAAATAGTGAAACCTATTAGACTAAGTGTCAAGTACGTAATATTGTTTGTTTTTTTGAATAATTTAAATATTTTCATAATTGTTTTAAGCAAATGGCCATAAACCTGAATATGCCGCCATTGCCCAAATTGGCGGGAGGTTCCCATGCTCCGAGTTCGGGAAAATATTGATATGGTATTCAGCGCACTTTTCTGGGACTGGATTCCGTTAAAAAGCTTTTGTTGCAATTACTTTAAGGTAAAATCATAAATTTGCTGGACTATAAAAAATCTTTAAAATGAAAAAAAAAACTATAAACAATAATTAATATTTATATATATTAGTTAAATAATAATAATTAATAATTGTCAAAAAGTAATTTGTAAAAAAACGCAAAAAAAATATAATAAAATATGATTTAAATGAAGCATTCATGTAATTTTCAAGAAATTTGCTCTGTTTGAAGCACTGTAGCTCACTATCTATTAATTATAGAAGAAAATGTTTTAGATAAAAGTTGTAGGGAATTTTATAGTCAACAAATTAGATAATAACTATTTTTGCCTAATGCAAATCAGTGAAGAGATATTTAGAAAAGACCGCTTTTTTGCGCCTTTTCTCTCAAGTTGGCGGTGCTTCCCGAAGGCCCCCGAGGGGGAAAACTTCCATTTTTTATTACGACCCCTAAATATACAATATATCCAAAAATGAAAAATACCCGACCTTTTGTGGAATAAACCCTTATTTTTCTACCAAATGACTGGACTAAGATTAGTTTCTAGTGATTTAGACATAGACAGAATATAAAAATATTATCTTCATTAGAAAAAAAGACTAAGATCATTTTGTAGAAACTTAATCTATATTCGTTCTAATATGTTTTTTCGATTAAAAAGTCGCAAGTTCGCGACCCATATAATTTTCTAGTGACTAATGATATATTGGTCGCAGCGACAGAAAAATCGCATGTGCGCGCCTTACATGTAGGCAACTAACGCTACCTATCAATGGTGAGAGAATAACATGAAGTATGTACATATTTCAAAATAAATTATTTTCAAAATTTTTAATAATTGGGTTAATTTACATATAAATGATAATTACTTAATTTGTTTGAAAATATATCATATAATTCACAATAAATGAAATAAATTGAAACTGTTTCATTTCAGGCAAATATATATTTTACTTTGTTATTCAAATTTATCACTAAAATGAAATATACTAAAAACATATTAATTTCATTTGAAAATAGACAATGTACAGTAAAACTTTTGAAAGAAGTCCGATCAAGGCTATCTACGTATTGTATCTATGAATTAAGATTTTGTGCTGTCAAACTTAGTAGTGTCTTTTACTTAGTTTTTATGAGGGTACAAAATATCTTGTGTACCTCATAAAAACTATGTAAACGACACAACTAAATTTGACAGCATAAAATCTTAATTCATAGATGCAATTCGTTGATCGGACTTCTTTCAAAAATTTTACTGTACATATACAGAGTTTTTTATCAATGACCATGAGCGTATGTCATTATTCTAGTTACATTTAAATTGATTGACAGTAAGGTATTATCGAGTTTTTTTTTTTTCTAAACTGAATAACAAAAATGAGAGCTGTTTTGATCTCTGGCATGAATAATCTTAACTTCTTTGTCTTAGTAATTTGCTGATGATGAGAACGCAGTTGTCGAGTACGTATATAGTTTTTTTTTTTATATTTACTGTTAAGATTAAAAGATTTTTCTTTTTTAATTATAATTTAATCTTAAGATTCCATTTTAGTTTTTAAGTAAATCATTTCGAAAACTTAAGGGACTCTATTTAAAATTGTAAAAAAAAAATTAAAACAACTGTACTTATACTGGACATCATTTATTTTTTATTTTAATTTTATAATTGTATTTTATATTGAAACGTAAAATGAGTTTGTGAAAATAAATATGGCAAAGTTGCATTTTACTTCCTTACCGATTTTGGGGCAGGAAAGTAGTAGATTACATGAAGATTTCAGGAAAAGAAACTTGTATGTTAATAATTTGTTACAAGTCAATCAAAAGTACAGAAACTTTCAATTTTTCTCAGTTTAAATCTAGGTACAATAATAGTTTAATAATTAATGAAAATGGTACTCACTGCGGTCCGCCGAAAAACAGATCAAAATCCCTGAACTCCAACCTAACTCTCTGTCCCGGCTTCCCCACAAACTGATACGTGCAGTGCAAATTCTTCGGATACGCCCCCGGGTACGTCGGGCTCAATATCAACCCGGTCTTCTTCCTGCCGGCATGCACCACAAACGAGCAGGGGCTGTGGGGTGCCGGGGTGCCCACCTCGTACTCGCTGTCGTTGATGAAGGAGTAGCGGCCGGTAAAGAGGTCCGCTGTTGTGTGGTTCTTGTCGGTGTAGAAGCTGAGGGCGAGCGTGCGGTAGAGGGAGACGCGGCGACGAGGGGGGATCGGACCGCAGTACCGACCCCCGAATGGGGAGTTGATCAGCTCGGATGGGTCGGAGAGGAGGACTTCGGAGTACACGTCCATGTACTCGTGGACACACCTGAGGGGAGATTACATTTTTATTGCCATAAAAAGGAATTTATACCTATTTGTATCTAATAAACATAGAAACAGTCTTATACCCGAGACGCACTACAAAAGTTAATGGTCATTACCGGTTATACTTGCCGTTAAATAAATATGGACTGGAGATTTCTACACTGTTGCTAATTCCATTGGTCATGTTGAAAATGTTATTATGAAGAAGCGGCAACACCGCAGGACAAGAGACAGGGTGGGGAGTCCATATTTATTTGAAGGCGAGTGTAGTTTGTAATGTTCTCTACCGGACTAAATGATCGAAACCGGTCAGTTAAATTAAAAAGAACAGTGTAAATAAGACATTTCAAGTTTTATTTTAAAACCTTATCCCTAATATCTATTTTACACTGGGGCTTCATTAATCTTATAATAGTTATAGAATGCGCACGTGAAGTTGAGATTGTTGTTTTGTACTGTACAAGTAAAATACTATAAGTAGCACGTGCTTACCATATTCAATATTTTCTGGTTTGTTAACAGACGCAATTTTGACATCTGTCAACAGTCTCAACTTCACGTGCTCATACTATATCTAACCGTTAATGATCATTAATTTATGTAGTGTGTCTCGGGTATTAAAGGATCAAGAAGAAATTTAAATTAACGAAGAAAGAAATTATGAAAAATTCAAAAACACTGCAGGGATTTGAACCCGGAGCTAACCTAACTAACTGAGTCACAGAGTCCGTTCCCATCGAAGTCAATGAATCTTCCACAATTTCTTTCTTCGTTTATTTAAATTTTTCCTTGATCCTTTAAGCCCATTTCCATGTTTATAAACTTCAGGTCGGATCACAATTAATTATCATTTGTATCTAAGTTGGTACATTGTGTTGTTTGTTGTGTAAAAGAATATTTAAAAGAAAAGAAAATAATAATAAATGTTCAAAGTACAACTGCAATATAAAATTTTAAAACTCAGCAATCATCATATCTTAAGCTAAATTTCCACATGCAAAGATTATTAGCGGCAATTTGTCGCCAGTTTTATGGTGCCAATTTTAGTGGCACCACTTCCACAATTTCTATCAGTTTTCAATTGGCACCAGATTAAAAATGGCGTCAATTGAATTACTTCAAACAAGTATTAATATGGTAGGGCAAATTTTGTATGTTGAGCTCCAAAAAAAAAAAAAAAAAAACTTTATATTTTAGCTTTAACAGAGTTTACATCAAAATCTTTGGCTGAGTCAGACATAACCTCAACAATTTTTCTCAATGCATCATCTCTTTTATTTCGATCTTTATGGGATGAATTTTTTATTCCAAAGACATGAATATTGCTCATATGCCTCCAAAAACCGAATTATTAGTTCCGTTATCCATTTTTTTGAAGCTTTTGTCGTTGCACTGGCGTGTTGTGTCTATAAATGGCGCCAAAGAGTAAAACTGCTTCATACTTTTACTGGCGCATTGATTAGTGGTACCAGTCCATTGGCGCCAGTTGAATTAGTATGTTTCCATATGAAACCAAACTGGCGCTAGTCTAGTGACGCCAATAATCTTTGCAAGTGGAAACCTAGCTTTAGGATGGTTTATCATCAATCTACTCAATCTAGTCGGAACCCCTAGGGCTTCAGTACACCACATTGATGGATGAGCTCCAATAAGAGCGAAACGAGTCTATGGTTCTTGTTAAACGTGACATGCATGTTTTTTTAACTTTTATATAAAACAATATGTTATGTAAAATTACATAAAAAAAAACTAGGAATGACGAATTCCGATAATTTTGGTACCCGAGTACCCGAAACAAATACCAGGATAGTACCCTTTACCTGTTAATTACTCGATACCCTTTAATTACCCATTATCCTTTAGGTACATATACATAATTCGTTAATTTGTTAATTACTAAGTTACTCTTCTATTAGCAGTTTACTTTTTAATAAAATTAATTATTATTGAGAAAGGGTTTATTTCTTGGCTGGAAATAGTGATGTAAATAAAGGAATTTCTGGATATCAGCCACTAAAATTTATTCAGTCTCGACCGTTTCGACCCCACATGGGTCTTCTTCAGGAGATGAACTTTGTAAACCAGTAGCAATACATGTAGTGTGTAATGTAGTTTAAAAAATAAATAAATAAATTAATAAATAACATGGAAATTCATAGAATTCAAATTGTTAAACATAATATTTAACACAGTCGTCAATATAAAATAATACATATAAAAATATGATTGTCTAACATATATAAAAAAATGAAAATATAAAAAATATATGAAATTATGTGTGCCACACCCTAACGGACACCTTAGACTGAGTCACACTACATGTATTGCTACTGGTTTACAAAGTTCATCTCCTGAAGAAGACCCATGTGGGGTCGAAACGGTCGAGACTGAATAAATTTTAGTGGCTGATATCCAGAAATTCCTTTATTTACTTCATTATTATTGTTTACATATATTTATTAAATAAAAAGTAATACAAATAAATAATATACTGTATCTCTATTAAAACTTAACATAAATTATATTAATTACCTATGGTATGGTAATAAAAATCTCTTATTTTTAGATACAATCTTTCCGGCAGCTGAAAACTATTCGGGTAATTAAAGGGTATCGGGTAATTAACGAGCACCGGGCATTTTTCGGGTAATCGGGTAAGAAATTTTATACCCGGGTACATTATTATCGGGTAGGTCATTCCTAAAAAAAAACCATGGGGTCCCGTAGCCGCGTGCCTGAGTGTCTGGTCGCGAACCTGGGGGAACCGGGTTCGATCCAGATAGACGCCAAATATTTCCAATTTTAAATAAATGGCACAAAAGTGACCCATGTGGTGCACTCTCCACACCAGCTATGAGTGCCCGTGAGGTGACGCATGGTAAGAGCCCATTTGAAGCTCAAAGTTTAAGTATTCCCATCCCTTTAAGTAAGTAATAAAGAGAAGCCCTTTTTCTTTTCTGTAGGTAGGTGTTGTTCTCCTCCTGTTTCGCTTTGTAATGTAAATCTCGATTAACATTCCGCCTATAGGATCTTACATACAAACATCGTAAGCTCGTTAATTCGCACGTCAAGTAAACAACCGATTCTCATTTACTGAAATCCTAACGAACCTCTTCCAAGGGCTTCCAAGCGTTCATTGTTTTCCAAACCGAACTAACGTAGATTTTAATTCATATTTACAATTGCAGCAAGGTGATATTAAGTTCAAGGGTGACAAAAAAAATGAAATAGTTTTTGACAAGAAAATCTGCGTGTGCCCATTTGTTCTTGAAGACTTCTGGCCGTTTCTTAGCAAAAAAGTAAACTATAATGGCTGGGAATACCAAAACGAGCAACAGTTGCAGACAAAAATATTTCTGACGGTCAGTGGTGGCTTAAGGCGTGAGCCACTCAGTGGTGGAACTCTGCTCTCTAGCGAAGCGATAGTGTGACGTAAAAGTGACGTAGAATTGCGATTTTGGTACTCTGCTATATCTTTTCCATCGCTGCTGTTCGTTCCCCTTACCCCTCTGAAAGCGACAGTTTCGAAGCGATCGCAATGTGCTCTATCCTTTACAAAGTAATGCGAATATGCATTAGTCAGAGAGAGAAGGTGAATGTTTCATGGTAAAAATAAAATTTGGAATTGTGAAGACGTGAGAGTACTTTTAAATAATAAATAACTATTACAAATACTGTATTTATTTAACAAGAATCTATTCAATATATATATATATATATATATATATATATATATATATATATATATATTTTAAATAAATAAGTAAAAATATATGGCACTAAAACAAATTATGTATATGTTATATTGATAATTTTATAAATTGTTTTTCCTATATTACAAGCTAAAGAAATATATCTTATATTTATTTAAACAAAAAAATTGGATCTAAGTATGAACGGTTATGTATTTTTACAAATAAAAGAACTATTACATTGTAAAATGATATAAAAAAAAACTGTTTAGCCAGCACACGACCTCTCGCCATTTCCATATTAGGCTGTATAAGTATTGTACATATTTAACATTTTTTTTTATATATTTTCATATTTTGTAATTCATTCTATTCACTCTTATTCTTCTAATGTTCGAGATTCTTCCAATTCATTAATGAGATTGGCGGTATTTCTGAAGGATATACCTATGTAATATTATGTACCTATATATAATTGTAAATATTTAATTAATAATAAAATAAGAAATATTAAATGTACTTGCCAGAAAAAGTCTTTAGTAATGTCTTTGGCTCAGTAATGTCTCTGGCTTTTTGACACTCACATTTATCTGTCAATTACAAACTTTCTAATTTTACCACTTGTTTTCCATGCATGGGTTGCGAACTAATTTACAACTTATTATTTTATATATTTCTCTTTATCTCTCTATCTTTAACTTTATAGAAGATATAAAAAAAAAAATTAAATATATCGGATAGAGATTTTTATATTCTTTAATATTATTAATGCCAAAAATAATAATTAGAATTTTTTTTAAGAAACTAGTACTTCCGGTTGTCCAATTGTTACCAAAATTTAATCAGCTCTTCCCAGGAATGTCAGTATGAGGAAACCGCAGTTAAATATTTTTAAGGTTACAGTATTTGAGAAACCGTGGCTTCAACATGCACACATACACATATCTACACACATACATACGGACATTATCGTAAAAATGTTATAATCGGGTTCAAGGGACCTTAAAACGTGCTTATTCACTAAAATCTGAATAGGCGAATTTTAGTATGATTCCAATACCTCTCTTAACGAGAGGTAAAAATTAGTCATGTAATGGATTAAAAAGTATAATTACTCAATTACCTTCAAACAAATATAACCTAAATAATTATTTGTTGATAGATGACACTTTTCTCATTAAAAATACCAGCGATAATTTCAAACTAACGGGAAAAATCCCTAAAAGTGATTCAGTGAGATTGAAATTATCGCATTATATCGAAGTGGATTGCGACCGTTGAGTAGAGTACCAAAACATACGCTGCTAGCTTGACGTCATACTATCGCATCGCAATAGAGCAGAGTTCCACCACAGGTACTGGCTTAGGGCGCTTGCTTTCTTAGGGCGCCCAAAAAATCCAAAAACTATATATAAATATATCGTCCAAAGACAAATGAGGCAAAGTATTAAAAAGAAAAACAATGTCGCATTAATGATAATGGTCCCCTATCAGAGTTGAACAACCCTTCATGTCAACGTTTCAATAAAAATATTCTTTCTCTTTGATGAAGGGGTACTTTTCTCAAAAATTTTGTTACATACGTCATTAAAGGCATATACAGGATGTCTCTTAAATAGGGGGACATGGCTTAACCATAGATTTCTGAGGCTAAAATAAGACGATTTAACTAAACTTGCTTCTACCGGAAAGTGTACCATTTAGTCAGAATTCTGCTTCAAAGTTCTTTGATAAAAAATTAATTTTGCTCGTAATAACCGGACGCTTTATTCGATTTGGATGAAATCTTTTAAATTAGGTGTTTGACATTTGGATAGACTGATAGATTAAATTTATTTTTAAAAAATTCACGATGCAGTCACTCAGGTTTTATTTTTTTCAGTCTGAACCGTAACAGATATCACAAATTAAACAAAGAGAGAAAAGTTTACTATTGAATGTATCTTTCTGAAAAAAAAGTTACGGTCTAATCAATGTTGGGACACCTAAGTTTCATACACTAGTGGTTCTCTAATAATAACAAGTATCATCTTAAAAGATGGGTTATAACCATATGAACTGTCATACCAAATTTCATCCAAATCGAATAAAGCGTCCGGTTATTACGAGCAAAATTAATTTATTTTTCAAAGAACTTTGAAACAGAATTCTGGCTAAATGGTACACTTACCGGCAGAAGCAAGTTTAGTTAAATCGTCTTACTTTAGCCTCAGGAATCTGTGGTTAAGCCATGTCCCCATATTTAAGAGACACTCTGTATAGCTACTTCTCGAAAAACAAAGATACCTTAGGGTGATCAGTTTCCACGGACCAAATAAAGCAACACCATAAAATAACATAAGAAATACTAATCTATGGTGATAAAATTATTGCCAACATTACAAAATAAGTAGTTAATTTTTTAATTGTGTCATGAACCACTATTAATGTTGCCTATCTTATATTCATTATTCTTTTTTAAATCTGTCGTTAAAAAAAACATAAAAGTAAAACATAGTGTGTGTTTTTACGAGTGTATGTAATCTATAGTGTTGTAGGTACACAATAAAAATGTTAAAAAAATATCACTGTGAAACAATACAAATTCATAGCAACATAAACTCGTTGTCAGATTGTGTGATAATCAAATTTATGGTAACTTTTTCAAATAAAACAAGTGCGATGCTATCAATTTGACAGTAATGTTTAATCAATTGTTTCACAGGTAACTTGATGCGAATTACTAACACTTGTTTTATTTCTTAACAGAAATGTGCATGTTTAGTTTTATTTAGATTTCTTTTTAGGACATTTATTTACATGCATTTTTGCAACTAGCAATGCTTACCTGGAAAATGTGAGTGAGATTATGAAAGAAAAAAGAAAAATTGTGAAACATGCTTTTACGGCCCTGAACGAATATTTGTAAGATAAATGCAAACATAGCACATTGCGCATACTCATTTGTATAATGTGCATCTCGAAAAATAATAAAAGAAAACATGCATATATGTGCAAAGCTTTTAGTACGTAAAAAATGGTGGCAGCGTGCTATGACGTTCAATGAATATTATATGATATGAAGTTTTTATTTTTATCTAATATACAAAATGTATCAGGAGTAGGGGGAAACAATTAATATCGTATTGTTGAGATCATTTTGAGTAAGAAATGTGAACATAGGTCCTATCCTACTCCTTTTGGTTACGGTATTACAAGGGATCAAAGTTTCATAAATAACAGAAATTTAAACAAATCAAGATACCTACTTTTAAAACAAAAGAATAAAATATAGAACAATTAAATATATTTTCCATTGACCGTGTATTAACAGGTTATATTAATGTATAGGAAATCATTCATTAATGACCCCTATCAATGTATGATTTTTTATTAATAAACGATTGTCAAAACTTATTTGTCAGACCATATTAACCTAATTTTTTTTTTTGTTATGCAATAAAATTAGATTTTACAATTCATACAACCATAAACTGGTGCCTTCTTCTTCTTCAGGGGAAAATGACGTACAGGGTTAGTTAAAAGTATGGAGACGGCGATTTATTGTCGTTAATATTCAATTTAGGAAATTATGTTCAATACAAAAGTTTTTTTTAAGAAATTTTGATCTACATTTGAGAATACTTGAATTTTTTTTTGTTGTTTTTGAGTTACGCTTGTCCGTGTAATTTTTTTAAATGGGAACATGTTAATTTTATTCTACCATTCGATAGAGCGTTTTTTTATCTTTACAACAGTATTTTTGTTTTTGTTTTTTTCAATTTATTTTAATAACATTTTTACAAGGAAAAACACCGGTTCAAGTATTTACGAATAGTAGGTACATCTAAGCGAAGCGATAAACAAACTCGAGCGATGTAATTTACTTAGCTATTAATTTGTTTCTAATGATAAAATTGTGACCGACAACTTTATTGGAAATAATTTTGTCTATCTTAGATGTACCTACTATTCGTAAATACTTGAACCGGTGTTTTGCCTTGTAAAAATGTTATTAAAATAAATTGAAAAAAACAAAAACAAAAATACTGTTGTAAAGAGAAAAAAAACGCTCTATCGAATGGTAGAATAAAATTAACATGTTCCCATTTAAAAAATTACGCGGACAAGCGTAACTCAAAAACAATTGAAGAAAAAAAAAATACAAGTATTCTCAAATGTAGATCAAAATTTCTTAAAAAAACTTTTGTATTGAACATAATTTCCTAAATTGAATATTAACGACAATAAATCGCCGTCTCCATACTTTTAACTAACCCTGTATAAAATGAAATAAAAGCAAAAAAAAGTAACCATGGTAACATAAAAAGTATATAAATGTTAGTTACCTATTTTGTATGTATACTTGTTTTTGCTTTTGTCTCATTTTATATGTCATTTTTCCCTGAAGAAGGCACCAGTTTATGATGCCGAAACGTTGCTCTCCTTGAAATTATATTTGTATACGGAGTAAACACACTTCTCCTGAAAATCTTATTTAGTTTAACAATAATAAAACTTGATTCTAGTAGTAACACCATTTATAACATGAAAATTCCTCTTAATGAAGAACTTAATACCTTATCTTACCACAACTGGGGATAATGAAATGCGCATGGTTTTTATGAAATGACAATTTTCGCAATGAGACTGTAATTAATGTAATATACTTTTTTTTTATAAAATCATATCAGCATACATATATTTAGCAAGCTTAAGCTTCTAATACAAACCACACAAGATATTAACAGTTTTACCACATTTAATGCAATCGTAACTACAAAGCGCAATTCATTTACATGCACACAGAGAAGAAAGAAGAATAAAGAGTTAAAGAAGAAGAGTAAAAGTCTAAAAGAGAGATGGTGACGTGGTTTGTACTCACTGAGGGAGTTCGCCCACGGCAAATCCACTGTTGGTACAAGCGCAAGAACAAACAGAGCCCGTCATTCATACTTGCTCAGCAATATAGACCCTTACCAACATGGAGACGACATCGAGGGAGACATATATATGTTTCATTATACGCCAATTGTTCATTGAGACTTATTTATATTAAAAGTAGTGATGGAACGGATCGTCGAAAGACCGGACTACAGGAAAAATTGCAAACCTGGACTGATTTTTTATTATATACGCAAATTTCTAGAATCCTACAAAATTAGGAAAGCCATAAAAAAGGTTTAGAATAGGGTCCTATACCATAGTCATATTTTAACTATCTTAAATAAGAAGACGAAAATATACATAAATTAATCAGTATTAGTGAAAAAAATTTCTTTAAATATTGACCAGGTCACAAACTATAAGCGATTGAAGCTGATTACTAATTGGGTATGACGCGTTAGGTACTAAGAATTTGATTGGTCGCCTGATTTTAAAAAGGAGATTCGCGCGTCTGCAACGGTCACCTTTGAGTCACCTTTAAAAGAATATGAAATGTCATGTTGTTCTATAACCTAACAAAACATTTAACAATTTTGTGTTTGATACATTTATTTAATTATAACATCTAGTAATATTAACAATAATAATATATTTATAATTAAATCAATTTGTAATATTAATTAAATTAATAATAATATTAATTAAATTAATATTGAAACTTCAAAACAGCCAACACTTGGCGCATCCGTTGTCATACTTTGTATAATAATATTGTCAAACTTTTTCAATGTTCTGTAATTTATTAGGAAAAAAATGCTTATTATTTACGTTATTTATGCTTAATAATAATTTCTTCATGAATATAACGTACAAGTTTTTATATACAAACATTTCAGATATGCAAACATGAAAAAATTGTTCCCTCTATAACTAACAGTTTATCCCATTGTTTGTCGATCACTTGTTAGTACCTAATACGTCACGCACAAATTCTTGGACTTTAAAAATTCATATCTCGCTTATTACGTAAAATTTTTAAGTCGCGTTTGCACTAAAATTCTTATTTTATCCTGTTCTTACAGAAAAAAATAAATAAAATAAAAATGGTATAGGACCCCATTGATGAATGAATAACTTTATCTCATTAACACTCCATTCCTAAAATGTGTAGAGGCCTATCTTTCCTAATCTATTTCCTTTTGTATAAATTTGATGTGAGACATTTAATCATTTTCCTGATGCTTAATACCAATTGCAATTTATTTATTTAACAGTTTAAACAACGTTTTATCGGGAGCTCACAACATTTAGGTCCAATATTATAATATTACTCAAAAAAAATATTGGCAGATTAACATTTTTAATATTCCTGCAGAATTTCCTAAAAAATTCGAATCAAAATTCCTGTTTTATGTGTTCGGATTCAGTATCAAAACCGAATTTTCGTTCCATCACTATAATTAAAAGAGCAGAATAGAAAATTTGAACTGTTTCCTGACAATTATTAAGCCAAGTTCAAAGTTTACATGGAGTAGTTTCGTCTGTTCATTTTGATCGTACATTCCATTGATTGAATGAATATTAGTGTTTATTATGTTGCAGTTTTTCTCTTACGTAGAATTTTTATAATTTTATAATTCAAAAAAATCGAGTTCTTCCTTATAGTCAAAATACTCGATGGATATATGCTCCTTCCTAGAGAACAAAATTTAGTTATTTCTCATATTTGGAAATAAATTGTATCATTGGAAATGAATGTTATGATTATCGTGACAAATATAATGTTTTATTTCATCATGAATTTCAAATAAAAATTATTATATTTGTTTGGCAGTTCAATAAGAGTAGGTTACTTAGTAACAATACAGTACCGCAAAGAATAATAAGATTGTAAAACCTCATTTACCGGACTGAAATCACTCCAGTAAACAATTAATTGTATTTACATATTAGAATTGAATTTGACAACGAATGTAACAACATATCATATTTTTCCCAACGAGAAAAAATCATTTTTATTACTCGTAATAATCTACTATTGTCAAGTAAAATTCAGAAATTCAATTGTTGCACTTTGTTGTTGTTTGTTGTTTCCATAGCAGTCTTCGATTTACTTTTTTCAATTTAATTTTAGTATAAATAACAATTTTTGTTAATTTTTCTGTTAATTATAAAAATAAATTATTATTGTTTTATATCATTGTAAAGCTAAAAAAAATGTCTATTTAAATATGCCATAGCTTAATATGACCTCCATATGAAAAATAAAAGTTGCAATAAATAACTCGTAAATGGTTAGATATAAAAAAAAAATTGAGTACTTCTGCAAATTCACCATACAAAAGTGCCTTAAGAAAGTGCAAACCAGAATCTCGTATTATTTCATATAACAAAGTTATAAGTAAAAAAAGAAAATCGCTAAATTTACATTTTCACCTGTATCTAGTGACCTATGCATTTTTTCGCAAATAACAACACACCATTAAAATAGCCTCCTAATGGGGCAACTTTTGTCTAATTTAACCAACCTCGTTGCTCTTACGGTTCTCGAGATACCAATGAATTCGTACCTTAAATGGGACACCTGTATATTGTAAAATAACACGCATTCTTACTTACAACATTAGTACCTATTGCATTCAATTTATCTTGAATTTTTTTACAGTACAGTATTTTTTCCATCAAATAAAATTTGAACTATGAGTTTTGTTGTTTTAAATTAAAATTCAAAAGTAAACATCTCACTAATGAAATGAGACAACGAATTGCGATTTTTAAATTTTCTACTATACGTATAATCACTCAATAGGTACCAACGTAACACTTTGTATATTGATCCAATTAAAATTAATTTTTTTCTTTCAAAAATAGTCTTAGAAAAAGCACTTTTAAATACCGAAATATATAAAACCGACATTCCCCTTTTGTATAGTTTTTAATATGCTTCCAGTAAATTTGGTTTCCTTCTTGTTAGTTTTGTTTTATTTTAACTATATTGGTTGTAATCCACTTATTTAATTCAAAATCAGGTGATCTAATTCCGTGTTTTTGACATGTAAAATAAAATGAGGAACTCGTGCCTTATTTACCATGTCAGTGCAAATTGAATTTGTCGGAAACAGTTCACAAACTAAACAGACCAACGTTGCAATCAAGGTTTTCCCTTCAAGCATATCCTCTCGTGTCGTCTCCTTCTATACAAACACATTAACCCCTACGACATTAATTATGTACAGAAACCACCAGTAATATACATGAAAACATTGAAATATATCAAAATTACTACATGAGCTGAAAAAAATACACTGAACTTAGTATTCTTCCAAAAAATTATCTATATTTTTGACAACCATTCATAAAGAAAAACATTTAAATACTTTTCAAATGCAATTTTGTCTTGAATTCTACGTCAAAATGCTTCAATTTTTAAAGAGATTGGTTAATTTCCGAAAAGAAATTGATGATTTATACAAAGGACTCATGGTGGTGGTAGTAAAATGAAGTATATGGATGTTTGTATCTGACAAATGAACAAAATTTTCAATATGAAATTGCTACAAATCTTATACATAGTATAGGTTGGAACTTTTTCGGGTTTCTGGGCCATGGTCTTTTAGGTATAACACCTAACGTTTCGCCCAACAATGTGTTAGGCATCATCAACACATTGTTGGGCGAAACATTAGGTGTTATACCTAAAAGACCATGCCGGCCATGAAAGCCTTAGTAATTACTTATACACAGTGGATGACACTGTAAAACGGCACACTCAAAATAACTTTCGTATTTATAATTATGGGGTCCCGTGGCCGCGTGCCAGGTCGCGAACCTGGGGAACCGGGTTCGATCCCGACAGACGCCAAATATTTCCAATTTTAAATGGCACAAAAGTGACTCCTGTGGTGCACTCTGCACACCAGCTATGAGTGCCCGTGAGGTGACGCCTGGAAAACGCCCGCACGGTACAAATATGTCATCATCATTACCGATATCTGCGATAAAGCAGATTGGGTAATATGCCGTGATGATTTATTTATTTAATTATATCACTGACAGTTCTTAGGACCTCTGGCATGGTTCACATGTTGAATAATCCTAGCATACTTTCAGATAAAAGGCTTCTTAGACTTGTTGAGTAATCCTATTTTTCCTTTGTCTCATTAATACGATATCGCGTAATTTTTACTGAAGATGCAAATTTTGTTCTCGAAATACGCATCTAGCTCTTTTATTCATTTAATTTTAAGGCTAGGGGTAATTTTTAATTTTATTATTAACATTGTTTGTCAAGAAATTACTGATAACATCACAAATTGTTCAAAATTGTAAGAAGAGTAAATTCAATGGTTCTTTAGCAAAATTTATCTTCTTGATTATCTAGAACTTAGCCAAGTTCACTCCCAAACATAAATATTTTTTTCTACTCCCATGCGTGAAGTGAGTACTTCACGTATCAATTTTTATGTGTGAAGTTTGATTTTTTGCACACTGTGCGTGAAATGTTACTTCGCGCACCGTTCATTATTTTAAATATTACAAACTGATTGGGGTATGTGACTAAATTTTGATTTTTACATGTATGATACTAGATCAAAAAATAAAATACCCGTGTTTTTTAAATTGATTAATTATTCGTAGTTTACGAGAAAATAATTATTAAATATATGGAGAAGGGATCTGTGACGTCAGTAGGGTAGAATGATAGAAGAAGACAGTTAGACTGAGATAGATATATTGTGGTAGGCGAAAGTGACAGCAGCTGTTACGTTCGCCATTCTATAACCTATCATAACATATCTATCTCAGTCTAACTGTCTTCTACCATTCTATCCTACTGACGTCTAAGATCCCTTCTCCAAAACATTAAATTGCTAATAACAATATTATTACAAACTAATGTTTAGTTTTTATTATTATAATGAGAAGCTATAGAGGTTTGTTTTTATATATTATGACATATAATGAAATTCGATTATGGTCACATACCCAATTTTATTTTAATAAAACAAAGCTGTTAAACACTCGTAACGTTGGTAACCATGGTTACACAAGTCGACAATACAGAGGCTTTACGTTAAAAGAATGACAATGTGAAGAAAAAATATATTTTATTGCAAGGTCGTAGAAAAAGTATATTATGTGGCAAGTGTTGAAGCCTATTTTACATTCGGGTGGTTTGCAACACTCGCCTTCGGCTCGTGTCGCAATCTCCATCCTCATGTAAAAATTTCAGCTTCACACACTTGCCACATAATATACTATTTTTTTTTTTAATTATCGACATAACGACGTTCAATAAATTATTCACATGTAAGTCTGTTTCTCTGTTTCGGAATTAAAAAGAATAAGCAACTTATTCTAGTACGAGTTTGAAATTCGGAGACGAGCCGTTTTTCAGAATCTTTCATTTGATGAGTCTTACAAACGTTCAAACGTGCACAGCTACCGCACGACCGCTCTGGCAAATATGAAAAATATTTTGATGTGTAGTATATTTGTACGATATCTACCTGTAATATTTTATTTTCCGCTTCATATCTTAACTTCTAGTGCAGTTTTATCTAAAATGATGCGAGCAATAACTTTTCTGCGTTGCAGAATGTAGGTTATGAGGAAAATTTAGGTTAGATTTTTCATATCGTTGCTTGCATTAGTAATGTACCGAAATTATTCATGTTGTGTTTATAATTTTTTAAGTAAATTTATACATAAGTTATACCAGTTACATATTTTATTAAATCTAATAGCTGGATAAAATATTTAACATTGAAATTCTATACTGAGGTGCCAAAAAATTATAAAAGAGTTATTTTTAGTTCATAAATTTTTAATTTATAATAAAATTTGTATGGAATTTGCATTAATGCTGTCAATACACAATATACTAAAAAATTAATGATGCAGATGAATTTTCTTTCAATGGGGCGAAATTACTTTTTCCAGATTATAGTCCCATTTCTTGCAAATCTTTTCATAAACTTCTGACTATTAATTCAAAATTCTATATTAATTTTAACAATGTTTATTACTAAAAATATTGTAAGAATTGAATGGGCTACTTGCGTGGTACTGAAAATCCGATTTCTGTCACTATATACGTAATATAAATTTTATTTTGAAATAATTATTTGTTTTTTACTAAATTAAGAAAGAAATTTTTCTGTGACGTCTTTATATTGAACTGGGGAGGTGAAGCATGTTTAAGAATGTTATCAATAGATGGCATGGCGTCCGAGAAAGTTTTAATTTGAATTTGACATTAGTTCATTTTTCTCTCTCAAATACATTAATTACTTTATAAATAAACACATAGGTAATTACTTGTAATTTAAAATATCGATACCAAAAAGATAAACTAAAATACTAACCTCCAAACTATTGTTGAAACGTTAAACAGGTGATCTACATTACCCGCACAAACATACCATTACTATGGGACGGCACCACGTCTGGCTTTGCGACTATTCATTGGTGCGGCGTAATTCGACGTCATACATGGCGGGAATTCAAATAATCAAATTTCATTATTTTTTTTTCTGGCTAATTAATAAAAATTTTGTCAAAAGAAAAAATATGGGTAGCAAGTTTTTGCCTTCTCTTCAAAAATATTAAATAAAAAAAGGTACGCAAGTAGCCCATTAACACTCATAATTATATATTGACTTTTAATACATGGCGAGCATTTGTAGCAACAATACTATGTTCCGAATTTTTTTGTACATATTGTGCAAATCAGTACAATTCAAAATATTCGTTAGTATTTATTAAGTGCAAAACCAACGATGGAAAGTATAAGATCAGAAAGTGGTAGAAGTGATAGAGTGTTCCTCGCAAATGACATGCAGTTGCAGCCTAGCCTCAGGATTGGAACTTTCAATTCCGGGAGTACGAGGAAGGCCAAAGAGAAGATATAAGGATTGTTTCCCAGAAGACTTGAGAGACGAAGGACTGTGTGAAGAAGATACGTAGGACAGGAATGAGTGGAAGAGAAGAGTAAGAAACAGCGATCCCTCCCTAATAAAATAGGGAAAAGTTGAAGAAGAAGGAAGTGTCAAATAATGTATGTTCGAATTATAATTTTATTGGATTTGTAGGATCTTTTCCAAGGAACTTTCGATATGGAATTTGTAAAAAATAGTATGTGTTCGTGATCGTGTTCCAATTTTACAGGATATATAGAATCTTTTCCAATGAACTTTTAGTATGAGATTTGTACAAAATACATCGAATTTACGGAAGATCTGGTGCTGCAGCATTGCCACAATCGAAAAAAAAAAAACGTCTTATTAGTTACTCTATTGACAGACGTGTTTTCAAGCAACAGCAATATTACTGTACTGCACTTGTTGTATACTTGATGGTAAAAACAATAACTTAAGCAACAAAGGTATAATTCAATTGTATGTTGCTGTTATAATTAGACTTGACTGCATCTCAGTTAAGACCTATACATCCATTAGCATTCCATATTGTATATTGTTCATTTGTCAGATAATATGGCAGAGAGGTACATAACAATAGTAGATGAATGGATGGCTAAGACTTACTCTGGTGGCGTGCCGCGCAGTGCGAAGCTGGTGAAGACGAGCTCGACGCGTTGGCCGGGCCCGGCGTGAAAAGTGTAGAGGCACTGGCGCGAGTGCCCGCCGGCGTACGACAGCACGGGCGAGTGGAACGTCCCGTTCACTGGCCCGCCCGGCCGAGATACGAAATTCTGGTCGCACTCTACAAAACACAAAAAGGGGTACAATTAGCAATATAAGACACCATTAAAGAGCCATGCTGGATTGTGATATGGCCCTGCCATAGCTACCATTTCAAAATATATTGGTAATAGAAAGTGTGACTAAAAGACAACTAAATTTGTTATTTTAGCGGTAGTTTAATCAACTTGATAAAGAGTAAATACTACCAGCCTAACAAATAATAGCTTTGTTCGATGACATGTACTAGGGCGCCCTAGTGTTAACTTTCTTACACTAACATGTTTTATGAGAAACGGGCAGCTTCTGGCAGGCTGTTCGATGACAAAAATTTTAAGAACTAGTGCTCACGTTTCTGACCTGACTCGCGAGGTGGTGTAGAAAGTGCAGACTAGGAGTGGGGGTAACTAAATGTTGTTCGGTAGACATTTTAATTCTATCCTATCTACACATCTGTTTATTAACCTAAAATTTTACACATTGAGAAAATAAAATAATAGATTCAGATATAGTATATTCTCTTTGTTTTGTTATATAAAGAATTAATTAATATATCTGTCTCTGAATCTGATGAAGAATCAAGTGAAGATTGATGTTCGTCAGAATCGTTTATTAGTTCGAACATTATGCTCTTTAAAACAGACATTTCTGCAGTCACTTCTTTGCAGCTTTATGATATGACTGTGTTTATAAACAACCTAACGTTTTACACCCTTGGCTACGCTTGGCTTGATTACTCACAACTGAGCAAACTTGCCCAAATATATACTAGTGTGTTTTATGAAACCACAAGATTTGTTAATTGTTGTAGTAATAATCAGATTCAATTGGTTGAAGTTGAAGGATCAAGTTCAAATCTTTTATATATTCGAAAAGACCTTAATGATCCTAGACAATTTTTAAATTAAAAATTCGTTTATTCAGGACGTTTCGAGCACAAGTGGCCCTGAGCAAGTGTACAGTTTTTAAAATCTTTTCTTCATTGCATTTATAAGCTTGCAACAAGCTAAATGTATTTATACTCCATAATAAAAACAAAATGGAATACCACGTTTTATGATATTTTAAATTTGATATTTAAACATTTACATCAACATAATTATTACAAGAATTTTACTTAATTGTTTTATCATGTGAAGGTAAGTGTTACCTTGACTTAATTTAATAATTTTATTGTATTGTATATTTTTGATTAACAATTGATGTACTTACAATTGTACATTTTTTATAGCTGATAATAGGCCACTTGTGCTCGAAACGTCCTGAATAAACGAATTTTTAATTTAAAAATTGTCTGGGATCATTAAGGCCTTTCTTCGATTATATAAATAATAATCAGATTCATTACACTTTCCTTAAATTATTATTCATTCAATTTTTTCCAAAAAGTGACACATGATGTTCTGTACTTCCTTATTGAGCACAAAGATCTACCTTTGGAATATTGCGTTATTGATTTATTATTTGCGACAGAGGCTTACAAGTCCCAAATGTACTTATTTGAAGTTGATTCGATCTGATGCAATCAAAGTTTTAGGCCTTAAGAGAATTTTAACACTGAACAAAATATAGGACAAGTTAGAAAACAATTTAAACTGTAATTGTGTAGTAAAACAAATAACTTGTGGCCAGCACAATACCTCTCGCCATTTCCATATTAGGCTATAAAACTACATATTGTATTTAATATTGACGAGATAGGCGGTATTTCTGATAGGTATATATTTAAATTTAAATTATAGATATTCATATTATACGAGTACAATACGTGTATGTATCTATAATTTTAAATATTTAATTAATAATAAAATAAGAAATATTAAATGTACTTCCCAAAAAAAGCCTTTAGTAATGTATCTGGATTTTTGACAATGACATTTACCTGTCAATTACAAACATTTTAATATTTCAACTGGTTTCCGTGGGCTATGAGATTCATTACAGAATATTATTTTATATATTTATATTTCTCTGTCTCTAAGTCTAAAGATATAATAAAAACATTAAATGCATCGTACAAAGATTTTTATATTCTTTAATATTTGTGATAACAAATTTTCAAAAAAAAAAAATATTTGGAATTTTTTAAGAAACTAGTACTTCCGGTTGTCCATGTTTTACCAAAATCTAACTAGTTCTTCACAGTAATGTCCGGTAGAGGAAACAGCAGTTAAACATGTCTTAAGTCTTATAGGACACACACACACACACACACACACACACACACACACACACACACATTATCCTAAAAATATTATAATAGAATTCTAAGGACCTTAAAACGTGCTTACCGTCTAAAATCTGGATATGCGATTTTTAGCATAATTCCAATACCTCTCTTGGCGAGAGGTGAAATTATTATAACATATCTAGAACTGTATGAAACAGAACATGTTTATGATGCCGAAACGTTGGGTTTAAATAATAAATACAGAACTTAAACTAAAAAATCTGATGTGGCCAATACAAAACCTCCCGCTATTTAATTTTTATTAATTTAAATACATACTTACGTATTTAGTAATGCTTCAAACTATATTATGTTCCATTGCATATAACTATTGCTTTATTTACGATTTTCTTTATTATTTAATATGTCACTATTATTAATTTCAAGTGATTAGTTTTTTGACAATGACGTTTACCTGTCAGTTACATTCATTTGAAAAATAAACTGTGTAACAAAGGAATTGTGTTTATCTTAGGCTTCGGGATTAAAAAAAGAAAAATGATTTTTAAATTAATCTGTAAAATATATAGAAAAAGTATTAATGTATACCTGTACAAAATTCAATAATCTATAATTTTCCAATGACGTTAAAGGCGAAAAAATGGCATTTAATGGTATTTTTTGAAGAAAAACCATTATGAGCTTCAAGTAAAGTACCATTTCCGTTTATCCGATTTACACCAAAATCTAATGGCTTCTATTCCTATTAGAATAGGGTAGAAATACAAGGTTTCAGAATTTTCTGATTGATATACAGACATCATCGTGAAAATGTTAAAATTGGATTCTAGAGACCTTAAAAGCTGGTCATTTACTAAAATCTCGCTATGTGATTTTTAGCACGATCCCTATACCTCCCTTACCAAGGGTAGCGGGAGGTAAAAAAGGTAGTATTATTCCAGAACATGTTTTATATATCCAAAATTATTATTGTTTCATATTTCATATCTGTGAACAAACCATTCCCACCGAATGAATAAAACATGTGATACATACGTATTTATATATCTTGTAAAAACCTGGGTTGTATTTTCTAGACAATGTTCACCCCAGTAAACTTTTGTTAGATGGAAACCTTCTTTATATTGGCATGCTCCAAACTATCAAAATCAATCAATACATCTGTTTAGTTTCCAAGGATTCGCTGGGGTTTTAGATTGGATGTAATGAATTTAGTTTTTGCATTATTGCTGTTTCATTCTTTGCTGCGAATTTATTTCGTTGACAAATCATTTTCTGGGAAATTCAGTGGATGCTATTCCGGGCACGGAAAATTTATTTCATGATATTAATGTGCATTTATTGATTTTGCAGCAAGATTGTAACCATCCATCACTATTTAACTGCGTATAAAAGCGATATGCGATTTGAGTATGTTTTTATAATTTTTGTAGTTTCTAATAAATAAGTACCTACTATTTTGCACTTAACGCTGAAAATGCTTTTAGTGTTTTTGCTGAATTTGTAATGTGGTAAGTAACGAGTTTTGTACTTTTTGCCATACTTACGTATATTTTTATATTATTTACATGAGAGTACCTACTCGACATTGTCATATTTAAGAGAATTTAGAAATATTTCATATATTTTCATTATTATAAAAAAGTAATATATGTTAAATACTGAAGTACAAGGTACATATTTCATTTTTACCTCTCGATAAGATAGGTATTGGATTCATGCTAAAATTCGCATATCCAGATTTTATTGAATAAGCACGATTTAAGGACCTTAGAATCCGATTATAACATTTTTAAAATGATGTCTGTCTGTGTGCGTGTGTGTGTGTGTGTGTGTGTGTGTGTGTGTGTATGTATGTCTGGATGTTGTAGACACGATTCCTCAAAAACTATAAGACTTAAAAAATATTTAACTGCAGTTTCCTCAATCTTACATTCCTGGCAAGAGCTGAAAAGATTTTGGTAACAATTGAACAACCGGAAGTAGTAGTTTCTTAGAAAAATTCTTCTAAATATAATTATATTGAAGAACATAAAATTCTCCATTTAATACACTTAAATTTTTTATTTATATATGGATGTAGATAGATTAATACGAAAGAATTATAATTTTTAGAATTGTAGTATTGAAGTAGAAGAAGAATTTTTGTCACACACAAAAATAAATAAAAATAAAATATATCATCACGGCATATTACCCATTTCTGGGTGTGCCAGTATCTACAACACATGTAGACATCGGTAATGATGACGATATATTTTACCGTATGGGCGCTTACCAGGCGTCACCTCACGGGCACTCATAGCTGGTGTGGAGAGTGCACCACAGGGGTCACTTTTGTGCCATTTAAAATTGGAAATATTTGGCGTCTGTCGGGATCGAACCCGGTTCCCCCAGGTTCGCGACCAGACACTCAGGCACGCGGCCATTGGACCCCATAGAGATAGTATCGTAAAACTAGTAAAATCTTATTCTAGGGACCCTAAAACGTGCTTACTCATTAAAAACTCGCCACGGAATTTTTTGACTAAAGAATACTTACCTCCCTTTCCGAAAGGAGAAGGAAGGTAAAAAAGTGTAGTAATTAATAAATCAAGTAAAAAATAATATACATTTGAATTAAAAGATTATTAAACTTCTCTTTTTTATAAAGTTTTCTTTAATTTATATGGTCCAGGTTATATGTATTTATTAAAACTTACTAACAGTTTAGAAGATTACTACAAATTTTTGTCATTATAACTTTAAAACAAAACTTGTTAGTTGTTATACTTAGTTATTAAAAAATGGTCATACCTAGAAATAAATTAATAATAATAATAATAATAATAATAATTATAATAATAAATTTTACAGTGTTAACCAATCGTTCAAGTTTAAGACATAAAAGTATTTTATGGTCTGCACTTAAGAACCCGTAACATTTTTATTGGTAGTTTCACCCTTAAGTGCACCTTATATACGACTATATTTTATATTTTATTTTTTATATTGTAGTATCATATATTGTACTTACTACTTAACAAAGCATTAGATTATTTTTTTTCTTTGTGGAGCAGAAAAACGTTGTTTAATAAAAAAAAAAACGAGAATTTTGGCTGTTGAGAAAGAAATGAGAATTGAAAATTCCCCATTCGAAAAAGAATGAAAAGGACTATGCGACACTTCTAAATAGTTGAGTATTTAGATTAAAGTTGAAAAATACAGTAAAAAATCAGTGGGTATAAGGTGTCAATATGGAATTTGTCCAAGTGATTCAAGATTTTTATTGTTTTTACCTTCCGTCACCTTTAGGTAAGGAAGGTATTGTCTTTGGTCAAAAAATTCGGTGGTGAGTTTTTAATGAATAAGCACGTTTTAAGGTCCCTACAATACGAATATACCATTTTTAAAATGATGTCTGTATATGTGTGTGTGTGTCCATGTGTGTGTGTGTGTGTATCCGTGTATGTGTGTCTGTGTGTATGTCCGTGTGTGTGTATGTAACAAATTTTTCTCCGACGATAACACGCAAACTAAAATTCTAAACATTATGATTTTTTGTATTCCTCTTCTTTACAACCATATGAAGAGCTGATTAGATTTTGGTTATAATTGGTCAACCGGAAGTACCCTTATTTGAAGTTTTTAACAGTTTTTCTGGGAAAACCGCAGTTAAATATCAATTATCGACATTTTATGATCATTAATTTGAAAGAAAATCTTATTCTCTATACAATTTGGTTGTACATTTTCCTTCATATTCAATAGATATAGAGTTATAGAGAGATTAAGAGAGGTTAACTTTCAAAAATCAGTTAGCTTTGCTAAAATTATGGAAACAGCACATATATTCGAAAAAATTCTAATTGACAGATGTCAGTGTCAAGTGCAAAACCAAAGTGGAAAGTATAGGATCAGAAAGTAACATAAGTGACAGAGTGTCCCTCGCATAAGTGACTTGCAGTTTCAATGTCGGGAGTACGAGGAAGGCCAAAGAGAAGATGGAAGGACTGTGTAGCAGAATATTTGAGAGAGGAAGAACTGTCTGAAGAAGATGCGTTGGATAGAAATGAGGAAGTGTGAAGTGCAATTTACAGAATGTACATTCGTGTTATAATAATATTGGATTTATAGAATCTTCCCAAAGAAACTTGCAATATGGAATTTGTAAAAAATAGTGTGATCGTGTTACAATTTTACAGGATATATAGAATCTTTTCCAAGGAACTTTTGGTATCGGATTTGTACAAAATACATCGAATTGACGGAAGGTCTTGTGCTGGCCACAACAGATTTGTTCTTTTTCCTTTAAAACCTCTCAACAGGATTAAACCCCAATTACTGAGTAGGTTCACATACACAAACATTCATGCTTAGAGGGATTCGAACCCAGAACCCCGAGCAGCCTCATGATAAGAGGAGTTGCTCTGAGCTACCGGAGCCGACAAAGACAAGATATAAACATAAAGACTATGAGTGTGGGTGGTATGTTTCATACCATCTGTATTCTATCTTCTTTTACCTTGTTAAACTTTTTCGTGCCAAAGATATGAAGCGAGCAAACAAAGCAATACAACTTAACCTTTCTGTAACAGCCTGTGTGTGTCTGTTGTGCAAACATAACCCCTATCTGCACACCTGGCGTTCGTCTGCTATCCTTGTGAATGCTGCAGTGCCCTGCATTATCCATGAGGCCTAACGCTGACTGTCACAAGTATTACAGCGAGGTTATGTTGGGAAATGTTTCTCCAGTGACAGTTCAGACTTGTTCAAGTGGAGATTTCAGTTTTATTTTTAGAAAAGCAAGGAGATATTGCTTTAAAGAGTTTAAAAAGTTTAATAAAAGGGAAAATATATTTGGTTTATAAGGCTTTTTGATAGTTTTAAGGGTGTCACTTAAGGTGGGTCGGTAAAAAGAAATTGGGATTAATTTTAGTCTCATATTGTGTGGTATTTAAAACTGAACAACTTTTTTATTTACAACTTTTCTCTAAAATTAATAGAACAGAAACTACAGCATAGCAAAATGAAAAAAAATCCAAGTAGACACTCGATATACAGGTGTCTCTTAAATAGAGGGACATGGCTTAACCACAAATTCCTGAGGCTTAAATAAGACGATTTAACTAAACTTGCTTCTACCGGAAAGTGCACCATTTAGCCAGAATTCTGCTTCAAAGTTTTTCGAAAAAAAAATAATAATTTTGCTTATAACAGAACGCTTTATACGATTTGAATGAAATTCGATATGACGGTTCATATGATTATAAGTCATCTTTTAAGGTGATACTTGCTATTAGCTCTGTTCGATGAAAAGTGCTTGAAGTGCAGAGCAGAATAGTGCAGTGCAATGTAGTGTACACTAGTACAGTCTAATTCTTGTGGTTTCATAAAACACATTAGTGTATATTTGGGTAAGTTTGCTCAGGTGTGAGTAATCAAGCCAATCGTAGCCAAAGGTGTAAAAGGTTAGGTTGTTTATAAATACAATCATATCATAAAGCTGCAAAGAAGTGACTGCAGAAATGTCTGTTTTAAAGAGCATAGTGTTTGAACTAATAAACGATTCTGACGAACATCAATCATCACTTGATTCTTCATCAGATTCAGAGACAGATATATTAATTAATTCTTTATATAACAAAACAAAGAGAATATACTATATCTGAATCCATTATTTTAATTTCTCAATGTGTAAAATTTTAGGTTAATAAACAGATATGTAGATAGGATAAAATTAAAATGTCTACCGAACAACATTTTGCTACCCCCACTCCTAGTCTGCACTTTCTACACCATCTCGCGAGTCAGGTCAGAAACGTGAGCACTAGTTCTTAAAATTTTTGTCATCGAACAGCCTGCCAGAAGCTGCCCGTTTCTCATAAAACATGTTAGTGTAAGAAAGTTAACACTAGGGCGGCCTAGTACATGTCATCGACCAAAGCTATTATTAGTGTATGAAACTTAGGTGTCCCAACAATAATTAGACCGTAACTTTTTAATGACCACGCCGATAATGTAAAATTATTATTTTTTTTTTTCAGAAAGATATATTCAATAGTAAACTTTTCTCTCTCTGTTTAATTTGTGATATCTGTTAACGTTCAGACAGAAAAAAATAAAACCTGAGTGACTCCTTTTGTACCGCCGAACCATGGCGTCCGAGTAACCGTTCATTTCCGAATCAAGGAGCAATGATGACGTCACCATCCACCCCCGAGCTGCAGGCGGCGGCGGCGGGGGTGGTGTCACAATACATATAATATAGTGGCCTATTCAGAGAAACACAGTCATAAAGGTTGTTACGGATATAAAGATTGTTATCATAAAGACATTTGTAACAATCTTTATGAATTTGTCAATTCAGAACCTACGTCGGTATTATTGACAATCTTTACAAAATAATACTTGTGAATGAACCAGATTATTTGACAATAGCTAACTTCATTATGCATAATATGCATATATTATATGAACTTAACATAACCTTATATGTCAACGCTTTATTCTTTTAATAATGATTGCCAATTATACTTTAAATGCAAACATTCTGCCAAAACAACTAAAGAAGAATATGACATTTCTGTCATATTTGAAAACTTTTGAATTATTTAGAACGGGTATATTAATTCCTACCACTGATCCCAACGTGACTGAAAAGTTATGAAAAGATTTTTTTTTTTTTTATTCAAGAAAAAACACATTAGCACCAGAATAAATAACTAGGTTTTCACGAATACCTACCACAGAATATAATATTTTCAAAGAAATATCTATTTACGTCAAAAGTAACTTTCGTCCACGACGGTTTTTATCGTTCTCATTATTATTTAAGTCGAAGCAGGATCCATGAGAATAATCAACTGCATCCTGCTAATATTTAGCAGAAAGGGCATTATTAATAATATATGATTGATGTAATAATCTGTCATATGTCAAATATTAGAAATAACAACGTGATAACAACCATAAATACATAGTTTTAGCAGTCGTTATGATAAAGACTGTCAAAACACGTAACAATTGTTGACGGTAACCACCTTCAATACTGAGAATACCAATTTTGATTTTAACAATATTTACAGTACATAACAATCATAAAGACCATAACGACTATGCAAATATTGAGTTCTGAATAGGCCCCATAATATGTAGTAGGTATGTAACAAGAAAAAAAGACAGCGATACTGTTTTATGTTTTATTACGGTCCTGTGTCTTGTTTTATTGTTTACTTTTTGCTTTCTCTCTTATTGAATTTTTTATATAAGATATATTTTATTGTAGATTGATTTTTATGGTTGCTACAGGATGTGCAATCAGTACTGCTCATAAAATACACTGTTTTAATATTTTATTATGTACATACATGTTTGAATGAATGTAGTCACAAGATGAATAAATAAACAGATACGTTGAACAAAGCACATTATAAATATTTTTATCCATACATATGGGTAACACACAAATAAGATTCGTTATTAATAGTCTCAGTTCTGCATAAAAACCTAGTTAAAATTCCATAATTTTATATAGAGTGCCCGGAGGTCGAAGACCGCCATTGGGATATCGAAAAGTTTAAGAGATGCGACTTCGTTTTACCAAATAATTTCATAGGCTACTAGATAATGCTGGTCGAAATTTAATTTTCGAATAACTTAAACAATTGGTCATCTAGAAAACAATTATGTACGCTAACGAACAGTGTCGTAGCTAGGGTCATGAGCGCCCCTGGCAAGATTTGAGTTTTGCGACTTTGCGTTTTAAAAACTTGTATTTCACTCGCAATGGGATCAAAATTCATTTCAAAATCACTACCTATAATACTCTAAATATGTTATGAAGTATGTCGTATTCAATATAAATATGTATAAATAATGAAAATTTCAAAATAACAAACAAGAAACAAAACTGAGAATACAATCCGGTTTTCTTTATCACAATAAAGGAATAGATATTCATAAATAATAAAAATAAATCAATAATGTATTAACCAAGAAAATAATAACTAATTTTGTGTGCCTGTGCCCTAGCAGCGCGCAGGCTGTGGGTCTGAAAAATAAATGTAAGGAAAATGAAATACCTCGGTAAAATTTTAGGCAAAACAAAATGAGACAGGAAAAGAAATGAAAACATAAGGATGGTAACAAATCAAGAACTAGATATAGTAAACCAAGATAGAACAAAACCAACTGCGATGTTCGGACAGACGGACACATAAATTAGTAGAAGCTAGGAATATGAACAAAACATGAGAAGGAAGAATAGCAGAACTCGGAAATAAAAGAGGTAATAAATTGGAAAAAAAATGAGAAAGATGGAAAGAGCAGAAAGAAATCAATTAAAAATTAACATTGAGAAAATGACTACAGGTATGCGGGATATGGAGAAGAGGAAGAAAATAAAAATTTCGTCCTAAATCAGTTTTTCGTCATTATCTAGTAGCCTTTAAGACACACCAGTAGTGGTAGCACGCACTTTGGAATTCTATCATAGAAAGCAGGCGAATACGATTTTACTTTTACGAATCTTGGTAACATTTTATACTATTAAAATAAAAAATATTATGACAGTTGTATAAAATATATATATATATATATTGGCTTTGAATAGAAGTGTGGCAAAATAATGACACTTTAGAATTCTATCATAGAAAGCAGGCGAATACGATTTTACTTTTACGAATCTTGGTAGCATGCACTTTAGAATTCTATATTAATTACTTGATTCGAAAATTATTGGTTTTTATACTATTAAGATAAAAAATATTATGACAGTTATATAAAATAAATATATAAATTATATATAAACTGGCTTTGAATAGAAGTGTGGCAAAATAATGACGTTACTTTGACACTTTCGCCTCAAGTCGTACGCTTGCAGGCGAATATTTTCAGACACGCATGCTACCAAATTTTCGTTTCGTGGCGAAAAGCGAAAACAAATGCCTCATTTCTAAAGTGCGTGCTACCATTACAGGTGCCTCATTTAACCGAAGTCGCCTCTCATATATTTTGTGAGATTCCAATGATGGCTTTTAAAATCCGGACATCTCCTTTATATGAAATACAAATTATTTTTAATTCTTTTATTTCAAAAGTATTCAGGATAATCTTTAATAAAGTATAAAATATTGTGCGAGTGTTTAGATACTAATACCATTTTAATATTACGAACCCATTTCATACGTTAATATTTATTTGCTCCATAAAGTAAATCCCCGCTTTCTAACCTCATTTTTTATCTCTAACTTCTCTCATCTCCATATTGTTTATTAGGACACCTCCCCCCTCCTCCTTTCCATTTCATTACCACGTTGGAGTATTAAAGCAGGTGCGGCTATTATTTTATAAATTCCTGTCCGATTCAAGCGCAAACCCCAAACTACCAATATCTCTTTCCTTCCGACCCATTAATCCAGTCAGCCTTGTATGAAACAAAACACAGCCGCAAAACAAAACAATGAAAACGAACAACTGAAACACTGGAAATATTCACAGCCACAGCCAACCTGGAAGCTGGAGATTTATCTTTGGCGGTGTTTTTAAATCTGCTGCAATATTAAAAGTCTAACTGAGCGTATATTTACCAATTATTATTTTAATTATGAAACAATATTATTGACCATTGTCATCCTATTAATGTTTTTCTTTATCAACCTAAATTTTTAGCTTTGTCTGTCCTAAATAAAATATACTGATAAATTTTGAATTTCGTTTTTGTCATTTGAATAACCTAAAACCCTAATATCTGTGACAACCAACTCGGAGTAGAGGTTTTTACCTTCCGTCACCTTTAGGTAAGGGAGGTATTGTCTTTGGTCAAAAATTTCGTTGGTGAGTTTTTAATGAATAAGCACGTTTTAGGGTCCCTAGAACACGAATTTACTATTTTTAAGATGATGTCTGTAGGTGTGTGTGTGCGTGTGTGTGTGTCCGTGTGTAACAAATTTTTCTCCAACGATAACTCCAATACTACAATTCTAAAAATTATAATTCTTTCGTATTCCTCTTCTTTACATCCATATGAAGAGCTGATTAGATTTTGGTTATAATTGATCCACCGGAAGTACCCTTATTTGAAGTTTTTAACAGTTTTTCTTGAAAAAACGCAGTTAAATATCGTTTTTCGACATTTTGTGAGAGATTAACTTTCAAAAATTAGTCAGCTTTGCTAAAATTATGGAAACAGCAGAAATATTCAAAAAAATTTAATTGACAGATGTCACTGTCAAATGCAAAATAAAGTTAAAAGTAGGGTCAGAAAGTTATATGTGAATGTGATAGAGTGTCCCTCGCAAGTGACTTGCAGTTGAAGCCAAGCCTCGCCTCAAGATTGGAATTTTCAATACCGGAAGTACGAGAAAGGCCAAAGAGAAGATGGAAGGACTGTGTAGCAGAAGACTTGAGAGAGGAAGAATTGTGTGAAGAAGATGCGTTGGACAGGAATGAGTAAAAGAGAAGAGTAAGAAACAGCGGCCCCTAATAAAATAGGGAAAGGAACTTTCGGTATAGAATTTGTAAAAAATAGTGTGTTCGTGTTACACTTTTACAGGATATACAGAATCTTATTCAAGGAACTTTTGGTATGGGATATGTACAAAATTCATCGAATTGACGGAAGGTTTTGTGCTGGCCACAACAGATATATACCCCTTGTGACATATCAAATGAAAGCTCTTGAAAATTGCTATACAGGTATGTCAATAAATTGATATTTGAATAAACCGTTTTAAAATTAGAAACAATCGAACTCAAGCCGCCCGTCCGAATCACAATCGTTCAATAAAAGATTTATTTATCAAACACAGCCAATCACTAATTTGGTATGTGGAACAATCGAATTGACGGAAGGTTTTGTGCTGGCCACAACAGATTTTTTTAATTTACTAAAAAATTTGCACCCAAAAGCAAAATTAAAACTCGGCGCCTTTGTTTGCAAGTATCTTACCTTCAACTTTACAAGAAGTCTCCATCAAATCAGCTGTTCTTCCCCTATATCACTGCATATTTCTCATTATATCTAGCTCTATAGATTAATTATCCTTTCAAACCCACCACACGTCACCTACATATAAAGCTTTATTAACAAACATATTTTAAACGTTTACCCAGTCGTAATTTATTTTTACTCTCATCCTCATAAAGTGACAATTAGCCGGTGTGGAAACCGTGGGCGTCATCTGGCAGGCAGGTCGATATTGCATCTCTCTACTACGGCTCCAGAGCTGCGGGTGCAAGCTTAAAGCTCCAAGCTCGCGAGAGGCCGCTTGAAGCAAGGGGCTCTGTAGCCACCCAACCGGATTCAATTACTTGTCACTGATCAGTCGTATTATTCAGATTACAATGCAAAAGCTATCGTACTATGTTCAATGTTAAAAGTTGAAAGGAGGTAACTTGATGCGGTGGGAATTCTAATTGTTTTGTGAAGGGTTTTTTTGGCATATTCAATGGATTGAAGTCAGATATGCATGTTCCACTACAAATAATTAATATACGAGGTAACTGGCTAAAGTATGAAACTAATGTGGACTGTGGTCTGTAATAGTGATTGCAATATTGCCATTTTATTTTGTGAGAAGGAATTTTGGATTAGGGATTCACTCGATCTCGAGCTTTGGCCCGACCCAGTCCGAAGCCCGTCTCGATTTCGAGTCGATCATCGAGCCGGGCCGAAGATATTTTTTACCGGGCCGAATCGGACCCATTTGTAAAAGTTGAGGAGAGTCGGATTTTTGATTCTGACCCGGCCAGAAAAATCGAGCTTTTCGGGCAGGCCCGAAAAATCTTATAATACAATCAAATGCACAGTTTCCTTAATATTTCATGAAAATTGATGGAGTTAAAATGGATCAAAATGATTTAATAACAAGTTATTTTACAAGAATTCAAGGCTATTCATTAGAGCATAATAATACTATCGTGATATTGTTTTCGTCAATACTCGTATATTTAAATAAAAATCTGTTGTAGCTAGCACAATACCTCTCGCCATTTTCATTTTATGTTATACAAATATTGTGTTGCACTATAATCCAATACTTCTTTTAGCGAGAGGTAAAAAACACGAGGGCTGTTCTTTTAATTTTAGACCGAGCCTGTTATAATAAAATCTGCTTCCGTCATCAGGTGAACTGATACTGATATCAGTTCTCCTGATGACGGAAGCAGATCTTAGCATCCGAAACGTTGTGAAACATTTTGTGTTTTCAATAAAGATAATGTCAGTCCAGAAATCGAGTTTTATTTAGGAGTAGTTCATCTTTGCACCGCTAGGTGGCGAGAGCTACATATCTGATGAGTCAGTGTGCGGAGTGGCATGCAGTTGGGAGGACGTGTTGCATGTCCACAGTGATTTCCGTTATACTCTGTGTTTGGTGTGTGGCGATTTTACGATGGATCCGCGACAGAACAGATGATGCTCACACTGAAAGGCCCGGACGAACTTTGGCGTCAAGGGAACTGGCTGCTGCATCACGACAACGCGCCCTGTCACACGTCCTTGCTTACCAGGACATTTTTGGCAAAAAACAACATGGCGGTTGTAAACCACCCACTGTTCTCGCCAGATTTGACACATTGCGACTTCGCGCTATTCCCAAAACTGAAACTCAAGTTGAAAGGCCGTCGGTTCGACACTCTAGAGAGAATTCAAGAAGCATCGCTGGCGGTGATAAACACCCTCAAAGAACAGGGCTTCCAGAAAACGTTTGACCAATGGCAGAAGCGCTGGGACCCGTGTGTACGTGCAGATGGGAACTACTTCGAGGGTGATGGTGACCATTAGTCCAAAGGTAAGGTTTACAATAGATGGCAGTACCAGTCCCGAAATTTTTGGATAGCACCTCGTATGATCATTTCTGTCCCTTACTCCTCAGCTGAAGATTGACGTTCCGCACTATATTTGGTAACCCCAGTTGAACATATTTACTCCACATTTCTCTACTTCACTTCACAGGCGATTTAAAGTTTTTCATATGGGCTATTTCTAGTCATTACCTGGTACTATTTTTCTGCTTATCATTCAAAATATCTTTCAATGTTACGGCCTATTTGGTTTTTGTCTGGTGTGGTATTATGTATACTCAAATAATATGATGATATATGTATTTGTTTACATAAACCCAACAGGAAACATTATAATCTATTTTGACAGTTTTCATCACCCTATAAAATGTCACTCAATCATATCTTGTTTACATCAACAGAGAGCATTTCGAGATTGAATTTAAATCCAGGTTTAAATATTTTATCATCTTTGACACGTGCGTATACAACGTAATTAGTTTGTACTCCCACAGCTCTGTACTCGTGACACACATACAAGTACAGTAACACTTAACACAATTATTATCGAACAATAACATTGGGGCGAATGGCCTAGTGAATTAAGTGACCTGTTAAGCTTTGATAATCCCAGTTTAATTCGCATGATGTCATTTAGTTATCACACAAGAGTGACCTTAATAATGCACATGCACACTCTTTACATCAGCTGTAAGTGCCTAAGTTGATTTCGAAATAATATTTATTTGTCGTGAAGAAAATACGATGTTTATTTTAAACACACTTAAAACTTTCGTGGTATGTATGTATCTTACTAAACTATAAAACTAATTTAAACTTTTCGTACCTATATATTTAGAAAATTATCTAGTTTTTCTACATTGTTCAAAATTTAAACTTAATTGGAAAAGCCGGAAATAGATTATTAATGAACTCTAGAACTTACCTACAGCCAAGGGGCATATTCCACTCAATTTTTACCTTCCGTCACCTTTAGGTAAGAAAGGTATTGTCTTTGGTCAAAAAATTCGGTGGTGAGTTTTAATGAATAAGCACGTTTTAGGGTCCCTACAATACGAATATACCATTTTTAAGATGATGTATGTATGTGTGTGTGTGTGTGTCCGTGTATGACAAATTATAATTCTTTCGTATTCCTCTTCTGTACAACCATATGAAGAGTTGATTAGATTTTGGTTATAATTACTCCACCGGAAGTACCCTTATTTGAAGTTTTTAACAGTTTTTCCCAAAAAAACGCAGTTAAATATTATTTTTTGACATTTTGTTATTATACATATTAAAGAAAATACTCTTCTCTGTATGGTTTTATTATACATTTTCCTTCATAATCAATAGATGTAGATTTAGCGTTATAAAGAAATTAATTTTGAAAAATTAGTCAGCTTTGCTATTTATCATGGAAACAGATGATATATTCAAAAAATTTTAATTGACAGATGTCAGTTGGAAGTGCAAAACCAAATATGGAACGTATAGGATCTAAAATTGATATGTCATAGTGTTCTTCGCAAGTGACACGCAGAGAAAGGCCAAAGAGAAGATGAAAGGACTGTATCGCAAAAGACTTGAGAAAGGAAGGACTATGTGATGCGTTGGACAGGAATGAGTGGAAGAGAAGAGGAAACAGCGACCCCTAATAAAATAGGGGATAGCTGTTGAAGAAATGAAGGAAGTGAAATGTCTAGTGCATTTTACCTAGTGTATATTTATGTTATAATTTTATTGGATTTATAGAACCTTTTCGAATCAACTTTTGGTATAGAATTTGTAAAAAATAGTATGTGTTCGTGTTCGATTTTACATGATATTATATGTATAGAATCTGTTCCAAGGACCTTTTGGTATGGGATTTGTACAAAATACATCGAATTGACGGAAGGTCTTGTGCTGGCCACAACAGATTTTTTTTATTATTTTAAATAAAACTTCATTCAGTTTTGAAGCAATTCATAGTATTAAAAAATCTTAATTGTTCCTAGTTTAACAGTATTTTATTTTCGAGAAATCAGTGTAACGTCACATTACTCCTATACTTGTCTTTCTCACACACACTGCTCTGAGTATGCTACGAGAGAAAGATAGCAATTATATGACGTCAGTTCCCCTTTTGGCAAATGTGAAATATCTCGTAAAGTAATTATTTAAAAAATGTTTTCATTGTTTTAACTATTATTTATTGAGCCATACTTTAAGTTAAATTGAAATTTTTCTTATTTTTTTGTTATGGTGGAATACCCCAGTTCGACTTAAATGGAATTTGATATAATAATCCGTTATGTAAACTTTTAAGAAAGATTATATTTATTTATTAGTGAACAACTAGTGTATTAAACTTGAGAGACACGACTATGACTAGTCCATGAGTTTTTAATGGTGAATTATGTAAAATTATTATTTTTATGAAAGATACTTTCAATAAATTTTCAAAATAACGCATTTGTTTATTTTTTTGTTATAAATCCATGGCTGCCTAGACCAATAATAACTCATAAAAATTGTAACTTTATAATTAATTTTTACGTTTATATGACGAGGCTAGAATAATCATTTTACATGATTTAGATGCAATTTAAATCTCTATAACTTTTACTTGAAACATTTTTGCATAAAATAATTAGGTAACGTTTACGCAGAGAAAAACTGAATTCTTATGTTAAACGCCTATGTCTCACTTTTCGATTTACAGCCTGTATATGTGAGTGACAATGATGAAACTGTACTATATCTTAATGAAATTTAAATTGTTCCATGTATGCGAATATGGCAGTTGTACTCATAGTGCTGTATCTATTTACTCATCAAGTCTAAAAATACCTACAGTGGAATCAATAGCTGCAAATATGCAGTTTCAGCTAAATTGCTCCCTCTTCGTTGCTGAGAAAATAAACAAAGCGGCATTTGTTAAATCGAACATAATTAATCACATTTTCAGTTTCCACCCTATACAATACCAATACTCATGTCTAACGGTAATTTTTCATATTTTGCATGGTTACTACACAATCCACGAATTTTAAATTAGTTTTCGCTTCTTGAAATTTCAATATTAATAGTACAATATAGACGTTGTAGGAGTTAATAAATGACGTGCGTGCAAAAGACACTATTTCCATTATATCCGAATAATTAGTTTTTTTTTGGTTCTCTCAAAAGAATGCAAATATGAAAAATAGTAAGGAGTCTTTGGTCAAAAAATTAGATGGTGTTTTTAATAAATAAGAACGATTTAGGGTCCCTAGAATATGATTTAGTATTACGATGTCTTCATGTGTGTCTATGTGTCCGTGTGTGTGTGTGTGTGTGTGACAAAAATTTCTCCGACGATAATTCCAATACTACGATTCTAAAAATCATAATTCTTTCGTATTCCTCTTCTTTATATCCATATGTAGAGCTGGTTAGATTTTGGTTATAATTGGTCAACCGGAAGTTCCCTTATTTGAAGCTCTTAACAGATTTTCTTGAAAAAACGCAGTTAAATATCATTTTTCGACATTTTATGTGATTATCAATATGAAAGAATATCTTATTCTCTATACGGTTTGATTACACATTTTCCTTCATATTCAATAGATATAGAGTTAATGATTTATAAAGAGATTAATTTTCATAGAAATAACTGAAATAATCAAATAATTCTAATTGACAGATGCCAGTGTCAAGCGCAAATTTCATAGTATATATTGGTGTTATAATTTTATTGGATTTACAGAATATTTTCCAAGGAACATTCGGTATGGAATTTTTAGAAAATAGTATATGTTCGTGTTACAATGTTTCTGGATATATAGAATCTTTTCCAATGAACTTTTGGTTTGGAATTGACGAAAGGTCTTTTGCTGGCCATACCAAATTTTTTGACATTTTCCGATAAAATTCATCTCTTACCCAATTTCAAAAAAAAAATACTGCTATTAAGGATTTTAACATCCTATATCATTTGTTACTGTCATTAAAAATTATACAGAGTGATCAAAAAGAAACGATATTCAGTTGGTAATAAAAAAAATTTAAAATTAGTAACACTGATAAATAAATTTATTTCATTTCATTTACTCAAAATTCCATTAGTTGTCAGGCTTTCCATATTCACCTGTATGGAATTTGTATCAAACAGATATGTTCGTGCTACAATTTTACTGGATATATAGAATCTTTTACAAGGAACTTTTGGTATGGCATTTATACAAAATACATCGAATTGACGAAAGGTCTTGCGCTGGCCACAACAGATTTTTCTACCTCCCGCTACCCTTGGTAAAGGAGGTATAGGGATCGTGCTAAAAATCACATATCGAGATTTTAGTAAATGAATAGGTTTTAAGGTCCATAGAACCCAATTTTAATATTTTCACGATGATGTCTGTATGTGTGTATGTATGTGTGTGTATGTGTGTGTGTATGTGTGTGTGTGTATGAATTTTGTCTTCACTCTGACTCAAATGCTATCATTCTGAAAATTCTGAAACCTTGTATTTCTACCCTATTCTAATATGAAAGAAAAAGAAACCATTAGATTTTGGTGTAAATCGGATGAACGGAAATGGCACTTTACTTGAAGCTCATGATGGTTTTTCTTCAAGAAATACCATTAAATGCCATAATTTTTCGCATTTTATGTCATTATGAAAATTAAAGATTATTGAATTTCCTACAGGTTTACATTAATACTTTTTCTATATATTTTACAGATAATTTAAAAATATTTTTTTTTTAATCCCGAAGCCTAAGATAAACACAATTCCTTTGTTACACAGTTCATTTTTCAAATGAATGTAACTGACAGGTAAACGTCATTTTCAAAACACTAATCACTTCAAATTAATAATAGTGACATATTAAATAATAAAGAAAATCGTAAATAAAGCAATAGTTATATGCAATGGTACATAATATAGTTTGCAGCATTAGTAAAAACGTAGGGAGGTTTTGTGTTGGCCACATCAGATATTTTCTTTATTTTCGATCTTTGGGCGTTTTCCTATAAAATTCATCTCCTATCCAATCTCGTAAAACACATTACACATCGTCAAAAAAACATTAATCCCTCATTTTTTATACGCAGGTAAGTAATTTAGGTTCCATAGCTGTCATTATCCATTTATTACGTCCCTATATTGAATTCCTGCCTTTCTGACACATCGAGTTCTGAATACATCTCCTGCTGCCGCTGCCCTGCTGTCGTCCAGAAACAAATGAACGTTATAAATAGCCCTAGGGTCACGATGCAATGGACGGAGGTCAACCCACGCGGCGATTACGTTTTGTTTTACTTCCTTTATGACCACCAGCTTCGCCTAGATAGTGTTTTTGTTCAAAGGAAATGAGGATTTATATTTGAAGTTTAAGTTTAAATAAAATATATACGACAGTAGGGCTTCTCAAGCACTCTCCGTACGCGCACTCGCTGCTACGCTCTTCGTGTTCTAATTTCTAACTTAAATAGGTTGGCTTCTATAACTTGTGCTTTATTATACTATAAAAAATTTACTTTGTAAAATATATAAAAAAATATCTGTTGTGGCCAACACAAGACCTTCAGCCAATTCGATGTATTTGTACAAATCCCATACAAAAAGTTCATTGAAAAAGATTCTATATATCCTATAAAATTGTCACATACTATTCTTTACAAATTCCATGCCGAAAATTCCTTTGAAAAGATTCTATAAATCCAATAAAAAATTATAAAACGCACATACACTATGTAAATTACACTTGACACTTTCTTCCTCCTTATTCAGCTTTTCCTTATTTTATTAGGGGTTGCTAATACAACTTACAAAGTAGCCTGTGAATGCGGTATATCTAGATAATATTTTGTTTCTGTCAACAAAACATTTTCAAACAAAAAATATATTTCTTGTGGTATTTTTATGTCAATATGGACGAGCAATGTTACTGCTAAGAATAAGAAGTATGCTGGTTTGTATTTGTGATGAAACAAATATGATTATAAACGACTACAATTCACAATGCTTTTTAACCTTAACTGCACTTTATGTTAGTATCAGTATTAGTAACCTCAGTTTGTTGGCAACATTACCATAGCAACTTAATACGCCCTAGGGTATTACTTACTCAATAACGGACCTAATGTTGAGGTTGTTATAAAACAATAACATACTAGGAAGACATAAAAAATATAAATATATACGTATAAAATTATGCAACTGAATCAATTAGCAAAATTCATTTTTAGCTCTTCCCAGGAATGTCAGATTGAGGAATTCATAGTTAAACAGATCTTAAGGTTTATAGTTTTTGAGGAATCGTTCTTCCAACACCTACACGTGTACACACACACACACACACACACACACACACACACACACACACACACACACACACACATATATATATATATATATATATATATATATATATATATATATACATACACACACAAGTATCATCGTAAAAATGTTAAAATCGGATTGTAAGGACATTAAATTGTGCTTATTCACTAAAATCTGGATATGCGATTTTTAGCATGAATCCATTACCTCTCTTAGCGAGAGATAAAAATAAAATTTAAACGGTTGGCTAGAAATTAGTAAATTTATTATACAATTAAGTTCAATATATTGAAGTTGGCCTAGTTTTCCAAAATGATGAACGTAAAACAAGCTTTATATATTCTTTTTCTCTATTTTATCTTTTCTCTTTTTCCATTTTCCCCTTCTACTATCCTGCCCTCTGGTGGTGTGGGTGCAATTTACGATTAAGAGTGACGAAAATAAACTGTGTGCGTGGCCATGGAAATGGACAAGTGCCGTCTGCAGTGCACGGCACTCTAGATAGAGTCGCATTTACAAACAGCTACACCTACACACAGAGTAGTCCTACGTGAACACTCAGGCGGAAATGGCTGATGACTGTACCATGACGTCATATCAAACACTGGAGGAATGGAGATGGAAAAGCACGATTTTCAGCAGGATAATGGCGCAGATACGCAGAGATTTTATAATTTGGGAATAATTTTGTATAAAAAAGAGCTGTTGAAGTTCTCATATATTTATAGACAAAAGTCTGTTTTTACCTCCCGCTACACTTGGTAAGGGAGGTATAGGGATCGTGCTAAAAATCGTATATCGAGATTTTAGTAAATGACCACGTTTTAAGGTCCCTACAATCCGATTTTTACATTTTCTTCAAAATATACCATCAAATGCCATTTTTTCGCATTTTATGTCATGAAAATTAAAGATTATTGAATTTTCTACAGGTATACGAGTACATTAATAGTTTTTCTATATATTTTACAAATAAATTTTAAAATGAGCCATTATTATAAATCCCAAAGCCTAAGTGAAACACAATTCCTTTGTTACGCAGTTCATATTTTGAATGTATGTAACTGACAGGTAAATGTCATTGTCAAAAAACTAATCACTTCAAATTAATTAACTAAAAATAGCGACATTTTTAAAAAGTAAATAGTAAATAAAACAATAGTTATATGCAATAGAACATAATTTAGTTTACAGCATTAGTAAATACGTAGGTATGTATTTAAATTAGTAAAATTAAATAGCGGAAGGTTTTGTGTTGGACACATCAGATTTTTTTACTTTCCGTCACCTTTAGGTGTAAGGAAGGTATTGTCTTTGGTCAAAAAAATCAGTGGTGAGTTTTTAAAGAATAAGCACGTTTTAGTGTCCCTTCTATACGAATTTGCAATTTTTAAGATGATGTCTGTATGTGTGTGACAAATTTTTCTCTGACGATAACTCCATTACTACAATTCTAAAAACTATAATTCTTTCGGATTCTTCTTCTTTACATCCATATATGAAGAGCTGCTTGTTTGACATTTGGATAGACTGCTAGATTAAATTTATTTTAAAAATTTAGCAGTGCAGACACTCAGATTTTATTTTTTTCTGTGTGAACCGTAACAGATATCACAAATTACACAGAGAGACAAAAGTTTACTATTGAATGTATCTTTTAGAAGAAAAATAATTTCACGTTTTCGGCGTGGCCATTAAAAAGTTACGGTCTAATTAATGTTGGGACACCTAAGTTTCATACACTAGTGGTTCACTAATAATAACAAGTATCACCTTAAAAGATGACTTATAACCATATAAACTGTCATACAAAATTTCATCCAAATCGAATAAAGCGTGTGATTATTATAAGCAAAATTAATTTTTTTTCGAAGAACTTTGAAGCAGAATTCTGGCTAAATGGTACACTTTCCGGTAGAAGCAAGTTTGGTTAAATCGTCTTATTTTAGCCTCAGGAATCTGTGGTTAAGCCATGTCCCCCTATTTAAGAGACACCCTGTATTATAAATAATTAAAGAAATGCTTCTAAAATTCATGTAATTAAATAAAGGTTAGTATCATTACCGGGTGTTTTGGCTTTTTTACAGCCCGGCGGGCGGTAAAACTGGCAAAAAGCCCGGCGGGCAGGGTTGGCAAATATCATGATATTTATATAAATATCAAAATATCATAATATCGGATATATATCCGATATATATCAGGAATTTCGTTCTTAGGCTATATGCAAAAAAAAACATGAAACGTAAAATACCTTTATTTTGGTAAACAACAAAAATCAAACTTTAGTTTAAAATAACAAAAAACAAGACAAAAATTATTATTATTTAAGTAACAAAAAATAACATTTTTCCTAAATATATTATATAAATAGTAAATACCTAAATGAGTAAATACTATTGTAGTTTGACATATGATATAAAATATTCATATTTTTATTTAAGTAACAAAAAATAACATTTTCCTAAATACTGTTGCCACGTTTTTATTTTTATTCAAAATATCAAGAATTTTTCACTCTGGGTATTTATTTTGTAAAAAATTAATAAGTGATATATATCATGATATATACCAATCAATAAATATCGGATATATATCAAGATATATATCATGATATATATCACTTGATATATATCTGCCAACCCTGCCGGCGGGTGTAAAGTTCAAATTTCGGCCCTGTTAAATAAAATGTAAATATAAAATTTTAATGCAGTTGGGCGTAAAAATATTAACATAATATACATTCAGGGTTTCTAAGATAAGCAAGTAATAAATGAGAATCTCCAAAACTATATCTACGAGTTCCAACTTCGATTAAATGAGAAAAGTTTTGCAGAATTATTAGCTTATTAATACCAGTAAAAATTTGTGCAACTATTTTTTATTCGAGATACATATTTGCATAATGTAAATTTAGCAGCATTTATTTTTAGTTCTAAGTTTGTTAATTGAGATGATAACGGTTTTAATCGATGTAATTATTCACTGATACTTAAAATAGGTTAATATCTCTGTAAAACTTTCTTCATTAACTAAAACTAAAACTCTATATCTCACATATACTGCTAGTTATTTGCGAAATATATATGACGATAAAATATTTGGTATAATAGAATGATTGCCAAAATTTGATAAAATATATTCATATTTCCACGTATGTTTTCATACATAAATTTAAATTTATTCACAATACATTCTACATGAATTAAGCGAGAATTTGTGATTCAATTTCTGTCGAACATAATATTCTTTTTACCTCTTCACTGAAATTCCGAAATGACTCACTATTTCAACTTATAAATTAAGTGTCTGGAATGTCTCCTGATAACCTATTTTACCGTTAAATATATTACCCTTGATACCAGGAATATATAGGAATGGTTAAAGCAGAACTACCATATTCTCTTTCACATATTTCACAAAGTTACGTTTGTAAACTAAAAGCACAGCAGCTATATTCATAGAGTATTATAATAATTATTATTTTACCTTAGTTAAAGCAAGTTATATAACATACATTTATAAATACAAGGTGTACAGCGAAACCGACTACCGCCATTATTATCTATAATACTATAGAACAAAGTTAAAGAAAAAAATCTGATGTGGCCAACACAAAACCTCCCGCAATTTAATTTTTATTAATTAAAATACATACCTACGTATTTACTAATGCTGCAGACTGTTCCATTGCATAATATAACTATTGCTTTATTTACTATTTTCTTTTTAAAATGTCACTATTATTAATTTGAAGTGATTAGTTTTTTGACAGTGACATTTACTGTAAGTTACATTCATTTGAAATATAAACTGTGTAACAAAGGAATTGTGTTTATCTTAGCCTTCGGGACTAATAAAAAAAATTATTTTTAAATTTATCTGTAAAATATATAGAAAAAGTATTCCTGTAGAAAATTCAATAATCTTTAATTTTCATAAGACATAAAATGCGAAAAAATGGCATTTAATGGTATTTTTTGAAGAAAAACATTTATGAGCTTCAGGTAAAGTGCCATTTCCGGTTGTCCGATTTACACCAAAATCTAATGGGTTCTTTTTATATTAGAGTAGGATAGAAATACAAGGTTTCAGAATTTTCTAAATGATAATATTTGAGTTAGAGCGGACACACACACACACACACACACACACACACACACACATACATACGTACAGACATCATCGTATGTTAAAATTGGATTCTAGGGACCTTAAAACGTGGTCATTTACTAAAATCTCGATATGAGATTTTTAGCACGATCCCTATACCTCCCTTACCAAGGGTAGCGGGAGGTAAAAATACCAAAATCTCGATTTATTGCACGATCCGTATACCTCTTTTACCTTCGGTAACGAGAGACAAAAATATTTACATCTTTATTTATTTTTTCTTGTCTTTGCGAACTCTTTATGGGTTCAACTTTAAATGTCCCGGTTTATAAATAACTTTACACCCGTCAATACGAAATTCATATTAATTTGGCTTTGCACACGGTTTCGAAACGTGACGTCACCAAGAAGCAAACTACCTTTGTTATCGTCTTTTTGATATCTTAAATTTCTTTCAGATGTTTGTTTTCATAGAATAGACACAGAATTTACTTTGATGCCTAAAATAGAATCGTTTATAATCTGAATCAATAATTATTATGATGAAATTTTCACGACCTGCGAATTTATTCGGAGTAATGGGTTTCTTTATGCTATAGTATGACACAACAAATTTGTATAAAACTATGCACGAACTAAAAAAATAATAATAGATTATAGATCCAACAACTCATATTCAATTTACATATATAAGAAGCATGCAAGATTATAATAGACATTTTTGGAAAAAATCTGATGTGGTCAATAGGCCCATAAACCATAACAAAAAATAATAAAATGTACACTTTATCCTTAAAGTATTACTCAATAAATAACGATTAAGATAAAAAAAATTTAATAATTACTTTGCGAGATATTTGAATTTATTTCCAAGGGTACAGATGACGTCATACTATTGGTATCTTTCTCGCGCAGCCTACTGCAGAAACTGGTGTGAGAAAGATACCGATAGGTTTCTTTAAAAATCAAATGCAGCCATACAAAAAACAATTATGACTTTTTGGTACCACGAATTGCTTCAAAATTAAACGTACTTTCATTTAAAAATATTTTTAAAAATGGTTTCTGTGTCTATTCTATGTATTTTGTACAAATCCCATCCCAAAAGTTCCTTGGAAAAGATTCTATATATCCAGTAAAATTGTAACACGAACATTTACTATTTTCTACTAATTTCAGATAGAAAGTTCCTTGGAAAAGATTCTATAAATCCAATAAAATTATAATACGAACATACACTATGTAAACTGCATTTCACACTAACATCTGTGAATTAGAATTAGATTTATGAAAGTTAATTTCTTTATAATTCTTTAATTCTATAAATAAATATATCACCACGGTATATTACCCATTTCTGGGTGTGCCAATCTGCTATATCGCAGATATCGGAATGATGATGACTTATTTGTACCGTGCGGGCGCTTACCATGCGTCACCTCACGGGCACTCATTGCTGGCGTGGAGAGTGCACCACAGGGGTCACTTTTGTGCCATTTAAAATATTCTATATCTATTGAATATGCAGGAAAATGTATAATCAAACCGTATAGACAATAAGAATTTTTTTGATATTGATAATCACATAAATGATATTTAACTGCGTTTTTTCAAGAAAAACTGTTAAGAACTTCAAATAAGGGTACTTCCGGTTGACCAATTATAACCAAAATCTAATCAGCTCTTCATATGGTTGTAAAGAAGAGGAATATGAAAGAATCATAATTTTTAGAATTGTAGTTTTGGAGTTATCGTCGGAGAAAAATTTGTCACACACACACACGGACACACACACGGACACACACACACACACGGACACACACACAGACACACACACACACACACACACACACACACACACACACACACACACACACACACACACACACACACACGGACACGGACTCACACATACAGACATCATCTTAAAAATAGGAAACTTCCGGTTGATTAATTATAACCAAAATCTAATCAGCTCTTCATATGGATGTAAAGAAGAGGAATACGAAAGAATTATAATTTTTAGAATTGTAGTATCGTCGGAGAACGACATCATCGTAAAACTAGTAAAATCGTATTCTAGGAACACTAAAACGTGCTTATTCATTAAAAACTCACCACCGAATTTTTTTGACCAAAGACAATACCTTACCTAAAGTGACGGAAGGTAAAAAACAACGATAATATCGTCTACAGCAAAACCGGAAGTAGAATAATTCAGGATCTCCTCCAGAAACAACTTCATGTTTGCCCCACTTTTGAAATTTAAACTACAGGTTTAAAATATAATAAAGAAATAGCCATTTTTAACTATTTTTAAATAAATCTGTATACTTACTACTATTAAGTAAACCAAATTCCAATTCAGTGATTAAAATTAAAAAACATGTTTTTAATAAAAACATTTAAATTTTATCCTTGAAACTGGTAAATTCATTATCACAAAGAAAATTAATTAAAACAGGAAAAATGTTTAACGCTTCAATAAAAACAACACCCTTTTGATATGGAAGGTCATTTAATCCATTAAACTTTTACAAACATTTTAAACATAGTAAAAATATTCGTTTGCTACCCTATATTTTGTACATTGGCATCTACCAACTATACATAACAAAATCGAATTACACATTTTATTTCACTACAAATATTCCATCACACTTCAATTCGAAGTTTGGTTCAGTTATTGTTTGAAACATCTTAGATATAAAATCGTATTAGATCCCTAATATATATCCACATATAACTATTTATTTGTTATTGCACTAGATTTATACCTGGTGTCTACTTAAAATCTGTTATATAAGGAATAACTAAAAAAAGAAAAATCCCTTAACCTTAACAATAATTTTTAAAAAACTATGTATGTAGTAGAAACTATAAAATAATAAGACAGAAGTTAACCATCTTCACTTCTCTGTCTTATTATTCTGTAGTTTCTACTGACGATGAGAAAGTAATTCTCGAAATACGTAAATAGTTTTTTAAAAATTATTGTTAAGGTTAAAGGATTTTTCTTTTATAGTTATAATTAAACTTTAAAACTCCATTTTGGTTTTTAAATATAAAGAATAAAATGATTTTTATTAATTTTCTGTAGTTACCTAGTAATTTTAGACAAAAATGTTTCAAACAAAAATTGTAGATAATTAAATTTTACATCTAAATCATTAATTAGATTTTATTTTGCACGTTTTATAACCTTTAAAAACAAATTTGAAATTTTATAAATATTCCTCATTTTATAGTAATAGGCATGGAATTGAAACCAATTTCAAACAAATGCGTAATGTGTGAACTGTCAGAAAAAATAGTTAATTAGTTTTGTTACTACTGTTTTCTAATTCTGTACCCCAAGATAAAACTACACAAGTCCATATTTTCGAAAAATCAATTTTCTCTACGAATCAACATAATCTTACCTCCTCTTTTGAATGGAATATCGTATTAAGTCCTGTTTTAAGCAGTCATTTCAATAAAAATGAAAACAAAAGAAATTAGGTTTGGAAGATTTATACATTATTAAAATTAAAAAAATGATAATAACATTCATTGATAGAATAATTCGAAATTGTAAACGGAAATTTAAATGCTTTTCTGTATAATATTCATTTTGTGACTTAATACACTTTTATTCTGAGGTAAAGAATTTTGTTATAAAAAGAGAGTTATTACTAAATTATTATTTATTGTATTTTGGTTTATATGAAAAAAGTTTTTTTTTTTCTGAAACCGGAGCGAAAGTACTATTTTCGCTCCTAAAATGCGGAGCGAAAATTGTATTTCCCTGACTAGTCACGAAAAAACTAAAACGCACCAAAAATGCAGAACTGACAGTAAATTCGTTTTTGTTTATTTACTATTTTTTTTTTGTCACCTTAGTAACGAGAGAAGAACTACTAGATATTTATAGAAAATCAGATTTTTATATTAAATTTAAAATTAATTTTTATTATAATCAAAGAAAAAAATTAATACTTACATAATCGTCAATAAAATGTCTGTACTTAACTCGGAGCCGTAATGGCTCTTCGACAGTAATGAACCATTTTCCTGACTCTTATGTAAATAACTATTATTGCGAAGAAAAGCTGCAAATAATTAAATCTGACAGTTCTAACGTTATGCATTTATTTTGTTTCAATTCCTTGGCTGTCACTATAAATAAACAATTAAACTTTAAATTCGATTTTACAGGTTACAAAACCTATAAAATAATATCTAATCAGTGATTTCGGTGCTGAATTTTATTATCTACAACTTCAATTTGAAACATTTTTGCCTAAAATTACTACAGCAAAATAAAAAATTAAGATTTAATGTATTCCCTACGTAACAGATTTCAAATAGACACCCAGTATGAAGGCAAAGTTAATACTCAGTACATTAGGAAAGGTATTAATAAATATATCATCACGGCTTTCATTCAGCGTGATGATATATTAATACTGGGGGTGTTCTATTTGATATGGGAATTTCTAAACTTATAAACCGTCGGACATAGTAAAAATATACAACTATATCACATACTATATACCCTATTTCTAACATAATCACAAAATCACACTGCAGTTACATTTTTGGGTCTCTATTGAAGGCAGAAATTGGTACATAAAGAGTTTCAATATTCAGGTATTGGTGTCTACAAATTTTAAGTTGATATGAAACATTACAGACATTCAGTATAATAATTATTACTTGTACATTGTACATACTGTATAAATATAATTCAGTATACATTCATTATTTTTTCGCTATTCGACACATTTTTGATATATTTTCGACCTAATTTTCGACACTAATTTAAAGGCAGAACTTGGTTCTTAGTGCTTTTATTATTGACAAGTTTAGCATGTACTAAAATTAGTACCATATTTTATAAAATAACTGGTCAATTAATTGTTACATGAACCTTATTTCAACAAGGACATTACATAAATAAAAGTCTACAAAACATATTCAACATATTATAAAATTATCAAAATCACTACGTTGCTTACACCAAACACATAATTCACTATACACGATTTTTATATCCGAACACCATTCAAATCACATTTTTTATTTCACGCTTTTCTTCGCGAAACTGTCACGTCACTAAACTTGAAATTGCGAATTCTTTTCTGGGCACAGATGTTCTCAGGTCTTGGTCATTGTTACGTCGAAAATCACTTAGATCAGATGTAACTATTAACTTTAATGGTCCTCGAACGAATTTATTGCAATTATCATTTATTGAATAGCGAATATTACTTCGTATTGCGACACAAATAATGTTAAAGAAATTGATTAATTACCACCACATCTTGTACGAAAGTTATTAAGTCCCGAATTGTTTGCTGTATTCTAAAACTTTCAAATTATAAATGATGCGTCACTGACATTCTTGCACCCAAGAAAACCATTAACCACGTTTTTTTTTGCCATAAATTCCACCGCGATTCAAAATCTTAAACCTTCTTACAAATGGGTTGGTTATTTGGCGCTCTTTCCACATTTCTGCAGTCCTTTTTTTCAAAACTTTATTCTGATAATTCGAACTAGAATCATTTTCCTACTGCAATTATTCCGAAGTAAATGGTGCCGTTTTCGCGTCATACTTTCTATCAAAAACGTCGATACCACCATTTAAATTTCACTATAAATTCCGGACGTATTTACACTTTTTCTTAATGAGTTGGGTGTTCATGATTCAATTTGATGATGTATTTTTAATGTCCTGGATTTTCTAAAACATACCCCAGATCATTTTTGAGTTGGCTTGCATCAAAGCGAAATTGTTTGTTGAGTAAGGTCAGTTTTATAGATGTCTTCATGATAGTTTTTTCATCGATACCTGTCCACTAAATTGACCCCGACTTTGTGGAATACCTTTATCTTTTTCTTGATGCGTTGGGCGTACTGGAATATTTCCACGACGTCGTTGTAAACTTCTTACAAAGTTCTGGATGTATTTTCAGTGTGTCGAAGTTTCTTCCATAGATGTTCAATACATTTGATCATTTTTGTAACCACTTTTTTCTCCAGCACTTCCACCTTTTTCTGGGTGAATTGATTTTCTATTATTCTTGTCAAGATATTCGGAACAAACATCTTACGAGGTTTTAATGAAATGGTACGGTCGATGGAGTATTTTTTTTTAAATAATATTAGCAAACTAAATCATTTTTATATTGACTTCGTTACATTCACATTTTTCTACCTTTTTTCTGGGTGTGTTGGTTTGTCATTATTGTCAGAAAGATTTTAAAATTCTTTGTTTGATGAAGTTTTTAGAATGCTGCAACTTCACTACATTAAATTCTTTCTATACTTTTTCTTCCTTTTTCTGATTAGAAATATTGGTTTGTCATTAATCTTCTTATTAAGATATTTTAAAAAAATTGTTTGGTTAGGCATCTTTTAAATATATTTAACAATCTTCATGGTTTTTATCGACTACGTTGGATTTGCTTCTCTCTATACCTTTTTCTGGGTATGGTGATTTGCCATTATTATTGACAGGTAGATATTCCACACTTTTTAACAAGTTTTATTGAAATTTTTCACTGTGGTAAATTTTTTCACTACAAATGTCGTTACTTCCACAGCAAGTTCAAGACGTATTCACAGAAACAGAAAAAGTCAATGGATGTGTTGTTGTGCAACATTATTATTCTCATAACAACATTTTTTACTTTTTACAAAGTTCTCATTTATCATATTCACAGTGATTTCAATCGCCTTTCGGGCGCGTTCGACACACTTGGGCATTTTTATAACTTCATTTAAGACTTCTGATGAAACACTGACTGAATTTCTAGTATCACTGAAAGTTCAATCCAGACTTGTCACAAAATTCATGCTGAATACTGTTGATCATTTTGACTTCTGCAAGTCTTCTAGCAAATCTCATCATCACTATACCCTTCTTTTTCTTCTTCTAACTCTTCTGGGGGCCTTAGTCTGTCCATCAACAATGATTAAGACGATGAAAACCAACAGCACCAAGTTGCAACAAATTCTTGATGAACTCTCTTGGTCATTTTATTACCTACGTCTTCCAGAACATCACATCACCACTATCCCCTTCTTCTTCTTCTCCTAGCTCTTCTGGGTGCTCACAGTCCGTCCAACAACAATGTTTAAAACAATGATACAAAGGATACAGCAATTTTTTTTCGAACACTCTTAGTCATTTTATTGCCACGTCTTCCAGCAAATCAGATCACCACTATCCCTTTCTTCTTCTTCTTTTTCTCCTAGCTCTTCTGCGTGCCCATGGTCTGCCCAACAACAATGATTAACACGATGAAGACAGCCAACAGCACCAAGATACAACAAATTTTTGTTGAACACTCTTGGTCATTTTATTGCGACGTCTTCCAGCAAATCACATCACCACTATCCCCTTTTTCTTCGTCTTCTTTTTCTCCTAGCTCTTCTGGGTGCCCATAGTCTGCCCAACAACAATGATTAAGACGATGAAGACAGCTAACAGCACCAAGATGCAACAGATCGCAACGGCCACCATCCTGTAGGCCTGGAGATCGGAATACGTCGGCAGCGTTGGCGTAAGCGTCTACAGGCGTCCGGTAGCGTCGCTCCGCGAACACTGAGCACGACGCCCGGCTGTTCCATGATGCCGAATTCCTGAAAGTGGAGAAGGGATGGCGGGGGAGGTGAATCGCGCACAAGGAGAAGGATGAACAGGAGGCTACCGTAATTATTGTTAATAATGTGGCAAGTCACACATATAATTAATTAATTGTTTCATATTGTTGTTGTATTTGTAATTTTTTTCTGGAGAGGAGCCAAAAGTACGTAATGGGGGAGGCACCATAATAAAAAAAAAGAACTAGAAAATTTATCACTCATATAAAAACTAGATCATAAAGGTATATCAAAGTTTTTAAAAAGTTAGTAGTTCCTTAACATACATCTACTCTATTCCATATTCTTACAACTTTTAAGCATGTTTCTATCGCCTTTTTACCTCTCGTTAAAAGAGGTATTGGATTCATGTTTTGTTAATAAGCACGTTTTAAGGTTCCTAGAATCCGATCATAACATTTTTTCTGTTTGTGTGTATGTGTGTAAACTATAATACTTAAGACATGTTTAACTACGTATACCCCAATCTGACATTAATGGGAAGAGCAGAAAAAGTTTTGAAAACAATTGGACAACTGGTAGTAGTAATTCCTTAAAAAAAATCTTCTAAATATTATGTTTTGTAAATTCTTGTTATTACAAATATTGAAGAACATAAAATTCTCCGTATATATATTAATAATAATAATAAGAATAATAATCTGTTCGAAAAAATCGCACAGTCCACACTACACCAAGGAAACCATGCAGTTGTCAAATTCAAATGTTTGTAATTGAATGATAAATGTCAGTGTCAAAAATCAACAGTTTTACTGCCATTGCTGAGAGCTTTAAAGTACATTTAATATTTCTTATTGAATTATTAATTAAATATTTAAAATTGTAGGTAGGTATTATATTCGATACTTATGTAACAAAACGGAAATGGCGCGAGGTATTGTGCTAGCCAGAACAAATTTTTAAAATACGGCATTCATTTTCAAGTAAATGAATGGAGAAAATAACGAAACAACAAAAATAAACCAAATACGACGTGTAAAAAATATGTGTGTTTACATAATAATGAAACATGACATAGGCTATCAGTGATAATCAAAACTTGGCTTATAATATATGTAATTCTTTTTATTATTTTTTGTAGTTTTCTTTTTAAATATATTTATACAGGGATGGCGCTCGAAATAAGTTTACACACACATTTAACATGGGAAATAAGAATATTATGAATATTTCCTTCCTATTAAAACTTACTGTAGTAAAACTTTGAACACATATTTGGGACCACTTAGGGCCGGTTTTTCAATCGTTGGTTAAAATTTTAACCAAGAGTTAAATAAACAAAATTGAAATTAAATGAACTGCCAAATGACAGATTTATCATTGCTGACAACAAATCGATGCAATATTGTTTACTTAACTAGAAGATTAATTTAAAAAAAATGTAACAATTTTAAAATAATTATTATGGATAAAAGAGATATCAATACATGAGTATTCTTTAGCTTCTAGAAGAACGGTAACGTTCTCAATTTTTGTTCCAGGGATACTGGGTTTCAAACCCAATACACTTTATTTATTTAATTTCTATTTATATAAATTTATTTTTATTTAATTCAAATAATTCGTCTGTCTCCAACATATACGTAGATGAAGTTTCATAAAAAAAATTGTTGCGTTGAGATGTATTTCGAAAAAAAAAAAAGAAATTACACTGACTCATAGGTCACTCACTACTCATTTCTCTTCCCGACGATGAAGAGGGCATTAAAAGACAACGTTTTGCGGCCATAGAAGAGATAAAGGCAAAATCGCTGAAGGCTATACTACAAACTGCATTCAGCATTCCACAAGTGTTTTGCAAATTGGAAACAACGTTAACATAAATGCATTATATCTAATGAAAAATACATTGAAGGGAGCAATATTAATATTGATGAATATATTATTCCTTTTTCAAACAAATAAAAATTATCGTTATTCGACTGTACTACACTTTTCTTCAGGTTTCCAAAAAATGTACAACATAAAGATTACAAAAATAATAAAATACTTTTTTTTTATATTAAATTTTGTGAGTTAGGAACTATATATTAAAGTTGTAGAAGAAAATGATGCTTTTAAGTTCAAATAAATATGATTTTTCTTCAAACGTAATAAAAATGGCATCTTTTGTGACTTAATTCACAGGGTAGAAGTTTCATTTCTACGCCACCGACATAGAAATGAAATAAATAAATAAATAAATATCCATAGCAACTATATAAAATGAGTGAATAATGGCCGATTTCACCACCGATTCCTAAAATTTAAGTAATGCCTATGTACCCGATGTGCACCACATAGGCATTATTTATAGCAAAATTTCGTTATCACCAACCGCTAAGCATTGCCTGTCTTGATTTAGGAATTACTTAGCTAGGTATCTGTTTTCCGATGCCTAAATCGCTAAGCATTTCCTAACGTTTGATAGCTGACACTTTAAAATGAAAATTGTACAAGTTTGTTAAATATTTTGATAATTATAACGAAGAAATAGAAAGACTTGTAAAAGATAGAAAAGAAAGAACAATTTTAAAAACAGAAACCTGTCATGTCGCCCCAGGTTGCATTATAAAAACACTAGATAAACTAAGAACAAAGTTACTAAAAACCTCCAACAGCTATCAAATTTCAATTGATAATCTACAATTGAAATATAAACAGTTTATACTTAACGAAATAACATATTATAAAATAGCAGACTTACATATTGGTAATGATGGTAAGAATACTTAGAGTTAAAGTGATAAGAAAAGTTCAATTGTTTTTCATCGATACCTCGACAAATCATATCCTTAGCCATATTGCTTAACTTCCATCCGATTAAACAACTTCAAGGGCCGTTTATGGCAATACTTCAAATTCTGATACAATTGCACATAAGGAGAATATAAAATTGCATAGTTTTTATTTAAAACGTCAAAACGTGAAAATTTTCACTTGAATGTTATAACAAAAAGTGAACAAATACGAAAGTATCCATAGCAACAGAGCAGTTGAAATCAGCAAACGTCCTTCATGTAAAATATTTATAATTATTGTAACGTCAAGTTGTAATTACTTTATTTAAATATGTACGTTTGAAGAAAAAATATAAAGTGTCATTGTGTGCCTCGCCTGCAATTGTCCGACTCGCTCCGCTCGTCGTGCAAACTTATATGTTCGCCACACAAAGTATCACTTTTACTCCTAATAACACAATATACTATTTATTAAATAGACCTTTCGGTCTTATATGCAACCATCTTCAGTTTATTCGAAATATATTGTTTAACTTACATTTATAACTTACACAAAAATAATCGTATACTTTATTGACACATCTAAGCACTGTTATAATTGTAACAAATAGTTCAAAATATTTTAGCATTGGGTTTAATGATTCAAATTCAAATCATTTCATTTCAGTAGTTTATTTAATGTATTTTACAAAATAACATTTAAAATTATAGTTCAATACATTAATAAATAAATACACATTATAACTGCAACAATAAATATCACAATAACTGCACATGCAGTAAAAAGTGGAACCATATTTTCACAATCAACACTACTGAAGAAATAACAATAAAATATTTTATACTTATGTACAAATTAATCTTTGTCGACGTATTTAAACTTTTCACTCAAGATCAGAGTAAATTTTTGTAGATATATTAATATTATTCAAATTTACGTTATTTGTAATAATTAATATTTTTTCTCGGAGTACAACTGTACAATTAATATAGTAACTTTGTTTGATGAAATACATACAGTATTATATTTTTGAATGTATATATGTAGGTATGTGATATTACAATAAAATTATTTCATATGTAAAGAATTTTCTATTACTACAAAAATCCAATTTAAAAATAGTATCAATAACAATAGTTAATTTTAAAAAGTGAAAGTAATCACATTTCTTAAATTTTACACTACGATAAAATATTGATATAGGGAATTTTAATTAAAATATAAATAATTTAATACAAATATAAAATAAATAAATAAAATTTAACAGCCCAATTCACAAAAAAGTTTAAGCTAATCCGCGTTTTTGGATTAGCGAATTCTACTCTAATTTTGAAAGTTTATATCGTAAAATATAGTCTAATCTATTCCTAGTATCTACCTTTATTGATAATATCATGAAAATTAAATTTTAAATACAGGAATGGAATAGAATTCACTAATCCAAAAATGAGGATTAGCTTAAACTTTTTTGTGAATCGGGCTGTAGAAGTTTTGTAAACAATTTAATAAATATATTATCATGGCATATTACCCATTTCTGAGTGTGCCACAATCTGCTTTATCACAGATATCGGTAATGAAGATAACATATTTGTACCGTGCGGTCACTTAATAGGCGTCACCTGACGGCTAATGAGAATAAACAATTTACATTTACATAAAAATCTGATGTGACCAGAACATTACCCTCCGTCAATTGTATGTATTTTGTAAAAAATCCCAAAGTTCCCTGGAAAAGATTCCATATCTCCAATAAAATTGTAAAACGAACAAATACTATTTTCTACAAATTCCATACCGAAAGTTCCTTGGAAAAGATTCTATAAATTCAATAAAATTATAACACGAACATAAACTATGTAAATTGCACTTAACACTGACATCTGTCAATTAGAATTATTTGAATATATCAGCAGTTTCAATGGTTATTACACAGCTGGCTGATTTATGAATGTTAATCTCTTTATAACTCTTTAACTCCATAACTACGAGTATAGAATATGAAGGAAAATATGTAATCAAACTGTATAGACAATAAGATATTCTTTCATATTGATAATTACAATGTCAAAAAAAGATATTTAACTGCGTTTTTTCAAGAAAAACTGTTAAGAACTTCAAATAAGGGAACTTCCGGTTGAATATTTATAATCAAAATCTAATCAGCTCTTCATATGGATGTAAAGGAGTACGAAAGAATTATAATTTTTAGAATTATTGTAGTGCTAAAAATTTTAAATAAGGGAACTTCCGTTTGACAAATTATAACCAATATCTAATTATCACTCCATATGAATGTATAGAAGAGGAATACGAAAGAATTATAATTTTTAGAATTGTAGTGTTGCAGTTTTCGTCGGAGAAAAATTTGTCACACATACACATACAGACATCGTAAAACTAGTAAAGTTCTCTAAATAATTAAATTTATTAATTGAAATTCAACCAGTTCTATTTTTATATTTTAAAATTATTCATCAAAAAATGCGTTGGATAGGAATAAGTGGAGTAAGAAACAGTGAACCCTAATAAAATATGAGAAAGCTGAAGAAGAAAAATCATTGGACAAAAATACAATGATATTTGTAATACCTTCTTTTATTAATTCTTATCTATTTTATTAAAATATTTTTTTACCTAAAAAACTATTTGTTCTAAGAACCGACTTTAATATTTCTACGAGAATATAATTAATTAGTCACATGATATGTTTTCTGCCAATCACCATTCAGAATCTCTCTAGTTACATGTTTATCACAACGATGATAAAACAAAAAACAAAGAAATTATCACCTTATTTATATTCGTTACTAAGGGATTTATACAAAATTTGTCAGTTAAATTTAACAAAAATTCAGTATATTCTCTCATTAAATATAAGCTCGTGATATGATTAATAATCGAAGATATTGCTCGTGAAACCGAAGCAACATCTACAACTTGGTTCCTCTCGAAAATATCATCGATGACAATCTTATCACTTATAATATTACGTATGATAATATTTGTGAATGTATGAGCTCATAAATTAAGCTTCATTTCCACCGATTGTCCTAATGCGTAAGAGCTATAATTAATGCTTAAGAATTAAGAGCAATACGTAAGATCAAAAGATTGCAAACTTCTAACCTGAACTGTCACCTGTCAATCTATTTTATAATTATTAAATTTCAAATTTTTTGGTATGAATAAAGACACAGAAAATTATGTATATCTCATATTTGAAAAAAGAAGAATTGCTGCTGCAATTATAGTCTACTAGACAACAAGTAATAAGGAAAAAATTGTGACATTTCTGTTGAATTAGTCACTAAACAAAATAGCTGGATATAGTAAATTTTCATAATGTATTAAGTCTTATGCACTAATCATTATGCATTAAACAATAAAACATTCGGTGGAAATGAGGCTTTAGTTTCATTAATTTTTAAATAATGAATCATTTTACAAATTTCAAGATAAATTGAAAATACTGTATCTTAGAGGAACACACTTCTCTTAGAGGAGGGCACATATTCAACTTCAACACATTCATTATTAACCTCAATCCCTCTATCAAATTCCCACTCCCATATCCACACGCTAATCCCTCATTCAACACGTGTCCCATAACCTCATGGCACGCACATGTTCTCTGAGTTCCTGTCAGTGTCCTCGGGACTTCAGAGCCGTGAAACGCATCGGGCCCGGGCTCAGGGATGAGATATTGATTCACGGCGGCGCGAAGGGCCCAGTGAAGGGCCACCTCCCCGCCCCAGGCGAGAGGGTTGCCAACCGGTGGTACTCAAACACTCAAAATCAAATCAGACGATGAATAGGGTTTATTATAAGAGGGATTTTGGAAATTGTTTAAAGGGGTTTGCGTTTCCAAAGAGGTTAGGAAGATGTGGTGGATGGATTGTAAAGATACTACATTGCGAGGGTTGAGAATTATTGAAAATAATAAAAGTAAGTACGCAACAAAAACAAAATTTATCATTTTAAATAAACGGATATTTATCTGTCATTTGAAATTTAGTAAAGAGAAACTAAGTTAAAACTTAAGGCCGTTTTCATATACAGGCTCACTTTAAGACTTAAATTACTTTAAGACCTTGTAACCTAAAACCTGAACTGATAACTGGTGAAACGTCAAATGACAAGCAGTGATAGATACTAATTGGTCGGATTCAGAACAGGGTAGTTGCGCATTTTCCAATTTATTTTTTTTCTGAAAGAATTGTTCAAGTTATTCACTTTAATACATATTTTATGTCTGACAACTGTATATTTTTCAAAATATAATTTAAAAAAAATAAATTCTTATTTCAAATTTTCCCGTGGTGACGTGTTTTATTAATACCAATCACAGTCTTTATTGCCGTAGCGGTTCACTCTCGGTTGTACACTCTGTACACAATACTACCATTTTTATTTGAAACGATTTATATGTTTGAGAGAAGCACTATTTCAAAAGAAATTATTCATTTTCACATAAATTCATTAGTTTCATTACCTTGTTTTAAATCTGCTGATATAGAAAAGAAAAATAAAACATGATTTTAACACGTAAAATATAGGTTATGTCACTAAAAATTACATTTACATTCATGGAGTGTGCAGCCACCTGGTGGCAAAATTATGAAGTCTATATAAGAATTAAATATCTTGAAAATATCTGGTATTCAAGTTAATAATTATAAAATATACGTACTATTAAACAATAATTTTGTATCTATTATTTTTCTTTTAGAATTATACTGTGAATATTTGTATGATACAATATAATTCAACATCTTCGCTTTGTCGTGGTATTCTAACAAGCTTGTATGAGTCATACAGACTTGGTCGAACTATATAATTATTAAAAGTCTACGTCACAAGAATTCCACCGCGAACTTTATTTATGGAAATTAGAATGAAAAGTTTTATATTTTCTAATAATTTTTACATTAATATGTTTAGAATTAGTTTATATTTCATAATTAATAGGAAAAAATAACATTTATTTTTTTCGCAACTACCCTATTTATAAACCAAAGACAAAATTGCAAATTTTAGATCAAAATTTCTAAATGTAAATTTATAAATTAAATTCACCATAAACCAGCTCTAAGTACTAGTAGACTTAGCTTAAATTTTGTAGAGAACGACACGAAGTTACGTGTGAATATGACATGAATTTTGTATTCAGTTTTAATTACTTTATGAGTACTTTCCTTTTAATGACGTACTTTGTCAACGTAGTACGAGTAGGTACATGTGTGTACATATTAAATGATGAATTTAATTTGTGTGTCAATGAAACAGGTGTTCCACATAAAAGAAGAAATTCATATTTTACATACGGATATTAAAATTGTGAATAGGTAAGAGCATTTCAGCATACAAATGGAGTATTCTTTTCTAGTATTTTTTTTATTACCTATCACCACCGTAGGCGAAAGAAGTATAGGACTCACGCTAAAAATCGTATATCCAGATTTTAGTGAATAAGCACTATACTTAGTTTTTGATTAATCAGGTTGTTCATAAACTCTGCACGTTTTTTCTATAATTGCATATAGGACTCAAATTTGATTCCTATTAATGATTTAAATTTGGGAAGGTCAGGTGAGTACGGTTGAAGTACCAACACGATGATTTAGGCTACATCCGATGTTGCACTTTTATCACCCTAATATTTAAATCCTAAATTTATGTGCCCGAAGACTGACAATTCTGAATGGCACAGTAACGACATCCATTGGTTTGTATGGCAACACTTTAAAAACAACCAAAATGAATTATGCAATTCGATTTAATTTGATGCTTCAGATTAAATGTTAATACTATAAACTCATATAAGACCATGTCACACATTTTTCGCCGGTAATTGGAGGTATTTTCATATTTATCCATGATAATGTAAGATCGCATCGGACTTGGGGCGTAGATGAATATTGAAATACGGTAGGAATTAACAGCATGGAATTGCCACTTAGCAGTCCAGAATTAAATCCAATAGAGCACCTATGGGATATGCTGAAAAGAAGCGAAAGAGGTCTTGTACCCGTCCCATGCACTCTAGATGAGCTAGAGAATGCTGGGCTACAAGATTGGGAAAACATACCTCACCATGCAATTCGAAATTTATTTCGAAGCATGGGACGAAGAAAGCAAGGCATAGTTAATGTAAGAAGTGGTAATACCAAGCATTGTATAATTTTTTCCCATAAAATTATAAATTTTAATTTATTTAAAAAAATCACATTGTCCTTATTTTGTATAATATTGCAGTTTTTAATTTGAAGTTATATTATGTTGCGTTATTTTCTACAAATTTTTAATTACCTGTAAAGGACTAATTTAAAAAACCATAAACCATGTCAAAAATAACCTAACTTTGTGAAATAAACGAAAAATTAAAAGTGATGCGTTAATTTTGTCCAGGAGTGTATTTCACAAAATAGAAGCTAAGAAGTTATTCTTTGACAATAAATTTGACCCTAAAATCTAATTCCTAATATCCTAAATAATCACTAGATTTAGGGCATATAAATTTAGGATTTAGATATTAGGGTGATAAAAGTGCAGCATCGGACACAGTCTTATTATATGAACACAGAATTCCTAAAAGAAATCAGAAACCAGCTATGTTGTGACGTCAGCAGTTTTCAACTGCAAGTTCACACTCATTTCATAGAGGCTGTGTCCGATGTCGCATTTTGGCATTTAGTATTTAGGATTTAGGTCTTCTTCACATAAATACAATTCCGAATGATATCCATTGGTTTGTATGGCAACACTTTAGAACAACAAAAATGAATTATACAATTCGACTCAATTTGATGCTTGAGAGTAAATGTTAATATTATACAGGGAATTTATTTTAAAACGCAACATTATAGTTCATCACTTCCATGGTTACTCACTATTGTCAAAAAATGACAGCAATGTAATATTTGTACATTTTAAAATGCAACATTATAAATAGTATTGCAGCACAGGAGATACCTCCAAAACACATCACAAATGGTGTCAATTCTTATTACGACCGACTAGAATATTGCCTCAGAATGATTGAAGATATTTTTTAACATTTATTACATGAAAGTTATGAATTTTTGTAAGCCAAAGTTTTTTAAGATGTACAACATTCATGTTTTGATTATTTGTTTATCGTATGTAGGCTAATTTATAGGAAATTAGTTTTGATAATGCAAAACTACAAATTTTGTATGTTGCATTTTAAAATGGACAAATATCACATTGCTGTCATTTTTTGACAATAGTGAGTAACCATGGAAGTGGTTCGCCATATGTTGCACGTTAAAATAAATTCCCTGTATTTCATAAAATAGAAGCTACGAAGCTATTCTTTGACAGTGAATTTCATATTTATTTAGAGGCTACTACGCATTGTTCGCCTCATTTTCTTGAAATCTTAACTATGGATGGAGGGAAGAAGACTACAATTATAGTTCTAATTATTAATATTTACAGATACAAGATATTTCACGATTTAGTACACAATTAGAATCAATCATATCCTGATTCGTAAGCGAATGTGGGTGATATTTCGGCTCAGAGAAATAAATCAGAGTTTCTGTTTACCAGTTCCTGGTATAGCAGTTGACGCCGTTTCGATATGTGATTTATGTTTAAGATAAAATCTTCGGTTATAACTCGTCAAACAACACGTCATAAACGTCAAAGTTTTTCCACAACCAAACAAACTCGTAACTTTTTACAGGAAGTATTACATGTTATTTCCAATATGGGGGAAAATAATACACATTAATATTAGAAAACAAAATGAGGAATAAGGCTGTCAAATATTTTACTAGATCATTCATCAAAGAATTTGTTGATGAATTCATTTGGTAAGAATTAGGAACTTTAATAAGTAAATAAAATTATACCAAAGTTTGTTTTACGTATTGCGTAGTGTACTGATCGTGTAGAAATCGGTTATGACAACAATTTTGATTGTATTATTATTATTATTATTATTATTATATTTATTCTTGTCTAACCGGCTTAGAATCTACATATTATATATATATATATATATATATATATATATATATATATACAGTGTGTTAATTAAGAACCTGGCCTTAGGCGTTTAACATGGGAAAACAGTTTTTCTTTGCGCAAAAGTCCCCAATTAATTTTAAACAAAAATGTTTCAAATAAATGTTGTAGATATTAATATTCTACGCCTAAATTACTGAACAGATTTAATTTTTCACGTTTAGTAACTTGTAAAATCTAATTTGAAATTATATAAATATTGCTCACTTGTAGTGATACCCATGAAATTGAAATGTTAGGAATGATTGTGAAATAAAATTTATATACTTACATCCTAACTTATTTCTGGAGGAATTCCTGATCGATATTCATATTGATGAATAATGTAAACTGCGAGTAAAAAGTAAAATCGTCAGATAATAAAAGTGTCGTCGAGTAGCGCATCTGTTAGGAGTGAATAATGAACAAGACTAGAGTAAACATCTAGTCATTACTGAAAGTAGTACTCGGTAAACAAGATTACTTCATGAAAGATATCTACATTTCAACTAAAGTAAGTTTATATTTCACACCAGCTAGAAAAACAAACATATCAAATATACCGGATGATGGGGAAAATAGGGATTTAACCTGGGTAACTATCTGGCAAAACAAAAGCTACAGAGATTATTGCAGGGAATAACCTCTACAGCTTTATTCTCATTATAATAATGGTAGGATTGGTTAAAACGCTGACACGTGACAGGTAATGAAACATTTCATTGGTTTTAAGAAATAAATAAATAAATATATCATCACGGCATATTACCTATTTCTAGGTGTGCCAATCTGCTTTGTCGCAGATATCGGCAATGATGATGACATATTTGTACCGTGCGGGCGTTTACCAGGCGTCACCTCACGGGCACTCATTGCTGGCGTAGAGAGTGCACCACAGGGTCACTTTTGTGCCATTTAAAATTAGAAATATTTGGCGCCGGTCGGGATCGAACCCGGTTCCCCCAGGTTCGTGACCAGACACTAAGGCACGCGACCACGGGACCCAAAAAGAAGAAATGTCAAAAAATAATCATTGGTCGCGTTCAGCACCTCTCATCGCTGGCATCGCTGACCACCGAAGTTTGCCGAACACAATGAATGGATGAATGTGATTGGTCCAGCAATTACATTCGGCAATCATCGACACTCAGCGGTGCCCATCGCTGTCAGCGCAGCCGGGGTGCCGAACGCGCCCATTGTGAATTAAACTAGAATTTGAATTTAATTCTAAATATAGCTTCATAGTTTTATAAATAAAATCGTGATCTTTTTATTTCATTTTAACATATTCTGAAGCCGAAGGAAAAAATATTCTACAGCAGTATCTGACATTTAGATCTCACGATTCTCGTAAAGTATTATCTGGAAACCTCTGACAAGCGTATAAATATTTTATGCACATTTAGAAATCTACAGAATACTTCGCGACTTCAACTCTCTTCTCTTCTTAGAACTTTACAGTTTCATAAACTTTTTAGAGGAAAAAATCGAGGGACCTTAAGAATTCAACTGAATCTCATTATTTCATTGTCGAGAAATCTTTTATTCGATTTAAAAACATGTTTGCACTTACAAAAAGTAGGAAAGTATAAATACACCAAATTTAATGCTTATGTTCTTGTAGGTATATTGGTTACATAAAAAAAAAATATCATCAAGTTAACTATTTGTAAACTAAATGTAAGTAATACTAAATACTTGAATTAGTTATTTATTATATGACTGTAGAATGTAACATATTAGTAACGAAAGAAAAAGTTTAGTCACGATGCCCGTAGGGCGATTGGATAATTTTTTTTTTAGTGACTAATATGTATTCCACACGAGTGTAATATAACATTTTATCCAACACTTTTTTTTAAAACTTCTTAAATCATTTTTACCTCTCGCTAAGAGAGGTATTGGATTCATGCTAAAATTCGCATATCCAGATTTTATTGAATAAGCACGATTTAAGGTCCCTACAATCCGATTATAACATTTTTAAAATGATGTCTGTGTGTGTGTGTGTGTGTGTGTGTGTGTGTGTGTGTGTATGTGTGTGTGTATGTATGTATGTCTGGATGTTGTAGACACGATTCCTCAAAAACTATAAGACTTAAAAAATATTTAAATGCAGTTTACTCAATCTGATATTCCTGGGAAGAGCTGAAAAGGTTTTGGTAACAATTGAACAACCTGAAGTAGTAGTTTCTTAGAAAAATTCTTCTAAATATATTTTTTTGGGAGTTTTTTTTTATTAAATAATGAAGAACATAAAATTCTCCATCTAATATACTTCAAAAAATTTATTATATCTTGTATAGATTTAGAGATAAAGACACTATAATTTATAGAGTAAACTAATCGCAGAGGCGAAGTGCAATACAATACTTATATAGCCTAATATGGAAATGGCGAGAGGTGTTATGCTAGCCACAACAGATTTTTCTATTTTAAAACCAACATATCATTCTGGTAGAAATTGTGAAATTGTGACTTGTAATAACAATGACCATTTTTATTTTTTAATTCAACTGCAGCTGTAAATGAATAGTGCTCATGCTGGTTTTTATTGTCGCGGACAGTTTTATCATCAAATGAAATGGTTTCAGCGCTTTTTTTTACTTTTCTATGCTTCTTTTCATGAAGCCGCCTGTGTAATTCCGTAAAATTTACAGTGTTTTCGACCTTTTCATTTGACCACAGCGTATTTTCACAATGACAATAACAATATGAACTTTTGTGGTGCGAAATGGTTCAAAATAATATGAGATGTCATTAAAATATACAGATGCATTTTTATTTTTATATGTATTTTATGACATACCATATATCAATGTTTTTGATCTTTTGGTGAATAAATATATTATTATATTATTATTATAACTTATCCTACATGGCGATCTCGAGAACTATGATAGTTACAAGTCGGTTTAGACAAAAGTTGCCCCATTTAGGAGACCATTTTCCGCACGATGTAGAAAAAGTAAATTTGCTGATATACGCTAAAAAAATACCTACGTCATCCAGTAAAATGTTTATTTCCAGAGAATAGAATATTATTATTATAGTACTTGCAATATAAATCCATGTATTTTTACATTCCGTCACCTTTAGGTAAGGAAGGTAAGCACATTTTAGGGTCCCTAGAATACGATTTTATTAGTTTTACGATAACATCTGTATATGTGCATCTGACTGTGTGTATTTTTCTCCAGCGATAACTCCAGTAGGTACTACAATTCTAAAAATTATAATTCTTCCGTATTCTTCTTATTTACATCCATATGAATAGCTGATTAGATTTTGGTCATAATTGTTCAACCAGAAGTTCCCTCATTTGAAGTTCTTAACAGTTTTTCTTGAGAAAACGCAGTTAAATATCATTTTTTGACATTTCATGTGGTTATCAATATGAAAGAATATCTTGTTGCCTATACGGTTTGATTATACATTTATAGTAAAATTTTTGAAAGAAGTCCGATCAAGGCCATCTACGAATTGCATCCATGAATTAAGATTTTATGCTGTCATATTTAATAGTGTCGTTTACATAGTTTTTATGAGGTACACAAGATATTATGTACCCTCATAAAAACTAAGTAAAAGGCACTACTAAATTTGACAGCACAAAATCTTAATTCATAGATAAATTTTATTTACCTTCATATTCAATAGAGTTATAGAATTATTATAAGATATTAACTTTCATAAATTATAAATCACGGAAACAGCTGATATATTCAAATAATTCTAATTGACATATGTCGGTAACAAATTCAATTTACATAGTGTATGTTAGTGTTATAATTTTATTGGATTTAAAGATTTCGGTATGGAATTTATAGAAAATAGTATATATTCGTATTACAATTTTACTGGATATATAGAATCTTTTCCAAGGAACTTTTGGTATGGGATTTTTATACGACTACTTTCATTAACACTGATCCACTTTTTCTTACAACCTTCAAAAAATTGCGAATAATAAAATTATAATCAATTTATTCTCCATCAACATTATTATTCGTCTCCCATCAATCTACTTTTACAAAAGCTATACCTCAAGCTCTTGACATCGACACGCTCTTGTTCTGCTACGCATATCGTCATCGTCCGCGTGAATTGTAGAGGCTATCGCCTTTAAGAGGCGTCTCCTGTTAGTGCAGAGCATCGCCACCAGCCTGCGAGCAGCGCTGATGTCGCCCAGTGGCGTGCAATTAACTTTTTTAATTGGGTTATACGCGCTGATGTATTTCGCCTATTTGGGTAATTTGTTTAGGGGGTAATTTTTAGAAAATCAGGGGTAATAAGAAGTAAATTAGAAACAAATTGCAAGAGTGATTAAAAAAGTAAATGATAGACAAAATTTAAATCTGTAAATATGTTATCACCACCACCAACAACCAATATTTATACCAAAGACAATAGGTACCTAACCTAACGATGACGAAAAGGAAAAACAACATTTTTTTAAATGACCCCAGTGATAATAAAATAGCATACATAAGGGCCTATTGTAACTCAACCATTAATTTTTAACGGCTGGTTATTTTTTTTCCAATAATTCTGATTTGACAACAAAAAATCCAAGTTTTTGTTATATGTCAAGCTACTACTACAAATATTTATGTATTTTTGGTGTAAATTTTACATTATACTCTGTATTTGTTTTGATTATATATTTACTAGCTGACCCGCCCCGGCTTCGCACGGGTAAAGCTAGAATAACGATTAGCTAAATGGGTAAAAGTATTTTTTCACATGTTCTTCGGAGACAGGCGCTGTGTAGGGAGCCGGCAACCTGCCTCGCATCGTACATGTAACAGGCTCCGCCCACTACCCACCCGATCCCCGCACGGCACCTAACATAGCCCTTCTCGGGTACTTTTACTTATGTACATATGATGCAAACTATCTCTCCGACAAATATCGAAAATCTGCTAACGGTTAAAACTTAACTATAGATACAAAGATAAAAGAAAATAATTGAAATCATCCCCTATTGTACCGCCTTGAGGGATGATTTTTCAAAAACGCTAAAACACTATTTCTTACCAAAAGCATAAATAAGAACTTAAGTAATGATGGGTTCTTCATACAAACTTTCATCTCCTATTTCACCCCCTTCAAGTTTTATTTTTGCGACAAAAGGTAGCTTATGTAGGTACTTCTCCAAGATCCATTCTATCTCTATACCAAAATTCATCAAAATTGGTTCAGCGGGAGAAATAATGGGTTCTCAATACAAATTTTCATCCCCTATTTCACCCCATTCAAGTTTTATTTTCGCGACAAAAGGTAGCCTATGTCCTTCTCCAAGTTCCAATCGATGTCTATACCAAAATTCATCAAAATTGGTTCAGCGGAAGAAATGATGGGTTCTCCATACAAACTTTCATCCCGTATTTCACCCCTTCAAGTTTTATTTTCGCGACAAAAGGTAGCCTATATCCTTCTCCAAGGTCTAATCTATCTCTATACCAAAATTCATCAAAATTGGTTCAGCGGTTTAGGCGTGAAAACGTAACAGACAGACAGAGTTACTTTCGCATTTATTATATTAGTATGCATTCTGTAGTTGGGAATTTCCCTGTTGAATAAATAAATAAATAAATAATTAAACACTAGATTCGCTAATATTTTTAACCAGCAGTTAAAATTAACGGATAAGTTACAGAACAGAGTCCATTTTCAGATAATATTATACAAAAATCTGTTGTGGCCAGCACAAAACGTTCCGTCATATCAATGTATTTCGTACAAATCCGACACCAAAAGTTCCTTGGAAAAGATTCTATATATCCTGTAAAATTGTAACACGAACACACTATTTTTTACAAATTCCATATTGCCAGTTCCTTTGGGAAGATTCTATAAATCCAATATTATTATAACACGAATGTACATTCTGTAAATTGCACTTCACACTTCCTCATTCCTATCCAACACAGTTCTTCCTCTCTCAAATATTCTGCTACACAGTCCTTCCATCTTCTCTTTGGCCTTCCTCGTACTCCCGGCATTGAAACTGCAAGTCACTTATGCGAGGGACACTCTGTCACTTATGTTACTTTCTTATCCTTTACTTTCCACTTTGGTTTTGCACTTGACACTGACATCTGTCAATTAGAATTTTTTTGAATATATGTGCTGTTTCCATAATTTTAGCAAAGCTAACTGATTTTTGAAAGTTAACCTCTCAATCTCTCTATAACTCTATATCTATTGAATATGAAGGAAAATTTCAAAAAATTATATTTAACTGTGGTTTTCCCAGAAAAACTGTTAAAAACTTCAAATAAGGGTACTTCCGGTTCACCAATTATAACCAAAATCTAATCAGCTCTTTATATGGTTGTAAAGAAGAGGAATACGAAAAAAAATCATAATTTTTAGAATTTTAGTTTGCGAGTTATCATCGGAGAAAAATTTGTCACACACACACACACACACAACACACACGGACACACACACACACACACACACACACACACAGACACACACACGGACACACACACACATACAGATATCAATGTAAAATTAGTAATATCGTATTCTAGGGATTTTAAAACGTGCTTATTCATTAAAAACTCACCACCGAATTTTTTGACCAAAGACAATACCTTCCTTACCTAAAGGTGACGGAAGGTAAAAACAAATAAATACCGAATCACATATTTTATATCTGAAATAATCAAGTTTTTTTTTGTTTTCTATAAAAAAATTTAGGTCATCTGGTGTTCTTGCCTGTCAGTGTATAAATAATCCTTCAAAATCAAACTTCTTATCACAATAAATATAATTAATCCTTCCTTTTCCAGCCACAAATTCTAATTACCAACGTTTCCAAATCTGGCAATCTTTATCCTTGGATCACGCATGGAACTGTTTTCGTCGAAGTGTCGATTCCGAACTATGAAACCTATATTTAGTGTGTTGGAAATAGCTGAAAACATCGGTCTGTGGTACAATGTCAGCAGCCACTGGCGCAGATAGCTTAGCTCTTATCTCTCCCAGTTGCTTGCTGTGGAGGTTGTGGAATCGTTAGCTGCACTGTGAGCCTTAATTTTAACCGAATCGATAGGAATGCGAGACTTTATGAAGAGCTTGTTGTGGAAAGTGGAATCGGAATACAAATGCGGTAAACAGACAGCTTACAAGCAAGAGTTTCATTCATTCAGTAATGTATTTAAAACAATGTTACAGAACAGAAACAGAGAAAAGTTTTCTCTAATACTTTTTTATCCTTTTTTCTACATTGTTAATTATTACAGATGATATTCTTTTAACGATTTTTTTTTTCGAGCGTCATCCCACGACGAATCAAAATTAGGGTTGCCAGACATCCCGATTTCAAATAAAATGTCCTGCGTCGCGGCGAGGATTTTAAATGTCCCGCTTTTGTGAATCACGGTACAAACGAGACCAAAACAAATCGACTCCTTGAGTCAAATTAGAGAACACACCTTACCGTGAGTGCATTGTGAACGTAGCCTCAAACATTAGGCATTTATTTGTAAATTAGTTTATTCACAATCATTATAGTAATATACAGATTCCTAACCTTTTGGAGGTTGGAAAATACGTCATTCCTAACTTTAATGACAATCTCTTGGGTTGGAAATAACAGATTTCACTTCCATCTCTTGGGTTGGAAAAGTTTATGTACGGGTTGCCTAGCAACATTGCCGTAGATCCCCATAAATAAGTAGGCTAAACAAATTTTAAAACCGCTGTCAAAATATTAATAAAATTAAAGGTTATAATTCATTGATTTATTTTGAAAATTATTGATTTAAAATGAGCATGATTGTGAATAAAATAGTATACATAACCTCCTTATAGAATGAAAGAATAGATATAATTAGAATTATTTGTGTGCACTAGAAATGTTAAATTCTATACTTATGTAACAAAACGGAAATGGCGAGAGGTATAGCGCTGGCCACAACAATTTTTTTTATCTTGAAATATGTCCCGCTCTGGCAAAATAAAAATCTGGTATCCCTAATCACAATTTCAGTAGAATTAATAACTGAATATTCGTAATTTTGGAAAAAGAATCTTCCACCTTTTATCATAGATCTCAAAGTTAAACACGACTTAACAAATCATATTAAAAAATATTAATAAAATTAATGTTTAAATTGTTTATTTTCGAGTTGATTGCAGTTAAAAAGTATTTACCAAATATCAATTATTGAATTATATCTATTAGTTTTCAATCTACGAAATGAAGAAAAACCTTCATGAAATTGTGTTTTCTTTTGTTTGTGAGCCTTTGGTGAAATTTTTTTGCACGCTCTAGAGCACATCCATCAATTAGAGTTGCATTAGCGGAAAGTGGACAAATAAAAATAGGATAAGAGATAAATCAACTCTTACTTCATCCCAGAAACTTCGTAAAACCTTTAATTTAATCATGGAAACATTCATCAAAACTTTCAGATATTGCTGAGTTTTAACAATGGTTTGCGGCTTGATTAAGTTATGCAATTTATAAATTCGTCAGAAAATGAAAAAGATCGCAGTTCTATAATCATAAATTCATGTTCGAACAAAAAATCTGGATGAAATTTTGTGTTAAAAATGGTATAAAGTGCAGTAAATTGGTGTAAATGTTGGAGAAGACTTTTGGAGAGAAATTAAGGGTTTATAAATGATACAAATGAGGAGCTATTCGCAAAATAGCCTTAATCATAGTCCAAATATTGTAAATATTATATATGGACATACAGCTACATTTATATTCAAACAGTATAGTAAAGTATCACAAGTACAAGTATTTCATCTTTAAGGATCTCCCAACTATTTTATGAATCAAAGGCTTATCTTTTTTTACCTCCCACTACTCTTTAAGGCGAAATTGCATGAATAATAAATTATTTTTGACAGTTATTGACAGGTGATGTGTGTTTTGTATTTATATTAACCTTTTTACGTTATATTATTGGTTTTTACCTTCCGTCACCTGTAGGTAAGGAAGGTATTGGTCTTTGGTCAAAAAATTCGTTGGTGAGTTTTAAATGAATAAGCACGTTTGATGGTCCCTAGAATACGAATTTAATATTTTTAAGATGATGTCTGTATGTATGTATTTATGTGTGTGTGTGTGTGTGTGTGTGTGTATCCGCGTGTGACAAATTTTTCTCCGACGATAACTCCAATACCACTATTCTAAAAATTATAATTCTTTCGTATTCATATTCGTATGAAAGAGAAGAGTAAGAAACCGTGACCCCTAATAAAATTGAAGAAAGCTGAAGAAGAAAGAAGGAATTGTGAAGTGCAATTTACATAGTGGATGTTCATGTTATAATTTTATTGGATTTATAGAATCTTTTCGAAGGAACTTTTGGTATGGAATTTGTAAAAAATAGTATGTGTTCGTGTTATAATTTTATTGGATATATAGAATCTTTTCCAAGGAACTGTTTTATAGCATTTATACAATTTTATTTCAATACTTTTATTTCTAAAAATTCACACAGTTGTTCATATAATCTAAAAATGCGTACACTTACGTAACATTCTCTTTACAATCAAATAATATTACTACCAAGTTTATATCTCTACCCATTTTTTGAATTATTGCACTAAAAGTTAATATACCTCACATTTAGATAAAAACTTCAAAATTTTCAAAAATCTAATTTTTATGTATCTAGATACTTCTCAATGCGCTGATTTCAAATTTTGAAACCGCAGGTCGATATCTTTTTTCGTTCTCGAGATATTTAGATTCAAAGTTTTGCTCAAAACTGCCCATTTTTGGGTAATAGCCCAAAAATGGGTCGAGATATGAATTTGGCGATAACACCATTCGATTCTACGGGCAAAATTACATAAGTTCACCAATTTTCAGAATTTTTGAACACCGCATACAATTTCTAAAGCAAGATAACTGAAAATGGTAAAAAATCGCAAAAATCGTAAGGGGTACCCCTTACGATTTATTCAGATTTTGGCCATTTTCAAGGGTTTTCAAGCTTTTACTCATAAAAAATGAACCGGATGGACAAAAATTCTGAAAATTGGTGTACTTATGTATTTTTGTCCGTAGAATCGAATGGTGTTGTCGCCTAATTCATATCTCGACCCATTTTTGGGTTATTACCCAAAAATGGGCAGTTTTGAGCAAAATTTTGAATCTAAATATCTCGAGAACGAAAAGAGATATCGACCTGCGGTTTCAAAATTTGCAATCAGCGCATTGAGAAGTATCTAGATACATAAAATCAGATTTTTGAAAATTTTGAAGTTTTTATCTAAATGTGGGGTATATTGACTTTTAGGGCAATAATTCAAAAATGAGTACAGATATAAACTTGGTAGTAATATTATTATATTGTAAAGAGAATAAAAATAATATATGTTCGTATTAGAATTTTACTGGATATGTAGAATCTTTTCCAATTAACTTTTGTATTGGGGTTTGTACAAAATACATAATGCATGTTCGTGTGATAATATTATTGGATTTATAGGACCTTTCGATATGGAATTTGTAAAAAGTAGTATATGTTCTTGTTACAATTTTACTGGATATATAGAATCTTTTCCAAGGAACTTTTGGTATGGGATTTGCACAAAATACATCAAAATGACGGAAGGTCTTGTGCTGGCCACAACAGATTTTTTACAATTATATTTATATTAAAATTATTTATTTCACTTACATTTAATTTAGCTAGTCTAATTTATTGTACACAAATGCAGAAGGAAAGTTGCAATATAGTTATTTTCGTAACAAGTTATGAAAAATACCAAATATCATGCGAGTGTAAATTGACGCACGACGCGTAGCGGAGTGCAAGTCAATACACAAGAGCTAAGATATTTGAATTTCATACAAGTTATGAACATTATTTTTTAGACGAGCATAAATAAATTTTACTTTTTTTACAAAACTGAAATTTAGGTTAAAACATACAGACAGCTGATAAATGAATAATTTATACATTATAGTTAGAAAATAATGACACAGTAACCTAGCAACCGTGTCAACTATTACGATATAAAATATATCGTAACACTAATGTCATAAGTTCAACTTTCAGTGTTAGGATACTACGTTGATATGTCATACTTATCACAATGGTCGTATAAAAACGTAATATCGGGACAGTTTGAAATTGACTCGTGATTGCACCAATCACAAGCCAGGAAATTTTGTCCATATACCAATGCTACACTGCTTCTAATAGCAGACAGAGTATACGTGTTTAATTTCTATAGGCATTCAAAACTAGTCTGAATTTTCAAAGATCACCCCTTAAAAATTACTAATTACATCACTTTTCTATTGAGCCCCTTTTATACAAAAAAAAAAAAATCATTTTCATGTTATATCTATATACAACATATAACAAATTTCTGGGAAAAGTTCTTTTGTTTAACCTGTTATTCTTAGAATATGACATAAACAAAAACAAAACGCTTCCAGATGCTGTGCTGTTTGTTTATATGCAAGTACTGAAATACCCGGGTTTAAAGTTGCAGTAAAGAGGTCATTTTCTCGTTCCCGAGGCTGTTAGAAGATGTATTTTATCGATTTGATGCTCCGGTAAAATATAAAGTTGTTTGTTTACTCGGCTGATGAGATCTGAATTTGAAATGAGGCGATGTTTGCATCGAACTGATTGGATAGTCGCAAATGGGCAACCGGATAAGGAAATTTCGGATATTCTACAGGAATTACGGATCTGATCTGCGTGTTTTTACTATATATTACTTGATCAGATCTATTAATTATACTTAGAGTAGACATTTATCTGTAGAGGTGGTTCGATGGTTACTGTAGTCGTGCAGTCGTTTGCTAAGCTAAGAAATTATGGACCTAAATTCTGTATTTAACAAAACCAAGAAAAAAAATCTGTTATCGCCAGCACAAAATCTCTCGCCATTTCCATTTTAGGCTGAATAAGTACATATTATATTTAATATTTCTGGTACACACATTCTAAGTTTCCTCCTACTCTTCTAAATGTTCGAGATACTTCAAATTCATTGACGAGATTGGCGGTATTTCTGATGCGTATATGTAATATATGTACATATTTATAATTTCAAATATATGATTAATAATAAATTGGTATTTAGTCTTATAGAATTTGAGAAACCGTCCTTCCAACATCCAAAAACACAAACACACACACACACACACACACACACACACACACACACACACAGAGAGAGAGAGAGAGAAACAGACAGACATCATTGTAAAAATGTTACAATCGGATTCCTAGGGACTTTAAAATGTGCTTATTCACTAAAAGCATGAATCCAATACCTCTCTTAGCGAGAGGTAAAAATACACAGTACAGTATGCAAAAGTTACTAACTGGACTCGGCTAGCATCTGCAAAATGACCGAGAGGTTGATTCTGATGCTGAAATCTTGTGAATAATTTATTTTATTAAATTTTGACGTTTTAATGTCAATATTAACTCCATAGCAACAATTATAAGTAACACTTTTTTCACAAGTGAATTAAAAATTTTTAAATCACTCTCACATTTTTTTTAATTCACTGTGCAACAAATAATGTATTTAAAATAACATCAGACACGAAATTAACACTTACCATAATATTTATCAGACATTATCAGCCATTTTTGTTTTGTCAAAATTAAATATTATAATAGTTTTTATTACTATTTAGTCAAAATTGAATAAAATATTGTACAAACCACGTGAGCTAAGAATGTTTATTCACTCAAAGAAACTTTCTTCTCATGAATAAACATTACCTTAGCTCACTTGGTGTGTAAATATCTATTACTGTATATTTAATTTTAATATTTTTATTTGAACGTAATACTGGCAATGCCATTTTCAAATTACATATACAGTGGTGATACGATGGCTATGTGATGTAGGATTACCAGAAAAAATAGCCGTTAAGAAACCTGTACTATCAAAGAAAAACAGGAGGGCCAAAATTGCATTTGCTGAGAAACACTCATCGTGGATGAGTGAAAAATGGCATACTGTCCCTTGGAGTGATGAAAGCAAGTTCAAAATATTTGGTTCCGACGAGAGTCAATATGTTAGACATCTTGAACTTGCTTTCATCGCTCCGAAGGACAGTATGCCATTTTTCACTCGTCCACGATGAGTGTTTCTCAGCAAATACAATTCTGGCCCTCCTGTTTTTCTTTGATAGTACAAGTTTCTTAACGGCTATTTTTCCTAGTAATCCTACATCACATAGCCATCGTATCACAGTGTCATCACTCAAATCTACATGAAATTGTACCCGAAATTTTGCAGAACGTTCACTTGATGATAAAATAGGATCACCTACGGTTAGACGGCGAATGGTTTCAGTCAATCCTAGCACTAGTTTTCTTGGACCACCCACTTTTATATTAATTTTAACACTTTTACACTGCGAATTTTTTTGCAAAATCTTTGATATGCCACTTTTAATGATTTTTATTTTTTTTTAAATATTGCGCTGTTTCACACCACTTTCATGAAGCTGTACTACCCTTTCTCGTAAGTCGTCGGAAAAATATTAATTGTTACCCATCTTAACATCAACTTACTAAATAAATGACAAAATAACTGAAAGTAAGACAATTAAAATCATATTTTCAATATGTTTCCATACTTTTGTCCACCGAAAAAACGAGTATATGTTATTTCACTTAAATCATATAGTCAATATCAAAAGATTTCTTGTGAATATATTCTTCGATATATTGACTTTAGAAAATTCGATTCAAATTTGCGAGAACTATAAACATAATGAAATATTTAAAAGTTTCCATACTTTTCTCCACCACTGTATACAAGTCTAGATAATGCAATTATTTTTATTCTAACATTTCTTTCTAATTCTAACAACTTTATCGTTATTTTCTTATCCTTGACTCTCCTCTCCTCAGTGCCACGCCTGTCTCTCTTCTCCTACGTTCTCCTCTCTGGTGAACTTGGGGAAATGTCGCATCTAGAGGGACTGTGACTACTGAGAGTGAAGTTCTTATCAGTTATCACCGGCCTGGAAGGCTAAGAAGCCAGTTAGCGAAGAAGAACTATCGAGAACACGATTATACCCAGATATAAATAGATGATAACAGTATTGTTCCTAAATGAACTTAAGGGATACACCACATTGATTTTTAACCAAAAGAAAGAAAGGAATTTTAATAATTTTTTTAGGAGTTATTCGAGATGCGGAGTACCTTATATTTGATCGAGAAACTTGTAGTATACATAAGCAATAGTTATTTTTTTCAAATTATACCAATGTTTCTACGTAGATGTTAAGGTTATTAAAAACTCGAATAAATAATAATAAATAACCACGGCATATTACCCTCTGTTGTGTGCCAATCTGCTTTGTACAAAGATTTCATGACATATTTTTACAGTGCGGGCATTTACCAGGTGTCAACTCACGGGCACTCATTGCTATGGTGGAGACTGCACCATAGCAATAGAAATAAGTAAATTTTGAAATAAAATCCCAGCTTATTATGTATTATATAAGAATGGGGTATGTGACCATAATCGAATTTAAATATACCTTGAGTATTTTTTAACGTGAAACATTGGGTTTGTCATATCTATGGTTACGATTATTTGATTGACAGCAATGTATTTACGTGTCCCATTTAAAATGAAACATAGGGAACGAATTTGACATTTGTCAAGACGTCAGTAGAAATTAATTTTGTTTAAATAATTATACCTGCTTTCTAAATTAAATTTAGTTGTAGAAAAAATATTATGTGCACCTTAAGCCCGAGTGATTTTCTGACTTGGGTAAATTTCTTACAATATTTAAATATAATTCTTCTGCCAAATTAATGTCCTATGTTTTTATTGAGACAGGCAATTACATTGCTGTCAATCAAATGTCAAGTAATAACTTAAAGGAAAATTTAGCGGTTATCTGTTATATTGACAATATGTCATTAGAGGTTAATTTTGTTTAAATAATTATACCTGTTTCCAAAAAAATTAAATTTAGTTGTAGAAAAAAATTTGTGTGCACCTTGTGCCCGAAATATGTGTAGTGCTCTCGAGTGGTTTTCTAACTTGGTTAAATTTCTTACAATATTTAAATATAATACATCTGTCAAATTCGTTCCCTATGTTTCATTTTAAATGGGACACGCAAATACATTGCTGTCAATCAAATGTCGAATCGTAACCATAGATATGACAAATCTAATGTTTCACGTCAAAAAATACTCACGGTATAAGTCATAATATATAAAAACAAACCTCAACATCTTCTCATTATAATAATAAAAACTAAACATTAGTTTGTAATAATGTTGTTATTAGCAATTTAATGTTTTGGAGAGGGGATCTGTGACGTCAGTAGGGTAGAATGGTAGAAGAAGACAGTTAGACTGAGATAGATATCTTGTGATAGGTTATGGAAAACAGTAGCTGTCACTTTTGCCTACCACAATATATCTATCTCAGTCTAACTGTCTTCTTCTATCATTCTACCCTACTGACGTCACAGATCCCTTCTCCAAAGTTTTAATAATTATTTTCTCGTAAACTACGAATAATTAATCAATTTCAAAAAATACGGGTATTTTATTTTTTGGTCTAGTATCATATATGTAAAAATCAAAATTTAGTCATATACCCCCTTTGTCCTCTTTCACTATTTAATAAAGAATATCCCCCTAAGATACCTCTAAACCTCCAATATCTGCTCTAAAGCGTGCATTAGACGATGAAGGTTTTCTCTTCAATTGACTTGAAAACTGTCTGTATAAGTGACCTTACTAGTATATATTTACACGGTTAAGTTATCCGTGAATTAAAATATCAATGTGTCAAAAGTTAAATTATACCTACATAAAATTGTAATTGACTTTACACCACTTAAATTTTTCGTATGTATCCATTAAAATTTCAATTACTTTTCTATACCATTTTACCATTTTTCAGTTTAAAATCAAGCACTATATAAAGCACCACACATGTACAAATTAAAAATATAAACACTAATAACATATGACAGTTCCTTGACAGTCAAAACTTTTAGGGACTTTTAGGAAAAAAGCGCATGTTCCAGTTTTTCTTTAAAAGTTTTTCTTTAAAAGTTTTTCGTTAAAAGTTTATTAATTTGTCTCTCTTGTACTTACGTCATTTTGCGAGAGAGAAAACTTTTCAAGTCACTTTCCTTTTATACTTTTTTCTGAAATGCCTACTTCAGAAATATCATTTAATAAGTGATAATTCGATAAGAAATTGTAGTTATTACCACTTAAAATGTCTGTCAATTTATTGGTTAAAATAAAGAAAACATGTTTGGAAAAACTATTCCAATTTAAACTTTATTCATATTTATGTGCCTACGCTTGTTTGACATAGTTTGGTTATGAACAATAATTAGGAGAAAATAACTGGTAATATTAAGTTTTAAACTAAAGGAACATGATTTTAGTTTTAAATGAAGTTATATTAAATTATCTTTATTTAAATTATCTTGTTCCTCTAACTTTACATACCTAGCAACGCTGCCACTGTGTATTTAAACAAAAGCTTTATTGTTTATGGCTTAATTAGACTTTCAAAGATTTAACCTACATAAGTATACATATTATGAACAAAAATTTCTGCTTTTGATCTAACCAAAGTAGATACTTTGAACAGTAATGCCTTACTGTTGCTGTGAGGCATTTTAATAATTAGTAAAATTAATAATACCATCTCGAAATATTAAAGAGCTATTAATGCATATCATTAAAAAAAATTAATGGCATGATAATTACAATTTTGGTTTTAATTATTTCTCATTTTGTTTATGATTTTCGTATCAGTACATGAGCTATTTTGATAACTATTCTGGATTAACGAGGTGGATTGAATTTTTATTATCTTTTTACAATCATTTTATGCGAAAATGTAATGAGCTATTATACTCGTATTACTCCTACAAATTCCAAATTGCAAAATGTATTCCGATATTCATGTATTCTTGTTACAGTAATACCTCAAGAAAAGGCCAGGATACGTTCCTAGAAAACAAAATCTTTTGCGAAATATTGTTACACTGGACCACAATTAGATTTTTATTAATATTCCTATAAGTTTCAAGGGGCTTAAAGTGGCGCAATACATCTATATAAAAAATATATCATCATGGCATATTACCCATTTCTGAGTGTGCCACAATCTGCTTTATTGCAGATATCGGTAATGATGATGCCATATTTGTACCGTGCGGGCGCTTACCAGGTGTCACCTCACGGGCACTCATTGCGGGCATGGAGAGTGCACCACAGGGGTCACTTTTATGCCACTTAAAATTCGAAATATTTGGCGTTGGTCGGGAATGAACCCGGTTCCCCAGGTTAGCGACCAGATACTCTGGCACGCGGCCACGGGACGACCCCATTTTAAAACGGGTCATAGGGCTATAACATAGAAAAATAGTTTTTTAGACGCCAAAAGTTTCTATATTAATTTATTGAAAAAAATTAGTGCTTATAATAAAGAAAAAAATTACGAATTTTTTGATACCAAACACATTACATTTCTGTTTCATATAAAGCCAGAAAATAAATTTAAAAATTTGCACTATTGAGGAAAAATATCATTAGCCTTGAAATTAGTAGAAACAAAACAAACAATTGTTGACTTTCAACGTTCATAAACGTTTTTAGCACATTATTTGTTAAATTATTATTATTATTTTCGTTTTATTAAAAAGAAATCATGGATCATTTTTCTCATGAAGAAAAATTACAAATTGTGAAATGTTTTAATTGTTGTAAATGTTTAATTTGTAAAAACCTATTACAATAAATAATAATTGTTCCTTAAATAAATATCCTAGTATTTTCTTTATTTTGATATTTGGTATTAGTTCATAAATTAATAACTTTAATCTTTAATTGTCCTCTATCATGTTAGTAAAAAATGACAATGTTTTGTTACTGTCAGTTTCATGGCTAATGATATGTTTTCTTAATTGTACAAATTTTTAAATTTATTTTCTGGCTTTATATGAAACAGAAATGTAATGTGTTTGATATCAAAAAATTCGTAATTTTTTTCTCTATAATAGGCACCAATTATTTTTTCAATAAATTAATATGGAAACTTTTGTTATAGCCCTATGACCCGTTTTAAAATTTACACCCTGTATATAATATATATATAGGAATCCAAAATAGATAGAACTGGTAGTTTTCATGTAACAATAACCAAATTATCGCTCTTTGATGTTATTGGTCGACAAATCACGTAGAATGTGCTTTATCAACATCAGCTTCAAGCCGCAGCCAAATATTCTGCCAACCGCTAATTGGCAAAACCTACTAACCACAAGCCACGGTATTGTTTATTGACATGATCTAAGCAAAAAATTTGTTGTGGCCAGCACTGTACCTTCCGCCACTACAATAAAGTAAAAATATACTTTTCTTGTGGAACTAAACCGAGTGTTATTATTTTTATTGATGTTGGAAACTATATTATGTTCCTTTGCATTCGTACAATATAACTATTGTTTTATTTACTATTACTATTTTCTTTTTAAAATGTTACCATCATCAATTTGAAATGACACGATTTTGGCAGTGTCATATATCTGTCAGTTACATACAATTGAAATTTGACTGTGTAACTAAGGAATTGTGTTTATCTTTAAAACATAAGCTCCGGGATTTATAAAATTTTATTTTATACAGGTGTCCCAGATTTAAACGGCATAACTTGAACCATGGATTAAACACGTAAAAATAAGGTGACATGTTCATTTGAGCAAATGTCCGTAAATGCTTTGTTTCAGAAATATTCATGATTTTCTTATTGGAGCAGCGATACTTTAAAAAATCAGCTTTATAACGAGATATCAAATATTAACTTATTAAGTTGTGACATAATAATTAAATTAATTATAGGTAAATGATTTGGCTATTGCCTAATTTCAATACAAAATTTAGTTTGCTTGCACCGAGGTCGGGAAAAAAAAGAAAATTATCGATGAATTCAAACAACAGTATTGTTTAGAAAAACCTTGCTCTTAATTATCTCAGTCTCCTCTCGATATTAACGAAGTCCACACTTGAATAAAAGTTTTAAAAACAAAATCAGATTGTAACTCATTTGCAACTACTTAAAAATCACCCCAATGAGTGGTTTGTTAGGGAGTTTAACAGACAAAAGGAAAAAAATGGAAATCTTTAGACTGTGGTTTTTTGCTCAAATAGCCAGTGCGACGTTTTAATTCCTCGCCCGAAGCTCGCAACCGGCGCTCTGATTGTGATATCAGCGTCAGCTCTCCTGCAAATCACTTCCGGTAATAAATTCATGGGCGCAACGATTAATAAAGAAAAAGGAAAAAGAATGAAAAAGAAGATGGATATCTTAGTTGCATTGTAAGAACTGTACAGTTAAAAGAATAGATGCCTTAATTAAAGAGTAATAGTGAGAAAATTATGCACACCTTGAAAAACATCATTTTAATAACATAGACATGTATCTCTTATTTGAAACAATTTTTTAAAGAATCGTGAGAGAAAATATATAAAAACCTCAGTTTTTTAAATGGAACATCCCATTTTTACCTCTCGCTAAAAGAGGTATTGGATTCATGCTAAAATTCGCATATCCAGATTTTATTGAATAAGCACGATTTAAGGTCCCTAGAATCCGATTACAACATTTTTAAAATGTCTGTGTGTGTGTGTGTGTGTGTGTGTGTGTGTGTGTGTGTGTGTGTGTATAGTGTGTGTATGTCTGGATGTTGTAGACACGATTCCTCATAAATTATAAGACTTGAAAGACATCTAATACACTTAAAAATTTTATTATATCTTGCATAGATTTAGAGACAAAGACACTATAATTTATAGAGTACACTAATCGCAGAGGCTAAGGCACTAAAGAAACCAGTTGACAAATTCCAATGTTTATAACATAGTTTGTAAATGACACATGTCATTGTCAAATATCAACAGTTTTAGTGACATTCTGATAGCTTTTTCTGGGAAGTATATTTAATTTTTCTTATTGTTTTATTAATTAAATATTTGAAATTATAGGTGAAATTGTGGTAAAATGCATATAACCATCAGAAATACCGCCAATCTGGTTAATGAACTGGAACAATCTCTGACATTTAGAAACTTCCTCATACAATGAAAAATATATATAATTAGAATTATATGTGTGCAGAAGACATGTTAAATACAATAAAAAACAATATTTGGGTAAAGTTCTGTAATATTTTGTTATAAAACGACGGTTAGAAAGCGAAGTGCAGTACAATACTTATATAGCCTAATATGGAAATGGCGAGAGGTCTTGTGCTGGCCACAACAGATTTTTTTTATTTAAAAAGTACCACTTTTTTCAAGGGGTCGCGTGGCCGTGTGCGTATAGTATCCGGTTGCCAATCTGGTGACCCGGGTTCGATCCCGAACATTGCAGACTTTTAATCGCACAAAAGTGATCCCTGTGGTGCACTCCACACCTGCTATGAGTGCCCGTGAGGTGACGCCTGGTAAGCGCCCAAACGGTAAAATATATCGTCACCATTACCCATGTCCACATGTGTTGTAGATACTGGCACACCCAGTAACATCTGATGTGGCCAGCACATTACCTTCCGTCAATTCTATGTATTTTGTACAAATCCCATACCAAAAGTTCTTTGGAAAAGATTCTATATATCCAGTAAAATTGTAACACGAATTATTTTCTACAAATTCCATATCGAGAGTTCCTTGGAAAAGTTTCAATAAATCCAATAAAATTATAACAATAGCATACACTATGTAAATTGTACTTGACACTGACATCTGCCAATTATAATTATTTGAATATATCAGCTGTTTCCATGATTATAACAAAGCTGGTTGATTTATGAAAGTTAATCTCCTTATAATTCTTTAACTCTATATCTATTGAATATGAAGGAAAATGTATAATCAAACCGTATAGACAATAAAATATTCTTACAAATTAATGATCACAAAATGTCAAAAAATTATATTTAACTGCGTTTTTTTCAAGAAAAACTGTTAAGAACTTCAAATAAGGGAACTTCCGATTGACTAATCATAACCAAAACTTCTCTTCTTATGGATGGAAAGAACATGAATACGAAAGAATTATAATTTTTAGAATTATAGTATTGCAGTTATCGTCGGAGAAATTTGTCACACACACACGCACACCCACCCACAAACTCGTACACACACACATACACACACACACACACACACACACACACACACACACACACACGCACACATAGACAGAAAGAGAGAGAGAGAGAGAGAGAGAGAGGGGAGAGAGAGACGCGCACACATACTGACATTATCGTAAAATTAGTAAAATCGTATTTTAGGGACCCTAAAACATGCTTATTCATTAAAAACTCCCCACCGATTTTTTTGACCAAAGACAATGCCTTCCTTCCCTAAAGGTGACGGAAAGTAAAAATAGTATAAAAACATGTTTCACCGTATGATATTTGTTTTTTAATGTACTATTAGAAATATGTATTGTTAAATAAAATCATACGACGGTACACCATACAACCATTGTAAGAGAGTTTCAAGTCTCCAAATGAATAGGCTATCAAAAATAGTAAAAGTTTATTGAAAATATGAACGATAATAGTTAAAGGATAAGGAAAACCATATTTCTTTTATTATAAATTATTTCTTGTAGAAGACACGGGGAGTTTTGCTTTTGATGATGCAGGACATGTGCACGAGTGTTTGAGCAAATAGGATCCAAGTATGACCTCTGACTTTGAGAAGCTCACCCTAACTAAGAATATACTTCTTCGGGTGTGTCGGATCTGTTCGGTTGCTGTTCGGGTGACGTTCTAATTTCTTTGTTTTTATAAAATGAGAAAAAAAGTTAAATAAATTAAGTATAATACTTTATTTTATATCTCTAATAATGAATTATAATATTACAATTTAAATATACATTATTTTGTAATTTGTTTAACATTTTTTCGTGGCTTGTGAACCACTGTTTGTTTACTTCTGGTATATCCACATTACCTACGTCACAAAGCTAATTTAAAATTCGGACCTTAATATCTCGCTTATTTGGAGGAATTTTTAACTCGGACTTTCACATGTGGTCTTATATTTTTATGTACTTCAAAAAAAAAAAAAATTAAAAAAAATTTCGTGGAATAGCCTATTAGGAAATATAATCGCGCTTCTACAGTAGACGAGTATATGTACAAGAAATTCATAATAAAATTTCTGGTTGCTTCTGAATTCCAAACTTCCGCGCGATAAATTTTACAAAATGCGAAATTTGCCATCTCGTAAGAAATTCTTGTAAGAAATATTCGGTGCAGCATGAGCAGAGCATGTACGTGGAATTCGGAGATCGATACAAGAGCATGTCGGGGTTGGGTAGTTATCCCAAAAGGGAGCACAGTGTGAGTGTACTGTACAGTACAGGTGCACAGGAACTATACTATAAGTAGTTTCTAACAAAGTATTTCTCAGGCTGCAGAACACCAGAGAACTTACAAACAAAGAGGGACACATTCGCAATGTCCAATCGATAAGGGAAGAAACTTTGTTAAGGTGGAGACGGCTGAATAAAATTTTGCACACATGTCTAAGTGCGTAGTAGTCAATTATTTACAAATTCTATGCTTACAATTTAAAATAAAATAAATATATTATTTTTTTCACTACTAGCCTAGGAACCCACTATTATTTACCTTTATTTGACATGAGAAATTGTTTTTCACTACCGCTTGCTTGTAACCATGGTAACCTAGGTCAATAATAATTTATTATTAACCTTGGTCTATAATGCAAACTGTCACTTTTCAATCAAACTCAAGCATCCAAATCCAAATATTATTTAACTCATTAAACTCAAGAAAGGTGTTAAGTATATAATTTAAATTTGCCACTATAATTTTAAATTGACCTACGCTGCCGCCTCGCCTGGCCACTATGCTGTTTTGGTGAAAATGTGAAATATTTGTAGATGTAGAATTGAACAAATCACTATTTTTTGTATTTGTAGGTAAATACATTTCAATAGATTTATTTAAAAATAATAATAAACTAATAAGGCTGCTGACTGTAACAGCTCACAGTGTTTCTATTAAATAATTATATCAAATACAAATCAAGGCCCATAAGTGAGGTTATCAAACCAGCGAAATGAGCAAAACGTCAGATAAAAACAAATGCAGCCTACTTTGTTTTTGTGAATATTAACAAATAAGTAACGTTATTATTCATGACAAAATTATTGTTATCATCAATAAAAAAAATTCAAAGAGAATTTATGTGCTAGTAGTAAAAAAATAGTATATAAACCACGGTTGAGAATATCATTATTGACCAGGCGCCTTATATCCCTCGGATTACAATAGGCGCTGGGTCAATAATGATTATCTTCTCAACCTTGGCGTATAATATACTATTAAATTCCTAAATTGACGATTACGCTCTTACACGATTAGAGAATAGGGCTGTTTCAAGAATTTTTATATGACTTCTAAGTATTAAAATTTAAAAGATATTTTCTTTAAAGAACCTCAAATTTGAAAATATCACGAAATATCCATTTTTTCAACCAATATGGAGACTACAAAATCCTCAATAATTTCCCGCCAAAGATACGTCAGACATATCATTAATGATTAAAGGATTGCTAATTTATCAATATTTACAATTACCTGTAATTCGGTAAAAATGTCAATAAAACAGGTATAAAAAATAAATATATAAATTTTAAAGGAAGAATATTGAAGCAGAATTCGTTTTTCGAATATTGAAATATATGTTTAACATATTTAAATAAATTATGTATGGCATTGTTTAATAGATATTTACACACCAAGTGAGCTAAGGTAATGTTTATTGATGAGAAGAAAGTTTAGCTCACGAGCCAGTAAGGGCGAGTGAGTTAATTTCTTCGAGTGAATAAACATTCTTAGCTCACGTGATTTGTACAATATTTTATTAAATTTTGACGAAATAGTAATTAAAAACATTATAATATTCAATTTTGACAAAACAAAAAACTAATCAGTTAGTAGACTGTGCATGACAATCGTCGATGATAGATGTCAAGTCATCTATTTAAAAAGCTTTATTGTCTGTCATTTGTGCCGTGAAAAATAATGAAAATGGCTGATAATGTCTGATAAATACTATGGTAAGTGTTAATTTCGTGCCTGATGTTATTTTAAAAATTTTAATTCACTTGTGAAACAAGTGTTACTTATAGTTGTTGCCATGTAGTTAATAATGATAGTTTAAAATTTCAAAATTGAATAAAATAAATTAGAAGATTTAAAAAATGATTTTTCCTACGGCCAGTGTTAAAACTAGTCTTTTTAACGGTTGCTTAGCGAGTTAAAAATAACAGTGAACACTTTTAAATCGTTGTCATTGACAACGGATTAAAAGTAAAAAACAAATTTACTTTTAACACTAGTGTTAAAAACGAACTAAATCTAGTTACATTTAGTGTTAAAAATATAACTAAATCTAGTTACATTTAGTGTTCATATGTAAATGTAATTTCATTTTATATTTATTTTTGTGCTGAAATTATTTATATAGGCATTTTATTAGAAGTACACATTATTTTGGAATGTTTATTGTTATAGTACAATTATTACAATTGTTAATCGTAATTCCTTGCAAGGCGCTTGAAGAATTAGAATTTAAAACAGTATTGTTGGAAGTAAAGGTTAGAATTTTGTTGGAAGTAGAGGTCAGAATATCATGACCTGTCATAAATGTCATTCTATAATTTTTAGTTTTTACTAATACATAACTAGGGTCGTAGAAAAAATAGTGTATGATATTCGTGTTAAAAGTGATTTTATTTCGTTCGTGGGGTTTGTTTTACTCGGCTTCGCCTCGTTTCACAAACTTCCCCACTCACTCATAAAATGTCACTTTTAATACTTATATCATAAATAACTATTGTTAATTTTCCAACGCCTTATGTTTGTGTACGAAGCAGTACCTACATATTTCAAAATATTTACATTTAGAATAGAGAGCAAACAGGAATTTAATAAACAGTTTACATTTTCAAGTCTATTGCATTTTATTTTTGTAAAGAATGCATTGAGAAAGCATAATAGACAATTCAATTTGACTATTTTATGCACATTTCTTTGAAATGATTGTGTTTATCAACAGCTTTTTGATTTACTTGACAATGTTTAAAATTCCAAGTAAATCAAGTTAACATGTTTAAGCAGATCTTAGATTTTATTCCAAAATTAAGTCTTTGTAAACATTTCAAGTTATTTTTCTACGTAAAAAGAAAAGTTTTATATTTTAATAATATTTTGGTACAAAATCATTTAATATTACTCATATTTTCATATGACAAATACATGCAACTTTTTTTAATACCGGATCCCATAGTGAAAAAACTATGAAGTAAAGATTTATCAATAAATTTAATACGAACATCACTGAAAAGTTCTTATAGGTAGATACTATTTATTCTTCCGAAAATCACACTCCTTTTATATTCTTTACCTACATTTCTATTGCTATGTATACTATTCAGAGTTCTATCCTAGCAATCTATCAACATCTGTATCTGTATAGTATCAATATTGGTGTTGTGCGACGAATGGGAAATGAGATATATTTACTTTGTAGAAGAGTGCATGACTTACCGCTAGTAACTCGGATACAGATGATTTGCACGTAGAGCAGTGACAGAACCAGACTTCTCCCTGAGGTGTGCCGGTGTGCTGGGGCCATACTGTGTCCTGCAATCATAAAAAACATGTCTTAGAAAAAAGATATATTTCCAATTTTGAGACATATACTGGCGAAACAGAAACAAGTGACATTGACAGAACTTTTCGAGAGCAACAATATGTTTTATGCCCGGTTTCATTTTATTCATCATTTAAACTATTCGTCGAAAAAGAACATATTTTTGTTTCACCAACGTCAGTTAGCAACTATTCGACGAATAAATCGTTGATTAAATTATCTGGAAATTTTTGCCCAGTTAAATATTTATTCAACAAATAGATTAACATTTGACATTTTTATTGTGCGTGTTTTATAAATTTATAATTGTTCAATAAGGTGATCAACGGAATAATTACAATAGGTACCAATCTAAAATGAATAATAGATAAATATAGAAAATGTTATTAACATTTCTTTCAATATTAGGCTGTGTCCGATGTTGCACTTTTATCACCCTAAAGCGTGATTTATAGATTGCATAGAACAGAATGGAATAGAATAGAACAGAATAGCACAGGGAATTCGGCGTGCTTCGATAATATTCGTGAGACTTGTTGTGACTTCCTTGCTTTTGGCCCATCCAGTAACGTAAAAACTTTCTGTAGACAACATTTATTTTGCAGAAATACTATATTTTATTGCAAAAACAAGCAATGACATTATTCAAATCACCAATAAATATAGTTAATTTAGTGCAAAAGTGACACAAAAGTGACGTCATTCTGTTCCAAGTCTTCTATTCTATGCAATCTATAAATGGTCTTAAAAATTTTTATTCCTATTCTATTCCATTCTATTCTGTGCAATCTATAAATCAGGCTTTATATCTAAATCCTAAATTTATATGCCCTAAATCTAGTGATTATTTAGGATTTTAGAAATTAGATTTTAGGGTTTTGCAGGAGCACACTATGCCTTGAAGTTAACGCGCACTAATTAAACAAATCATATTCATTGCTATAATTTGTGCAAAACGTCAAAGAATAGCTTCTTAGTTTCTATTTTATGAAGTATAATATTAGCATATACTCTCAAGCGTCAAATTGAATCGAATTGTATAATTCATTTTTGTTGTTATCTAAAGTATTGCCATACAAACCAATAGATACCTATCACTAGTGTGCCATTCAGAGTCGTATTTATATGTGAAGAAGACCTAAATCCTAAATACTATATGCCAAACTGCGACATTGGACACTGCCTTAGAATATCATCCTTATCATTATAGACATCTTCTAAAGAAGAAATTGTTACTCAGGCGAAAAAGAAATGATTCATATAATCTATAAACAATTTGACGAAGTATATTGTCGAATGAGATTCCGATTTTTAAAACAATGCGTTAATGACATTCTAAATATGATTCGGCATCATTTGGAGCCAAAATGCAAGAATATGCCAGTTTTTTTTTTTTTTTTATTATATTCACAGGTCCTATCTTAAGATCTATTTTCAAAATAATGTTCAAAATAAAGTTGTTCATAGAGCCAATCTTACAATTTATGGTTAAAATTTTAACTATCAGTTAAAAAAACAAAACTGAAATAAACTAGCATTTGATAAATTTATCATTGTTGTCTATATAAACCGATTTAATTTAAAATTGTTTATTTAAATTAAAATTTTCACTGGAATATTGGCACTTCCACAATGTCAGTCAATTAACTATCTTTCCCGTTAATTTGATGTGGAAAAGTTAATGAATTTGAAGAATCTCGAACATTTAGAAGAGTAAGAGGAAACTTATTTATGGAATGAGTTAAAAAATATATTAGATAAAAATAGATGTAATTAGAATTTTTGTGTGTGTACCAAAAATGTTAAATACAATATGTACTTAAATAAATATATCATCACGGCATATTACCCATTTCTGGTTGTGCCAGTATCTACAACACATGTAGACATCGGTAATGATGACGATATATTTTACCGTGTGGGCGCTTACCAGGCATCACCTCACGGGCACTCATAGCTGGTGTGGAGAGTGCACCACAGGGATCACTTTTGTGCCATTTAAAATTGGAAATATTTGGCGTCTGTCGGGATCGAACCCGGTTCCCCCAGATTTGCGACCAGACACTCAGGCACGCGGCCACGGGACCCCATACAATATGTACTTATATAGCCTAATATGGAAATGGCGAGAGGTCTTGCGCTGGCCACAAGAGATTATTAATGAATAATTTTCATTTTCAAGTATATATGTAGCAAATTGCTTAAATATAGTATAAATGTATATTTTCTGTTTAAATAAAATAAATAATTATATTTCTTTTGCAAATTCTTGTTATATAAACTATTCTACATTTATTTTCAGCTGTCTAATTCTTGTAATTAATATATATTTTTAGAGTTTGTAGTTCGATATAAATCTTATGGGAATATAATAGAGAAATATTATAAGAAATTTGGTGAACGCACGCAATGTCTGAATTAGACGGTTGAGTGCCAGTCTGACAGTTCACCGATTGCTAAATGACACTGTTACGGAGTACAGACGCAAAATTAGGACAAAAGGACACAATAAGGACCCTGAACACGCAACGCAAATGTTGTAAGCAAAGATAAAAATGGATAAATGCGTAATATTTGCTCAGAAATTATAATAAGAAGAAGGAAAATAATAGGGGGTGCGTGCTCGAATGCATTTAGGATAAAAAAAAAACTAAGTGATCAATTATCGTTGCCAAGTAACTCTGGTTTAAAAAAGTATTTTTTGTAATTGTGCTTAACATTTACGTCACATATCTAATCTATTCCAAATGGGGGATTCCACCATTTTTTTTTAATGATTTCATCTGAAAATATTAGGAAAACTAAGACTATTGATGAAAATCCGGTAAAAAAAATCCTATTAATAAGCGAGTTATGGTCTTCCGAATTTTGAAAAGATTGACGTGACGTCACATTTATGTGTTTTTATATCAAACTTTCATCATGGACCTAAATGCTCTTGAAATATATGCTATTTTAAATTATATTTACATAAAAATAAATGAATATTATAACACTGTATAAGTCTACATACTTTATAATTACAGGTGTATTTAAATTATTATGTTTAATGCAAGAAATTTATGTTAAAATAAAAACTGTTTGGAAACTGCAGTACAGGAATGTTAGGCCCTCCTTTCGAATTTGAATTTCATATACATTCGTATTTTTTTACTATTTTCCTTTAATTCGATTGAGCCGTAATCCCCCATTTCGTCACTTACGGCATCATTAGAAATACTGGCGGGAGGTATAGTGCTGGCCACAACAGATTTTTATATATTATTATATATACCCCACTGAGGAGCACTTGGACTATTTGGAAAAACAATCTTAGTCTATTTATTGAATTTAAGATAATCAAAGAAACAACTCTCTAACTTATATTTAAAATATTTGGATTACGTTTTTGCCAAGAGCTCTTCAATTTTTAGCAAATCTTCACTGTTTGAGAACAAAATGAGCTCAACATCTACGCCATGGAATATTAAAAAAAAATGTATATTAAGGGTTAATGAATAACAATTAAAGTTAACACTTTCTGAATCATAAATGAATGAAAAAAATATTAGGGGAACCCATGCGTAATGAAAGGGATAAGGTAAAATACAAAGATTTCCCTATTCCGCAAACAAAACTCTTTTAAAAAGTTAAAACTTTGGTCCAAGTAAATTAATCTTCATTCTATAATCAAATTCTAAACAGTGTACTGTACTGTAAACCAACAAAACTTATTCAATTACTGCAACAATAACCCTTCCTAACCTAACACGATGACGTATTGTTTACCGCATTGACCAACAGCATCGTAAGACAAATGAAGGGAGTGTTCTTAGTCTATGTCCGTGACTCCATTGTCCCTGAATTTGCATTTTGTGGACGGTGGCGCCTCCACGCTAGAAACTTGCAGCAACGGTGAATTAATGCCGCGGAGCGACGTCACGTACTCATTTAACTTTTGGCGGGAAACTTAGAAAGTATACTTTACTAAGTTAATAAACTTTACAGTAGTTTTGTTACACAAAATAACATTTGAAATGTCAGTAGTTAAAAATATTATTTCTCAATTATACAGTTATACAGGGTGTAAATTTTAAAACGGGTCATAGGGCTATAACATGGAAAAACAGTTTTTTAGACGCCAAAAGTTTCTATATTAATTTTTTGAAAAAAGAATTAATGCATATTACAAAGGAAAAAATTACGAATTTTTTGATACCAAACATTTTTGTTTCATATGAAGCCAGAAAATAAATTTAAAAATTTGCACAATTAAGAAAAAATATTATTAGCCTTGAAATTGACAGAAACAAAACAAAAGTATTTTTGACTTAAAACTGTCATTGATAAACGTTTTTTGGACATTATCTGTTAAATTATTATTATTTTCGTTTTATTAACAAGAAATCATGGATAATTTGTCTCATGAAGAAAAATTACAAATTATTTTTCCCTTATAGTTTGCAGTTTTTCTCGTTTCTTATAACTTATTTCTAATTATATGTAGATCATCTTTAATTTGAAAATATCTATTACAATAAATATAATTGTTTCTAAAATAAATATCCTAGTGTTTTCTTTATTTTATATTATGTAGTTCATAATTTAATAACTTTAATCTTTAATTGTCCCCTATCATATTATTAAAAGATGACAATCTTTTGTTACTGTCAGTTTCATGGCTATTGTTATTTTTTCTTAATTGTACAAATTTTTAAATTTATTTTCTGTCTTTATATGAAACAGAAATGTAATGTGTTTGGTATTAGAAAAATCGTAATTTTTTTCTTTATAATATGCACTAATTCTTTTTTCAATAAATTAAAATAGAAACTTTTGGCGTCTGAAAAACTGTTTTTCTATGTTTTAGCCCTATGACCCGTTTTAAAATTTACACCCTGTATGTATTTGAATAATTAAAAATTCAGTATGTACGAAGTTTGATAAAAAGGAAACAAGAATTTTTCACGCGTTATTCATTTTCGATTGAGCTACTTTTTTACGTTAGTGCCACGTTTTGTAAAATGTATGTCCGATTTCATTTACATTGAATACGTAGTTTATGCCTGATAACTACATATTAACGAAGCGTTATTAAAAAATCTGATGTGGCCAGCACATTACCTTCCGTCAATTCTATGTATTTTGTACAAATACCATGCCAAAAGTTCCTTGAAAAAGATTCTATATATCCAGTAAAATTATAACACGAACATACACTATTTTCTGCAAATTCCATACCGAAAGTTTCTTAGAAAAGATTCTACAAATAAAATTATAAGACGAACATATACTAGATAAATTGCATTTGTCAATGATATCTATCAATTAGAATTATTTGTTTAAATTGTTTCCATGATTGTAGCAAAGCTGGCTAATTTTAGAATTCTTTAACTATAAATATGTATTGAATAAGAAGGAAAATATAGACAATAAGATATTCTTTCATATTGATAATCACATAAAATATCAAAAAATGATATTTAATTGGGTTTTTTCAAGAAAAACTGTTAAGAACTTCAAATAACGGAACTTCTGGTTGACCAATTATAACCAAAATCTAAACCGCTCTTTATATGGATATAAAGAGGAATAAGAAAGAATTATAATTTTTAGAATTGTAGTATTGGAGTTATCGTCGAAGAAATTTTTGTCAGACACACACACATATTGTGCCTTTTATTTATTATAATTTTAGAATATATTTAAATTTTCCATAGCAACATTTATAATAATAACAAATTAAAAAAAGCCGCAATCAAACTGTAGAATGAATAACTTTTACAGCGCTGTACTTCGTGAGTCGCCATCTATTGAGCATTTCGCAATTTACTCGCTGATTCTAGTGAAGCTTTGCGCCGTTAGAGCGCAGCACTGTACGGCATTTATTTATAAAGTCGATACTAGCGCTGTACCCAGTGCACGTTCAAATGTTTGTAAACTTTTCTAAAAGTGAAAAAGTGCCCTACAGAGGTATCAACCAAAATCCAATATTATATAACATTTGGAAATTATGTAGAAAAATATAATACTGCAAAATTGACATTTTCGTCCATATATCTAGTAACCCATGCATTTTTTTCAATAACAATACATGACTCATACGCATACCCAGTTGCACCAACAAGGCTTAAATTTTAAGTTGACTTTTAACAAAAAAAAATGCAAATCAAAATTTTTAGTGAGGTCATGCAAAAAAATGACTGCTCCTTTTTACCTTCCGTCACCTCTAGGTAAGAAAGGTATTGTCTTTGGTCAAAAAATTCGGTGGTGAATTTTTAATCAATAAACACGTTTCAGGGTCCCTAGAATACAATTTTACTAGTTTTACGATAATGTCTGTCTATCTGTGTGTGTGTGTGTGTGTGTGTGTGTGTGTGTGTGTGTGTGTGTGTGTGTGTGTGTGTGTATGTGTGTGTGTTTGTGTATGTGACTAAAAATTATAATTCTTTCGTATTCCTCTTTTTTACATCCATATGAAAAGCTTTTGGTTATAATTGATCACTCGAAAGTTCCCTTATTTGAAGTACTTAAAAGTTTTTCTTGAAAAAACACAGTTAAATATCATTTCTTGACTTTTATGTAATTATCAATATGAAAAAATATCTTATTGTCTATACGGTTTGATTATACATTTTCTTTCATATTCAATAGATATAAAGAATTATAAAGCAATTATACTTTCACAAATCAGCCAGCTATGCTATAATCATGGAAACAGCTGATATATTCAAATAATTATAATTGATAGATGTCAGTGTCAAGTGCAATTTACAGTGTATGTTCGTGTTATAATTTTATTGGATTTGTAGAATCTTCGCGTATGAAATTTATAAAAAATATTATATGTTCATGTTACAATTTTACTGGATATATAGATTCTTCTCCAAGAAACTTTTGGCATAGGATTTATACAAAATACATGTAATTGACGAAAGGTAATGTGCTGGCCACATCAGATTTTTTTTTCTAAATGAATCGATTTTGTATCTCATCTCGAGATCCGAGGGCGCGTTTTATGGGCTATTGCATAATATTCATCACATTTTATTTACCCGATACTGGCTCTAAGACAACTTGTTTTATTAACAATGGGGGATTACACCATTTTTTTTTTTAATTTCATCTGAAATATTTGGAAAACTAAGACTATTGATGAAAATCCGGGGGAAAAATTCCTATTAATAAGCGAGTTATGGTCTCCCGAATTTTGAAAAGATTGACGTGACGTCACATTTATGTGTTTTTATATCAAACTGTTTTCATCATGGACCTAAATGTTCTCGAAATATATGCTATTTTAAGTTATATTTACATAAAAATAAATGAATACTGTATAAGTATACATACTTTATAATTACAGGTGTATTTAAATTATTATGTTTAATGCAAGAAATTTATGTTAAAATAAAAACTGTTTGGAAACTGTAGTACAGGAATGTTAGCCCCTCCTTTCGAATTTGAATTTCTTAACTTCCATTGGTAGTAATCCTACCTCCTAACACGCTATTTGTAGTGCATGTATAGGCGGTTTCTCGGTCGCCAATCAAAATATTTTCATATTAGTGTCGAAGCGTTATAACAAAAAACCCTTTATTTCCGAAATATCTCAATTAATACCATTTCATTTTTTTATTAATATTCGTTTCTCAGCATATACATTCGTATTTTTTTACTATTTTCCTTTAATTCGATTGAGCCGTAATCCCCCATATAAACAGTTAATATTTAATAAATAAATAAATCATCACGGCATATTACCCATTACTGAGTGTACCAGTATCTACAACACATCGGTAATGATGACGATATATTTTACAGTGTGGGCGCTTACCAGGTGTCACCTCACGGACACTCATAGCTGACGTGGAGAGTGCACCACAAGGATTACTGGCCGGGATCGAACCCGGTTCACCAGATTGACAACCAAACACTATACGCACACGGCCACGAGACCCCACTGATACTGATAATACATATATTTGTTTCAAAGTGAGCATTCTCATTTTTTTATTTTTTAATCCTTAAAAATAAATAACAATTAAATGTAAAGTTCGTATTTTTCAATTTCCACTATTTTCCAGTTGAGTGGCTCACACTTTACCCATTTTGCCACGTGCCTTGTGGAATCGATACGAGATCTCGACTGCGCCACTATTTTCCACACTCGCTACTTTGTACTTTGTACGGTACCGATACACTGCAGTGGCGTAACACGCGAAAGGAGAGAGGGGCATGTTTATGGCGTACATAAATAAACCAAACACTACAGCGGAAATAGTAACGCCGTGAGAAATGGCCAGTAAGAAAGAAATAGAATACAAAACACTTACTTTACTCTTTGCGGTAGAGCTATGCAAACGCAAAAACAGTTGTCGCGTAGTATTATTATTTAGAATAAGATAAATTTATCCAATAGATATTTACTTGACAGAAAAAAATCCAGTTTTTTGATATACATCAATATACTTGATTGGTTAAATTTTTTTACCAGTTGTTTAAAAATTAACCACTTTGTTACAGAATAGGCCTGCTGGGGTATTCCACCATAACATAAAAATAAAAAAAAATCAATTTAGCTTAAAGTATGGCTCAATAAATAATAGTTAAAACAACGAAAACATTTTTTAAATAATTACTTTACAAGATATTTCACATTTGCTAAAAGTGGAAATTGACGTCATACAATTGTTATCTTTCTCTCGCAGCGTACTCAGAGCAGTGTATGTGAGAAAGACAAGCATAGGGGGAATGTGACGTTACACTGATTTCTCGAAAATAAAATACTGTTAAACTAGGAACAATTAAGATTTTTGAATACTATAAATTGCTTCAAAACAGAATGATGATTTATTTAAAATAATAAAAAAATATGAGTCCCGGGCCGCTGGTTGGGGCTTGCACAGAATGTGGTAGAAGCTTCCTGTAAGCGATAAGGTAATGGGGGATTCCACCATTTTTTTTTTTATAATTTCATCTGAAAATATTAGACTATTGATGAAAATCCGGTGAATAAATTCCTATTAATAAGCGGGTTATGGTTTATGGTCTCCCGAATTTTGAAAAGATTGACATGACTTCACATTTATGTGTTTTTATATCAAACTGTTTTCATCATGGACCTAAATGTTCTTCAAATATATGCTATTTTAAGTTATATTTACATAAAAATAAATGAATATTATAACACTGTATAAGTCTACATACTTTATAATTACAAGTGTATTTAAATTATTAAGTTTAATGCAAGAAATTCATGTTAAAATAAAAACTGTCCTTTCGAATTTCTTAACTTCCATTGGTAGTAACACTAGTAACCCCCACCTCCTAACACGCTATTTGTTATACTTGTATAGGCGGTCTTTCGGTCGCCAATCAAAATATTATATATACATTTCATATTGGTGTTGAAGCGCTATAACAAAAAACCCCTTATTTCCGAAATATCTCAATTATACCATTTCATTTTTTTTTTTATTAATATTCGTTATTCAGCATAACATTCGTATTTTTTTACTATTTTCCTTAAATTCGATTGAGCTGGAATCCCCCATTACATCGGACAGCTGTATAAACAGTGAGTGTAGTTGAGTTAGTGAGTGGACTTTGAAGTCTGATACGAGTCTACGACCGACAGTCAGTCTGATAGGCGTCTGAGAGAAGATAGTCTGAAGAAGGAGGCAGTATGAGAGATATAGGTGATATAGATATCGTGAAGGTAGTTGAATCGGCTTATAGTATATTGAAACAAATAGTGTCATAAATAAACAGTTAGTGATATAAATAATTAGTGAAAAATAAATTTTTGTTGCTGTTCTCATCTTTCCTTTTCATGTCTAGTCCGGGAATATAAAAACCCCTCCTAATTTAAATTATAGGCCTAAAATTAATAATAAGGAAAATCGCTACTTGTCTCCATTTTTTCAATCACCTGTAGGGGTATAATTATATTCTCAAAAACATTTCCAAACTTCAGCTAATTCTTATGATAAATCCATCCACCCCCACCTCTAAAAATACCCCCCTCCCCCTGCCAATGTATCCCACATCACGTACACGTTCACCCTTGTGAGTTACGATCCGCACGTCGTGTGAAATATTGTCAGTTGTTGAGGATGTGACCGAAGTCTTCTCTTCAGCCCCTGAAAACCTTGGCCGGCTGGTCAGAGCTTGTAAACAGAACAGACACTCATCCCTATACAGCCCCTACACAACAGAGTACAGCCTGTCATGCACTGAATTGGCGACTCAAACTACCGATGGCGGCGCTAGTGTGCTACGAGCACGTGTTGTGAAAACGGTATTGTTTGTTTATCTGCATATGTGAGAACAGGCTGTCAGTTTCATTTTTATAACAAAATAATGAAGTTTAAAATATTTTGGTGATTTTTTTATATTGAAGATTAATATATAAACTATAAAATAATGCAAATATGTACTGCTATTTCATTGGCTTTATTTTTATAACCGTTTTCAGATAACGTTTGAAGGAGGTTACCTCAGGCTTTTCTCACCTGAGATGTTTAATTATTTAGAGAGAAGAACTAATAAATGCGGGGTTATTGTTTTGATGTGGGGTTGATAAATGTACAAATGTTCAATATTTGCACTGTGTTTGCAAACAAGTGCGTTAACCTCAACCCCACAGGAAATACAGGTCACATTAATGTATGAGAATAAATTAAATATTAAGAGTCTAATTTTTTTACAAATTGTACGACACTGTTCATTTTATTTAAAGTAATATACTTACTTGGTAAAATATAATCCTCTGTAGTAAAATGAAGAGAACATATTCTCATATGTTGTGACACTGCTTTTCCCGTTCTTATATTTTTAATCAATCCTTATCTTTCATCTATTAGTTCTTTTTATCCAAATTTATTTTCTACATGCACTTTCCTTTCACCAGCCTTTGGAAAAGCACGAAATATTACGTTTAAGTTTTTACTAGCCTTTGAATAACAGCTGTAAACACAACAGTTGACATTGCTAACCCTTTTTTTAGATTGATCCATTGTCAACTTTAACAACAGTTTTGTTAAAAAAATATATTACAATCGTATTTTACAACAGTTATATTAAAAGTATTTACCTCAATTTTAATACAAAATATAATTATTAATCATAAAACACTTCTATAACAGCGTACGACGTATGCCAGCCTAGATGCCCATACCATCCTCAAGAGTTCATATTTTCTCCGCTAGAGGGATTCAAGTTAATTTGAGTCGCGAATAACTCCTCAAGGCCAAGGAAAGGATCACAAGGATACGAATGGAATGGATGAGGAGGGGATAAAGATATGCATTTTAATGCGAAATACAATTGGAGTTTACGAAGTTTACAATATAACAGAGATTTTTATGTAATCCACATAGCTTTGAAAATAACAAGTGAACATCATCTATATTTTGATATCAAGTCTAAACTCTGAGATATTTGTTTGTTCATTTATTTATCCAGAAGAGTTTTGCAGTGTCTGTAGATGTATGAATACGAGAAAATGAATGAAATGAAGTAGCGCTATACCATTGGCAATTTTTTAATGAATTAAAATATTGAACGTAGGTTTAAACCCGAACGCGGGACCGTGTTCAAAAAATTAAAATCCCGAAGAGGCGTGGCGGGCCAATTAAGTCATGTTGAAACATAGTTTACTTTTACTATTAGAAACGTTCGGGATTTGTGCAAAAAAAAATCTATTGTAGCCAGCACAAGACCTCTCGCCATTTCCATTTTATGTTATATACGTAATGTATTGCACTTCGCTATCGAACCGTCGTTTTATAACAAAAAAAATTACAGAACTTTACCCAAATATTGTATTTTATTGTATTTAACATGTATTCTGCACACATACAATTCTAATTATATCAATTTTCCATTGTATGAGGAATATGCAGGTTACCTATATTTCGAATTTTAAATGGCACAAAAGTAAGTCCTGTAGTGCACTCTCCACACCAGCAATAAGGGCCTGTGAGGTGACGCCTGAAAAGCGCCCACATGGTACAAATATGTCATCTTCATTACCGATATCTGTAAAAGTAAATTAGCACACTCACAAATGAGTAATATGCCGTGATGACATATTTATTTTATTTATGTTAAAGTGTATATAAAGAAATTGTGTAAACCACACCCAGTCGGGATTTTAATTTTTTCTAAACAATCCCGAATGCGGGACTGAAGACACAGGCTATTCCACAGTAATCAAAAATAGTAAAAGTTTATTGAAAATATGAACGATAATAGTTAAAGGATAAGGAAAACCATATTTCTTTTATTATAAATTATTTCTTCTAGAAGACACGGGGAGTTTTACTTTTGATAATGCAGGACATGTGCACTAGCACGAGTGATTGAGCAAATAGGATCCAAGTAAGACCTCCGATTTTGAAAAGCCCCGCTCTAACTAAGAATATACTTCTTCGGGTGTGTCGGATCTGTTCGGTTGCTGTTCGGGTGATGCTCTAATTTCTTTGTTTTTATAAAATGAGAAAAAAAGTGAAATAAATTAAGTATAATCATTTATTTTATGCCTCTAATAATGAATTATAATATTAAAATTTAAATATACATTATTTTGTAATTTGTTTAACATTTTTTCGTGGCTTGTGAACCACTGTTTGTTTACTTCTGGTATATCCACATTACCTACGTCACAAAGCTAATTTAAAATTCGGAGCTTAATATCTCGCTTATTTGGAGGAATTTTTAACTCGGACTTTCACATGTGGTCTTATATTTTTATGTACTTCAAGAATTTTTTAAAAAAAAATATCATGGTATAGCCTATTCACGTACTATATTCGATATTGTTGGGGTCAAAAATAGATGAGTATGGAAACACGAACGAAAGAAAACTTTCAAAAGTTTGAAAATTTGGTTTTAACTTTCTAACAGAACGAAGGATGAAAGTTATAGTGATTGCAAATGAAGTGTTTTTATTTAAGGATGGATAGATAACATAAAAAGTTGCCCTAGTACAATTGAGAGAACACAAAATAAGAAATATAAAAAGATTAATAATTAACCTAATTAAAATAAATGTAAAAAATTAAGTTTAATCGTATATAATAATAATAAATAATATATCATCACGGCATATTCTCCATTTCTGAGTGTGCCACATTTTACTTTATTGCAGATATCGGTAATGATGATGACATATTTGTACTGTGCGGGCATTTACCAGGCGTCACCTCACGGGCAGTCATTGCTGGCGTGGAGAGTGCACCACAGGGATCACTTTTGTGCCATTTAAAATTCGAAATAATTGGCGTCGGTCGGGGAATAAATGTACAGTGTTTTAACTCTGTCAAACGTTCACGGATTATTTTAAAAAATACTTAAAATAAAAGTTGCGTGCAATTAATTGTTGTTAATTCTCAACAATAGTTGTTTTCTTTGTTTTGAAACAATTACCCTATGTACACAGAATTATAATGCAGTCAGCTATTAATAGATGCAGTAGGTATATAACTAATGACGTGTCAACATAGGAATCGATACATACCCGAATCTGTCTGAATAAAAGCTTCATCGTTTGCACAAAAAGTTTCAAAGAAGGATTCCAAGGAACAGAAAGATTATTGGAATCATAATACCAATTTGTAATTAAATACCAACTTTATGCATAAAGGACATATTTTCAAATACAAATCTGTTTACAATAAATATACACTAGCGTCTAAAAATGGGGGCCACAAGCCAAGACATTTTCCTAAAGTGTTTTAAAACAGATTAATGTTTTCAGTAAGATTCATAAAAATTTCATTTATTTGCCACTTAACTTTTATTTTTTTATATTTTTTTTTTGGGAGGGGGGGGCAAAGATGCCTGTAAGTGATTTAAATTTACCTTTCCAACAAATTTTACCTTTTTCTTATCATCTTTCGGCCTTCCTACCCAGGGGCGGATCTAGGTTTTTCGGGGCCTAGGGCTTGAATTACAAGGAAGGCCCCATTCTTTTTTTTCAGATTAAAAATATTTCAATTATTTTAAAAATAATTCACTTTCATTACTGGTGTTACAAAAACTTACGTTTTGGTCATCTTTAGTTTCCTTCAAATTTTCTAGATCTGCAAAAACAATTTCACTCCCGTTCATGTACTTTCTTCCGGACATTTCGAAATAGTTGCAATATACTAAAAATTAATGAATCCTACTTATTCGCATTCGCATTACAAGGAAATATTTTTAAAATATTTTACTTACAATTATTTATTGAACTAAAAATTGATAATAATAATTCAATTTTTGTGGGCCCTTTGACGCTTGGGGGCCCAGGGCTTAAGCCCTATTAGCCCCCATGTAGATCCGCCCCTGTTCCTACCATAAATCGTTAAATCATCCCAAAGAAAGATTCAGCGACTGAGTAAATTTTTACCTCAAAACTTTACAGTGTATGATAATTTTAACCAGATATGAAAATATCGAGCATTAATATAAAATAAATATAAAACATGAGTTGTTTCCATTAACAAAAGCTTAATAATTGTTTACCGTTTAATATTTGCAATGAATATATATTATTTTATTATTTAGCATTAAGTCAAGATGACTTATTCGTCTCGTTTTTAACGGGACAGTTCCGTATTTTGAAATAATAAAATTATTCTCTTTTTAAACTAATAACGTCCCGTAAAAGTGCCGTTTTTCAGTAATTCTTCATTTTAAGATTCACACGTAATAGAAAATAGTGTATTCAACAACGGGGCTAAATAGAAAATGACAAGTTGTTTGTTTTTCTCATCGACCTTTAAACTAATAGACGCAGCGTACAAGCAAAACGCCTGTTCCGCCATAACGGTGCAGACACAGTATCTCTATCCTTCAACATTCCGGAAGTTAAGAAAACGCAGCAAAATAAAAAATTTGATTTGTCCCTAACTTGTTATACTTGGTGCATAATCGCTAAGAGTATAGATTTAATTTTGTGCATAATTAGATTCATTATATATTTTTAATACAATATATTACATAAATATTATATTATAGGGGACAAGTAATAATTAATAAGAACTTACTTATAAAATGACACAGCTGGACCGCGTACGTACTGTTGACTGCACGAAATACACCGGTTCCCCATTATTTTGTCACATACACACCTCACAACACATACACGTATATATTGCCAGAAATAATTGTAAATGTTCTCCAAAAAAGCAAATAATACACAAACAGTTACGAAACGTCAAATGTAGATTTTGACAATTATTTAGTGACAGTATGCGCAGTATACTTTAACTGAGAACTTCCGTATTGTTGAAGGACAGAATATATATTTCTATCCTTCTATGTTGGAACAATATTCTAACAATAAAGGAATAGGAGACACTTGGTCCATTAGTTTAAAGGTCGATGGTTTTTCGTTTTTTTAATACTCCGTTAATAAAAATATTTTTTATGTTAATAATGCACTTTTTTCATTAAAATAAGTTCATAAAGTATGTATATTTTTTACACAATAAAAGCGTGAAAAAAGTGCACTTTTTTTGAAAAATTAAAACGCTATGGCACTTTTTTTACAATTTTATTTTAGACTTCAGAAAATTGTATGCAACCAGTGTAAAAAGTGTCCTATTTCACTCAAAATTTAACTCTACTACGGCTCATGTTGCTTAGCTATATTAAGTTTGTTCCGAAAATGAACATTCCTGTATTCTTCAAAACAAAGATTTTTTTTATTTAAATTTGAAATTGTTCTAATATTAGAAATTAATCATTAAATATTTTACCTAGTACCAGTTCTTAACCTTTACTACCACTTATGTGTATGTCCCGTATTTTTCTCAAAGATAAATGACTAGCTTATAATTAAGTAAATGTACGACAAACTGACCTTTTTATTGTATTCAAGACATCTCATGGATAACACACAAAACACTTATATAAACTCACTTAAATTCAAGCACACAAAACTGCTAAAATATCGCCATGTTCATTTTTATGTAACTCTACTCAACTAACAACTTCCGATGCTTACTTGTTTCACAAGTGGCTGCGTTCCACTATACAGTTTGAAGTACATACTAAGGGCGTAGAGTTTAACTAAAAACAAGCATAAAACTTGCATTTCTTGTAAGAAAACATTTATAAACGAACTAAACTGGGTTAAAATAAACAATTACTGTTATTACAAGTTAACCCAATATTCTGTGTAAAATTAATTAGAAAACTTATTCTCATTACAAAAATAATCCTCTTCGTGTTCCCTATCGCATTACTTTGGCTTCTAAAGGATCTATTGTAGACAATCGTGTTGCATAGTTCAATAGTTCGACGCTTGGGGAAGTTTGTAATAGTTGTATTGACACAAACAAACGCGTAAGTTTGCAGTTGCAACGACTCAAGCGAAATTCAAGTGTTCTTGAGATTGTCTACGATTCATAATCAGAAACTAACTCTTCGTGTTCACAGCTAAACTTATAACTATCAACGGTCTTCGACTATCCATTTGTAAACAAAAATGAGGAGAAATAGACTCTAAATGGAATATAGGAGAATTAATTAATAGTAATGCAGTAGTTTTGAAAAATGGTATCAAAAAATCTGTTGTAGCCAGCACAAGACCTCTCGCCATTTCCATATTAGTATATAGTGCATACTCCATTTAACATTTCTGATAAAGACACAATATTTTTGTATTTTTTAATTTATTCTATAAATAAGTTTCCTCCTATGCTGCTAAATATTCGAGATTCTTCAAATTCATTGACAAGAACGCGGTATTTCTGATGCGTATTATGTAACATATGTATGCATCTATAATTTTTAATATTAATTAATAATAAAATAAGAAATATTAAATATACTTCCCAGATAAAGCCTTCAATAATGGGGGATTCCAGCTCAATCGAATTAAAGGAAAAGAGTAAAAAAATACGAATGAATATGCTGAATAACGAATATTAATAAAAAAATGAAATGGTATGATTGAGATATTTCGGAAAAAAGGGGTTTTTTGTTATAGCGCTTCGACACTAATATGAAATCTATATATAATATTTTCATTAGCGACCCAAAGACCGCCTATACATGCATTACAAATAGCGTGTTAGGAGGTGGGGATTACTACCAATGGAAGTTAAGAAATTCAAATTCGAAAGGAGGGGCTAACATTCCTGTACTGCAGTTTCCAAACAGTTATTTTTTACTTTAACATTTCCTATATTTAAAATTAATTTATATAAACCAAAATCACGGCAGCGACATCTGTCATTATTGTAAAAATCCGCCGTTACCGACATAGTCACCGATCGATATATCTGCCAAATACGCGAGGCGAAAATTGCTGAAATGTCAAATATCGACACCTACCTATTATTTATTACGAAGAAAACATGAGCAAATAAATATATTATCAGTCATAAACAACGTCTATTATTACAAATAAATTTTCGCTAGAAGAAGTACTCTAATGAAGGTAAGTAAAATAAAATTTGGAAATTGACTTAACCCCAGTATTTTAAACTAACCCTTTTTAGAAGTATAACCTATCTCATTAAAAAAAGTGATTTTCATTATCGTCGGCCAAAAAATTTGATACAATTCTCGTGCGTGAAGTATTTTACAGCGCTCCAGCTAATAAGCAAAGCTTAAACAAAGCTGTCGCGCTGTAAAATACAACTTACACGCACTCGAATGTAAATAACTATTACGTGACTTCAATTATTAGCGAAATCCACTGTTTGAGAACAAAATCATCTCTATATCTACGTCACAGAATATTAAAAAAATTATTACGGCTTAATAAATAACAATAAAGACTTTCTAAAATTACATATCACATTTAGTTTAGACGAAGTTTTGTAAAAAAATATTTAAAAAATTTAGTGGAGGACCCTATTGTCGTAGTGTGTGTCGGGTATGTATGTCTTTATGTATAAAATACTACATGATGTGATGTTTTACGCAACACATAATATTTTTAAAAAAATCTGATGTGGCCAACACAAAACCTCCCGCTATTTAATTTTTATTAATTTAAATACATACGTATTTACTAACGCTGCAAACTGTTCCATTGCAGAAAATTATTGCTTTATTTACTACTTTCTTTTGAAAATGTCACTATTATTAATTTGAAGTGATAAGTTTTCTGACAGTGACATCTACTGTCAGTTACATTCATTTGAAAAATGAACTGTGTAACAAAGGAATAGTTTTTATCTTAGGCTTCGCGACTAATAAAAAAAAATTATTTTTAAATTTATCTGTAAAATATATAGAAAAAGTATTAATGTATTCCAGTAGAAAATTCAATAATCTTTAATTTTCATAAGACATAAAATTCGAAGAAATGGCATTTAATGGTATATTTTGAAGAAAAACCATTATGAGCTTCAAGTAAAGTACGATTTCCGTTAATCCGATTTACACCAAAATCTAATGGCTTCTATTCCTATTAGAATAGGGTAAAAATACAAGGTTTCAGAATTTTCTGAATGATAGTATTTGAGTTAGAGTGCAAACAAAATTCGTACACACACACACACATAACACACATACACATATACACACACACACACACACACACACACATACATACATACATACATACATACATACATACATACAGACATCATCGTGAAAATGTTAAAAATGGATTCTAGGGACCTTAAAACGTGGTCATTTACTAAAATCTCGATAAGAAATTTTTAGCACAATCCCTATACCTCCCTTACCAAGGGTAGCGGGAGGTAAAAATTGTTTTCCCCTGTTCTCGGTTTCTTGTGTTCATTCCGTATACATAATTAATTTCCATCTTTTCCATTGATAGTATTAATTCTGTCTCTTGGGAATCCCTTCCTTTAGTTAGTCATTAGTTCTTGTAATGCCTTCTTGTTCGTCTTTGGTTTTTCTGCTCGAATGAGACTGCATAATCTGTGCGGTCATTGCAGATCCAAAGCCAAGCAGGCAAACAGAAAAACAAATCCCTGGGAAGTAATTCGAAGTGAATGCAGGAACAGGATCAACGTAGTGAAGTGAACTGCATCAGACTCTGGTTCGGGAGCAGATGACTTGTGGACGAACTATTAGCAAGTCTGAGAGGACTATTAAGAAGAAAACAGTCAAGATGAATAAGGAGAGAGGGATGATTTATTTTAATCTCGTGATAAAATGAAGAAGGGGAACTAGGAAAGATAGAAAGAGGATCAAACAATTGGTGTTCAACTAAGTTTGCTTTATAACTTACTAAAAAATCTGTTGTGGCCAGCACAAGACATCTCGCCATTTCCATATTAGGCTATATAAGTATTGCATTGCACTTCGCTATCGAACCGTCGTTTTATAACAAAAAATTACAGAACTTTACTCAAATATTGTTTTTTATTATATTTAACATGTGTTCTGCACACATATAATTCTAATTATATCTATTTTTCATTGTATGAGGAAGTTTCTAAATCACACAGTTGTTCAAATACTCTAAAAATGCATACACTTACGTAATATTCTCTTTACAATCAAATAATATTACTACCATATTTATATTTGTACCCATTTTTGAATTATTGTCCCAAAAGTCAATATACCCCACATTTAGATAAAAACTTCAAAATTTTCAAAAATCTAATTTTTATGTATCTAGATACTTCTCAATGCGCTGATTCCAAATTTTGAAACCGTAAGTCGATAACTCTTTTCGTTCTCGAGATATTTAGATTCAAAGTTTTGCTCAAAATTGCCCATTTTTGGGTAATAACCCAAAAATGGGTACAGATATGAATTTGGCGACAACACCATTCGATTCTACGGGCAAAATTACATAAGTACACCAATTTTCAGAATTGTTGAACACCGCATACAATCTCTAAAGCAAAATAACTGAAAATGGCTAAAAATCGAAAAAATCGTAAGGGGTACCCCTTACGATTTTTTCAGATTTTGGCCATTTTCAAACTTTTATTCATAACAATTGAACCGGTTGGAAAAAATTTATGAAAATTGCTATACTTATGTATTTTTGCCCGTAGAATCAAATGGTGATGTCGCCAAATTCATATCTCGACCCATTTTTGGGTTATTACCCAAAAATGGGCAGTATTGGGCAAAACTTTGAATCTAAATTTCTCGAGAACGAAAAGAGATATCGACCTGCGGTTTCAAAATTTGGAATCAGCGCATTGAGAAGTATCTAGATACATAAAAATTAGATTTTTGAAAATTTTGAAGTTTTTATCTAAATGTGGGGTAAGTATATTAACTTTTGGGGCAATAATTCAAAAATGGGTAGGTACAGATATAAATATGGTAGTAATATTATTTGATTGTAAAGAGAATATTACGTAAGTGTATGCATTTTTAGAGTGTTTGAACAACTGTGTGAATTTTTAGAAATAAAAGTATTGAAATAAAAATGGATAAATGGTATAAAAAAGTTCCTTGGCAAAGATTTTGTGTATCCAATAAAATTATAACATGAACACATACTATTTTTTACAAATTCCATACCAGAAGTTCCTTTGAAAAGATTTTATAAATCCAATAAAATTATATCATGAACATACACTATCTAAATTGCACTTGACAATTCATTCTTTCTTCTTCAGCTTTCTCCAATTTTGTGGATTTTAAAAATAAAAACTAATTCATCAATCGTGATTAGTATATCATATAGTATAGCATTTTTTCCTAAACACTATATAGGTTCCAATAAAAGGGGTCCGACGTTAGTGGCCGCCCCGGGCCTCCGTAGAATAGGGTCCTCCACTATATTTTTTTATATTTTTTTTTTTACAAAACTTCGTCTAATCTAAAAATGATATATAATTTTAGAGTCTTTATTGTTATTCGTTAAGCCGTAATAATTTTTTTAATATTCTGTGACGTAGATATAGAGATGATTTTGTTCTCAAACAGTGGATTTCGCTAATAATTGAAGTCACATAAATTTATTTTTTTCAGCACTTATAAAATGTATAAATATGTTAAAATAACCCCTGTGGTCAATAATTGGAAATATGGGTGGATAATACGTTATTTATTGTCATAATTAATAAAAATACTACGGACATATTATAGTCCAAGATTTGATTACCACTGGTAGCCTATGTCATACAACATACCTTTTACTTTCATACCAACGCTTGTAATCTGTCATGGCATCATAAATTTAAACTAGTATTATTTGGTTTATTTCTGTTGTTTTATTGTTGTTACATACATACATACATACATACATAAAATCACGCGTTTCCCACTTAGTGGGTTAGCAAAAACCCGAAAATAATAAGAAAAGGGATGAAAGCAACAGCTCCACAGAATCACTTAACTCTTTAAAAACATTCTTCTTCCGCCTTGCCCAAAATCATCATAACATTCATTCAAGAACATATTATTGTGACCGATTTTCGGTAGCGAATAACCGCATCCGGACCACAATAATAGTTACTCAACAATAATCTTTCGCTACACATTCCTATCCATGCATACTTCTTTCACCACAGCCACATTCATAAACGTATTCATACATAATAACATATTAAAGTGACCGATTTTCGGTAGCGGATAACCGCATCCGGACCACAATAATAGTTACACAAAAATCATCTTTCGCTGCACACTCCTGTACAAACATACTTCATTCTTCTCGTCCACATAAAAGTTCAGCTGTCTCTCCATTCTCACAAAACATTCTTACTAACCATTTATTGTTGTTATTTTCTGCATTTATATCCTTGCAAATGGATTCCGTATTTCAAAAAGGCGATAGCAGAAGGTTTGAAAGTAGTAAGAATTTGGAATAGAATAAATGTGTGTCGTAGCTATAGAGATGGATTATTTTAGAAACTAATAATTATTTTTAAACTTTGTTACTCCTTACTATATAATTTTAAGGTCTAGTTTTAATATAACTGACCCTTGTTCTAATTTGTTACTACGGTGGAGGACCCTATTTAGTCCGCCGCTGGAACAAATGACTGTATTTATTCTGTCATATTTTGATGCGATATTTTTCATTTATTCAACGAATAAGCTATTCAAAGATATATTTGATGTTGAAATCAAGCATTTGAAATAGGTACTAAGTTTTGATGATATTTATTTATAATTTACTAATAAAAACTCACGTAAAAACTGCTGTGCTATTTCTGAAAGCCCCCATTAAAGAACAATTCCACCCCACAATAATTCTAGTGTAAGTGCTGTGAGTGGTATCTCTCATCTTTCCATTTAGAAGCTGATGGAATTTTTCTTCGACTGGACTATTTATTTATAAAAACGATTATCTGCAGTGAAAGAGTTTAATTTATAGGAGCTATCTTAAACCGACATGAAATTTATACGGAACGAGATACAGGATTCTGGAGAATTGACAATTCTAGATCGTCTGGATCTGGAAACAGACGCAGGAACACGAGAAATAAAACTGGAAAGAAATGGAATGGATATAGATGCGCTAGGCGTGACTCCGTACATATCAAAAATACCAACGTCAAGAGATTTGACCAAGTTTTTATTATAAATTATATAGTTCAACCTCAAACTGACAGTGGATGCTTCAATAGGGCTGTTGCAAGAATTTTTATATGACTTCTAAGTATTAAATTTGAAAAGATATTGTTTTTTAAAGAGCCTCAAATTTGAAAATATCACGAAATATCCTTTAGATATTTTACAATTAATTTGGATAAAATTTTGAATAAATCACGTGATCTGAAACAGAATGTGACGTCAGAGTACATATATCTTCAGCGGTTCTAAGGCGTCAAGTGTATTGTCAAAGTTGTCAAATAAGAATCACGACCAGAACTTTAAAGTAAAATATATATCAATTTATATAAAAAATTCAGTTATTTTATTTTACCTCAACTCTTTAACACGCCTTTTTTCGGTAGCAGTAAAACAATCATTCTGATATAAATTCAGCCATCATCCAACTATCGACCTTCGGTTAATTGTCCGATTTAGCTTGAGTGTAATTTGAATTAGCCATTATTACTTTATTATTCATTTACAATGAGCAATGTCAGCGTCAAATGTCAAATTAAAAGATTTTGTTATTAACATGTGACAAACTTTAGCCTACGTTTATTTATATAAATAATATGAATAAACGTAGGTGATGGAAAAACTGTTTTCCTATTGGCTATTAATGATGTAATGTATGTGCTTCTACGTCACAGGAGTGGGGGGTAGTTTCTCAAGATGCCAATCTTTTTATTTAATTATTTCCACAAATAACAACAAATTATTAAAATAAAAATTATTACTAAGAAAATCATTCCATAAACTTTCATTTAAAATAGTTTTTGAAAAATGTGAAACAGGCTCATTCAAATAAGTTATTCTAAGTACTAAAACTATTAATATTTAAAAAAAAAATTCCAGCACATTACCTTCCGTCAATTCTATGTATTTTGTACAAATCTCATACAAAAAGTTCCTCAGAAAAGATTCTACATATCCAGTAAAATTGTAATAAGAAACATATACTATTTTCTACAAATTCAATACCGAAAGTTCCTTGGAAAAGATTCTATAAATGTGAAACAGGCTCATTCATTAGTAATTTGTAGTTTTTACTTTCCGTCACCTTTAGGTAAGGAAGGTATTGTATTTGGTCAAAAAATTCGGTGGTGAGATTTTAATGAATAAACACGTTTTAGAGCCCTTAGAATACGATTTTAATAGTTTTACGATGATGATGATGATGTGTGTGTGTGTGTGTGACAAAAACTTTTCCGACGATAGCTCTAATAATACAATTCCAAAAATTATAATTCTTTCGTATTCCTGTTCTTTCCACCCATAAGAAGAACTGATTAAGTTTTGGTAATAATTGGTGAACCGGAAGTTCCCTTATTTGAAGTTCTTAATAGTTTTTCTTGAAAAAACGCAGTTAAATATCACTTTTTGACATTTTATACTTATAATTATACATTTTCTTTTATATTCAATAGATATAGAGTTAAAGAATTATAAAGATATTAACTTTCATAAATTACCCAGCTTTGTTATAATCATGGAAACAGCTGATATATTCAAATAATTCTAATTGTCAGATGTCAGTGTCAACTACAATTTACATAGTGCATGTTCGTGTTATAATTTTATTGGATTTATACAATCTTTATTTATAGAAAATGGTATATGTTCGTGTTACAATTTACAGGATCCTTTCCAAGGAATTTTTGGTATGGGATTTGTACAAAATACATAGAATTGGCGGGAGGTAATGTGCTGGCCACATCAGATTTTTTAAACATAAGAATGAAATTAAATATTGAAATTTGATATATATAAAAACCAAATTTGAACGGCAATTATAAACTTTACAGTAATTAGAAAAATTATTTCTAAATTTTAAGGGATCTGAGTGTCAGGTCGCAAACTAGGAGAACCGGGTTCGATCCCGAGCGACGCCAAAAATTTCGAATTTTAAATGGCACAAAAGTAACCCCTGTGGTGCACTCTCCACGCCAGCAATGAGTACCCGTGAGATAACGCCGGCACGGTACACAAATATGTCATCATCATTACCGATATCTGTGACTGTGACAAAGCATATTGGCACACCCAGAAATTTATTTATATTTTATTTCTAAATTTATATTAATCCTGCCCTTATTGAACAAGACCTACACTTTCATTAGCATAGTATATCCCAACAACAAGCGAAATGACTTGACTTCACAGTTGATTCGATAAACCCCGTCTAGAAGGATATTCTTGTGTCGTCAAATCCGGATAAGACTGACAATTTTTTTTTTTTTAATTTTGGTAAATTTAAATATGAATGATTATTTATTCATTATCAATTTTAATTTGTAAAATATTAGAATATCTGTGCTACTACATTGCTTACAATGCTAACATAAGGCTGTCACACAGATTAAGAACCAAGTGTATATATATACAGGGTGTAAATTTTAAAACGGGTCATAGGGCTATAACATAGAAAAACAGTTTTTTAGACGCCAAAAGTTTCTATATTAATTTATTGAAAAAAGAATTAGTGCATATTATAAAGAAAAAAATTACGAATTTTTTGATACCAAACACATTACATTTCTGTTTCATATAAAGCCAGAAAATAAATTTAAAAAATTGGAAAATTAAGAAAAAATATCATTAGTCGTGAAATTGACAGAAACAAAACAAAACAATTGTTGACTTAAGACGCTCATTAATAAACATTTTTTGCACATTATTTGTTAAATTATTATTATTTTTGTTTTATTGAGAAGAAATCATGTACAATTTGTCTCATGAAGAAAAATTACAAATTATTAAATGGTTTTAATTGTTCCCTTGTAGTTTACAATTTTTCTCGTGTCATAACTTATTTCTTATTAGTAGATCATCTTTAATTTCTACATACCTATTACAATAAATAATAATTGTTTCTTAAATAAATTTCCTAGTGTTTTCTTTATTTTGTGTTATTTTATATTAGTTCATAAATTAATAACGTTAATTTTTAATTGTTCCCTATCATGTTTGTAAAAAATGACCATGTTTTGTTACTTTCATGGCTAATGATATTTTTTCTGAATTGTACAATTTTTTTAATTTATTTTCTGGCTTTATATGAAACAGAAATGTAATGTGTTTGGTATAAAAAAATTCGTAATTTTTTACTTTATAATATGCACTAATTCTTTTTTCAATAAATTAATATAGAAACTTTTGGCGCCTAAAAACTGTTTTTCTATGTTATAGCCCTATGACCCGTTTAAAAATTTACACCCTGTATATATATTTGTAGAATTATCTGCGCCAAGGCTGTTATCAGTGTAAGTTTGTTTTGTTTACTTTCGTACACGTCATCAGAAATACAGGGATTCGACTGGATAATTTTTTAACCATATAATTTTCCGGTAAATGAAGATTGTAAAAAATACGGAGAAATAATATTCATTTTTTGTGAATAACCTTTTTTCTTTTTACAAAACACCCCTATGTAAACCACTTTAAAATATTCATTCTTCAACAATCCCAAAATTTAAACCCTAAAAATACCTCAAAATGCCCATAACACATCTAAGAGGGCGTACCTACCTCTCGCAAGTATTGGTAGTATGCCATAAAGTGAGACACCTTTATGCCTCTCCCGTTAGTTAGACGAAGACAGCACTATGCCACGTTGTCGGACTAGATCAATAAGCCTTATCAAGTGCAAGAACCGTTCCCGAGCGACGCATGCTGCCATCTAGCGGCAAAGTGGAGAACTAAATGTCGACTGCCACACCCCTTAAAGCAGTGGCCTACAAACAGTGGAAGCTTCCGGGCAAAACCCATTCCGAGGGAAGGTAGACTTCGGGAAAAATAAATTTTAGGGAGAATATTACAAATTCGGAATATTTTTGGGGTGGAGACTTGAAGAAAAGGTGTAGAGATTATGTAATAAAAATAGGAAAAGTAGGAGGGTAGTTTTAAAGTGTTTATGAGAAAAGATAATAAATAAATGTTTTAATATAATGTTGCGGGATGGTTCGTTCCATTATCAGACGAGTGTATGTCAATCTTCAGGGACTAAAATGTGTGTCAATTGATTTACAAGATTTTTTTGATATTTTATACTTCAAAATATGACAAAACATAAAGGTCTTGCAATATCTTAGCAGTTCTCAAAATTTTCAGAAGATGCATTTTCATTTCCGTTTGTAAATATTCTGCAGATAGTTTTCCTTTTGATTTTTGATGAAGAATTCAAATATTAATATTCACGAATTCTAATAAGGCCCATAAACCATAACAAAAATTAATAAAATGTACACTTTATCCTTAAAGTACTACTCAATAAATAACGATTAAGATAAGAAAAACATTTTTCTAATAATTAATTTGCGATATATTTGAATTTATTTACAGGGATACAGATGACGTCACACTATTGGTATCTTTGTTGCGCAGCCTACTACAGAAAATGGTGTGAGAAAGATAGCTATAGGTTTCTTTAAAAATCAAATGCAGCTACACAAAAAACAAATATGACTTTTTGATACCACCAGTTTGTATTTCATGATAATACCTTTGGGTAAATAATATAAATGGAAGGGTACTACAGGGGTTACTTTTGTGCCATTTAAAATTCTAAATATTTGGCGCCGATCGGGATCGAACCTGGTTCGTGACCAGACAGTCTGGCGCACACGGCCACTTTTCGTTATTCTTTATTATTTCAGAAATTTGTATCAATTTGACTACCGAATTCATTAGAAAAAAATTTGTTGTGGCCAGCACAAAACCTTCCGTCAATTCGATGTATTTTGTATATATCCCATACCAAAAGTTCCTTGAAAATGATTCTGTATATCCTGTAAAATTGTAACACGAACTCACTATTTTTTACAAATTCTATACCGAAAGTTCTTTTCCCTATTTTATTAGGGGTCGCTGTTTCTTACTTTTCTCTTTCAATCATTCCTGTTCAACGCATCTTCTTCACACAATTCTTCCTCTCTCAAATCTTCTGCTACACAATCCTTCCATCTTCTTCTCTTTGGAATGACACTCTATCACATTCACACATATCTTTCTCACCCTATACTTCCAACTTTGGTTTTGCATTTGACACTGACATCTGTCAATTAAATTTTTCTGAATATATTATCTGCTGCTTCTATAATTTTAGCAAAGCTGACTAATTTTTGAAAGTTAATCTCTCTTAATGTCTCTATAACTCTATATCTATTGAATATGAACGAAACTGTATAATCAAACCGTATAGAGAATAAGATATTCTTTCATATTGATAATCACAAAATGTCGAAAAATAATATTTAACTGCGTTTTTTCAAGAAAAACTGTTAAACTTCAAATAAGGGTACTTCCGGTGCATTAATTATAACCAAAATCTTATCAGCTCTTCATATGGATGTAAAGAAGAGGAATACGAAAGAATTATAATTTTTAGAATTGTATTATTGGAGTTATCGTCGGAGAAAAATTTGTCACTCACGGACACACACGCACACACACACGCACACACACACACATACATACATACATACATACATACATACATACATACAGACAGACATCATCTTAAAAATAGTAAATTCGTATTCTAGGGGCCCTAAAACGTGCTTATTCATCAAAAACTCACCAACGAATTTTTTGACCAAAGACAATACGTTCCTTACCTAAAGGTCACGGAAGGTAAAAAGACCAATCAGATAGCTCAATTTTTCTTATTTACTTTTTTTCGTTGCTATTTCGGTCGAAACAAATTATTCCATATGTAATCATATCATCCATGGATATAAAAAACAAGTAATATTTTTGACATTTCGTAAAAATTAGTTGGTTGATTGTATAGATAACAAAACATAATACAACTCGAGCTTCGAAAATCATCTGAATATACAGTTAGCGGAGTGTTACCTGGAAAACACATCTAGTCGTTACAACTTTGTAGGTATTCGATTATTTTTGAACCTCTTGTTGTGTAACTCTGACTATATGATGTACATGTGCACTTAGTCACCGGTTGTTGTTTTCAGGACCTTAGTTCGTTCCTAGTCCTTGACATAGTTAATTATTTCGAATTATTAATCGTCCAAAACGACCACTGTGGTGAACTCTTCAGAAATTGGATTTAGTAAGTTTTTGGTTGCCCCAGTGAGTCAATTATTGCTAATTACAAACCACACAATGTAGATTTTGAAGAGGATGTCGGGTTTCGATTCTCGTAGTATAGAAGGGCTATTCTAATATTGTAAAAATCATGGTCAGTCATTCGGAAAATTTTCGAATGACATTTTTTCAAATTATACCCCGCTGCCGTCATGCCGTCAAATAAATATGGAATGGAGATTTCTATCCTGTTGCCAATTCCATTGGTCATATTGAAAATGCCAAGTTATGAAAAAGCGGCAACACTGCAGGCCAAGGGACAGAACGGGGAGAAGGGAAAAAATTGAGCATCATTCCATATTTATTTAATGGCGAGTATATTATTTGACAGTTGTGAATAAAAGTTTTTAAAAGTTATTTCCAAATTACCTAATGCTGACATTAGTTACTCTTGTTTTAAAAACCACAGAAATAATTAACATCAATCGGACACATACTTCAACACACCTTCCTAATTAATAGTGCAGTATATTGATACCACTTAAAGAAACTCCTTCCGTTCTTGAGAACATTAATTACGACAAAATCTTTTTACGTCGGAATCGATCGGGCTTCTTTTGTTTTGACCCTTTCCATTGGCTGTGAAACCCGCAATAAATATGTTGTGGTAATGCTGGCGGAATTAGAGAAATAAATGAAGAATCACGAGCGGACGTGAACGTTATGTAATAACCAATCACTTCACAATTCTCATCTTCATCTCCTCATTGCTGATTCTGCCAATAGCAGGGCTTTATAGACATGTTTACGACCATATACAACGATTGTTCCACATACCAAATTAGTGATTGGCTGTGTTTGATAAATAAATCTTTTATTGAACGATTGTGATTCGGACGGGCGGCTTGAGTTCGATTGTTTCTAATTTTAAAACGGTTTATTCAAATATCAATTTATTGCCATACCTGTATAGCATTTTTCAAGAGCTTTCATTTGATATGTCACAAGGGGTATATTGCTATTTAAGATTTAAAAGTTGAGAGTGGTGGGGATGAGATTAGCGAATAAAAAAAAAAATCTGTTGTGGCCAGCACAAAACCTTCCGTCAATTCGATGTATTTTGTATATATCCCATACCAAAAGTTCCTTGAAAAATATTCTGTATATCCTGTAAAATTGTAACACGTACACACTATATTTTGCAAATTCCATACCGAAAGTTCCTTTCCCTATTTTATTAGGGGTCGCTGTTTCTTACTATTCTCTTTTAATCATTCCTGTCCAACGCATCTTCTTCACACAATTCTTCCTCTCTCAAATCATCTGCTACACAGTCCTTCCATCTTCTTCTCTTTGGAGGGACACTCTATCACATTCACACATAACTTTCTGACCCTATACTTTCAACTTTGGTTTTGCATTTGACACTGACATCTGTCAATTAAATTTTTCTGAATATACCTGTTGTTTCCATAATTTTAACAAATTTGACTAATTTTTGAAAGTTAATCTCTCTTAATGTCTCTATAACTCTATATCTATTGAATATGAACGAAACTGTATAATCAAACCGTATAGAGAATAAGATATTCTTTCATATTGATAATCACAAAATGTCGAAAAATAATATTTAACTGCGTTTTTTTAAGAAAAACTGTAAAAAACTTCAAATAAGAGTACTTCCGGTGGATCAATTATAACCAAAATCTAATCAACTCTTCATATGGATGTACAGAAGAGGAATACGAAAGAATTATAATTTTTAGATTTGTAGTATTGGAGTTATCGTCGGAGAAAAATTTGTCACACACATACACACACACACACACACACACACACACACACACACACACACACACACGGACACACACATACACACATACATACATACATACATATGTACATACATACAGACAGACATCATCTTAAAAATAGTAAATTCGTATTGTAGGGACCCTAAAACGTGCTGATTCATTAAAAACTCACCACCGAATTTTTTGACCAAAGACAATACCTTCCGTCACCTTTAGGTAAAAAAAAAAACAAAAATATTAATAAAATGTGGCCCCCTAGATGTCAAAACATTTAGCGTAAACCGGGTATGTCCATCATAATTCGTTTCAAAGTTATTAATGGTGGATCGTCTTAAGCGCGCCATCCTACAGATACTTAATGTCTTTCATGTTTTTTTTTATGTTTTTCATATTATCTGCTAATATTTTATGTGTTCTGGCTTGTGTGACTCTGTTATTACTTATATTGTTGTTGATAATTAGTGGAAGCCTTTAATTGGTCAACTGTTGACTTCCCAAATATGTCAAATTAATAAATATTTGTACCGCGCGGGCGTATACCAGACGTCACCCCACGGTCACTCATTGCTGACGTGGAGAGTGCACCACAGGGATCACTTTTATGCCATTTAAAATTCGAAATATTTAGCATTGGTCGGTTCTCCAGGTTCGCGACCAGACAAGTAAAACTATCACTACACCAAATGAAACTCGTGTCCCATATTCCACGTACGATAAAACTGACCATATAAATGCAAAGGTAACCCAGTTGCATTTGTGAAAGACATATTCCCTCAATATAAACGTCCAATAGATTCATCCCAATGATCTATCACATCTGGATCGCTCACTCGTTGCATTGACCAGTGATTAATTGGTTTTTAAACCGCCGTCACTCGCTTTGCATCGTCCACTCTTTGATTGTTACTAGTGATTGTGACATATTGCCGGCATTTATTACTCATTTTGAAAAAGGAACACATGGGAACGAGAAATATCACCCCGATCCAAAGAAACTATAAGATTAATTACTTTCCCTAAATGAAAAATTTCTGAAGGGATTTTAAAATGCATTGTAGTACGAAAAGTTTAAAGGTTTTACCCAATATTGATTTGGAATTTGGTTATCTATAAGTTAGTCAAATCTTTAAAATTACATGCAAGTGATTTATAGCAGTTGAAAAGTCTCTGCTCCTTCTGAATTTAATTAATAGTAGGAAAACTTTCAGCAGTTTTAGTTTCGTAATGTTCTTTCTGAAATTTGCAGTTTTATACAGTAATTTTTCATAACTGAGAAATATTCATACTTTTATCTGATTCAAACTGCAAGAATTACTTACTAGTTTTATTATAAGTTTTGCTTGCATTTAGATAGGGCAAATAAAGTGGTGTCAACTCACGAACTCTAGAGATTTTACAGTGCTGAAAGTTTATCCCAATAGGTTCCTCCACCGTAGTAACAAATTAGAACAAGGGTCAGTTATATTAAAAATAGACCTCAAAACTATATATTAGGACTATCAAAGTTTAAAAATAGTTATTAGTTTCTAAAATAATCGAGTTTTTATTACCATTTCCTCATCTCTATATCTACGTCACACATTTATTCTATTCCAAATTCTTACTACTTTCAAACCTTCTGCTATCGCCTTTTTGAAATACGGAATCCATTTGCAAGTAAATAAATGGAGAAAATAACAACAATAAAATAAACCAAATAATACTAGTTTAAATTTATGATGCCATGACAGATTACAAGCGTTGATATGAAAGTAAAAGGTATGTTGAATGACATAGGGTACCAGTGGTAATCAAATCTTGGATTATAATATATACGTAGTTTTTTTTATCGATTATGACATTAAATTACTTTTATGTGACTTCAATAGGGTCCTCCACCATCAACGCTTGTAATCTGTAATGGTAATAAAAACTCGATTATTTTAGAAACTAATAACTATTTTTAAACATTGATAGTCTTTAATATAGGTACAGTTTTAAGGTATATATTGAATATAACTGACCCTTGTTCTAATTTGTTACTACGGTGGAGTACCCTATTAGCAATAACAAATGTATTCCTTATTTCTATATTTTGATGAATGCATTCCTTTCAAATATACAAATTTCTCCCATTTCAAACTCGAAATAATTTTCGTCTTTGAAAGTTATTTGTAAAAGTAAATGACGAGTTTTTGATACTTTCAAATATCAAAGGCAAATCCGAAAGCATAAAGATTGAATTTCATATTTTGTAATTAAGAGGAGATGTATATTTCTTCTACTTTTTACTTGAGTTCTTACTGCGTTGGATGAAAATGTTTTGATAAATTGGCCATCTAATGAACGTAAATCTTCTTCGTGAGGTACTCTCAACAGAGGGAAGAACAACTTTGTACAAGTCTTTCATGAACTATTTTTCAACATGTAATTTAGAAAATTCGCTAATGAATAGAAAGCACTTTGATACACACTGTAACAATATAGCTAAATGGGATATTGTCGATTTAGAGGTCATTATCTCGAAATAGACAATGTCCATTTGCGCTTGAAACACACACGAGATTTTTTCTACAGTCGCATCAATGGGGATCAAAATGTATTTTAATGACAAAACCGTTGCATGTTGTAAAGTAACCCATTACTGTACGATTTTGAGTATATTAAAATAGTACATTACTGTACAAAATACGAAAAATACTATTTAACTAAACTTTGTATTGTTTCTTTCATACACAGTCAAACAAGTAAATAATAAGTTGCACCTTTTTGTTGGATAATTTTCAAACATAATAGTTATTTGTGTATCAATTGCGCTTCAATTTTTGAGCGCGAGCAATAAAGATACTTTACGCTAGAGATGCACACATAATTTTTTCTACGACTTTACTAACCAAAATAGAAAAAAATAATAATACCTATTTAGTAAGTTCAATTCAACCTCAACCAATTTTTGTTTTGTGTTGTGTGTAACCATGAGATGTGATATATTTGAAACGGCGCAAAATACTTCCTTGAATTTATTATCTGCAAAATCAAAAGCATTATACGAAAAGAATTATAACCTCTCCATTGAATGGTGTAAGTTAAAAAAATCAAGAATTACAGTGAAAATGTCTTATTAGCTTACTTTTTGTAAAAATCTAATGAAATCGTCTTCTCTTTGGTCCATTTATTCCATGCTAAAATCAACACTAGCAGTTAAGAACTGAAAACTCTATTAAGTGTCACAGTCACAAAATCTAATTTATCTTCGTCAGCTGTTTTCAAGTTCTGGAATGAATATACAAAACTGCCAAAAGTGCACATTCAATTTTAACATTATCCGCCAATAGTTAAATCCAATAAGTTTGTTAATTATGAAATGTGTGTTATTAAATATTTAAAGTTGTAATACAATGTACATTCACCAGTAGAGTTGTTATTATATATAATTAAAAACCTAACCTAACTAAATTGGTAATGTAGCTAACTTCAGGTATATTGTTTGTATTACGTTTCTAGTGTAAAAATGAACCTAACCTATATTTTAGATTTCGTAAGTATTATTTTAATAAATTAAGATTTCAGCAAAAATATGTATTTATCTAAGCGAGCAAATTGAGCACTTTACCACGCGTTGTTATGGGAGACGCGCGGTAAAGTATTTTTTTTGCTCGTTCCTTAGTAACCATCAACTTTACGATGACAAAATAGAGCACAAATGTCAACTTTTCATGGTGGTCGTAGAAAAAAAGTATTTACATCCCTTTGAATTTAATGCTTCAGATGTAATTCTCTCTCTCATTTTGTCCTCTTAATAAACACGTTTCCACATTCGTTTCGGAGTGCATTTTACCGTGAAAGTATGTCAGCTGTTGTGACAGTTTGTGACAGAGCTGTCAGAGTACAACAAATTAATTAATAACGTGGATAACGTTATTATTTTATTGGACAAAATCCCTTTAATACTGGCTAGGGATTTTTTATCTAATTAGCAAATTAATTAATAAATATCGGCCAACCAGTTAATTCTACATAAGCACGTTATTACAATTTTTACACATTCAAAATTGTGATTTAAAAATGGGAATTTCAAGAGATAATTTAATGATTAAAAGATAAAATTTAATTAGTTAAACAAAAGTAGTAATAATAAGTTCCTAATACAGCACTGATCAGAGTGTAGAATGGAATTTCTTTAAATTGTTGCTATAATTTTAAATGGCACAAAAGTGACGCCTGTGGTTGCGCTCTCCACACCAGCTATGAGTGCCCGTGAGGTAACGCCTGGTAAGCGCCCACAGGGTAAAATATTACGTCATCATTACCGATGTCTACATGTGTTGTAGATACTGGCACACCCAGTAATGGGTAATATGCCGTGATGATATATTTATTTATTTAAATAGTGTAACAATTTTATAAATTATTTAATCCTACAATTTTTACTACACATTATTATGTACAATTAGCAAATTTTACAAAAAATAAGTGCTGGGTTTTACACGAATATATTTCACCACTTACTAAATAGGTTTTTACACAGCTAAAATTTCTTAGAATGTAATTTGTCGTTTAATTCTATTTGTCAAAAAATATAACGAGCCGTTTTGAAACTTTACCAGTGTTTATTAATACACTCCTGGACAAAATTAACGCATCACTTTTAATTTTTCGTTTATTTCACAAAGTCAAAGAGGTCAAAACAGCTCTGGTATGGTTTACATACTGAGTAATCTTAACTTCTCTGTTTTTACGTTGTAGTTTCTACTGATGATGAGAACTTAGTTCTCGAAATACGTATTTAGTTTTTAAATTTATTGTTAAGGTTAAGGGGTTTTTTCTTTAGTTATAACTTTACCTTAAGACTCCATTTTAGTTTTATAATTTGGTATTACCACTTCTTACATTAATTATGGCTTGCTTTCTTCGTCCCATGCTTCGAAATAAATTTCGAATTGCATGGTGAGGTGTTTTCCCATTCTTATAGCCCAGCATTCTCTAGCACATCTAGAGTGCATGGGACGGGTACAAGACCTCTTTCGCTTCTTTTCAGCATATTCCAGACGTGCTCTATTGGATTTAATTCTGGTGGCAATTCCATACGGTTAATTCCTACCGTATTACAATATTCATCTACGCCCCGAGTCCGATGCGATCTTACATTATCATGAATAAATATGAAAATACCTACATTACCGGAGAAAAAGGAGTGACATGGTCTTATATGACATCCTGCACGTATTTCTGTTCATTCTTGATCTCCCACGAAACACCGCCAACTCTGTGCGTCCCTTAAAACAATTAGCTCCCCGAAACAGTATTGAATCACCAAAGCTCTCGTGGAGCAATTTATCGCCGAGTAACAATAAAATACTCATTATAAACAAGAATTGATTCTTAAATGTTATTATTTTTATATGTCTAGAATCCTTAATTTTCAACTGCACCCTATTAAAAATTCATATATTATTCTGTTTTAAAATAAATCGCGAAAATATAAGTGATGCGATAATTTTGTCCAGGAGTTTATATGGGTAATGGTCGTATTAAGTAATATACCTATAGTAATAATTACTACAAATGAGATACAAACGTACGACTGTTGTAAAGCTCCAATATGTGATATATTCGTTTACAAATATGTCCTGAGTATATTTACGTGAAAAATTGAGTGCAAATATTTATTTTCTCGCGTCCAAAAACTCTTGTTTGTTGAGTATCACTCAATGTGTGATATGATTTTGCTTTAAGTCTTTTGTTGACTTTAAAGTGCCAATTCAGCACTTCTGCAAGAAGTTTTACCATTTTATATACAATAAAATAAAATATCATCACGTCTCTTCTTGAGATAAATAAAGTTGTCTTCCTTTGTTAATATCATTCTTCTTTATTCAATTACAAAGTTCAGAAACCGTAAAAAAGCGGCTTTAATGGGTAGCGTATTCCACTCATTTTTTTATTATTTTTAATAAAACTTCATTGAAGCAATTCATAGTATTAAAAAATCTAAATTGTTCCTAGTTTAACAGTATTTTATTTTCGAGAAATCAGTGTAACGTCACATTCCCCCTATACTTGTCTTTCTCACACACAGTGCTCTGAGTACGCTACAAGAGAAAGGTAACAATTATATGACGTCAATTTCCCCTTTTAGCAAATGAGAAATATCTCGTAAAGTAATTATTTAAAAAATGTTTTCATTATTTTAACTATTATTTATTGAGCCATACTTTATGTTAAATTGAATTTTTACTTATTTTTACCTCTCGCTAAGAGATTGAATTCATGCTAAAATTCACATATCCAGATTTTAGTGAATAAGCACGATTTAAGGTCCCTATAATCCGATTATAACATTTTTAAAATGATGTCTGTGTGTGTATGTGTGTGCGTTGATGTGTGTATGTGTATGTGTGTGTGTATGTCTGGATGTTGTAGGGACGATTCCTCAAAAACTATAAGACTTAAGAACTGTTTAAGTATGGATTCCTCAATCTGACATTCCTAGGAAGAGCTGAAAAGGTTTTGGTAACAATTGAACAACCGGAAGTAGTAGTTTCTTAGAAAAATTCTTCCACATATAATTTTTTAGAAATTTTTGTTATTAAATATTGAAGAACATAAAATTCTCCATCTAATACACTTAAAAATTTTACTATATCTTGTATAGATTTAGAGATAAAGACACTATAATATATAGAGTAATCTAATCGCAGAGGCTAAGGCACAAAGGAAACAAGTTGACAAATTCCAATGTTCATAACATAGTTTTTAAATGACACAAGTCAGTGTCAAAAATCAACATTCTGATAGCTTTTTCTGCGAAGTATATTTCATCTTTCTTATTGTTTTATTAATTAAATATTTGAAATTATAGGTAAAATGCATATATCAATCAGAAATACAGCCAATCTGGTTAATGAATTGGAAGAATCTCTCATATTTAGAAACTTCCTCATATAATGAAAAATAGATATAATTAGAATTATATGTGTGCAGAAGACATGTTAAATACAATAAATAACAGTATTTGGGTAAAGGTCTGTATTTTTTTTGTTATAAAACGACGGTTCGAAAGGGAAGTGCAATTCAATACTTAAATAGCCTAATATGGAAATGGCGAGAGGTCTTGTGCTGGCCACAATAGATTTTTACCTCCCGCTACCCTTGGTAAGGGAGGTATAGGGATCGTGCTAAAAATCACTTATCGAGATTTTAGTAAATGACCACGTTTTAAGGTCCCTAGAATCCAAATTTAACATTTTCACGATGATGTCTGTATGTGTGTATGTGTGTGTGTATATGTATGTATGTATGTGTGTGTGTGTGTGTATGTGTAGGGATTTTGTCTTCACTCTAACTCAGATACTATCATTCAGAAAATTCTGAAATCTTGTATTCCTATCCTATTCTAATAAAAAAAGAAGCCATTAGATTTTGGTGTAAATCGGATAACCGGAAATGGCACTTTACCTGAAGCTCATAATGGTTTTTCTTCAAAAAATACCATTAAATGCCATTTTTTCGCATTTTGTCGTTATGAAAATTAAAGATTATTGAATTTTCTACATAAATACATTAATACTTTTTCTATATATTTTACAGATAAATTTAAAAATAATTTGTTTTACAAGTCCCTAAGCCTAAGAAAAACACAATTCCTTTGTTCCACAGTTCATATTTCAAATGAATGTAACTAACATTAAATGTCACTGTCAAAAAACTAATCACTTCAAATTAATAATAGTGACATTTTAAAAAGAAAATAGTAAATAAAGCAATAGTTTTATGCAATGGAACCGTTTGCAGCGGTAGTAAATCCGTAAGTATGTATTTAAAATAAAAAATTAAATAGCGGGAGGTTTTGTGTTGGCCACATCAGATTTTTTTTTAAGGAAGTAGTGGAAGACACCTTTACAGAATATGGATTTACTTCCAAATAAAATAATTCTAAACATTCATTCACGTTATGAAAAACTTTCTTGGTACAACATATTCAAGAGAAAAAAAAAAAATACAAAAATATATACTTCTGTGTCTGAGCGTTAGAGCGTTAGTGCATTTTATTATTATTCTTATTTTATTCTTAGTGTCCAACTCTGCGTTCGACAGAAATGTTTAAACTTTGAAATGCGATTATCTTTACAACTGGAATTCTTTGAGAACGCTTTCCGGTTATATGCGTTCTTTCCGAATGCCTGAATGTTTGCTGAAGAATTTAACCAGCCTCGCTGTTTTCATTGTTATAACATTTCCATATAGAATCAAATATATGCAGAGAACTTTGATTTTACATACCAAGCATGAAAATTTATACACCATATTAACTGAGGTAATTCGCTTTTCAGGAACAAATAATAATTCATTATCAAAGAAGGCTTGTGGCATAAAAATTTGGTGGGGTAAAATTCCGCAGAAAAAATGTGAGTTACAGTTTTTGTCAGTTGATGCGATATCTTCTATTTTATGAGGACAGTAAATTTTTATTTGCAAGAAATTCTGCAAGTAACAAAAGCGAAAGTATAGTCCAAGATGCGAAAGAAAAACGATCTGAGGAATATTAAATGCTACCAGAATTTCTGTAAAGCGGCACTATGATTAGAAATATTTCACTATGACTTGTTATACGCAATACAAGAACCGCTTTGTCGATCCAGTATTATAGTACAACTACAGCGAATGAAAGTTGACGTTTAAATTATTTTATTCAATTTTGACGTTTTAAACTGTCATTATTAATTCCATAGCAACAACCATAAGTAACATTTTATTCACAAGTGAATTAATTTTTTTTTAATTCACTCTGCAATAAATAATGCATTTAAAATAACATCAGGCACGAAAATAACACTCATCACAGTATTTATTAGGCATTGTCAGCCATTTTCATTATTTTTCAGAACACAAATGACAGACAATAAAACTTTTTGTCTATCATCAACGACTGTCATGCACAGTCTAACTGATTAGTTTTTTGTTTGGTCAAAATTAAATATACAGCCCTATTTTGTAAGAAAGTTGTTATTTCTTAGCAAAGTTTCTATAGCAAATGACCAATAATAATTGCGAACACTGAATAAAACATGAAAATGACAGTATTTACATTTCTTTCTATTGGTTAAAATTTATAGCAACGTTACTAAGACTTAACAACTTTCTTACAAAATAGGACTGAGTATTGCTTTTTACCTCTCGCTAAAATTCACATATCCAGTTTTTAGTGGATAAGCACGTTTTAAGGTCCCTAGAATCCAATTATAACATTTTATGATGAAGATTTGTGTGTGTGCGTGTATGTATGTATGTATGTGTGTGTGTGTGTGTGTGTGTGTGTGTGTGTGTGTGTGTGTGTGTGTGTGTGTGTGTGTGTGTGTGTGTGTGTGTGTGTGTGTGTGTGTGTGTGTGTGTGTGTGTGTGTGGATGTTGGAACCACGGTTTCTCAAATACTATAAGATATAAAATATTTAGAAATATTGGAAATATTTGGCGTCTGTCGGGATCCAACTCGGTTCCCCCAGGTTCGCGACCAGACACTCTGGCACGCGGCCACGGGACCCCATATTTCCAATTTTAAATGGCACAAAAGTGACCCCTGTGGTGCACTCTCCACGCCAGCTATGAGTGCCCGTGAGGTGACGCCTGGTAAGCGCCCACACGGTAAAATATATCGTCATCATTACCGATATCTACATGTGTTGTAGATACTGGCACACCCAGAAATGGGTAATATGCCGTGATGATATATTTTTTTTTATATAAAATATTTAGCTGCAGTTTCCACAATTTGACATTCCTGGGAAGAGCTGATTCGATTTTGGTAACAATTGAGCAACCGGAAGTAATGATTTCTTGAAAAAAAATCTTCTAAATATTATTTTTTGAAAATTTCTGTTACTATTATTGAAGAACATAAAATTTTACATCTGATACATTTAAAAATTTTATTATATGTTGTATAGATTTAGAGATAAAGGCAGTAAGGAAACCAGTTGACAAATTCAAATGTTTATAACATAGTTTGTGAATGATAAATGTCAGTGTCAAAAATCAACAGTTTGAGTGACATTCTGAAAGCTTTTTCTGGGAAGTACATTTAATCTTTCTTATTGTTTCATTAATTAAATATTTAATATTGTAGGTAAAATGCATATATCCATAAGAAATACCGCCAATCTTGCTAATGAATTGGAAGAATCTCTGACATTTAGGAACTTCCTCATACAATGAAAAATAGATATAATTAGAATTGTATGTGTGCAGAAGACATGTTAAATACAATAAAAACAATATTTGGGTAAAGTTCTGCAATATTTTTGTTATAAAACGACGGTTCAATAGCGAAGTGCAATACAATACTCATATATAACATAAAATGGAAATGGCGAGAGATATTGTGCTGGCCACAACAGATTTTTATTATTATTTCGTCATAATTAAATAAAATATTGTATAAACTACGTGAGCTAAGAATGTTTATTCACTCGAAGAAATTAACTCACTCGCACTTACAGTACTACTCAATAAATAACGATTATATTTTTTAATTTTAATTTATTTTTCAATCTTCTCGAGCTATTTCTTCATTCTAATCTAAACATTTTTTACTTTCGTTTTTGTAAATGAATGCCCTATTTTATTTCTGTATTCCTTTACACAGCAGCACGGCATTATGTTTGGTTATGTAATATACCGACAGAGCAGTCATAAGTTAGATTGACTTGTGGAGGTGGTAAATGTTTAAGTAACTACAGCGCCATTAGTTCCTAATTAAACGTTCCCATTAAGAATGTAGAAAAGTGATATTTTTCAACATTTTATAGTTAGAAATTTGGACAGCGAGCGTATTCTATATTTATGAGTATAAATAAATATATTCATTACACAGTATTACCACAACATAATATGTTTTTTATTTTAAATTAATTACAATTACAATTCTTTTATTATTTTTACGCCCACTTTTTTCATTCATATACTATGGCAACAACTGAACTTCGCGGTACTATGACGTAGTCTATCACACTCTAAAACCACCAACAAAGATGGCTTTATACGCCCCCAAGTAGTTAAAAAGAGATAGCTTGCTGTGAGAGATCCACGTTCTGTTGCCAAGCAACCATATGTACGCATGCTGCCTTCCAAAGCCCAACGCAATGAATGAAGTGACGTCAGCAACCCCCACCCTTAAGCGAAGGGTCAATAAGGGTGGGAATCCAATGAGGAATATGGAAGTGAAATGTATTGATGATTGCACGTGGTAGAATACGATATAACAGCTCAAAAGTTATGCAATATTTTGTAGTTCTACAGGCAAGTAATAAATATTGGTGTTATGTTGTTTTGATGGAAATATGAAATTTGTTTTCGTGTTATATTTATCATGATAGTGTCAGGGTTAATAATTGTATTTACGATAACGATAACTAAAGATAATCATACAGAGAATTTATTTTAACTTGCAACTTATGGCGAATCACTTCCATGGTTACTCACTATTGTCAAAAAATGACAGCAATGTAATATTTGTCCATTTTAAAATGCAACATACAAAATTTGTAGTTTTGCATTATTAAAACTAATTTCCAACAAATTAGCCTACATATGATTAACAAAAAATCAAAACATGAATGTTGTACATCTTATCAAACTTTAGCTTACAAAAATTCATAACTTTCATGTAATAAATATTAAAAGAATACCCCCAATCACTCTGAGGCAATATTCTAGTTGGTCGTAATAAGAATTGACACCATTTGTGATGTGTTTTGGAGGTATCTCCTGTGCTGCAATACTATTTATAATGTTGCATTTTAAAATGGACAAATATTACATTGCTGTCATTTTTTGACAATAGTGACTAACCATGGAAGTAATGAACTATAATGCTGCATTTTAAAATAAATTCTCTGTATGTTTTTGCTAATAATACATATTATAAATTCGCTCCATGAAGAGTATACTATACTCCATTCGGTGAGACGAGAGAATTTAAAACTAATTATTCAACAGAAACAAAGCATTTTTCAAAATTATCCTCTTTTGACCAAAAGAATGACTTGACTCTTTTTAAAAATTAGTTCCATATTTTCTCGTCTCAGCGAATGGACTGTCTATTTGGTTTAAGGAGGTAGATCAGATTTGCAATTATTAACTAATATATATTGATGAAATAAAAATCTGTTGTGACGAGCACAATACCTCTCGCTATTTTCATATTAGGCTATATAAGTGCATATTGTATTTAACATTTTTGGTACACAAAAAAAAATATTATTACACCTATTCTTTATTTTTCAATTCATTCTATGAACAAGTTTCCTCCTACTCTTCTAAATATTCGAGATTCTTCCAATTCATTGACGAAATTGGCGGTATTATGAAATTAGTTGACACTTGCTACTATATATACTTTGGCTTACAAATGAATCCATTTTCTTTTTATACCAAATTCAGATGTTGGCGGAGACTTTTTCTTGTTATAACAATAGCATATTATAATTACTATTACAACTCGACTTGTCCAAGTCCGAATTTTAGGTTTTCCGCATTTAAGGACAGTATGAACTTAACATGCAGCAGCTACATCAATAATTTTAAATAATTAATTAATGATAAAATAAGATATATTAATTGTACTTTCCAGAAAAAGTCTTCAGTAATGTCTCTGGATTTTTCAATGTACTGGATAGAAAATTTCATATTCTTTAATATTTGTAATAACATAAATTTCCAAAAAATATTTAGAAGATTTTTTTAAGAAACTACTACTTCCGGTTGTCCAATTGTTACCAAAACCTTTTCAGCTCTTCTCAGGAATGTCAGATTGAGGAATTCATAGTTAAACAGGTCTTAAGTCTTATAGTTTTTGAGGAATCGTCCTTCCAACAACCACACCTAAACACACACATACACACATACATACATACATACATACATACATACATACATACATACATACACACACAGAGAGAGAGAGAGAGAGAGATCAGCGTAAAAATGTTAAAATCAGATTGTGGGGACCTTAAATCGTGCTTATTCACTAAAATGTGGATATGCGATTTTTAGCATGAATCAAATACCTCTCTTAGCGAGAAGTAAAAATGAGATCTCTGCAACAAGTTTATAGTAAAAGATGTAATAAAACTAACATATTATATAGGAGTATGTCGTAAGTCAGTTTTAATTCAGAAAATAAAACTCGTAAATCATCTGTCCCACTTTCAGGTATTCGCAATGTACCAGCAAATTTAATATATCAAATAACTATCATGTATGCTTACAATTCTCGAAGACATTTGCAATTTATAGTGACAGACATACACTCGTAGATGTTCACATAAATGTAGTTGAGATGAAAAGTGTAGGTACTACTTGAAATTTATTTTTCCAATATTATAAATAATTAAATTATATTTGTATTTGTAAATTTGTAACTCAAAAGTGTTTGGTTAGGTATGTTTCTCTGTACTAAATAACGCGCAGTTAAAGTATAGTAGTATCAAATGGATATTTTTTTTAGTCTCGTGTCTCTTTCGTTATATTGAAATAATAACTGCGAAGGTGTTGATTACAACAAAGAATATTTTTCTTATAGCTCAAGAATATTGATTACATGAAGGAATCCGGCAATATTTAAATACTAGCATTTTGCGAAGATTCAAAGAATCAAATGCTTATCATTTACAATTCTGAAATCTTTCCTAGTGAGATAATTTTATGATTCTTTCCAGCCGATATTGAATTTCCCTGATTTACTATTCAAATTTAGTATAAAAATATATAATATTTAATAATAATATATAATTTTTTGGCACTGTTATCTTGCAAATTATAACTCTAAAATTGTTGATTACAACAAAGGATTTATTGATTACAAGAATGAATCTAACAAAGGAAATTTCATCGTTATTTTAAAACTAGAATTTTTCGAATAATCAAAAGTAAAATTTAAACTTTAAAGCGTGTGTTAATTTGCAAATGTACATGTTTATTATTTGTATGTAAATATTTGTTTAGAGATGAAATATATAAAAAAAATTATGTAATACCTTCATTTGTAATTCAGTGGTACATTTTTAAATAAATAATACGGCGTTTGCAATTTATAAGCTCTTTCATTAATTGTTTATCGATTTTTTTAGTTTTCACGTTTTGACATTTAAATTCAAATTTCGCGCTGCATCATTTGGCAGAATATGGTGGCGCTAGCTTTGTTGGCCACACTATGTATCCAGCATCCAGCCACTATAAGCAAACTACAGGATGGGGCAGAATGAAGGGTTAATTGTAAGAAAAGGGTTCAAGATACACAAAAAATGTTTTTATTGCTCAAAAGTACATATAATGCCGTTTTATTTTCACGATGTATGGAAAATGATATCGTCTAAATGGCGGCCATGGCGAGTAATGCACATATTGAGCCTTTCGACGAAGCGCATTTTCATCTTTGTGGTACAGTAAATAAATAAAATTTTCGTTACTGGGCATCTGAGAACCCTCGTGTACTGCATCAAAGACCTCTTCACAGCCCCAAAGTAACAGTTTGGTGCGCAGTGTCCTCTATACGCATTATTGGGCCTTATTTTTTGAATCCGAAGGATTAACTGTTCTGTTACCGTCAATTCGGCTCGCTATTGTGACATGGAGAACTTTTGGCCCCAAAATAGAAGAGTATGGCAAGGAATACGACACAGAAGCCTTCTGGTTTCAGCCACGGCCCATACTGCCCGTCGATCTAGCGAAATTCTGCAAGAGCTCTTTCCCGGTCGCCTGATCTCTCACCGTGAGGATGTTCCATGACCCCCTCGCTCCTCCGATTTGAGCCCTTGCGATTTTTTCTCTGGGGTTATGTCAAAGCTGTAGCTTGAAGCTCTGAAGGAGGCGATTGAGGACGTCATCGCTGGAATTTCGCAAGATATACTGGGAAGAGTAGCCGAAAACTTCTTTGAAAGGATCAATATGTGCATTGCTCGCAAAGGCAGCCACTTGGACGATATCATTTTCCAAACATCGTGAAAATAAAACGGCATTATATGTACTTTTGAGGAATAAAAACTTTTTTTATTTATCTTGAACCGTTTTCTTACAATTAACCCTTCAAATCACGGAGGTCATTCTGCCCCACCTGTATAATATATTGTATTATATATATACAGGGTGTCTCAATGAGCTTGCTCACTATTGGTAACTTTTTTATTTGAAGAGGTACGAGGCTGGTTAAATGAGCAAAATTGTGCCATTTTATATTAGAAAATTGGTCATGTAGACAAAATAAAAATTGTGTCAGCGGTTCTCAAAATTTGGGACAGAATATATATTTTTTAAATGGAACTATATATTTTTTATTATCTTATTAGAAAGAGTATTTTTTTCTCTTTCCAATAAGGTAATGTTGTTAATGTACAATTTTTTCAAATAAACGAGTTATTTACGTTTAAAGATAAAACTATTTTATTAGTTTTTTAGTCAAGTAAGCCATGGAAACAATTAATTCTTTGTTTGTTTGACGTTTAATAATTTCTCCCGTAAAGTTCTCTGTGTTTAATAATGTTTAATTACTTTACAAATGAAGAAAAGTTAGTTAATGATATTGCTATATGGAAAGTTATATCTAGACACCAGTTACGTACAACGGTCGGCTCTCTTTCCAAAAGAGTTTAAATATGCGAAAGAAATAATAGCTTTCAATATGAATATTTTCTTTGTTTTTTTATTAATGTAAAATAATAATTTTATAAAAGACAATTGTTTCCATAGTTTACTTGACCTAAACTAATAAAAGATAATAACCGCTGACACAATTTTTATTTTGTCTACATAACCAATTTTCTAATATAAAATGGCACAATTTTGCTAATTTAACCAACTTCGTATCTCTTCAAATAAACAAGTTACCAATAGTGAGCAAGCTTATTGAGCCACCCTGTATATATATATATATATATATATATATATATATATATATATATATTATATATATATTAACTATAGCTAATAATGTATATAAAAATAGATATTTCAACTTAACACAATTCAAAACCTCCGAAAAAAACATAATGACAGATCAACACTCGGCATTTGATATTCAAAATGGCGGCAGAAAAAGGAAATTTGAATTCTACATAAGCGGCGTTTTGTTAAGTAACTTTGCCAATAATCTAAAATAAAGATAAGCAAAATTTGATTGCATTTATTTAGTGACCTATGTATTTTTCGAGAAAAACAAAAAATACATATTTAATGTTGGCTATAAATTGGACAACTTAGCCCTAATTTAACGACTTCGCATTTCTTATAATAACCGAGTTCCCATTGATGTGGATCGAAAAAACGGACACGCGCATTTTCTATTCGGCTATTCAGTCTATTTTTTGCAACACAGCTTTTTCTCTGTAACATTTTTCATATTCCCTCCAAATTAGTTAATAATATTTGCAAAAAAGTTGAAATAAAACTTCGGTATTTCATCTGCAACAATCAAATTCCATTCACACATCAAAAACCATTTTCCGTGAGGCTCGCCATTCCTTTCCAATTTCTCACTCTCTCAAATCTCCATCACTCAGGAATTTAATTTATTTAATATTCGCGACAGTCTGCCTTTCTCTTTTGATTTTATTTTTGCCTGTCAAGCCGCTCCGTTGATGGAATTAACACACTTGAGTATAAATTGAGTACAACGTGCATTTTAATTGGTGTAATCGGGACTCTCCTTCGTCTCTCCAAGGAGGAGAGCGGCCGGAGCCGACCGGAAGTAGATGGGCGCGGCGCGAACGACGATCGAGTTACGAATTTTGTTACGCCACTTTGATGAGTTATTGTAAGATGAGATATATTGTTTGAGTTCATTAATGAAGAATATGGATTAACATGATGAAAAGTGGATTAATCCAGATTTAAATTTGGTTTCACACTAAAATTGTAATTAAGGAACCTAATATATAAATCAATATATCTTTGAAATAACGACAATGATAAAATTGCAATGGGCTACTTGTGTGGTACTGAAAATCCGATTTCTGTCACTATATATGTAATGTTTATATTGAAAACATATATAAAAATATAAATTTTATTTTAAAATAATTATTTGTTTTTTACTAAATTAAGAAAGAAAATTTTCTGTGACGTCTTTATATTGAACTAGGGAGGGGAAGCATGTTTAAGAATGTTATCAATATATGGCATGGTGTGCGAGAAAGTTTTAATTTGAATTTGACATTAGTTCATTTTTCTCTCTCTCTGGTCTCTCAAATACATTAATTACTTTATAAATAAACACATAGGTAGTTACATGTAATTTCAATTATCGATACCAAAAAGATAAACTAAAATACTAACCTCCAAACTATTATTGAAACGTCAAACAGGTGATCTACATTACCCGCACAAACATACCATTACTATGGGACGGCACCACGCTGTGGCTTTACAACTATTCATTGGTGCGGCGTAATTCTACGTCATACATGGTGGGAATTCAAATAATTAAATTTCATTATTTTTTTTCTGGCTAATTAATAAAAATTTTGTCAAAAGAAAAAATATGGGAAGCAAGTTTTTACCTTCTCTTCAAAAATATTAAATAAAAAATCTGATGTGGCCAACACAAAACCTCCCGCTATTTAATTTTTATTAATTTAAATACATACCTACGTATTTACGAAAGCTACAAACTGTTCCATTGGAGAAAACTATTGCTTTATTTACTATTTTCTTTTTAAAATGTCATTATTATTAATTTGAAGTGATTAGTTTTTTGACAGTGACATTTACTGTCAGTTACATTCATTTGAAATATGAACTGTGTAGCAAAGGAATTGTGTTTATCTTAGGCTTCGGGACTAATAAAAAAAAATATTTTTAAATTTATCTGTAAAATATATAGAAAAAGTATTAATGTATTCCTGCAGAAAATTCAATAATCTTTAATTTCCATAACGACAAAATCCGAAAAAATGGCATTTAATGGTATTTTTTGAAGAAAAACCATTATGAGCTTCAGGTAAAGTGTCTTTCCGGTTATCCGAATGGCTTCTTTTCATATTAGAATAGGGAAGAAATACAAGGTTTCAGAATTTTTTGAATGATAGTATTTGAGTTAGAGCGAAGACAAAATCCCTACACATACACACACACACATACAGACATCATCGTGAAAATGTTAAAATTGGATTATAGGGACCTTAAAACGTGGTCATTTACTAAAATCTCGATATGTTATTTTTAGCACGATCCCTATACCTCCCTTACTAAGGGTAGCGGGAGGTAAAAATGAAACCAGACGTGTTACCTTTTTAAGAAAGATTTGGATTTACCAAGACAATCCACAGATCATATTTTAATCCGTTTTACATGCTCATGTAAACTTTTTAACATATGACGTCATTGTTTCTAGTGATATTGTATTTATGACGTAAACCGCTTGATTCGCTGGATGGCCCATACTTATTGTATTGTATTCGTATAGTATAGATTTTTATAATTTTCAAAGTTGCGTTTACTAATAAACCAAAAAATATTGAATGTAGCAAGCACGTACTACTTATTGTATTGTACTCGTATAGTACAGATTTTTATAATTTAAACTATAGATCCAAAATTAATAAAAAAGAAAATAGCCATTTGTCTCTAAGTTTTCAATCACCGCATATGACTCTTTTCCTCTCGTACCTATTAGGAAATCAAATTCATATGTCTCATAATTTTGAGCTGTCACTATTCACTTTTAATTAAACTAGCAATCTGAATATGACACTTCATTCGTTACGAGCAATTGCAGATTCGTACATCAAACAAAGTTCAATTCAAATCAAATTGTTTTTTAATCCGTAGAACAGAAACGTAATCCTAGATTTTAATTGCTTGTAGCTACAATATTTCCATACTGTTTCATTCTACAAAAAAGAAAAATGCAGATGCAGATACCGGAAAGTACACATTGTGAATATTAAAACTAAAACATACGATGATATTTACAGACTGATCAAAAAGAACTGATTCAGTTGGCAATACAATTCTGGGGATTTTTTTATTCCACAGTTTACACAACACCAGATGAAAGCGGAAATATTATTTAGCATGTCATTTTGACAGTAAATACAAAAAGGTTATTTCAGAGTAGGGACCTGACATCTAGTAGGATTTTGAGGGATTGAAATGCTTTAAATTATTGCTCTATGTAAGAAATAAAAATACGTGGGTAGGGGAATCAACAATGAGGTCATGCAAAAAAAAATAATTGTACCTTTTTTCTGTTTAAATCGAAAAAGGGTAGTCTAATTCATCGATCAGTATGATTAAATTATTTTTTGTTGTATAAAATCGATTTAAATTATGATATTTTTAAAAAGTTGCAAAAACCAGCCATGTTTTTCGTTGCGTCTCCGATTTCGAGGTAGTAAACATGTAAAGTCCAAAAAAAATTTAAAATTATCTCTATTTAGTGTTAATCCCTCAAAAAACAAGGCACGTTTTTTCCAGTATGGAGGTTGAAAATTTTATTCACGATGCCCTCAACTGTATATCCATAAGTTTCGTTTACTGGTTGTCCTCGAGTCAGAGACGTGATCAAGCTTTAATCCCTCAAAAAATAAGTTTGGAGGTGAAGTCGGCTCTAGCGGTTTGGAATCATATATGCAAACATATCCTAAAAATATAACTTTAGGGTCAATATTTAGACAATACTTAAGCAAACAATTGTAATTAAAAAAATTTTTTAAATCTGCTGATGATGAGGGTCTTGCGTCCCTCGAAACGTCCAAATTTTTAATAAAAACAGTGTTTTTTATTGAACCTTGAGAAGGCGAAAACAAATAATTCCTCTCTAAATAGTTAAATCATATACAAATCAAGGCCCATAAGTGAGGTTATCAAACCAGCGAAATGAGCGAAACGTCAGATAAAAACAAATGCAACCTACTTTGTTTTTGTGAATATTAACAAATTAGTAACGTAATTATTCATGTCAAAATGATTGTTATTATCAATAAAAAAAATTCAAATAGGATTTATGTGCTAGTAGTGAAAAAAATAGTATATAAACCGCGGTTGAGAAGATCATTATTGACCAGGCGCCTTGTATCTCGGTCTTTGCCCTCGGGTTACAATATTGGCGCTGGGTCAATAATGATTATCTTCCCAACCTTGGCGTATAATATACTATTTTATTATGGTGGAGGACACCATAGTGGCGATTGTAGAAAAAATCTTGTGAACAATACATAATACACAAATAGATAATGTATCAGTCTTACCAATTTCAAGTGTTTTTCAAGTATTGCCAACTGAATTAGATATTTTCTATCACTATTCGGAACTACAATACTCCAAATACGATACCACACATATCTCTAAAACTCGATTTGAAAATAAACTTAGATTCTTTTCCTACTGACATATATTCGAATAGTTCTTCTGGAGTATATAAATCTCATGTCGTTTGTATTCAGGTGTAGTGAGATTTACTTATTAAGTTCTGGAAAGATATGGGACAGTTGATCTTGAAGAAAATAAGTTATTTGTTGTTTGAAAGTTTGTTTGGAAATATATTAGACAAAACAAATGAAATCTCAAGGTTCAAAACAACGCTTTGTCAAGAACTCTGCAACTATAATTCATATCAATTTGTGCAGCAGTCCAGTCAAAGTCATTGACAGAGACTTGTTTTTCTACTTCAATTATTTTGTTGTCGCTATCGACGTGCCACGTTTTTTCTTTGTTTTGACTGTCAATGCTATTTTGACTTTTTTATTAGCTAATTGCCTCAAGAATGAAAATAATAAAAATAGTTTGCAAAAAACCTTTAAAGAGTTAATATAACAATTTTTCGACGTAGAACAGAAACGTTTGAAGAAAAACTATAAATCGTTCTGTCAACACAGAACGATTTATATATAATATATTGAAGAAAGTAATCTATTCTAGCAAGCTAATGAACCTATTAGACTAATAGATCAATTTTGAACATTTGTCTGTAAAACCGGAAATTCGTAAATCCGTAGGCTACAATAAATCTGTAAGTGAACAACTTACAGATTTACAAATTTGGCTATTCTGAACACACTGTGTCCGATGTTTTAGTTTTAGGATTTAGGTCTTCTTCACACAAGAACAACTCCGCATGACAAACTAATGATATACATTGGTTTGTATGGCAACACTTTAGAACAACAAAAATGAATGGGCTACTTGCGTGGTACTGAAAATCCGATTTCTGTCACTATATACATAATGTTATATTGAAAACATATAAAAATATATAAATTTTATTTTAAAATAATTATTTGTTTTTTACTAAATTAAGAAAGAAAATTTTCTGTGACGTCACTATGAGACGGCACCACACTGTGGCTTTACGACCATTCATTGGTGCGGCGTAATTCTACGTCATACATGGCGGGAGTTCAAATAATCAAATTTCATTATTTTTTTCTGGCTAATTAATAAAAATTTTGTCAAAAGAAAAAATATGGGTAGCAAGTTTTTACCTTCTCTTCAAAAATATTAAATAAAAAAAAGATACGCAAGTTGCCCATTATACAATTCGATTCAATTTGATGCTTGAGAGTAAATGTTAATATTATATTTCATAAAATAGGAGCTAAGAAACTATTCTTTGACACATTATAGCAACGAACATGATTTGTTTAATTAGTGCGCGTCAACTTCAAGGCATAGTGTGCTCTGCAAAACCCTAAAATCTAATTCCTAAAATCCTAAATAATCACTAGATTTAGGGTCAATATATTTAGGAATTAGATATTAGGGTGATAAAAGTGCAACATCGGACACAGCCTGAGATGATGTGTTCTTCACTAAATAAGTAAAAATAATGTAGGTATACACTAATTATTATTGAATTATTGTTTTTCAGACTCAAAAGACTACTAATTATTGGTAAAATGTTAATATCTCCAACAAAACCGAAATGAAATATATCTGTCAAATTTAGAAGATAATTTGCGTTAAAAAGTAATACCATCCACGTCTCTTTGTTTAATTTTAATGTTATTTTCATTATCTTTACTCATTTTTCTAATTTATATATATTATATATATATAATAATGCCCTTCGAAACCATTACTTATCGTTGTACCTCCAAAATATTAGAGAAAAACGCTTTACCACTTCTATATTAACAAAAATCGATAAGAATAAACTATTAAATATATATAATTTTGTAATAAACGCCCTTCAAATTAGAGCTTTCATTTTAAACCAATACTTATGAATTATGATTTTCTATGTTCTAATATAAAACAAAATTTATTGAAAAATAAAATGCTCTATTATATGTCCCAAAATATTACTATTTCTTATTTCTATTGTACATAAACTGTAACAAAATCCATTGTAAAAATACTACCAACTTCTATTGTAATACTATACTGTGAATTACAAATAAACATTATTATTATTATTATTATTATTATTATTATATATAATAATAATTAGAAAAACAATTCCAACAATACATGTCAATTTATTTCCCTAAATTCCTGCAAAAACCACCTTCCCTTTCTTATTTCCTATTTCGCGATCCAGATTCCGAAATCTGAATCTCCGTGAATCTTACTCCGCCTTGACGCTGAGTCGGGAGTTTGAATAAAGCGTCTAGAGTAAACACAAACAACAAATAACGATCAAACGTTTCGGAGAGCGAGGGAAAACTTATTTAGTTGACGCAGGGCGACGCAGAGGTGCACTCGACAACGACGAGTACAGCAAGGCAGTAGAGCAGGCGAAGAGACGCAATATGATGAGCTGCCACGCCCACGCGAATCTCACGTGCGAGGAATTCGTAACGGGATGAAATACTGTAATGTGGAAGACGTATTCCAGGTGCAGGATATGTACTACATATTAAAATTAATGTCAGAATGGATTTTCAGTTTTTATTTTTTACCCAGTGGTGGGTGTGCCAATCTTTTTTACAAAAAATATGGATATAGAAAAAGTATTAATGTATAATGTAGAAAGTTCAATAATTTTAAAAATTTATAATGACATATAATGCGAAAAAATAACATTTAATGATATATTTGAAGAAAACACATTGTGAGCTTCAGGTAAAGTGCCGTTTTCGGTTATCTGAATTACACTAAAATGTAATGGTTTCTTCCATATTAGAATAGGATCGAAATACAAGGTTTCAGGTTTTTCTGAATGATAGGATTTGAGTTAGAGCGGAGACAAAATCCATAAATTAAACTTAATGATTTAAAAACACCTGCAATTCTAAATCATGTAAACTTATACAGCGTTATAATATTCATTTATTTTTTGTAAATATAATTTAAAAATAACATATATTTCTAGAACATTAAGGCCCACGAAGAAAAAAGTTTGATATAAAAACTTACATAGGTAACGTCAAATAATTTTTTTCAAAATTTGGGAGACCATTATTAAAAGGATTTTTTCCACCGGATTTTCATCAGTAATCTTAGTTTTATTTATACTTTTAGATGGCAGGATTTGGAAAAAAGGCAATATTTTTACCTCCCGCTACCCTAAATAAGGGAGGTATAGGGTTCGTGCTAAAAATCACATATCGAGATTTTAGTAAATGACCACGTTTTAAGGTCCCTAGAATCCAATTTTAACATTTTCACGATGATGTCTGTATGTGTGTGTGTATGTGTAGGGATTTTGTCTTCACTCTAACTCAAATACTGTCATTCAGAAAATTCTGAAACCTTGTATTCCTATCCTATTCTAATACGAAAATAAGCCATTAGATTTTGGTGTAAATCGGATAATGGCACTTTACCTGAAGCTCATAATGGTTTTTATACAAAAAATACCATTAAATGCCATTTTTTCGAAATTTGTGTCTTATGAAAATTAAAGATTATTGAATTTTCTACAGGAATACATTAATACTTTTTCTATATATTTTACAGATAAATATATAAATATTTTTTTTTTATTAGTCCCGAAGCCTAAGATAAACACAATTCCTTTGTTACACGGTTCATATTTCAAATGAACGTAACTGACAGTAAATGTCACTGTCAAAAAACTAATCACTTCAAATTAATAACAGTGACATTTTAAAAAGAAAATAGTAAATAAAGCAATGGTTTTCTGCAATGGAACAGTTTGCAGCGTTAGTAAATACGTAGGTAAGTATGTATTTAAATTAATAAAAATTAAATAGCGGGAGGTTTTGTGTTGGCCACATCAGATTTTTTATTTTGATTTAGGAACGCAGTTAATTTGATGTTTGTCATTTGTAAATTTTTGACAGTTTAGTATTTTTCGTAATACCATACTGTTACTTTGATCTAACAGGACTAAAAACAAAAGTGAAAAGACAAAAATAATAGACGCTGCCATTATTTCTTATAGTAGTCGCCCAAAATTAAGGATCAAGTGTTCCTAAAAAAATCACAGCATCTTGATGGACCGTTATCAAGGATAATATATAAATCAACAAAAAAGTTGTTCAGTATGACAGAAAGAGATGAATTTTATTATTTTTTTATTCCTAAATGTTTAAATTTTATGCTAATAACGAACTCGACTTATTATAAACCTCAGCCGCGTCCGTTATTTGCTATAATTATGACAGTCGCACAGTTTATTATTAAACGTTATGAGTAATAACATTTTGAAAACACCACCATACATGAGAAACTGGAATCTAAAATAAACTGCGAAAGTATAAATTAGCATTCGGTGCAATTCATTTTTAAAATTTTGGTTCCACTTAATTTTAAGTTTATACTTAAGTAGGTATAAACGGCCGTTAAACGATTTAATACTCGAAATCCCCAGGACACGTTAATCTGAACACTCCGTCTTTCATATTACGAATAAAATATATATTGCAATTTATTTTGTTCAGATTTGTCATAAATAAAGTACTAAACGAAGCTCTCATGGTTTTATGAACGCGAGCGAAGAGAAAGTCGTATACTTTCATATAAACCAAATAATTGTCTTATAAATGTATTCCAATTTCGTTGAAGACATAATATGATGTCAAAGTGGAAGCAATGATTGTTCCCGTACCTCCATATCCTTGTGGGAATATGTAATTCCATTTATTTAGAAAAGTAAATGGTAATTGGCTCCGCCCACCTGATAATATCTGGGTCACCATTTGACCTAAATACTCGTGCACTTTCTGTCCCCAGAAGGAAAAGCCTACGCGCTAATCTTCACGTTATCCCCCGTTACATGACGTTTCAAACCAAACTATCCTTTATAAAAATACAATAATCCTTAAACAATACTACAGCAAAGATTTTTACAAGTAAAGAAGACCTCGAATAAAATCACACACAAATATATAAAATCTAAATTTCGAAATAGCATAAAAGTGATGTAAAACAGTAATTCATTTAAAATACAGAACTACAGAAACAATATACCAATTTCATTATTTTTACACAGCAGGTAACTTCTTAAGAGACTCCTAGGTGTGCGCTTCGACCTTTAAACTAATAGACGCAGCGTACGAGCAAAACGCTTGTCCCGCCATAACGGTGCAGACATAGAAACTCTATCCTTCAACAGTACGGAAGTTAAGAAAACGCGGCAAAATAAAAAAATTGATTTGTCCCTAACTTGTTATACTTGGTGCATAATTGCTGAGAGTATAGATTTTTTTTTGTGCATAATTAGTTGTATTATATATGTTTAATACAATATATTATATACATATTATATTATAGGGAACAAGTAATAATTAATATGGACTTACATATGAAATGACACAGCTGAACCGCGTACGTACTGCTGACTGCACGAAATACACCGTTTCACCATTATTTTGTCGCATACACACTTCACAACACATATACGTATGTATTGACAGAAATAATTGTAAATGTTCTCCAAAAAAGTAAATAATACACAGTCACGAAACGTCAAATGTAGATTTTGACAACTATTTAGTGATAGAGAGCGATGTATAGAGGTTTACATATGACTGAAAAAGATGTACAATGAGTACGAACACATGCGCAGTATACTTTAACTGAGAACTTCCGCACTGTTGAAGGACAGAATATATATTTCTATCTTTCTATGTTGGAACAATATTCTAACAATAAAGGAATAGGAGACACTTGGTCCATTAGTTTAAAGGTCGATGCAATATACCAACTTCATTATTTTTACACAGTAGGTAACTTCTTAAGCCGCGTACAGACCAAAATCAGCTTTCACGAACAGTTCGCGAGCTGTTCGCGAGCTGCTCGCGAACTGTTCGAGAGCTCAACGTCCACACCACTGTTTTCGAATCGAGACTCGAGTTCGTCATTTAGTTTGAAGGCAGTTCGTCAGAAGTTCGCTATAAAGCTACGCGTCCTGCATTTTCATTACTTTAAAATATATAGAAACAATGTCCACGTCGTCAAGCGAGGAAGAAAATATTGTTGCTTATGCAAGTTTCTTATATAACAGCATTGAAAAAGAAGAAAGCAGAAAGAACCCGTAAAAGTAGGTGGTGGAGAAAACATTTATTTGCAAACTGTGGCATATTTAGAGCCGCACTAATTTCTTGAAGCGAGTCTTTCTTCATATTCCGCTTTTTGTGATGGGATTTTTTGGATTCCATAAAATAGGATGCACTTCATATTGTTCGATTAAATTAATAATTTTCTCTTCATTTCACTCCATTGTTAAAAGAGCTAACTACACTTTTAAGATCGATAATCACCCATGAACGTCCACACTAGAACTGCTGTTTGCCAACACTTTCTTTGAAGTTACCGCTCATGTAGCGAACATTGGCCGAACTCGAACCCGAACACGAACTGCTCGCGATCTCTGGTACACACCGACTTCTACAGACGTTCGCGAGCTGTTCGCGAGCTATTCGCGAACAGTTCGTGAACAGCTCGCACACCTCTGCAGAAGTCGATGAGTACCAGAGATCGCGAGCAGTTCGTGTTCGGGTTCGAGTTCGGCCAAAGTTCGCTACATGAGCGGTAACTTCAAAGAAAGTGTTAGCAAACAGCAGTTTTAGTGTGGACGTTCATGGGTGATGATCGATCTTAAAAGTGTAGTTAGCTCTTTTAACAATGGAGTGGAGTGAAGAGAAAATTATTAATTTAATCGAACAATATGAAGTACATCCTAATTTATGGAATCCAAAAAATCCCCATCACAAAAAGGGGAATATGAAGAAAGACTCGCTTCAAGAAATTAGTGCGGCTCTAAATATGCCACGGTTTGCAAATAATTTTTTTCTCCACCACCTTCTTTTACGCTTTCTTCTTTTTCAATGCTGTTATAATTAAGAAACTTGCACAAGCAACAATATTTTCTTCCTCGCTTGACGACGTGGACATTGTTTCTACATAATTTAAAATAATGAAAATGCAGGACGCGTAGCTTTATAGCGAACTTCAGACGAACTGCCTTCAAACCAAATAACGAACTCGAGTCTCGATTCGAAAACAGTGGTGTGGACGTTGAGCTCTCGAACAGTTCGCGAGCAGCTCGCGAACTGTTCGTGAAAGTTGATTTTGGTCTGTACGCGGCTTAAGAGACTCCTAGGTGTGCCATCCTGTTTCGCAGACTGATTTTGGTAATGATGATATAATCATACCGTGTGTCACCTTACGGGCACTTATTACTGGAGTGGAGAGTCACTTTAGTGCCATTTAAAATTCGAAATAGTATTTGAGTCGATCGGAATCGAACCCGCATCGCTATATTCGTAACCAGACATTCAGGCTGTGAGACCCCATAATTTAACTAGTATTATTTATACTTTAGTTGTTATGGTTAAAAGAAACGTTACACATATGAAAAGTTCAAAAAAATTAACTTAAAATTATACAATAAATTCACCAATTTCTACCTCTCGCTACAAGAGGTATTGGAACAATGCTAAGTATCGCATATCCAGATTTTAGCACGTTTTAAGGTCCCTAGAATCCGATTATAACATGTTTACGATGATGATGATGATGATGATGATGTGTGTGTGTGTGTGTGTGTGTGTGTGTGTGTATGTGTAGATGTAACCACGGTTTCTCAAAAACTATAAAACATAAAACATGGTTATCTACAAATGGACAACTGGAAGTAGAGAAAGAGAAGATGAAAAGATTATATCGCAGAAAACTTGAGAGAGGAAGAACTATGTGAAGAAGATGCGTTGGACAGGAATGAGTGGAAGAGAAGAGTACGAAACAGTGATCCCTAATAAAATAGGGAAAACTGAAGAAGAAACAAGGAAGTGTCAAGTGCAAGAAACTTTTGGTATGGAATTTGTAAAAAAACAGTATGTGTTCGTGTTACAATTTTACATGATATATAGAATCTTTTCCAAGGAACTTTTGGTATGTTCTTTATACAAAATACATCGAATTGACGGAAGGTTTTGTGCTGGCCACAACAGATTTTTTTTAAATATAATTAAGGCATCACATTGCCAAATCAAGTATCCTATTGTTTTATTTTTGCCAAAACTGAAGGAAAACTATCTGGTTAATTCTATATTTTCCAAAAAACTTTCATAATTTAATTTCAAATGAGATAAATAACTGTGTTAAAAGATAGTGTGCCACATATACACTTTTTATGATATTCTTTATTTTTAAATATCAGTAAATCTTGACAAAGAGTATAAACGTAATTAGTGATCTCATTACAGAGTAATCTTCTTAGGCGAATCAAGTGTAATTATTGGTTGCAGGATTTCAACCCACAACATCTTCTAATTAATTCCCTATATTCTCTATTATACATTAGTCAGAACTCCTCCACAATACTATAAAATCCTAACTATATTATCTGTCAATTACCATCTTAAAATTAATAAACACCCCCACAAGTTACAACTTGCAGATACATTTTTCTTATATTTCTCGCCCACCTTAAGATATTAGTTCCACCACTATTCGCCTCCAACTCTAGTAGATGGTGCTACTGGAAACTGAATACTGTTGCAAACTTCATTCAGCACGCTTATTATGGCCGCTTCAAATCGTTATTTTGCCATAAAAAAAATTGTCTTGAGTTTTTTACAGATCTGGTATGGATAGTTGCGACATCTAGTTATTTTAATTTCAATTAGGAGGGTAGTGTCGATATCCCCGATTCTCCTTAGTCAAGGACGTTAGGTGTGCAAAATGTGTTGTCACTATTGTCAGTTTATTAAAAGTAAATGTAATACTTCAAAATTACATATTAAATAAATAAATATAAATATATCATCACGGCCTATTCCCCATTTCTGGGTGTGCCAGTATCTGCAACACATGTAGACATCGGTAATGATGACGATATATTTTACCATGTGGGCGTTTACCAGGCGTCACTTCACGGGCACTCAAAGCTGGCGTGGAGAGTGCACCACAGGGGTCACTTTTGTGCCATTTAAAATTGGAAATATTTAATATTTACATATTAAAATTCAATATTTATTTCAACAGATTTTCTCTAAATAGTACAATGTTATTCCGTGCCGTAGCGCCACTTGACATACCCGATCTCTAATTATCGTTTGAGTAATTTTAGTGACGTTTGATACGGCCATAATAAGCCTGGCGCTTCAATGAAGTTGGCCTTGGTGAATATATGGCCAACTTTACTGAATTGCGCAACTCTTATTATGGCCGTGTCAAATTATATAACCAAATTTACAAAGAAAGTACGTCAAGGGGAACATTGTGCGTGAAGCGTCACGGTCATTCGGGTAAACTCGGGGAGAGCCGAACGCTACGCGTCACGGTCTTCGGGTTATAGCCTACGTTACGTTATTAATACAAGGCCGGGAAACATCACAATATCTATCAAGAAGAAACTCGCCGTTTTGGCGTGACATATTCCTGCTGTCACTGATGTCATTACCGACATCTGTGTACAAAGCAGATTGGTACACCCAGATTAGCACACTCAGCAATGGGTAATAAACCGTGATATATTTATGTAGTTATGTATACATAAATAAATAAAATATTACTTGAATTTGTGATTGTTGTAGATTTTATTTGTTTATAATTTTGAACTACCATATTAACAGCGTTACAACGTGGTTACGACCGCTAAAATGATTTTTTGAAAGTCTAAAAATAATATTTAAATGACAACGGGAATAAATCGCGCACTCATTACCGGTTTTAAAACTAGGATTTTGGGGTTTTTGGCCAGATTATAAAATAAAATTTGAGTTATTTCCTAGTTTTCTCCCAATAAAATTAAAATTCCTGAAAATTTTGTTAGAATGCTCACAGGATTTTGACTGATTAAATATTTATGTTTATAAAGCTTCTGGGAGCAGTCAAGAGATGGCATTGCTGTACGATCCAAATACCAAATGTCAACCATTTAAGTTTTTACTTCGAAACAATTTCTTTTGTGTGGCAATATTTACTTGCAAACATTGATGTTTGTATTAGTGCAGTGGAAAGCTGATAAAGAAGAGGAAAATAGAAACGAAGAAAGGATATCACAAGAATAATTTAAAACGAGAGTAGTGACGAAACATGATACATCATAATTATCAATTAAAAAAATGTTACAATTTTTTCCAAGATAAAGATTAACTCCAATAATCCAATATATTTTATTTATTTTATTATTATATAAAATTGTTCCTTTGCTTTTTGGAAATTTGTATGTATTCGTGCTTGTCACCTGCCCACTTCACCGTCAACTGTTCACCGTGCGTCTCTGATCAAATATTGCCAGATAAACACAGTTATATCAAATCTATTGATTGGTTACACGCTATTTCCCTCTTTGTCGCACTTACGCACAGAATACGCGCAGACTGGTCGACATAGTGACGTCATCGCACGCGTTCTTCTGTTTTGTTTGCACACGGAAACGGTTTTGATTTTTGCACAGGATGTTTGTGCTAATAATTTGACAAGGGAGAGTTAAGAGCAACTTCGAAGTTAATGAAAGGAAGGGAATTAAAATTTTTAAAATGTTTTGTTAAAAGTTCATTTAAGTTAAATACAAAAACGAATTTTCATATCCTTAAATACTGTTTTTTCTTCGTTTAGTACATTACCAGTTTCTACAAGAAAAATATTTCAAGCTGTTTATAATTTCCAAAATCCCTTGTTGAGTTTTAACCAGGGATTTGTTAACTACTGGATGGAGCAAGTGTACATATATCGATATATGTATTTCTTGTACCCGGCTAGATTAAGAGAGAACACAGGAAGTGTGAGTGAGAAAGATATAGATAATTCCACTTTTGACATATTCATATCTGTCATATTCACATCTGTCAAATTCACGTAAAAAATTAATTGTGTTGAAGTATATTTGATCATGAAAGGTGAAATAAGTTCCCCCAGGTTCGCGACCACTCAGGCACGCGGCCATGGGACCCCATAAATAATAGAGGCAAAAAATTTTTATTCACTTACCACAATGTAACGTATTTTATATTTATTGTAGTCAAATTGTAGTAGATGATAACTGGACTTACCTGAAACAAGAATCATTAATAGTAAAATAATAGCTATATGTGCATTAATATCACAAAATGGTACATTGTCGATTGAGAAGTTCAGAAGAATCAGATTACTTGAAGTTCAAAATAGTTTTTCTTCGAAAAATACCTTGAAATGTAATTTTTCGCGATTTTTGTTATTATAAGAATTAAAGATTATTAAATTTTCATATGTATGCTTTTATATTTTTACCTTCCGTCACCTTTAGGTAAGGAAGGTATTGTCTTTGGTCAAAAAATTCGGTGGTGAGTTTTTAATGAATAAGCACGTTTTAGGGTCCCTACAATACGAATTTACTATTTTTAAGATGATGTCTGTATGTACGTATGTGTGTGTGTGTGTGTGTGTGTGTGTGTGTGTGTGTGTGTGTGTGTATGTGTGTCCGTGTGTGACAAATTTTTCTCCGACGATAACTCCAATACTATAATTCTAAAAATTATAATTCTTTCGTATTCCTCTTCTGTACATCCATATGAAGAGTTGTTAAGATTTTGATTATAATTGATCCACCGGAAGTACCCTTATTTATTATTATTATTATTTATTATTATATTAATTATAAAGAAATTAATTTTCAAAAATTAGTCAGCTTTGCTAATTATCATGGAAACAGCTGATGCTAATATATTAAAAAAATTCTAATTGACAGATGTCAGTTGCAAGTGCAAAACCAAATATGGAAAGTGTAGGATCACAAAATTGGTATGTCATAGTGTTCCTCGCAAGTGACACGCAGAGAAAGGCCAAAGAGAAGATGGAAGGACTGTATCGCAGAAGACTGAAAGGAATGCCTGTGTCAAGATGTTTGGACAGGAATGAGTGGAAGAAAAGAGGAAACAGCTACCTCTAATAAAATAGGGGAAGCTGAAGAATAAGAAGTGTGAAGTGCATTTTACTTAGTGTGTGTTTATGTTATAATTTTATTGGATTTATAGAATAGAAATAGTATGTGTTCGTGTTTGATTTTAGATGATATTATATAGAATCTGTTCCAAGGACCTTTTGGTATGGGATTTGTACAAAAAACATCGAATTGACGGAAGGTTTTGTGCTGGCCACAACAATTTTTTTTTATATATTTTATAGATAAATATATAAATAATCTATTTAATAAATCCCGGAACCTATGTTTTAAAGATAAATAAAATCCCTTAGTTACAGAGTTCAAATGTCACTGTCAAAGAACCTATCATTTCAAATTATTAATGGTAACGTTTTAAAACGAAAATTGTAATAGCAAATAAAATAATAGTTATATTATACGAATGCAAAGAAACATAATATAGTTTCCAGCATCAATAAATATGTAGATATGTATTTAAATTAATAAAACTTCAAAAAAATTAACACTCGGTTTAATTTCACAAGAGAAGTATATTTTTACTTTATTATACAATTTCGCCAGTTGCGGTATCATCAGAAGTACTGGCGGGAGGTATTGTGCTGAGCACAACAGATTTTTTGTTTAAAAATATATTCTTATATTTTTTACGTAGGATGAACTGTTAAAGAGTTATGTAATAAATTCTATTCTTATTTTAAAGTTTTAACTTTTATTTGGTTACATTGTACCAGACTTGAAAGTATCTTTTTATCTGTAAAGTCTAGTAAAAGAATGAAACTAAATACATAAATCCCTTGTATTTAAAGTTTATCACTTACATATACGAGTTATGAATTTGCTCATAAAATTTTTATCGGAGAAAGACAAAGTCATGTATAAACGATTTATACAGAAATGTGCTCATGAAAATTCAATAGTTTTTCAATGAAATTTATTTTTAAATTGCAATTAATTAATGTTTATTTATGAATAAATAAAAATACATTGCAACAATTATAAATTTAAATTTAAAAATAGAGGTAAATAAAGGTTTATTTTTTTAAATCATAGTTTAAAATTAAATTTAAATGAATAAATGGATATCCGTATAATGAAAATAAACTAACACCTACACATTTAAATAAATATACCGGGTATCTATTTTTTTCTAACATAGGATATTCAAAACAAAAAATTTAATTTGGCGATATCTCTAGCTTAAATTTAAAACAAAAGTGTAATGAAGAAAAATGTTAAATAATAATAATAATAATATATCATCACGGCATATTACCCATTTCTAGGTGTGCCAGTATCTACAACACATGTAGACATCGGTAATGATGACGATATATTTTACCGTGTGGGCGCTTACCAGGCGTCACCTCACGGGCACTCATAGCTGGTGTGGAGAGTGCAGAATCAAAAACTGCAACGATTCAGTACCAAGTTTGTTGTTCAATTGTTTCTTATGTATGAATTAGAAGCAAAACAAAATACATGATTTAAGTGCCATAACAAAAATATGTTTATTGTTTCTGACATATCTCACAGATTTGACATTTCAAAAAAAAAAAATATGAAATCTGAATTATAAGCGGATTTCTCTGCTTTCATATTTCTAGCCAATAAAATCCAAGGGACACCAATTACGTCATAAAATGTGTAAATCCTTACAACATTAACTAAGAATATTTTTTTTACCTTTCGTCACCTTTAGGTAAGAAAGATATTGTGTTTGATCAAAAAAATCGGTGGTAAGTTTTAATGAATAAGCACGTTTTAGGGTCCATATAATACAATTTTACTAGTTTTACGATGATGTCTGTCTGTGTGTGTGTGACAAATTTTTCTCCGACGATAAAATTCTAAAAATTATAATTCTTTCGTATTTCTCTTCTTTACATCCATATGAAGAGCTGATTAGATTTTAGTTACAATTGGCCAATCGAAAATTCCCTTTTTCAAATAAGTTCTAACCAATTGTTTTGAAAAAACGCAGTTAAATATCATTTTTGACCTTTTATGTGATTATCAATATCAAAAAATATATTTACTGTCTAAACAGTTTGATTATACATTTTCCTTTATATATTCAATAGATATAAAGTTAAAGAATTATAAAGAGATTAACTTTCATAAATCAGCCAGCTTTGCTATAATCTTGAAAACAGCTGATATACTCAAATAATTCTAAATGAGAAATGTCAGTGTCAAGTGCAATTTACATAGTGTATGTTCGTGTTACAATTTTACTGGATATACAGAATCTTTTCCAAGGAACTTTCGATAAGGGATTTGTGCAAAATACATAGAATTGACCGAAGGTAATGTAGTGGCCACATCAGATTTTTTATTATTATTATTATTATTATTATTATTTAAATATATATATATATATATATATATATATATATATATATATATTAATATTCCTCTTGATGATGTACCACAATAATTAATAATAATAGTAAAGTAAAATAAAACACAAAAACATATATATCCTTATCGATTTCGGTTTTATACAACCATCAAGACGAATATTAATATATATTTATATTTATATAATAAAATGTACCATCAAGGAAGAAAAACAACGTATAATTTAATAAATGATATTATTATTATTATTATTATTATTATTATTATTATTATTTAGCTTTATTGGTTATTAATCAGTAAGTATTTTACCATTTTTATATAAATTTATTATACAGATGTCTCTAAAATAGGGGGACATGGCTTAACTACAGATTCCTCAGGCTAAAAGAAGACGATTTAACTAAACTCACCTTTACCGGAAAGAGTACCATTTAGCCAGTATCCTGCTTCAGTTCTTGGAAAAAAAAAGAATTTTACTTAACAGAAAGCTTTGTTTGATTAAATGAAATTTAGTATGCCAGTTCATATTGTTACAAGTCATCTTTTACGACGATACTTGTTATTATTAGTGAACCACTAATGTATGAAACTTAGGTGTCCCAACAATGATTATACCGTAACTTTTTACTATTGTATTGGATGGTATTGGATTCATGCTAAAATTCGCATATCCAGATTTTATTGAATAAGCACGATTTAAGGTCCCTAGAATCCGATTATAACATTTTTAAAATGATGTCTGTATGTGTGTGTTTGGATTTGTGTGTGTGTGTGTGTGTGTGTGTGTGTGTGTGTGTGTATGTATGTATGGATGTTGGAGGGACGATTCCTCAAAAACTATAAGACTTAAAAAATATTTAACTGTAGTTTCCTGAATCTGATATTCCTGGAAAGAGCTGATTGGTAACAATTGAACAACTGGAAGTTTCTTGGAAAAATTCTTCTAAATATAATTTTTTGGGAGTTTTTTTATTAAATATTGAAGAACATAAAATTCTCCATCTAATACACTTAAAATTTTTATTATATCTTGTATAGATTTAGAGATAAAGACACTATAATTTATAGAGCAAACTAATCGCAGAGGCTAAGGCACTAAGGAAACCAGCTGACAAATTCCAGTGTTTATAACATAGTTTGTAAATGACACATGTCAGTGTCAAAAATCAACAGTTTTAGTGACATTCTGATAGTTTTTTCTGGGAAGTATATTTAATCTTTCTTATTATTTTATTAATTAAATATTGGAAATTATAGGTAAAATTGTGGTAAAATGCATATATCCATCAGAAATACCGCCAATCTTGTTAATGAATTGGAAAAATCTCTGACATTTAGAAACGTCCTCATACAATGAAAAATAGATATAACTAGAATTATATGTGTGTAGAAGACATGTTAAATACAATAAAAAACAATATTTGGGTAAAGTTCTGTAATATTTTATTATAAAACGACGGTTCGAAAGCGAAGTGCAATACAATACTTATATAGCCTAATATGGAAATGGCGAGAGGTCTTGTGCTGGCCGCAACAGATTTTTAATTTCAGAAAGATTCATTCCATAATATACTTCTCTCTCTCTGAGTAATTTGTGATAGTTGTTGCGGTTCACATAGAAATAAAACCTGAGTGATTGCACCGTGAAATTTTTAAAATAAAAATAATAATAATAATAATAATAATAAGTTTAGTTAAATCGTCATGATTCGGCTGACGTCACACCAATCTACGAGATTTGCGCTAACCCGCTCAGCCACCAAAAAATAATTAAATGATTTATTTTCCAGTTTATAAATCATCAAAACTTATTCCGAATTCCCTTAAAACATCTTATAACTCCATTCCATCTCCATCAGCTCTCCATCATATTCTCTTCCGTCGGAGGCCGGAAGCAGAGGTGTATTGCGCTAGCCGCCCGCATGCTTGCACTGTTCGGAACGCCGCGGTTGGCAGTGGCGGCGAGATGAACTCTGCATAGTTCCACAACTATTACCACTTCCAAGAGCCTCAGACGTTGACAACCAGAATGCCAGCCACCGGGTAATTAAATTTCAACCGGGTACGCTTGACGGCGATGAACGATCAGTTATTTGGCAATTTAAATGGTGATCGCGGTCTATCGCTAATAATTTAGGAAATAGTTAACATAGAAATAAAATAATGGCTCGTGTGATCAAAATTTCCTATTCATGAAATAGTCGTAAGACTATACTTTTTACCTCTCGCTAAGAGAGGTATTGGATTCATGCTAAAATTCGCATATCCAGATTTTATTGAATAGGCACGATTTAAGGTCCCTACAATCCGATTATAACATTTTTAAAATGATGTATGTGTGTGTGTGTGTGTGTGTGTGTGTGTATGTGTGTGGATGTGTGTATGTGTGTGTGTGTGTGTGTGTATGTATGTATGTATGTATGTATGTATGTATGTATGTATGTATGTATGTATGTCTGGATGTTGTAGTCACGATTTCTCAAAAACTATAAGACTTAAAAAATATTTAAGTGCAGTTTCCTCAATCTGAAATTCCTGGGAAGAGCTGAAAAGGTTTTTGTAACAATTGAACAACCGGAAGTAGTAGTTTCTTAGAAAAAATCTTCTAAATATAATTTTTTGGGAGTTTTTTTTATTAAATATTGAAGAACATAAAATTTCCATCTAATACACTTAAAAATTTTATTGTCTTGTATAGATTTAGATATAAAGACTCTATAATTTATAGAGTAAACTAATCGCAGAGGCCAAGGCACTAAGGAAACCAGTTGACAAATTCTAATGTTTATAACATGACACATGTCATTGTCAAATATCAACAGTTTTAGTGACATTCTGATAGCTTTTTCTGGGAAGTATATTTAACTTTTCTTATTGTTTTATTAATTAAATATTTAAAATTATAGGTAAAATTGTGGTAAAATGTATAAATCCATCAGAAATACCGCCAATCTGGTTAATGAAATGGAACATTCTTTGACATTTAGAAACTTCCTCATACAATGAAAAATAGATATAATTAGAATTATATGTGTGCAGAAGACATGTTAAATGTAATAAAAAACAATGTTTGGGTAATGTTCTGGAAGATTTTGTTATAAAACGACGGTTCGAAAGCGAAGTGCAATACAATACTTATATAGCCTAATATGGAAATGGCACGTTTTAAGCTTAATAGCGATATCTGCGATAAAGCAGATTGGCACACCCAGAAATGGGTAATATGCCGTGATGATATATTTATTTTTATTTATGGAAATGGCGAGAGGTCTTGTGCTGGCCACAACAGATTTTTACTATAGTAACTGGATATACATTGTGTGGCCAATAGAACTAACGCCACCATATTCTGCTAAATGATACCGCGCGAAATTTGAATTCATATGTGAAAACTAAACAAAATTTATTATTATTTAATTAAACATACATCATTGAATTACAAATAAAGGTATTATATAATATTTTTATATAATACATTAAATGTGTATATACGCTTCAGAATATAAATTTACAAATTAACACAGGTTTTAAAGTTTAAACTATACTTATGATTCTTCGAAAAATGCTAGTTTTAAAATAATAATGAAATTTCCATTATTACATTCATTCTTGAAACCAATATTATTAAGTTAGTCTAAATCCTTTTTACAGTTTTAATTTGCAAGATAACAATGAAACAATGCCAAAAAATTATCTGTTTGGCAGGATATATCTTTTACTTTTTTATTCAATTTTGATAGTAAATCAGGGAAATTCAATATCGGCAGGAAAGAAAAAGAAAATTACCTCACTAAGATTTCAGTATTGTAAATCATAAACATTTAATTATTTGCATTCTTGCAAAATTCTTGTATTTAAATATTGTCGGACTCCTTCTTGTAATCAATATTCTTGAGATAACAGAAAAATATTGCAACAAGATTAGTTTATATATATATATATATATATATATATATATATATATATATATATATATATATATATATATATATTCATGTAATTCTTTTGTACATTGCTCAGTCTTCTGAAGATGGTGTAAAAAAAAGTCCCAACGACGAATTTAATCAATCATATTAAAAATATCACAATGACCGCTCAGATTATCCCCAAGGATGACGCTTGGGACTTGGGACACAGTGACACAGATTCAAAAGGATATCTGGTAAAGACATGTACGGGAGAAGTTGAAACTAGTGCCCTACGTCATTGTCAACATATAACCAATGAGTGTATATTAATTAGATAGCAGAAGATTTAATATCAAATTTCGATAACTATCTGATTAACACTTTTTGATAAAACACATGATTTTCCTTCCCACCAAAATAGATTTTAATAAATGATAAGGGCAGCTGCAAACCAGTTACGCTGTAATTTAATAGGAAACATAACTATTTGCAATTCATACGAAATCATAATCGTAATGAAAATTTAAATTGCAATCGCAACTAAACTGTTCATTTGAAATATCGAACTCTAGCAATCTATACAATGAGTACATCAGAGATAAACAATTAACAAATTACATTCCCATTTTGTGGAGCTAGTTCAAATCAGTCAAACATTAAAACGCTCTCCCCCAAAACTAATTGCAATCACGGGGATTTTTCCAATGGTTGGTATCCAACACAAATCTCATAAACTATGCACCGCTAAATGCAACAGAACAGAATGCAATATTTTATATGCATTTTATTCCGACAATGTTTGTTTTACATTTTTTTGTAAATACTTATATACATAAAACAATAAATGTATATGTGACATGAAAAATACAAAACAAAGCATTTGAAAATTTTGTTGGCGTGTTACTGTAAGTTGTCTTCTTATGCCCAGTTTTATAAAAGATGGATAAGTAAATTACTAGCAAAGTAAAATTTATTTCGAAGTAAAACAGTTTATTCCAGAGATTTTCGTTTTATAAAGCAAGAATAAAACTACTAGCTAAGTAAATCTATGGAATTAATTACTCTACTGATTTTCGAGGAAGTAAATTTTATTCTGTAGAATAAATTTGACACGTCAAAATTAATGCAGAAATTTATAGAAACCGAAAAGGATGTTTTCTGTGAATTGCCAAATGGTATGATCAGCAAATCTAAAAATAACGGATGTTGTTACTAGATGGCCTGGTTCCCCACACGACAGCAACATATTTAACAATTCATTAATAAGAGCTAGGCTTGAAAACAGAGAATTTGGTAATTGCTACTTGTTAGGGGATAGTGGATACCCTTGTAAAAATTACTTAGTAACACCTGTACAAAACCCAACTACTCCAAGCTAACAAAAATACAATGTGTCATATAACAGTTTCATTTGAACACTATTCCGGGGACCTATTTGTGAAACTGCATTAAATTCTTTACAAATCTCATCACATGCACTATTTTTGCTTTTGACGCTTGCTACGTCTGTCTGCTTGTTTTCAATAATTCTAATATATATATATATATATATATATATATATATATATATATATATATATATATATATATATATATAGTTATCTCTAACATGTTCACTTTATCTATTTCAGTATAATTCTTTCCCCATTCTCTCTTTTTTTCCATTTTTAATGAGAACTGACACTTTATGATACTTTATTTTGACGTTTGAATAATAATAAACGATGTCTCTGTCGGTAAATCACTAGAATAAAATATTTCCTCTGCAAGTACTTATTTTACTCTGCAACTTATTTTATAAAACAGACATTTTTATTTACTCATCGATTAAATTTACTTTCAAAGTAATAACTCAGCAAGTTAATTGATGTTTATAAAACTGGGCATTTATTAATTAAATTTACTACGGAACTTAATTTAAATAGAACTTTAGACTTCTATTTTTACCTTTTGTCACTTTTAGGTAAGAAAGGTAGTCTTTGGTCAAAAAATTCGGTGGTGATTTTAATGAATAAGCATGTTTTAGGGTCTCGAGATTTTACTAATTTTACGATATCTTTATGTGTGTGTGTGTAACAAAAATTTCTCCGACAATAACTCCAACATTACAATTCTAAAAATGATAATTCTTTCACATTTCTTTTCTTTACATCCATATGAAGAGCTGACTAGATTTTGGTTATAACTGGACAATCAGAAGTACTTTTATTTGACGTTCTTAACAGTTTTTATTGTAAAAAAAGGAGTTAAGTATCATATTTTGACATTGTGATATTATAAATTTGATTGTCTACACGGTTAGAGGTAAAGAAATTTAAAAAGATTAACCATGGACACTGGTGATATATTCAAATATTCTAAATGACAGATGTCAGTGTCAAGTGTAATTTACATAGTACATGTTCGGTTATAATTTTATAGGATATATAAAAAAAAAATCCAAGGAATTTTCCGTTTGAAATTTGTAGAAAATAGTTATGTTCGTGTTACAATTTTGCTGGATATATAGAAATTTTCCAAGGAACTTTCGGTAAGCGATTTGTTTTTGTTCAAAATACATAGAACTGATGGAAGGTAATGTGCTGGCCACATTAGATTTTTTTAATTTTCCATTAAATGAATAATACTCAAGAAAAAATTAATGAAGTTGTTGAAAATTGGAAAAATATTGTAGAAAGTTGTTTTTGCAGATTTCGGAAAATTATTTGGAGTAACGATGATAGACTGGAGAATGATGTGTGGAGAAGAAAAAGTAATCGGAAACTGCAGTCAGTACGCTTTTATTCGATTTGAAACCTACGTTTCGACCATTTATATAAAACAAAAGTTGTTTTTCATCAATATTATAACGCGTAATTCACATATTGTATTTCTATCATCATTGTTTATGACTTGATTTAACCCTGAAGAAGACCATTGTAATGGTCGAACGTAGGTTTCAAATCAAATAAAAGCGTACTGACTGTAGTTTCCGATTACTTTATTTTCTTCGGAAAATTATGTTCCGCTAATTTTATTAAAATTAATAAATATATCATCACAGCTTTTGACACATTATTAAGTAGTCCAATTTTCTTTGCACAGATTTTCGTAAATGAAGATATACTTCATAAAGTATTTGCCCACTTATATTTTATGGTTTTCTGCTCAAACAACTTTTTACACTTAGCTGAAGAATATAAATTCATTTACCAAACTTGTTTTACCACTATCATTTTGTTCTTATTTATTTTATTATTTACTTTCTCCAAGTTCAAGTTATATTTTGACTGAAACACTCGCTTTTTTACTTCTCGCTAAGAGAGGTATTGGATTCATGCTAAAATTCTCATATCCGGATTTCAGTGAATAAGCACGAATCAAGGTCCCTAGAATCCGATTATAACATTTTTAAAATTATGTCTGTGTGTGTGTGTGTATGTGTGTATGTGTGTATGCGTGTATGTCTGGATGTTGTAGACACGATTCCTCAAAAACCATAAGACTTAAGAATTGTTTAACTCTGGATTCCTCAATCTGACATTCCTGAGAAGAGCTGAAAAGGTTTTGGTAACAATTAAACAACCGGAAGTAGTAGTTTCTGAGAAAAATTCTTCTAAATATAATTTTTTGGAATTTATTTTATTAAATATTGAAGAACATAAAATTCGCCATCTAATACACTTAAATTTTTTATTATATCTTGTATAGATTTAGAGATAAAGACACTATAGAGTAATTTAATCGCAGAGGCTAAGGCGCTAAGGAAACCAGTTAACAAATTCCAATGTTTATAACATAGTTTTTAAATTACACATGTCAGTGTCAAAAATCAACAGTTTTAGTGACCAGGGAATACTCTTAGTGACATTCTGATAGCTTTTTCTGGGAAGTATATTTAATCTTTCTTATTGTTTTATTAATTAAATATTTGAAATTATAGGTAAAATGCATATATTCATAAGAAATACCGCCAATCTTGCTAAAGAATTGGAAGAATCTCTGACATTTAGAAACTTCCTCATACAATGAAAAGTAGATATAATTAAAATTATATGTGTGCAGAAGACATGTTAAATACAATAAAAAACAGTATCTTCAGTTCTGAATTTTTTTGTTATAAAACGACGGTTCGAAAGAGGAGTGCAAACTTTCAGGCGGATAAAATGGGAACCCAGTAAGTAGTGGTGGGATCCGGATCCGGATAGTTTCAGTTTCGGATCCAAAAATATCCGGATAATTGATTGTTGAACTATCCGGATCTGAGTATCGGATTTTGGATCCGGATCTGAGAATCGGATTTTGGATCCAAATCTGAGTACTGGATTTTGGATCTGGATCCGAATATGAGTATGAGTATCGGATTTTAGATATGAAATTTCAGAATCCACATCGGTTCTCGGATTCGAATATTCTCAGTATTGAACCCGATGATAATATTTGAATGTATAAGTATTATCATGGAGTTTCAAAACCAAATAAATCTGATTATGAAATAATCCACAATAAATTTTTGTTTGATATAGTTAATAGAATTGGATCCAGAATTAAAATTCGAATCCGGATCCAGATCCATGTCCAGATCCAAAAGGGATCCGGACTCAAATGTGGATCCGGATCCAAATCCGAATTAAATTTACCGATATCCGCTTCAATATCCGAACATCGGATATCCGAGGAGCCGGATATTTTGAGATCCGGGTACTCGGATCCAAGTTTTGCCGGATCCTCAAAGCATTAGAACCCAGTATTATCACCACCCATTTTATCTGTTTTAATTTACTACATCTGTTCCGTTGGAAGCCCTTATCAGACGGCATCTCATGGGCACTCAAAGCTATCGTAAAGAAAACACCACAAGAATTCGAAACCAAGACCTTATTTATATATTTCTTTGGGCGAGATGAGGATCTAGTCTTTGTAAGAGCCTTGTAGATTAAAGAAGTTCTTAAAACCACTCTGAAATAGAGCTGTTTACTAATTAATTTTCCTAATTATTAAACTACCACAGCACTTATTCCAATTATCATCCTGTATCCTCTCCTATGGAAAAGTTTGACTAGTTCTGCCTGTGTCATATACGTAGAAAACAGTATGAAATATTGAAATCTCTTGAACTCGGTGTGTAAGTGGGTAAAAGCGTGGATGTAGCACCCGCGCCAACCCAATGGAATGCGTAATTAAACTCTAGTCAAGTGGAGAGTCAGGTTCGAACGAAACGAATGGTGCCTGTTCATCCGATCTGTTCGAGTACAAGTGGGAAATTAAACGTGTGATGAGAGAACGCACGATGCATTGGGAAGCACAACATAATCTGTAGGTACTTGCACATATAGAACAACGAGATACACACTCAAAAAACTAATGGATTTCGTAATTTTATATGTTTTCACCAATGGGGGATTACACCATTTTTTTTTTATAATTTCATCTGATAATATTAGGAAAACTAAGACTATTGATGAAAATCCGGTGAAAAAAATCCTATTAATAAACGAGTTATGGTCTCCCGAATTTTGAAAAGATTGACGTGACGTCACATTTATGTGTTTTTATATCAAACTGTTTTCATCATGGACCTAAATGTTCTTGAAATATATGCTATTTTAAGTTATATTTATATAAAAATAAATGAATATTATAACACTGTATAAGTCTACATACTTTATAATTACAGGTGTATTTAAATTATTAAATTTAATGCAAGAAATTTAGGTTAAAATAAAAACTGTTTGGAAACTGTAGTACAGGATTGTTAGCCCCTCCTTTCGAATTTGAATTTCTTAACTTCCATTGGTAGTAATCCCCACCTCCTAACACGCTATTCGTAATGCATGTGTAGGCGGTTTCTCGCTCGCCAATCAAAATATTTTCATATTAGTGTCGAAGCGCTATAACAAAAAACCCTTTATTTCCGAAATATCTCAATTATACCATTTTATTTTTTTTATTAATATTCGTTATTCAGCATATACATTCGTAATTTTTTACTATTTTCCTTTAATTCGATTGAGCCGTAATCCCCCATTCCTTGACTCTTGTGATTTCTATGTAGAGCTTACAGGGTGAACACTGGAAACCGTAACATAGGCGTTTGACATGGAAAATAATTTTTTCCTCTCGCTAAAAGAGGTATTGGAATCATGCTAAAATTCGCATATCCAGATTTTAGTGGATAAGCACGTTTTAAGGTCCCTATAATCCGATTATAACATTTTTACGATGTGTGTGTGTGTGTGTATGTGTGGATGCTGGAACCACGGTTTCTCAAATACTATACGACTAAAAAATATTTAACTGCAGTTTCCTCAATCTGACAATCCTGGGAAGAGCTAATTATATTTTGGTAACAATTGGACAACCGGAAGTTATAGTTTCTTTAAAAAAATCTTCTAAATATTATTTTTTGAAAATTTCTGTTATTACTATTATCGAAGAACATAAAATTCTACACCTGATACATTTATGTCTTACATAGATTTATGCCCATTTATAAACACTCGTAAAGTTTCAAAACAGTACCTTATAATTTTTGACAAATAGAATCAAACATGACAAATAAAATTTTGATTTTTTGATATTAGAGATAAAGGCACCGTAATATACAGGGTGTCTCAATAAGCTTGCTCACTATTGGTAACTTTTTTATTTGAAGAGGTACGAGGTTGGTTAAATGAGCAAAATTGTGCCATTTTATATTAGAAAATTGGTCATATAGACAAAATAAAATTTGTGTCAGCGGTTCTCAAAATTTGGGACAATATATATATTTTTTAAATGGAACCATACATTTTTTATTATCTTATTGGAAAGAGTATTTTTTTCTCTTTCCAATAAGGTAATGTTGTTTATGTACAATTTTTTCAAATAAACGAGTTATTTACGGTTAAAAATTTAAATTTTGTAAACTATTTTATTAGTTTTTTAGTTAAGTAAGCCATGGAAACAATTGATTCTTTATTTGTTTGACGTTTAATAAATTCTCCCGTAAAATTCTCTGTGTTTAATAATGTTTAATAACTTTACAAATGAAGAAAAGCTAGACATGATCGTGCTATATGGAAAGTTATATCTAGACACCAGTTACGTAGAACGGTCGGCTCTCTTTCCAAAAGAGTTTAAATGTGCGAAAGAAATTATGGCTTTCAATTTGAATATTTTCTTTGTTTTATTATTACTGTAAAATAAATTAATAAAATAATAATTTTATAAAAGACAATTGTTTCCATAGTTTACTTGACCTAAACTAATAAAAGATAATTTTTATCTTTAAACGTAAATAACTCGTGTATTTGAAAAAATTGTACATAAACAACATTACCTTATTGGAAAGAGAAAAAAATACTCTTTCCAATAAGATAATAAAAAATATATAGTTCCATTTAAAAAATATATATTCTGTCCCAAATTTTGGGAACCTCTGACACAATTTTCATGGTTTGGACTTTGTATTTATCCCCGTACTTTGTATCAAATATGATCTCATTATGCATTTATGAATAAATACAACACATTACAAATAATCCCCTCATTTATTTTCACATACAAGTCCTTTAAACAAAAATCCCATCATTTCTTTTGGCAAAAACAGTAAAAACGTTGGCGAAGGATTTAATCTCAACATCACGTTATCCTTGCAAGGATACAGCATGCCACGCCCACTCGGCCACACCTCTCTCCTCTCTGTCAGGCTCTCCTCTCCGTCGCGATGCTAGCGCAGGAGAGAAGTGATGACGTGGACACACGGAGAACTACGATTGGAACTATTAACACGGGAGATGTAACAAAATTCCAGGAAGGATCGAGATTTCGAAGAAGGATAGTGAATAGTGATAGGATTTCTACGTAGCTGAAATACATGAACGGTAAGTGATGATTCAATGGCTAGTACATGTGGTGAATGAACCAAGTGAAGCAAATTGCAAATTAACTACCCAACATGCCTTGTTTTTAAACTAGGGTAAGTAAATTCAGGTCAAATTTACAGTATTAAAAGTAACAGCAAAAATATTTACAACAAATTTAAGTTATTGAACTTTCAGTGTCTATAGCAGGCCGCAAAAAGTCTCATGGGACTGCTAGATTTCCACTTACGAGATGGCGTTAGTAGTCTTTGAATAATAAGAAATATAGTTCGCGGAATTTTTGGGAAGTAAATTACTGGCAGCCAGTAGGACATGTCAAATATGTGAACGTCAAAAATAATAGTTTCGTTTAACATAAAATCTGTTGTGGCCATCACAATACCTCTCGCAATTTCCATTTTATGTTATATACCTAAATATTGTATTGCACTTCGCTATCGAACCGTCGTTTTATAACGATAAATTCCAACGACTAGTTTTTAACCAATCATGATGCAAAAAACTTGAAAATTCAACCAATGGGAACAGTATTATACTGATAAAACCCCATTACCCCGATAATTTTCCGCTACCAAGTAAATAAACAGTTGTTATTGTTTATAACTGTCAGTGTGATAATTAATGTGTCAAGTTTCATATTGCGTTGTCTTTGGAATTTATCTCACCAAATACCACACCACTCATTTCAAATCGCTCAAGCAAAATGGCATTAGGTAAAACCCATCCTCCTTCGGAGTCGGGATTTACCATGCAGTTTGCTTTCGTATTTGTTGCTAAGCAAAAAAAAATCGTGCAAAATAAAAATTTATCGATAAAATCAGGAGGTCTTCTGATATTACTTCTGAAAAAATTACAGAACTTTACCCAAATATTGTTTTTATTGTATCTAACATATCTTCTGCGCGCATATAATTCTAATTATAAGTATTTTTCATTGTATTAGGAAGTTCCCAAATGTCAGATTCTTCCAATTCATTAACAAGATTGGCGGTATTTCTGATAGATATATGCATTTTAAATATTTAATTAATAAAACAATGTACTTACCAGAAAAAGCTATCAGAATGCCACTAAAACTTTTGATTGTTGACACTGACATCTGTCATTTACAAACTTTGTTATAAACATTTGAATTTGTCAACTGGTTTCCTTAGTATACTTTAGCCTCTGCGATGTTTACATCCGATTATTCTCTATATTATAGAGTCTTTATCTCTACATTTATACAAGATATAATAAAAACTTTAATGCCCGTATGCACCAACATCAAATAAATCTTTGAATAGCTTATTCATTGAATAAGAGAAAAATATCGCATCGATACCATAACAAAAATGAAGGTATTTGTTCTAGCTGTCATATTTTGATGCGATATTTTTCTCTTATGCAGTGAATAAGCTATTCAAAGATTTATTTGATGTTGGTGAATACGGGCATCAGTGTATTAGATGAAGAATTTTATGTTCTTCAATATTTGTAAAATTTCCAAAAAATTATATTTAGAAGAATTTTTCTAAGAAACTACTACTTCCGGTTGTCCAATCGGTACCAAAACATTTTCAGTTCTTCCCAGGAATGTCAAATTGAGGAATTCATAGTTAAACAGGTCTTAAGTCTTATACACACACACATATACACAGAGAGAGAGAGAGAGACATCATCGTAAAAATGTTATAATCGGATTCTAGGGACCTTAAATCGTGCTTACTCACTAAAATCTGCACATCCCTATTCTGTAAGGAAGTTGCTAAGTCGTAGCAACGTTGCTAAAACAATTAACCAATAGACACAAATGTAAAGCCTGTAATTTTCAAATTTTCTTCCGTGTTTGCAATTATTATTGGTCATTTGCCATAGCAATGTTGCTAAGAGTTAACAACTTTGTTACAGAATTAGGATAATTGTCAATTTAACCAAAAGTTAAAATTTAACTAAAAGCAGTACAACTAGAAATTACTCAGCTGACAATTAATCAACGGATTAATGATGAATTCGAGTGTTTAACTTGATCTATAGTCAGAAGAAACATCCATAAAATATTGTGGTCCATTTTCCGTGCCGATCAGCGCAGTCTAATAATCTAATACATATTTTCATATCGTAAAATTTTAAATTTCTTGTTAAAATAATGAAACTATAAAGAAAGGGTTTATATCTTTATCCTCTCTTTCTGAGAAGTGATAAAAAATTTCTTGTTATTTGAATATCTTCCAAGAATTTTCCCCTAGTACAAACTTTAAAAAGAAAACAGGTTAGGAAGTGTTAAAGTTTTATTCATCTAATCTCAAGTGCTTCCGAGAAAATAGACACTTTAATATTTTAATTTTATTGAAGATATTTCTGAATGGAAGGATATATTTCGTATAGTGTGCCTGCTTCAAGCATTGATTTAAAAATATGACTATTATATACAGTCTGTCCCATTTAGAAGTGCCACCATTGGGATCTCGAGAACTATAAGAGATACGATATCGGTTAAATGGAACTTTTTGTGCGCAGTTGGGAGGCCATCTCAGATGTGCCTTTGTTTTTCCAAAAATTCTTATAGGGCACTAGATAATGACGAAAAACTGAATATTGTTGATTTTTTCTTTTTCAAATAACTTCTAAACTATTGGTAATTGAGAAAAACGTTTCAAATATAAAAGATAGATATTTTTATTAACTAACCAGTGGCGTACGAAATAAATTTTTATATCCGTAAATTTTCGAGATATAACACAAACTTATATTTTTTTAAATGGAACCCATATCTAATTTTAGTCTCAAAAAAATCATTATTTTTTTCTCTTTTCAATGATGTAAGGGTTATTATGTTTTATATTTGTTTTGCTCCTAAAATTTAATTTTTCTCTTTATTTTCCTGAACTTTCTTATTATTTCCCAAAAAAACATTATAATTTTTATTAATTATATTGTATTTGATCGAATTAATTTGTTATATGCCTTTATTACTTAATATTTTCATTCTAGACTCATAATTACAAATTACACTATAATGTGCCAAGGGCGACCAGATACAAAATATTATAAAAATTAGTTTGATGCGAGTTTTGAGCAAAATTTTCTAACAAAATAAATTATTTAAATACAAGGAGTATTTCTAAATAGAAATCTACCAATATTTTCAAAATAATTATAAATTTAATACAAAATCAGGAAAAAAATAATAATTTTGAAGGCAAAACAAATATAAAACATAATAACCCTTACATCGTTGAAAAGAGAAAAAAATATTTATTTTTTTGAGACTAAAATCAGATATGGGTTCCATTTAAAAAAATATAAGTTTGTGTTATATCTCGAAAATTTACGAATATAAAAATTTATTTCGTACGCCACTGCTTAGTTAGTACAAATATCTATCTTTTATATTTGAAAAGTTTTTCTCAGTTACTAATAGTTTAGAAGTTATTTGAAAATGAAAAAATCAACAATATTCAGTTTTTCGTCTTTATCTAGTGTCCTATGAGAATTTTTGGAAAAACAAAAGCACATCTGGGATGGCCTCCCAAAGGCGCACAAAAAGTTCCATTTAACCGACATCGTATCTCTTATAGTTCTCGAGATCCCAATGGTGGCACCTCTAAATGGGACACACTGTATTCTCGGAACTCCTACGAACTTCGAAATTCGGAATGCAATTCTCATTTCATTTAGCCTGGAAGAATTCCTGGAAGACCAGAGTCACATTTTCAGGAATATGAATCAAATGGAAGTACGTCAGCTGAAAATTGTTAGGTTAGTCATTGAAAATTTATTTCATTCATAAATACTTTGATACTTCGAATAAATATCATTCTGGCTACTGGCATATTACTCATTGATGTGCGTTTCAATTTTCACGCAGATTTCGGTAATGTCGACATACTATTACTTGCCGAATTGTATACCAAAGATCCCGGGTTCGAATTCCGGTGAAAGTATCAATGTTTGTGATTGTCTTTGTTATCTCATTTCCATTATCAATGTAGAAGAACAACAATTATGGAAAAACTGTCTCATATTCATCTATATACATCCGTTATTTTATTTTAATATAAAAGGAAATATTTTGTTATCCCTAAGAGAGGTATTGAAATCATGCTAAAAATCTCTTATACAGATTTTAGTGAATAAATACGTTTTAAGATCACTAGAATCAAATATTAACATTTTTACAATAATGTATGTGTGTGTTGTGAGTGTGTGTGTGTGAGTGTGTGTGTGTGAGTGTATGTGTGTGTGTGTGGTGTGTATGTGCATCAGGATGTTGGAGGGACGGTTTCTCAAATTCTATAAAACTGAAAGACCAATTTAACTACATATTCCCTAATCTGACACTATTGGGAAGAGCTGAAAAGGTTTTGGTAACAATTGGACAACCGGAAGTAGTAGTTTCTTAAAAAAATCTTCTAAATATTTCTTTTTGGAAATTTGTTATTACAATTATTAAAAAATATAAAATTCTCTATCCAATACATTGAACATTTTTATTATATCTTCTATAGATTTAAAGGTAGAGAATTATAAATATATAAAATAATCCGTTGTAATAAATACACACAGCCCAAATAACTCCATAGAAAACAGTTGAAAAATTAAAATGTTTGTAAATGACAGAAAAAATTCGTGTCAAAAATCCAGATACAATACTGAAGGCTTTTCCTGGGAAGTAAAATAAATATTTCTTATTTTATTATTAATTTAATATTTAAAATTATAGACACATATATTACATATACACATCAGAAATACTGCCAATCTCATCAATGAATTTGAAGAATCTCGAACATTTAGAAGAGTAAGAGGAAACTTAATTATAGAATGAATTAAAAACTATATTAATAATAGATGTAATTAGAATATTTTGTTTGTACCACAAATGTACTTATATAGCCTCATATGCAAATGGCGAGAGGTATTTTGCGGGCCACAACAGATTTTTTTACCTCTCGCTAAGAGAGGTATTGGATTCATGCTAAAATTCGCATATTCAGATTTTAGTGAATAAGCACGATTTAAGGTCCCTATTATAACATTTTTAAAATGATGTCTGTGTGTGTGTGTGTGGATGTGTGTGTGTGTGTGTGTGTGTGTATGTCTGGATGTTGTAGACACGATTCCTCAAAATCTGTAAGACTTAAGAACTGTTTAACTATGGATTCCTCAATCTGACATTCCTGGGAAGAGCTGAAAAGGTTTTGGTAACAATTGAACAACCGGAAGTAGTAGTTTCTGAGAAAAATTCTTCTAAATATAATTTTTTAGCAAATTTTTGTTATTAAATATTAAAGAACATAAAATTCTCCATCTAATACACTTAAAATTTTTATTATATCTTGTATAGATTTAGAGATAAAGACACTATAATATATAGAGTAATTTAATCGCAGAGGCTAAGGCACTAATGAAACCAGTTGACAAATTCCAATGTTTATAACATAGCTTTTAAATGACACATGTCAGTGTCAAAAATCAACAGTTTTAGTGACATTCTGACAGCTTTTTCTGGGAAGTATATTTAATCTTTCTTATTGTTTTATTAATTAAATATTTGAAATTATAGGTAAAATGCATATATCCATCAGAAATACCGCCAATCTGGTTAATGAATTGGAAGAATCTCTCACATTTAAAAACTTCCTCATACAATGAAAAACAGATATAATTAGAATTATATGTGTGCAGAAGACATGTTAAATACAATAAAAAACAGTATTTGGGTAAAGTTCTGTAATATTTTGTTATAAATTGACGGTTCGATAGCGATGTGCAATACAATAATTACTTATATAGCCTAATATGGAAATGGCGAGAGGTCTTGTGCTGGCCACAACAGATTTTTTTAATTATCTTATTTAAACTGTTTCACCAAGTATTGCCATCTTTTTGTACTTTATTGTACTTTTATTATTTGGCTAGCGAAGCTCACGGCGTTCTTGATAGATGTCTCTGCATGTAGCTACTTGCTTGTGCAGTCATCTTATCTTTTTGGGATGTTTATCATGCGTTCACTCAGCTGACTCAACGCTTCCTAGAGGCGTCAGTGCACCACACTGAAGAGCTCCAATAAGCTGCAATACAATACTTATATAGCCTAATATGGAAATGGCGAGAGGTCTTGTGCTGGCCACAACAAATTTTTTTTAATTGATTTTTTGTGCCTCTGTCCGGTATAACTAGTTTCACTTTACTTTTAATCGTCGGCAAAAAGACATGAACTTTTATGGTTATAAGTTGGTATTCTAGTGAAATGTCTACTTGAGAACAAAACTTTCTTGCACAATGCTTAAAATTTGTCTTGTGTATTCTCATCACCATGGTGTTATTTTAACAGCACATAATGCCTCGCCCACATCTCTTAAATAATGTACGAGCCGGTCCTGTACGACGTTATTACCATTTAAGTTGGACACCCTGGTTTTTGAACATTTCGCTTATGTTTATTTACTCCACTCCCACTCTGTTATGTTATGTTAGGTTTTCATGCATAAATTTGTAATTCAGTTAATGTAAATGTAGTGCATTGTGAATAAAATGTGACAGGTATCTGTCATATTTGAAAGGACTGACAATAACGATTATCTTTTGAGAGATGAACGTGAATTATAATACAACAAAAGGGTTTATCATTGTTTTAGGGTTATCAAATTCACTCACATATATTTGCACAGGGATTTGCTTGTAATTTTCATTATATTTTAATTAATTTTTTAACAATATCGAATAGCCATCAATGTTACCTACAATAATAATACTCTCAAGTACCGTTACAAATATTAAGATTGAAGAGTATGGAATAAAAATTTTAAAAATTGTCTGTGCTAAGACCGCTCGTCCGAAGTGAAAACTTAAATGGTTGACATTTGGATCGTATACCAATGCCATCTCTTGACTGCTCCCAAAAGCTTTAAAAAATAAATGTTTAAGTGTGCTGGGCTTACATTCATATTTTTTTATAAGATGCCAGAATCCTATGAGCATTCTTACCAAATTCTAACAAAATTTTCCTACAAGAATTTTTATTTTCTTGGGAGGAAGCTGGGAAATAACTCAAATTTTATTTTAAAATCTATTTTTTCTATTTTTCATTACCGCACCCAAATGAGTTCGTTAATAGCTCATTTGAGTGATGTAATAGACTAGTACAATTTATTTTTATAAGGTTGGTGGCTAAGACTTTCAAAAATATCAAATGTCAAATCTCGTTAAATAAACGAACACAAACGATTGTTAAAAATTTTATTTTTATATATTTTTGAATTTAAAACTAAGAATAAAAAGAAGAGAAGACATAATGTAGTAAATTTAGCATGAAATAGAAAATATCGTATGATGTTATACCCAAATCATTCAGCAGCCAATGCACGTCATCACTTAGTGTAAAAACCTTAATGCATTAAAATCACTAATAGTGAAAAATGAAATAAAATTTCAATCATTTTTAACCGTCAAAAAGTGTATAGCCTTATATAATTATTATTAAGATGAATGGTAGAGTTCATTACTTATCGTATATGACATGAATAATATATAAATAATGTACATCGTCATATTATTCATTTAATTGTTGCTAAAGTTGGCAACATTGATAATATGTATGTTCATACTGTCAAAGTTATTATTTGAAAAATATTTGTATCGTGTTTGAAACATTTTTGTGCGTTGTAAAGGCCTATTTATTATAAAGTATCTAATGTAATACGCAACGCAACGACGCAACGTGACACAAAATCTGTGAATCTGCCAAAGATAGCACTTCTAATCAATCAGAAGAATTTGGTATATTTCTTTGAAATTCGGCTCACTTTTATTTATTGCCTTTATATGGCATACATAAGTATAAATAAGGTTAGTATTATAAAAATTTAAATAGAAATGGACAGTGACGAAAATATAGTATTTATTTTGTAGATGTGACAGTTCATGAACATGTCGATAATACAGATTGCAATCTGTATAACTCTTTTCATAAAGATTCTAAAACCTCTGCAAACGTAGCAGTACATGACGTCACACATCTAGTTACTAAAATTCAATTTTTAATAATGACGTGCATTGGCTGCTTGAATGATTTGGGTATACAAAAACACGGTTTATTTATTTATTTATTTAACCAAGACCAACAGGATACTAAGATCCCAATTACAGGTCGGTTTTAAATACATACAATTATAACAAAAATTGTCACACGCACGAAAGAACACTTAATGTAAATTTATAAATAATACCAAAATTAAAGAAGTGTGTTGTTTCAAATTAAAAATACATAATAACTACTTAAATGAAACAGTATTTAAACAGAAGGCACTATTTATTGTATTACTAATAATTGCTAAATTAAGCCACTTTTAAATGTAGCTATGCAGTCACCAAATATGTCAAGAGTACTAGAGACAGTATTGAAAGTAGAACACATAATTTTTATAGGAGATTTTTGTTCATAATTTGTACGTGATGTACTACAGTAAAATGTACGTGTGTTTCTAGAAGTTATTCTAGGTACAAATATAGAAATTGAAGCGAGAGTGACTGGGTCATTGATGCTGTTGTGCAGTAGTTTGTACAAATAAATACAGGAATGAATTTTTCTACGAGTAACTAAAGGTAAAAGTTGCTGTTCACGAAGTAAGACGTTGTGATCAAAATCAAAAGTAGAATACTGTTTATTAAGTTTCAAATATAAAAATGTTGCAAATTTGCGTTAGGTTAGAGTATATACAAAATAAAATGGCAATTTTGATATTCGTTCTTTAATGTACTATTTATCTTTGTATGTTTCCTTATATGGACAGCATCAAGATGTTTCGACTTCTAATCCTATACGATCTACCAGAAATGTTTAATGTTGTAAGGGTGATAGATTCGATTCTTCCTGAAGCAAGAAATGAAGGGAAGGGCTCGGATTTCATGCGATGCCAATGGTTTAATGGAGTAGTTTGACTTGTTTTTTAAACTCGCCTTTGGGAAATTGGTAAAGTTTGACAGCGGAATTTGTTTCCTGGGGTATTAGTGAAGCTGAACACAGTTTGAAGGGAATTCTAACAGCTTAAGGGTCCAGATTAACAAATAATACAAAGAAAAAGATCTATCATCGATTATTCATTCAAAAGAAGTATCGGCCAGATGGAAGTAGAAAATAACTTTGAAGCTAAAATATAGATACTGGAAAATTAAACGTCCGAATTATCATAACTTTTTACTAATTAAAAATTCAATATAATTAAAAAAAAACATAATTGCACTTACAGGACCGGCTCAAGATATATAGGCGCCCTGAGCCAAAAGTCAATATACCCCACATTTAGGATAAAAACTTCAAAATTTTCAAAAATCTAATTTTTATGTATCTAGATACTTCTCAATGCGCTGATTCCATATTTTGAAACCGCAGGTCGATATCTCTTTTCGTTCTCGAGATATTTAGATTCAAAGTTTTACTCAAAACTGCCCATTTTTGGGTAATAACCCAAAAATGGGTCGAGATATGAATTTGGCGACAACACCATTCGATTCTACGGGCAAAATTATTTAAGTACACCAATTTTCAAAATTTTTGAACATCGCATACTATCTCTAAGGCAAAATAACTGAAAATGGCCAAAAATCGCAAAAATCTAAGGTGTACCCCTTACGATTTTTTCAGATTTTGGCCATTTTCAGGCGTTTTCAAACTTTTATTAATAAAAAATTAACTGATTGGATAAAAATTATGAAAACTGGTATACTTATATATTTTTATCCGTAGAATCGAATGGTGGTGTCACCAAATTCATATCTTGGCCCATTTTTGGGTTATTACCCGAAAATGGGCAGTTTTGAGCAAAACTTTAAATCTAAATATCTCGAGAACGAAACGAGATATCGACCTGCGGTTTCAAAATTTGGAATCAGCGCATTGAGAAGTATCTAGATACATAAAAATTAGATTTTTGAAAATTTTGAAGTTTTTATCTAAATGTGGGCTATATTGACTAGAGAAAAAAATAATGATTTTTTTGAGACTGAAATCAGATATGGGTTCCATTTAAAAAAATATAAGTTTGTGTTATATCTCGAAAATTTACGGATATAAAAATTTATGTCGTACGCCACTGGTTAGTTAATAAAAATATTTATCTTTTGTATTTGAAACGTTTTTCTCAATTACTAGTAGGTTAGAAGTTATTTGAAAAAGAAAAAAAATCAACAATATTCAGTTTTTCGTCATTATCTAGTGCCCTATGAGAATTTTTGGAAAAACAAAAGCACATCTGAGATGGCCTCCCAAAGGCGCACAAAAAGTTCCATTTAACCGACATCGTATCTCTTATAGTTCTCGAGATCCCAATGGTGGCACCTCTAAATGGGACACACTGTATTTGAGAACCAGAGAGTCTAGTTTCTAAAAAAATATTAATTTAAACTTGCGAACTGGTCGATTTTTATGCACGTAAATGCATGTAAAAGTAGAAGGACAAATTATTTCAATTATTTCTCATAAACCGTTTAGTAAAAATCCCTGCTATTTAATTCCTGTATGAACTATTCTACATTAGGTTTAGAACATTTTAAAACTAACTCAATAACATCCACTAACTCCATTCTGCGAGTGCCATCACTGGAAGTAAAAGAGCGAAAGAACTAAATAATTGCATTTGAGTGGCGAGTGTCGCAGTCCCATCCCGGCTCCTCGTGCTCCCCAGTGGCGTTCAAGAGGGGCTTGTGCCCCCTCGGCCCGCCTACACGTGCTACACTGCTCCCACCTAACTCAGTTATGCATGTATGGAAGAGGAAAATTTGTTTTTAAATATTTATCGCGAGATGGAGTAGTTTACAATGGGAGATACGATGACGGCGGTTTTTTACTTAGAGGTGATGGAATTTTTATCAAGAATCATAATTTACACTCTTTAATATTTCCTTACAAATGGGATAGTGGAATGGAAAAGTGGAAGAAAGGAAATAGGATATTTGACTGTAAATAGGAGAAGTTAAAGTGAAATAAGATCAAGTTTTGCATTTTCTATAAAAATTTAATAGGTTGATTTAATTCACATTCTTCCCCCACTACTACATGCCTTTAAAAGAAGACAACAAGCTTGTAGAGAGAGATAATTGAGTATTGCCATGGTCCCTCTTCTCAACGTATTGTCATAATCCCATTTGATATTCATTCTATTTTGTTTTGCCGTGGTGTTTGACGTTTGTAGTGTAACAAACCAGGTTTGTTGAAATATTTCGTTTTAACAAAATTATTTGCCATTTGTGTCAATTTAATGTTATTAATCTTTTTGGCTATACGCGAGGGTATTACATTTGTCATTCTGCAAAATTATTGCAATCTTGCATTCTATTTATATTATATAAATAGAATGTTAAATATAATGAGAGGACAGTCAGCAGTCAGAGGGTCAACGACAGTCAACAATAGTCTTCAATTCGATCAACCCCGCTGAAGATGATACCCTAGATCTTCAGGGGTAGTCTACCCCTAGGTATGAGAAATACATTGCTAAATATCGTTCGTTAATTGTAATATCATATAAATATGTTTGTATTTATTTTGTTTATTATTTAACTTGTTTTTAGTAATACAAATATTTATTTTTGTTTACTTTTGTGTTTAACTATTTTATAACCTATGACCGCAATTCTGTCTTTTGTTTTATTATTAATAAATATTTTCTAAATTATTACTTATTAATAATTGTGTCACCAACCCAGTGCAGTGATCAGCTTACCCGCTGATGCAACACACAGCAGGGTAAGTACAACCCTACTTAAATCGTTAACGTAGCTACTTCTGTTGCACCCCAGTTGCGATTGTTACACTAGGAATAATCATTTTTGTTATAACAATCACTACGATTACATGCAGTTTTGAAAATGTAAAACAGGTTTATAAATTGATTTATAAACAGTTTCGTAGTATGCGCACTAAAACTACACAACTGTCAGATTATTTGTAGGTTAGTAACACAAAGCGACAGAAACCGGGTGGAATTCAGTGGGTTGTATTAAGGTCTGTATTAAATCTTGTATTAAGTATACGGCAACATTGTAATATTTTCCACATGTACCAATGAGATTCAATTGTGATTTTGAAATTTAACACATGGAAAAGTAATACAGATATCCTTTAGCCAAATGAGGAAGTATTATTGTAAAAGGAAGGTGTAAAAGGAAACTCATTATTGCAAAATTAGGTTAGATATATGTCAAATTTTATGTGTCAAATATTTCATACCTGAATGCTAATGAATTTTAAAATATCTTAATCACCGTTTTGATTAGTTTTGACATTTGTCCTTTTTTCTTACTTCTGTTAATAATATTTTTTTCTTTATTTGATCATTTGGTCTCTCACTTTTTTCTGACAGGTATTACAAAGTTGCCTAAATATTTTTGACAAAAGACTGTTTTAGCTTAAAACACGCTTATACAACCCACTGAATCTCACCTATATGTTTTGCGCAATATCGAAACTAACCTCAATTTGAACACTCTATTGACATTCATTATAAGACTGAGTACCATAAAGAATTCATTATAGTATTCACTACCATAATGAGATAGGGAACTATTTCTCTATATTTAATTATTCTAGTACAACGCCAAATAATGGTATTTTATTTTTTCGTGAATTTTTCTATATAATACAGATCGTAACCAATCATTATGGTAATAATCGTGAAGATTATCATAAGAGGCGAAGCCGAGTTTCATAAAACGGCGTGTACCATAACGATTGACGTTATGACACTTAGCTGTCCTTGTCTTATGCTCGGTTGCAGAAACGTTCATCAATGGGGTATTCCGGTGATATGGAATTAATGCAAAATAATAACTTTTTTCTATAGTTTCCATCTTCATATAGTATAAAAATATAATAAAACATGTTTAATAAAAAGTTTTAATTCATAATTTAATGTTACAAAATTGGAATTTTTACAGCTTTAGAAACGTCTTTGAAATTTGTGAAGTCAAGTTGATGATCTGTTGCTCATTTCAAAGTAAATATTTTCGTTTAAAACACAGATGGTGCCAGTAGTTAACAGGCGCGGGTATAATTCTTGTTTGACATTTCGTCCACTTTATAATTATTACTCCTATTTTTACCATAAGCAAACACAGGACAAACACCGAAATACACGCTGCTACTAAAATCATATGTAAACAAGCAAATGGCTGCCATGAACATGTGGATTTAGGCGCTGAAGTTCGTTGCAGATGTCACCATCGAGTTGACGTCATAAGCGCGCCATGATAAGAAAATTTGAATTACGATGAAATTTTTTAAAATTCATATCTCATGTGATGCATACATCTTCTTACTCAAACTTAGATATTCAGAGTCCTACTGGTCTGTACTAATGTAAAAAAATATTTTTAAAAAATGTCGGAATACCCCGTTCCTTGTTCAGTTAGCGGGCCATCAAAATGAACAAATTCGAATCAGTTTCCTTATTCTTATGACATTTAAATCAAAAAATCGCGTTGCATTTCTTCATTTTGATGAACCGTTGATTGATCATTAGAAAATCAAAACAGATTGGTATATTTAGTATTTTTAGGGGATATCACTGCTCGCTTAAATGAGGTGAACAAGCATCTACAAGATGAAAATCAACTAATCAATGACATGTTCCAAACAGCGAAGGCTTTTGGAATTAAACTGAAATTGTGGCAATCTCAGATTATGAATAGTAACTTAATTCTCTTTGATAAACTGTTTGAATCCAGCCAAGTAAACAGTGAAATATATGCAACATTAATTATTGCTATTTTATCACAGGATTTTGCGAATAGATTTTATCTCCAATCATACGGGCAATAAGTATTCTGAAACTCAAAATGGTTTCGAAAAGTGTGTTGACATTAAAAAATCTTACGTTGATATTTTATCTCCCGCTACCCTTAGTGAGGGAGGTATAGGGATCGTGCTGAAAATAGCATATCGAGATTTTAGTATATGACTACGTTTTAAGATCCTTAGAATCCAATTTTAACATTTTCACGATGATGTCCGTGTGTATGTGTATGTGTGTGTATGTGGTGTGTGTGTGTATGTGTGTGTGTATGTGGATCCTCTTAACCCTCTAACTCTATACTATCAATCGAAAAAATTCTAATATAGAAAGAAACCAGATTTTGATGTAAATGGAACTTTACTTAAAGTTCAAAATGGTTTTTCTTCGTTAAACGTCATTTAGACATGCATTCATACAATTCCTCTATACCTTCCGTCACCTTTAGGTAAGGAAGGTATTGTTTTTGGTCAAATAATTCGGTGGTGAGTTTTTAATGAATAAGCACGTTTTAGGGTCCCTACAATACGAATATACCATTTTTTAGATGATGTCTGTATGTGTGTGTGTGTGTGTGTGTCCGTGTGTGTGTGTGTGTATGTGTGTCCGTGTGTGACAAATTTTTCTCCAACGATAACTCCAATACTACAATTCTAAAAATTATAATTCTTTCGTATTCCTCTTCTGTACATCCATATGAAGAGTTGATTAGATTTTGGTTATAATTGATCCACCGGAAGTACCATTATTTGAAGTTTTTAACAGTTTTTCTTAAAAAAACGCAGTTATAAATTGTTTTCTGACATATTGTTATTATACATATTAAAGAAAATATTCCTCTATACAGTTTGATTATACATTTTCCTTCATATTCAATAGATGTATATTTAAAGCATTATAAAGAAATTAATTTTCAAAAATTAGTCAGCTTTGCTGTCTATCATGGAAACAGCTGATGCTGACATATTAAAAAAATTCTAATTGACAGATGTCAGTTGCAAGTGCAAAACCAAATATGGAAAGTGTAGGATCACAAAATTGGTATGTCATAGTGCTCCTCGCAAGTGACACGCAGAGAAAGGCCAAAGAGAAGATGGAAGGACTGTATCGCAGAAGACTGAAAGGAATGCCTGTGTCAAGAAGATGTGTTGGACAGGAATGAGTGGAAGAAAAGAGGAAACAGCTACTTCTAATAAAATAGGGGATAGCTGAAGAAGAAATGAAGGAAGTGTCAAGTGCATTTTACTTAGTGTATGTTTATGTTATAATTTTATTGGATTTATAGAATAGAAATAGTATGTGTTCGTGTTTGATTTTACATGATATTATATAGAATCTGTTCCAAGGACCTTTTGGTATGGGATTTGTACAAAATACATCGAATTGACGGAAGGTTTTGTACTGGCCACAACAGATTTTTTTACACAGTTCATATTTCAAATGTATGTAACTGACATAAATGTCACTGTCAAAAACCTAATCATTTCAAATTAATAAAGGTGGCATATTAAAAAGAAAATAAGTAAATAAAGCAATAGTTTGCAGCATTAGTAAATATGTAGGTTTGTATTTAAATTAATAAAAATTAAATAGTGGAAGGTATTTGCACAATACATAAACTAAGACTTACTGGTACTCCTGCATATTTATTGGCCAAATTAATATTAAAAGACTATAACTACTCTTTACGTATCAAGAATTTATATATTGTTAAAGGGTCATTTTCGTTCCTGGCACCCACACTATATAATGAATTACCGCTGTCAATGAGATCTCTGTCGTTTGGTAACTTCAAAGTAGCAATAAAACTCTTGTATTAGGTACCGACTATTTTTAGGTTACTTATTATATTATATATTAATTTCTACTGTTATGTATTTCTTTGTTTATGTTACAAATTAATGTTGGCATATTATTTACATGTGTTTTGTAATGTGATTGGTTAGGTGGAAGAACAGCCTATGGCTGAACCTCGCCTTTGTCCGTATAGGCAATAAAGATTTATTATTATTATTATTATTATTATTATTATTATTATTATTATTGTGTTGGCCGCATCAAATTTTTTTGTTTAAAAAGATAATGTTATTTTATTACAGGTAGGTACTCATTAGTAATAGGGGCCACTTTGTTATTAAATAAATATTAAATTCTATATACGGTCCCTGACAAATTTTTGGTTAGCGATGCCCAAAGGATTGGACCGCCATGCTCTTATCAAATAATACCATGTATAATAGTGCCACAATCTAACACCAATCTATCTATTTGTTCTCTGACAAAGCTTCTATTAACTCTATCACACACACATTACACGTCTATTGGTTCTGCAATCACCCCACTCCACTTCAATACGGTGACATAACACTGTCACCAGAATAGCACTGCACAGCCGACTATCTGGCTACATAGCAACTGGAACACGATGTTCCATCCTGCGATCGCCGTTTGTCCTCGCTAAACAAACAATTAGATTAACCACCACACCTGGGCAGATAGACAAGGACAGAGACATTGGGTGATTTGAAGCAAATTTGGTGATGAATTATATGGTTAGAAATTGGGGTGCAAAATGAAAATGATTGAAGAATAACTTCAAATAATTTCACTAAGAAACACTCAAAAAGAATATTAAAGAAAATAATGATGTTGAAACACTTGAACATTCTTAAACACAATAACATCCCCCGACCCTTGGAGTGTTAGCTGTCGTATGCGGACGTGTGTGATAGTATCCATAAGAACAGACAACCAGTTTGCTGTAATTATAGATGAGTGGGAAAGCTCGCAGTCTTTCTAATTATTGTACAGGTATAGCGTTCAGGTGTGGATCACCCAGGGCATCAAATCCGAATCTGAACCGAACCAAAACGGGAACCAAATCATAACATTTTAGCCAACCCAAACCCACAACCGAACCTCGGATATATTTTTCAATTGAATCCGAGTCGGAACCGAACCGGGTATTAACATTAGGGTTCAGGGTTCAGCTTGGGGTCAAGGTTTAGCTCCGGTTCAGGTTCATTTGGTAACAATTGGACAACCGGAAGTAGTAGTTTCTTAAAAAAATCTTCTAAATTATATTTCTTTGAAATTTGTATAATTACAAATATTAAAGACCATAGGATTCTCTATCCAATACATTGAACATTTTTATTATGTCTTCTATACATTTAAATATGAAAACTCATAAATATATAAAATAATCCGTTACAATCAAATAATATTACTATCAAGTTTATATCTCTACCTACTTTTGAATTATTGCCCCAAAAGTCAATATACCCCATATTTAGATAAAAACTTCAAAATTTTCAAAAATCTAATTTTTATGTATCTAGATACTTCTGAATGCGCTGATTCCAGATTTTGAAACCGCAGGTCGAAATCTCTTTTCGTTCTCGAAATATTTAGATTCAAAATTTTGCTCAAATCTGCCCATTTTTGGGTAGTAACCCAAAAATGGGTCGAGATATGAATTTGGCGACAACACCATTCGATTCTACGGGCAAAATTACATAAGTACTCCAATTTTCATAATTTTTGAACACCGCATACAAACTCTAAAGCAAAATAACTGAAAATGGTGAAAAATCGCAAAAATCTAAGGGGTACCCCTTACGATTTTTTCAGATTTTGGCCATTTTCAGAGGTTTTCAAGTTTTTATTCATTAAAAATGAACCGGTTGGACAAAAATTATGAAAATTGCTATACTTATGTATTTCTCTCCGTAGAATCGAATGGTGCTGTTGCCAAATTCATATCTCGACCCAGTTTTGGGTTATGACCCAAAAATGGGCAATTTTGAGCAAAACTTTAAATCTAAATATCTTGAGAACGAAAAGAGATATCGACACGCGGTTTCAAAATTTGAAATCAGAGCATTAAGAAGTATCTAGACACATAAAAATTAGATTTTTAAAAATTTTGAAGTTTTTATCTAAATTTGGGGCAATAATTCAAAAATGGATAGATATATAAACTTGGTATAAGTAATATTATTGGCTTGTAAAGATAATGTTACGTAAGTGTACGCATTTTAATATTTAATATTTAAAACTATATCTTTCATGCATTTAATATAAAATTCTAAAAAAATTGAACATTGTGTCGCATAGAGTTTATTATTTTTCAAGTTTCTATTTTTACCAACTACAAAACAAAGACCCATGTAACCATAAAACAAGTGACCATCGCGTCCTCTACACTACAATAACCACATACGAATTGTCGTATTCCGCAATCCTTCAATAGAAATCCAATGCAATTAGATTGTTTTCACAGCACACTGCTGCAATTAATTTCACGTGATGACAGCTAAGTCAGGACACACACGAAGTCGTCCACTATGTAAACAATGCAACCATGCCAACACAAAACACGCCAAGCCAATCAAAGCATCACATCATACTTAATTAATTACTCGACCATTGTTACGAGGTGATTATGTTTTCAGATCCAGCAGGCTTTCAAGACAAAGGAGAGGGGAAAAAATGGCGAAGCGGTAAGAAGTTACCAGAGTTAGAAAGGTTTTTGTCGATCAATGGATCTTGGAACTATTTGTATAAGTAAGTTATCCTTTAAACTAAAGCATTGAACACTATTACTTCCCGACATACCGTAGGTAAGGGAGGTAATGTTTTTGGTCCAAAAATTCGATAGTGAATTTTCAGCGAACAAGCACGAATTAGGGTTCCCACAACGTTTTTATTACAGTGTCTTCAGAAACAAAACTAATTCGCAGTAGGCCATGAACATAGAAACGTAGGTCTGATTATTATTTAATTCAAAAGTCAAGTTGTCAGAAATGATGGTGAAATGTAAAAGGATACAGAATATTGTCATTCACCGTTCTTTAATTTATTTCTATTTCTAAAATGAGGATTCAAGAAGATATTTAATTAAATACTTTCAAATTGACAAACGTTTTTTTGTTTGAATTACAATTTTTTTTTCCTACGACCACTGTTAAAAGTAATCTTTTTAACGGTTGCTTAGCGAATTAAAAATAACAGTTTATAACACAGTGAATACTTTTAAATCGTTGTCATTGACAACAGATTAAAAGTAAAAAACAAATTTACTTTTAACACTAGTGTTAAAAAAGAACTAAATCTAGTTACATTTAGTGTTAAAAATATAACTAAATCTAGTTACATTTAGTGTTCATAAGTAAATGTAGTTTCATTTTATATTTATTTTTGTACTTAAATTATTTATATAGGTATTTTATTAGAAGTATACATTATTTTGGAACGTTTATTGTTATAGTACAATTATTACAATTGTTTATAGTAATTCCTTGCAAGGCGCTTGAAGAATTGGAATTTAAAACAGTATTGTTGGAAGTAGAGGTTAGAATAAACAATTTTCAGTTGTTCATAGCAAATACATCATGACCTGTCATAAATGTCATTCTATAATTTTTAGTTTTTACTAATACATAACTAGGGTCGTAGGAAAAATAGTGTATGATATTCGTGTTAAAAGTGATTTTATTTCGTTCGTGGGGTTTGTTTTACTCGGCTTCGCCTCGTTTCACAAACTTCCCCACTCACTCATAAAATGTCACTTTTAACACTTATATCATAAATAACTAACACACTGAATTTTTACAATAATGTCTGTGTGTGACAATTTTTTCTTCCTCGATAACTTCCAAAAATTTCTATTTTCCGTAGTTAAGATTTTTGCGTTAATATAAAAAGTTGATTAGATTTTGGGTAAAATTGGATAACCGGAAGTGATACTTTACTTAAAGGTCTGAAAAAATTTTCATGTAGTCGGGTGAAATCGTGTGATTTCCGAAGTATTCATACAAATCAAAACTGACAACTTAATAAATACGATATAAGTATAACGGATGAATTATACCTCTTTTTATTGTTTAATTGCAAATAATTGTCGGCTATCTTACAAACGCCATCTTTACAATAGCGAAATGCACAATATAATACCAAGAACTAACGAAATATCCAAAACACAATAAAACACAAATTATCAGAAGTAATATCACAAGACCTCATCTATCAATAAATTTTTATTTTGCACGATTTTTTTTTTTTGCTTAGCAACAAACACGGTAGCAAACTGGTAAATCCCGACTCCGAAGGAGGAGGGGTTTTATATAGTGTCAGTTTGCTTGAGGATTTTGCTTAAAAGCAAAAAAAAATGAGTGCTTAAAAATAAAAGTTTATCTGAGAAAATCTGAGAGGTCGTGTGTTATTTGGTGAGATAAATTCCAAAGACAACGCAAAATGAAACTTGACACATCAATTGTCACACTGACAGTTATAAACAATAACAACTGTTTATTTACTTGGTAGCGGAAAATTATCGGGGTAACGGGGTTTTATCAGTATAATACTGTTCCCATTGGTTGAATTTTCAAGTGTTTTGCATCATGATTGGTTAAAAACTAGTCGTTGGAATTTATCAATACAAAATCACCTTTCACCACATGAATGACAAAATAACATGAATATTCAAATAATTTAAATATTTGAAAATGACTTTCGTTACCGCGGTTGCCCTACAATTTCTATTTCAATTTTCATCGTTAGTTGAACGGAGATAGGGTATACCCCTTTGTAAAACATATGATGGTGAGATAGCGAATAAAAATCTCATATATGCCATGTATGTGCGACAAAGATGCTTGATAAAAGTTTAGTAATTCTTGCATCAGAAATTGATGACGTGGGGATCAACTCGGATATAGAGTGTATATAAAATCATGGATTATATTACCTATAATCCCGGATAAAATATGTAATTCGCTGTTATAAAACAGGGCATTAGTTTCCTATATATTGATTTGTTGATATTGAAATCATTTTAGTACAATCAGTATTAGGTAGCATTAGTTATTCAGCTCATATCAGTAAAATAAATTTTCTAAAAACTAAATTAATGGTCAAGGGACCTTAATTAAAGTTCATCTCATCAAAGCAGCCAACAGAAACAAATGTTGTTTATTTATTCGGATATTATAATTTTCTATGAATATACTATAAGTAATTCTTTATGGTAAAGAAAGTAATCATTTTTACTTTTTTTTTTTTTAGTTTGATACAGTAGCCTTTATAAAAGAAATTGCATTTTTAGTCAATGCGAAAAACTTTAATTAAAGTTTTCTTTGCACTACAGAGAGTATAGGGATGCAAGGAAACATTTTAAATTACATTTTAAAAATCTTCTAATTTTCCGTGTTCCATCAACACGTACTTTGCGCTTTCAAATTACAATAAAATATACATTTGTTTTCCAATTTATTTTATGAGATATTCATTTTTGAAACACTCTCTTTTCATTTCCAAATTTATCTTTATGAGTACAATATTTTATTTTCTGTTGTCTTTATGACGATTCCTAATCTTAATCCTATTGTACTCTTGCACCAATTTCAATATAAAATAGTTATAAAGAAAATATGTGAAGGTACTCACCATATCGTCAGTGTCAGGGACAAAGGCTTGAGGTAAATGACTGGCCCAAACCTCCTAGCTCGCCTGAAACAAACCAAATACAACCCTGGATTAGTAATATATACAAAATTTTATCAAAATATAATAAATGCTTATAACAAACAGAATTATTTTTATTGCTGGTAATATGTAGATTACGTAAATTAATTTACGTTAGATAATATTATTATGTTGATCATTTTGTTCGACAGTTTTTTTTTTTATTTCCTAAATAATTAAGAAGTTCGCACAATTTTAAAGTCCGGGCAGGATCCTGACAAAAATCCGGACATGTCCCGACAAATCCGGTCGTTTGGTAACCCTAAAAAAGTGTACATTTTATTATTTTTTGTTATGATGGAGGACATTGTCGATTTCGAGAGAATGTTTCTCAATCGACAATACCCCATTTTGCGCTCTTAATACATAAATAGCTATTTTTCATTGTAATGGCAATTATTAATGGAAAAATCAAAAATAACTGGAACAATTTTTCTGGTAAATGTCATAATATTACATTTTTCAACATTTAAATACGCAAAGTTTGAGTTTGAGATTTGGTGAAACAATTTTAAATCATCGGAATATAGGAAATGGTTTACGTTAATATTCTAAGTTATAGCGTTTATAAAAACCTTAAAGAGCAAAGGATCTAAAACAGATCCTTGTGGAACACCAAATTTCTGAAGGATATATGCCACTCAAAAAATGCCTTATAGACATGTAAATATGCGGACCCTATATCGAATAACGTGAATCTTCCACGTATTCAATATCAACAATATGTCAATCCAAAAGAAATTGATTGTGAGTTTTTAAGAAGTTGAAGGAAAGAAGGAGCGTAAGTTTCCGAGTGGAAAGAGAAGAAGAGCATGTATGAATACGATTAAGAATGTGGCTGAGGTGAAAGATATGTGCCTGGATAGTAATGTGTGACGAAGGATGATTGTTTCGTAACTATTGTGGTGTGAAGACGTATGGTTAGTAAGAACGTTTTATGAGAATGGAGAGACAGCTGAACTTTTATGTGAACGAGGTGAACGAAGTATGTTTGTACAGGAATGTGTGGCGAAGGATGATTTTTGTGTAACATTATTGTGGTCCGGATGCGATTATTCGCTACCGAAAATCGGTCACTTTAATATGTTCTTAGTTCTTATGCTCTTATGTATGAATACGTTTATGAATGTGACTGAGGTGAAAGAAGTGTGCATGGATAGGAATGTGTGGCGAAGGATGATTGTTACGTAACTATTATGCGGTTATTCGCTACCGAAAATCGGTCACTTTAATATGTTCATATGTATGAATGAAGATTGTGGACAAGGCGAAAGAAGAATGTTGTTAAAGAGTGAAGTGAGTCAGCTGAGCTCTTACTCTTATCCCTTTTCTTATTGTTACTATTGTTTTCGGGTTTTTGATAACCCACTAAGTGGGACACGCGCGAGAAAGAAAGAATAGTGAAGTGTATTATTGTTGGAGGAAAATTGAACATAATAATAAAATTATAAAAAATAATTGTATAACTACATGATTTAACTTTTAGAGTAATCCATCTTCCTATCTGCTGAACGCTAATTATAGTGCATTTGAGCCCGTCAGATGAGAGTTATCAACTGTCACACCGCAAAACCGGTAGCCATCATCACATCACATCATCTAATTACCACATTTCCACCCAATATCAAATCAATGAGTTTATCAGATCAAAGCCGCAATCATACACCACTACTGAGCAGGAAGAGAAATCCAATTCACAGCAGAGATCAACTCAAATCTGAACCAACCCAGGTCAACTCATTTCATTAGTGGGATATCTAAAGATAAGATAGATAGGGGAATTGGGTATTGGGTCTATAATGACATACAGAGTTCAAATAACATGCAGTCTGTTTGATGAACTAACGCAATATACAGAACGAACACAAGAAGTCGTAACTTAGACGTTCAACACGGGAAAATAATTTTTACCTTCCGTCACCTTTAGGTAAGGAAGCTATTGTCCTTAGAATACGATTTTACTAGTTTTACGATGATGTATGTATGTGTGTCTGTGTGTCCGTGTATGTGTGACAAAAATTTATCCAACGATAACTCCAATACTACAATTCTAAAAGTTATAATTCTTTCATATTCCTCTTCTTTGCATCCACATGAAGATTTGATTAGATTTTGGTTATAATTCATATCGATAATCACATAAAATGTCAAAAAAATGATATTTAACTGTGTTTTTTACCTCTCGCTAAGAGAGGTATTGGAATCATGCTAAAAATCACATTTCCAGGTTTTAATGAATAAGCACGTTTCAAGGTCACTAGAATCCGATTTTAACATTTTTACAATGATGTATATGTGTAGGTGTGTGGGTGTGTGTGTGTGGCTGTGTGTATGTGTGTGTGTGTGTATGGCTGCATGTTGGAGGGACGATTCCTCAAAAACTATAAGACATAAGACCTGTTTAACGATGAATCTCTCAATCTGACATTCCTGGGAAGACCTAAAAAGGTTTCGGTAACAATTGAACAACCGGAAGAAGTAGTTTTTGAAAAAAATTCTTCTAAATATTTTTTGAAAATTTTTGAACAAAATTCTACATCTGATACATTTAATTTTTTTATTATATCTTCTATAAATTTAGAGATAAAGACGCTATAATATATAGAATATCGGGATATAATAAGTCGAGTAGGCGAAACTACATACTAAGGAAACCAGTTAACAAATTCAAATGTCTATAACATAGTTTGTAAATGACAGATATCAATGTCAGTGTTAAAAAACAGTTTTAGTGACATTCTGATAACTTTTTCTGGGAAGTAAATTTAGTCCTTCTTATTGTTTTATTAATTAAATATTTGAAATTATATAATACCGCCAATCTGGTTAATGAATTGGAAGAATCTCTGACTTTTAGGAACTTTCTCATACAATGAAAAATAGATATAATTAGAATTATATGTGTGCACAAGACATGTTAAATACAATAAAAAACAATACCTATATGGGTAAAGTTCTGTAATATTTTGTTATAAAACGACGTTTCGATAGCAAAGTGCAATACAATACTTATATAGCTTAATATGGAAATGACAAGAGGTCTTGTGCTGGACACAACAGATTTTTTTTTCAATAAAAACTGTTAAGAACTTAAAATAAAGGTACTTCCGGTTGTGCAATTACAACCAAAATCTAATCAGCTCTTCATATGGATGTAAAGGAAACAAATATGAAAGAATTATAATTTTTAGACTTTGTGTCACACATCCAGACATCATCGTAAATCTAGTAAAACTCACCAAAACAATACCTTCCTTAACTAAAGGAGACGGAAAGTAAAAACAGTTTTATATGCAATTTTTAATTCTGAACAGCTTTGCACTCTACAGATTTTGCCGTAAAATTAATAGCATAAAATTACGTAAAACTAAATCCCATGTTAAATCCCTATGTTCACTCTTAACCACCACCACCCTGTATAATGTTTGAGAGATATATGTTAGTATCAAAATGCTTCTTGTAAGTGTTAAGAGAAGTTCTACCAACCCACCCTGTAGTAACTTCTCGGTGGGGTAGATTGCCCCCCCTGATGTAGTGGAATGCCAGCGAGTACCTATCGATCCGCTTCCGGCGATAATCGCCAGCAATGACACCGGAAATCAACTGTATTGAATATTTGATTATGTCAACATGATCGAGGCCACATGCCAAACCGTCTCAGCAAACTACCTCCATCACTGAATATCTAGGACTAGGAATATCTTCCATACTACACAAGTTTGCAACGTCATTATCTAACTTACTTCATTAATTCTAAAGCGAATTGAAACGAAAATGACAGAAGTGAAAATAATGCACGGACACAATAGTTTCCATTAATATTAATAGATTAATACCTAAAGCAAGGATGGGCAAACTTTTTTCACGAGAGCCACACGAATGTTTTTCTACAGTCTATATACAAAGTAGGCATTTGCACTCGCTTTTGTCAACGCAAAATGTCACTTTGCTGGTCATGCGCGACAAAGTAGAAAAAACGCTCCCTGTCCAAATTTTTAACTATAAAATGTTGACATAATGTTACTTGTCTACATTCTTAATGGGAACGTTTAGTCAGGAACTAATGGCGCTGTAGTTACACATTTACCGCCTCCACAAGTCAATCAGACATATGACTGCTCTGTCGGTACATTACATAACCAAACAAAATGCCGTACTGTTGTGTAAATAAATACAGAAACAAAGTATGGAATTGATTTGCAAAAACGAAAGTAAAAAATCTGATGTGGCCAACACAAAACCTCACGCTATTTAATTTTTATTAATTTAAATACATACCTTCGTATTTACTAATGCTGCAAACTGTTCCATTGCATATAACTATTGCTTTATATACTATTTTCTTTTTAAAATGACATTATTAATTTGAAGTGACTATTTTTTTGACAGTTACATTCATTTGAAATATGAACTGTATAACAAAGAAATTGTGTTTATCTTAGGCTTCGGGTTTTTTTTTTAAATTATTTTTAAATTTATCTGTAAAATATATAGAAAAAGTATTAATGTATTCCTGTAGAAAATTCAATAATCTTTAATTTTCTTAATGACAAAAATGCGAAAAATGACATTTAATGGTATTTTGAAGAAAAACCATTATGAGCTTCAGGTAAAGTGCCATTTCCGGTCATCCGATTTACACCAAAATCTAATAGTGTCTTTTCATAGTAGAATAGGGTAGAAATACAAGGTTTCAGAATTTTCTGAATGATAGTATTTGAGTTAGAGTGCTAACAAAATCCGGACATATACACACATACACAAACACACACACACACACACACACACACACACATGCATGCATACATACATAGATATATACATACAGACATCATCGTGAAAATTTTAAAATTGGATTCTAGGGACGTTAAAACGTGGTCATTTACTAAAATCTCGATATGTGATTTTTTGCACGATCCTTATACCTCCCTTACCAAGGGTAGCGGGAGGTAAAAATCTGATGTGGACACCACATGTGACTTTCTTGTACGCCTGTAAAACTATACATATTTTGTTAATAATTAAAATATGTATTATATTATAACAGACCCAATCATAATCATAATGTAATATTTATAGATTTAAATTTTTGAGATTCTGATGTATCGTTTTTGTAAATTTCGGTGACTTTTTCTTCACTTCGATCTTAATTTTTGGAAGTACTTTTTACTAATATCTATTAGCATTCTTTCAAATTGAAATTTAATCTGGAAATTGATAAAGACACTCGAGGTGATTAGACTTTAACAATATCTTAATGAAACACTGAAGTTTTAATTAGATTTTGTAGAAAATGAAACAAGAATACAGAATACGGTTCTTGTCATTTATCCGTACGGTTGGTATTAACAAAAATATTATCTTCCGCTACGATATCAACTAATTAAAGAATTACTTTATGTTTTTATGAATTCTTCAACAGTATAGTACTTTACGTAACAAGACCTGAAAGTGATACTTTACTGGCTGAGCAAGCATATTCCAGAGCGAGCCGTAGGCGAGTGTATACTTCATTTCATGAAAGAAAATAGCGTTGGTTTGGATAGAGATATACTCGTAAATTCTACCCTTTGATTGGTCAGAATACTAACCTAGTTCACAAAAAATTTATATATTCTTCATCCTTACGGAGTTTTGAGTGCCACGCCCACATCAGCAAGATGAATTCTCTCAGAATTCTTGTCAATCTTTTTTGGTAAGTAGAGTAAAGACTTGTTCGGGATTAGATAAAGTTCAAGTAGATGTGCGAGGTGCTTTTTAACCGGAAAGTTTTAGCTATGCAGCCTCATTTGCGTATAAATTGACATATTTAAATAAATATTGTCATGCATATTGTTTACGAGTTAGTTTTGGCGGAAAGAAGTTTAGTAATTAATGTGATTTTACAAATTGGGAAGATATACAAAAGGGAATGGTTTGTTTCTCAAAAGAAAATTATAATTAAATGAATAATATAATTTCATTATAATCACTGTAAAAGATAGGAAGTTTTTAATTGAATTTCCAAGTGTTTATCTAATTTCATTAAATCAATAAATATGAAATGACTTGTAGTGAAGGAAAAGTGATCAAGAAATAACGAGAATTTTTGAATCCCGTGCGTTGTTCGTTTTCGAATGAGCTCATTTTTTATCACGTTGGTACCATCGTCTTTCCAAGACGTTTCCGCAAAGTCAATCGGATTAATCCGATGCAATTTAAAGTGTTCATAAAATCAATCGGATTAACCTGACGCGTTCGTTAGACCGACCAATCCGATCAAAAAATTTCAACCCTGAGGTGTTTTTTGGCGATACACTGGTTCAAAAACGGTTTAACCCGGTTCAAACCATTACATTTTACCGTTGCAACGGTGACGTCACTGACGCAAGCGGTTAAACCGTGTTCAAACCGTTTTGTCAGCCGGTTCAAAACAGTTTGTTTTTAGGTTAATATTATTTAAGGTACCAAAATGATCATTAATAAACCGAATAAACTAGTAAATGTTGAAATGGAAAATAATTTGCCGTTAAATACAAATAAAATAAAAATTCTCTGATGTTACTATTACAGGAGTTCATTTTAATCTTTAAGGTTAGAAACTTAAAATGACAAATGTCCGTGGTTCAAAACATTTCATTTTAGCGTAAGTACGGACTTATGACATCATTTATGCAACTGGTTCAAAATTGATGACGTTTCGGTTCAAACCGTTTTTGAACCAGTGTATCGCCAAAAAACAGCTCTGATCTATGGGCAGAGGGGCAGAGCAAGTACAGATTGCGCGCGTAAATTTAAAATTGTAAACATTTGTGTTTCAGAAAATGTATTTATTTAAATGTTTGAAACATTATGTTTCTGATTATAAACATTAAAAAATCTAAATAAAATATGGCAGTTGGCACTTTTTGAAGTCTTTATGAGTTATTTTGAACAAATAAATGATCAAATTTCTGATCGAAATAATCTAAATAAATTATTCAAGTGGTATTTCAATCTCACTTGATCCGGTATAAATTTGATATGTTTGGAACACTAAAATCAAACAGCTGTGAATAAGTACGTGTTATCAAAGTGTCAAATATTAGTTTACAACTACACATTAACGAAATGGATCATGTAAAGCAATAGATATATGCAAAGGAACTTAATATAGTTTGCAGAATATGTAGGTATGTATTTAAATTAATAAACATTAAAAAGCGGAAGTTATTGTGTTGACCACATTAGATTTTTTTCTATTTTTGATATTACGAAATTTCAATAAAATTTCGTGCATTTTTTCATAGAAAGTCCTATTGGCATTAAAAATTTAAAAGTAATTATTAAAATTCTTTAGTGAAAAAACTATTAATATCCCTTCATTGTTTACGTAGTGAATTGAAAATTCCACTATTCTATTTCATTATCCTCTCGCAGTTATCTTTAAATGGAACCTTACAATCAACAGTAGAATTTTTCTAATTAAATTTGCCAATTAATTCATAATTCATGTCTACAAGCAAATCTCAGAAAACGTCTGTGAAATCGAGTCCTTTCGGTTATCTCCGTCGCTGTTCGGCAATCTCCGCTGTGCTTCAGTAGGCAGATACGTTGTCGTAGTAATTGGATTGGGAAATCTTTACTTTTGATAAACTTTAATTGGGTGGATTTGAAACCAACGCTGTTGCTGACGAATATTAATGTTGGGATATTCACCACATCTTACAAACAAAGTAGCTATAATCAGATTACAAAATAAGAACAATTATAACTGTAGTTATATAGTGTTAACCAAGGAATATTTGACACAGGTTGAATATAGAAATTCATTTATAACGTACGAGTATAACAAAAGTTTTGAGAAATAGTTAGAAACAGTGGCGGCTTAAGGCGTGAGCCACTTAGGCGCTGGCTTAGGACGCCTGGCTTTTTGGGGCGCCCAAAAATTATAAAAACTAAAGACAAATATATAAATAGGTAAACAAAAAAATCAATGTAAGGAATATATATCTGTCCTGTATTATTAAATTTTGGAGCCCCTCAAAGTTAGTTTTGTGTAAATAAATTGTGTAATTTATTGAACATGCCATTGCGAAATAATCAAGTCAGGAAGAAATGATACCATATAATTTAATCATTCTTGGATTCTCGTTAGTTTTAAATTCTGATAGGTTTTTTACCTTCAGTCACCTTTAGGTAAGGAAGGTATTGTTGTTCAAATAAGTACTCTAAAAATGTGAATACTTACGTAACATTTTCTTTACAATCAAATAATATTACTATCAAGTTTATATCTCTACCAATTTTTGAATTATTGCCCCAAAAGTCAATATATCCCACATTTAGATAAAAACTTCAAAATTTTCAAAAATCTAATTTTTATGTATCTAGATACTTCTCAATGCGCTGATTCCAAATTTTGAAACCGTAGGTCGATATCTCGTATCGTTCTCGAGATATTTAGATTTAAAGTTTTGCTCAAAACTGCCCATTTTTGGGTAATAACCCAAAAATGGGCCAAGATATGAATTTGGCGACACCACCATTCGATTCTACGGATAAAAATATATAAGTATACCAGTTTTCATAATTTTTATCAAGTCGATTCATTTTTTATTAATAAAAGCTTGAAAACCCCTGAAAATGGCCAAAATCTGAAAAAATCGTAAGGGGTACACCTTAGATTTTTGCGATTTTTGGCCATTTTCAGTTATTTTGAAAATTGGTGTACTTAAGTAATTTTGCCCGTAGAATCGAATGGTGTTGTCGCCAAATTCATATCTCCACCCATTTTTGGGTTATTACCCAAAAATGAGTAGTTTTGAGTAAAACTTTGAATCTAAATATCTCGAGAACGAAAAGAGATATCGCCCTGCGGTTTCAAAATTTGGAATCATTTTTGAAAATTTTGAAGTTTTTATTTAAATGTGGGGTATATTGACTTTGTGTGTGTGTGTGTGTGTGTGTGTGTGTGTGTGTGTGTCTGGATATTGGAGAAGCGGTTTCTCAAATTCTGTAAGACTAAAGACCACTTTAATTACTTATTCCTAAATCTGACATTAATGAGAAAAGCTGAAAAGGTTTTGGTAACAATGGGACAACCAGAATTCTTAAAAAGATCTTCTAAATATTATTTTTGGATATATGGAAGTTTACTATTGAATGTATTTTTCTAAAAAAAATAATTATACGTTATCGGCGTGGCCATTAAAAAGTTACGGTCTGATCAATGAGGGGACACCTAAGTTTCATACACTAGTGTTTAACTAATAATAACAAATATCATCTTAAAAGATGACATAATCATATGAACTATAATACCAAATTTCATCCAAATCGAATAAAGCAATTTTTTTTTTTTCGAAGAACTTTGAAGCAGAATTCTAGCTAAATGGTACACTTTCCGGTAGAAGCAAGTTTAGTTAAATCGTCTTATTTTAGCCTCAGGAATCTGTGGTTAAGCCATGTCCCCCTATTTCAGAGACACCTGTGTATAAAACAACTATTTATTATTTATTTATTTATTTATTTATTATATCCAGTGACACCTAGATTAGACCTTAATGAGTAATAAAATTTGAAACGTTAAATTTTTATCAAAACTTTATGTTGACAGTGTTGTGTATGTTGTGCACAACGTATATATTAGTTGGCGAAGACTTAGTAGGTTTAAGTGATCTTATCTCGTATGGTAAATCCTCAATTAGGCAGCAACTAACCCTCTATTTAGCCTCATTAATCTCCTCGTTTACTTGCATGGACCACTCTTACACTTATAGCATGCAAACACGACACCGCCATCTAACTATAACCCAGATATAAGAGACAAGAGAGCAAATACTTCCGATATAAAATTTTCTTACCAATTTCATTGATTTCATTGAACTATATTACTTATTAAGCAGGTGGAAATCTAACCTACATACGTACGAGGTTATTTAGAATGTTATAAAAATATAATAGTGAAATACAGGGTGTAATGTAAGTATGTGTACCACGCTTAACCCATGGTAGAACTGACCCCATAGATAGTAAATCTGGTAATAATTTTTGTTTAACATGCTTTCTACAAATACTGGATGCCTTTAAAACTGACCAATCACGTCATAACTCAAAATTTGGTTAAAAAAATAAATAAATATCAATGTCTTCTCTGGAAAAAATATTGATTGTCAAAACTGACGTCAAACGTTTTCTTGCTAAAGTTTTCTAGATATTTCAACAATAAAAATTCACTATTTTATTTATTTTTTCTATAGATTTTAAAGTGTACTTTGTTCAACTCGAAATAGTTGACTAAGTGACATTTTAACCGCAAGGGTAGATAAAATAATACTTTAACAGCAAGGGTAGATAAAGAACTTTAATTTTTACCTCCCGCTACCCTAGGTAAGGGAGGTATAGGGATCGTGCTAAAAAACACATATAGAGATTTTAGTGAATAAGCACGTTTTGATGTCCCCAGAACCCGATTTTAACATTTTTACAATGATGTCTGTAGGTATGTATGTGTGTGTGTGTGTGTGTGTATGTGTGTATGTGTGTGTGTGGATCTGGTGGACGCGATTACTCAAATACTATCAATCAGAAAATTTTAAAATTTTGTATATCCATTCTACACTAATATGGGAAGAGCTGATTAGTTTTCAGTGTATATCGGATAACCGGAAGTATCACTTGTACAAGTTTTTAACAGTTTTTCTTGAAAAAAATTCGTTGAATATAATTTTTCAGCAACTTTTACTAATAATAATGAAATATAATGGTACAATCTTCCATTCTACGATAATAGCATTTAGTAAAAAACTCTTAATAACTTTAAATATAAATTAATAATATAATATATTTTCATATATCATTTTGCCCATGCCTCAAACAAAAACAATATTTTAATAACAATTTTGACATATTTAAACAAATGTCACTGTCAGGTTGCAATTATATTAAAATTAATAGTGAAACCGTGTTAAGGAGAATGTAATAAAACTAAGGTTAGTAAAAATAATATATTTTCAATCGTACATAAATATATTAGAATTATTATTGATTTGCTTCATTGGCTTCCAGAATACGGGTTTGAAAAGACTTTGTGTCAAGATGCAAGTACTATTTTGATTTTTGTTAAGTGTTTCTATTATTTTTGTCAATATTTGTGAAATTTATTTTGTGTATGATATATTTGTTAAATGTAAAATAAAAATTATGTGTGAATGCAAAAATATTTGAACATAATGGCTGCTTTCTTTATACTGCGTGGTTAAATACCCAGCGGGAGGTTATGGGCTGGCCACATCAGATTTTTATTTAAATAAAAACACATACATACGATAAAATTAAATTATCGACTCACGAAAAATAATTAACTTAAACTTTCCGCTCGTCGATAAAATACAATTTTATCGTCTTTTATAAAAAATAACTATTGTTTGTCTAATTACTTATATTCAGTGCTCATAAACATATAGTTTTTCATTATGAAAATCTGAAATATGCCGCGACGCCAATGCTCTTATATGCCGTTTGTGACAGGTGTGACAATTTTCCAGAGAACACATTGATTTTTACTTTTTTACAAAATTTTGAACTGTAACCTGATTGGTAAGATTTAAAGGCCTCTAGTTCTTGTAGAAAGCATGTTAAATAAAAATTATTCTCAGATTTACTATCTATGGAGTCAATTCTACCATAGGTTAAGCGTTGTACACTTACATAATATTATGGACCTGGCAATGTAAAATGGCAGAACTAATATAAGTTTGGACTCGTACGTAAAAATCTTGAAAATATTTTCTTTCAAGTAAATGAAATATTTTTGCAATCAATTTTCCAAAAATTTTCATGTAAACCATATTTATGTATCCCATTTTGATCTTTTAGTGTCTTTATATCATCATGGCCCTATATTACTAAGAATCCTTTAAAAATTCATCATGTTACAAAGCGACGAATTATGGAAATTTTGTCTTGGGAATCCATCAACTGCTAGAGTGTCTGCAACCAGAGCGGCTTGCATGCTGTACGGGTTGCGTGACTGAGTATGACGACGCGTACTTAGCAGACAATTGCCGATCGTGTCGCGGTCACAACCACCTAAGAGAAAATAGAGTGAAGAGGGATTATTCAATAATGGAGGAACAATAAAGACAAAAAATATGATGTGGTCACAATAATACCTCCCGCTTTTTAATTTTTATTAATTTAAATACATACCTACATGTTCTGCAAACTATATTAAGTTACTTTGCATATATCTATTGCTTTACATGATCCATTTCGTTAATGATTAGTTATAAACTAATATTTGAAACTTTGGTAACACGTACTTATTCACAACTGTTTGATTTGCTGCAAACATATCAACTTTATATCGGATTATTCTGTACATCTAATATTTATGTATGATGGAAAATATATTATTTTTACTAACCTTAATTTCATTAGACTCAATACAATTTTCTTAACACGGTTTCATTATTAATTTTAATGTAATGCTTCCTGACAGTGACATTTGTTTAAGTATGTTAAAATTATTATTATGTTTTTGTTTGACGCATAGGCAAGATGATGAACAAAAATAAATTATTCTATAAATTAATATTTAAAGTTATTTCAAGTTATTTACGAAATGCTATTATCGTAGAATGGGCCCATAAACCAATTTTTTAAAATATTTTTAAATGAAAGTTCGTTTAATTTTGAAGCAATTCGTGTTATCAAAAAGTCATAATCGTTTTTTGTATAGCTGCATTTGATTTTTAAAGTAACCTATATAGCTATCTTTCTCACACCAGTTTCTGTAATAGGCTGCGCGAGAAAGATACCAATAGTGTGACGTCATCTGTATCCCTGGAAATAAATTCAAATATCTCGCAAAGTAATTATTAAAAAAATGTTTTTTTTATCTTAATCGTTATTTATTGAGTAGTACTTTAAGGATAAAGTGTACAATTTATTATTTTTTGTTATGGTTTATGGGCCTATTGAAGATTATACCATTATATTCAATTTTTATTAGTAAAAGTTGCTAAAACTTATATTCAATGAATTTTTTACAAGAAAAACTGTTCAAAGCTTGTATAAATGATAGTTTCGGTTATCCGATATACACTAAAAACTAATGATCACTTCCCACATTAGTATAGAGTGGGTATACAAAATTTCAAATTTTTCTGATTGATAGTATTTGAGTAATCGTGTCCACAGGATCCACACACACATACACACAAACACACACATACATACCCACAGACATCATTGCAAAAATGTTAAGATCGGATTCTGGGGACATCAAAACGTGCTTATTCACTAAAATCTCCATATGCGATTTTTAACACGATCCGTATACCTCCCTTACCTAGAGTAGCAAGAGGTAAAAGTATGCACTGGCATACTCGTATATGTATATATCAAGTGGTTGCATCAAATTATGAGGATAATTTAAAATATTATCTAGAATCTAGATAGCTATGAAGGAAAACAACTGAATGTAAAGCAATATTTTATTCAGTTGTTTCTGACATCCACATTTCATTTTAAATCCGTAAAACTGTCATCGTTCCTTCTATTAAAATCGAATCATCAACCTTTTGATGTGTTCCTTCTGCACTTTGGGTCATCGTTTTTTCTCTTCGATTCCATGCCCCATCTAAATTGTTTTTACCATAATTTCTCTGAAGAATATTATATACCAGTCATCCTTTCATAAATAATTTGTATTCCATTGGCCTATTTTAAAGCTGCTACGTTAATTTTTGATGAAATAAAAATGTATTTAGTAGCACTTCAAAGCTAATTTCAATTACCTCCAGAAAAATTAAAATATATACGCTGACCGGCAAAAAAACGGACCACTTAAAAATACCCTTATATTCAGGCCTACTCACTGGTTAATTTTTAACATGTTAAAAAAATAACCAATCACGTACGCTGATATATAAAAAATATGAATTTTTAGTTGTCAAGTTAATATCCATTGGATAATTTTTTTAACCAGTTGTTAAAAATTAACCATTGAGTTACAGAATAGCCCCGATTATCAGAATTGGAATATCAGATATGTGGAAACTATATTAAACAACAAAGTACAACCTATCTGGTTTGTTAACAACCTAAAATACGATCTTATTCATGAAATTACAGTTTTTGCTTTTGGAACTAACTAAAAACATCTGATGTGGCCAGCAAATTAGTTTCGTCAATTTTATGTATTTTGTACAAATCCCATACCAAAAGTTCCTTGGAAAAGATTCTATAGATCAAGTAAAATTGTATGAATGATTTGAATGATTAACTGTAACTCTATATCTATTGAATATAAAGGAAAATGTATAATCAAACCGTATAGACGATAAGATATTCTTTCATACTGATAATCACATAAAATGTCAAAAAATTATATTTAACTGCGTTTTTTCAAGAAAAACTGCTAAGAATTTCAAATAAAGGAACTTCTGGTTGATCAATTATAACCAAAATCTAATCAGCTCTTTATAAGGATGCAAAAAAGAGAAATACAAAAATTATAATTTTTAGAATTGTAGTAAGTGTTGGAGTTATCGTCGGAGAAAAATTTGTCCACACGCAAAACACATTCACAAACACGAACATAGACATCATTGTAAAACTAGAAAATCGTATTCTAGGGACCCAAAAACGTGCTTATTCATTAAAAACACCACTGAATTTTTTGACCAAAGACAATACCTTCCTTACTTAAAGGTGACGGAAGTTAAAAAATTAATATTTCAGTTTTCATATACATAATAATACAACCCAAATAAGCGATATATGAGGTATTTTCAAAATAACAAAACACAAGTTTCAGTTAATAATAAAATTAAAAATTACCCCTAACCTTAAAATTAAATGAATAAATGAGCTAGATATATATTTCTTAGTTCTCATCTTTACTAAAAATTAGGCGAAATCGTATTAATGAGGCAAAGAGAAAGTAGGATTGCTCAACATGTAAACCATACCAGAGGTCCTAAGAATCCTTTTATCTGAGAGTAGGTTAGGATCACTCAACATGTGAACCATGCCAGAGGTCCTAAGTAGAGATGCACTCGATTTCGAGCTTTGGCCCGGCCCGGCCCGAAGCCCGCCTCGATTTCGAGTCGATCATCGAGCCGGGCCGAAGATATTTTTAGCGGGCCGAATCGGGCTAATCATTTTCAAAAATCGAGGCGAGTCGGGCTTTTGTTTTTGGCCCGGCCCGAAAATTCGAGCTTTTCGGGCCGGCCCGAAAAATCTTGTAGTTTAATCAAATGCACAGTTTCCTTAATATTTTAATGAAAATGGATGCAGTTAAAAGGATCAAAATGATTTAATAACAATACACTTCACACATTAATAAATAAAAGTATATTATTTTACTTCAAGAATTCAAGGTTATTCATTAAAGCATAATAATTATATTGTGATGTTGCTATTATTATTGTTATTACTCGTATACTTAAATAAAAGTGATTTTTGTTCCTACCATAATGATTTCTTGTCCTATTTTTGAGCAGAAACAAAGTTAGATAAAAAATCCTTATGTAAATTAAAATTATATTTTTTTATATAAGATTTGTGAAAAAGTTGTTTAAAATTCTTTGGTAAACAAAGTGTTAAATACTCGTAGGTCTGTCATTTTTATAACAAACTTATACTAGAAGGGTCTCTTCTTTAATTATTTATGTTAACTAATGTTGAAATTTATAAGTTTGACACGAAAAAAGTTAAACATTTCGCCTTAACATAAAAATCAACATTAGGAATGCCGGATGCACCCAATTTCGAGCTTTGGCTCGGCCCGGCCCGATTTCGAGTCAATTTTCGAGCCGGGCTAGCTAATTTCTTTATCGAGTCGATCTTCGAGTCGGGCCGGTAATTTTTATTTTCGGGCCGAGTCGATCCAAACCTCAAAGCCCGGCCCGGCCCGGCCCGAATGCATCTCTAGTCCTAAGAAAAAGTTTTAGCCTTGTAACTCAAAAATTGTTACCGTAAAAAAGGGAGCGAAATTGAATTTCGCGGCCTGTACTGCGTCTGCAAAATGGTTAATTCTCGTCCGGTTGCACAAAAAATACCTATTTGTCCCTATATTTCAATCACCTGTATTGCATTTTTATCTCAATCCTTACAACTCTCAATTTTACAACTTAACCTCTCCTACTCCATTCCTTTTAATTCTCCCTCATCCTTCTATCCTATGGTATGACCTATGAATCATACATGGTATGCTGGCGTACTGCCATCTAGCTTGCCAGGGGGTGGGGGAACATTCCTCGGCGGAAACGGACACGACGCGGATTGGTCACGTGCTACCGGAAGTCGCTCGACAACAGCCAACATGTAATATCCCAATACTGCTGATCGCAGTGAGCTATGGGCAAGACGTGGACTGGACTACAATGCCATCAGTAAAGGGTTAGATAGGGGAAAAATTAGTTATGGAATTATAGGGGAGAGGAATTTATATAACAGCATATCAGGGGATGAAATTGTCATTAGTGACACAAGACACAACTGTCCTGGTAAACACAATGTCGTATTCGTTTTTTCGGGGATTCGTATTAAAAGATTTGATCAAAAAGTAACGAGACTTTTTTAGACACTTACAAAATTGCAATTTGCACTAGCGCCTCTAACGGCAAAGCATAGAAATCAAGGTTGCTATGGTTACCCCGTCCAAAGAAAGACCTGTCATCAGCCGTAGACTCTACACTCTAGCCATCGTTTTAGTTGAATAATCGAATGATCTTCAATATTATCAAACAAAAAAGTTGCCCCAGACACATCTTCTGATTTTAAACTCATTTTTATTAAACACAACGTACAAATCACAAGAAAGAATTAGGTTTAACACTGAATAATAGATGCGAACACAATGACAGATAGGAACGGGGAACGGGACGCAAGACAACGAGGGGAGGTTTGTTTGGATGCATGATATTCTATCTCTCTCTTGCAGTGACGTCAATTTTGTAAGTGTCTATTGAGCTTATTTTCTTGTATCACGTTGTTACTACGATCTGCCAAGTATATGTCAGGTTTCATTTATATAGCACAAGTTAATTTGTGTTTGACAAAACATTTTGACATGCTTAACGATTTCTTTTATTTAACAATGACGAAAAAAATCTGCTAAAATTTTGTATTCAAAATAGTTTAAATTTAAAGTTCAGTTAAGTAGTGCAATGGAGTCCTCCACTCTTATTTTTACCTTCCGTCACCTTTAGGTAAGGAAGGTATTGCCTTTGGTCAAAAAATTCGTGGTGTATTTAATGGATAAGCACGTTTTAGGGACCCTAGAATACGATTTAACTAATTTTATTATGATGATTGTAAATATATGTAAGCGTGAGTCTCTGTGTGTGTGTGTGTGTGTGTGCCTATGTATGTATCTGTGTGTGTGTGTGTGCCTATGTATGTATCTGTGTTTGTGTGTGTGTGTGTGTGTGTGTGTGTGTGTGTGTGTGTGTGTGTGTGTGTGAGCGCGTAAGTGTGACAAAAATTTCTCCGACGATAACTCCAACACTACAATTCTAAAAATTATAATTTTTTCACATTTCTTTTCTTTGCATCCATATGAAGAGTTGATTATATTTTGGTTGTTGTACAACCCGAAATACCTTTATTTGAAGTACTTAACAGTTTTTATTGAAAAAACTTTCGGTAAGGAATTTGAGCAAAATATACAGAATTGATAGAGGTAATATACTGACCACATCAGATTTTTTATTACAGGGTGGGGCAGAATGACCTCCCTGATTTGAAGGGTTAATTGTAAGAAAACGGTTCAAGATAAATAAAAAAGGTTTTTATTCCTCAAAAGTACATATAATGCTGTTTTATTTTCACGATGTTTGGAAAATGATATCGTCCAAGTGGCGGCCTTTGCGAACAATGCACATATTGAGCCTTTCAAAGAAGTTTTCGGCTACTCTTCCCAGTATATCTTGCGAAATTCCAGCGATGACGTCCTCAATCGCCTCCTTCAGAGCTTCATGTTACATCTTTGACATATCCCCACAGAAAAAAGTCGCACGGGCTCAAATCGGAGGAGCGAGGGGGCCATGGAACATCCTCCCGGTGAGGGATCAGGCGACCGGGAAAGAACTTTCGCGAGATCGACGGGCAGTATGGGCCATGGCTGAAACCAGAAGGCTTCTGTGTCGTATTCCTCGCCATAGTCTTCCATTTTGGGGGCAAAAAGTTCTCCATGTCACAATAGCGAGCCGAATTGACGGTAACAGAACAGTTAATCCTTCGGATTCAAAAAATAAGGCCCAATAATGCGTATAGAGGACACAGCGCACCAAACTGTTACTTTGGGGCTGTGAAGAGGTCTTTGATGCAGTACACGAGGGTTCTCAGATGCCCAGTAACGAAAATTTTATTTATTTACTGTGCCACAAAAATGAAAATGCGCTTCGTCGAAAGGCTCAATATGTGAATTACTCGCCATGGCCGCCATTTGGACGATATCATTTTCCAAACATCGTGAAAATAAAACGGCATTATATGTACTTTTGAGCAATAAAAACCTTTTTTAAGTATCTTGAACCGTTTTCTTACAATTAACCCTTCAAATCAGGGAGGTCATTCTGCCCCACCTGTATTTTAAATGAAAGTTCGTTTAATTTTTAAGCAATTCTTAATTTTATTAAAGTCAATATGACGTTACAGTACAGCGACACCATAGCAATCTTTCTCTCGCACCAGTACTCTATAGTAGGCTGAGAGTAAAAGACAGAAATAGTGTGACGTCACAGTGACACTGATAACAATTCTCAAATATCTAGCAAAGGATTTATTAAAAAAAAGTTTTTTTTTATCTTAATCGTTATTTATTGAGTAATACTTTACGTAGAAAGTGTATATTTTATTATTTTTTATTATTGTGGAGGACCCCATTATTGAAGACAGCTTTTCAAGGGGATCTCATAACTCAGTTGGTAGAGTGTCTGACTAGATATCAAGGCCCTGGGTTCAAATCCCAGTGAGATTCATGAATTTTTCACAAATCTGTCTTCGTTATTTCTCAATAGGGAGTTATTGCAACTTCTAAGATGAAAGAACGTAAACGTTAACCTTATGTAGAAAACACTTTATTTTTAAAACAAAGGACTTTCAATTTCAATGTTTACCGCATTTAATTATTGCATTCACGCTAACGTTAACGCTAAAAGCAACACAAACGAGGTTACATCCACACTTTTCACCGAAACATAACCTCAAAACATACAGAACGTGCGACGTTAAACGCTCGCTATTCCATTGCACATAACCTGCCTTCTTATACATATAACGTGAACCTTATTAGTACGCATGCGCACTAGGGCTGTCACGAGACTTTAAAGTACACGTTATTTTTGCGTTGAAGCTGCAATAACTCTCTAATATTTATCGTAAGTTACGCTAAAATATCTTCGGAATAAAACACAACAGAAAAAAAATATATGGAAATAGACAAATACTTTATGGATGTTGTAAACATTTAATTTGAACAACTGGTCATCTGAGTATCTACAAATCTGACCAAGTACTTGTATTTTAACATTTTTACGGTTTATATAATAATTCACCCATAAAATAAAATCGAAGTACCCTAGGTTTGAGTATAACAAGCAATAAACTGCTTTAAAAATCATACTAAATATAATTTTATAGTTTTATGCAAAAATTCTTGATCTTCCAATCTTATTTATAGGTACTTCCTCATAACCGTTTCTCATCGACATTAACTCGCTGTCGATGTCGTAATTCGCTAACGAATTTAAACAAGCAATAAATATGAGCTGGGCGGTAAAACCGTAAAACTTTATCGACAAGCCAAGTGCAACACATTTGCATAATGCAATAATGTAATGCACGGCACAACCTATCGCCTGTATAATTGATACCGGAGATTATCGCATTTTGTACCGCGCCCTGCACAACCTAAATACCGTGCGGTATTCTGCATTACCGGCATAGCAGACATGCCGCCTACAGCCACGAAAACAGCATATTTCCAAGAAGACCATATTCTGTGCTGTAAGCTTCAATAAAATTAATAATGCGGTACGAGGTACGAGGGTCACAATAGAAGCATTGAGAATATGACATGTGGCTCATATTTTTTTTTTTTTTTCAAATATACTGTGAGTTTCAGTTAAACTGCAACATTTACTATACTGTTATTAATATATTACTATTGATACTAGTTTTTATATGTACTGCATCGTTCCAGGTAAAATGCAACATAGGTTGTCAAACTTTTAAATGACAAATTAATTTGACATCAGAATTTACTGATCTATAAATAAAGTGATAAGAGCAGTAGCAATAAAAAATCAGTATATTTCAAACACAAATTACATCAAATTTTCTAAAACTGCACCATTAACAATTAAACAATTATTTAGAGTCTAAATTTTAGACGATTATAAAAATTTTAATAGACAGAATGTAATATTTCGGGATTTATTGTTGACGAAGCCTCTCTAATTTTGAATTGAAGTTCTTCTAAATCTTCAATTTCTTCCGTATATACTTTAGATTTAAAAAAACCCCAGTAAAAGAAGTTAGAGATGCACTCGATTTAGAGCTTTGGCCCGGCCCGAAGCCCGCCTCGATTTCGAGTCGATCATCGAGCCGGGCCGAAGATATTTTTTATCGGGCCGAATCGGGCTAATCATTTTCAAAAATCGATGCGAGTCGGACTTTTAATTTTGCCCCGGCCCGAAAAGCCCGAATTTTCCCGAAAAATCTTATAGTTCAATCAAATGCACAGTTTCCTTAATATTTTAATGAAAATGGATGAAAATGATTTATTAACAACACACTTCACATATTAATAAATAAAAATATATTATTTTACTTCAAGAATTCAAGGTTATTCATTAAAGCATAAAAATTATATTGTGATATTGCTATTATTATTGGTATTACTCGTATACTTAAAAGTGATTTTTGTTCCTACCATAATGATTTCTTGTTCTATTTTTGAGCAGAAACAAAGTTAGATAAAAAATCCTTATGTAAATTATAATTATATTTTTTTATACAAGATTTGTGAAAAAGTTGTTTAAATTCTTTGGTTAACAAAGTGTTAAATACTCGTAGGTCTGTAATTTTTATAACAAACTTGCACTAGAAGGGTCTCTTTTTCAACTACTTATGTTAACTAATGTTGAAAGTTATAAGAATGTAGAGGTTTTTATAAGTTTGACACGAAAAAAGTTAAACATTTCACCTTAACATAAAAATCAATTTTAGGAATGCCGGATGCACCCAATTTCGAGCTTTGGCTCGGCCCGGCCCGAAGACCGGCCCGATTTCGAGTCCATTTTCGAGCCGGGCTAGCTAATTTTTTTGTCGAGTCGATCTTCGAGTCGGGCCGGTAATTTTTATTTTCGGGCCGAGTCGATCCAAACCTCTAAGCCCGGCCCGGCCCGACCCGAATGCATCTTTAAAAGAAATCATTAGGAGAGAGATGTGGTGAACGCGGTGGCCAATTTTAGTGGATATTGAGACCTACTTTTTTTAAATAAGTGTCAATTATGTCTGCTCCAATATTTACAATTTTGTGAATTTGCTTCTCCTGTTGTAAAAAAAAGTAGCTTCATCAGTAAACAAATTTTTTTTCTTGAAATCCGGATCAATATTAATTTTCTCAAAAAGTAACTCACAAAAAGCAATTCTTTTCTCATGGCCTTTGTTTCTTAACTCTTGGTGATTTTGAAAATGGTATAAGAATGAAATTTTTCGTCTTTTAATAATCTAAATACAGAACTTTTGCTAATATTTAATTGATTTGGCAAAATTTTCGTAGTAATCTTATTATTTTCTTCTATTGCTCTTAGTAAATTATTTTTCTTTTCTTCAGTCCGCGCAGTTTTTGTTCTTGTCCTCTTCTTATGATTCTTATCCAAACATCCATACTTTTAAATTTTGAAAATATTCTCGAAAACATTTACCGTGTAAATTTCAAAACTCAAAAAATAGTTGAAAATAATAATAAAATAAATTAAAAAAAGAGCGGGCTACCTAGTGGGAATAAAGTAGTGGAGGGTTAAGCTACGTTTATAGGTTTTTACTACGCAAAAGTATAATATTAAAGTTGTCATATAGGTAATTATTGTACATCTTTTTCTTTTAACTTATTACTGGCATTTAATATCATCGTATAAATGAACGAAGAGAAAAACTTCACAAGTAGAATTGCAGGAAAAACTTGAAATTAAAAATTTAGGGCGTCTTACACCTGTTTTGCATATTCTCAGCCCTCACACTCTGTTATATACGAAAATTTAAGTCTAATGTAACACAAATATATGGCTAACTTCTTGAACAGAGAAAAACGCTTTCTTTTACTTTCCATGTATTTTATTTAACGTTGTTTCATTATGGATAAAAAGAAAAATAAGAGAAGCAGACTTAAAACGAAATAAATAAATTTAAAAACATTAGAAATGTGTTGAACATTTAAAAAGTAGGTGCATTCTTGGCATGTTAAGAACAGTTAATATTAAAAAGCAACTATAAGCAAATTTCATTAAAGGCAGGACAAATAGTTTCAATCAGATTTTTTTTTAAATTGTTAAAGCCCCACCTCTAAAAATTCTTATGAGCCGCCACTGATCCCTACTATTTCATATACCTACCTATGCGTGTGAGTTTTATTGTACTTTAATTTCGCAGTAAAAATTCTGCAATTATAAATTTTTAAAATCACAGTTTAATCGATTCGCAAAAAGTCAGGCTTTTAAAAAACCATTCGGTGCTATGTTCTGCTGCTTAATGGTGTGAATTAGAAAAAATTAAACACGTTTATTCGCTCATCCTCGAAAATAATTTTAACACCAGAAACGGAACTTTTATGAATTCTGAAATTTAGAATATATTAATTTTATTTTTAATTGTCAATTCTATAACATATGGAACTAAAATTTGATATATCTGTAAATTTCTTTTTATGAATTTGATGGTTTTGTTTACTGTTTACTATTAATATAAATAGATAGAGCTTTATAAAATAACACGTCACAACGTCACATATCAAAATATGTTTATTTATATGAATTTATTGTTGTTCCGTTACATTACATTTACCGAGAAACAAAAATATTATTATCGATATACATATTAATACATATTTCGTTGGTGAGTTTTTAATGAAAAATTAAATTAGGACATTTTAGAATGAACTTAAGTTGAACATCGTTAGAAAGCCAAAAAATATCTTTTCAAAAACATAAGTTTCCATCCATCACAAATCGAGATTTTAGTAAATGACCACGATTTAAGGTCCCTAGAATCCAATTTTAACATTTTCAGGATGATGTGTGTATGTGTAAGAATGTTGTCTTCGCTCTAACTCAAATACTATCATTCAGAAAATTCAGAAACCTCGTATTTCTTCCCTATTCTAATAGGAAAAGAAACCATTAGATTTTGGTGTAAATCGGATAACCAGAAATGGCACTTTATCTGAAGCTCATAATGGTTTTTCTTCAAAAAAATACAATTAAATGCCATTTTTCGCATTTTGTCATTATGATAATTACAGATTATTGAATTTTCTACAGGAATACATTAATACTTTTCCTATATATTTTACAGATAAATTTAAAAATCATTTTCCCGAAGCCTAAGATAAACACTATTCCTTTGTTACACGGTTCATATATCAAATGAATGTAATTGACAGTGAATGTCACTGTCAAAAAACTAATCACTTCAAATTAATAATAGTAACATTTTAAAAAGAAAATAGTAAATAAAGCAATAGTTTTATGCAATGGAACAGTTAGCAGCGTTAGTAGGTATGTATTTAAATTAATAAAAATTAAATAGCGGGAGGTTTGTGTTGGCCACATCAGATTTTTACCTCTCGCTAAGAGAGGTATTGGAATCCTGATAAAAATCACATATCCAGATTTTAATGAATAAGCACGTTTCAAGGTCACTAGAATCCAATTTTAACATTTTTACAGTGTGTGTGTGTGTGTGTGTGTGTGTGTGTGTGTGTGTGTGTGTGTATGGTTGGATGTTGGACGGACGATTCCTCAAAAAATATAAGACATAAGACCTGTTTAACTATGAATTCCTCAATCTGACATTCCTGGGAAGAGCTGAAAAGGTTTTGGTAACAATTGAACAACCGGAAGTAGTAGTTTTTAAAAGAAATTCTTCCAAATATTATTTTTTGGAAATTTTTGATATTACTAATTTTGGAGAACAAAATTCTACACCTGATACATTTAAATTTTTTATTATATCTTCTATGAATTTAGAGATAAAGACGCTATAATATATAGAATATCAGGATATAACAAGTCGAGTAGGCGAAACTACACTAACGAAACCAGTTGACAAATTCAAATGTTTATAACATAATTTGTAAATGACAGATTTCAGTGTCAAAAATCAACAGTTTTAGTGACATTTTGATAGCTTTTTCTGGAAAGTACATTTAATCTTTCTTATTGTTTTATTAATTAAATATTTGAAATTATAGGTAATATGGAAGAATCTGTGACATTTAGGAACTTCCTCATACAATGAAAAATAGATATGATTAGAATTATATGTGTGCAGAAGACATGTTAAATACAATAATAAACAATATTTGGGTCAAGTTCTGTAATATTTTGTTATAAAACGACGGTTCGATAGCAAAGTGCAATACAGTACTTATATAACATAAAAAGGAAATGGCGAGAGGTCTTGTGCTGGCCACATCAGATTTTTTAATCTTGTAGTCAGTGTTTATTCAAATGACATAAATTATTACATCATTTATCTATGCTTTTACTAATTCCTATAGGATCTATCTTGCACTCAAAGAGTAGTCATCCCAATTCACTCTCCGTACTCCAGTGTCAGTTGTGCCGGCGGCAAATAAAGAGGGCGCGGTCGACTGCATGCGGGCTATCGATCCGCCCCCTCTGTCCCTTCGTTCCCTCGTCCTACCAAGGCTCGAGTCCTCGTCCTCGGCACAGTCCTGAGTCCTGCCGACGCACCAGTCCTGTCTGGAGTTAGAGACGAGGTCCTGATCCAGGGGGCGAGCCGCAGTAGCAAGAAGAGTAGAATAGGATAGGAAAATGGATAGTTTAGAGATAGAAATTATATTAATAAGTATCTCATCACGCTATTTGTCCATTAGGAGATGTGAGATTATGTTTTTTATTTGCAAATTTCAGTAATGCGGATATACCTTTACTATAGAATACGTTTTTACCTCTCGCTACTCTTGGTGAGGGAGGTATAGCGATTGTGCAAAAAATTGCATGTCGAGATTTTGGTAAATGATCACGTTTTAAGGTCCCTAAAATCCGATTTTAACATTTTTACGCTGATGTCTGGGTGTATGTGTCTACGCTCTAACGCAAATACATTCAGAAAATTCTGAAACCTTGTATTCCTACTTTATTCTAATATGGAACTTTACTTGAAGCTCCAAATAGTTTTTCTTTGAAAAATACCTTTAAATGTAATTTTATAAGTATTTTACATATACCTAGTTAAGGTGCCCTGAGCCAAATTAGATTAGAGCGCCACCACCCGTTACAAAAATTATTTCTGATTTTTGTTGACTCAAAACAAGACGACAAACTTAAAAGTTGATACATAATACATAAATTATAATCATTAGCAATAAAAACACTATGAAATTTACAAAATCAACATAAAAAAACCTGTTGTGGCCAACACAAGACCTTCCGTTAATTTGATGAATTTTGTACAAATCCCATACCAAAAGTTCATTGGAAAAGATTCTATATATCCAGTAAAATTGTAACACGAACATAATACAATTTTTTTTACAAATTCCATACAGAAAGTTCTTTGGAAAATATTCTATAAATCCAATAAAATTATCACATGAATATACATTACGTACTCTCATATATAAATACTCAAGTTTTGCTCAAAACTGCCCATTTTTGGGTAATAACCCAAAAATGGGTCGAGTTATGAATTTGGAGACACGACCATTCGATTCTAAGGGCAAAATTACATAAATACACCAATTTTCAGAATTTTTGAACACCGCATACAATCTCTAAAGCAAAATAACTGAAAATGGCCAAAAATCGCAAAAATCTAAGGGGTACCCCTAACGATTTTTTCAGATTTTGGCCGTTTTCAGGGGATTTTAATCTTTCATTTATAAAAAATGAATCGGTTAGACAAAAATTATGAAAATTGCTATACTTATGTATTTTTGTCTGTAGAATCGAATGGCGTTGTCTCTAAATTCATATCTCCACCCATTTTTGGGTTATTACCCAAAAATGGGCAGTTTTGAGCAAAACTTTAAATCTAAATATCTCGAGAACGAAACGAGATATCGACCTGCGGTTTCAAAATTTGGAATCAGCGCACTGAGAAGTATCTAGATACATAAAAATTAGATTTTTTAAAATTTTGAAGTTTTTATATAAATGTGGGGTATATTGACTTTTGGGGCAATAATTCAAAAATAGGTAGAGATATAAACTTGATAGTAATATTATTTGATTGTAAAGAGAATGTTACGTAAGTGTACGCATTTTTAAAGTATTTGAAAACAATACCTTCCTTACCTAAAGGTGACGGAAGGTAAAAATACCTATCAGAATTTAAAACTAAGGAGAATCCAAGAATGATTAAATTATATGCTAACTTCCCGTGACTTCACTATCGCAAATTTATGTATTATTTCTTCCTGACTTGATTATTTCGCAATGGCATGTTCAATAAATTACACAATTTATTTATACAAAACTAACTTTGAGGGGCTCCAAAATAATAATACAGGACAAGTATATATTCCATATACATTGATTTTTTTTGTTCATTTACATATTTGTCTTTAGTTTTTATATTATTATGTAAGTGTACGCATTTTTAGAATATTTTAACAATACCTTCCTTACGTACAGGTGACGGAAGTTAAAAATACCTATCAGAATTTAAAACTAACGAGAATCCAAGAATGATTAAATTATTTACATTGATTTTTTTTATTTATATATTTGTCTTTAGTTTTTATATTTTTTGGGCGCCCCAAAATGCCAGGCGCCCTAAACCAATGCCTAAGTGGTTCACGCCTTAAGCCGCCACTGGGTATATAATATTTACATCCATAATTAAAGTAAAGAGATACAAGTAGTTTGGTTAGAAACAACTATAATATATACCGTAGTATAGGATTATAAATCGCTTAATATGTAACATGCAAAAACGGATGTACCTATGTGAAAGTGCGATATAAATATGTGTATGAATTATAACAGAAGTCGCGTCCCAACTCACAAAATATACATAAGCTAATTGCACTACTTGCATACTGATAGTTTCATGCATAAATATACATAAAGAACCGGCCTAAATATACCATTGGGATTGGGAATACATCATTTATATTCCGTTATTAAGGTAGGTCACAAAATCATTATTTCAAACGCACTATCATTTGCACTTACAACCGAATTCACCATCCCTGAATCAAATTTGATTCTCTGATAAACAAAATTTGACACTGTTGCTTTGTTAAAACTGTTGATCTCCAAGGTAAACCAGAACTTGATTTACAGATCAGTGTTGATCAGAGAATCAAGACTTGATTAACGGTTGGTGAATTTGGTGGTTAGACTTTTAAACTAAAATTTAAATATAGCAATATCATATTAACAGTATATTACAGCCGAGGTGGGAGATGTTTCATTACAGCCGAGGGGTGATGAAACTCCCACCGAAGTTACTATTACTTACTATTTTATTTTATTCACAATCATCCTCATGTTAAATCAATTATTTTTAAAAATAAATCAATGATATATAACCTTTAATTTTATTAATATTTTCGACAGCTCTCTTAAAACTTGTTTAGCCTACTTAATTACAGGGATCTATGGCAATGATGCTAGGGAACCTCTATACATAAACATTTCCAACCCAAGATATGGAAGTGAAATCTGTTATTTCCAACCCAAGAGATTGTCATTAAAGTGAGGAATGACGTATTTCCCAACCTCCAAAAGGTTAAGAATCGGTATATTACTATGACTATGAATAAAATATTATTTCCACAGAGAAACCTTTATTTGTACATTACACAGGGTGCTCATTTTTCAAGGGTCATCATACGGGATCCCAAGAATTCTGAGTATCGAAAAACAGGCACCCTGTCCCTGTACAGAGTGTCTCATTTTCGATGTTTTTTAAGGTATCTCGGGTAATATTAATGATAGAGTAAAATCGTTTGCATATTCCAGGGTCAATTTTTTGAGAAAAGTTTAATAGTCACCACAGGAATTTTCGATCTTCTTTTGTTTTTTGAGCTACAGGTAAAAACTTATTTTTCGCTCATTTCGAAAATATCTCATAACTTATTTATTATGATAGCTACAGAAAAATTGTTTCAACAAATTTTGCACCGTTTTTTGGATGAAATAAAATGGCGTAATTAGATTTTTTAAATAATTCTCGAAATATAACACAAACTTATGATTTTTACCTCCCGCTACCCTTAGTAAGGGAGGTATAGAAATCGTGCTAAAAATCACATATCGAGATTTTAGTAAATGACCACGTTCTAAGGTCCCTAGAATCCAATTTTAACATTTTCACAATGATGTCTGTATGTGTGTATGTGTGTGTGTGTGTGTGTGTGTGTGTGTGTGTGTGTATGTGTGTGTGTATGTGTGTGTGTTTGCGTGTATGGATTTTGTCTTCGCTCTAACTCAAATACTATCACTCAGAAAATTCTGAAACCTTGTATTTCTATCCTATTCTAATATGCAAAGAAGCCATTAGATTTTGGTGTAAATCGGATAACCGGAAATGGCACTTTACCAGAAGCTCATAGTGGTTTTTCTTCAAAAAATACCATTAAATGCCATTTTTTCGAATTTTATGTCTTATGAAAATTAAAGATTATTGAATTTTCTACAGGAATACATTAATACTTTTTCTATATATTTTACAGATAAATTTAAAAATAATTTTTTTATTAGTCGCGAAGCCTAAGATAAAAACTATTCCTTTGTTACACAGTTCATTTATCAAATGAATGTAACTGACAGTAAATGTCACTGTCAAAAAATTAACCACTTCAAATTAATAATAGTGACATTTTGAAAAGAAAATAGTAAATAAAGCAATAGTGTTCTGCAATGGAACAGTTTGCAGCGTTAGTAAATACGTAGGTATGTATATAAATTAATAAAAATTAAATAGCGGGAGGTTTTGTGTTGGCCACATCACTACCATAATAAATAAGTTATGAAATATTTTAGAAATGAACGAAAAACGTGTTTATGTCTGTAGCTCAGAATCAAAAGAAAATCGAAAATTCCTGTGATGACTATTAAATTTTTCTCAAAAAGATGACCCTGGAATATGCAAACAATTTTGCTCTATTAGTAATATTTTCCGAGATACCTACTATAACAAAACATCGAAAATGAGACACCCTATACAGTATAAATAAATTATCAAATATATTTTCATTATTAAATTTTATGTAAAGCAGATTATTTGGATCACCCAGCAATGTATAAATAATCGTTTTAATTTTATGTATTTAGGTAATTATTTACTAGCCGGAATTTTCTAACCCAATTTCCAATTAAAATCTGCTAAACTAAATATTGAAATGCGCTCCCAAAATGAATGAATAATTATTTGTAGAGACAACAAATTAATAACAAAACAAAAGAGACAAACATGATGAGGAATAAATGAACCAGCCAATGAATAAATACGTTATTCGACACGACATACAATACACACCAATAACTCAATCACCTATTATGTCAAATAAAATTTGATTTTCACTATTTGTAATTTCCAATAAATGTTCGGAGCAGAGGTCTGGAAATATTAAACCGATGAGCGGATAAGTGACACTTCACAACTCATATTATTAATTTAATTACACTTAGGCTGTGCCCTACAAACAAATATCGCCCTAATGATGCGAAATCGGTTAATTACAATTTAAATATCTGATGTGGACACCACATGAGTTCCTTGTACGCCTGTTACACTACACATATTTTGTTAATAATTAAAATATGTATAATAACAGACCCAATCATAAAATTGCACGTATTTAACATTGACATTAAATTCTTTATTTTTTTGTTATTTCTTGTCCTAATTCATAGCAAACTTAATTACAGAAACCAAAAAGTACATAATGTTTAAAGTTACATATCTCGCTTATACAAAGAACTAATTTAATCATACTTGAAATTTTCGACGCAAAATTCAATTCTCTAAAACTTTTATTTGAAGCATTTATTGTTAAATTCAAAATAACGGCATTTTTTTCAAGAAAAACTGATAATAGCTTCAAGTAAAGTATCACTTCCGGTTAGACTATTTTAACCAAAGTCTATTATGTTATTTCCATTGATATAAAAGTATTATATACCAAATTTGAAAAGTTTTGGATTATATTTTAATATAGTTTTCCATTAAAATCTATTATAGGTTTCAAGTAAAGTACCACTTCCGGGTATACGATTTTAACTAAAATCTATTATGTTATTCCCATTGATATAAAAGTATTATATACCAAATTTGAAAAGTTTTGGATTATATTTTAATATAGTTTTTCATTAAAATCTACTATAGGCTTCAAGTGAAGTACCACTTCCGGGTAGATCATTTTTACTAAAATCTATTATGTTATTCCCATTGATATAAACGTCTTATATACCAAATTTGAAAAGTTTTGTATTATATTATAATATAGTTTTCCATTAAAATCTATTATGGGCTTCAAGTAAAGTACCACTTTTGAAAGTTATGCAATGACCAAAAAGGGAGGTGCACAACTAGATGTTATAACAGTCCTAAATACAAAATTTTAACTTTCTACGGCTTCCCGTTTTTCAGTTATGCGAGATACGTACGTACGTACAGACGTCACGACGAAATTAGTCAAAATGGATTCAGGGATGGTCAAAATGGATATTTCCGTTAAAATCTGGAAACCGAAATTTTTCGCGATTACAATACTTCCTTTACTTCGTACAAGGAAGTAAAAATCAAGTCGTCATTCCTAGTACAGAACTTTGTTTGAATTTTTGTTTTTCTTTGAAACACAATATTTTAGTTTGTTGCAAAGGGCGTTTGTATATTCGTAATTAAATAATATGTAAATAATTGAGGAGAAAACTAATTAAAACAGATAATAAGGAGGAAAAAGTGGAATAAAACTAACATTTGCAATCGTTAACAAAGTAACAGCCAGTTAACTGAAATCAAACAGACAGAGCAAATACTAGCACTCGGTTCTCAGTTCCCTTCCAATTAGGTCACCATGTAAAGAAACAGAAGAACGTAGAAAAAGAAGCAGGCTAATTTACTTACATCAGTATACAGTGAGTAATACAAAAATAGGACTTTCGGTATGGAATTTGTAGAAAATAGTATCTGATCGTGTTACACACTCATACAGACATCATCGTAAAACTAGTAACATCGTATTCTACGGACCCTAAAACGAACTTATTTATTACTAGCTGACCCGCCCCGGCTTCGCACGGGTAAAGCTAAAATAACGATTAGCTACACGTGTACCAGTAATTTTTCTCATTTACTTCAGAGACATGCGCTGCGTAGGGAGCCGGCAACCTGCCTCGCATCGTACATGTAACAAGCTCCGTCCGATCCCCGCACCGCACCTAAAAGCGCCTTTTCTAAACATGTCTCGGGTACTTTTACTTATGTACATATAATGCAAGCTATCTCTCCGACAAATATCGAAAATCTGCTAACGGTTAAAACTTTACTATAGATAAAAAAATAATTGAAATCATCCCCTATCGTACCGCCTTGATGGATGATTTTTTAAAACGCTAAAACACTTTATTACTTACCAAAAGCATAAATAAGAATTTTTATATCCCTAACTTCAGAAATGATCGGTTCTTCATACAAACTTTCGTCCCCTATTTCACCCCCTACAAGTTTTATTTTCGCGACAAAATGTAGCCTATGTTCTTCTCCTAGTCCAATGTATCTTTATACCAATATTCATCAAAATTGGTTCAGCGGGAGAAATGATGGATTCGAACATACAATTTTTCATTCCCTATTTCACCCCTTCAAGTTTTATTTGGTTTAACGGTTCAGGCGTGAAAACGTAACAGACAGACAGAGTTACTTTCGCATTTATTATATTAGTATGGATTAATATTAACAACTAAATAAAGAAAACATCAAAATCACAATAATTTTTTTTTTTATTACAATAATCAATATAGTTAACAATGATGACAATAATTTGTGTGATAGTTATTTTTATTATTGCAATCAGATTTAGTCTACTGTAGGTGAAAATTGTTGTAATCAAATAAAACTACATTGTTATTAACTGTAAAACTTTTCATTGTTGTATTCAAATTTAATCTTTTGTATTTGAACGTTTATTTGTTCTAATCAAATAAAACTACACTGTAATAAACTGTAAAAGTAATTAATAGATGTGAGAAAGAATATGAGAAATACCTGGAAATCAAAATTTTCAATTTTGTTCTTTCCCGGAGAATTTAATTTTGATTCTGGATTATTTAAATTTCTTTTTGTTTTCAGCTAGAATCCTTTTTACTGTACTTTGTGAAATATTTATTGTAGAACCTTGCTTAAGCTTTCGATTCATTTTGATTATTAAATTTTGATATTTCAATTTTTTTCACGAAAGTTTTATCTTGCGAACACCTCAATGACAAAAATTTCATTGTCCAATTAACCAAAAAATTACTCATCATGCGTCACTGCCGTTCAATTAATTCTTGTACAACTGTACTAATAGAGCGGTACAAACTTTCATCTCTATTTCACCCCTTTAAGTTTTATTTTCGCGATAAAAAGTAGCCTATGTCCGTCTCCAAAGTCCAATCTATCTCTATACCAAAATTCATTAAAATTGGTTCAGCGGTTTAGGCGTGAAAACGTAACAGACAGACAGACAAAGTTACTTTCGCAGTTATTATATTAGTATGGATTCCTAGGAAGAGCTGAAAAGGTTTTGGTAACAATTGGACAACCGGAAGTAGTAGTATCTTAAAAGAATTCTTCTAAATATTATTTTTTGAAAATTTTTGTTACTATTAATATTGAAGAACATAAAATTCTCCATCTAATACACTTACAAAATTTATTTTATCTTATATATTTATATATGAAGGTAGGCCTTAATGATCCAAGAAAAATTTTTGTTAATAAAAAATTTTCTTTATTTCGGACGTTTCGAGCCCAAGTGGCTCATCATCAGCTTCAAATAGTTAAGTAAAACATTTTTGTAATAATGTCATCAATGTAAAATAGTTTAAAAGCAACATTTGAAAAAATTAACACGTGGTACTTCATAATTGAAGATTATGGAGTACTACGTGTTAATTTTTTCAAAGTGTTGTTTTTAACCGTTCAACTACAACCAGTATATCTTGAATATATTTAGAGATAAAAACACTATAATAATTATATAGAATAATCTAATCGCAGAGGCTAAGGCACTAAGGAAACCACTTGACAAATTCAAATGTTTATAACATAGTTTGTAAATGACAGATGTCAATGTCAGTGTCAAAAATCCACAATTTTAGTGACATTTTGATAGCTTTTTCTGGGAAGTACATTTAAGCTTTCTTATTGTTTTATTAATTAAAAATTCGAAATTATAGGTAAAATGCATATATCCATCAGAAATATCGCCAATCTGGTTAATGAATTGGAAGAAACTCTGACATTTGGGAACTTCCTCATACAATGAAAAATAGATATAATTAGAATTATATGTGTGCAGAAGACATGTTAAATACAATAAAAAACAATATTTGGGTAAAGTTCTGTAATTTTTTGTTATAAAACGACGGTTCGCGAAGTGCAATACAATACTTATATAGCCTAATATGGAAATGGCGAGAGGTCTTGTGCTGGTCACAACAGATTTTTTATTACGGTGGAATAGCTTGCATATTTATTGAGAAAAATATTAGGACCCTATTTTATTGATATTAAATTTTCTTTCTGAAATTTGGCAAGATTTTCCTCTGAAATATATTAATATTAACAAATTATGTGTTCTTTTGCATAAGAATACATTTTATTCCGCATAATTTTAAAACGTATTGCAGTATGCAGTAAAAAATATGTCGGCGACTTTTGGTGAGAGTTGCAGTGCAGTTGCAATGTAAAGTGCAACCAGCAGCAACACTGCAGTGCGAGCGGGTCAACAGTCTAGACATATTGATCCAAAGGGGCAAATTTAACAATTATTATTCTCAGAAACTTCCACTAAATGCCATTAAAATACTTAATTTCATTCCAACAGAAGATACGCTATACATACAATTAATTAAACATAAATAATGGTATATTGTGTTATTAGGAGTAAAAGTGACACTTTTACTCCGAGAGACATATTATATTTTTTCTTCAAACGTTACGTATTTAAATAAAATAATTACAACTTGACGTTACATTAATTATAAATATTTTACTTGAAGAACGCTGGATGATTTCAATTGCTCTGTTGCTATACTTTCGTATTTGTTCACTTTTTGTTATAAACATTCAAGTGAAAATTTTCACGTTTTGACGTTTAAATAAAACTATGCAATTTTATATTCTCCTTATTTCCATTTATATCAGAATTTGAAGTATTGCCATATACGGCCCTTGAAGTTGTTCAAATGGATGGAAGTTCAATAATATTGCTGAAGGATATGATATGACGAGGAATCGCTGAAAAACGTTATGAACTTTTCTTATCACTTTAATTCTATGTATTCTTACCGTCGTTGCCAATAGGTAAGTCTGCTGCTTTATAATATGTTATTTCGTTAAATATAAACTGTTTATATTTCAATTTGTGGAGTATCAATAGACACTTACAAAATTGCAATTTGCACGAGCGCCTCTAACGGCAAAGCATAGAAATCAAGGTTGCTTTGGTTACCCCGTCCAAACAAAGACCTGTCATCAGTCGTAGACTCTACACTCTAGCCATCGTTTTAGTTGAATAATCGAATGATCTTCAATATTATCAAACAAAAAAGTTGCCCCAGACACATCTTCTGGTTTTAAACTCATTTTTACTAAACACAACGTACAAATCACAACAAAGAATTAGGTTTAATACTGAATAACAGATGCGAACACAATGACAGATAGGAACAGGGAACGGGACGCAAGACAACGAGGGTAGGTTTGTTTGGATGCATGATCTTCTATCTCTCTCTTGTAGTGACGTCAATTTTGTGTCTATTTAACTTTGACAGCTGTTGGAGATTTTTAGTAATAACACTCAATTTAGTTTCAAAAGGTGTATTTTGACTTTATTATACAATTTTGCCACTTTTCTGACAATTTTAAGATGGCATATTTATGTCCAGTGACAACTAGACAACTTTAATTAGTTAATAAAAAAATAATTACTATTTTAGTTATTAGGTACATTAAAATCAACGGTATTTATGCTAGGTGGACACACTACACAATAGAGTTGCTAGCTAATTTCGGTTAAAAAAATAACATTTTTTGTGCGTAAATTTGTCTTCTTTCCAACATTTAATTTACGTTCTTGTGTTCAGCATTTCAGCAGCTAGTAAATTTTTTATTGAAGAAAATTAAGCACTGAACTAAAACCCTGAACTTCTTTGCATTTACCTGAAGCCGGAAGTCAGTGTTTAAAGAAAGAAAATAAATGAAGAAGTGGCAGAATGCTCGTCGCATTTTTTCCTAGCTACCGTTTGTTTGCTTTGTTTTAATTTCCAACATCCTGGTTGGCCTGGCTTCTTTATAAATGCCACGAATATTTCATAAAGAGAATAACAAAATCAAATGTGTAATGTAGGATTTTTATATGAAAGGAATTTAAAATATTTGCGCATTCGTCATTTTTACTACAGAGGGGAATGTTGTCCTTCTTTATATTATTTATATACAAAGCAAAATATGGGGTCACGTGACCCAGTATTTTATACACAATTCACGCTAGAATTAATAAGAATTAAATACATAAGAATTTTATTTGAAACAAAAATATATATACAGGGTGGAAACGAACTTAATGTCATAAATTTAAGGGTGAGTAGTGTGACATGTGTAGAGTACGAAACAGAAAGAATTTTTTAAAAATTCGCATATTTAAGGGTAGTTCTCATTAAACTAACATTTTTGGTACCACTGGACCACTGACAACTTTAATACTTGAAATTAATTTAATTAATTTACGTAATGTTTATGTATAATCAATATCTTAATAATTTCTAACGTAATTTATTTTGAAAGTTCAATGAACCATATCAAAGATTAATATTAATACTTCGCAGAATTATTTTTATTAAAGAAAAAAAACAGAATGGATTAACTGATAAATATCAACAATACTAGAAACTTTTCATGTAATAATATTAATATGAAAAAAACTTACCTTAAAAATCAATTGAAGAATAAACACAAAAGTCATACATATTGTTCAAAATTGTCACCTCCCTCAGCTACACACAATGCACTACGTTGCATTAATGAGACACTACATGCCAGGTTCATATGATTTTCTTGTATAATAATCCAGGATACCGTTCGGCATACAGACTTGCTGCTAAAACCGCGTTTTGTCCCACTTCACTATAAATCAAAAACATATCCACTAATTCAGAATTAGAATACATTTTTTTAACAAGAGCACAGCAAAAATCACTTGTCACTAACACTTCCGAGAATAATGAAATATTTTATGTACCTATTACACAATTATTTTCGGTGCAAATGGTATAATACAACTAATTTTGAATTTTTTTTTTTTTTTGATAAACATATTTTTAATGAAATATGAATTAAAACAGCAGTAAAAAAAAGTTCCTTAAGAAAAAACGAATTTTCGTTTTTCGAATTTTAAACATACTACTCACCCTTAAATTTGACATTAAGTTCGTTTCCACCCTGTATACATATATATGAAATTTTTAAAACATATAGGCTTCGGGATATACAAAATAGATTATTTTATATACTTATCTATAAAATATATAGAAAAAGTATGAATGCGTACCTTTAGAAAATTTAATAATCTTTATTTCTTATTAACATAAATCGCGAAAAATGATATTTAAAGGTAAAGTGCCATTTCCGGTTACCTGATTTACACTAAAATCTAATGGTTTCTTTCCACATTAGAATAAGGTAGAAATACAAGGTTTCAAAATTTTTTGAATGGCATTACTTGATGTAGAGAGATATACACACACATACACACATCATCGTGAAAATATTAAAATCGCATTCTAGGGACCTTAAATCTCGATATGCTATTTTTAGTACAATCCCTAAACCTCCATTACCAAGTGTAGCTGGAGGTAATAGCATTTACTTTTACAGCAAAGGTCGATTGTGAGCGTCTCATTTTTGTAGTAAGATAACCAATCAAATTACTTAGATTGTGAATCGTTACGCAAACTTTAAAATGATTGTAATTTGCGAACGAATTAATATTTTAAAAAACTACGTTTTTTCACAATTTTTTGTATTAAAAAAAGACATACTTTATAAACCCTTTTTAATAAAAAAATGTATGTTTATTAACAGACGTAAACAAAATATAACACAGCCTTTATAGCTAATTATATTTAATATCAATCCCCAGCATGTAACAATAAATAATAGGTTCGTATCGTGTAATTTGTGTTCTACTGCAAAGTAATACTATTAAAACAACAAGACCAATCAGAATCAAATTATTTACGTGCTGTTTGTTCCACGTAATATAATATGGCAGAACTGATGAATGTTTTGTAATAACGTATTCAGTAAATTACTGTATTTTCCCTTGCTAATGTATTTCTGAATAGCACTGCAGTTTCTTTGTTTTCTTGATATACAGGGTGTTATTTAAGTACGTGCACAACGCTTAACCCGTGGTAGAACTGACCCCATAGATGGTAAATCTGTCAATAATTTTTGTTTAACATGCTTTCTACAAGAACAAGAGGCTTTTAAAACTAAACAATCAAGTAATAGTTCAAAATTTTGTAAAAAAGTAAAATCAATGTGTTCTCTTGCAAAAAAATGTCATCAATGACATATAAGAGCATTGACGTCTATTTGGAAATAACTCTTGATTGGTAAAGGTAAATGGCATTTTGAGAACATAAAAAAAAATATGTTGTGGCCAGCACAAGACCTTCCGTTAATTTGATGTATTTTGTACAAATCACATACCAAAAGTTCATTGGAAAAGATTCTATATATCCAGTAAAATAGTAACAGGAATATAATACAATTTTTTATAAATTCCATACAGAAATTTCCTTCCTATACTCATATATAAATACTCTAAAAATGTGTACACTTACGTAACATTCCCTTTACAATCAAATAATATTACTACCAAGTTCATATCGCTACCCATTTTTGAATCATTGCCCCAAAAGTCAATATATCCCACATTTAGATAAAAAAACTTCAAAATTTTCAAAAATCTAATTTGTATGTATCTAGATACTTCTCAATGCGCTGATTCCAAAATTTGAAACAGCAGGTCGATATCTCTTTTCGTTCTTGAGATATTTAGATTCAAAGTTTTGCTCAAAACTGCCCATTTTTGGGCAATAACCCAAAAATGGGTCGAGATATGAATGTGGAGTCAACACCATTCGATTCTACGGGCAAAATTACATAAGTACACCCATTTTCAGAATTTTTGAACACCGCATACAATCTCTAAAGCAAAATAACTGAAAATGGCCAAAAATCGCAAAAATCTAAGGTGTACCCCTCACAATTTTTTCAGATTTTGCCCATTTTCAGGGGTTTTCAAGCTTTTATTCATAAAAAATGAACCGGTTGGACAAAAATTATGAAAATTGCTATACGTATGTATTTCTCTCCGTAGAATCGAATGGTGATGGCGCCAATTTCATATATCGACCCATTTTTGGGTTATTACCCAAAAATGGGCAGTTTTGAGCAAAACTTTTAATCTAAATATCTCGAGAACGAAACGAGATATCGACCTGCGGTTTCAAAATTTGGAACCAGCGCATTGAGAAGTATCTAGATACATAAAAATTAGATTTTTGAAAATTTTGAAGTTTTTTTATCTAAATGTGGGATATATTGACTTTTGGGGCAATAATTCAAAAATTGGTAGACATATACACTTGGTAGTAATATTATTTGATTGTAAAGAGAATGTTACGTAAGTGTACGCATTTTTAAAGTATTTGAACAACTATGTGTGAATTTTTAGAAATAAAAGTATTGAAATAAAAAAGGATAAATGCGCCCCGGGCCCTACCAAGCAGAGGGGCCTCTGTTTTCCAGGTTAAAAAATTATAATTAAATAGAAATGCAATGATCAAATAAAAGAAAAGATTCAGTCCTAAGATTTTCCACTAAATAACTCTCTTTTCTACTAAGAAACATTTAGACCAGGGCCTCCGAAGAAGTTAGTCCGCCACTGATGGACTGGAGATTTCTACACTGTAGCCAATTCCAATATTATGTTGAAAATGCTAAGTTTTAAAAAAGCGGCAACACCGCAGAGCAAAGGACAGGATGGAAAAGAGAAACAATTGAGCATCAGTCCATATTTATTTGACGGAAAGTATAGCAATTTATATATTTCTCACAGGGGTATATTCACGAAAAAATAAAATCCATATTAACAAATTAAATAAATGTTTATGTAAAATTAAAATTAAAAAGCAAATATCTATAAAATCACAATATACAGGATGGTAACTGACGATCCGGCGACCGGATTTCCGGCAATCTTAAAGCCAGAATTTCCATCACTAATTTTAATAAACCAAAACATTTTACATTATCAAATCCTAAATAAGCTAAAGTTTAATCAAATAAAAAGTAAAATGAATGAAGAAAACAAAACCTAATCTCCCCTAAAATCAAAGTCAGCTTTTTGTTGTTCTTAAACAAACATTATTTCGAAATGCAACCACAAAACACAAACAGTATCACTGGCTGTCAGAACAAATGCAAGGGGGCGTGCCCTATTCTAACTTCTGACCATCGCAAGTGCTACCAACTGCAGAGCGAGTGCAAACACTGTCAACGGCGCGACGGTCGTTATTTATGTTATATCTCGAGCCTTTATCAGCGCACCACGTGAAATTTATTACGCTGTCCGTGGTTAAATGGAGTTTAACAATGGATAATTATAATTTAAAACCCGTTGTTTCTGTATACATCGAGATGTTAGCAACCGCAACAAAACGGCAATCGTCTTTAAGGCTGGATACACTTACTGCAATGAGTGTTGTACACACTGAAATATATTATAGACTAGAACTCGCATACTCTACCTATCAGCATACACTGATCTGAAACCACATTCAATCATTCAATGACAATGGCTGGTGGGTTCGCTCATGTTCTGCGCACTAGACGAAGTAATTGTTGTGAACTCACAAACTGACCCGATGTTTACCGAATCCACCAGCAGCCAGAATTCACTATGGCTTCAATATCACAGCTACCAAGGAATCAGGGCCGTAACTAGGGTGGGGCGAGTGGGGCACTTGCCCCGGGCGCAGATGTTACTAGGGCGCAGAAATAAATTCTTCATTTGTTAATTCTCCAAAAAAAAAAAAATTATAATAATAATAAATAAATATAAATCATGCACACTGATTTCTTAATGTACACTTTGCGAATTAATATTTATTTCTATGCACTGTATTGCATTGACTTTCAAAATTCGCGCGTAAGGCGCCCCACCGCTTGACAGTACGATTCTTCGACCATATAACTATAGACACGTATGCACGTAAAACGGGCATTTGTTGTGAAGCAAATGGCCTGTTTTCCGGGGACAGGGAATTGTGGACTTATAAGGTATGTAGGTTGCAAACTTACGATAAAATTGCAAGATACAACGAGTACTCAACTATTTTGTTTATGTCATTTGAGAATAGTTCTGTATATTTAATTGTAAATTTGTGTTTTGGACTATTTTAGTGTTTTTTTTTTATAGTTACCTATTAGTTTTCATAATCTTCAATATTATTTTTATTTGTGCTTTTTTGACTATTTTATAGTTTTTTAATTTATTATAAAAACAATTATAATAATGAAAATGATTAGCGAGAATATGATTAGCATTGTTTTATCTCTCTCTATCGTTTATGGATTATTTTTATTTTAGAGAAAAATACTTTGAATAAAAATTAGAGAAAAATTAATTGCACGCGTTTTTAAATATCTGAAAAAGATAAAACAATGCTAATTAAATGCTCGCTAATCATCGTTCATACTAACGGTCTTTATTTATTCATTTTTAAATGAATTGTAATTGAATCATATTTACAAGTTTCAAATAAATATTTTGTATTAGGCAGCCAACATTACTACCTATAGGGGCACAGTCCTGTTTAGATACATGTATAAATAAATTTAATATATATATATATATATATATATATATATATATATATATATATATATATATATATATATATATAATCTGTAACCCTTGTTGTACCTTTCGGTGTAAGGGTGCCGGGCGCACCGAGTAGCAGTGTGATAAATTTTTGTTGCTGAGCATTCACCCATCCAACATATCGCTGTATGGAGCCTGCTCGGACTTACCGATCACAAAGCTGACACTCTAACCACACTGCCGTATTGCCGGCTATATTTAATATATGGTTAATAATAGTTTTTAATAATAATTTTCAAAAGCTGGGAGGGGGGGGGGCGCAATTTTATATTCCGCCCCAGGCGCAAGAATAGCTAGTTACGGCCCTGCAAGGAATTCATATCGTTTGAACTGTCCGAAATTTAATTTTATAAATTACAAAATGTAAAAAAAAAAATAATAGTCATTTACGTATTAGATTTTAAAAATAATACGTAGTGATTTAGGCGCAGAATTGAATTATCTGTAACTTTTATTTGAAAATTTATGATATACTTCATTTCACGTAATAGCGTTGATTTAAATAGGGGTGTAAATTATACCCTTTGATTGGTCAGGATGCTAACCTAGTTTACAAATGCGAAAAGAAAATCACTTGTCAGCTGTCAATTATCAAATAAAATCGGCAGGATTAGGTGATATTTAAATTTTTAATATTCAAGACTCGTAGATTTTACAGATCAAAATATTTTTATTATTGACAAAGTTTAGTTTCACGAATTCAAATTATTGTTTTAAAGCATGTAAAAACGGTCGGCTTTCAAGCGCCATCTGCTATTTTCTTACGTGAATTGAAGTATAGTTCAAACGATACGCATTTATTTGCAATTTTGTTTCAATGGGGGATTCCAGCTCAATAGAATTAAAGGAAAATAGTAAAAAATACGAATGTATATGCTGAATAACGAATATTAATAAAGAAATGAAATGGTATAATTGAGAAATTTCGGAAATAAGGGGTCTTTTGTTATAGCGCTTCGACACGTATATGAAATCTATATATATAATATTTTGATTGACGACCGAAAGACCGCCTATACATGCATGACAAATAGCGTGTTAGGAGGTGGGGTTACTACCAATGGAAGTTAAGAAATTCAAATTCGAAAGGAGGGGCTAATATTCCTACACTGCAGTTTTCAAACAGTTTTTATTTTAACATAAATTTCTTGCATTAAACTTAATAAATTAAATACACCTGTAATTATAAAGTATGTAGACTTATAATATTCATTTATTTTATGTAAATATAACTTAAAATAGCATATATTTCAAGAACATTTAGGTCCATGATGAAAACAGTTTGATATAAAAGCACATAAGCGTGACGTCACGTCAATCTTTTCAAAATTCGGGAGACCATAACTCGCTTATTAATAGGAATTTTTCACCGGATTTTCATCAATAGTCTTAGTTTTCCTAATATTTTCAGATGAAATTATAAAAAAAAATGATGGAATCCCCATTCCATGGCTATCGCTACAAATGAGCAATATTTGTAAATTTCAAATTTGATTTTACAAGTTACCAAACATGCAAAATTAAATCTGTTTAGTGATTTAGACGTAGAATATAATTATCTACGACTTTTGCGCAAAGAAAAACTGTTTTCCCATGCTAAACGCCTATGGCCAGATTTTTAATTACACCCTGTATATTTCAGTGGTTGTACTCAACTCTTCCAGTTACTAACGAACATAGGTAAGTGTCTCCACTGTCTTCCATCCCAGCCTGCCTGAGCTGGAAATTGTCAAGTGAATGGAGTGTTTTCTTTGTACTGGAGAATAAATGGAAAGATTGAATTGACGATTAAAAGTGTTATGGCTGCTTTTATACCCCGTGTTCAAATCTTAATGAAATAACTGACTTTAACTCACAACGCGAGATATATGAATAGGACAATTGTCTTTTACAAAAGTTTTCACAGAAAAAAGAAAGAATGCACTTGTCATGCACAAGTATACAACAAAATAATTATAAAAATATGCAAAAATAATTAAATTTTGTTGTTTAAAATGCATCAAAATAATCAGCAAGACCACGATTGTCTATTGCAAAAGCTGCAAATGCAACTCACAACACTTATATGCAGTACAGTTCACATACAGAATAAATGAGAAAAATTTATGAATTTCCATTTTTACCTCCCGCTACCCTAGGTAAGGGAGGAGGGATCGTGTTAAAAATCGCATATAGAGATTTTAGTGAATAAGCACGTTTTGATGTCCCCAGATTTTAACATTTTTTCAATGATGTCTGTAGGTATGTATGTGTGTGTGTGTGGGTGTGTGGATCTGTGGATCGTGTGGACACGATTACTCGAATACTATCAGAAAATTTTAAAATTTTGTATACCCATTATACAGGGTGGTTGATTTTTCATTGTCCAGATTAAATCTTCTGAAATATTAAAGATACAAAAAAAAGTTAAATACAAAATTTGTTTAATACAACCTGATCTATAATTTAGCACAAACAATTTTTTTCCAAGGCCTACCAATTTTTTGGAAAAATGTTTAACTTTAATTTTTTAAATGGAACACCCTGTATATTTTGACAGAATAAGATTCTTAATAAATTTCTCTTTACAATGATGTGTAACAAGTAAGAATTTACCTTTAAATTATGTCCTATAAAGCAAATAGAAATATGATAAAAGTAAGCTATGATATTCTATTGTTTATACCTGTAACTTCTGTCACACATGAACATTGGCTACGTAGGGGTTTTCCTTTGAATAAAATTATGTCTAATAAAGCAAGTAATAGAATTACTAGCATTGATGATTTACAAAATTATTAATACTTTTATTTGACAGATGTTACTGGTATAAACAATGGAATATCACAGCCTAATTTTATCTTATTTCTATTTGCTTTATTAGACATAATTTAAAGGTTAACCCTTACTTGTTATACATCATTGTAAAAATATACAGGGTGTTCCATTTAAAAAGTCAAAGTTAAATATTTTTCTGGAAAATTGGTAGGCCTTGGAAAAAAATTGTTTATTCTAAATTATAGACCAGTAGTGGTAGCACGCACTTTAGAATTCTATCAAAAGAGGCATTTGTTTTCGCTTTTCGCATCGAAGCGAAAATTTGGTAGCATGCGTGTCTCAAAATATTCGCCTGCAAGCGTTCGACTTGAGGCGAAAGTGTCAAAGTAACGTCAATATTTTGCCACAGTTCTATTCAAAGCCAATTTATATATAATTTATACATTTATTATATACAACTGTCATAATATTTTTTTATTTTAATAGTATAAAATCCAATAATTTTCGAATCAAAAAGCGAATATAGAATTCTAAAGTGCGTGCTACCAAGATTCGTAAAAGTAAAATCGTATTCGCCTGCTTTCTATGATAGAATTCTAAAGTGCGTGCTACCAGTGCAGGTTGTATCAAATAACTTTTCTATATATCTTTTTCTTGTTATTTATTATTTATTAACTCTTGTTTCTTTGTTATTATTATTATTATTATTATTATTTACGTTATTAAAATGCAGTAAATTTAATTTTATTCTACGACATTTTTTAGATTAGTAACGTTTGACACAAGTTTTAATTAATGAAACCCATAAATAAACGATCCACGGAATTTTTTTTTTTTTTTAATCAGTTTAAATATCTACCCTATACCATCTAGAAATTGTTATAAATATTCCACATCCACTTTTAACATACAAATGATCTAAATACACTAAATAAAACATTAACATTACACTTTAGAAAATTTTAAGATAGATTTTCTTCTTATTTATTTACGTATTTTGTATTTATTGAACAAAATCTTGAAATATAACCCATTTTAATTATTTATTTGTATTATAGTGCAAGTATTGCAATCTTTACATTTTTCATAATCAAATTACTCTTCCTTCTCTCTTAATTATAATGACAAATTATCTTTAGAGAATGAAATATAAAACCAATTAAAATTTTCTTAATTGTAATTAAAAATTTGATCTCATTTTCTGTATAAGGAAAAGAAACAAATGAAGACAAACATAACCTATATAAGGCGTGACCATTGTATTTGTTTGTATTTTACTTTCCATAAATGACTTGATTTTTATATTTTTCACAATAAATTATTTCAAACAAAACAATTGATTATTTTAAACTATGAATCACAATATTTAGAAATGATACATAATTTTGAAGACGCAATCAACGAACAATACTGTGATAATTAGTGTATTTACCGAAGTATTTACTTAGCGACTGTGTGTTTATGAAATATGAAAAGCGAGCCAGTTACTTTCATTGCGCAAATGTCAAACGATGAGCAGTTGTTACAGCTACGCTGGGGTGTCCATGGCAACCTAATCAACCTATGCTGTATTCACAACAACGTTTTTAATATGCAAACAATGAACCATGAATTAATAATGCTGTCTTCATTTCGCGATTTTCCAAATCAATAATTGTGGGATTGAAACGATTAAAACTCGTTGTAGAGGTAAAATCATTTGACGGATGTCATCAACTTGAATTCTACCCTTTGATATTATTCTATATAGTTGAACATTATTGTTTAAGATAATCGTAACCACGGCAACGAGTGCAAGAGTTAACAAATGTGATACAATGTACCTTTTGTCATACTTATTTACTTTTTAACTACAATAATACAATTTTATGCACTAAAATGAATGAAATAATAGGTATTTATATGTTTAGTTGCAAAATGATGGTGTTTTTCGCACTGAAATTTTATCTACAACTACTTACAATTGATATTCTTTCATGTTTCATTAAATAAATAATAATAATAATAATAATAATAATAATAATATGGGGTCCCGTGGCCGCGTGCCTGAGTGTCTGGTCGCGAACCTGGGGGAACTGGGTTCGATCCCGACAGACGCCAAATATTTCCAATTTTAAATGGCACAAAAGTGACCCCTGTGGTGCACTCTCCACGCCAGCAATGAGTGCCCGTGAGGTGACGCCTGGTAAGCGCCAACACGGTAAAATATATCGTCATCATTACCGATGTCTACATGTGTTGTAGATACTGGCACACCCAGAAATAGGTAATATGCCGTGATGATATATTTATTTATTTTGTTTCATTAAATTTGAATAATTTTTCATTCAGAATTTTTTCATGAAATAACAGCCAATAAATGAAATATTCAGTCCTTATACAAACAGTCATAGGTAATAGTTATTTTTTTCTAATAAGTTATGCAAGTTTTCTGAATCGAAAACAACGAGTTTTGGTATTTGCATGGAGTTTCAGAATTACGGTTTCGGTATAGCAAACGAGTTTTTTTTATAATCGTCCACAAAAATAAGAAAAATTACAAAATGTATTCTAAATTTGACATATCTACGCATTGTATTTTTATTTGATGATAAGAAAAACAATAATTTCACATTTACTTCCCGCACTAGCGCAGGAATTGACTATTTTCTCACACTAATTTTTAGTTTGAAAACGCTTTTTTTCTGTACAATTACGATAGTAGAAAAAATATTGTAACTAACGCGTTAAAATGTCTCGATTATTAGTCGCCCTTATTAAACATACCTGTTCTCTTAGTTATAATTTTAAATATTCAAATTTATATCACAAAAATGTGGGTGTTCCCTAGATATTGTCTATAACGGCAACCAGCATTACTGAACTGTATACTACGTATACTCTTCTCGTTCCCCGTTACTGCAATAATAATATGTTGTACTTATTGTACTTTGTCTTTAGTGCTTATTCCTAAATTAATTCTCCCACAGTGCATTTAAAGTCTTCATCCGTGCGACAGCCTTTAATTACATTTGTAGTTCAAAAGGAATCAGAAAAACTCTTAATCAATAATAACTACATATCTTCAGGAAATCATTTGGTCATTTTGTATCATCCAAGCATGATAAAATGCTTAATATTTTAACATTTATAGATTACGTAAACAATATAATAGAATTAAGTTTGCCAAAGTTTGGACTCACGAATTTAAATAATTTATTTAATGCATGTAAAAACAGCTGGTTCTCAAGTTTTGTGATAAAATGTCTTTTTTCTAATAAAAAAAATCTGATGTGGCCAGCACATGACCTCCCGCCAATTACATGTTTAAAATAGCAGTAAGCTTTACGTAAAGTATCACTTCCGGTTGATCGGTTGTAAATAAAATCTAATTTGTTGTCCAATAAATAGAAAAGTCTGTAATACGAAATTTTGGATTATGTTTTATTGTTTTACCTCAAAAAACTGTTAGAGCTCCAAATTAAGTACCACATCCTATTTATCATAAATGGTTAAAATCTGATATGTTGTTTCAAATTATATGAGTTTTAAATACCAAATTTGAGAAGTTTTGAATCATATTTTAATAGACTTTAAGGAAAAATCGTCACACACACATTCTTATAAAAATCAGCATCAACTTCTAGGTGCTCTGAAAAGCAATCTTTGTAAATTCTTCGTCATACATGATCCATTTCGTAAATGTGTAGTTGTAAATTAATATTAATTTATAGTGCTGCAAAAATAGAAATAATTCTTCCTGTACATCTAATATTTATGTATGATGTAAAATATATTATTTTTACAAACCTTAATTTCTTTAGAATTAAATATTTTACCATTATATTCCCCTTAACACGGTTTCATTATTAATTTTAATACAATTTCTTCCTAACAGTGACTGACAGTGACATTTGTTTAAATATGTCAAAATTGTTATTAAAATTATGTTTTTGTTTGACGCATAGGCAAGACGATATATGAAAATAAATTATATTATAAATTCATATTTAAAGTTATTTAGAGTTATTTACTAAATGTTATTATCGTAGAATTGAAGATTATACAATTATATACAAATTTAATTAGTAAAAGTTACTAAATAATTATATTCAAGGAATATTTTACAAGAAAAACTGTTAAAAGCTTGTATAAATGATACTTCCGGTTATCCGATATACACTAAAAACTAATGAGCTCTTCCCACATTAGTATAGAATGAGTATACAAAATTTCAAATTTTTCTGATTGATAGTATTTTAGTAATCGTGTCCACAAGATCCACACACACAGACACACACACAGACACACACACACACAGACACACACATACATACCTACAGACATCATTGTAAAAATGTTAAAATCGGATTCTGGGGACATCAAAACGTGCTTATTCAGCAAAATCTCTATATCCGATTTTTAGCACGATCCCTATACCTCCCTTACCTAGGGTAGCGGGAGGTAAAAATATCTCATACATAGCGAAATTTGTAGTAAGAGCACTGTTTCAATAAATAACGGAACAGTCTTAAAAAGAAAATGTAAATATAAATAAGTATTTGTGTATGCAGAATTATTTATATTTTATAATAAAATGTTTTTGTATTATAGTTGTACTTTATTTTTATGCTAATCAATGAATCATATTTGTAAATAACATACAGCAGTTTTTGCTCGTAACAAATCATAATAAAAACAATATTTTATCTACACAAAAACATTTACTGCTGAAAGATACGGTTTAGAGATGATTTATAATAAAAAATGTGTTCTATCTTGTAGGATATTTTGAAAATCGGTAATACGGCTCTGTTGCTGTCAGGTAAAGTAGATATTGGCAGGCCCACCCACCAGATCGGGCGGGAATCTGTCATCTGTCCACTGACCTAACATGGGAACATCCTAAACCAGATTACTACTCTCCACTTCGTCGTTCTGGTCGTTCTTTTCATCACATTTGTGATTACAGACGTCATCTCCTAGCTAGGACATAGACATATACCAAGACAGTCTAGGTAACCACGCCCCTCCATGTTCAGCATCGCGCGAAAACGCCTTCGTTGAGTACAAACCAAAAAACTAACACCACAGGCGGAAAATTCAGCTTCAAATACGTAAAATAAACGATAAAGAGAGTTTTAAATGTTATGATGACTGCAGCAAACAAGATGTTTTGAACGAGGGAAAGATGATGTATAGGTAGTAAGATAGTTGTAGGATGTTTAGTAATGTTGTTGGGAGTATAAACTTACCCTTGGTGTGTTGGAGAAGATATCAGCAGCACGTTGAGTGAGTCGATTTGACAGTAGCAGCAACGGCGGCCATCTTTTCGTAGGCTTACAGCAAGCTAGAGGTTTGGCGTTCTGGCAGCAACACACAACACTCAAATGACACGCTGGTTCTCGTTCGAACACTACAACACGGCACTAGTCCCCAAAGACAGTGACCTCGTCTTCGACGGCACAACAACAAACAACAAAATGGTGCACAAGCTAGCACGAGAGCACTTGTCAGTGTAGTTGTCAGGACTTGGAGCGGTCCATCGCGACGGCTGTGACACTGACAGTCCGATCCGGGCCGGGGCGGTTGCGTTCGTCGCCCGTCGACGGCGGCCTACACTCGTCCGACATCCAGCCGCGCCAGCGCGTCCCGACGGTATGGGAGCGGTCGCTCTGGATCGCATCGCGCTGCTCCGCCGCCACCGTCGCTTACACCCCGCGCATGCGCACCAACAGCCCGCGTCACACGCCCTCTTACGAAGGGGCGTACCGCCAATACACACCTACACAACACAATCACACTATTTAATATGCTAATTAACTCATGACAAAACTAATCATACATTATTCACCATAAATTGTACTTACCACACAATAAGCTGACGGCCCCTTCCACAAACCAAGCTATATTTCACAGAACTAGATTTTAAAAATTTTCATAGAAAGCGCATCATTATGATTCGGAAACTACTTACTATACTGTTGCGATTTTAATAGCAGTATGAATAAGTGAAACTTAAAATGATGTTATAACAGTTTTAACTAGTGGCCACTAAGAATAGCAAAAATGCATAAAGTTTTACCTAGCAACATTTTAAATTACCTTAGAAACCTACTTAGTGGCCACTAACAAATTTATGCATACGGCTGTAAATGTTTTATAAAATTAGTAGTAACATCTTTAATTTTAATTATTTTTTTTGCTAGCGATTTAAGCAATTTTTTGATAAAGGCTAATTACAAACTTTAATATATTTGCTGATTAATATGAATAAATAACAAAGCTATAGTTGTTAATGTTTTAAGTAATTAGTACCTCTTCAAAGAAACGAAATAAAGTAATACTGTATTTAAGTATAGTACGACTAACAAATGAAAATTAACGTTTAAATTATTTTTTATACTAACGTTTTATAACAACTTTTTCATTGTCATGCTTAAAAGTAACATTTTTAAGCACTAGTGCTTATAAATGACAGTTTAATGCGTAAAAGTGAGAGTTAATGCGTAAAATGTTACTTTTAAGCACTAGAGCTTAAAAGTATTTCATTTAGCAACGAATAGATGAACCTGACGTCTGCCTACTTTTTAATTTTGAAAAATTCAAAATGTTGATATTTGAGAATAAATGATGTTTTAAAACGCTCTTATAAAAAAATCTTGTCTGTAATACATTGCGAAATGAGTGTTTTAGGCACTTGATGTGTTGTACCACTCGCTTACTCTTGTGAGTACAAATTTTACGTCCCGTGCCTAAAACACATTTCGCAACTTATTACATAAATAGCTATTATATAATTTTTGCAAGTACCCATTTAAATACTGGAATAGGAAATCCCAAAATTACATTACTATGTCTTGCTGAAAATAGATGGATGACTACGGTACCTGCATAATACTAATTAACAAAACAAGGCCGGTTTTATAAACAGATAAATTTACTTCCAAATAAAATGTATTTCTTCAAATGACAGTCGAAATGTTGACAATAATGTTGTGAATTTTATAAATACCTCCTGGTATTCCAATAGTATTGAGTATAATTAACAATACGTAAAGGTAAGTTTACTTTCAAATTCAAATCATAAGACAAAGTTATGAAAAGAAACCACATTTATAAAATAATTTGAACGTCAACTTTCATTCGCCTATTGTACTACACAAAACTTTAATATTTGTGTCAATAACAAAGACAGATTTCTGAAAAATTCATGAATCCCACTGGGATTTGAACCCATGGCCTTCCGATATCTAGGCGGACACACTACCAAGTTATAAGATTTTCTTAAAATACACATAGAATTATTTACATTAAATATTTGTATTTTTAAATGTTAGCTCATCCCAGTTTTGGCACAAACTGTAGGCGGACGTTAAAATGCAAGCAAAAACTGTCTGAAACAAATTCCACATGAGGAATTATGCGACTTATTAATTAATACAATTCACTGTGTCCAGTTTCCCTGAAATGAAGAATGATAAAACTCTTGTCGTTTCTTGTAAAGTAGTTTATTTTGATCTTCATATTCTGATTGATAACAGTCTTTGAAAATTGCTCGCTCTAAATATTAAGTATTGTAAACAATTAACTCTAATGCTTGTGAACTGGTGAAATAATGAAACATGAATAATTATTATATCAGTTACAGAAGTCAAATCTTTAATGTTTCTGAGCACTTACAAATTCCAAATTACATTACTAATAATAATCTTTTACATTCCAAATTAGCATTACCAAAAATATATACCAAAAATTCGCTACAAATTCTCTATTCATTAAAAAATAACAAGAAAAGAAAATATATAACACCGAACAAATAAGATTGCTTAAAAGAAAACGTCAATCAGAACATTAAGAAAACACATACACTGTAGGGTTAAAATTAAGTGTGAATAGAAAGATTAGTAAAAAAGAAAACGCTATACCGTGATTTCGGTAATGTAATGCACATACAACTGTTTATTGAGACAATATGTTAAATCAGTTCAGTCGTCTTGTATTTGATTAAAACCAGAGCTCCTAGCAGCCCGAAAAAAGAATCGGTTAATACATAAGTTGTGACAAAATTCAATATCTCATACTTTAAACTACAATTCACACTAAAATACATTATGGACAGAAGTTCGATACAGTAGGACATAACAAAGCAAAGCAATTAGAATTTTAATGAATTAATTATAATGTAAGACAACGAAATCATTTAAATTTTGCAAATGATGAAACTTTTAGCTGTAATCGATTGTTGTAACTTGGAGCTGCGGCTACAGAGAATCAAAGGAATTTTACTTTTCGTTTACATTATGAATGATTGTATCATCATCAGTGATAGTGATTGAATATCCAAAAACCAAACCGGAACAGAAGTATAATGCCTTGGAAACTCCTTAAATTACTGCTAAAATACATCACATCGCAAAATGCATTTGCAGGAATAAAATATATTTATATATTATATATATAATAAAAAAATTACTCGCCTCAAGAGCAATCGGTCTTGACTTGAGAGTTCACGACGCGTTCATACTCCACTAGCGACCTAGGCCGCTTACAAAACCCACTCTTACAATCGTACCGTACATAATATTGTGTTTTATCTAACATTAGTTAATTCCGTACCGTTCGATTCACGTGTCTATGTGTTGTGTATATGTTAAAAATATAGTATTTGTCTACTATCATACCGAATATCAAATCAATATAAATCCAAGTGAATGTAAAACTTAATGAACAAAAACAGATATACAAGTAAGGTTAAAATATTACTAATTAAAATATTACAAATAATAGAATAGTAATTTCTTCTGTGTTAATATGTGTGTCGTGTGTGTATATGTATATATCCGGTGTAGTTATTCCAATGTGTATATGTTTCACTTTAGGGGGGGAGAAATTTAAACAAAACGATTAATAAAAAAACAAGAGACCAAATCAACTCAGGTGACGAGACGAACCCCGCGTCGCTGCGAAGGCATCGTCATGGATGATTCAATAGTAAAAAGAGTTAAAAATTAAGTAATAGTAAAATAATAATAATAATAGTAATTGTAGTAATAAAAACACATGGCACGCCTATGGTTCTCACCAAAGCGGCCGGGTCTCGCGGTCTCCCCTGCGATGTAGTCTCCAGAACAAGGGGCACCCCAGGCCCTCAACATAGTACAACCAACAAACAAACGCTATAATTAAACTCGAGTAAAATATTACATCAATCAATAACTTATACAATTTAATTTTCAATATAGAAAACAAGTTTACAATTTAAAATAATTTGGAAGAATAAAATAAAAACCAATGGTTACGGCAGCGCACAAACCCGGCCTCTATTGTCATACACTACACGGGCCGAATTCGTAACGCTCGCCTCTTAAAATCAACAAATACCACTATCAGTATGTATCAAGTATCTATATCTATCTACTGTATGTATGTTACGAGCATGAATGAATCCACCGTAATGCGTATGCAAGATATAAATACCGAGAATACTGAGATAGGAGAATTGAAAACGAATGCAGACGTGTGTGTGACTGTGGGGACACCATTTTCTTCACGTAGTAGTAGCTATGAATATATACAACTTTTGCGTTTTCTGTTTTTCTTTTTATTTATCCGGACAAGTGGGTTTTCTGCCGCCACCGCGCACCCAACCGGTGTGCCGCACGACGGACGCGCGCTTCGCCGGTGCACTCTTCAATGTGTTCGAGTTCGAGTTCAGTTCGTAGGTATACAAAAACCATGCGCATGCAGTCAGATTAGATGATATACTAGATTATAAGAGTCTCTTTCTCGTTCTTTTTTGTAAAATGAAAAGACCGCGATTCTCTCTTCAGTCACTCGTCTCTAGTTATAGTTTTTGTCACTGTCACGTAGTGTCAGTCAAGTCGCAGCACATGTGCAACTGCAACTATGGGAGACCTTGAGCCTTATAATGTAAAATTACTTTCAATACAAATCTAGGGTTTGATATCATATGTATATAAACTAATACATCCCATAGTTGCTATTTGCACAATGTCTTGCTAATATGTTTTATATCATACAGGTGTTTCGTTTAAAACAATCAATGTTTTTTTGGGCAACTAATAACTTTAGAGAAAAACGTTATATATAAAAAACGATCAGGATAAGGGGCTAATTTTTCAGTAATTACAAACCGAAAATTCAACCACAGGTTCTCAAACTGTAAGACAAAACTATTTATTTATATATATATATATATATATATATATATATATATATATATTGCGTAGGGTTACATAACAATTATTTCGAGAAAAATGTATAAAAAATACATTATTTTTAATTTTTACTTCCATTTTCTTTGAAATGATTGTTATACAACCCTATACAACACTTATGTCGTCGAAATCAAAAAAATCTCCATCTATACGTTACCATTTAGAAAAATATAACTTTGTTGTACCGTTTGTGAACCACTGATAAAATTTTCGGTTTATTATTACTATTATATTAGCTCCTTACTCATTATCACTTTTTGCATACAACATTTTCTCTAATGTCATTAATTCGCACAAAAAAAAGCATTAATTGTCTTGCAAGAAATACCTGTATATAGTTTTCAAATATAGTGAAATGTAAAAGTAGTACTAAAGCTGGATTCACATGGATCATTGTACTACATGCTCCGCACAGGTTCAAACTTGATAAACGAAATATTACCAAAACATAAATTTTGATCTCAGTGACATTTCTGGTTGACATAATTTTGGCGAAGTAGTAAAATACCCCTGTCTATATAAAAATAATAAAAAATAGATTTAGTTAAACTGGTGTGAGTTGGTATTATTGAATTGTGTTCTGATCATGCGCAGTTGTAATTTACGGTGGTAACGTCATCAAAAATAGAAATATTTCAATACATGTGAATCCAGTTTAAGTAAAAAGTAATTGTTGTTATTTATCATCATCTGTAATCGTCTAATAATATATAATTGTCCGGCGGCACGCGCACACGAACCAACCACGCTGGTGAATATGAAAATGACCTCTTTACAAATCCGTCGCATTGATCATCACAGCACAATGTCCTCGTCTTGTTGTTGTTGTTGTTGTTGTTGCGGTTGTAGTATGTTGCGGTTGTCGTCTGTTGTGTTGTATGTCCGTCGTCCGCTGCTCGGGTGCTGCTGCTACGCTGCGTCACGCTGTCCTCGCACTTAGCTCCAGGTCTGGTACGAGTCCTGGTACCACTGCTGCTGATCGCCGTTGACACCGGCCGCGCCCAGCGGTTGCTGCGCCAGCGGCTGGCTGCCCCAGTTGCTCTGGTATCTGCGCTTCGACTCCCCCTGGTTCTGGTGACCCCCGTCGAATTTTCGCTTACCTGCTACAACCATAAATACTCCGTATGTTTCTACATTCTATAAATCTAAAAGGAGTATCACACGTATCGATGTATATGCTATTTGTACCACATTTTCTGCAATTTTACGCACTTCAAGCAACTTGTATTTGCGTGACGACTTTTGTACAATGGGACTGTTCACACCAAACTTTTGCAGGTGGCAGCACAATTGTTCACATAATTTTGTGAAAGCTGACTGTTTAAGGCACATTCACAAATCGAAATTAGTTTCAGTTTTACGATTTATATTTTTATTTCAAGAACATTGACACAACGTGTAGTGAATACTCTCATAATTTACTGTTAAATTGTGTTAATAAATATCTTGTAAAGCGTACTTTTAAAACAAAGTCTCTAAAGTCTGCAATCTCCAAATAATTTAGAATCGCTCTCCTTGTTTATCTCTTTTGCAAAAACTATTTACATTTATCTGCAAATGGTTGACGATCGATGGAAAAAAAATTTGTTTTGATGCATGAAGTAAGTAAGTGCATAGGGTGTTAACAATCTTCCACTGTTATTTTTAATGATTATGATAAGAGAGAACAGCTATTGTGAAATGATGAATGCATAAAATAAAATTTCAAACCTAACACCTTGTTTTTATGCTTATTACATATAAGGAGAAAAAATGTTAATCATACTACGAACGGGATTGTAGGAAGTTTTTTCTGATAATTTAAATTTTTGGAAATTCAATTTTTGTAAAAAAAAAATCCTCAATTACATAGGGAAGAGAAAAAGAAATGTGGAGATAATAGTTATTTATGTATTAAGAGCGTAAGGAGGCTTTTATGGCCTGCGGCGGGATTTTGAGCCCGAGGCGTAAGCCGAGGAATAAAAACACGTCAAAGGCCATAAAAGCAAGTTACGCTTGTGGTACATACAAAACTTTATGCACGGACGAAAATTTTCAAATTATGAGTGTTAGAAAAATTGTATCGAAAAGAATTTATCCTCGTACATCCAGTCTCTAGTGTTGCTATGAAAGCGGAAAACAAGAGTTTATTGTTTGTTTATTAGTTCTGTGATTTGAATTTTATTTTGTGTATCTCCGTGCTAAATATCACAAAATTAATTTTAATTTTTCATTAAAGAATATAAAAATTTTCGAATTGTAATAAAAACTTTTCATGTTGCCTGTTTAAATTGTTTATATTGTAGGTTATAATTTGGTTTAACGTTTCATTATAGCCCGGCGGGCTATAATGAGGCCCGCGGGCTATAAAGAAATTCATGTATAATTGTCAAATTATGATACGTCCGTGCATAAAATAATTCACATTTGTAGGATGCGAGCAGTCATATGACTTTTGTGGTCTTTAAAATCATAAGAAATTGGGATCATTGTCAAACTGAGAACTTCAAATATTTCAATTTTACACATCAAAAAATTTAATTTTCAATTTTCATTTCCGAAACTTAGTGAAGTGTAAGTTTTTTAAATTACAATTTAATACATGTAATTAATGTAATACATGCAATTTTTGTTCTGTATTTTACAAAAATAATGTTCAGAAAAAACCCAATTCGAAGTAGGCTATGAAAACAGAAACATATGTCTTGATATTTATTCAATTCAAAAGTAAAGTTGTCAAAATTGATCATGAAATGTAATTTTAAGGAGAGAAGATAATAAAGGATACAGAATATTGCTTTTCACTGTTTTCTAATTTATTTCTCTTTCTAAAATAAGGATTCAGGAAGAAAAGCTTTGATTTCGTTAGATAACATTCTTGACAATATCTCGTGTCAAATTGACAATTAATTAAATACTTTCAAATTGACATACGTTTTTTGTTCATTACCTAGTCCGAATTAGGATTTTTTAAACACACTGTAGATCTAAGTACTTATGCTTTTAAAAAATTATAAAACGGCAAATTAAGAACACAAATGACCCGGGTATCCATTTCTTATAATTTCAAGGTCAGCAAAGTTACATGTCTACTCGCGCCCTGCATCATTTCATTTGAAAATTCATCCTAAGATAAAATTTGAAATTTGTAACTTTACCCATCAAATTCACCAACCGTTAATCAAGTATTGATTCTCTGATCAACACTGATCTGTAAATCAAGTTCTGGTTTACCTTGGAGATCAACAGTTTTAACAAAGCAACAGTGTCAAATTTTGTTGATCAGAGAATCAAATTTGATTCAGGGATGGTGAATTCGGTTGTAGAAGTTGCGTTTTGCAGAATCTGTGTTACAGAAAGTGCAGTCGTACGTGTGATACTCCTATTAACAAGCATACCAAACCATTCACTTCTAGGTTCAAGATCAGGGAGCTTGGGACGGGAACTCTAACTGTGAGCTTCGTTTTATCCAATAAATTTAACATTAAAACACTCAAGCTACGATTAACAATAAAATCATTAAAAATTCGTCAAAAAGGAAAACGCTTGTTGTTTAAAAGTTTCTGGGTCCCACAATTATGTCTCCCTGGTTAGAGAGGTTAGACAAACATCTGAAAAAGACAAGGGAAGAGACCGGTTATGGTTGCGGTGTAAGGAGGAAGTTCAGGACTGGTATTGGGCGATGAAGGGATGCAGGAGCGGACACAATACCCCGTAACGGTAACGGGCATGAGGGTGCGGTGCGTTCATCTCATCTATACACACTTTGCATACTAACGCTTGTCGCTGTTCACAACAAAACATTTGACAAATTACACAAGTCTTCAACGAATATATTTACACTTCAAACTGGTACAGGTACTACTTACTACTGCAAGAATCGTTATACTTCTTTCAGACATATTAAACAAGATTTGTACACAATATGCACAAAAAAATTAAATGCAGTTTAGAATAGATATTGCTCCAAACATAAATATTTCATGTTATTTCCAAACTTTAGGAAACATACTGATATATGATATGAAAATAATGTGGTCATTTCACATTTTCTGATTTATTTTTTTCATGCAAAAATAGGTCAAATTAAACATGTATGTATATGTTTTACATCTTGTAAGTCTTTAGAATCAGAGATATGATTTTTTAAAAGTTGCGTTTAATTTCAAATATTTCAACGGCTGACGACACATATTCACGGATAAGACAGTCGAGCTCTAACGGTTTAATTTAGAACTATGACTATTTGGTTTGGTATTTATTTAAATAAATGGTTTATTTACATAATTTATACTGCACTAGTACTTTTAAAGAAATATAAAGTAATAATAATCTTCTCTCTTGTATATTTTGCTGTCACACTTTTAGGTTAGGTTGCTGTTTCATGTTGTGAAGCGTGAGTATGTGAGAGTGAATTGTCTTTGTGTGAGTATGAATTTGTGTCGTCACAAATTTAGTCCGTGTTTAAAAGCGCGAAAGTTTATTAGCAAATTTATGAATGAAAAGTCGCATATTTCAAATTATTTTCTATTACTATATTTATTAAATGAGATGGATTTCATGATTTTATAAAAAAAATCGACAATTATTTTTTTTGAAATGACCCCATTGAAGCCAAAAACAAAAAAGTTTATGCTAATCCTCATTTTTGGATTAGCGAATTCTAGTCTAATTTTAACAATTTATATCTTAAAATATAGTCTAATCTATTCCTAGTATTTACCTTTTTTGATAATATTATGAAGATTAAATTTTGAATACCGGAATAGAATAAATTAACTAATTCAAAAATGAGGATTAGCTTAAACTTTTTTGAGAATAGAGCTGATAAATTCAAACGGATAAAAGTGCAGAAATAGTTTTTTTTTTGCAATAAATGCAGAATCATGTTTTCCACACGGGTTTCAAACAAGTTTTTTTTTTCTATCATTCACAAAATGTATTCATGACAACAATTATTTTAAGTGTGACAACATTTATTTCCCACAAGATTGTAGGAAATATATATGTACATGAAAATCGTTTTATGAACCAAAGCCCAATGTTTTAGAAATAGAACGTGTACAATTTTATAAACAAAAAGTTATGCAGGTAAATAAATATAAGTACAAAATTATATTAACTCATATGGACCTCAGGGTCTAAGAGTTTGATCAAAATGAAAAAGAATACATATTAACAAAAGTTGAAACTGTTATTTTTTTCCTGCATAACACATTTTGTTCAATATCTTTCAATAACTTATGTAGATCCCTTAAATTTAAATGCTTGAATTAAAATTTTCTATTTTTAAACTACAAGGAATAAATTCTGCAGTCAAATTATCAGCATTTAAAAAAAAAAAAAATAATATCGCAAAATTAGTGTTTAAATAAACTGTTTTAATTTTCAAAATATCATATAAAATTGCATTTGAATCATTGTTAAAAAAAAAAAATTAACCACTAAACGTTAAAATGAAAAATTTGTGTTCAAGCATGGAAAAAGATTAGCATTAAACAATTAGAAGCACAGATGAAACTATACTTCATTTCACGAAACAAAATAGCGTTGGTTTAGATAGGGCCATCTGATTGGTCAAAATAATCACCAAGTTCACAAAAGCTATCCGTCAATAGTCAGTTATGAATTAAAATTGACAAAATTAAATTATATTTAATCATGATTTTGATTTCGACTTTACAATTTTTAATATTCAGGTATTGTTCCTTTTTACAGATAAAAATACAGAGAATTTATTTTAAAATGCAACATTATAGTTCATTACTGCCATGGTTACTCACTATTGTCAAAAAATGACAGCAATGTAATATTTGTCCATTTTAAAATGCAACATTATAAATAGTATTGCAGCACAGGAAATACCTCCAAAACACATCACAAATGGTGTCAATTCTTATTTCGACCGACTAGAATATTGCCTTAGAGTGATTGGGGGTATTTTTTAACATTTATTACATGAAAATTATGAATTTTTGTAAGTTAAAGTTTTTTAAGATGTGCAACATTCATGTTTTGATTATTTGTTAAAAGTATGTAGGCTAATTTATAGGAAATTAGTTTTGATAATACAAAACTACAAATTTTGTATGTTGCATTTTAAAATGGACAAATATTACATTGCTGTCATGTTTTGACAATAGTGTCAATAGTGAGTAACCATGGAAGTGATTCGCCATATGTTGCATATTAAAATAAATTCCTTGTATTTAGTACTGACAAAGTTTGGTTTCACAAATTTAAACTTGCAGTAATATACCACAATATCTTTGTTGTGTTGTGAACAGCTATAAAAATGATAAACCTTGATATTTGTTGAGAAGTACGCACCTTGTAAACTTGCCTTGGCGCGGGTAGCCCCACGAGCGGGCGCTCGCGCTGCCCCACGGACCCCGGCCGCTCCGCCCCGGCCCGCCCGGTTGGCTGCCGCCCCACGGACTAGGGGCCCACCGGCTCGCCCACGAGCCACCACTCCACGCCCACGACCAGCCTGCTCGCACACACGTACACAAGGTCAACAAACATTCGTTACACATTACATTTCACAGATAAACTAAGTATTAACGGTCTACTTTCCCAGAAAACCGCTTCGACAACAAAACTCAGTACATGCAGTTTTCAAAACGTTTTTAGTTTTGAAAACTGCATGTAAATTCAGTGATTGAATTAAAATATATTTATAAAATGTTAAGATAATCGTGTCGAAGCGATTTCCGTGGAGGAAATGTAACTTAACGAAAAATTCTAGTGTGATGTAAACAAATAAACATTCTTCAGACACAATGATTGACATTCATCCTGGGTACTTCTCATGAGCGTTCGGAATCGGAGACGCGCGTATAACCGCCGTTATCTAAATGATCTAAATATGGATGAACAAGTACTCGAAATCTCAGTTCACACAACATTTATTCTTGCAAAACCGACATTTTAGTATGCACTTATACCTTCTTCAGGGCCTACAAACATTCGAAAACATTTTATGGAACCACATCTCTATATCTGTAAATAATGAACAAAATCGCAACGAAAGCTGCCACTATTATGTACAATTTTATATTAATCAACAAAAATAGATGTGTTTTTGTTACTTATTTACAAATTTACAGATCTGTAAGACTTATGGCCGGTTTCATAATAAATATAAAGTCACTTTATTTTTAAATTTTAAAAATCTAAAAGTGAAAAAAGCGTTGGTAATTTCACTTTAAGTTAAAGGAACTGTCAGAAGACTTATTTTTACTAGTTACTGACAACTTAAAGTGAAATTATGGAGCACTTTTTTTTCATTTTTAGATCATACTTTAAAAGTAAAGTGACTTTATATTTATGTAAAACCGGCCTTTATATCCATATTCATAAACAATCGTAAAATTTCAAAACGACTCGTTAAAATTATTGACAAATAGAATTAATCTTGACAAGTTATATTTCGATTTTTCTGTCAGTGTCGTTGTGTTTTTACTGGATAATAGTTATTTATGTATTAAGAGCGTAAGGAGGCTTTTATGGCCTGCGGCGAGATTTTGAGACCGAGGCGTAAGACGAGGGATAAAAACACGTCAAAGGCCATAAAAGCAAGTTACGCTCGTGGTACATACAAAACTATGCACAGACGAAAATTTTCAAATTATGAGTGTTAGAAAAATTGTATCGAAAAGAATTTGTCATCGTACATCCAGTATCTAGTGTTGCTATGAAAGCGGAAAACAACAGTTTGTGTATCTCCGTGTTTTCCATATAAATATCATAAAATTAATTTCCATTTTTCATTAAAGAATATAAAAAATTTCGATTTGTAATAAAAACTTTTCATGTTGCCCGTTTAAATTGTTTATATTGTAGGTTATAATTTGGTTTGACGTTTCATTATAGTCCGGCGGGCTATAATGATGCCCGCGGGATATAAAATGACGTTTATGTCAAAGAAATTCGTGTATAATTGTCAAATTATGATAAGACTGTGCATAAAAATTATAACGAACCGTTCAAAATTTTACGAGTGTTTGTGAATATGGGCATTACAGTATTGAATAGAATTGACCCATTAGTAAATATAACATTAACGTGAGCATGATCACAATTTCAAGTAAGATCTTATTCGTTTAAATAAAATCAGTAGTGTTAAGCATTAAACAAAAATTCTCAAAAAGCACATACACATCTATTCATCTCAAAATAGATAAAAGTATAAATTGAAAAACAGCGGGAAATACTTTATGTGTTTACTTTGGTGAAATTTTAATTTAAATTGGCCTAAAATTATTTTTTCTTTTTGAAATTTTCCAATACACCAAAATATATATTGTTTAATTATTGTATATTAGTTCTTGCATATCTAGCTGTTCAATTCTGTTGTCGATTTTGAGAGAAAACTGACATATACCTAAGTTTTTTTTTTGTGAATTTTTGTACGAAGCTCACATTATATACAAAATGTCCCACAACTCGATAGCCATAGGCATATAATATTGACCAAAATGAGTAAAAAAAAAAAAACAATCAACATAGGTCTGGTCTACTTTTTTCAAGAGAGACCATTTTGTATTAAAATCGAAGAAAAACTGACCAAAATAATGATTGAACAAAATTTTGTCTATGTCAGTGACAGACATTAAAATAACAATAAAATTTTATATGAAACATTCTTCTCAGTTTCTAATAGTTACGAAGTTATTTGGTAAAGATCGCCACAACATTTAACTTAGTACAATTATTTGAAAGGTAAACAAAAAGTCTTATGACTTATTTCTCGGAAATTATTGAAGATCGGACCCATGTTAATTCAGCTTTTTTACTCATTTTGATCAGTACTATATGCTCTTAAGCTATGGCCATCGAGTCGCGGGATACCATGTATGTAATAAAAAGTTTTTGAATGTTTTAAAACCCTGAAGAAAGCATAAACGTCGGTTTTGTACGAATAAATGCCATATGTCTGAGATATCAAATATTTGTTGCCACCTAAATAAAATTTGGCAGTTATTGACTTGAATTGACTACATACTTGGTCAATCTTGGATCTATAAAAGTGAGTGTCAAATGAATGAGTTTCTGTGGCGGTTCGCGCATCCCCGTGGTCCGGACGCCAAAAGTCGCACCGCTGCACAAGAATCGAAGCTTAAAACAAAACAATAAAACAACAAAATCATAGGCGGGTTATCCAAAATCTATATCACCATGATACGCGCAAACATTCGGCCAACATTGTAAAAAAGCAACAAAATTATATAATATAAATATAAAGCGAAGCGTCTACTAAGCACTTTTAATAAAAGCAATAAGCAACAGAATCACAAAAGCGATCCGAGAGCTGATTGGCTCTCGAATAGGTTCTTTTCGTCTAGATACACTATAGGGGCTCAGTGTAACGAGCCCTCGGGTTAAGAATGCGACATTGACAGACGGCTAAACACTGACCAAATGAATATACGCAATAGCGTGTCTAGTAGAACCGTGTAGAGTTCGGATGATATTAACTTGCTGCACGTCTCTTGTACCTTTATGGTGCACAGTTGTGGGTGAAATGAACAGTAAAACAAAGCTTCATGACACAACATTCACACAAACACACTGGGTCCTGATCAGCAAGCACACTTTCCAAACATCAATGGGGTGATGTGTGACCATATTCCAATTTCAATATGTCGTAAAATATAAAAAACTACACATTATTTTGTAATAATATTGACAATTTAATGTTTTGGAGAAGGGATATATGTATGTATGTGACGTGAGCATGGTACAATCGTGGAAGAAGGCAGGCAGACAGAGGGAAAGAGATAGTTATAGATCAGAGACTCGAGAGATCTTGAAGTTCTTGAAGTTAGCTGGTTTGTGTGCGCGTTAAAATTTTTACATATTTTGATTTTGAACTGCTAAAATGTTATTATTAAATAATAACTTTTTTTGAAACCGGGCCGAAAGTACTATTTTCGCGTCTAAAATGCGGAGCGAAAGTTGTATTTCTCTGACTAGTCACGATAAAATTAAAACGCACCAAAAATGCAGAACTGGCAGTATATTCGTTTTTGTTTATTTACTAATTTTTTTCTGTCACCTTAGTAACGAGAGAAGAGCTACTAGACTTTTATAGAAAATCAGATTTAATTATTACATTTAAAATTAATTTTTATTATAATGGGGGATTACACCATTTTTTTTTATAATTTCATCTGAAAATATTAGGAAAACTAAGATTATTGATGAAAATCCGGTAAAAAAATTCCTATTAATAAGCGAGTTATGGTTTCCCGAATTTTGAAAAGATTGACGTGACGTCATATTTATGTGTTTTTATATCAAACTGTTTTCATCATGGACCTAAATGTTCTTGAAATATTTGCTATTTTAAGTTATATTTACATAAAAATAAATGAATATTATAACACTGTATAAGTATACATACTTTATAATTACAGGTGTATTTAAATTATTAAGTTTAATGCAAGAAATTTATGTTAAAATAAATACTGTTTGGAAACTGTAGTACAGGAATGTTAGCCCCTCCTTTCGAATTTGAATTTCTTAACTTCCATTGGTAGTAATCCCCACCTCCTAACACGCTATTTGTAATGCATGTATAGGCGGTTTCTCGGTCGCCAATCAAAATATTTTCATATTAGTGTCGAAGCGTTATAACAAAAAACCCTTTATTTCCGAAATATCTCAATTATACCATTTCATTTTTTTTTTTATTAATATTCGTTATTCAGCATATATATTCGTATTTTTTTACTGTTTTTCTTTAATTCGATTGAGCCGTAATCCCCCATTAAAGCTTTCAGAAAAAAATTAATAGATAACTCGTCAGCAAAATGTCTGTACTTGACACGGAGCCGTAAAATACTAGGGATGAATTGTCTCGTCTTTCAATATGGCTCCTCGACAGTAATATACCATTTTCTTGATTCTTTTATAAATAACTATTTAACAGTTCAAAATCAAAATATGTCAAAATATTGTTCTTCTCAAAATGACTCCGTTATTATGAAAGTGACGCGCGTACACAAATCAGGTCATTTCAAACATTTCAAGGTCGCTTGAGTCACGTGTCTGCCCGCGGCCTATTGGCTATAACTATCTCTTTCCCTCTCAGAGTCTATCCGACTTCTTCCCCGATTCCACCATGCTCACGTCGCATATCTTTTCCTCAAATTTTTAATAATTATTTTCTCAAAAAGTACGATTTAAAAAAATGCAAGTTGATCACATATACTCCATTAGTTGTAATGTTTGCAAAATGTGTTAAAAATAAAATATGAATGATTAGTTTGGTGCATCATCCCACAACCTGAACCTGAACCACAATAAAATAGAAATTGCAAGGCACATGAGAAAATAGTGTTCAAGTTGTGTGCTGAGAACCAAAACCAAGTGATGCAATGTTAATACATCAAGAATAAAGAGTGAGTGAGTCGCTGATGTGATCTGATGATGATGATTTGTTGATCCAATGCTGTGAGTCTCTACAGATAGTAGTAGTTCGGCCTTGCCTTGCACTTAGTGTTTTGGATAACCCTGTGGTACATTCACACGTGACACGTACTCAGCACAATCCATTCACGCACGTCATATCTGAGCCAGCGAGGCGCAAACACCTGGCCCATCAGCTACCCGCCAAACGCGGTGACCCAGGCCCGCCCCCTTACTTCATTTCCTTTACTTTTCTCGGCCGGCCCGTTATCTAGCACAAGAGTTCCCGTTTTGCCCGCATTTAAATATATATCTCATCATCAGTTCAGTTTCTTTTCTCTTTTTCTTTTCTTTTCTTTTTTTCAGGGTGTGAATGTGTTCGCTTTTCCCGGCGGCGCATGTATCCCTCACAATTTTGATCAACTCATACAGCAAGCCTGACTATTTGGCTCAGATATGATTGGCAGTTTGAATGTGGCATCGTGTTCGCAACTCCCGTACAGATTAGTCAGAATCATTGTCTGGGTTAACACCGTATGAATAAATATTATTAGTGAAAAGCATCAGCTCATAGCTCGAATACAATCGAGTGAGTGTTTCATTGTTTGTTGGTTACTAGTTAGCAAGTTGCAATAGTTAATCCATATTATATTAAGTTAGTCGGCTGGTGTACTGGTATGTAAGGCGACAGACAGATCAGATGCGATGCGACACTCATTCCTTTCTAGTTCACTCGCGCCTTGGCATACAGAACAACAGTCATCACACTCGCTCTCATTGTATATTGGCCGGAAGGAACACTGTGCCACAATCAAACTACGACACTCACGAAACCAAAATAAAATATGTAACAAGTATCAATCAATTTGAAATAAATACATGTATGCATGTATACAACAAAATGAGAGAAAGATATAGTGTGTAGTAAAATTTAATAAAAAAAAAAAAAAACGTTTAATAAGGCGACCCACCGGCTGCGGCTGTCTGCCTCTCCCTCTGGCCTGCGGTGGGGGTGGCGGATAATCGAAATAGTAATCTTCGTAACGATAATAGTCATCGTAATAGGGGTCACTGTAGCCGCCTCGATAATCCCCGTACCCGTAATAGTCGTAATCATAATCTACAAAACATACAATAACAAACAAGCCCAATTTAGCCAACTCGGATCCAATAAGATGCAGTTTTAGATAAATAAATATTTGTACTTGTACGGGGGGCTCATGGGGTAAACGGTACGTCAGTGGTAGCCATTCTAGACTATAATTATACATGTTGTATCTGTTAAAATACATATGTTAAACCAAATTGCATTGACAGACGATGTTGCTTCTAAACAACAGCAACATGGCGTCAATTCAATCAACAAATATACAACTAAATACTTATATACGTAAATAATACAACACATATATCAATAATTATTAGAATAATTAATTAAATAATTAAAAGATAATAAAACTGTGTGTATGTGTGTATAAAGTACGTACGTACTTATGGGCATGCCGGGAAAAGAGTCAAGTAACTATTCAAACAACAAACATAACCTAACTCATATCTATAATAAATCTACCAATAATAATAATAATGATAACAATACGAACTAACTACAAATGATAATAAAATAAAGTCGCGGCGAGCGCGAATTTACCAAATCAAATAATGAAATCAAAATGACAAAAAGAGAGATCAGTACCGACGGCGCCCTGCCACCTCTTGTGTTTGGAAATAAGTGATGGTTGGGGGCGGGTTGGTTCCGCATACTTACCACTCCAGCGGCTGCAAAGGAAAGACAACAACGGACGTGACGTGACGGGGCAGTCAGTTACATTAGCCAACAACACACAAGACAAAAAGTCGTACGCCTAACAACTTTGTTGTGGCACGTAATATGTATGTAAATGAAAACTAACTAAGTGAGAGATCAACAAAACAAAACAAAAACAAACAGAGATAGATCATTAGAAGACAATAAAGAGACAGAGACAGAAAGATGGAACTGATAGTGCATGCAATTATTACAAGTATGTATTCATGTTACGGTGACAGAGTTATTACAAGATTTAAGAGAGAAGAGGGTGCAAACGCTCTGTACGATACCCTCGCCTTGCAGTGCCCCCGACAGGACTTCAGGGCCGCGGAGGCAGCGGCGCGGGCCCCTTTTTCAAAGAGCCTACGCCCCCGTCTACTCGCGGCCGAACATGCAGGATCTGCGTTTAAAGGTTATGCAACACATGATGGACATTAATGCCCTGTATCAAAATGTCATACCAAATTCTTGACCTGAAACTGTAAACACGTGTTTGGTTTTAAAGAAAATATCCTAACATCTAACTGAAATTTTTACTATAAATAAATACCATTTAGCTTTATTTTCGCGACGACTCTAAATGCAATCCTCAAGAGTAATTAACATTGAAAGCACTAAGAACAAACAGGTGGTTAGTGATGTGCCCAGTCATCTTAGTACGAGAGACCACGACCAAAAACATCTCTCATAGTTTTACGGCCAAAATCGTATAAAATCGATGATTAGACGACCTTATTTAAAATTACCGATCGGTAAAATTTGTTATATTCCTTTCGCTAAGACAATAGAATGTGGAACTAATTCTTGAACAGACACAAGTCATTCTATTGGTTTGGCTCCAAAATTATCCTTTTTTGACCAATAGAATAACGTGTCTCTGTTCAAGAATTAGTTCCGCATTCTCTCGTCTCAGCGAATGGACTATAACATATTCAAAATGACCACACTCTTTTCTGAAAATTGATTTTTTCGCATCAACTGACCTAAATTTACCCATAAATATTATTTTCAGACGGTATACTATAATTTTTTTTCTTTTTGAAAATGATCGGGGTACGCGTTACGCTATCGGCGTCTGAAAAACGTGTTCTCGGTACATTACATTCTGGAAATCAGAATATTTTGGCTGTGTCTGATGTTGCACTTTTATCACCCTAATATTTAAATCCTAAACTTATATGCCCTAAATCTAGTGATTATTTAGGATTATAGGAATTAGATTTTAGGGTTTTGCAGGAGCACACTATGCCTTGAAGTTGACGCGCACTAATTAAACAATCATATTCGTTGCTATAATTTATACAAAACGTCAAATTTACTGTTAAAGTATAGCTTCTTACCTTCTATTTTATGAAATACCATGAGTATTTTTTAATGTGAAACATTGAATTTGTCATATCCATGGTGACGATTCGACATTTGATTGACAGCAATGTATTTGCATGTCCCATTTAAAATGAAACATAGGGAACGAATCTGACAGATGTATTATATTATGTAAGAAATTTAGCCAAGTCAGAAAACCACTCGAGAACACTAAACATATTTCGGGCACAAGATGCACACAATATTTTTTCTGCAACTAAATTTAATTTTTAGAAAACAGCTGTAATTATTTAAACAAAATTAACCTCTAATGACATCTTGTCAATATGACAGATAACTGCTGAATTTTCCTATAAGTTACGACTTGACATTTGATTGACAGCAATGTATTTGCCTTGCTCATTTAAAACATAGGGAATGAATTTGACAGAGTATTATATTTAAATATTGTAAGAAATTTGGCCAAATCAGAAAATCACTCGGGCACAAGGTACACTAAATTTAATTTAGAAAGCAGGTATAATTATTTAAACAAAATTAACCTCTACTGACGTCTTATCAAATGTCAAATTCGTTCCCTATGTTTCATTTTAAATAGGACACGCAAATACATTGCTGTCAATGAAATGCCGAATCGTAACCATGGATATGACAAACCCAATGTTTCACGTTAAAAAATACTCACGGTATAATATTAACATTTATTGTCAAGCATCAAATTGAATCGAATCATATAATTCATTTTTGTTGTTTTAAAGTGTTGACATACAAACGAATGATACACTAGTGTGCCATTCGGAGTTTTATTTATGTGAAGAAGACCTAAATAATAAATGCAAAAATGCGACATCGGACACAGCCTTTGATAGTTTGATAAAATTTGTTGACATTTTTTTTTTTTCGCTACGTGCGAAATTTCTGGATCATCGAATCTATCGACTTTATCCGATTTTAGCCTAAAACTATGAGACAAAAATTTTGGTCGTGGGCTCTCGTAGTATCAGAAATCTTGATTTTAGAAAAATGAATTTAGATTTGCGAGGGGGCATTTGCTTCTTTCTAGTACAGAGTCATCAATCGAAAATGAATTTCTCCTTTTAGTAAAAATCACAGTGCATTGTAAGTAAACGAGTATTAGTGATGGTTAGATTTACAAAACCAGTTGTTAATTCACATGACAAGCAAGAAACACGTCGATGCAACAAAGAATCCAGATCAGAGATGAAACCAATTGTTATTTGAAAAGCGTTTTAAAGGAGGTCCCGGTTTATGATATGAACAAACAGAATGCGAATGGTTACTTGACTAGACAACAGATGATTTGTTTGTTTGGAAGGAATTTGTTTTGTGTATTACGCGAATGTGGCACATCACTTGCAATGCGCTCGCATTACTATAAAACCGCTTCTGGCACTTTGATTACGGGTCCAGCATACCACGTGTACGCTTGTCTGTCTTTAACGGCCATTTGAACCAAACAAATATAACCATCAAAACAATTTTAACATTAATTTTAGCAACTTGTTTTTATAGCAATTGGTTATTTTTGTTTTGAACAAACAATACATTTGTGTACAAAATAAAATTGTTATTATCTTGTATTAACATATCAGTGTAAACTCAACAACAAGTATAAAATCAAATTATGTTTAATTGTTTACGAGCCCAAACCTATAATAATTCGGCCGGTTTGCATTTTCAACAAACAAATTATAAAACATACGCAAATGAGACTAGTTTAAAATATAGATTTAAACTAACAAAAACTGAATGTTATTCAAGTATTAATCAAGTTTAATATCGGGTTATATCGACATTGTATCCCTAAGCCCCACAAGACCTGATTTTATCGATAAATTTTTATTTTGCACGAATTTCTTGCTTTTAAAAAAAAACAATTATGGGTGCTTAAGACCGCACGTCCGAAGAGAAATCTTCGACTTTATTGTAATATTTTATACAACATTATCTACATATACAATGAATGAATCACTCTTCAGTACTATTTTTCACAATTCAGCAAATCGCATACGTTTCTGTCACTTTTTAAATGTTTCTCAGGATTCGGAAACTTAAATGGTTGACATTTGGATCCTACAGCAATGCCATCTCTTGACTGCTCTCGGAAGCTTTATAAACTTAAATATTTAATTTCTAACAAAATTTTCAAGAATTTTTATTTTCTTGGGAGAAACAACAAAATTTTATTTTATAATCTGGCCAAAAACCTCAAAAACTCTAGTTTTAAAACCGGTGACGAGGGCGCGATTTAATCCCGTTGTAATCTTTAAACTCTCAAAGAATTAATTTAGCGGTTGTTACCACGTTATAATATTGTTAATACGGTTTTTCAAAATTATAAACAAATAACATCTACAACATATACAAATATAATATTTTGACAGATATTTTGTATTAATAACGTAGGCTACGACCAGAGTTAACGTGACGTCACGTTCGGCTCTTCTCGAGTTTACCCGAATGACCGTGACGCGTGACGGGTTGTTCAATGCCATAAAATGTTTTTACTTCAATAAAAGTTTGAGAAATATCAGAGAGGTCGTGTGTTATTTGGTAAGATAAATTCCAAAGACAACGCAAAATGAAACAATTTAATATTTAATTATTTTTAAACTTGAAATATTAAATGTCACACTGACAGTTATAAACAATAACAACTGTTTATTTACTTGGTAGCGTAAATTTTATCAGAAGTAATATCACAAGACCTCCTGATTTTAGCGATAAATTTTTATTTTGCACGAATTTTTGTTGCTCAGCAATAAACACGAAAGCAAACTGCATGGTAAATCCCGACTCCGAAGGAGGAGGGGTTTTACCTAATGTCAGTTTGCTTAAGTGATTTTGCTTAAAAGCAAAAAAAAGAGTGTTTAAAAATAAAAGTTTATCTGAGAAAATCTGAGAGGTCGTGTGGTATTTGGAGAGAAATTCCAAATACAGTTATAAACAATAACAACTGTTTATTTACTTGGTAGCGAAAATTATCGGGGTAACGGGGTTTTATCAGTATAATACTGTTCCCATTGGTTGAATTTTAAAGTGTTTTGCATCAAGATTGTTTAAAAACTAGTCGTTGGAATTTATCAGTGTTTTAATTTTCAAGGATTTTGCATCATAATTGGTTAAAACTAGTTGTTGGAATTTATCCATAATGTCTTGCACGATAAGTTTTACTATACGCACTGGATTTTTACGAAGTTGTTTTTCATTGTGCTAAGAGTAAAGGGCCTCTGTAAAAACCAAGTCTGGACTATAAGATGACTCTTAAAATGCCGGTCGAACTATAATCACCCGTTATTTGGCCCACATTTTTTTTTTCAGTTTTAAGTCTATATTTAAGTGGCCGAAAGAATTTTGTAGAAATTTCTAACCATTTGTGTACGTTTTACAATTTGTTGAAAATGTAATTGAGTTTGGGCTCGCATATTGCAACAGCAAATGTTTTAAAATTCTGGTTCTGTTTGAGTGTACAAAGATACATAGTGAGTTTTGTGGCAATGGTAGTGGGCTAGTGGCAGTGTAGATGGTGTAGTGAGGCTTGAGTGCCTGACGCGATGGAGGGTGTGGGGCCGAGCCTAGCGCAGCACACTTACCGTAATCGCCGCGTCCCATCGGGCCCATACGACCACCACGGGGGCCGGCTCCTCTCATGGGCATCGCCGCTGGCATCATGCTACACACACAATACAAAACATGCAATTAGTCATCGCGCGTAACCAAGGCCGTATCCTAGGGAGGGGTGGGTGGATTTGAGGAGTCAAACCCCCTTCAAATGTCAAATAATAAAAAATTTAAGTGAAGTCTAACTACGATTTAAAATATACTGGTTGTGCCACTCTTCATGAACCGTGTCCAAAGTGATGTGTTTGCTTGCTTTTTCCGCTAGAGGCGCAACGTGAGAACGAATCCGTCACTCGTCATTTTCAAAAGGATATTTATAAAATCTCATCAAAAATGTTAACGTACAATCAGGCCTATTCTTTAACTCAGAGGCTAACTTTTAACGAATGTTTAAAAATATTAATCAATCAAGTATGTTGATACATACAGTACAAATTTTGAAAGAAGTCCGATCAAGGCCATCTAAGAATTTTATCTATGAATTAAGATTTTGTGCTGTCAAATTTAGTAGTGTCTTTTACTTAGTTTTTATGAGGGTAACTATGTAAACGACACTACTAAATTTGACAGCATAAAATCTTAATTAATAGATGCAATTCCTAGATGGCCTTGATCGGACTTCTTTCAAAAATTTTACTGTAACAAAAAAGTAGATTTTTAGTTGCCTGTATTCTCTCATCTTGAAGTAGCGCTACTTCCGAAAAATCGCTACTTCAACTGTCAAATGTCAACTTTAATATTAAAAATTAGAGAAATAAAAATAAATTAAATTGTAAATAGTACTTATTTCAAATATTATAGGCTTCATTTACAAAAATATTTAACCTATTCTTGTCTACTCATAAAATAAAATTTAAAAAATCGAAGTAGCGCTACTACAAGATGTGAGAATACGGTCCATGTCTATTGGATAAATTTTTTAACCAGTTGTTAAAAATTAACCACTAAGGACGGTTTTTCAATTTCTGGTTTTGTTGACAGCAATGATAAATCTGTCATTTCGTTTCAATTTTGTTTATTTACCTCTTAGTTAAAATTTTAACAAGATATTGAAAAACCGGTCCTACGGCCCGGTATTTTCATCTCCGGTTAAACAGCCTGTTAATTTAACTATCAGTTAAAAGAAAAACACAGCATCGATATTAAAGCCTAAATTGTAAAAATTGCACATGTGCACAATTTTTTGATGTCACATTGTTCTTATAACAGACAGTTAACTTAACCGGCGATGAAAATATCGGGCCCTAGGGCCATTTTCATAATAAACTTTATACTTTAAATTAAAATTAAAGTTGTGTTCGTTTTCATAATACAACTTTAGGACTTTAGCGAACAATCTAGCATTACTTCAAATGAAAGATAAATGCCCATATTCATAACCACTCGTAAAATTTTTAACGGTTCGTTATAATTTTTTTCCAGTAAAAACAGTCGACACTGTCAGAAAAATCGAAATTTAATTTGTCAAGTTTGTTTCTATTTGTCAAAAATTATAACGCGCCGTTTTGAAACTTTACGATTGTTTATGAATATGGGCATTACACTTCACTAAGTTTCGGAAATGAAAATTGAAAATTAAATTTTTAAAAATCTTAAAGTAATTTTAATTAAAGTCTTAAAGTGAGCTGAATTATGAAAATGGCCCTTAGTTAGCACAGGCCCGATAATGAGGCATTAATTTTTATTTTATAACACTCTTGTTATTTTTAAATCTTGATTAAAACGAATCCAAATTTTGTAATTTGAAGTTGTCATTTTGACACAGGCTTTTCATAACTTTTATTTGTAAAAAGTTAACTTAAAATAGAATCGTTCTCACGTAGAGCATCTAATCGATTTTCAAGGAAACACATATTACTTAGAACTTGAAACCTAATGAAAAAAAAAAATGGCAAGTGGAATAACCAGCATATTTTAAATCGTGAATCAAACAAAGATGCTAGTATAGTTCGCGTCCCACACTACAAGTATAACGTTCCCAATTTTTTTGCATAAAGTTTTCGTAAAGGCCAAAATATTGTCCTTATTTTATTATTTCCCTGAAAATTGTATACCGGGTGTTTTTTTTTTGTCCAAGATGTAAATAGGAGATCAGTTTTTTGAATTTATTTCGTGACATTTCATGCAATTTTTATCTCTATTAATACCACAACCATGGTTTTCAATCAAAACAAGGAGTCTGCAAAAAAAACTAATTTCCCATGTTAATCTCCTATGTACACCTTGAAAAATAACTCCCGGTATATAAAACTAGAACCCCCTCCGAAAAGAAATCCTGGATACGGCCCTGCGCGTAACAGTGACTCAGCAGACATGGTTCCGCCATCTTGTCAAAAGAAATCGAGCTTGCTTGAATATTTGAAAGTAGAAGCAAAGTTTTAATTTCAACAATATTAGTTTTTGCAAAAAATGTTTATTATTAATTTTTGAAACAAGTGCTGGAAATTAGTAATTTTGAAACGAATACAAGTTTGGTGCATGGCATTTCAGAACCATGTTTTCCGCATATTTTTAATATTAAAGTTTAAACCCATATTCATAAACACTCGTAAAATTTTAAACGGTTTGTTAAAATTTTTATCCAATACAAACAGTCGACAATGAAAGAAAAGCGAAATATAATTTGTTAAGTTTGATTCTATTTATTAAGAATTGCACGCAGTTATAAAATTTTAGGAGAGTTTATAAATATGGGCATAAGTTAAACACCGTTTGCTTTCTACTAAATTTTATTTTCCGACGACCAGTTTCCAACTAATAATAGTCATTTTTGTAACAAGTGCATAATTACGAAAATTAGAAACAAAACAAAAAATTGTTTCAATTATTTCCCGCACTAGTGCAGGAATTGACTACTTCCCGCATTCATTGATTTAAGAACATTTATTTCGAGCACGATTGTAGAAAAAGAAAATCACATGTGAATAACTTGCAAAAAAATAAATATATCATAACGGCTTATTACCCAATCTCCTCTTTATTCGCAGATGAGGGCGCTTCACTGGCATCACCCCACGGGCTTTCAAAGCTGTCGAGCAGAGAATACCACAAGGGTTACTTTTATGCGATTTGAAAATTGGATATAATTTTAAGTTAGTCAGATTTGAACCCGAGCTGTCGTCAGTCACGCGATCCCAGTTTTGTTAAAATGGAAAGAGCTATTTATGCAACAAGTAAGGAAAAATATGCTTTTCCTATGTGTTGCACGCAAGATTTTTTCATCGGAAATTGGAATAAGTGACTGTTAATATTTACAGCAAATAAAGCTATTTGTTACTAAAAAACATTATAGTCTATTTTTTATTATTAAAATACTTTTCCTAAATAAAAGACTTTTACAAGCAGGAGTAGAAAATTTTATATTTATCTTAGGGTACGAACAAGGTTGAGCAATAGCAAATCAGACGTACATATCATGCTAGGGACATTATCAATTTACTCCACTTAGTTGCTTGAATGAAATTTCGAAAATACCGTGAGTATTTTTTAAAGTGAAACATTGGGTTTGTTATATCCATGGTTACGACTCGACATTTGATTGACAGCAATGTATTTGCCTGTCCCATTTAAAACGAAACATAGGGAACGAATTTGACAGAAGTATTATATTTAAATATTGTAAAACAAGGTGCAAACAATATTTCTGAAACAACTAAATTTAATTTTTAAAAAACAGGTATAACCTCTAACGACATCTTGTCAATATGACAGATAAACGCTGAATATTACTATAAGTTACGACTTGAACATTTGATTGACAGCAATGTATTTGCCTGTCTCATTTAAAACATACGGAATGAATTTTCTCTAACACTATTTTGAAAACTACACATTCCACAACTAAAAATTATGTTGGGAATCAATGTCATTCCAATAAACCGTGTGGAATAATTCCGAACACCGTTTGGAATCATTCCACGCGGCTTTCGACCAAAGAATCTGTTTAGCGCGGTATATCAAATATCTTGGTTCGGTTGCTATGGTTACGTCTCTTTGCCGATTTTTGAGTGAATTTTTTAAATAAAATTTATAAAACTGATGTACAAGTATTTATTTCAAAACTATTAGGTGCGGGATGTAATGTTTTTCGTCTAAATTGCGTAGAAAACTTGTGTTTGTTGTTGTGTTTTGACAAACGTATGTATGCACTTTTGTTGGACTGTTTTGGAAGAAATTCGACCGTAAGACCTGGGTTTAACGTAGGATTTTGTTTTTTTGATATTGTTTTATTATTATTTATTTCTGAATTAGCGTTTGACATTTTGAAGTTTTTAACCGTTCTGGAGTTTTCTGTTAACGTTTACAGGTTTTTGGCGATATATTACTTGGAAGTTTAACTAAATTATTTGATTGTATATAATAATACACCACCAACTTTTTACTCGTTTGGAATATGGGCCATTCCATTACTTGTTGTAGAATATACTATGACGGAAGCATTATATATTGTAAGAAATTTAGCCAAGTCAGAATATCACTCGAACACAATATTTGTTTTTAACTTAATTTAATTTAGAATGCAGGTATAATTATTTAAACAAAATTAACCTCTATTGACGTCTTATCAAATGTCAATTTCGTTCCCTGTTTCATTTTAAATGGGACAGGCAAATACATTGCTGTCAATCAAATGTCAAATCCTAACCATGGATATAACAAATCCAATGTTTCACGTTAAAAAATATTCACGGTTTACAACGCGGTTATAATGGTTTCCGAATTTGAAATAGAAAAAATGAACTCACCCTCCTCGCATCTGCATCATCTGCATCATTCTCCTCTCACGAGCTCTGAGGATCTCCTCCTTCTTCTTTTTGTCCGAGGGAGGTTTGGCAAGTGAAACTTCAATATTAGAACCGCCCATTTCTCGGCCATCGAGCCCTTCCATGGCTTTGACGGCACAATCCCTGTCCTCGAAATGAATGAAAGCATAATCTTTGATCTTTTTCACACGTTCCACTTTGCCATATTGCTCAAACGACTCCTTGAGCTTCTCTTCGCTGATGTCCTGCGTGAGATTGCGAACGTATAGGACCTTGACCTTGGACATGGTCTGCTCATCGGGCTCCTCCTGCGGATCGGCCCAGTCCACGATGATATCACAGCCCCAGACTTTAATGCGGCCAGTGCCAAGGCGTCGTTTTGCCAGTGAGGCCGCCTTGTGGCTTTCATATTCGAGGAAGCAAAAGCCGCGGTTTTTCTTTTTGTCATCTGGTGAGCTGTAGATGATGACCTCCATGAGACCAGCTGCACACAAAGAACAGAGGGTGTCAGATGGCGGGACGCGTGCGCTGCACCGATCAGCGATCAGTGATCAGTGTGAGGGGCAGGGCGGAGCGGAGTGGGGCGGTGTTCAGGCTCTGCAGGTGTCAGGCGCTAGTGGTCAAGTGAACTGTAGGTGTAGGAGGTGGATCGTAATCGTAATCAAAACACATTTTATTAAATGCGCTCCACATACGACAGTAGGTATGATTATGAAAGGTAGCGGTGGCATGAGGTATGAAGGAAAACAAGAACGGATACATGCGCTGCAATGCAACCACTCAACTCATTTATTACTGGAATGCCCCATGATGCAAAATTCACATATTTCAAAACATTTACAGCCCGATTCTCGAAAAAGTTTAAGCTAATCCTCATTTTTAGATTAGTAATTCTATTCCGGTATTTAAAATTTCATCTTCAAAATATCAAAAAAAAAAAAAAAAGACTAGAAATAGATTAATGCCCGATAGTATAAACATAGTTCAGTTTTTTAACTTAGTTTAATTAATATTGAACTACGTTCAAATAAAATTTCTGTAGTATAAAGCAAAATCAGCTTTTGACTTGAGTTTAAACTACGCTTAACTTGAGCGGCCGATTTCATTCGTTCAAATTGAGTTTAAATAATAATTGACGTTTTTATATTCTAAATAACATTCAGAATTATAAGTGTCTACGTTGTAAATAAGTATGTACGAAAGTTTATTGATTATAATTAATATTTTGGAAAGTTTAGTGCTTTAGCAAATATTTTATTTAAATTATATGCTGTTTTAAATTCTAGATTAAAAATTATGTTGTTCGATTCAAGTTCTTATAGTGACGACGAGAATATAATGAATGCATATATGTATAATGAATAGACGCCATCGAATATTTCGGGAAAGGAGAAATCCTTTCGAAACGATATTGAATTTAAATTGCGGTTTCGTTTCGAAAAACGAACGGTTTTAGAATTTCTATATATTTTGGGACCTCTGCTAGAACCTGCCACGAATACGAACAAATCAAATTTTAATAAACTTAAGAATTGTAGGAACTGATTTTTTTTTTCATATTTAGCTGGTGATCTAGAAAAATGACGAATGACTGTTTTCTTTCTTCATCGAAATTCTTAGATCTCTGCTTTTTGTTCATTTTATATTCGTAGGTCAACAAGTCCGAGAACATTCATTCAAAAAAATTGACAAATACAATGACATGAAGTGAGTTGTATGAAATATTACCGACTGAGTAACGGATAAACTAGGTTCAGTTGACCCCAATTCATTTTAATGTTATACCATCCAAATATAATTAACTTAAGTTCACTAAATAAACTCCGTTTGCTTAACTGCAGTTAACACATTTTTAACTGACCTTTATGCTATCGGCCATAAGACTATATTTTAAGATATAAACTGTCAAAATTAGAGTTGAATTGGCTTATCTAAAAATAAGGATTACCTTAAAACTTTTTTGAGAATCGGGCTGTTATAATTTTGAAAACGCCATGTATACGGGGTCAAAACAGGTTTTGAGATAATTCACAACCATTTTGACCTGTACACATGGCGTTTGTAAATCTAAAAACGTTTTGAAAATTGCATGTAAACTCAGTGATAAATAGTAACAAAACAAGACGAGAGGATACAGTAAAAATGAATTGACAGAACACGCACATCATCAAATTGAAAAAAAAACCTTAAAATGAAATATAACTTGTAGAAATTATTGGGCATTTATTAAAAAAAAAAAAAGAAGAAAAAATACTATTGGCGATTCAAATTAATTTTTCCCGCCATTATATATCAGTGTTGTGACGTCACAACACTGTACGAGCTGTCAATCTGTCACTGATATAATGAATTTTACGCTTTTTGAAAGAAGTTTAAAAACATGAAACTTGTTTACAGAATGTTTTAAATAGCTTGCAATCACTAGAAATTTTCTGTGAAGGAAAGGAAATAATATATTTTAGATATTTTTTAGTTCAAATGTTGTCCACCAGGTAGAGTTTGCTTAACTTGAATCACGAATACTCTGTTTTTAAACTATAGACAGTAACTAGAAATTCTAGTGAGAAAATCAAAGCCTGTGATTGGCTGCTGCGCTATTTCGTGAAGCCGCATTTAACCAGACGAAATTTCAAGTTAACCTTCAAACGTAATTGAAACATCAAACTCTCAATAGTTATTAAAATATCTTTCAGAACTCAATAGTTGTCAAATCACTTGTTGAATTTGTACGTGTTTTTTGTTTCATTTCTCTTTTTGTGATATTTCACGAATAAAAACTGTTATAATATAAACAAATTTTTCATCAAGGAATTACAAAAAAATAATGCAATTAATTAATTTATAATTAAAATTATGTACTTATGATTTTATATGACTAAATTAAGATTATCTATAATAGTTTTGGTTAATGAAAATATAACCTAGAAAGTATAAATGCTGACGTGACCTTCATTTTAACATTTCAATTCTCCCGTCAAACAAATCTAGTGACTTTTTCTGTTAACTTCTAGCGGTGTAAATGTAACTTCGTCTAGTGCTGTCTATAGTTTAAAAACACGGTATAGTATTAATAAACGTATATTAATGAAATTTGCAATTATTTCTAAGTCAATCACTATTCTATTTACGGAATATAAAATTAGATGAAATAATTATATCAATCAAATATCGATCCTGTCACTATTCCGTCACTTGTCAGTTTTCTCCATGTTAAATATTTGCAGAGATGGTAACCGTAGAAAATATCGGTTTGGGTTACTGTTTCGGTCATCGTGAAAATAAAAATTTGGTTTTGATTTGGGTTTCGGTTTTTATACAGCAAACGGTTTTAGTATACCGGTTTTACTAAAAGGGTTCCGGTTTTGCAAAAGTAATTTACGAGAATAATAATATTATTAATTTTGAACAATTAATTATTATAATGATGCAAAAACACGTGAACAAAGTTTTATAATAATCAGTTTTAAATCAAAATATTCTAATTTCCCATGTTAAATGCCTATGTAAATGTAACATGTAACGGATTTTCAGCGCCACCCGATTGAGGTACTACGTTGAAAACTGAAATACTTTTCGACAAAAGAAAAAAAATTAAAAATAAATTTATATTTATACTTTTTTATACATAAGAATTTTAATAATAAAAATTTACAATATTTGACAACTAACAAGAAACCTTTATGCGGTTAACCGATAAATAAAAAAGGGTTTTGCTTTCAGTTCCGGTTTTGTATCTGTTTCGAATTTCGGTACAGGTTTCGGTTTTGGTTCTCATTTTTTCCGGTATTTTTTGGTTAATGGTTTCGGTTACCATCCCTGAATATTTGTGACTTGTACTACAGTATTACTTGTTTTTTTAATAAGTAATATACTATAATGTATAATACATCCATAATCATGTCTAAAGCTAACAATGAATGTCATGAACTATTTCGAACGGTGGGTCATTGATTCCGTAGAAAGCCGTATATTAATATCATTCTGACACGGGCCCCCATATCTGCTTGTCAAAGACCAACAAAGCCAAATGACTGCTCGCGCCCTATAAATTAGTATCCCACGTAAACGTAGTAGTATATGACGTCATTACTTTAGTATATTATTTGAGGACGTGCGTCTTCTGCTTAATTATTTTTACTATAGCAACAGCGGGATTTTCCCTCCTTTACGCACTGGCACATCAACCCACATATGTCAGTGTCAAAAAATTAAGATAAAATAAAGTCGCAATACGGTAAATAGTTAAAGTCTAATGGAATCAATTCTTGAATTATTTCTTCAGGTAAATTAAAATTTTACTTCACCTTATAGAAATTAAACTATACTCCAGATAAAAATGAAGTTAGGAGTAAGATAGGGCTTACGATTCCAGCTTTCTGAATTATTCTGATTAATCTAAACACAAACCAAGTTGTTGCTGACAACTGGAGTTGTAGTCAGTGCAAACGTCATTAAAAATATTTTTTTAACTCAGAATGTATAAAAATATAGACGGAAATCCACCGTCATGCTTTCTCTGTTCCCACAATATAAATATGTCGGCGCATTCCATTATTGAGTTGAGTGAAAGCAACGCATCCATCCGTTCTTGGTAGCCCATACACACATACAACTCTCACTCACTCTTACTTCTTTCGCACAAGTCATGAAATGGAATCAGACCTCCCACACATCACTTGTGACGAATCACATAACAATTGTAAAACCAATTAGAACCAAATATTCAATTCTCAATCACATCCACACAGTCCAAACTCTGTAGGTAGTTTCCAATAAAATACTTATACTTAACATCTAAACATTACATATTATAAATTTATCTTAATTTCGAGATGTGACGGCTGGTTACTTTTTGGGTTTTTGGTTTTTTAATTTTGATTTGTTTGATTTGTTTTTCAGTGACGAGAGGTCCGAGTTAGGATCAGTTACGTAGGTGGACGCACGCACGCGATTCACACAGGAACAGTATTTGTACAAAATAAACAAGTGTACTGATATTAATAGTCCCCTGCCCTATATCCGGTAGGGGGTGCGCAGACTTGTCACAAGTTACAACAAAAACTAAAAACTTTTTGTTTATATTTGATTAAATTTTGGTTCATATAGTTAATTTTGATTTAGAATTTGTCCAGCTTTCGCTGTGCGGACAGAGGGCTACTGTTACTTGTCATTTCTTTTGCTTTAAATCTTAAGGAGGGTGTATTTTTTCATCAACTTACGTGCGTGTTTGGAAAACTCTTCAAACAAATCATCTCGATCCCGATTCTTGGGTATATAGCCCACAAATAAGCGATGATTGTTATAAGAAATGGTTACGCCAATCTTTTTGCCTTTTCGAATTTCATAATCATTCAGCTGCAAGAACAACGTGGAAGGGTAGTAGCCAATTAAGCCTGCGCGTGGTTTGGTTCTGGTTGTATTTTGAAAGAAAGGGAAATGGGAACGGAAGTGAAGAAGACAGAGGGCGGATAAACAGGTAAGTAGTAAGAACAGATGTTCAGGAGGGATGTTGTGAGCCCGGCAGCCGGCCGCCACTAACTCTACTAAACTGAGATTTGTACAAAGGTTGCTCGCACTTTACCTGTTAATTTACCAAATTCTTCCAGTATCTCCTCTTTGCCTTTAGACTTTGGTATGTTGCCCACAAAAAGACGCAGATTCGGAACGCTAATGTTAATTTTCAGGTTCTTGCCGGGTGCGATTTCATGATTATCGAGCTGTGGGATGCAGAAAAACAGACACATGCCAAAATTTGGTAAACGAGCCACATCAAAAATACAAAAAAATAATCAATTTTGTAAAACAAAGAATAAGAAATCAATGGGTTGTGTTTGAATTTTGGTCGCCGCACCGGTGGTCCTAAACAGAGATTTAGAAACCCGCTTGCTCCCGCTTGCGGCGGGAGGTCGAGTTTCGCGCCGCTAGCCAATTTAGCACATCCAGCACCACTACCGCTGCACCAAAACGGAATTTAGATACCACTCACATTGCCACGCAGATCCAGTCTCAATTTTGCCCCTCGAGCTTGAGCAAAGAGGAGACCTGAAAAAGATAGTCTTTAGACACAAAAACACCGGAGCCGAAGAACTGAGTGCCAATCTGTTCCAGCTGCTGGAATCCTGCAAATGTGACAGGAACAAGTGAAGGAGAGCTACAAGGCTATACGGGAAGCGTGCGCTCAGTGGTCAGAGCCGCTGCAACAAAAGTCAACCACTTGAATTGCTGATGGCTTTGACGACTAGAAGCCACACACACAACACAACACAAAAAATTGATCAATAACAAATTCCCTATATAAAATTAACCATTAAGTAAACAAATTTATAGTATCACCTGATCCGGGAACACACAAAAATCAAACTATATCACTCCAATACAATAGGCAATTTTTTTTATTTAGCGCTTTAAAAAAGTTAAAATCTTGAGAGCCTCGTTGAGAGCCGATGGATTGGTGGTGGGGGAAATCATGTTTTCTTGTCATTGTTTAGATTCAGTTATGTTGCAATCATCGACCTTTAAACTAATAGACGCAGCGTACGAGCAAAACGCTTGTCCCGCCATAACGGTGCAGACATAGTATCTCTATCCTTCAACAGTACGGAAGTTAAGAAAACGCGGCAAAATAAAAAAATTGATTTGTCCCTACTTGTTATTGCATAATTCGTTTTATTATATATTTTTAATATAATCTTTATATACATATGTATATTATTGGGGACAAGTAATAATTAATAAGAACTTACATATGAAATGACATAGCTGAACCGCGTACGTACTGCTGACTGCACGAAATACACCGTTTCCCCATTATTTTGTCGCACACACACCTCACAACACATATATTTACGTATATATTGACAGAAATAATTGTAAATGTTCTCCAAAAAAGTAAATAATACGCAGTCACGAAACGTCAAATGTATATTTTGACTACTATTTAGTGATAGAGAGCGATGTATAGAGGTTTACATATGTGTGAAAAAGATGTACAATTAGTACGAACGTATGCGCAGTATACTTTACCTGAGAACTTCCGTACTGTTGAAAGACAGAATGTATATTTCTATCCTTTTATGTTGGAGCATTATTCTAACAATAAAAGAATAGGAGACACTTGGTCCATTAGTTTAAAGGTCGATGGTTGTAATAGACCATTTCAGAAAATCAAGCGCATGTGCCAAATATTTGACTGCAATAAAAAAAATTAGTGCCGTTTGCTGTATACCCATCCTTGTTTATATGACAGTTCTGTGTTTCACATTTTTATTGTTTTATTAGTTTCATTTTTCAAATAATTATAATGGATATTAAACTTTTGGTCCCAAAATAATGTAATTTAATTGTTTTGTCTGATTTGGAAAATAAAAAGTTAGGTTATATTTATGCAAGTAGTTCAAAATTGTTAGGGGTCGCTCAAATTACTGAAATTGTTTATTTGAAATTATTATCATTTCTTCACGGAATTTAAAATTATGAAAGGTACAATATGGAACGTGCTGTTGAAGTGGGTGATATAAATTGTATTGTTTTTTGTCAATGAGAGCTTTCACGCAAAGCTATTGTAGATGGCAGTAGTGTTCCAGTCCCAAATCTTTTAATATTTAAAAGTTCACAGTGTATGCAAAACTAGATACTGTTATAAGAAAAGTTTGGTTTTTTGTTGTTATGAGTTTCAAATACCAAAACATTTGTGGAATGTTTGCTGCTTTTACTACTGTTTTATTATTGTAATTCTTTAATAGAGCATTTTAAAACTTTATAATTTATTTTCAAGGTTAGGATCTCCTTCAAATCACGACATGCATTTCTCGACTCCGCAAATCCAACCCATGAAATTGGCGCGAATGGGAATGCTCAAATCTTGACTTGTGCACCGTTAGACAAGATGGCTGACAAGTACACACCGGAGTATATTTTTTTTAAAAAATACAACCAATAACGACGTAATCCTAATTCATTTTTTACTCCACATTGTACTAGTCAGCCATCTTGTTGAACGGTGCATATGTCGAGATTTGAGCATTTCGGTACGCGCCAACTTCATGAGCTAGATTTGCAGAACCGAGATATGCGTAAGTCGTGATTTGAAGAAGGATATGTAAAAGTTTTTGTGTTTTGGGTCTGGAACACTAGCGCCACTGTAAGCACCCATTAATGCAAATAACTCTATATTAAAGTTGGTTAAATTTCATTTCGTCGTCTATGAAGAAAGAATCTATAAACAAATTAGCTTTCATATTTAAATTAAGCAGCTTTTCATCGGACCCGTTTCTATAATAATACTTCGTCAGTTTCATAGAACTTTCATTAGTGATGTCATTTTAAAATGCGTTGAAATTTAGCAATAAATTTTTTGATGAATAAAAAAATTTGCCTAATACAAACAAGTCAATAAATACTTTGTAATACAAGACTTTTGTGTGAAACCAATCAGTTGGATAATACATCATTGTACGATGAAATATAAAACATAGTGAGTATCAAATATAGAAAACAACTTCATCGTACTATTCTGTAAAATAAAAAAGAATTGAATAATATAAGAAATAGAATAAGAACCAAACACGTGGGCACGTGTGGTATGTAGACATGTACAGGTGTTTGGTGTGGTGTTGTACTTACATCCTTAACAGCTTGCTGAGCGGCATCGCGCGTCGTGAACGTGACAAACGCGTAGCCTCGGTTCGTACCGGTCATGGGGTCCATCATGAGCCGCAGGTCCCAGATAGTGCCACACTTCTCGAACAGCGGGATCAGCTCGTCTTCGTACATGTCCTTGGGGATCTTGCCGCAGAACACCTCGCAGCCGTTGCCGGGCGTGGCGCCCTCCCAGCCGGGCGGCGGGCCGCCGTACTTACGCTGGCCGGTCGTCACGTCCAGGGTGTAGCCGGTGCGGTCCAGGATCATTTTGATCTTCTCCTCGTCGGGGCCCTTGGCGGGGACCGGAGCGGGCGTGCTTGGCCCGCCCTGGCCGCTGGGTCCCGCGCGGCTCTTCTGTCGGTAGGTCTTCATTACGCCGCACAGGTACGCTGATTTGTTCGACACGTGCTCTAAATTTGAATCAAGAAATTGTCCCAAAACATTCAGAGCACCATCCACTGGGAACTCCTTCAATGCGTCCAGTGCTCTCTCGTCCAGATCTACATGTGCTAATTTTCCAGTCTTGTATATGTCGTCGAGTTTCGCGGCCACCTTTTGGTCCAAACCGTATTTTATAAGCTTAGCATAGTCTTCTGTCCGTTCTCCTTCAGGTTCGACTTTCATCGATTCTTCCATCATTAATTCACCATTCCCTTCGGCCATAGCTGCAACACACAATATTCAAATAATATACAAATTATCCAATTACTCTAATTACACTTGAAAGCCATTTGCAAAATTTCCATCTTATTCCCTAACATATTACAAAAATGCATTTAAAAAGAAATAAATATTAAATTACTTTGAAATATGCACAGAAAAACAATTTAGTATTTATAACTAACACATAACATAAAAACCATAAACGGATTTTACGTTCAACACCTTCCTGCATCATGCACAATAAATACTTTTCATTGTTCTCAACTGCACAATGCACTTGCCTACAAATGCAATATACAACAATAAAAATGTGTTATTTATCGTTTTCTAATTAACAAAAAGTGGTAATGATAAAATTTATAATGAAAAACGTGCTTAGAATCGTTTAAAAACGAATTAAAGCTAACAAAAAAACCTAATTTAAATTTTCCCGCCAAGCTTCAATGGTTCATACAGAACACGTACTTTACAGATTTGACAATGTAAAGAATTTTTCAAATTCCGCGAATCAGGCGTACAACAATGCATAAATATTGCATCCACGTATTATATTATCGATTTTAGAAGCACTTATTATTAATTTTAAGCACGCAATGACTTGTAAAACATCAAGTTGTCACAACACGCCGGCCGGCACAAATGCATCCGAGATAACCGTTACTAAAAATACAACGTACTTCACTTTCACAGCCGTATGAATCACAAATATACTATAGATAAACAATAATGTAACTTATAAACAACCTACACATTTTTTTATCTCGAAGAATTCACGAAATGTATCCAAAAACACAAATAATTTACCTCTTGGTGCCTAAAACGTATCCCTATAGTGGAAAATGGCGGCACTACGTCACTCGATGGCTATTCGGGGTTCACATGAAAACGCGCACGGACTCCGTAGCCTCGAACCCAGACTAGCGCGCACAATTATGAACACTAACTCACGCCGGGAATTTAAAAGAAAAAAAAACCAAAAGATGTGTGCAGGATTGGCTGTTATTTTGCGAATTTATTCTTGTACATTAAAAAAACCACAGACTAACAAGAGCTGACACGAGTACTAAAAATGAACCTAAAAATAACTCCCGGTATTCTATTTTAGAATTTCAAATGCCGCAGGAGACAACAGTTGAAATATTAAACGATTTTATTAAAAATTGCAACACTCACTTTATTAATCAATCTATTGCGATGATGAAACACGATAAAACTAAAGCATCCTTTAACAATTACACTTAACAAAAAACATGATTTAATAATTTCACAGACACAACACAATCAATTAAAACAACAAAACATTAAACTATGCAGTGATTGAACTACTTCATTTACTTAAAATCAACTAAAAACTTAAATAAAACACAACGGTCACACAGTATAGTAAGTGTTTGGTGTAGTACCGACTCCCGCGGCTTTGGATGAAATGCAACGGCCTCGCCGCGGTTCGCAGAGAATCCGTTGTTTTGCAAGTCGCGTCACTTGCATCGGGACAGCCCGCGGCCAATGCTCATGCGCGACGCGTCTTTTGCGACGACCCCCTTCACCCTTTCAGTGCCGAGCACCAACACTCTCCCTTCCCCTGCCGTTGTCTGCGTCGATCGTCGCCTAACCCTAACCGACCGTATACATTCGTCCTATCCGTCTTGCTCTCGCTTGCATTTTTACGATTATTCCTCTACCCCATCCCGACCATAAAAAATCCGCAAAGTGAAAAATGCACTATTCTTGCACAAGCCTAACGGATATTTCAATTTTTCTCAAAATTCAACATATTCTGTAATAAAAATTAATCTCGTAGAAACTGCCATACGTATCAAAGTCGCAAACCGGAGCCTACGTTACATTACAATAAAAATGCTAGACAGGTTGTTAACTCAAAGATTGGTGTGATAAATCTGGTAGCAATGAACTTTAGACAAATATATTTTTCATTGATATTACTGTAATTGCGATAGCGATGTATTGTCATTTGCAAAAATTTCGATTTCGTTCATACAGCATGCAATCCCAGATGATACGTTCCCGCCAAAGTTGCAAACAGGTCTTGCAAGATCCATTCGGAGTACAAAAACAACAATTTTTCAAAAGGGGCGGAGGCGGTTAGAATCTTTAGAAACTGGTTTTCGGCGAGGCCGCTATCTGCACAACGCTAGCACCGGACTTCGGAGAGCGGAGACCAAGAGAACACACAGACGCACAGCTGCATGTTACACATAATAATTCGTCTCCCCTTGCCTCACGGCACTTGCCGAATATAATCGCGAGATGTTAGGGACAAAGCAAAGGCGTTGCACTGTGCACGGGAGAGATCGGCTGCGTCCCCTCATCCAATGCTTCTGTAACGGTCAAGATGCAAATGACCATTTGAAGAATTATGTGCTACGTGAAAAATTGAGTTTCATGTCATCAAACGGATATATAATAACTCGGCGCCGAAAGACCGGCCATCTCTTATCCCTTTACTTGGAACTCATTCTCAATGCTGAGAAACGGGAAACCTTATGCACTCGTCTCCAGTTTCACTTTAACATTTCTTTCACTAATCCTTAAAAACATGAATTATGTATTTTCATTCATTTCACATCATCTTAAAAATATTCTCCCTTTGAACACAAACCATTATTTATATTAAATTTTTCGCACGACCGGGTTTTATAAATGTTTACCAACAGGGTTTTCAAGGAAATTAGTTTTATTTACAAATTACTGATCAGAATCAGAGATAGGACCTCAAAACTACGATATGATGGCTTAGCGAAAAATACCCCTTACGGTTCACCTTTCTTTCTCTATCAACTTCCACGGTTATTAGGGAAGCGAAATGTTATTTGTCGCTACGCTATCATAGCGTAGTCCCTTAGTTTAGTTTTGTGATATCATCCACCTCAGGAGGCGGGGGCGGTAAGTAAACGAAAACACCGATCAAAGCTTACTTTAAAATTGACAACCAAAAATTGTCAAAACAATTTTCAAATCTTATATTTTTAATTTTGTGCAAAAATAACATAAAAAGCTCTACGGTCAGTAAGTGCTTTTCTACCGGTATCGGATGTGTTACCGGCGTATTTTTTCTCAAATGATCAAATTGTTTATTTTTACTCTTTAAATCATTTGTTACTTTATATTTATATTATGACATTTTTTTTTATTTCACATTTATAAATAGAAGGAGCCCCATAAAATGTTATGCCCCGGGCCCCGGTCTTCCTCTCGGCGCCCCTGGATGCGTAGGAGATCTTGACTTCGTCTTTATCTCCAAAATCATCTTCAACCGGTAGGAAGCACTTACTGCCTTTAATACTTAAATAACTACAGTAGAACCTCGATTATTCGTGCGCTGTTTAATCACTGAAATATATTTATTTCAGTGTGTTTAATCATGCTGCGGATTATTCGTGTATCTATAAAAAAATGTCAATCGTGCGACCGATTATCATTTACGAAAAAAAAAAAAAATTACATGAAAAGCCTAGAATGTATGTTCCTATGTATTGTGAGAATACAAAGATTTATGTACATAATTTTTATTCATTCATTTGCAACATTTTTATTATCCGTGTTTTTCAATTATCCAGCCATGCTCGGTCCTGATGAACACGGATAATCGAGGTTCTGTTGTATTTCATTATTTAACAATTTGTTATTGATAACTATAATTTAATTGTTGTTCAACTATAAATGTAATTAAGAAAAATATACTTTTCTGGAAATTTGGCGAGTAAAATGCATTATAAATTAACAAGTAATGAATCATTTAAAGCAAATTATGTTGATGAATATAGGATGAAAGATAAGAGAGATATGGCTAAACTGAAAACAGGTAGAAAAGACATCCGAAAAGCCCGCTCGGCCACGCCGCTTAGCATGGCTCATGGCATAGCTCTCACCTGACTCACCGCCCCCCTCTTTCTAACTAAAAACACTTGTTGTGTTCATGCGGTTGTGTACGTTTAGTTTGGGTGGACCCTTTATACTTCCGTTTAGTTGGTTAGTGGTAGCTAATATGTAAACAATTAAGTTTTAAGTTTGTACGTAAATTTTAAGTGCTCAAAATGGCTTTTAACATTACTCGAATTATACATTTAACTGTGTTCTCGTCGTCAGTTTATTTAGTATGTTTGTGGTTAATTGGAATGGGCGTTGTTACCAATGGACAATACGAATGGCAAGTGCTTGACGCATACGACGAAGTGAGACTACAAATGGATAAAGTTAACAAATACAACTGCCCTATTCAACATCTGGGGGATTTATTCCTTCCAGAAGATTCTATTTCTCACCTTCCAGACATAAAAGAAGTCAACATCAACCCTGTATTCCCAAACAGAACAAATTTACTCCACCTACACAATATGGCATTAAGTCGATCATTTTTTTGGAGTTACATATTACAAAGTAGATTTATAAGACCTGCAATAAACGATACATACGATCCAGGAATGATGTACTACTTTTTGTCTTCTTTGGCTGATGTATCAGCTAATCCTCATATCAACGCATCAGCTACATATTTTTCCCCAAATATGTCTTATTCTTCGTCGTATAGAGGGTTTTTCAATAAAACAATGCCGAGATTTGCTCCGAGAACTTTCAGGGCAGACGATTTCAATGATCCAATTCACCTTGAACGAATTTCCACTTTGAATACATTTACAGTACAAGATTTGGGCGCTATACCCGAAAGCAGCTCTTCATGGGATTATACATCCGATTTTTATAGAATTAACGAATGGTACAAAATGTGGTTACCTGATAATGTAGAGAATCGTCATGATACCAAAACAACTTATCACGTTGAAATTCGATACGCGAACAATACAAATGAAACGTTTACATTTCACGGTCCGCCAGGTGCCGATGAAATTCCGGGGCCGGTAAAATGGACAAGGCCTTATTTTGATTGTGGACGGTCAAATCGGTGGCTAGTCGCAGCAGTAGTTCCGATTGCAGATATTTACCCTCGTCATACTGGTTTCAGACATATTGAATACCCCACGTAAGTTTATAATTAAATTAGAGGGTCGTTAAGAATTCTAGTGCGGTTTCAAGTTTGAAATTTTAATTAGAAATCCAATTGGCATTTAAAATTCTTCCTGAAAATTAACTATTCATTTTTAGATACACGGCAGCTACTGTTATAGAAATGGATTTTGAAAGGATAGATATAAATCAATGTCCGAAAGGATTAGGAAATAATGGGCCAAATATATTTGCAAATTCAGCGCGATGTCGAGAAGAAACAACAGAGGTAAGACAATAAAACAGCTTTTTCATTTTTTAAATAACAAATGTAGCGCAGAAAGTTGGCGGGAAAATAATTTTGTTTTGCTATTTATAAACAAAAATTTGGCTCAAGTGCAAGTTCAAATTCATTCAAACAACAAGAAAAATAAAATATGTCACCAGGGCTCATTAAACATCTCTGGATGTGTTGTTAAAGCTGTTTGCAGACAGCTGTTACTTGCCGTCGCTCGAATTCGAACCCAGGCAGTCAAAATCACATAACGCAATCACTAAAGTTGTCAGCTGCATTTTATCAATTCAATTCAAATTTTACTAATTGCAAAATGTTTGTAATCCATTCTCCTCAACAATAATTTTGATTGGCTATGGTGAAGAGATACCTTATCAAGTCCGAAACTAACCTTTTTACTAAAATAGATATGCCTACGGTTTATCTTGAAAACCTTCGATTCTAATATTAGGTATTTTTTTTTAACAAGTGCGGGAAATTAGTGATTCTGAAAAGAATGCATGTAGTTTCTAGATCACATTTTCCACATGTGTTGCAAACTATTTTTTCTGAAATTGCACGGAACAATAGAAAAGTATAATATATTCTAAATTTTTGACTTATTATTTACTACATTGGTGGCTATGCACGATATTTGTAATCGATCAAGATAATTATGTCCATAACCATACTAGTGCGGAAATTGGGTATTACATGCACATATTTTGACTTTGAGAACATTTCCCGCACGATTGTAGAAAACTACAATTTATGGGACTAGTGACAAAGTGATATTTACTCATCAAATAATATTCTGAAAAATGTGTTTTGCTCTCGATACTTTTGAGACAAAATATGTGCCATCTATTATCGAAATCTGCTTAAAATAATTCTCTAAAAATAAATAAATATACCATCACGGACACTCATTGCTGGCGTAGAGAGTGATCAACAGGAGTCACTTTTATGCCATTTAAAATTTGAAATATTTTTGGAGTCGGTCGGGATTGATTCCGGGTCACCAGAATCCCGTACTAGGAAATTGGCAACTGTATGCACTTATTTTGAGTTTGAGAACATTTATTTCCCTCGCGATTGAAGAAAAATTGAGTTTTTCGGACTAGTGCTTTGATGTGTTCTTTTCTCATCAAATAATTTTCCGAAACTAGGCACTGAAATATCAGATTTATAGCAGAGGCTGCCGTTCGACTTCGCCTCGGCAGTGAATGCTTCCGAAGCCGCAAATCTATGTTTATTGCCGTGTTGAACACATTTTTTACCGATTTAAAATTAATAATAATTTACAGCCCGATTCACAAAAAAGTTTAAGCCAATCCTCATTTTTGGATTAGTGAATTCTATTCTATTCCGGCATGTAAAATTTAATTTTCGTGATATTATCAATAAAGGTAGATACTAGGAATAGATTACACTATACGAGCCCCTTCCCAGATCATTTGGCCCAATCCGCTTAATTTAATTTTATTTAGTTAATATATGACACAAATAATAACTAACATAAATTATCACCAATTTTTATTAATATTACAGACATTTTGTCGTTTTACCGATATATCAAGATACGTTTCCTAAAATATTTTACTGTTTCAATGTAAAATGAAATAATACTTAGTTTTAGCAACAATTCAAGAAAAACTGAAAAAATTAAACGAATTTAAGTCGTAAAATAGTAAGGTTTTATTAAATAAAATGTCTAAAAGATTTACAGTAACAATTTACATTTAAAAGTGACGTTATTCAATATTGATAAATAATATGTAATTAATATATTAGATTTGTGTTCAAGTTATACCATTAAATTTTTAATCTTGAGCTAAAAATTGAATTTAAAATGACGCTATAATGCGGAAAATTTACATTTTAAATAAAAAGTAAAGATTCATTTTAGTATTATTAAAAATGCTATTAGTTAAGTCAGCATAAATAAATTTTTAACAAGTGGGCCAACTGAAGTGAGAAGGGGCTCGTATTTTAAAATAAAAACTGTCAAAATTAGAGTAGAATTCGCTAATCAAAAAATGAGCATTAGTTTAAACTTTTTTGTGAATCAAGCTGTTAGTGATTTTGAAAGTTATCGTCATCAAATACTAAAATACTATCGTCGCATTTTCCGTAAAATTCCTTCTCGAGACCCAGAAATGGACAAAGACGTGCTGATTTATTTTTATATATTGTGATGAACAAATAAGTATAGTAATTATTATTTTGGTAGTGTGAGCCACTAGATGGTTGGGGTTTCCGCCGTGGAGGCTACCAATGCCGATGTAAACCAGGTTTTCGATTACCATTTACCGTCCGGCGACCATATTTAGGTGAAATAATTGAACGAGCAACTGCTGAACAATATTACAACGGATATGGTTGCCAGAAAATAGGATGTAAGCATATTTATAATATTTTTAATCTCCTCTGTAATTATTTACCTACTTTTAGGGGTGCAAAAAATACCGGTACAATGGGAAAGGGCTCCACCCTATATACGAAACATGTATTTAGAAAAATATCTGCAGTACACGACTAATGTAACAGGAACAGAGGCATTTAAGGCCCAACATATCAATGTTAATAAAGTATTAGATTTCATTTTATACATGACAAAGGATTCGTGCAAAAAGTAAGGAAATTATTTTTCGCCTTAAATTCCTACCCAAAGACATTACTTTTGAGCGACCACATACATAATCCATTAAAGAATGAGGTCATGAAAAAAATGTACTTTTTTTTGTTTAAATCGAAGGACAGCCTAATTTATCGTTCAGTATGATTAAATTATTTTTATTTCCATTTTTTGTTGTATAAAATCGTTTTATTCAATTTTGACGTTTTAAACTGTCATTATTAACTCCATAGCAACAACTATAAGTAACACTTTTTTCACAAGTGAATTAAAATTTTTTTAAATCACTCTCACAAAATTTTAACTCACTCTAGCATTCTGCAACAAAAAATGCATTTAAAAATAACATCAAGAACGAAAATAACACTTACCACATAATTTATCAGACATTATCAGCCCTTTTCATTATTTTTTACGACATAAATGACAGACAATGAAGCTTTTTAAATATGTGACTTGACGTCTATCAGCGACGATTGTCATGCTTAGCCTACTAACTGATCAATTTTTTATTTTGTCAAAATTAAATATTATAATGGTTTTTATTATTATTTAGTCAAAATTGAATAAAATATTGTACAAACCATGTGAGCTAAGAATGTATATTCACTCGAAGAAATTAACTTTCTTCTCATGAATAAACATTACCTTAGCTCACTTGGTGTGTAAATATCTATTAAAGTATATTTTTAAAAAGTTGCAAAAACCAGCCATGTTGTGACGTCACAGGTTCTGAACCTAAGTTCAAACTCATTTCAAACAGATATTTTATATGGACACAGAATTTCCAAAAGAAAAATATGTATAGACTATAAATTAAGGATTACATATCGAAATACGCTATAATATATTAATATAACATCGTTCTATTAATTTTTATAAATATAATTTTTATTTGGCGTGAACTTATCTACACGTTACATCAGATGTTTCTTTCATTTTTAATTTGAGATTAGACGCTAGAAGGTTATAAACGCATGTGAGACATTGAATATATTGCAGAAATTATTCTTTATTTTGGCACGAAACGTTTTATCGACATGTTTACTTTCATAAATTTCAGGTTATCTTTAAATGTCACTTTGACGTTCAAAACAGTGTGAAAATCAAAATGGTCGTTGCTCCGAACCTGTGACGTCACTGGGCAAGGGACGAAGCGGGGGTCTAGCAGCCGTGTTTTCAACAATTTTTAATCGAAATTTTTTCATGATTAAAGACCGATTTAAGGAAAAATAAAAAATACGGGTCTATTATTTGTTACTAATCTATCGATTAAAGTTATAAAAAAGTCGCGCATGACCTCAGTAGGAAACACTCGCTATGTTTCACAAGAATTCAGCATCTGAATAAACTTTTCGGTCATCATCAGATGTCGGCCGTACCCATCTAATAACTACAGACGCGTTTCGCTGTTATTGTAGCTCATAAGTGTGCTGAACTGCCGTCTCTTTGCAGAGACAATCAACCAACTGGACTCATTTGATGATGACCGAAAGATTGATTCATATGCTGAAAATGTTGTGAAACATGGCGAGTGTTTTCTAATTCTTTATTAGACATTGTTTAACCTAAAATTCGCTATTGTACTTTTGTTTATAATTCATTACGACAAATTATTCTTTCCACTTACGCACTGGACGTTCACGCAAATATCCCCCTCTCGGCAGCGTGTAATTCACGTTGTTCCTTTTTTTACCATTTTTTCCCGTCTTTCAACAACATTCTCCCTAATCATAAATTCTTTATCTTTATTCGTACAAATTCAAAAAACATTTTTTTTGTATTTATTTCATTTCAGTTACGATCCAGATGATTTAAAACTAACAGGAGATTATAGTTTCGGAGCTCGCGAACAATTCCTCAACGAAGCTAGAATGGCTGTGAGATTAGCTAATTTCATAAGTGGCTTTTTACAAGTAATGCTCTTTTATCCCAATTAAAAACATACAATACAATAATTTCTTATTAGATTGTAGATCCAAAGGAAGTATATTCCGGAAAACGAGTGGCAGATAAGCCCTTAACCGAAGATCAAATGATTGGTGAAACATTATCTTTAGTTTTAGGTAACAGCAAGATTTGGGCAGCTGGAACTTATTGGCAAAGAAATAAGTTCACAAATCGTACTTTATTTGCACCTTACGCGTACAAAAGCGAACTCAATACAAGAAAGTTCTTAGTTGAGGACCTTGCCAGGTTAAACAAATCAGGTAAGAAAAAAAAATTATTGTATATCAAACATATAATTTAATTTACGTAAATAATTCAAAATTTACATTGTCAATAACCATCTGACAATTAAAAATACAATATTAAAAAATTTGTTCTTAAAAGTGAAGCAAAACAACTTTTTCAAATATATTTTAGAAAATGACATTTGTATTTCAGAATCTATAGTCAATTTTTAATGAGCCGGTTTTACATTTTTTAAAAAGAATTTTAAATCAAAGTTTATGCAATATTTTTCATAGTAATAAAAATAATATTTATTTTCGTAAATAATTAAATAAAAAAGATTGGCGCGAAAAATAGTTATGCCAAACAACCCCCACTTCTGTGACGTCGAAGTACATACAGCACGTCATTCATAGCCAATAGGAAAACATTTATATAAATAAACATAGGCGATAGTTTGTCACATGTTAAACTGTATGTACTCTGACGTCACATTCTGTCTCAGATCACGTGACTTTCAAAATATAAAAATTTCAATATTAATGCCTATATTCATAAACACTCGTAAAGTTTTAAAACGGTTCGTTATAATTTTTGACAAATAGAATCAATCTTGACAAATAAAATTTCGATTTTTCTTTCAATGTCGACTGTTTTTATTGGATAAATATTATGACGAACAGTTTAAAATTTTTACGAGTTTTTATGAATACGGGCATTATTGTAGAATATCTAATGGTATTTCGTAATATTTTCAAATTTGAGGTTCGTTACAGAACAATATCTTTTAAAATTCAATACTTGGAAGTGATATAAGAATTTTTGTAATAGCCCTTTTCAAAAGTCAAGTTGCAATTAAGACATACGTTTCTTTATTCATAGCCTACTTCAAGTTAGTACTTTGTAAACATTATACATGAATGGGGGATTACACCATTTTTTTTTTATAATTTCATCTGAAAATATTAGAAAAACTAAGACTATTGATGAAAATCCGGTGAAAAAATTCCTATTAATAAGCGAGTTATGGTCTCCCGAATTTTGAAAAGATTGACGTGACGTCACATTTATGTGTTTTTATATCAAACTGTTTTCATCGTGGACCTAAATGTTCTTGAAATATATGCTATTTTAAGTTATATTTATATAAAAATAAATGAATATTATAACACTGTATAAGTATACATACTTTATAATTACAGGAGTATTTAAATTATTAAGTTTAATGCAAGAAATTTATGTTAAAATAAAAACTGTTTGGAAACTGTAGTACAGGAATGTTAGCCCCTCCTTTCGAATTTGAATTTCTTAACTTCCATTGGTAGTAATCTCACCACCTAACACGCTATTTGTAATGCATGTATAGGCGGTTTCTCGGTCGCCAATCAAAATATTTTCATATTAGTGTCGAAGCGTTATAACAAAAAACCCTTTATTTCCGATATATCTCAATTATACCATTTCATTTTTTTTATTAATATTCGTTACTCAGCATATACATTCATATTTTTTTACTATTTTCCTTTAATTCGATTGAGCCGTAATCCCCCAATGAGTAATACCATGATAATATATTTATTTATGAATTTAATTTATGATTTCTGAAATAGAATTAACTCTTCTGAGTAACAGTGCCGATTTCTGAATCGAATTTGATTAATCTACAATTCAATTGAAGACAAATTCTGTGCAATATTTAAAAGATTTTATTACCACCAAATTCACCAACCGTGAATCAAGTCTTAATTCTCTGATCAACACTGATCTGTGAATCAAGTTCTGGGTTACCTTGGAGATCAACAGTTTTAACAAAGCAACAGTGTCAAATTTTGTTGATCAGAGAATCAAATTTGATTCAGGGATGGTGAATTCGGCCGTTAGAAGTATATAACTTAAACCCAGGATTTTCCTATGTCTAATAGGATTATTTATCAAATCAACAGAGAGAAAATTAAATATTTCCCGGTTCTGAATTTATAAAAACAATTTAATATATTATTAATTTTTGTTGATTGATTTTTTGATTAGACGAGGTGTACTTGAAGAAAGAATGGTTCAAATTCCTGGAACAACGTTGGGTAGCTAACTTCGACTCTTTAGAGAAATACTATTTGAAACTGAAGATCAGATTCAACGAAACAGGGGAGTACATGAAGAAATACGAACACTACCCTACTTTCTACCGGGCAGCTACACTAACAGACGGATACTGGACGCAGCCCTATTACGATTGTTATGGAAAAGTACCTATGTGGTTCATCACTTACGCAGCGCCTTTCTTCGGCTGGGATAGCTTGAAAGCCCGTCTCGAATTCAAGTAAGAAACAATGGAATTTTCTATTTTAAATCATTTACAGCCCGATTCACAAAAAAGTTTAAGCTAATCCTCATTTTTGGATTAGTGAATTCTATTCTATTCCGGTATTTAAAATTTAATTTTCATGATATTATCAATAAAGGTAGATACTAGGAATAGATTAGACTATATTTTAAGATGAAAACTGTCAAAATTAGAGTACAATTCGCTAATCCAAAAATGAGAATTAGCTTAAACTCTTTTGTGAATCGAGCTGTTAGTTTTTAAAATTTTTGATGCACTTTAGCTCAATCTCAATTGAATTCAATTTGCATATATAATATTTTTTCTTGAAAGGAGACCAATTATTTAAAAAACAAAGATTTTTATGTAAATTAAGAAGAATATTTTTGTGAGCCTATGACAAAAGTTTGTCACTTTTTCAAATATATTAGGAAATTAAATTTAAATATTTGATATAGAAAATTAAATTTTAAAACTTCTTTCAGCATCTTTTGAGAAATTGATAAAAATTATTAAATCTGTTATTCGGCTGTCATATTCTATTTTCCAAAGGTTTGTTTGACGTTCTGCTTTTGTCTCAAAACAACAGAATTGCATTAAAAATTTATTTTGGAAAAAAATGTATTTATTTTTATTATTTTTGAGGAATAAAAAATAGCGTATTTCTATCTATTTTGGATATAGTAAATATATAATATTTAAACTGTGTTAGCATTTACCCTTTCTGAAATTGGCGGTAAATATTAGTGAAGGCTACACGTTAGGGGAGTGCATAAAAGAATTAATTTATTCCGGAATTCTAGGTTGTCTAGTAACCTAGATCAGTTCTGAATTATTATTTTCTGTACTATTTCTACAATATTAAACAAGAAAAGAAATCAAATATTTTTTCGAAAATATATACAGTATGTCCACGGACCGAGTTTCAAAGAGGAAAAACTTTTTTATTTTTGAGAAAGGGTTTATTTATTATTATCTTTAATCAAAAAAAATCGTTGAAAATGTTGTCAAAAGACGAACGAATTTACCCAATTCAATGCTAGGGTAAAGACAATAAAGCGATCAGTCGAGTTGTCAAAGAATGCAATTAAAGGTTTCCCGATATTTACATATCAAATAGAGGTGACTTTTATAACTGACAGTTAATGAAAATAAATAAATAACGGCAATTACCATGACAACGCAAACTTATTTTTTGGGACTTAGAATAATTTTCAACTAAAACGACCAATTTTCGATTTTTATCTGAACCTTTTTTGTAAAATAAAAAATAAAAAAGTTTTTCCTCTTTGGAACTCGTTCCATGGACATACGGTATATATACATATTTTTTGTTTTTACCGTAAATGTTGAATTAAAGGATTTTTTTCTTGCGAATGTCGTTCCAGGGATTAAAATAATTTCAAATCAAACTATGTGTTTCTTTTCATTTTTAATTTATAGTAAACACATTAGCCTGTATTACGAGCACACTTTTATAATAAAAACGCTTTTATCGTAAAAGTGCGCTTGTAATACGGGCTTGACATTAATGTTGTAGTTTTGTTAATTTTTAAAAATTATTTGTAAATTTAGTTGCAATTTTTTACTCCAAAACAATAATAATTGTAATACTCATATATCTAATTCTTTGATTTATAATTAAACCTTGTCTGTCAATATTAATTTTATTCCATGAGTTCCCAAAATAGTGTCAATTGTGACCCGAATTATTTTTGCTATATTTTGTTATTAATACCACTATAATTATGTTTTATTTTTATTATATTTATTGAACATCTTTAATTAATAAACAAAAGTAATATTTTTTTTAATTTCATATAAATTTTACATTTAAAGAAAACACAGAACTATAAAATTAAACGTAATTAATCTTTATTAAATTAACAATATCTTAATTATTTATTATTCTTATGGCCGGTTTTATAAACGACAGATAAATTTACTTCCAAAGTAAATAAAAATTTTTCCTTCAAAGGGCAGTCGAAATTTTGACAATGTTTATAAATACCATAGAATGAATGAAATTGATTTGAATTTGTTAGTTTATATTTTACCCTTTATAAAACCGGGGGCTATTAATGTAAAAAACTTATTTTATAATTTATTCTCTATCCTACGCAAATAAATTAAATCATAAAATCGAATACTAAAATCGGGTCTTCGCAGTGCCACATGAAAAAATAATAACTCAGTACTTTTTAAACTTTTAATAACGAACATTATTTTTAACGAAATATTAACATATTTTAGGAGAATTCTTAAGAGGAATTGTTTGTAATATTTTTATCATGAGAGTTTTTTAACAAAAAACCGGAAATCGGGTCAGTTTTCACCCTATTTTTGGAAGAAAAGGATTAAGGTTTAAATAAAACAAAAACGTCGATGATACAGAAAATTTGAACAAAAATTCCCTTTAATTTGTTTTTTTCTCTTTTCAGAGGAGTTGTAACTGTAACAATGGACCTAAAACAATTAGACATAAACCAATGTCCAGACAATTACTACGTCCCGAACGCTTTTAAAGGCACGCACAAATGCGACAAGAAAACCTCATACGTAAGTAAATTTCTCAACGCTAATGTTGCGAATTTTTTTTATGAAAGTAGGGGTTAGTGTGCAGTTTTGAGCCGGTTTTGAGTCCCGTGTTTGTTTGTTGCAGTGCGTCCCGATTTTGGGCAGAGGGTACGAATCTGGTGGGTATAAATGCGAATGTTTGCAAGGATTTGAATACCCGTTCGAAGACCCTATCACGTACTACGATGGACAGCTAGTAGAAGCAGAATTTATAAATATGATTAAAGATAAAGAAACGCGTTATGACATGTTCAAATGTAGGCTAGCAGGAGCTGCAAGCATCCAAGCTAGCATAATATTTTTGATAATAACGTTTATGATTTCTATGTGCATGTACAGACAAAGATAGATCAAAATTGATTGATTGATTATTTCCATGACTTTAATTATCCGTCCTTAAGTTCGTAGGAAGTACGTGCAATTTACTAACAAATCATTCCGAATATGCCTTTATACAATGTGGGATTAAAGTATGGAATAACCAAAAAAAAAAATCCGAACTCAACCGGTTTTTTTTTTAACGCAGAAACACGTCGATTTTAGTTTTTAAAAATACACATTAATATGTGCGATTCATCTTCCGACTTTCATTTGTTTTTCAGTTATGACGTCACCACAAAAATAATTAAATGACAACAGATTTTTAGTAGTGGAATCCGATAGTGATTTTTCTTCCCTCTGTGATCATGCAAATAAATCATAAGGGTGCATAACAAAAATTTTGAGAAAAATCGAGCTAAACATCTAATACGTAATAATGAATAATAAAGATACTTTGATAAATTTTTTAAATCTAGCCAACTGTTTCATACAAACATTCAGTCAATCTTCAACGCTCTTGCCATAATTATTGTAGTTTACTGTTGAATTCTAATACATAATTCTATTAAGGTTGTCGCAATTTGGCATTTGGTATTTAGGATTTAGGTCTTCTTCACATAAATACAACTCCGAATACACTTTAGAACAACAAAAATGAATTAATTCAATTTGATGCTTGAGAGTAGATGTTAATATAATATTTCATAAAATAGAAGCTAAGAAACTATTCTTTAACAGCAAATTTGACGTTTTATACAAATTATAGCAACGAATATGATTTGTTTAATTAGTGCGCGTCAACTTCAAGGCAGCTGTACTCCTGCAAAACCCTAAAATCTAATTCCTAAAATCCTAAATAATCACTATACTTGCCGTCAAATAATTATGGATTGGAGATTTCTACACTGATGCCAATTTTTTTAAGTGTCTATCTGTAATCTGTCAATGTCATTTTATATTGTGACATTTTCGTTAGTACTTATTCTCAATCCTATAAATTACATTCTTTTTGAAAAGAAAATGAGTGAAACTCATTAATTAAATAGTCCTGGTTCTTATAAAATAAGTTTAGGACAACAAGATTTAAATGGGCAGGCAAAAACAATTATTGTCAATGTACACATTTTTTTCAAAAAATAGGCGTTACATCCTGAAAAAAATTATAATTTATTAAATAACAAGAAAACTTTGGATTTGACTGCAGAAGCATGTTGTGTTGGCAGATCTACTGTTCACCTAAGAATCAATTATTCTTACCTTTTATTTAGATTTCACCGATTATCGTATTTTAACGCAAACGCGACCTTAGCTTGATGTGTGGAAAATTTTTATATTTTATATTACGTATTGCTGTCTTACCTTACTTATTTGTTATATTTTCTTCATTTACGATGTATTAAAAATTTTAATTAGTTTTAAATGCATTATATGACATTTGCGTTCATTCCTGGTCATGTCATGTCAAGTTACAAGCGGCAACACCGCTGGGCAAGGGACAGGGTGCGGAAAGGGATAAAAGTTGATCATCAGTCCATAAACATTTGACGGCGAGTATAGATTTGGGGCATATAAATTTAGGATCTAGATATTAGGGTTATGAAAGTGCAACATCGGACACAGCCTAAGGGTGCGTTTATGTTGGAGCTGCGATAAACGATAAGAGCGACGATACTAGCGCCGCTCTTATCGTTGCTCGGCTGCCAAGCATGTGTCAACGCGTCGCTCCAATATAAACACCTGCATATAAAATAATGATATAATTTTCTTTGTTTTGCTAGTATCGTCGCTCTTATCGTTTATCGCAGCTCCAACATAAACGCACCCTAAGATTGACAGAATACTTGAATGAAACAGTTGGCTAGATTTAATTTTTACCTCCCGCTACCCTAGGTAAGGGAGGTATAGGGATCGTGCTAAAAATAGCATATAGAGATTTTATATAATAAGCACGTTTTGATGTCCCCAGAATCCGATTTTAACATTTTTAAAATGATGTCTATAGGTATGTATGTGTGTGTGTCTGTGTGTGTGTGTGTCTGTGTGTGTGTGTGTGTCTGTGTGTGTGTGTGTGTGGATCATGTGGACACGATTACTCAAATACTATCTATCAGAAAAATTTGAAATTTTGTATACCCATTCTATACTAATATCGGAAGAGCTCATTAGTTTTTAGTGTATATCGGATAACCGGAAGTATCATTTATACAAGCTTTTAACAGTTTTTCTTGTAAAAAATTCATTGAATATAATTTTTTAGCAACTTTTACTAATTAAAATGGAATATAATGGTTTAATCTTCAATTCTACGATAATAACATTTAGTAAATAACTCTAAATAACTTTAAATATGAATATATAATATAATTTATTTCCATGTATCACCTATTCTATGCGTCAAACAAAAACATAATTTTAATGACAGGTTTGACATATTTAAACAAATGTCACTGACAGGCAGCAATTATGTTAAAATTAATAATGAAACTGTGTTAATGAGAATATAATAGTAAAATATTTTATTAGGGTTTGTAAAAATAATATATTTTCCATCATACATAAATGTTAGATGAACAGGATGATCTGATTTAAATTTGCTAATTGCTATTTTTGCAGCTCTATAAATTAATATTAATTTACAACTACACATTTACGAAATGGATCATGTACGGCGAAGAATTTACAAAGGTTGCGTTTTAGAGCACCTAGAAGATGATGCTGATTTTTATAAGAATGTACGTGTGTGACTATTTTTCCTTAAAGCCTATTAAAATATGATTCAAAACTTCTCAAATTTGGTATTTAAAACTCATATATAATTTGAAACAACATATTAGATTTTAACCATATATGATAAATCGGATGTAGTACATAATTTGGAGCTCTAACAAATTTTTGAGGAAAAACAATAAAACAATCCAAAATTTCGTATTACAGACTTTTCTATTTATTGGACAACAAATTAGATTTTATTTACAAACGATTAACCGGTAATGATACTTTACTTAAAGCTCACTGCTATTTTAAACATGGAATTGGAGGGAGGTCATGTGTTGGCCACATCAGATTTTTTTATCAAAGTATCTTGATTATTCATTATTACGTATAAGATGTTCAGCTCAATTTTTCACAGAATTTTTGTTATGCACCCTTATGATTTATTTGCATGATCATAAAGAGAAGAAAAATCACTATCAGATTGCACTATTAAAAACCTATGTTATCATTTAAATTTTTTGTGATGTCGTCATAACTGAAAAACAAATGAAAGTTGGAAAATGAATCGCACAAATTAATGTGTATTTTTAAAAACTAAAGCGACGTGTTTCATCGTTTTAAAAAAAAAAACCGTTTGAGTTCGGTTTTTTTTTTTGGATATTCCATATTTTAATCTCATACTGTATTATAGTGACCAAAGAAATTGAAAAATTCTAAAATATTTTAAATAGCACAATGAAACGGGTTGTGAAATTCTTAAGAATATCCCAGACTCAGACATGCATTTTTACTTGGCTGTACCGGCTGCCTTACAATATGTATAAAAGGGGAGATATTAGACAAAAAAATATCAGTTGCCTAAAGCAGTTCAGTTGAATACTGCAGATGACAAGTCATGAACCTGTGCAGGAGACACTAAAACCTGTTTAATGGCAGTGAGTGAATAGCAAGGGATTTGCTTTTTAGAATCTCAAGAAAATTTATCATGTTAAAACGTACTTTTATTTTCTTTTTTTAATGTTTCCGTCCATACCTGATTTTACTGTTGTTAGTTTTAAAGTTTTATATAAGTGTTTATATATTGAGAACTATTTTTAATTAATTTTTATATACATTTTAACAGGATGTAGATATTTTTTAGATAATAAACATACTCAAACAACTCATCGACTATTTTTTATTATTTACAATCAGTAAAGTAATAATGATGTTTTCATTATACATAATTTAATATTGAACAATATTGATTATCTGATTGACATAATTAACGTTTCAAAAGTAACGCCTGTGCGTTTAGAATTTGATTTAGGGCCGGTATTATAAACGTTCAGTTAAATTTAGTTCCAAAGTAAATTTAATTAAATGAACAAGTGCAACTCGAATTTGACAGCAATGGTTTAAATGTCATACGAACTTGGAAATTGATTCGAATTTGTTCATTATATTAAATTTACTATGAAACTAAATTTAACTGGACGTTTATAATACCGGCCCTTAGGGGGCTAAAACGAATCTAAAGTTACGAGTGGATTTTTTTTATTTTACTTCGTTTTCAAGTCGTTAGATGAAAAATATTATAGTAATTAAGGGTGTCCGAATACATTTTTGTCCGTTTAACTACCGTGATGTCTTCAACGTTTGTCTTAAAATTTTCTGTAGTAATATAACAAGAGACTGAGAATAAATTGAAAATAATTTGACAGATAACTTGTTACCAGGTAATATTCACGAAAGCTCGTAGGGCTTGAGTGGCTGTTGCCAAGCGGCAACAAGTTTGAGAAAGAGACTGGAGAATTATTTTCTAATTTATCGAACTCTCGAATTCTATTTCATTATTTTTTGATCTAAAAATTTGTATCAAACAACGAAAAGCCACTTTCTTGCTATTGTGTCGCCATCTACTATCGTAATTAACTAGCTTCATTCATTTACATGGTGCGGTGGTTGGCAAGTCTGTTTTGACAACTAGAACGGTGTTTCCAGAAGTGGTTTCAATTTTTTATTTATTTAAAAAATGTTTTTTTTATTTTAATCGCCATTCATTCAGTAGTAAATGTGTAAATTTTATAATTATGAAAATCCTTTGTTTACATTAATATAATTGAACATCTTGCGGCCGTTTTACTATATTTGTTATTGGGCAATAATGATTAGAAGGTATATTAAACGTTTGTCCAATATATTTTGTCAATCGAAATTTCTTTGAAGAGTTGGTTTGTATTGTTTGTATACAGATAATATTGGATAATACAGTGACTTTTTAATACAAAAAGTATGCTTGAGCATCAATTAAAACACGGGTTACAACATGATGGATTAGCATAAACCCAATTGAAAGCAATGATCCTTTACCCTACATTCTTGTCCAAGCACACGTCTTTCACTCGTCCACATTCATACATCTCTTTTTATCTTTCCACTCGGAAACTTTCTCTACCTTAGTATTAATAGTACTAATCACATCCATCATCCATCTACTTACACATTGGACGTCCGCACGATTTGCACCCTCAATTTCACCAACATATAAACGCCTTTCAAGCCGTTCACCCGTCATTCCCGCCACGTGTTCAAACCATCTCAACTGACAATCTTTTAACATTCTTCTTAACCATAATATTGTTCATACATCAAATTATTCCTCACGCGATCCGACCCTACACACAATGACATTTCCACGATAGTTACTCTCCTAACATCAAAGCTGGCACAAGCACTCCATTATACACTCAAGCGAGCATCTCTAGATGCGTTTACGTTTTTAAACAAACATGGCATCGATCCCGAACCAAACCGTAACATTTTAGCAAACCCAAACCCCGAACCGAACCTCCGATACATTTTTCAATAGAACCAGAGTCGGAACCGAACCGGGTATAAAAATTCGGGTCCAGGGTACAGGTTCATTTTCAGTTCGAAATGCAAATGTAAGCGTAATACAGCCGATCTGCGTTGACTGTTGTGAAATTGTGTTGCATTAATTCCGAGTCGCATTTTAAATTAGGTATTTCTTTACAAAAATTGTATTCAAAAAAACATTAATTCAATTTTCATCAGGTCGAACCGAACCGGAAACCCGGAACGAAACCGCAAATTTTATTCATGTTTGAACCAGAAACGTACATGAACCCATCTCTCAAAAAACAAATTAACCTGTACCAAGCCCAGTTTTTGGAGGGTTGGATGCCTACAAAAGTAAAAGTACCCAGAGGACCCACCTTACATCCCGCATTCACTCTTTTTAATTTTTCGATCATTTCTTCCATCCCGCGATTCGAGAGCCTCAAATGAAGTGCAATATGTTACCTACGAAAATCTCATTGAAATATTTTATAAAATAAGTCAAGCATTAGTTTTTATTGAGTACGCGTTTTGACGCTGAAAAAAGAGTGAATTAAAAAAAATACTGTGAATAATAAAAGATGAACTAAATTTTTGTACATTGTAACCAATTTTCCAGGAACACCAATTATTATTAAACGTTATCATTACGTCCTTTGCACATTGTGTGCTGTTTGGAGTTTGGTGTTCATTTTTTCTTACGAGTAAAAGTGGGTGGTGGTGGGGGCGATCATCAGATGTTGACGTCATCTTACGGATGGACATAAAAAGCTGTTACAGGAAATCGTATAACAAATTGTATTACCGAATACATAATATTTTTAATCATTGACATATCTTTCAGTTTAGACTTGGCCTTACGCATTCCATGGTATATTTTTACGATGACATTTAAAATAAGTATCTAATCTTACTTTTGTAAAATATGACTCTTTTATCGATTTATACATAAAATCAATACAATCTGTACGATTTATAATATAATTATTTCAATATGTTGAAATATTCTTAATATCATTTACCCATATTTCATAAGAATCTATAATATGTAAATAGAAAATAAATAGGGGAAAAATATGTACTCACCGACAAACACGACCATTTTAGCTCCTTTTTTACAGCCAAATATGCAATTTCACAAAATTTTCGAGAATTTGAAACACATTACAAAAGCAAACAATCGTAACTATTTGTATTCGTTGTCATGTCAAAAAATTACGAATCACAAAAATAATTTGAAAAGTGTCACTTTTAAAAATTGTACTTTATTTTTCTAGAAAAATCCATCAAACATTTAAAAATAATAAGTCATTATGTAATATAATACTACAATAAAAGTTATATATGTTATAATAAACGTTGTAAAATATAGATATATCAAAAAATGTACTAAATCCATTATAAATTTATGAATGGCAGATAAACAATTAGAAAAAAAACGGCGTATAAAATACACAATTTTTAATATTAAAATATATTTATTTCTCAACAAAAATATAAACAGATATCATATAAATATGAAGAACAAACACAGATTTTCAATACGAAAATATATTTATTTAAAATTTTAACAATGGTATAACTGCAACAATATATCTAAAAATATACGTCACACCTTAAAATTTGTCCCTAAAACCACTTTAAAACTTAATTATTGCCCTCTATATACGTAAAATTAATAAACCGTCCAAGCTGAATTAATTGCGCCGCTTCGTTGGTCGCGTGGCAAGCAAGTAAAAGCAAATTTCGCGGTTGTACTTTCCAAGCAAACCGCATAAAAATCATGGAATACAGGCACAGAGCTGAAATTGAAAAAATATTTACTTAACTTTAATCCTAAACAAATCCACACGTTGTATAATGTTTACATATTCAAAAATGTCAAGGGCATTTACAATTAAATATAAATATTAATTAGCCAGTAAAGAACCTTTACTTGGTAAATACATACCAGTGGTCATTTTCCCACTAATAATTCTTGGATCTTTGTGTATATCAGCTATGGCGGCTATAGGAATTCCCCAATTTGCAACTGGCCCCCAAAAATGGGTGCTGAAGAGGAAATTAATTGTTGATATTGCAAAAAATGAAAAATGTAAAACTTACCTCATTAAGTAACTTCTAAATTCTTTGCTTTTTAACTCATTGACTAGCCGTCGTAGTACCATTTTGATAAATTTTAAATTAACAACCAAAAGGAAAGGATTCTTGCGTCAAGATAACTTGTGTCAGTTTGTCATGCTCGACAGTTTTCAAAGTCAAGTACACATTGCTCCCTCTTTTATATACGACCTGTACTTCCCCACTAGGTTTTAGATAATATAAAACATAAAATTTAATTCAATAGGTCAAAATTTTACACTTTTAAAAAGTAAATATCAAATATAAACCAAAATAAAACTGACAAGCAATTTCTTTAATATTACAAATATTAATAATGTAATTTGGTAACACTGATTTATCCTTTTCATATTTTGTTTTTTGCAGGTATTTATGTTTCAGTCTTGTTGCAACACTGTCGTATATTATCTTTAATGGATGTTTTATGTAGGGGAGATTTTTCTAAAACAAGGCGTTAGTGTTTATGTACGTATTTAAAATAATACCTATAATAATTCAAAAACATGACAACTTTAGATGAACGAGCAGTATTCGCCAAACTGGAAGCTCTCAAAGAAATCAGGTAAATATAACATTTGAATTTAAACCTGCATTTATTTAATAATCAATAACACAAAAAACAAATGAATTTCAGGGGCAAGACAATGCAGTTAGAAAAGTTGAAGTCGAGGATAGTAAAAGAAATTGAAACTACAGATCAAGAAGAAAAATGTTTGCAAGAATACAAGCAAGAAATGGATTTATTACTTCAAGAAAAAATGTCTCACGTAGAAGAGCTCAGGCAGATCCATGCAGACATAAATGCTGTAAGTATACTTTCATAAAATTTTATTGCAACAATAATTTTTCGTCGAACAAAATACGTTTATCTTTTACAAATCATTGCAAGAAACAACGATGTCTCCATTTTCTTTTGTTAATATTATTATGCATTGGGCGCATTCAGCACCCTGGCAGCGATGAGCACTGCTGCGTGCCGATGATTGCCGAATGCAATTGCTGGACCAATTATAGTTCATCTAGGGATCATTTTCCGAAGACTCGTTATCGTTTTATTATAGGTGCACAATAGCTAAAACCGCAATGCCAAAATATTTCGGTCCGTACAGTCGACCAGTTCAGTATTCCAGTATTCGACTGTAGACCAAGACTGCACTTTCCAGATTTTCTAAACCGATTACCAGGGCTGTATTTGCAGTCTTGGTCTACAGTCGAATACTGGGCGTAAAATATATACCAGCATTGCAAATACTGAACTGGTCGACTGTACGAACCGAAATATTTTGGCATTGCGGTTTTAGCTATTGTGCACCCATAATAAAACGATAACGAGTCTTCGGAAAATGATCCCTAGATGAACTATACATTCGTCCATTCATTGTGTTCGTCAAACTTCGGAGGTCAGCGATGAGAGGTGCTGAACGCGACCATTTTCTTAAATATTTGCTGAACATGCAACGACTATCAAAAGTATTTTAATATATTTATTAATAAAATTTTCATCTTTAGCTTTACATTTAAACTGCGTTTGAAATTATAACAAACCATTTCTAAAACATTGGGCTTGGCTCATAGAACTTCCTCCTGTAAAAATTTTATACAGGGTGATACATTTCGACGTGTTAATGTACAAAATTCGCAAAATTAAGGGCATGGTGTACAAGAAAATTTGTTTATATAAAATGCGATATCACAATATTTTGTTACAAAATTTGCTCAAATGATGTCCTTGAACCTGTTCCGGAGTTACTACTTCACAAGCCATAATTATTTTTCTGCTTATCACTAATTGGTTTCTGCGTAAATTATATATTTAATTGCTCGTCATACACAGAAGCAAAATATTTTCTAAGTACTTTCTAATGCTATTGTTTGAAGATTCATGGAGATAATGAATGGTGATTAGGAGATGACTAGCGAGGAGATTAACTCTGTTAATCGTTTATTGTTTATTTAGAGAAAAATACTTGAAATAAGAGGTTGCGTACAATTAATTTTTCTGTAACTGTTATTTTTGAAATTTCTTTTCTCTAAAATAAACTATAAACGAAAAACGATTGACAGAGTTGAAATACTGCTAGTCATTTCCTAATCACGATGTATGCTACCACCTAATAATTCTAAGCAATTTTTTAAAGTATTGTGATTTTAAATTTGTTAGAACTAAAACTATTTGCACCGCGACAGTTACCCTTTTACTATCTTTTCTTGCAAATATCTCTTTTCGAACGTTGAGTTGAATTTATTACAATGTTAATTTTTTCTAATTAAAATTATTAATACAAATTATAACTGTTTCATTATTGAAAATTTGTTGTTTTATTTTCCAAAACTTTCACAGATGTATTTGTATTATAAATCTATAATTTGGAGATCTTTTTTATTTAATTTGAGCGAGATATGAATTTTTAAATAGATAAAATTTAATAAAACTAGATAGTTGACAACGCGCAATTCTATTACGAGTCCGCGCGCCCAGAGAAAAAAATGCACATAGAACCAGATTCGTCCGGGCGAGTCCAACTTGTGAAAGTAGGCATATTACGATGTTTTAATTTAACAAATAGCAGCTGTATAGCGTACAGGTATTTCTTTAAATGTAATTTTTGTAATTGTAATTTTGTTTTGTGCAATAAAAGCTTTTAGTTTTATTGATTTCGACTTTTATTGTTTATTACTGCCAGTGATATACCGTGATTATTTTTTAACGTGAAACATTGGGTTTGTCATATCCATGGTTACGACTTGTTATTTGATTGACAGCAATGTATTGGTGTTAGTGCTTTGTGTATTTGCCCGATCCATTTAAAATGAAACATAGGGAACGAATCTGACAGAAGTATTATATTTAAATATTGTAAGAAATTTAGCGGAGTCAGAAAACCACTAGAGAGAACTAAACATATTTCGGGCACAAGGTGCACACAGTATTTTTTCTACATCTAAATTTAATTTTTAGAAAACAGGTATAATTATTTAAACAAAATTAACCTTTAATGACATATTGTTAATATGACAGATAACCATTTTATTTTCCTATAAGTTATGATTTGACATTTGGTTGACAGCAATATATTTGTCTGTCTCATTTAAAATGACACATGGGGAATGAATTTGACAGAAGTATTATAAGGTAAAATAATTAACACTTGGCTAAGTTTCACAAAATAAAGTTTATTATCTTTACCGCGATTTCGGCTTATATTTAAATATTGTAAGAAATTTAGCCTAGTCAGAAAACCAATCTGGCACAAGGTGCACGCTATATTCTTTCTACAACATTTTAATTTAGAATACAGGTATAATTATTTAAACAAAATTAACCTCTATTGACGTCGTATCAAATGTCAAATTCGTTCCCTATGTTTCATTTTAAATGGAACGGGCAAATACATTGCTATCAATTAAATGTCAAGTCGTAACCATGGATATGACAAACCCAATGTTTCACGTTAAAAAATACTCACGGTAGTACATTCAACATTTGTAGTTTCTCTAAACGCGCGAACTCTAACAGGAGAAACTTTGTCAGAATTTTTAGCGCCAAAATAAATTATAAGAAAACTAATGTTTGAATAAATAAATTTTTACTTTTTTAGATAATTCCGTTATATTTTAGCGTAATCCACAATGTTATAACATTGTTAGACATTTGTCTACATCTAGAGAGTACTAATTTATTGAAAACTAAATGCTCGATAAATACAATATTTGTGATGTAATCACTGTTATTTGAAGATGGAAGGAGTAATAAAAAACGCCGAGGAGAGCCGAATAAGAGCCCTAAACGCAGCTACTCGAATCCACGAAGAATACCGCCCTCTTAAAGCCGAAATCGACCGACTTCGCCGAGACTGCCTCGGCTTAGAACGCCTGCCCGAACTCCACGAAGAAGAAGGATCCATCATCACAGCGGAGTACGTATTAATTTCCCTGACATACATCATTTAAACTGATAGCTTGTTGTCCAAACCTAGTCGGTTTGCTACTCATTTCTACCCACCATCCAAGATGCACACACAGCAGTTCATTACGAAGTCTTCGGAGTGGACTCGGCCTCTGACGTCATCAGACGGGCCCCTAGGGTCGTTGGCTCCGCCTATGCCACCGACGTTTCTTCCGCCGCCTTCGCCGTTGAGACTGGTGGCGAATAAACCGGATACTTCAAGGTCAAGCACTTCGATTAATTTGTCTACGCAACCGGGACCACCGACTCCTACCTTCAGGTCCGACTTTGTCAATCTGAGGTTCGATTTGTTTCATTTTTTATTATTTTGACCATGCAAAGCACACATTACCAGAAATAAAAATATCATCATAGCTTATTACCCATTTCTGGGTGTACCAAATTGATTTTATTCGTAGATTTTGGTAATGACGATATAATCAACACGGTGGAGAACTTCTTCTCGGACTCAGGAAGAAAGTACGAAAAGATCATTTTAGTGCGATTTGAATATTAGAAATAATTTTTTTTCTACGAAAATTGCACTTTCCTGTGCTTTGCAAAGCCCGAAAGTTATTCATTTTTCGTAGTAATGGGTTAAAAGAAATAATTTCTCACACAAATTGCCAACCGTAATATAATGTTAATATTTAAATATGTATTTTTTGACTTATAAATTAAAAAATATGTATATGTATATATTTCCATTTATAGTAAAAGTAACTATTGTAATTATTTTAAAGTTCATTGGGAGCAGGCGGGCAAAGCTCAAGGTAGATGGCAGCATCCTAGCTAAGAACTGTTGCCGCCTATAATTTTAAATGACTTCACTGACAGTTACAATTTTTTATTGTGTTTCTGACGTAAAAATAAAATTATAAAGTCAAATCTACATGAAACAATGTTAATTATTATCATTTTTACCAGTTGTATTTCTCAAAATGATTTGCACAAACAAATACTTGTTTTATATTTGGACTTAAATTTTATTATTCTTTTCTTCTTTCATCCTTTGATAAACTATAAGAACATAACAAGAACGCATTATTTAAAAGAAGAATCCAAATACAAGATAGTTTCAAGTAACTATGTCACTTTTAATACCGGGTTCTCCTTAATTTAATAACTTATTTATATTAATGTCATATTCGGTAAAAAATAATAATCTTGGGATCGCAGTTTATTTTTAGATTGATATATTGGGAATAAATATCACAATAATTAAATTGATTGTGTGTTTTGTATTGAATTTCTATAATTTTTAGTTCATAATTGTCTATTTGTTTAATAAAAATGTTTGTGTATAAATGTTATTACGAATGTAGACAATGCAAATTTAGTGATTGAAAACTTATAAGAATGTGTGCAGGAGAATGATTGTTTCATAAATATATTATTATATACCGGATGTTCTCTTTCAAGGTGCACATAGGAGATTAACATGGAAAAACAGTTTTTGCAAGATAAACATTTTCTGCATCAAATGACACCAAATACATGTAAATTATGTAATATTTTGGTCCCATAAACTAATTATTAAATTTATTCAATTTTATATTAATAGTAATAGCCATCGAATTTTTGAACAAAATGATAAACAAATATTTGACGTTTTATCTGTCAAAATTTTTTAGCTATAATTTTTTATTATTTTCTGTTTAATGTTTTACATCAAATTAGAAAGTGCTTGAAAAAAATTAAATTGATAAACCTATAACATAATAAAATTTGCACAATTTTGATACATAAAATGTCAAACATTTTGTTATCGTTGTGTTCAAATGCCATGGCTGTTGCTATTAATACGAAATTGATAAATGTAATAATTAATTTATGGGACTAAAATGTTACAACATAACCATCGTCAGTTAAAACGGGGGGCAACAGTCTGCAAAAAGCTGATTTCCCATTTTAATCTCCGTGCACCTTGGAAAAAAAAACACTCAGTATATATGTAAAAAATATAACTATTCCATGTTTTTCTTTTTGTTTTTACAGGCAACAACCACCACCAATGAAATCTTGTCTCAGTTGTCATCAACAAATTCACAGGAACGCTCCAATTTGTCCGTTATGTAAGGCCAAATCTAGATCTCGTAATCCTAAGAAACCTAAAAAGAAAGACCACTGAATTCTTTCAAAACTTTGTACAATTGTATACCTATTCCGTAGAATAGCTATTCAATTATGGTATTTAATGTTTTATGTTGTACTTATTTACAATTAATTTATAGAAATTTAGACATTCTATTCACCAGGTTTATGTATTACAAACCCACTTTATTTTTTTTATTGATTTTTTATTTTTATATATGTGATTTTTGTTATATTTTAGGCGTACTGTGAAATAATTTATCTATGTAATATTTGTGCCAATTATTGTAACTTATATTTGTGTATTGGCAAAAAAGCGAAAAATATACAATTAATCTTCAAAAATTATTTGGTTATATTTATTTATGTACTAGGATGATGGAGTTTTATAATAATTATAATGTCTAGAATACCTATCACCTACAAATTTTATTTTGACGGTTACATATAGTTGTAAAACCATTAAAATACTAAATTTCACAAAATTTATGGCGCGGAAAGCAATATTTATAGTGATTTTGGCATTTTTTTTGAAAAAAATGGTTAATTCCTATAAAATGAAAGTAACCGCCCGAGTTTCGTCAAATTGAGTTCTGTGTATTATGTTTCCGTTACATTAAAGTATTTTTTGAAAATTTGTAAGCGAAAAAGTAATATTTTTAACAAATACAGCCTAAAAAACTAGTAATCATTTTAGCGCGAAATGCCGATAAAATACATGAAACCACCTAAATTTCGTCAGATTGAGTTCTGTGCGTCAGATTACGTAACGTTCAAGTATTTTTTGGAAATTTGCAAGCGAAGAAGTCATAATTTTCACAAGTACAGTCTTTAGAATAGGTAAAATCAGAACGGAACCTCAGATATATTTTTCAATTGGACCTCAGTAGGAACCGAATCGAATATTAAAATTTGGGTTCAGGGTTCAACTCTGGTTCAGGTTCATTTTCAGTTCGAAACGCAAGCGTGAGCGAAATACAGCTGATCTACGTTGCTGCCTGGTTGACTGTTCGTGAAATTACGTTGCATTATTAATTCCAGGTCGCATTTTAAATTATTTCTTTATAAAGATTGATATTCAAAAAAAAAAAAAAAAATTATTCAATTTTCATTAGGTCTGAACCTGAACCTTGAACCGGGAACGAAACCATAAATGATTGAACCAGAACTGCACACGAACCTATCTGTCAGTTTTTGGTGGATTCAATGCTCTGGTTTATTTATTTTGCAAAAAAATATATAAATGCCTGCTTCCGTGCTCGACTTTTGTATTTCTTTTCTTATATTTTATCTAAAAGAAGACTGCAACAAAAAAAATAGGTATTTCAAGGTTGATATATTCAAAAATGCAACCAAGGTTTTTTACCTACTAACTTCGAATTTTCCGCGGATTTCTGGGGAGTAATTTGCACATTGGCAACACTGCTCCGAAAATCACTACTGCAAATTTGACATATGTTGCAGTCGCCATTTTGTACGTAACGATTTTAAGTTGGCGTGGTAGTGAATTTTGAAAGATAACAAACAAAACGTGGGCGATTATTTAAGATTTAATTATTGTGTTATAAACCAACAAAATGGGCTCTCGACACAGAGACAGAAGTAGAGATCGCGAAAGAGGCCGAGATCGCGATCGTGACAAAGACCGCGACCGGGATCGTCGCGAAAGACGACGCAGCAGAGACAGAGACCGCCATCGAGATCGCAGCCGAAGAGATCGTAGCCGGGATAGAAGTAGAGATAGAAGTCGAGACAGAAGTCATGGAAGGAGTAGAGAAAAGAGCAAGGAAAAGAGCCCTGAGCCCGATGGCCAGAAATTACTTGCTGAAACTTTGGCTACTATTGCTGCGACTCGTAATTATGCTAATCTCGTTGCTGCTAAGGAACAGGAAGAGCTTGAAGCCAATATGACACCGGGTGAGATAGTTTGAGCACAGTGGCTCACATATATGTTAAAATGCTTCGCTTTATGTTGTAACTTCTATATCAAATTTTTTTTATTTCATATCTATCGGTACACTTCATCAGAACATCACTGTAAAAATCCTATAAAATATCAAGCATTTTTAGAGCGTTATACACGAAAAAATTATTGTATCAAAAATTGTATAACATTTTTGAGATAAAAACAAATAACCGCAATAGTGACTTATATGCAAGTCCTACATCCAACAGTGATACAGCAAAAATACTGTATCATACTTGTGATAACCATATATGAACTATTTTTTTTTTTCTAAAACAATAAATACTCTGCATATATTAAAAGAGAAGTACCTATAGTATACAGTCCACAAGGGATATGAGGAAGCTTACATGCATTTTTATAGTCACGTCATTTTTTAATGTGGATTGTGAACCCGAAATTAATACATTCATACAAAAAATATCTTATGCCTACACATTGCTATCCAAATTCACTACTTTTTCCTCATCCACATTCATAATTGCATTCATTGCAATCTCTTCTATTCCTCCTAAATAAAAAACCTTCTCTTTTCCAACACACCATTTATGACTACGCATATTTTCAATTTCACCAACATATATTTTTCATTAATCGTTCATTTGCCATACATTTTAAAATCTAAATGGTCTAACTGGCTCATTCAACAATATTCTTTCTAATTATACATTCATCATAAATCAAATTATTTCTGGAATGATCCATTACAACTTACATACATGACGCAAATATCTTATTTTCACGGCAGTCATTCTCCTTTTATGTTTTTGTAACCATGCTCAGTATTCAGTACCATTCGTCAAATCACACAAGCACTCCATTAATTAACCGACCATTTTTAGATACTTTCTCTTTTCTAACACATCCTTCATCTATTTACGCAAAATATAAATTAATTTGTGAATATTTCGTGGTGTTACCGTTCCTAGCAAAAATTAAAAATATTTCTTGCCATGTGGTACAGTCTGCAAACATTTATTTATATATGTACAACATAATATTTCATAATTTTAAGTTTAAATAAAGATTTCTCATGTCTTTGTTTTTCCCGTCGTTATAGGTTACCTGTTTTCCTTTTATCCAGAAATGTTTTCTCTGTTTTTCTCTTTCTAGATTGCTACGTTGGAGAATAGCCCATAATTCAAATTTCTTCTTTTCTACATAGCCGACCATTTTTACATGCATTAAATAAATCATTTAAATTCATGAAACCAAACTTTGTAAATAATAAATATTTTTTTATGCCTGTTAAAAAAGTGCAAATGCGTGAAATAATGGAACGGGAAGGCACTTTTTTCACACTTGTTACAGACCTAAAAAAAATTGTATGCAACTCGAGTAAAATGTGTCTTATTTCACTCATAGAATTTGACGAACTCGCTTACGGCTCGTACGGTCAAACTTTCCTATTCGTAAAATAAGACTATACAAGACCTGAATATTAAAAATTACCACAAAACATGGTTAAAAATTACTCAATTCTGTAGATTTTATTTGATAACTGACAACTGGCAGGTGATATTTTTTCGTTTTTGTGACTAAGTTTCCATTCTGATCAATCAAAGTGTAAAATTTATGTCCCTATCTAAACCAACACTATTTTCTTACGTGAAATGAAGTATAAATAGTATTTATTTGCGTTTTTTTCATTTTCGTATCAGAACCTTGCTATCTTGCTTTTTTGGAGTTGCATTTGGTTTTTCTAGTTTCGATTGAACGATTCCCATACCCACTTCATTGTCTTGTTTTCTTTTTATTTCTTTCGTAGTTATTTTTCTTGACTTTCTCCAATTTATTAGTTTGTTTTTTGTCTTCTCCTTTTTTAATGTTTTATATAGCTTTTTTCAAATCTCTATCCTCGATTTTGTTATTTTCATTTCATACTTTTATATTTTCAAATCTTATGCAAACTTCTTTGTCCTTTTAGAGGAACGAGAAAGGGAGGAGAGGAAAAGGAGAAGGAAGACCCGATGGGGAGGTAGTGAGCACGACAAAACTTTCATTCCAGGAATGCCGACAATTTTACCAAGCGCCCTCAGCAAAGAACAGGAGGTCGCTTATTTAAGTAAGTTCAATAAATGTTCACATCTCTTTCCTTCTCTTGTTTATTTTATTTTGTGAGACAAAATGAAAATGAAAACATTGAGCTAGAATATAATTAAACAGCTTGTTTTCAGCTAGCTTTGTATAATAAACAATTTTGTATTATTAAATTTTAAATAGCTGTTGAAAGGTAGGTTTTTACGTTTTTCTTGCAGTGTATATAATTGCATACAATATTTATGGGAATATTTTGGATAATAGTATTTATAGTCAGTGCATTTCACTTCATTTTCCTGATTTCTTATTTATTTTTTTTTTTAAATTTGAATACAAATAAATATAAATACAAGCTGATCTCAAATTGTAATAAAATAACCATATTGTTGCACAAAGTATTTTTTATACATTGAAAATATTTTCTTAAAGTATATGACTGTACTAAACCCTGTTCGCCGAAATCATGCCAAAGTTATTGCATGAATTTTCACGTGATCAATAAAAACTCTTGTTCTCTAATGGCCCGTAAGTAAGGGCTCACCCACTGTAGAAAGCAGGTATAAATGTATGCTACTTCAATAGGGGATGTTTTTGCATAAAATTTATAGAATTTAGGGTTCAATATTCACGCTGGTTTTTCATAATTTTTGTTAAAAATTAGTGAACTAAATATTTCATGTAGTTTTTTAAATACAATATGTAATGAAAATACTTCTTACGGAAGCGTAAAAAGGCCAAGGGTAAAAATATTATTTAAAATAATAAGTTTTTCCACAATCCTTAGCAAAATTCATTATTATTTAACTTAAAATAGTGAGCAAAGTAAATAACTTTCTTCACAAGTGAGCAAAATACATAAGCCTATAATAATCTACGTCAGGAGTCAAATTTTGATGGAGTTACAAATTGTACAATAAATATCTACCATTTTAAATGAAGGAACAATAATTTTTTGTAGTTAACTTTACATTAAATTCAGTTATAAACATATGTACTGTTGAGTTTTTCATTAATAAAAAATACAATGTATTGTTTTTTTGTTTAAATTATATTTCAAGATTGTGGAAAAAATCATGTTTACCACGCGTGAGCATGTCTTTTTCTCACTTGTCCAGTTGGCGCACTCGCTTCCGCTCGTGCGGCCAATTTCCGTACGCGTGAGAAAATATTTTGCTCACTTGTAGTAAAAATAACTATTTGAACTTTGTATAATAACTGGTACTAACACTTTTTTAAAACTTGTATTACCACTTTTTTAACTGGTACTACCACTTTTTAAAGTGGTACCACCAGTTCCTAGATAAAAAGTACTAATGTTAGTTTAAAAAAGTAATAGTACCAGTTAACAGTTAAAAAAAATAATACCAGTTAAAAAAAGTGGTAGTACCAGTTAAAAAAGCGGTAGTACCGGTTAAAGAAGTGGTAGTACCAGTTAAAAAGTGGTAGTACCAGTTAAAGAAGTGGCAGTACCAGCTAAAAGTGGTAGTACCAGTTAAAAAGTGATACCAGTTAAAAAAGTGGCAGTACCGGTTAAAAAGTGGTAGTACCAGTTAAAAAGTGGTAATACTAGTTATAAAAGTTGTAATACTAGTTATAGATTTCAAAACTTTTTATTTTAAATAATATTTTTACTTTTGGCCTTTCTACGCTTCCGGAATTTCTTGTGAAAACAAATGTGTAGTTTTAAAGTTTTACGCTAACTTCTCTTGTATGAACGTAGCAATGAACGAAGGTGGGACCTATTAAGGAATATTCACATGATTATCGCGTGTTCTTTGGCATAATTTGGATGAACAGAGTTTAGAATATGGTTATTCTATTACCTTTTTTTAAAAAAAAATGTGTATTACATAACAATTTTAGACTTTAAATATATTGTAATGAAACTAAGGTAATGTTTAATTAAAAAAGTAAAATTAAAAATTATTTAACCCTGGATTGCTACCCATTTTAAATTGTCCTGTTTCCGTACCCCATAATAGATGTATTCAACGAAATAAAATGTTATTACTTGAATAAGTTTTAACACACAACATTTATTTGCTGCAATTTTGAACACTTTATGATAACGTAAACAAATTAATTGTTTTGTACTTGGTGCAGCTAGTACAATTTTTCTATCCTTTTTCTGTCACAGAACAAACATCTCCCACAAGAGGATTGGGGAGGCATTGGCTCTACAAAATCCCGAGGAATTTTGAGGATTCTTTGTGTAACAGACTGGAGTTCGATACGCAAAGTTAGTATTCCTAAACGCTCTTGCAATAGGGGAGTGATAAGTACAATGGCCACTTTTTTTCAACAAATATCTTCTGCTAGATATTTAATAAACAAAAAATTAATAAAATATTAAATTTACTTTGCTAAAATTTGAAGACTGGGGTACTATGTACCCCGGGTAGCATTGTAGGGTTAATAATGCTGTGACGTCACGGTCCTAGTGCTGCTAAATTCGTATATTCGAGGCGCGCATGCTCTGTTGTTGATTTAATTTCCCGCGAATTTTGCTCAGATTTAAAATATACGATATTTTATCTATGATACACATAATAACTAACATAAATGATTGCCATTTTTATTAATATTACAGACATTTTATCGTGATGTTGACACAGTAATTACGCAATTTACGTTTTCTAAAATACTTTAATTTTTTTAATGTAAAATGATATAATGCTTAGTTTTATCAACAATTCAGAAAAACTGAAAAAATTAAACGAATTTAAGTCGTAAGGTTCTTAGATTTTATTAAATAACATATCTAAAAGAATTAGAGTAGTTAGAATAGTACTACCTTTTTAGTTTAAGTTCTGTGTTTTTATTTAATATCAACGTTTCGGCCGCATACACTGCGGCCTTCTTCGGAAGAAAAGAATATAAATGACATAAATAATTACAAAACAAAAGCAATTTAATTTCAATTTTAATTTTTTTAATTTATTAGGCTTTTATTTTGTAATTATTTATTTGTCATTTACATTCTTTTCTCCTGAAGAAGGCCGCAATACATGCGGCCGAAACGTTGCTATTAGATAAAAATACAGAACTTAAACTAAAAAGTTATCCAATATTGATAAATAATATGAAATTAATTTATTGATTTATGTTACTCTTATACCATTAATTTTTTTATTTTTAGTTAAAAAAATAATTTAAAACAATGTTAAAAATCTTCAATTTAAATAAAAAGTAAATATTTATTTAATTATTATTACAAATTATGTTAGTTACGTCATGATAATTATATGTACATTAAAATACAAGTTTCATAATACATGATTTTAGCGCACTAGTTTCCTAAGGGCTAAAATGTCTTATGAAACATGTATGTCATATTATTTTTACTATTTTGGCTCTTTTGTCAAAAAAATATTTAAAAATATTCGTTATTTCATGTTCTATTTTATGAATATTGATTAGGAATATTTAATTTTTTATCTGATTGTTGGTAACAGTAATTGACATTTATTTATATCTACCTAATAGAAATTAGGTTTGAGTTTTTTAAAGAAGTATTTTAAAACGTCCAACTGAGTTTCATAAAGTACATTTTAAACAACTAAAATAGAAAAAAGATTCTTTTAAAAACGGTACGGGTACAAAATAAACTAAAATATTCAAATAATATCTTTTGGGGCCGTTACGTCACAAGCAATTTTCAACAACTATTAACTTTTTCTCGGCTTGATACTAGTTTTTAAATTTGCCGACAAGTTTTTTTTAATACGTTTTAGAAACAAGTAAAATTTTTTTGTAGAACAACTTACCAACCTTGAAGTTTCTAATTACACGCAAAGAACAAATTTAACATTTTAGTCATCTAAGGACAAAGGTCATTATGATACACTTTTCCGCGGGAATCGGCGGAAAGTGCTGCCACCTATCGGTCCCAGGGGCAACCAACATTGGTTTGAATATTTGGCGCCACAGGGTATTATTAATTTGTTAGTAAAATAAATAATTGTGGTCTAAATTTGACTAAATTCGTAGAAATCTCCATTTAATCTATCAAAATTAAGGAAGTTAAGAACTGAGGAAAATGAAGTAAAATGCACTGTACAGACAGATTATTTGTCCCAACTTATTAATGTAATTAGTATACAAAATTCCATGAGGTAAATTTGTTATAAAATCTCTAACTGGTGGGCATTTGCCCCTTTCTAACCCCTTTCATTGCAGTTCAACTTCAGATTGAAGACGTCAGCCGAAAGCTTCGATCCGGGGACCTCGGGATTCCAGCAAATATTGAAGAAAGGTGCCAAAAAGTGTCCTCTTGAGTCTAATCTTGATGCCGGTTGTCACATCGCCCGTTGTGGTTCCCTTCTGATTGGTTTGACCATGTCACACACATAAATTTACCTTTCTTATATTATGTTTTATAACTAATTAAAAATTACAGCAATTTTTTTACAAGCAGCTGTGGTTTCTGGTTTCCAACAGGCAGACTACTAAATTAATTAGAACAATTCAAACTGTTCCATAGATTAATGTTTTTAAAACTGGCAAAAATATTATGGAAATCAGAGCCCGGCTGTGCACGTTAATTAGTGCTCATCAAATAATCAGAATTATTTTAGATACGTGTGGATGTCAGAATTCAATTCGTAATAATGAATAATGAGTAGTTTTCTTTCAGCATCCGAATCAGCAAATGCGAAACTAATAATTTTTAGCTTTAATTAATAAATTTCTATTACAGCAATTTAATTAATTAACCAAAATTCTTTCAGTTTTACGGCAGTTATAGCATAGCGACAATATTATGAATATTAATTAAACAATTTCTCTTATAGAATTCGTCCACCTAAATTTTCATTTGCTAGAAGCTGATTTGATTAAAGTTCACACTCTAAAATTCAAAAGTATTTACACGTAAACAACAATTTTCAAATTTTTTCGTCCAAATTTATAATGCAGTCTATTTAGCAAGAAGCAAAAGAGTTAGGGCCGTTTTCATAATCAGGTTCACTTTAAGATTTTAATTAAAATTACTTTAAGACTTTAAATCTAAATTAAACTAATGCTACATCGCTCGCTTAACTGCTAAAATTATATTATGAAAACGAAAACAACTTTAATTTTAATTTAAAGTGTTAAAATGAAGATAAAGTTTATTATGAAAACGGCCTTTAGAGCTTGAATAATATTTTATTTTTCAGCAATATTTCATCCGCAACTGAAAAAATTATAAAAACTAATACAATTCAAAATAAAATTACAAATTACTCCTAACTTTAAAATTAACAGCACGATTCACAAAAAAGTTAAAGCTAATCCTCATTTTTGGATTAGTGAATTCTATTCTATTCCGGTATTTAAAATTTAATCTTCATGATATTATCAGTAAAGGTAGATAATAGGAATAGATTAGACTATATTTTAAGATATAAACTGTCAAAATTAGAGTAGAATTCTCTAATCCAAAAATGAGGATTAGCTTAAACTTTTTTGTGAATCGGGCTGTAAGTGATTAAAATCTCTGGCATGGTTTATACAGGGAATTTATTTTAACATGCAACATATGGTGAATCACTTGGTTACTCACTATTGTCAAAAAATGACAGCAATGTAATATTTTTCCATTTTAAAATGCAACATTATAAATAGTATTGCAGCACAGGAGATACCTCCAGAACACATCACAAATGGTGTCAATTCTTATTACGACCGACTAGAATATTGCCTCAGAGTGATTGGGGGTATTTTTTTAACATTTATCACATGAAAGTTATGAATTTTTGTAAGCTAAAGTTTGTTAAGATGTACAACATTCATGTTTTGATTATTTGTTAATCGTTAATTTGTAGTTTTGTATTATCAAAACTAATTTCCTATAAATTAGCCTACATACAATTAACAAATAATCAAAACATGAATGTTGTACATCTTAACAAACTTTAGCTTACAAAAATTCATTATTTTCATGTAATAAATAAAAAATACCCCCAATCATACTGAGGCAATATTCTAGTCGGTCGTAATAAGAATTGACACTATTTGTGATGTGTTCTGGAGGTATCTTCTGTGCTGCAGTACTATTTATAATGTTGCATTTTAAAATGGACAAATATTACATTGCTGTCATTTTTGACAACAGTTTTAAAATAAATTCTCTGTATGTTGAATAAAATTAATCACTCTCTAAGAAAAAGGGCTGTATTTTTCAATATAAACAGTAACTGTTTTTTCAGTTGTGCTTCGTTGTTAAAATTAAATTAGTATACCATGTAAACTTAGTAATTCCGTGACGTCATTATCTAGTTACAAACTTTAATGACGTGGCTCTTCTGCATAATTTTTTTTTTTACTCTTTTTAGGTATAGTTTTCACTTAATTTTAAGGTTAGGGGTAATTTTTAATTTTATTAACTATCAATTACAAAATTTACAAACTACAATTACCTTACAGAACTTTGGACTTCCATTGTCTTTTTTATTTGATAAACAAAAAACTGTTATACAATATTTACACAACGTTTCGGTACCTATGTAAATATTGTATAACAATTTTTTGTTTATCAAATAAAAAAAGACAATGGAAGTCCAAAGTTCTGTTTTATTTAGTAATGAAACATTCACAGAAATATACAATTACCTTGCTTTTATTTAAAAAAAATATGAAATTAGAACCCTTTTTCCCCAAAAAAGTAAAGCCGGGTTACGCCACTGCCTTGGGGCGCACTATAGTCCATTCGCTCAACAAGAGAATGTGGAAACAGAGACAAGTCATTGTATTGGTCAAAAGAGGATAATTTTGGAGCCGAATCAATAGGATGACTTGTTTCTGTTAAAGAATTAATCCCACATTCTCTTGACTCAGCGAATAAATTATAGTTTTATAACATTCATTTTTTACTCGAAACTTAATTTATTTAACGGCAAAACATTGCAATCGCTCGTCTTTTGTTTCAAGACTAGGTAGATAACATTCTAGGGGCCTATTCTGTACCTCAACCGTTAATAATTTTTAACATCTGGTTAAATATTTATCCAATAGATTCAGATTTGACAATAAAAAAAACAAATTTTTGTTATGTATCAATTTACAGTAAAATTTTTGAAAGAAGTCCAATCAAAGCCATCTACGAATTGTATCAATGAATTAAGATTTTGTGCTGTCAAATTTAGTAGTGTTTTTTACTTAGTTTTTATGAGGGTACATAATATCTTGTGTACCTCATAAAAACTATGTAAACGACACTACTAAATTTGACAGCATAAAATCTTAATTCATAGATGCAATTCGTAGATGGCCTTGATCGGACTTCTTTCAAAAATTTTACTGTACTTGATTCGCTAATTTTTTTAAGCAGGTGTTAAAAATTAACGGTGGAGTTACAGAATAGGGCCCGAAATCAGCCTTTGATACGCCGTATTACCGGCAACATCAATATATTTACGCCAAAATTTCTAATTTTAAAACGATAAAAAAAAAAAAATCAGAAAACCATGGACCATTAGAGCAGTATATTTAACTAATTAAATCTCCTCGTTGTTGTTTTCGTGTAAGTCAGCCCACCTTTTAATTCATTTAGAATCTCTAGCTATACTGGAAGCAAAACAGCATTCTTCTCTCAAATAATTTTCTCAGATTTGAGGGAAGAACGAAGTGGACCCCAGTCAGTAATTTTTAAACGCTTGTCTGTGCAGATCGCCTTCGCCTGAGCCAATCTACAGTAGTGATGGCAAACGGTTGAACACCAGAGAATTCCGCACTCGACGGAGATTAGAAGAAGAGAGACATGCACTCGTTTTGAAGATGATGAGCATGAATCCTGAATACAAACCTCCTATTGATTATAAGTAAGTATATAGGTCAGATTTTAAAACAATCTTTGGCATAGAAAATATTTATTAGTCAGTAATCATCATTAAATATTTTAATATTTCAAATTAACTTGTTTTTATTTAATACTAATATTTCTAAACGATACTATAAGATCATTATGGTTTTATTACAAGTGTTTTAAAATCAAAATTAGGTCATTTCCAAAAAAAATAATTCTTCCTTTTTTTACCTCCCGCTACTCTTGGGGAGGTATAGGAATCGTGCTAAAAATCTCATATCGAGATTTTATTAAATGACTACGTTTTAAGGTCCCTACAACCCAATTTTAACATTTTCACGATGATGTCTGTATGTGTGTGCGTATGTGTATGGATTTTGTCTACTCTCTAACCCAAAAACTATCATTCAGAAAATTATGAAACCTTGTATTTCTAATATGGAAAGGCACCATTAAATTTTAGTGTAAATCGGATAACCGAAAATGTCACTTTTCTTGAAGCTCATAATGGTTTTTCTTGAAAAAAAATCATTGAATGTCATTTTTTCGCGTTTTATGACATAAAAATTATTAATTATATATTTTACAGATAAATTTAAAAATCATTTTTCTTTTTTTAATCCCGAAGCCTAAGATGAACACAAATCCTTTGTTACACAGTTTATTTTTCAAATGAATGTAATTGACAGGTAAACGTCATTGTCAAAAAACTAATCATTTCAAATTAATAATAGTGACATTAAATAATAAAGAAAATTGTAAATAAAGCAGTAGCATTACTAAACACATACAGGTTAGTTAAAAGTATAGAGACGGCGATTTATTGTCGTTAATATTCATTTTAAGAAATTATGTTCAATATAAAAGTTTTCTAAGAAATTTTGATCTACATTTTGAGAATACTAGAATTTTATTTTTCTTCAATTGTTTTTGAGTTACGCTTGTCCGCGTAATTTTTTTAAATGGGAACCTATTAATTTTACTCTACCATTCGATAGAGTGTTTTTTTCTCTTTACAACAGTATGTTTGTTTTTTTGTTTTTTTTATTTTTCAAATTATTTTAATAACTTTTTTACAAGGAAAAACACCGGTTCAAGTATTTACGAATAGTAGGTTCATCTAAGATAGACAAAATTATTTCCAATAAAGTTGTCGGTCACAATTTTATCATTAAAAACAAATTAATAACTAAGTAAATTACATCGCTCGAGTTTGTTTATCGCTTCGCTTTTGTCTATCTTAGATGTACCTACTATTCGTAAATACTTGGACCGGTGTTTTTCCTTGTAAAAATGTTATTAAAATAAATTGAAAAACAAAAAAAAAAAACAAACATACTGTTGCAAAGAGAAAAAAAAACAGTCTATCGAATGGTAGAGTAAAATTAGTAGCTTCCCATTTAAAAAAATTATGCCGGCAAGCGTAACTCAAAAACAATTGAAGAAAAATAAAATTGAAGTATTCTTAAATGTAGATCAAAATTTCTTAAAAAAACTTTTGTATGGAACATAATTTCCTAAAATGAATATTAACGACAATAAATCGCCGTCTCCATACTTTTAACTAACCCTGTAGGTATCTATTTAAATTAATAAAAATTAAATACCGGGAGATTTTGTGTTGGCCACATCAGATTTTTTTTATTATTAAAGATCGATTTCAATGAAAAATCATGCGTGATATTATTATAATAGTTATTTAAGTCACTAGATATAGGCAAAAAGTTGTATTTATAAACCTATTTTATGTACAAAGTAGAATAACATGGTTTCCTAGAGTTTTACAGCCATATGACAATAGAAATTTAAATACTTATGTTATGAATTTTATGTTGAAAATTTTTAAAATGTTCCAGACCTCCAGTCATCCGAGTGCACGACAAAGTCATGATTCCTCAAGAGGAACACCCGGAAATTAATTTTGTAGGACTTTTGATTGGACCAAGAGGCAACACATTAAAAAGTAATTATTTTTTCTCTTTTGCCTTATTTACCACTAATTGTTTATTTATGTTTAGCAATGGAAAAAGAAACGGGCGCAAAAATTATAATCCGCGGTAAAGGCTCCGTAAAAGAAGGCAAAGTTGGTAGAAAAGACGGCCAACCCCTTCCGGGAGAAGATGAGCCCTTACATGCTTATATTACAGCTACTAATCCCGAACATGTGAAAAAGGCCGTAGAAAGGGTAAGTATTCAATTATATTTTTATCTTTAGTTTATATTTTAGTGCTGTTTTTAGTGACAGTTTCTCTGTATTGTTTTTATTTTGTGTTTGCAGATAAAAGAAGTAATTCGGCAAGGTGTTGAAGTCCCAGAAAATCAGAATGATCTGAGAAGAATGCAGTTGAGAGAACTGGCTCAACTCAATGGAACACTTAGGGAAAATGAAGGCATGCGATGCAATAATTGCGGAGCATCAGACCACAAATCTTGGCTGGTAAGTTTAATTTATTCTTTTTACATTATGTAGATTTTATATACAGAATAAAGGATACATAACTATTTTCTTTATTATTAATTTTATTATAGTTTATATTTGGAGGAAAACTTAAAAGGCCAGTTTTTTTTTTAATATTTTAAAAAGGTTTTGAATTCTACTTCTGGTTTTACCAAAAGCGATGTCATTGTTAATTTTGTAAATAGAATCATATAAATATTTGTAATATTTTCTGAAAATAATTTAAATTAACTTTATATTGATGTCAAATGGTTACATTTTCATCAAAAATTAAACCAATTTTTTCAAAATTACTTAACTTAAATATATTATTAGTTTGCCATGACGTTTTTGTGCCTTCTTTTTCTAAGGAAATATTTGATGTTTATCTAATGTTAAATTTAAATACAAATATTTACGCGCAACTGCATTAAGCCTCATTCACAGCTCCGAAAATAAAATTAAAATTATAAATAAAAATAACGATATAAACAATAGATTCTTATGAAACCGTTCACAGCTCTCGAAAATAAAATTAAACATAAGAATTTGCTTATGTTAAATATTTTACACAAAAATAAGCACATACATAACTATCATTAGAGCTGTCAATTTACGTTCTGACAAACGGATTTCAATTTAAATAGAATTTTAAAAACTTTTTTTAAGGCAAAGGTATACATATATGATTGCGTACAGTGATTTTTGTGTAACTATTATTTGTGGTCCGGATGCGGTTATTCGCTACCGAAAATCGGTCGCTTTAATATGTTATTATGTATGAATACGTTTATGAATGTGGCTGAGGTGAAAGAAGTATGCATGGATAGGAATGTGTTGCGAAGGATGATTGTTTCGTAATTATTGTGGTGTAAAGATAAATGGTTAGTAAGAATGTTTTGTGAGAATGAAGAGACAGCTGAACTTTTATGTGGACGAGAAGAATGAAGTATGTTTGTACAGGAGTGTGTAGCGAAAGATGATTGTTGCGTAACTATTATTGTGGTCCGGATGCGGTTATTCGCTACCGAAAATCGGTCACAATAATATGTTCTTGAAGGAATGTTATGATGATTTTGGGCAAGGCGGAAGAAGAATGTTTTTAAAGAGTTAAGTGATTCTGTGGAGCTCTGGCTTTCATCCCTTTTCTTATTATTTTCGGGTTTTTGCTAACCCACTAAGTGGGAAACGCGTGATTTTATGTATGTATGTATGTATGTACAGTGTTTTAAAAAGTTATTATTTTTTGTTAATTGTGAATATATTAAATGACATTTCATTTACATTTTATTTTCAAAGATGTGACAACCATTCATAAAATCTTATATTTACAATTTTAATTATATTTCTTACTTTCGTAATAATAAAAAATAGCCGTCTCGGTGGCAGAGCGCTCTAGGGTCGTGAGTTCGATTCCCACCAAGGGCTTGGATGTTGTGTATGCCCCAAAAATACTTTCATTAAAAAAATAGCTCCGGGCCAATGCACAAAAATTAATAAATAAACAAAAACGAATTTACTGTGAATTCTGTACTTTTGATGCGTTTTAATTTTTTCGTGACTAGTCAGAAAAATGCAACTTTCGTTCCGGTTTCAGAAAAAAATATATCATGGCAAAGGCAAACTGATTTCAGAAAATACTAAAAACTAAATAGTTAATGAAAGATTTTTATAAACGAGCGTGAAGCTGTCAAAATTTTAAAAAAAAATTTCACAGGGAAACCGCTATTAGCAGCTGTTGATTTTCTATTCACTATTTCCAGTTAATGTCCATCTGTTAACATGCTATGCTGTACTGATGAGCTCTAATAAGAGCGAAACACGTATCTACAGCTGCTATGAGCGGTTTCCCTGTGAAAAAAAAAAAATACTAAATAGTTAAGATTGTTAAAATATTTTATATTATTTGTGTATAGTATCAGTATCTGTATTATTTATTAAAATGCAAAAGAAATCTATGTTAAATGTTATAAATTTGATAATCAAGAAATGCTGAATTACGTAAATAATTTTGAATTTTATCAATTTGATAGTATCAACATAAATGCTGAGCCCAGTGTAAATACCAAACCGTATTTTGACCTTTTTAATAGAGGAAATAATGTTAAATAAACATGGCATAATTTTATAATCTCGATTTATTTTTGTGTTATCGTGTGTTTATTATTGAACAAATATAAACCTCAATATCAAAACTGATAATATTCTATTCTAATAACTTTTATTAATAGTGCCCCGATAAGCCGAACGTTACCAACAACATCGTTTGTTCGAGTTGCGGCGGAGCGGGCCACATAGCCCGAGACTGTCGCCAAAAGCGCCCCGGCTTAGGGGGCCCACCCCAACCAGGCGACAAAGCCAAAATCGACGAAGAATACATGTCCCTCATGGCTGAATTGGGCGAAGGCCCTCCGCCTGATTTCGTCAACGGGAACAACGCTCAGCGTCGAACTAACGGTGCCGCCCCCTTCAACATATTCGAGCGCAACCCCATGGCTCCGAGGGCCATCATGCCGGGAGTTCGTCCTGAAATGAATCCACAGATGATGCCTCCGTGGCCCCAAGCGCCGCCTCCTGGAATGCCCTGGCAGCCGACTAATTGCCCGCCTGGGTTGCTGCCCCCTCCGCCGCCCCCAGGGGCGAGCAGTCCACCAAACGTACCCCCGTTGATGCCGTGGATGGCAGCCAACAACCAACCCCCTCCACCAGGTCAGCATGGATTGCTTACTAGATATATAAGCTGCTAATTTGCTAAATTAATTAATGAGGTTGTGTAAAAGAAAATGTATTTTTTTTCTGTTTAAATCAAAGAAAGATAGTCTAGTTTATCGTTCAGTATGATTAAATTATTTTTTATTTATATTTTTGTTGTATAAAATCGTTTTAAAATAGGATATTTTAAAAAGTTGCAAAAACCAGCCATGTGACGCCACAGGTTCAGACTTATTTCAGACATTTTACATGGACACAAAATTTCTAAAAGAAAAATATATAAAGTGTGTTAATTAAAAACCTGGCCATAGGCGTTTAACATGGGAAAACAATTTTTTTGCGCAAAAGTCCCCAATTAGTTTTAAACAAACATTATTCAAATAAATGTTGTAGATAATTATATTCTGCGCCTAAATCACTAAACAGATTTAATTTTGCACGTTTGGTAACTTGTAAAATCTAATTTGAAATTGTACAAATATTGCTCATTTGTAGAGATACCCATGGTATTGAAACAAAATTACAAAGAAATTCATATCGTTTGAACTGACAGAAATTTAATTTTATAGGTTACAAAATGTGAAAATAATAACAATAAAAGTTATTCAAGTGTTACATTTTAAAAATAATACCTGTGTAATGATTTAGGTGCAGAATTGAATTATCTGCAACTTTTAATTGAAAACCGAATGTCTGGCAGTTCAAACGATATGCATTTCCATCGACCTTTAAACTAATAGACGCAGCGTACGAGCAAAACGCTTGTCCCGCCATAACGGTGCAGACACTGTATCTCTATCCTTCAACAGTACGGAAGTTAAGAAAATGCGGCAAAATAAAAAAAATAATTGTCCCTAACTTGTTATACTTGGTGCATAATCGTTAAGAGTATAGATTTAATTTTTTTTGTGCATAATTTTATGTTTTTAATACAATATATTATATACATATTATATTATAGGGAACAAATAATAATTAATAAGAACTTACATATGAAATGACAGCTGAACCGCGTACGTACTGTTGACTGCACGAAATACACCGTATCCCCATTATTTTGTCGCGTACACACCTCACAACACATATACGTACGTATTGACAGAAATAATTGTAAATGTTCTCCAAAAAAGTAAATAATACACAGTCACGAAACGTCAAATGTATATTTTGACAACTATTTAGTGATAGAGAGCGATGTATAGAGGTTTACATATGGCTGAAAAAGATGTACAATGAGTATGAACGCATGCGCAGTATACTGTAACTGAGAACTTCCGTACAGTTGAAAGACAGAATATATATTTCTATCCTTTTATGTTGGAGCATTATTCTAACAATAAAAGAATAGGAGACACTTGGTCCATTAGTTTAAAGGTCGATGTGCATTTCTTTGTAACTTTGTTTCAATTTCATGGGTATCGCTACAAATGAGAAATATTTACACAATTTCAATTTAGATTTTACAAGTTACCAAATGTGCAAAATTAAATCTGTTTAGTGATTTAGGCGTAGAATATAATTATCTACAACATTTATTTGAATCATTTTTGTCTAAAATTAATTGGGAATTTTTACGCAAAGAAAAACTGTTTTCCCATGTTGAACGCCTATGGCCAGGATTTTAATTAACACACTGTATATAGACTATAAATTGAGAATCACATATCTAAATCTGCTATAATATATTAATATGACATTATTCTATTTATTTTTATAAATATAATTTTCATTTATCGTGAACTTATCCACACGTTACATATCAGCTGTAGACATTATTGCAGAATATTATTTTATTTTAGTAAGCTAATAACATACAATATTTACTGGCAACTTATTTCAGCGCCATGTTTACTTTCATAAATTTCATGTTATCTTTAAATGTCATTTTGACGTTTAAAACAGTGTGAAAATCAAAATGATCGTTGCTCCGAACCTATGACGTCACTGGGCAAGAGCCGCGTTTTAAGGAATGTCATTTTCAATTACATTTTTTTCAAGATTAAAGACTGATTTGAGGAAAAATAAAAGTTACGGGTCTATAATTTTTCACTATTCTATCGATTAAATTTATAAAAAAAGTCGTACAAGGTCTCATTGTTCAAAACAAGAGAGGAAATTAATAAAATAATAATTATCTTCATTATTTTTGACTATCAGGTGCAGGAGCCCCCCCAGCGCAAATGCCACCTCCAACCAGAATGCCCACAGCTCCTCCCGGCACATGGCAACAACCGCCCCCCGGAACTATGCCCCCAAGAGGACCTCCTTTCCAATGGGCCCCGCAGCAGACTGCCTGCATGCCCCCGCCGCCCCCAGGGATTGATATGAACACCTTGCTTTCCGCGCCGCCCCCACCGCCTCCAAGTTAAGTTCCACTCATTTCTGTCCGCGAATTTTTTATAGGATAACGTTTTTGAGATTTTTATTTGTATATGTATTTCGACTATGAATTGTAATATTGGACATTTCATACTAACAAGTAAGTAGTACTTGTACTTTTCAACTATATGTGTATGAATAGGAATAAAAATAAATTTATTGGAGGAATATATAAATATTTAAGTTTGTTGTGAATGTTTGCCTATGACTCATGAATTTATGATCCATTTCCGCAGATAAATTCCAATACAATGATTTGTGCGACGATTATGGTAGCAGGATATGTAAGGATATTTAATTTTAAATCAGTAAAGTAACTTGTTTTATGAATAATGTATAACAATATGAAATAAATAAAATTTCATTTTAATTTTTTATTGAGTTGAACGATTGATTGCGTTTTGCGACTGATTGTTCGAATCCGATCAACCTCAAAGTTGATTTTTTCAAACGTCTGTAACTCAAGATCCGAACGGTGCAAAAAAATTTGAAAAATTAACTAATATATTCAGTTTATATTTTATATTATCATGCACAACTCATACACGGTTAAAGATAGAATAACGGCCGATGAAAGTCTATATTCAGCATGAAATTTTCTTTTCATGTCAGGCATGATTTTTTTACTTGATCGGATCTCGAGTTACAGACGTTTGAAGTTACATGATTTTTCATCGAAATTTATATTATTGAATTTTTTCATAATTACAAAAGGATTTAAGGAAAAATAAAAAATACGGGTCTAATATTTTTCACTACTCTTATCGATAAAAAAAAATGTGCATGACATTTTTTCCATATACCTGTTATTGACACAAATTTCTCTTCTATATGTTTTCTCACTTTTTTTTATAAATGCTAAAATATATTACACACTATCAAAACGCGCGAATTTTTTCGGGCTTGGTGATGTATGGAACGCCGTTTGACTTTTTATTCAACATGATATTCATATTTCTAATTCGTAATACGACGGCGAACCATATTTTTAAATATTTCTATTTTAATGTTTCATATATTTTTCATGTTTTAAATTTATCACAAACATGTTTTGAAATAAATAAAAATATCGTTGGGATTCATTTAATTTATTTAAAATGTTCTCCAACGTGTAAATCAAATATAAACTCGCGAACAATTAAAAATAAGGTTGAATTTCTAATATGTATTTGAAAATATGGTTAGTGTGCTCGTGAATTATGTTTTTAAAAACATATTTTTAATTCCCAATGCAAACTCAGTTTTATTTGAATTAAAAATATGCTTGTGATATTTTTAATTCTCTGTCTCTCTCTTACTCATTGCGTTATATTGAAGAAATAGAAAGAGACAGAGAATTAAAAATATGTATCAGTAAGTTTGTAACCATATTTCTAATTCGAAACATATTTGAAATTCAAACATATTTTTAAATGTGCATTTAAAATTATGTTTCGAGTTCTGAAATGTATTAAATAATATGTTTCATTTAATTTTTAAACGATTTAAGTGCAGTTTGCTATTTAAAAATATGTTTTAAAAATTTTAAATCATTTTTAATATGTATAGTAATATATATAAAACATAACATCGTTTAGAACAAATGGTTTAGAATCTCTGGGTAACAGCAGCAGCTGAGAGAAAGCACGATGTAAATAATGTCATTACTCTCCACTACTGGGTTCGCTAACGTCGTAAGGCGGGAAACAGTGGATACAAAATATTTGCCATTTTTTTTTCTTCCAAAAGAAGCCGAATTTTAAAAAAAGAAAAATTAGGGAATTTCTGAATTTAAAATACTATAACATATAAAAAATCAAAAAATCGTGGAATCACCCATGTAAAAAATACTGTACAGGTTGTTAAAAAATAAGTGTCCCAAATTATGAGGGCATATAGTACTGACCAAAATGAGTAAAAAAAGCAACATGGGTCCGATCTTCAATAGTTCCCGAGATAAAAGGCAATGAAAAATGAGTTTTTTCGGTGTTTACCTATGCTATAAACTAAAAAACTAAAACTGTAAGAGTTACGACTTTGATTAAATGAGACATTTTGTTTACCTTTCAGAGGTGATCTTAGATGTGTTTTTGTTTTTCACAAAAAATCGAATAATTGTACTAAGACAAAAGTTGTGGCGCCCCTGGCCAATATTTAGTTTTCAAATAACTTCATAACTATTAGAAAGTGAAAAAAATGTTTCTTATAATATGTTATTGTTTTTTTATAGTCTATTTACGGGCATAGACAAAATTTTGTTTGACCACTATCTTAGTCTGTTTTTCTTCGATTCTAATACCAAATGGCCTCTTTCTCGAAAACAGTTGAAGATCGGACCCATGCTGATTAAACTTTTTTTACTCATTTTGGTCAGTACTATATGCCGTCATAATTTGAGACACTTATTTTTAACACCCTGTATGTAAAAAAATATAAAAATCGTGGAATCCACCGGGTTTTGTAGAATAAGGAAAGACATTTGTTAACTTATAAACAATATTTATTTACTCAATTACTAAATTTAAATATTTGTTTAAAAAAGTGCACACTACCAAATCTCATTATCGAAAATACATCTTCCTAAAATTTACGCATAATAAATGCTTTGTAATAATCTATATTTTTAAATACATTGCACAATTGAAAATAAATATTATAAGCATATTATAAAATAAAGAACACTGCGTTATATTCTAATAATATAAAGAAATTAGCTAACTAATATATTAGGGGTGAGAATACAAAAAATATTCAACATAGGAATATAATAGTCACAACGTAAAACTTGTGCTATTTAACGACGCTTACTCTCAAAATTTCACTTTAAACAACGGAAGCAAATTAAGTAACTGTATTAAACAACGAAATGAAGCGTTTAAACAAACAACAAATCACTAAAGTTAACACAACTTCAGATATATTATGACCCTTATAATTTCGAGTACGCACAGCAATGAGAACAAATTCCCTCTCACTATAATCCTGTCTACCGGGTTTCCTTCGCCGTCAGCTTCTCTATCAGTTCCTGCAACGGCGCTAATTCTCGCCTATCGATCAGGTTGAACTCCTGAAAATATCACAATGACATTTCCCATTGATTTTCCAATCAAAAAACGCTGGAAATAGCACTAATCACCTGGACAAAGAAGATAAAATGCTTGAAGGAAGTGTTTAAATGCGCTTCCTCGCCCAGTTGGACAACTTCGCTAAAATGCTGGTGGTAGATGTGAGCGTATACTCGGAACAATCGCTTTAAAATTGTCTTTGCAATTGAAAGGAAGTTCTTGGGGAATGGTACACCTGAAAGACAAATAAAACCTACATTCAATGCACAATCTTCGAATATTTGTTTATCTCAAAGATTTTATTGACTTTTTCCACTCGGATATTTTCTTAAAATATCTCTTCACTTACACACAGAACGTTTATAAACCATAACAAAAAATAATAAAATGTACACTTTATCCTTAAAATACTACTCAATAAATAACGATTAAGATAAAAAAAAACATTTTTTTATTAATGGGGGATTACACCATTTTTTTTAATAATTTCATCTGAAAATATTAGGAAAACTAAGACTATTGATGAAAATCCGATGAAAAAAATCCTATTAATAAGCGAGTTATGGTCTCCCGAATTTTGAAAAGATTGACGTGACGTCACATTTATGTGTTTTTATATCAAACTGTTTTCATCATGGACCTAAATGTTCTTGAAATATATGCTATTTTAAGTTATATTTACATAAAAATAAATGAATATTATAACACTGTATAAGTATACATACTTTATAATTACAGGTGTTTTAAATTATTAAGTTTAATGCAAGAAATTTATGTTAAAATAAAAAACTGTTTGGAAACTGTAGTACAGGAATGTTAGCCCCTCCTTTCGAATTTGAATTTCTTAACTTCCATTGGTAGTAATCCCACCTCCTAACACGCTATTTGTAATGCATGTATAGGCGGTTTCTCGGTCGCCAATCAAAATATTTTCATATTAGTGTCGAAGCGTTATAACAAAAAACCCTTTATTTCCGAAATATCTCAATTATACCATTTCATTTTTTTATTAATATTCGTTACTTAGCATATACATTCGTATTTTTTTACTATTTTCCTTTAATTCGATTGAGCCGTAATCCCCCATTACTTTGCGAGATATTTGAATTTATTTCCAGGGCCACAGATGACGTCACACTATTGGCATCTTTCTCGCGCAGCCTACTACAGAAACTTGTGTGAGAAAGATAGCTATAGGTTTCTTTAAAAATCAAATGTAGCTATACAAAATATAATTATGACTTTTTGATACCACGAATTGCTTCAAAATTAAACGAACTTTCATTTAAAAATATTTTAAAAAATTGGTTTATGGGCCCATTGTTCATTATGCCGATCTATAATTTTTACATCAGAAATGGAAAAATATAGTACTTGAGTATGGTCAGCACAAAACCTCTCGCCATTTAATTTTTATTAATTTAAATACATATTTACTAATGCTGGAAACTTTATTAATTTACTTTTAACTATTGTTCCTTTTACTATTTTCTTTTTAAAACGTCATATTTGTGAAATGATTAGTTTTTTGACAGTGACATTTAACTGTCAGCTACATACATTTAAGATCTAAACTGGTGTAACTAAGGACATACGTGTTTAAACATAGGCTGCGGGATTTATTTTATAAATTTATACATAAAATATATAGAAAATGTATTAATGCAAATCTGTAGAAAATTTAATAATCTTTAAGTTCTGTAATAAAATAAATTGCGAAAAAATTTAAATGATTTTTCGCAGAAAAACTGTTTTGAGCTTCATGGCAAGTGCTACTTCCGGTTATCTGATTTACACCAAAATTTATTGAGCTCTTTCAATATTTAAGTACAACCAGAATACAGAATCCAACACACACATACATACTCACAGACATCACTGTAAAAATGTTAAAATCGGATTCTGGGGACAACAAAACGTACTTATTCACTAAAATCTCTATATGCGATTTTTAGCACGATCCCTATACCTCCCTTACCTAGGGTAACGGGAGGTAAAAATCATATTTTTGCGCTATTTTTGATTATTTATTTAACTGAACTTGGTAGTTTTTTAAAATAATTACCTCCCGCTAAGATTTTGGATTCATGCTAAATATCGTATCTCCAGATTTTAGTGAATAAGCACGTTAAAAGGCACTAAAATCAGATTTTAACATTTTTACGATGATGTGTGTTTGTGTATGTATTGATGTTGGAAAGACAATTTCTCAAAAACTATAAGAATTAAGACCAGTTTAACTTCGTATTCCTCTAACATTAAAGGTAAGAGTTGAAAAGGTTTTCATTGAAATTAAATTGGGAAAGTTAAGTTAGACTTTTTTAAAGTATAGTTGTGTGAAAATATAGAATTAACAGAGAATTTCCTTTTTTTATTTATTCTAAAAAAATGAACCATGTTTCTCATTAATAATTCTAGCGTAGTAGACACAATGTACCCACAATTTTTATGTAGAAAAAAGACAAAATTTAATTTTTCATAAAAAAAATATTTGTATTTTAATAGAAAAGTTGTCAATAAAGAAGCTACAGCTTATAATATATTCTAATCTCTCAAATATAGAATGTATTATTTAGTAAGTCATCACGTATATAATTTGTTCCTCCGGCTCACTCTCATTAAACAAACACATTAAGCAGTCGTTCATCACTCTGAGTCAATTTATTTTAATAATTAATTACCAGATTAAAACTTTCGCTCACCTATTTTCGAGGGGAAGAGAGTTTCATCATCTAGTTGGTCTTGGACCCACGTCATTAAATAATCTATATATTTTGGCGCAGAACATTTAATTGGCTTTTTAACTGTGTGTCCATCAGCCCAATGATATTCATATTTTGGTCCCGCAGACATAATAGAACAGCTATCTTCCGTGCAAAATTCCGTAATTGTGCCGTAAAGCATGTTTATTTGGTTAAAAAAATCAACAGCTAGAACAAAAGAATGATGTTTTCCTTGTTTGCGATAACAAAAGATAGCGGCGAAACAAATGAAGGACTTACTGTTTACAGCTACCCATTCGTTGAGATCTTCTCCTTCGGGTAGCATGACAGCTAAACGAAGATTACCCGACCCAAGGGTAGCTGCTGCATGTTTCATCAATTCATACTGATGGGTCCCCTCGGGGATGTTTTTCTTTGGCTTGAAAGTTTTAGAAGAACGGCTTCCACTAAAAATACAACACTTTGTAAATAATGTCATCTACATGGAGTAAAAAAAAGTTAAAATATTTTTAGAACCCTTGTTTAATTAGTGAAGTAATTAAAGTGTACTTACAACAGGAAGCTCATATTGAAATAAGAACAATTAAATTAATTAGCAATATGTTTTTGTAACTATTCTTTAAAATGTGATGTTAAAAAAACTCAAAATTTAAACTCTCAACTACAGCTGTATGACCTCCATATTTACGTTCGTCGAAGTGCCAACTTTCCTAATATTTCGGAAAACCCAAATAAACGATAATTCTAGAGAAATGTAAACAAATATTGAACGATGTTGATAAGTTAGTACCACTTTAGTCTAAAATACTTTAAATTATCTAATAACAAACAGTATTTCCTTAATTATAAACTTTGCTGGTGGGTTCACAAATTACTGCAGAACTTTATTTATGAAAAACAAAAAGAAAAACAATGTACTGTATTTATTATGTAAATTTTTCCGTAGCATACTATTAATTTGTTTTATCAAAACAATTATTAAATCGAACATCAATTCATGTATTTATTCCGTAAAAATTAAAAATAATTTCCTCTTAAACGTCAAAAAAGCAGGGAATTTTCTTGAAAAAAGTCACCAAACTGTCAAAGTTTTAGTTCCAAAACTTTATGCAGTAAACGACATTTCATAACAGTGAATAATTTTTATAAACAATAATGGATAGCGAAATAGAAAATTATATTAAGACATTAAATATAGATGAAATTTGTCGAACTTGTCTGTCGGAATCTGATGAAATGATTTCATTGTACACAGAAATAGAACCTACAGATGAAGACGAAATGTCTTACGTTTACCAAGTTTTAACCAATGTGGCTTCAATACAGGTTAGTTTCAACTTATATTCATATAAAAACGTTTTTAAGGCGTTTGTTTAGTGGCAGATTGTGATAACAGCCCCGATTAAAATCCGAATCGAATTTTCAAATCATACCAAAAGAAAAAATTATTTGGTATAACTGTTTTGATAGGACTATTTCATAACCAAAATCAGTAAATAAAAGCAGATTGGTACACCCAGCAATGACCAATGAGTAATATGCTGACTATATATTTGTTTAGACCTATGGCATGGTTTACAGGTTGAGTTATCTCAACTACTTTTTTAGAAAAGGGTTGTTAGTACCTCTGGCATATTTTACATGTTGAGTAATCTTAACCACTCTCCGAGGAAAAGGCTGTCATACTTCATTCGCGAAAGCGAGAGAATGTGGAACTAATTCTTGAACAGAGACAAGTCATTCTTTTGGTCAAAACAGGGTAATTTTGAAGCTGAATCAATAGAATAACTTGTTTCTTGGTTCGACATTCGCTCGCTATAGCGAATGAAGTATAGTAGGAGCTCTGGCATGGTTGACATGTTGAGCAATTCTATTTTATCTTTATCCTCTAATACATTGTATACTTTTTTATTTATTGGAACAACAAATTAAATTTTACTTATAAACGATTAGGCAGAAGTGATACTTTACTTAAAGCTCATTGCTATTTTAAACAAGGAATTGGCGGGAAGTAATGTGCTATACTGTAATTTAAAAAGTCTCAATTTTACTTGTACAGGGTGGAACAAATTCGAGTTCATTGTATGAAGAACTTTCTTATTATGCACCCTACAGAAAATGATGTAGGTCTTTATTGGCCAACTTTTTGAGACAACTTTAAAAGGTACCACAAGAATTTTCTGTCGTCTTTTGTTTTTGAGGTACAGGCTAAAACTTGTTTTTCCCTTATTTTGAAAATGCCTCATATTTAGCTTATTATGAGAGATGCAGAAAAAATATTTACATAATTTTTATACAGTTTTTTTACGTAGAATAATGTGGTGTAATTAAATTTTGCCAAAACTTAATAATTTTCGAGATATAATACAAACATAATATTTTTTAAATGGGAACATATGTTGACAATAGTCATCTTTTTACTTATTTTATAAGCTTTTCAACGATGTATAACAAGTTTACATTCTTTTGTTTTAAACATGAATAAAACTTGAAATATTTATTTTTGGGGTGAAAAAAATGAACTTTATTAAAAAATCAAATGATAAAATCAATTACAGATCATCATTTGTTTATTTTTCTATTTTGGTTGTTTAATGTGTACTTTATGAAACTCATTTGGATGTTTTAAAGTATTTCTTTAAAGAACTTAATTTTCGGATTAGTTCATTTATTTTTTATCGGCGTTATAATTGATTTTGACGCGATTCCAAAAATGTGGAAAATATGCTCTCTAAAGTATATAAATTTAAAAAATGAGTAAAAATAATGTAAATAATATTAAAAATAAAGAAACCATGATCAGTAATTGATTTTATCATTTATTTCTTAATAAATTTCCTTTTTAACCCCCAAAAAAATTAATATTTCAAGTTTTATTCATATTTAAAACAAAAGAATATAGATTTGTTATACATCGTTGAAATGCTTATAAAATAAATAAAAAGATAAGGCAACATATGTTCCTATTTAAAAATTATAATTTTTGTTTTATATCTCGAGAATTATTAAGTTTTGAAAAATATTAATTACACTGCGTTATTCTACGTAAAAAACTATATAAAAATTATCTAAACATTTTTTCTGTATCTCTTATAATCAGCGAGATATGAGCTATTTTCAAAATAAGCGAAAAACAAGTTTTAGCCTGTAGCTCGAAAACAAAAGACGTCAGAAAATTCCTGCGGTGCCTATTAAATTTGTCTCAAAAATTTGACCCATAAATACCTACATCAATTTTCTGTAGGGTGCATAATAAGAAAGTTTTTCAAATAAGGAACTCGAATTTGTTCTTCCTGTACATTATTCTAAAAATTATTGTTTTAGGTGATGCAGAACGATGGTCTTCCTAGTCTCATATGCAAAAATTGCATCGAAAGCGCAAATAACGCTTTTAAATTTAAGGTTTTGTGCCAGAGATCTGAAGCTCTTTTACAAACTTATTTATTACAAGCTGACAAATCTGTTAAAAATGATTGGGATACTATAAAAATTGACAGTAAGGAACAACAAATTGTAGCGCTAGATCATGATTATATTTCAGTAGGAAAAATGCACAAAACTGCTTTAGAAAATAGTGAAAAAGTAACTGATATACAGATTGAAGAAAAAAATAAAGACATACCTGAAACAAATCTTGATCATGATTATATTTCAGAAAATGTACACGAAGTTACTTTGGAAGATAGTAGCAAAGAAATGGATATACAAAAAGATGTGCCTGAATCTCAAATTGAAGAAATTGCAAAAACAAATCAAGAATATGAATCGGATGATGAAGTATACATGGAAGAAATATTAGAAGAAGAATTTCAAACAGAAGAAGCAACTTCAAATTTGAAAAAACTATTAGTAAGTAAAGAATTCCCGACAAATATATCGAAAGAAGTTGATTTTAAAAAAGTGAAAGTAGAGTTTTACAACAATGACGATCCATCTATTCAAGAATTAATCGTCAGTCCCGATATACAATTTAACGCCGAAAATACAGAAGATGAAGTCGACCAAGAAGATAAACAAAAAAAAAAGAAAAAATCAAACAGTCGTACAAAACAGCGCAAAAGGCAAAACCATTTCGACTACAACTACCGCATTGACGCAGACGGCACAAAAATATACAAATGCAAAGAATGCGACAAAGAATATAAACACTCAACTAGTTTAACTGTCCACATCCGCACACACACTCTCGAACGACCATACGTTTGTCAAATCTGCCGCAAAACATTCAAACAACTCACCGCTTTAACATACCATATGAGATGCCACACGGGAGAAACACCATACGAATGTAAACAATGCGGAAAAAGATACCGCCAATCTGCCAGTCTCACTGCGCATATGCGGATCCACACCGGTCAGCGCCCATTCCTCTGTTCAGTTTGCGGGAAAGGCTTCAGACAACAACCAGACTTAGGCTACCATATGAGAACCCACACGAAAGAAAAACCCTATATGTGTAGTGTGTGCGGGAAACGCATGAGCATGCAGTGCCATCTGGTGCAACATATGAGAACTCACACAGGCGAGCGGCCATTTCCGTGTAAAGAATGCGGAAAGTCTTTTCCAACGTCAACGAGACTTAGAAGACATGAAATTATTCATACGGATGTAAAGCCGTACAGTTGCGATATTTGCAACAAAAGTTTTAACAGATCCAGTTCGCTTAAAATTCATGTTTTGACGCATAGTCAAATAAAACCGTATGAATGTAAAGTTTGTGGAAAAGGTTTTATTCAGATGTATTGTTTGAAAAGTCATCTAAAGACGCATTGTGATTTTGATGCGGAAAAGGGTTTTATCGTATGTCCTATAAAAAGTGAAAATTTATTGATAGATTCCATAGATTAATTGAACATTCCAGTATAGTGTGCTCAGTTTTAATATACCGGGAGTTTATTTTATCAGTAAACATAGGGTATATCATTGCCATAGTTACGATATGAATGTTTGACAGCAATGTATTGAAGCGTTCATTTTATGAGTAAACATAGGCGTTTAACATGGGAAGCAGTTTTTTGTAAATACAAAGTGTTCGGGAAAATATCAAGCCATGCTATTGAACATGATAATAGTATATTACATTTTATACATTATTTGATATTAATTACTTTAATAATATTGCAAAGATTGAAATAAATTACAGAAATAGTCAAATAAATAATTGTTTCACGTTTTTATTACGCAATATGAAAAGATTTACAAATATCTTTGGTGGCGCAGTGGTTATAACAGTGGCGTATGAAATTTTTGGTTGGGGTTCGATTCCCCGTTGGGGTAATTATTTTTTTTACATAAAAATTGTTGAACTTTTAAAAATCAATTTCTATATTACAATCATTTAAAAATAATAATAACATTGTAATAAATAAAGAGAAAATAGTTGACAATAATTGATTACAATAATTGATTACAATAATCAAAATATTGATGCAATAACAATGCATTGTATTTTCTTTTGATAAATACAGTAAAAACATAATATCTACACAAATTTATTATATTTCAGTTATTTTTATTAATATCAAAGGAAATACAATGCATTGTTATTGTATCAATATTTTGATTGTTGTAATCAATTATTTTCTCTTTATTTATTACAATGTAATTATTATTTTTAAATGATTGTAATATAGAAATTGATTTTTAAAAGTTCAACAATTTTTACGTAAAAAAAAATAAAATAATTACCTCAACGGGGAATCGAACCCCAACCAAAAACTTCAGACGCCACTGTTATAACCACTGCGCCACTGGAGACACTTGTAAAGCTTTTCATATTGCATAATAAAAATGTGAAACAATTATTTATTTGACAATTTCTGTAATTTACTGCAATATTATTAAAGCACTTAATATTAAATAATGTACAAAATGTAATGTACTATTATCATGTTCAATAACATGGTTTGATTATTTGGCGGACACTTTGTATTTACAAAATACTGCTTCCCATGTTAAGCGCCTATGTTTATTCATAAAATAAACGCTTCAATACATTGCTGTCAAACATTTATATCGTAACCATGGCAATGATATACCCTATGTTTACTGATAAAATAAACTCCCGGTATGTGCCAAAGCGCGTTAATAGGGGAGTTTCATTGTTTTAATACTAAATACTGAAAATATATACAGTAAAATTTTTGAAAGAAGTCCGAAGAAGGCCATCTACGAATTGCATCTATGAATTAAGATTTTATGCTGTCAAATTTAGTAGTGTCGTTTACATAGTTTTTATGAGGTACACAAGATATTATGTACCCTCATAAAAACTATGGGCCATCCAGCGAATCAAGCAGTTTACGTCATAAATACAATATCGCTAGAAACAATGACGTCATATGTTAAAAAATTTACATGAGCATGTAAAACGGATTAAAGTATGATCTGTGGGTTTTCAGCGAAATCCAATTTTATTTAAAATATTCTGAACGATACTGCTTGCGCCGTTATAAATACTTCATTCTTGTAGTATATGCAACAAACTATCTAGTATTATGTAAGATCCTTAAAAAAATACAGAATACTGCATACCATACAATTTCTCACTGTTTCTGTATATTGCGTATAGCGTTTGCTACACGCTGTACATATAGATTTAATTTTCAAATTATTATTAACAAAAAGAACGAAATATTACCTCAATATTACAATTCAGTGAAAGTAAGAGTCCACCAATCTATTTTTCATTTTCAAAATAAGTCAATAATTAACTACAAGCTCTTGAATTTGACATGACAGAGCATTTGACATTTTGTCAATGAACAACGAAACCAAAAACAAAATGAAATCACAATACAGGTTGAAAAGTATAATATAGACATATAATATTTAGTAATATACATGTTCAGAATTACCAATATTAAAAACATATATCAAACGTCATTTTGCAAAAATTTACAAAATTTTACTTAATAATAATATATACAAATATAATTATTTCTATTAAAGGTGCCAAATACATAATAATAATAAAAAAAAAACCAATAAAATACCGTTAATAAAATATATTTTAAAAAATTAAGAATATTTCAAAAATCCCTAAACGATGACGTAAACCGCTTGATTCGCTGGATAGCCCATAAGTAAAAGACTATTAAATTTAACAGCACAAAATCTTAATTCGTAGATGGCCTTGATCGGACTTCTTTAAAAAATTTTACTGTAAGTTCTCTAATAAAAAAATATAAAAGTAACAAATTTTGTTTTAATATGTAAAATATTAAATTAAAATGAGGTCATGCACGACTTTTTTTTATAACTTTAATCGGTAGAATAGTGAAAAATAATAGACCCGTATTTTTTATTTTTCCTCAAATCGATCTTTAATCATGAAAAAATTGTAATTGAAAATGACATTCTTTAAAATGCGGCTGAAGACCCCGTTTATCCCTTGTGACGTCACAAGTTGAGAGGAACTACCATCTTGATTTTCACACTGTTTTAAACGTCAAAGTGACATTTAAAGACAACCTGAAATTTATGAAAGTAAGCTTGTCGATGAAATAAGTTTGCCAGTAAATAACGTGTGTTATTAACTTACCAAAATAAAGAATAAAATAATATTCTCAATGTCTCACGTGCGATAAATAACCTTCTAGCGTCTAATCTCAAATCAAAAGTGAAATAGCTGATGTAACAAATGAAGATCACGACAAATGAAAATTATATTTATAAAAATTAATAGAACGATGTTATATTATTATTGCATATTTAGATATGTAATCCTCAATTTATAGTTTACATATATTTTTCTTTTAGAAATTATTTGTCCATATAAAATGTCTGTTTGAAATGAGTCTGAACTTGGTTCGGAACCTTGTGACGTCACAACATGGCTGGTTTTTGCAACTTTTTAAAAATATACTTTAAAACGATTTTATACAATAAAAACTGTAAATAAAAAATAATTTAATTATACTGAACGATAAATTAGACTATCCTTCGATTTAAACAGAAAAAAGCTGCAATTATTTTTTTGTATGACCTCATTGTGACATTTAAAAAAAAACGGTTGTTCGCTATTTAAAACCCGGTTATGACGTCAGATTTTCGACAGCGCAAAGTGACTAGATTATATGTGCGCAATGGAACGTATTTCGTAGTGCAGAATGGACAATCAGGTTTAAAACATATTTTCTTCACGTTGTTACAAAATATACAGACCGGTAATATTTACTCTTAAGCAGGGGTGATTAAGCGTTGACTAAAGTAACAAATTCACTTGTTTTTTAATTATTTCAATGTATTTTTAAATGGTAGTCATGGTAATTAGTTAGTCACGGTAACTAAAATTTTGAGTAAATACTACCAGTCACAGTGTTTATTTTTAAGTGGCCACCAGTGCGATCTTGAGAACTATAAGAGCTACAAAGACGGTTAAATGGGCAAACAGTTTCTTTTTTACAAGAAAAATATGAAGAAAAGAAAAAAAATTTTTTTTTTTTGGCCAATGGTTCCCAAATATGGTACCAACTTTTTTATTTTAAATGAGAACATATATTTTTTATTTCCTCATTCGTTAGAGAATTTAATTCTGAATTCAGTGTTATAATACTTTTGTACCCTTACTTAACGATTTTTTTGAGAAAAATGCATGTAAAGTTTTATACTAATTTGATTAAAATATGGCTATAATAAGAAAGAGAAGAAGAAATATGTGAATATTTTGTTTGCGTTGATGTTTATGATCAACTGATGATCAATTAAAAGAAAAGAGTATTCTTTTCTTTCCGTCAGGGCACTCTAATTCTTTGTAAAAAAAATTAACACGTATTATTTTTTTTCATTCATGGCATTTTTATTAAAGCCATATTTTAATCAAATTAGTATAAAACTTTATAGGCGTTTTTCTCAAAAAAAAAAAAAAAAAATTGTTATGTAAGGGTATTAAAATATTATATCACTGAATTCAGAATTAAATTCTCTAAAGAATGAGAAAATAAAAAATATAATATGTTGTTTTTTTTTCTTCAGTTTATCATTGTAATACTCATGTAAAATAGAAATTCTTTGCTAATGTAACCAACTTCGTATTTCTTATAGTTCTCGAGATCGCCATGGTAGCCTCTTAAAAATAAACACTGTATATAAATTTAAAAAATTTTGAAACTCCCCCATTGAAAGTGAACTCCGTGGTGCTCTCTGCAAGACAACTTTGAGAATCCGTGAGGTGACGCTTGATAAAGGCTTTCTACAACAGGACAGATATTTTTATTTGTTTTAAAAGTAAAGCCCGTCCAGAAGGCTAAAACAAATAGTAAATTAAGATTGGAAAAATTTTTGATTGTTTGCTTTATAAAGTTATTGATAAAAAAAAACAAATATTAACATTTGAACTATTAAAAACAAATATTAGAAAATAAGATATTTTATGCCATACTGCTTTCTAAAGCAACGTTTTTTTGTACGATTTTTAAAATGAAAAGTGACACTTTAAAGACCTAAAACTTTAAAATTTTACCTTCATACTGAATCCTTTATTTATGCGGCATTATATTGTTCTTCAGCAGCTTCATTCAAAATATCTCGAGCAATAAATTTTTCATCAATTAATATTTTATAATAAAACTGAACACACTGTAATTATTATATTTCAATCGTGTTGTTAGCCAAAGTAAATATTTTATATATTATGGAATGTGAGTGAATGCATAATAAATAATTTTAAGAATTTTAATTTATTTTATACAAATTTTTCCCTAACTTTACAAAATATTGAAGTATAGTTTGCCATACATTTATAGAAATACAAGTGATATACATCATTAACTTAAATTTTGAAGTTAATTTAATTTCAGTGTCACCGATATATTTGTACATTTATTCTAGATACCACGTTTGGTTAAAAAAAAGAGTAGTGGAGAAAAACATCAAAGAAAAATCAGAACGAATGAAAGTTTTAGGCAATGTACATGAAGTGGGGCGGATATCAAACGGAACTAAATAAAATATTATTTTATATTAATTGTTTTCTTTAATGGTTCGATACATAACATTCTAATCTCTCATAACCCGCGGATTTTATGTTTTAATAAAAAAGTTTTCGAAACTATCAAATTTGTTTGTTTCCTTTTAAAAATGAGTCAATAAAACATTTGTTATCTTTTTGGTTATAAACAAATGGGCCAAACTGCACTTGTTTTGATAATAATTTTTTTTTTTTATTTTTACACATTCTTAAATTACCGTTGTTACAATTAGTGCACAACAAATTAGAAACAAATATGTTTGCGAGCGGAAAGAAAAGATTTTATTAATGGGGACGAGGCGAAAGTAATATATGGTAAAGGATGATTGTTATATGTATAGCTGTATGATTTCGAATTTATGTTAACCCATATTTACATCTTTACTTTGTATTTTATTTTTTATTCAATTCTTATAAGTATCGTGACTAAAAACCAGAAACTATTTTCTTCAGTTTTTGGTGACAAAAAATAAAAAGTAATAGAAGAAGACCCACCATACTCACCTCATTTGACTATGTGCGACTTTTAGCTATTTTTGAGACTTATTTAATATTTACGAGGTAAAAGATTAATGTTGTAATTCATGATTATTTTGAAAACCTTCCAAAAGATTTATTGGGAGATTTAGGAAGTAAAAGTTAATAATGGTGAAGTATGTTATTTTGAAAGGAACTCTGAACATATTTAAAATAAAAATTGAATCCTTGTCTACCCTAATGTCTACGTCTACAGCGTCAATAAAGGCACAGTGATATTTTTGATTAATAGTAATTATTAAGTGAGAAATTTAAATCTACAATTTACATTCTCATTTTATTATTTCAACGATCTTTTTTGAATGATAATACATTTAAAACTAATTAAATTTTTTAATACATCGTAAATGTAGAAAATATAACAAATAAGTAAGGTAAGACAGTAATACGTAATATAAAATATAAAAATTGTCTCTATGGAAAATGTATATTTATATTTTGACCAAAGTTTTCAAACATCGCGTTTGCGTTAAAATACTATAACCGGTGAAATCTAAATAAAAGGTAAGAATAATTGATTATTAGGTGAACAGTAGCTCTGCCAACACAACATGCTTCTGCAGTCAAATCCAAAGTTTTCTTGTTATTTAATAAATTATAGTTTTTTTCAGGATGTAACGCCAATTTTTTGAAAAAATTTTGTTCATTGGCAATCATTGTTTTTGCCTGCCCATTTAAATCTTGTTTTCCTAAATGTTTTTTATAAGAATCAAAACTATTTAATTCATTTTCTTTTCAAAAGTCTAAATATAATTAATATAATGCAATTTACGGTGAGTAGTTTTTAACATGAAACATTGGGATTGTGAATGGTTACGACTCGACATTTGATTGACAGCAATATATTTGCCTGTCCCATTTAAAATGAAAACAATTGTCTTTTAAAACTTTTATTTCTAAAAATACATTCAGTTGTTCAAATACTCTAAATATTGTCTTTACAATCAAATAATATTACTGCCAAATTTATATATCTATCCATTTTTGAATTATTGGCCCAAAAGTCAATATACCCCATATTTAGATAAAAACCTCAAAAAAATCAAAAATCTAATTTTCATGCATCTAGATACTTCTTCATGCGCTGATTCCAAATTTTGAAACCGCAGGTCGATATCTCTCTCGTTCTCGAGATATTTAGATTCAAAGTTTTGCTCAAAACTGCCCATATTTGGGTAATAACCCAAAAATGGGTCGAGATATGAATTTGGCCATGTCATCATTCGATTCTACGGGCAAAATTACATAAGTACACCAATTTTTATAATTTTTGAACACCGCTTACAATCTCTAAAGCAAAATAATTGAAAATGGCCAAAAATCACAAAAATCGTAAGGGGTACCCCTTACGATTTTTTCAGATTTTGGCCATTTTCAGGGGTTTTCAAACTTTTATTCCTAAAAAATGAACCGGTTGGACAAAAATTATGAAAATTGGTATGCTTATGTATTTTTGGCCGTAGAATCGGATGGTGGTATCGATAAATTTATATCTCGACCCATTTTTGGGTTATTACCCAAAAATGGGCAGTGTCGAGCAAAACTTTAACTCTAAATAACTCGAGAACGAAAAGAGGTATCGACCTGCGATTTCAAAATTTGGAATCAGCGTATTGAGAAGTATCTAGATACATGAAAATTAGATTTTTGAAAATTTTGAAGTTTTCATCTGAAAATGGGGTTTATTGACTTTTGGGGCAATAATTCAAAATATTTAATTACAATTGTTATAAATTTAGTATTTTCAAGATATAAAGACATATCAATTTTCTGTTTCATGCATAATAAGAAAGTTTGTCATATAAGGAACTCGAATTTGTTCCATCCTGTCATTTTGACACGGGCCACGGGCCCCCATATCTGCTTGTCAAGTTCAACAAAGTCACATGACTGCTCGCGCCCTACATACAAAGTTATCACAATTTAAATTTTTTATGAGAAAGTAACTAAACTTTCGTTAATATTTGGCCTTGATTAATTCAAATAATTTGCCGCTTTCTACGTAAGAAAATTGTGAACCAACCCACTCCTACAGCGGTGTGACAAGTGGAAGTGCGAAGTGAGTAAGCTACTACGGGAGGTGTCCGTTTCCTGAGATAAGAACTTTTAGTTTATAGTTTTTATTTATAAGGTACTGTTTGTGTATTAATCATGTCTTAAACCAATAATCTTTATTTGTAAAAGTATATATCAAAGTTTACTCCCACAGTAACATATTTTTCCGTAACCTAAAATGTGGAAAGCAAGTGCTGGTGCTCAAATAAATATCAAAGATATAAATGATACACCCGACGATGACTGGGAAACAGATCCAGACTTCATAAACGATGTAACAGAACAGGAACAACGATGGGGGTCCAAAACCATCGAAGGATCCGGCCGAAGTGCCGGTGCTATCGAGTAATACCAATTTTCAATCTTTTTTAAACTTTTTTCAACATTTTCGTGTATTTTAGCATGGACCAACTTCGAAAAGAAACAGAGGAATCGGACGCAAAGATAAAAAAGAAACAGCTTGAAGATGGACTCACTTCTTCTTTCGGTTACGGAGGAAAATTCGGCGTTGAAGCTGATAGAATGGACAAATCTGCTGTTGGGCATGATTATGTGGCAAAATTAGAAAAGCATGTTTCTCAGAAGGACTACGCCAGTGGATTTGGGGGGAAATTTGGCGTACAAACAGACAGAGTTGATAAGGTAAGTAAATATTTTAATTTCATATAATTAAATAATCATTGTTTATATACGAAGGTGATTCAGAGAGTATAAAAAAAGTTAAACATTGTACGTGATATCATTCGGTTACGAATAATATTTGTCATCTTTTTACCGTAATAGTTATTTTTTGGCAGTAAAATACCGTATTTACAGCAGAAGCCTCGGCAATGAATGCTGCCGAAGCTATAAATCTGTGTTTGGTGCTGTGTTGAACACATTGACCCGAATAACGAGCTCACTTTTATAATAAAAGCGCTTTTACGTTATATTCTTATGCTACATAAAAGCACTTTTATTATAAAAGTGCGCTCATGATACAGGCCATTATTTATTTGCTGAATTTAGAATTAATGTTAATTTACAGCCCGATTCTCAAAAAAAGTTTGAGCTAATCCTCATTTTTGGATTAGTGAATTCTATTCCGGTATTTAAAATTTAATCTTCAAAATATTATCAAAAAAGGTAGATACTAGGAATAGATTAGACCAAATTTTAAATTTTAAGATATAAACTGTTAAAATTAGAGTAAAAATTGCTAATCAAAAAATGAGGATTAGCTTAAACTTTTTCGAGAATCGAGCTGTTAGTGATTATTTTTAAAACCTATTTTGAAAGATATCTCCATTAAATTATGTCGCTATATATTTGTTGAACGGTTGCTATGTAAATAGCAACAACAGGCACTAAAAGTGACATTTTATAGATTGTTAGCTGTCAAATAAAGGGCACTTTTAATGGCAATCGACCAAAAAAAAACTTATTTTTGGTACTGTCAATGAAATATGCATCGATCCATCGATTCTTTAATTCCGTTATCAATATTCGTCCACTTTTAATCTTCTCTATCCCTCTGTACATTCTTTTCTTTTCAATATAGATAGCGTTAAATAATAGCAACATTCTCTCATGAAATTTATGAAACGTCACGCCCTCCGACTTGAAGAAAATTAGCATTATGTTTATTTTTTGGGTTGTAAAAATCATATGAACCTTATATATTTTTGGAATCTATTTGTACATTTAAATTTTGTGACAAATTTATAGCCATACAATAAAATAAAAATAAAATAAATCTATTCATCAAGCTTAATCGATCATTACCAATTTTAAAGTGTAGAGATAAAAAAAATCCAGGGCTGGCAAAAACCCATTTTTTTAAATATTATCAGTTTGTACGTATTTTTGAATTTCTAGTTTTTTAATTTATTTCTTTCCACATCTGAAATAACTCATTTGTTATTTTTAGTCATTATAAACATCAATTTTTCTCTTTAGAGTGCAGTAAGTTGGGATCACAAAGAAAAAGTAGAAAAACATTCATCCCAAAAAGATTACGTAACTGGTTTCGGAGGAAAATTCGGTGTGCAAACGGATAGACAAGATCGGTCCGCAGTAGGCTGGGACCACATTGAAAAAGTCAACAAACATGAGTCACAGAAAGGTAATTTTATATGTCTAATCAAGTATTATTTACAAATAAAGTGGAATATAAAAATTGTGGTTTAATAGTGATACAATTCGTAAAACTATTGGCTGGTAGTGCGAGCTCGGTTTTAACTACAACACTGTTTTAAGAAATGTCAAATTTCATTATTTAATAACAAAAATAAATAATATCAAATTTATCAAAATATGATTTTTAAGCAGAACATAGTTTGTATTCAAACAAATATTTTTTAAAAAATCATTCTTTAAACATAAGGATGAAATTAAATATTGAAATTTGAATTTGACATTTCTTAAAACAGCGTTTTAGTTAAAACCGAGCTCGCACTACCAGCCATAGTGTTCAACAACTTTTAAATATTTTATTACATATTCATTTTGGGTGTGGCAGAAGCTGTGAATATAATTTTAAATACGATAACTTATCAGAAACCACGAACAGAAATACTTCAGTTATCTAGTAGCAAAAGGATGTCAGTAAAGTGTATGTAATATGGAAATTTTATTCTAATTTTTCTCATAAAATGATTAATTAAAATGCAAATAAGTTCATTAAACAGGTAGAATGCCTGTTTCATACTTCACATGAATATTTGAAAATTATAATTTTTGCAGTAAATTTATTACAGTACACATTATTACGTGCGGTCATTACACATATTAAAGTACTGAGTATTTACATATTATGATCGGACTTAGGATACTTTGGTTTGAATTCCCGCAGGATTGGCAATAATAATAATTAAAGATATTAATTACATTAGTTCGATGGCTACTAATGTTACAAAAGTTTCTGCAACTCTATATATAGTGACAGGGATCATAAAATATGACATTTTTTACTTACGATTCAATTATCAATTCGTCCTTATATTAATTCGTTTAGCATGGATGTCATTTAAAAAAATCTGATGTGGCCAACACAAAACCTCCCGCTATTTACTAATTTAAATACATACCTACGTTTTTACTAATGCTGCAAACTATAATATGTTCCATTGCATATAACTATTGCTTTATTTACTATTTTCTTTTTAAAATGTCATTATTATTAAATTGAAGGATTATTTTTTTGACAGTGATATTTACCTGTCAGTTACATTCATTTGAAATATGAACTGTGTAACAAAGGAATTGTGTTTATCTTAGGCTTCGGGATTTACAAAAAAAAAGATTTTTAAATTTATCTGTAAAATATGTAGAAAAAGTATTAATGTATTCCTGTAGAAAATTCAATAATCTTTAATTTTCATAATGACAAAATGCGAAAAAATGGCATTTAATGGTATTTTTTGAAGAAAAACCATATGAGCTTCAGGTAAAGTGCCATTTTCGGTTATCCGATTTACACCAAAATCTAATGGGATCTTTCCATATTAGAATAGGGTAGAAATACAAGATTTCAGAATTTTCTGAATAATAGTATTTGAGTTAGAGCGACAACAAAATCCATACACATACACACACACATACGGACATACGAACATCATCGTGAAAATGTTAAAATTGGATTCTAGGGACCTTAAAACGTGCTCAATCTCGATATGTGATTTTTAGCACGATCCCTATACCTCCCTTACCAAGGGTAGCGGGAGGTAAAAAAAGTCATTTTGCGGAGATACGGAAATTTCGAATTTTCGTGGCATGATTTTTTATGATTTCAAATGTAATCTGGCGCCGAAACATTTGGCTTTTAGGGATGAAGCACCATTAGTCCCCTATTCCACTATTTTTTTATTTTTACCTCCCATCATACCGTAGGTAAGTGAGGTATTGTTTTCGGTCAAAAAATTCGTTAGTGAGTTTTCAGTAAATAAGCACGAATTAGGGTTTTCACTATTTTTACAATGATGTCTGTGTGTATATATGTGTGTGTGTTGACGATTTTTTTCGTCCACGATAAATCAAAAGAAAATTATTTGTTCAATCTTCAATGGATATTATTTTTTTTTTTCTTAGACTACAACGTCGGTTTTGGGGGCAAATACGGTGTCCAATCCGACCGGCAGGATAAATGCGCTGTTGGTTGGGACCATCACGAGGCCCCACAGAAACATAAAAGTCAAACAGACCACAAAATTGGATTCGGAGGAAAATTTGGTGTTCAAACAGACAGAATGGATAAATCTGCTGCTACATTTAGCGAAGAACCTGAAAGAGTTGGCACTACGTACACCAAAACGAGACCTGATGTTCAGGGGGCCAATCCCAGCGCGCTGAGGGCGAAGTTCGAAAATTTGGTAAGAAGAAAGACATTTTCTTTTTGTTAGGTTTGCAAAAAATCTAATTACGCCATTTTAATTTACCTTAAAAAACGGTAAAAAAATTGTTAAAACAATTTTTCTCCAACTACTATAATAAATAAAATATAAGATATTTTCGAAATGAGCGAAAAACGAGTTTTTGCGTGTAGCTTAGAAACAAAAGAAGATTGAAAATTCCTATGGTGACTATTAAACTTTTTTCTCAAAAAGTTGACCCTGGAATTTGCAAACGATTTTGCTTTATCATTAATATATCTCGAAATACTTTAAAAAAAACTTCGAAAATAAGACATCCTATACTTGTGAAAATTATGACTTCTTCGCTTGCAAATTTTCAAAAAATACTTTAATGTAACGGTAACCTGACGCACAAAACTCAATTTGAAAAACTCGAATGGTTACATTAATTTTATAAGAATTTAACCCTACTTTTTTCAGAAAAAATACCAAAATCACTATAAATATTGCTTTCCGCGCCCTAATTTTTGTGTAATTTAGTGTTTTTAAAGGTTTTGCAACTATATACAGTGTGTCCCATTTAGAAGTGCCACCATTGGGATCTCGAGAACTATAAGAGATACGATGTCGGTTAAATGGAACTTTTTGTGCGCCTTTAGAAAGCCACCTCAGATGTGCTTTTGTTTTTCAAAAAAATTTCATAGGGCACTAGATAATGACGAAAAAGTGAATATTATTGATTTTTTCTTTTTCAAATAACTTCAAAACTATTAGTAATTGAGAAAAACGTTTCAAATATAAAAAGAAGATATTTTTATTAACTAACCAGTGGTGTACGAAATAAATTTTTATGTCCGTAAATTTTCGAGATATAACACAAACTTATATTTTTTTAAATGGAACCCATATCTGATTTTCGTCTCAAAAAAATAATTATTTTTTCTCTTTTCAATGATGTAAGGGTTATTATGTTTTACATTTGTTTTACTCCTAAAATTTAATTTTTCTCTTTATTTTTCTGAATTTTCTTATTATTTCCCAAAAAAAACATTATTATTTTTATTAATTATATTGTATTTGATTGTTAAAATTTATTTTATGCCTTTATTACTTAATATTTTCATTCTAGACTCATAATTATAAATTACACTATAATGTGCTAAGGGCGCCCTGATACAAATATTATAAAAATTAATTTGATACGAATTTTGAGCAAAATTATCTAACGAAATAAATTATTTAAATACAATCTACTAATATTTTCAAAATAATTGTAAATTTAATACAAAATAAAGAAAAAATAATAATTTTGAAGGCAAAAAAAATATAAAACATAATAACCCTTACATCATTGAAAAGAGAAAAAAATAATTATTTTTTTGAGACTAAAATCAGATATGGGTTCCATTTAAAAAAATATAAGTTTGTGTTATATCTCGAAAATTTACGGATATAAAAATTTATTTCGTACGCCACTGGTTAGTTAATAAAAATATCTATCTTTTATATTTGAAACGTTTTTCTCAATTAATAATAGTTTAGAAGTTATTTGACAAAGAAAAAATGAACAATATTCAGTTTTTGGTCATTATCTAGTGCCCTATGAGAATTTTTGGAAAAACAAAAGCACATCTGAGATGGCCTCCCAAAAGCGCACAAAAAGTTCCATTTCACCGACATCGTATCTCTTATAGTTCTCGAGATCCCATTGGTGGCACTTTTAAATGGGACACACTGTTTAACCATCAAAATAAAATTCATGAGTGGTACGTATTCTAGACTTTAACCAAAAATCTTTATTGCAGTCAAGTGAGGAGAAAGAAAACTACAAACCCATCCCGAGCAAACCCGCGCCTCGTCAACTAACCCAAACTAAAGCCGCCATCTTCACCCAACAATCCCAAGAACAATCTCGGAGTCCGGAACATGTTCCTAAACAGTTGGACCTATCCAAGACAGAGATATTCTCTCGACAAACCTCTGAGACCTCGGAGCAGCCTGGAACTCCGGAGAGGCGCAAACTGGACATGACCAAGATGGCCGCGTTCACAGAACAACGAAGCGAGAACCAGGCCTCGCCGCAGAAAAGTCTTCCTAAACAGCTCGATTTGAGCAAGGTCTTCAACAGGCAGAGTGAAGAAGTTCCTACAACGGGAAACAATCTGGTAAGGAGAATAATAGTTATTTATACAGTGTGGGATTAAAGTATGAAATATCAAAAAGACAGCGGAACACGTCGATTTTAGTTTTTAAAAATATACATTAATACGTGCGATTCATCTTTCTACTTTTATTTGTTTTTCAGTTATGACGTTAATATTCTTACGTATAGATTAAAATATTAAGAAACCTTTTTGTTATTTGTATTTCGAACGTACACAAATCATTACAAAATACATACTTAACAATGTTCGTAACCTTTTACAATAGAAACATTAATGGCCGAATTCACCACCGATTCCTAAAATTTAAGTAATGCCTATATACCAGATGTGCACCACATAGGCATTACCTAGCAAAATTTCGTTTTCACCAACCGCTAAGCATTGCCTATCTCGATTTAGGAATTACTTAGCTAGATATTTGTTTTCCGATGCCCAAATCGCTAAGCATTTCCTAACGTTTGACAGCTGACACTTTGAAATGAAAATTGTACAATTTTAATGAATATTTTGATAGTTATAACGAAGAAAAAAGAAAACAAGGATCAAATTGTTTTGAATTCTGTGATGAAAAATAGTTTTGGAAAAGATGTCCATTTCATTAGAAAACAGAATTTTATATAATTATACTAGTTTATGTGATATAAAATTAATTAGTAACTACATAGATATATCGTTTTTATTCTTTATTTTATATTTTGGGATATTACAATGGGTATTCATATATAATCAAATTCATAATTTCCACAAAAATGCCATAGCCAAATATCATAAATATGCGTTCCTGTTGCCATATTTTAAATTTTTACTTGAAGGATTCAGTTCCTTTTTTTGTATTATGTATTTATTCTATATTTTGCCATTTACATTTTTTTCTTGTTCATTTTCATCTTTGTTTCATTTATATTTTCCACTTCTGTAATACCTACAAATTTATAAATATGTAAAAAAAAATCTGTTGTGGCCAGCACAAGACCTTCCGTCAATTCCATGTATTTTGTACAAATCCCATACCAAAAGGTCCTTGGAACAGATTCTATATAATATCATGTAAAAACACATACTATTACTTACAAATTCCATACCAAAAGTTCATTTGAAAAGGTTCTATAAATCCAATAAAATTATAACATAAACTACACTAATTAATGTCCTTCCATTTTCTCTGGCCTTTCTCTGCGTGGCACTTGCGAGCAACAATATGACATACCAATTTTAGATCCTATACTTTTTTCCATATTTGGTTTTGCACTTGCAACTGACATCTGTCAATTAAATTTTCTTGAATAATTATGTCAGCTGTTTCCATGATAAATGGCAAAGCTGACTAATTTTTGAAAATTAATTTCTTTATAATGCTTTAAATTTACATCTATTGAATATGAAGGAAAATGTATAATCAAACTGTATAGAGAAGAGTATTTTCTTTAATATATATAATAACAAAATGTCAAAAAATAATATTTAACTGCGTTTTTTTAAGAAAAACTGTTAAAAACTTCAAATAAGGGTACTTCCGGTGGATTAATTATAACCAAAATCTAATCAACTCTTCCTATGGATGTAGAGAAGAGGAATACGAAAGAATTATAATTTTTAGAATTGTAGTATTGGAGAAAAATTTGTCACACACGGACACACACACACACAAACACACGGACACACACACACACACACATACAGACATCATCTTAAAAATGGTATATTCGTATTGTAGGGACCCTAAAACGTGCTTATTCATTAAAAACTCACCACCGAATTTTTTGACCAAATACAATACCTTCCTTACCTAAAGGTGACGGAAGGTAAAAATCATAAAAAATTTAATTATTTTGTATATTTTAACCTAGCGTAATATTAATAATATCTGCACATAATTTCCAATGTCAATGTTGACAAATACAATTGACAAATGTCATAAATTATAAAAATTATTCATTTATTTCCAGTGTGCAAATATAATATCACAAAAGTAACTAATAATCCGATGCCTACGTAAGTAATTCCTTGCTGGGCATTGCTTTGTTTGATCCAATATGGATTTCTTAAATTTAGGAAATTCCTTGCTAGGCAACGGTTTAGGAATCGGTGGTGAAATCGGCCGTAATTAATTTAAATCTGATGTGACCAGCACATTACCTTCCGTCAGTTCTATGTATTTTGTACAAATCCCATACCAAAAGATCCTTCGAAAAGATTCTTTTTGAATATTTTTATTTCACATCACGTAGCAATAAGTTTAAAATATATCTACAAATGTACAAATATACCTTGTACCACATTAAAATCCACAAGTAATATATAAGATTACAACTTTATTTAATATAAAACATACTAGAAGTAAGTATTCACTAGCAAATAATTGATTATAAATTGTAAATTTGTAAAATTTACATCAAGAACAACTAACATTATTAAAAAATATTTTAAAATCCCGAAAGTAAGTAATATTCTTATCGACTATATTTTATATAAATTAATTTTTATTTATTTGTTTTTGAAAAAATATCAATTATTTTAAAAATCTGTGTATCAAAAAATAATTCAATTCAAAAATTGCGCACAAAAAGTTTGTAAAAATGTCAAAGTTTCCAGATCCGGTTTTCGTTTATGAACAGTGGTGTAGATACAATATTTTTTCTAGCTTTTCATTTTTAACTATATGTTTCTTTTCATACTAACTGTTTTATTTTAATTATAACGTTTTTTCACGAGTCATTTATAGTTTTATTGATTTACATAATAAAATATTGTATTTATTGCAGCTAAAAATATCAATATTTATTAATAAGCTGAGGACTTCACCTTGATATTTATATTATGCTACTGCACTGGAATAATAAAACATATGACGTCATACAGTAGTTTAGAGAATTTTTCACAGGTGTCAGAACCTGACACGATTTGGATTTTAATTTCTATTTTATTTCTTTACAGAATTACGATAGATAGCAGTAGTAATATCGTTTTAAAAAAATTGGATATTATAATTACAAAATACGAGAATAACACTCATTAAATTGTGAAATTGAACATATTTATGTAACAATAAGATTAGATTCTATCAATGACTTGTTTGTTTACTATTATTATTATTATTGCACAAAGACATAGCTATAAATACTTACAATAAAAACATTAATTAATTTAAATCTAATGTGGCCAGCACATTACCTTCCGTCAGTTCTATGTATTTTGTACAAATCCCATTCCAAAAGATCTTTCGAAAAGATTTCATATATTCAGTAAAACTGTAAGACGAACATGTACTATTTTCTACAAATTCCATATCGAAAGTTCCTTGGGAAAGATTCTATAATCTAATAAAATTATAACACGAACATACACTATGTAAATTGCACTTGACACTGACATTTGTCATTTAGAATTATTTGAATATATCAGCCGCTTCCATTAATCTCTTTATAATTCTTTAACTCTATATCTATTGCATATGAAGGAAAATGTATAATCAAACAGTATACACAATAAGATATTCATACTGACAATCACATAAAATGTCAAAGAACGATATTTGGAAAAACTGTTAAGAACTTCAAATAAGGGAACTTCCGGTTGACGAATTATGACCAAAATCTAATCAGCTCTTCATATGGATGTAAAGAAGAGGAATAGAAAAGAATTATAATTTTTAGAACTGTAGTAATGGAGTTATTTATCGCCAAAGAAAATTTTGTCACACACATACATACATTGTAAAACTAGTAAAATCGTATTGTAGGGAACCTAAAACGAGCTTATTCATTCAAAAAAAAAGACAATACCTCCCTTACCTAAAGGTGACGGAAGGTAAAAAATTAGAATTAAAAAAATAAAAATATTTTTGAGTTGCAAGAAATTCATCAAACCAAGACTGTAACCCTTAAAAGCCATAATGAAAACAATGAAAATAGTGCTATGGATGAAATTTCAGAAAAAAGTAGATTTTAATAATGTTTTAATTTTTCTTTCATATGAAAAGTCGAGCTGCAACATTTGTTCTATGGACTTATGTATGTGCATGGAAGATTTGATTTTAGATATTTGGGCGTCTTTGATTTCAGCATTCTTATTTTAATTAAAAAATTTCACCAAAACTACAAAAATATCGTCATTTTTATTAAATTTCTCATACATTTGTATGTCACTTTAGTTAAATAAACATTTCCAAATCCCTTTTCTGTGTTATTTCTTAGTAACATTTTCTTTTAGGTTCAGCAAGAACTCGAAGCGTTGCGACAACAGCAACAACAGAAGAAAGTCGAGGAGCCTGAACCACAAGAACCCCCAAAATCAAAAATAGTCGCACAAGTTACACACACTGCACCAGTTACACAAGCTGCACCAGTTACACAAGCTGCACCAGTTGTACCAGTTACACAAGCTGCACCAGTTGTACCAGCCCCACAAGTTACACCTGAACCCCAGACTAGCCAAGTCGAATCACCAGCAGCTGCTGAAGAAGAAGAGACTGAAGTTGTTTTGGAAGATACCGGCCTAATAGCGGTAGCGTTGTATGATTATCAAGCTGCTGCTGATGATGAGATATCGTTTGACCCGGATGACGTCATCACGCATGTAGAAATGGTAAGTGACAATATCATCAAAATTGCGATTTCGAAAACTGTATGTACATTTCAATTTAAAATGGACCACATACTTATCTAGGGAAATAATTTCTATCCTTTGATTGGTCAGAATGCAAACTACAAAAGCGAAAAAAAAAATGTTAAAGACCAGCTGGTAGCTATCAAATAAAAATAGTAGTAATAGTGCTAGGTACAGTAAAATTTTTGAAAGAAGTCCGATCAAGGCCATCTACAAATTGCATCTATGAATTAAGATTTTATGCTGTCAAATTTAGTAGTGTCGTTTACATAGTTTTTATGAGGTACACAAGATATTATGTACCCTCATAAAACCTAAGTAAAAGACTCTACTAAATTTGACAGCACAAAATCTTAATTCATAGATACAATTCGTAGATGGCCCTGATCGGACTTCTTTCAAAAATTTTGCTGTAGCTGGGATTATGCATGTAAATTTAAAAATTAAAGCCCGATATTTTGATCTCTGGTTAAACTGCGGTTTAACTGTCGGTTATAAGAACAATATGGCATCGAAAAATTGACATGTGTAATGGGGGATTCCAGCTTAATCGAATTAAAGGAAAATAGTAAAAAAATACGAATGTATATGCTGAATAACGAATATTAATAAAAAAATGAAATGGTATAATTGAGATATTTCGGAAATAAAGGGTTTTTTGTTATAGCGCTTCGACACCTATATGAAATCTATATATAATATTTTGATTGGCGGCCGAAAGACCGCCTATACATGTAAAACAAATAGCGTGTTAGGAGGTGGGGGTTACTACCAATGGAAGTTAAGAAATTCAAATTCGAAAGGAAGGGCTAACATTCCTGTACTGCAGTTTTCAAACAGTTTTTATTTTAACATAAATTTCTTGCATTAAACTTAATAATTTAAATACACCTGTAATTATAAAGTATGTAGACTTATACAGTGTTATAATATTCATTTATTTTATGTAAATATAACTTAAAATAGCATATATTTCAAGAACATTTAGGTCCATGATGAAAACAGTTTGATATAAAAACACATAAATGTGACGTCACGTCAATCTTTTCAAAATTCGAGAGAATTTTTTCACCGGATTTTCATTAATAGTCTTAGTTTTCCTAATATTTTCAGATGAAATTATATATATATAAAAATGGTGGAATCCCCCATTTTTACAATTTAGGCTATAATTTGGATGCTCTGTTTTTATCTTTTAACTGACAATTAAATTAACAGGCTGTTTAACCGGAGATGAAAATAGCGAGCCTAAATTGTAAAAAAGTTAAACGAATTTAAATTCTTTATTTAATGCATAAAACGGTCGTATAAAAAATATAAAGTCGGTTAAATTAGACAAAAATTGTTTCGTTTTAACCCAATTTAATGGCGTATTTGTTCTTTCAGAAAAAATGATAGGCCATTAGAAAACTTATGTTTTGCTTATTTTTATTGTTTCAAATATATTATTTCTTTACTTATAATGTTATTTTTTTATTACTGATCCCTAAAACTAATTCATATACAGTTATTTTCATAAAATGTTTTTATTGCACCGTATGATTTGTTCTCTAAGGTTGATTTTATAAAAATAGTTACTTTCACAGTAAATTTAATAATGAAATAAACAACTACTACTCTCTTTGTCGACAGCAATTATTTAATTGTTATAGGAACATGAAAATTTATTCGAATTTGTTCTTTTTATTAAATTTACCTGTTTAGTAAATTCATTTTTACAGCGATTTTTGTCCATTTTCTTTAATTTCTAAATGTTTTTCGTATGGTTTCGTTCATTTTCTTTTGTTTCATTAATTTTTATCCTTTTTCTTCCATTTAAATTTAAATTTTCCTCCATTTTTCAACATCTTTCTTTAATTCTTGTCCAATTAAAAAATGCAGCGCGATTTTTTGATTGCAATGATTTTAATATAAGAACATGGAAATTGATTCGAATTTGTTCAGTGAAATAAATTTATTTTAGAAGTAAATTTAAATATAAAACTCCCACTAAATTTGCCGAAGGCAACTCACAAAAATATGTACACGTTCAAAATGTCACATCAGCGAAAACATTTAATAATAATGATTATTGTTTTAGATTGACGAAGGATGGTGGCGAGGCCTATGCCGTAACCAATACGGCTTGTTCCCAGCAAATTATGTGCAATTGCAACAGTGATAGCATCAAACATTTCATTTTATACACTGACCTAATTAGTATTATAATGTACTTTATAAGAAAGTTTTACTTAAAATTTTTATTTTATTAGATTTTAGTTAACAACACTAAGTTATACAATCAAGTTTTATATTATTAACACTGTACGTAAATAAATCGTTATCATATTTTAATTTATTTAAAGTTTTCTTTTTTTAATATTTTTAGTTCACAGCACGTAGCAATAAGTTCAAAATATATCTACAAATGTACAAATATACCTTGTGCCACATTCCACTAATAATATATAAGATTACAACTTTATTTAATATAAAACATACTAGAAGTAAGTATTCGCTAGCAAATAATTGATTATAAATTGTAAATTTGTAAAATTTACATCGAAAACAACTAACATTATTAAAAAAATATTTTAAAACCCCAAAAGTAAGTAATATTCTTATCCACTATATTTTATATAAATTAATTTTTATTTATTTGTTTTTGAAAAAATATGAATTATTTTAAATATGTGTATCAAAAAATAATAATTCAATTCAAAAATTGCGCGCAAAAAGTTTAAAAAATTGTCAAAGTTTCCAGATCCGGTTATTGTTTATGAACAGTGGTGTAGATACAATATTTTTTATGCTTTTCATTTTTAACTATATGTTTCTTTTCATACTAACTGTTTTACATTAATTATAAAGTTATTTCACGATTCATTTGTAGTTTTATTGATTTACATAATAAAATATTGTATTTATTGCAGCTAAAGATATCAATAATTATTAATAAGTTGAGGTCCCCACCTTGAAATTTATATTATACTGCTACACTGGAATAATAAAACATATGACGTCACACGGTAGTTTAGAGAATTTTTCACAGGTGTCAGAACCTGACATGATTTTAATTTTAATTTCTATTTTATTTCTTTACAGAATTACGATAGATGACAGTAGTAATATCGTTTTAAGAAAAATTTAAAGAAAATTGAGGATTTTAATTACAAAATACGAGAATAACACTCATTAAATTGTGAAATTGAACATATTTATGTAACAACAAGATTAGATTCTACAATGACTTGTTTGTTTACCATTATTATTGCACAAAGAAATACCTTCCAAGAAATAAATTAGTAAAAACGCAGAACGCAGTTAAAAAATTCTTTAATATTAGACAAGATATTTTATTTTGCAATATAATTTACCATACTTCTTAGTTCTATAAATATATTTGCTTTACATATCACAATAATACTATAAAATATTAAAGATTTATTTAAAAAAATTATTTACTTATTTATATGATTCAGTACAAATACATTTTAAATTAAAACATTAAGTTATACAATAGCCTTTATATTTTAATGGCCACCAGCACATGGCCTCCCGCCAATACCAAATTTAAAATAGCAATGAGTTTTAAGTAAAGTTAATCGTTTGTAAACAAAATCTAATTTGTTATTATAATAAACAGAAAAGTCTGTAATACGAAATTTTAGATTATATTTTATGTTTTTTCGTCGAAAATCTGTTAAGAGCAACAAGTTATACGAGTTCCAAAAAATAAATTTGAGAAGTTTTGGATTATAAAATATTTTTTCATAAAGATCTGTTCAGAACTTCAAGTATAGTATCACTTCCGGTTTATCAATTTTAGCAAGAATCTAGTATGTCTAAAGTCTAATAAAATTGAAAAGTTTTGGATTATATTTTAATAAAAACTGTTATGGGCTTTAAATAAAGTACCACTTCCGGTTGTCCAATTTTACCCAAAATCTAATCAACTTTTTATATGAACACAGAAAGCTTAAATTTGGAAAATAGAAATTTTTGGATGTTTGATATAATAGTTATCGTAAAAAAACGTCAAACACATGCAGACAGACAGACAGACAAACATCATTGTAAAAATAGGAAAAACGTGTTGTGGGTCGTGGGGACCCTAATTCGTGCTTATTCACTAAAAATTCACTATGTAATTTTTGGACAGAAAACATTACCTCCCTTGCCTATGGGTTGGCAGAATGTAAAATCTATTGCTTATTACGTTATAAATGAATTTATTGTAACTTGCCGTAAATTTTTATTACAACATTTATATGGAACATCAAAAAATATTTGTCATTTATTATTAATAATAAATAAAATAAAATCTTGTTGGTAAATATGAAATACTGCAAATCAAAATTGGTTTTATAACAATGTATTCTTAGCCATTATAAGTACCTGTTATAAGTTCTATATTTTACAACTTTTATATTGACAAATTATGCGAGTGTGCAATACGAACATATTTATTTTGTATGCTAATAACAATTTATAATGCTCCAAGCACAAAATTTATAGTGAAACTGTGCATTTAATGGATAATATTGAATTAAATATTTATGATCAATGCCCACTGGATTTGTTTTACGTTCCTCGCATGCGTACCTCCCGCCCTCCAGTCTCTGCACACTAGTGCGCTCTGGCGGCAAACTTGCCAGTCCGGCATTTTGCTCTCCGGTGTTGTTTAGTTCAGTCAATGAGACAGCCATGTTTGGAGAAGATTGTGTATTTCATACATGCGAGTTAATTTTCATGTGTTCTTAGATGTGTAAGTGATAGTGTGTGATTGTGTTTTTGAACGAAATTTAAATGTTAAGTGTAGTTAAAATGAGTTGGGGAACGGAGCTATGGGTAAGTGTTTATTAGTTTTTGAGTATTTTAAATCAGCCCTACCTTATTTTCATTGGACGTTAGACTGTGACTTTTTATTGTTTTTTGTATGATTCGAATTTATTGACTGAAAAACGGCCTTCAGAATATTTTATCACACGAGAAATGCAGATGATGTTATATTTTTTATAAATATTGATAAACCGGCGTAAATATATCCATAATTCTATCTTTAAACAAATTAAAACATGTATTTTGTTTGAATTTAATGTAAAACATTCAAAACATATGATTTTTATAAACATAGATATCGTTGAAAAATTTGTTTTTTATTTTTTTACTTGAAATATTTGAGAAATTGCGCGGTAAATACCGAAAATAAAAATAGCAACGGGTGCATAAATATTTTATTTATCCATATGGCTAGAAATGGCACGTCCCTGAATGAATACTGAAAAAACTGGTTCTGAAACCAGAAACTGGCAACATTTTAACCTGTACCAATGTACAAATTCAAATATGACCGTTACACCTGTGTTGTCAGGTGTGTCCAAACACTTTATTCACAAAATCTAACCAAGTAATCGAGGAATCTATGAATGCTGACGGAAAAAACAATAGTTCAATTGTTAACTAAACAATATGACATACTAAGCGGTATTTTTAGTGTTATATGATAAAATAATGAAGTAATTCTACCCCGTGTCCTATTTCTATTGCGAGGGTGGAATGTCTAGGGTTTGTCTGTTTTATCCTGGCCTGCTCATAGGTCGATAAGATGACTCATTGTTGGAAAACGTGCTCGAAAACCAACTGGAATTTTTCAGTTGTGTTTCCTCGTTTTTTCTGTGAAACACACGGAACATGTCCGGGTTGAAATACTTTCTTAATTTTCGCAAAAATTGCAACAGTATTGAAAGTTTTATTAGTATATTTTATGTTGTTACATTTCCTAAAATATTTGTGTAAAATAACGAAAACATTGAATTTTGTTTATGTTTTTATATTCAGTGTTAGATAATACAGTCAATGACATTAAGGTTAAATGTCATTTTAATTTACATTTCAAATATAACCTAAGTAGTATTTCATGTTTTATTTCTTAAAATATTCAACAAATTTGCTTCGAGTTGCATTTATATATTGTTTCAACTAAATGTTATTTGTATATACAAGCTTTAAATGAAGGACAAAAAAGTTGTCAAGTAGTCAACACAGATAGTCATTTGTCCATTCATCAGTTGTCAAATTTGTTTATTCAGCAAATAACCTTTTCGAATCGCATTCATCATTTCGTAGCCTATTTTTTTAACGAGGAGATTAGGTGTTCAAATTTTCTTGTTAAAATATTTATGTTTGATTGATCATTTCTCACTCAATAACTTCTCAATTTAGATGTCTGCTTTTGTTCCCACTAAATAAATTGTTCGAGTTATTAGTTTCTGGGGTTTTCCGAAGTAAACAAAACAGGTCTTATAAGAATTAATTTTATAGGTATCGTATTGTGTTGAAATTGGAAGTTCCAGAACTAGAATTCAATTTGCTGTCAAGTTTGTTATAATTTAGACTATTCTTTTGCTATTTGTACAGTGTAAATCTGAATTTACTTCTCGCTACCCATGAACCCATGATAAGGGAGGTATAGGGATCGTGTTAAAATCACATATCGAGATTTTGATAAACAAGCACGTTTTATGGTCCGTAGAATCCGATTTTAACATTTTCACGGTTATGTCTACGTGTTTATTATCTTTGCTCTAGCTCAATTTTTAAAAAAATATGAAAGCTATGTATATAGTATTCCTATTCTTTAACCCTTCAGAAGTCTGAGAGACCCGTATTAAAAAAGTACCACTGGAGTATTTTTGTTAAAAAATATGGTATGAGTTGATGAACCTTTTTACCATCGTTTTTACCTCTCGCTAAAAGAGGTATTGGATTCAAGCTAAAAATCGCATATCCAGATTCTAGTGAATAAGCACATTTTAAGGTCACTAGTGTTGGATTTATAACTTCGTTGGAAGTTATAATTACTGGTAGTTTATATAATAGAAAACACACATATGACAGAAACACAAACGGAGTTTATTTTCGACTATTCTTATCATTGACAACAGCACACTTATCAAATATATACACTTTATTTTGTTTATAATAAATCTTCAAATCTTGAAATCAAGTAACCTTATTTCAACACTTCCTCCGATTTGAAGATTTTCACAAATCATTAAAATACATAATACAAAATTATTAAGAATATAAATTAGAAAACTTTAAAACATACAAAATTATTGAAAGAGCCCCATTTTCCGAGTGCACCAATTATGTTTTGGAAAAGGAACAGCTTTCGTTAAATTATCTGCAATCATAATCTTCGTATCTAATTTTTCGATTTTAATTTGGTTATTACGAACTGCTTCTCTTGTAAAATGATACTGGATATCTATGTGCTTCGTCCTGGCGTGAAATACTGCGTTCTTGCTTAAATCAATCGCACTTTTATTGTCACAGTAAATTGTTATTGGTTCGTCACAATGAAGAATTTTCAATTCTTTAAATATTTTCTTCAATCAAATTGCCTCTTTTGTTGCAAAAAATAATGCGGTGTACTCAGCTTCTGTAGTTGAGCAAGCTACAGTTGGTTGTTTCTTACTTTGCCATGTAATTGCTCCTCCTGCTAGGATGAAGACGAATCCAGATGTAGATTTTCTGTCATCTTCGCAACCTGCATAATTTGCATCGCAATATCCAATAATATTTGAGTTTTTATATTTAGAGTAAATCAATTTTGAGTTACAAGTGCCTTGTAAATATCTCATTACTCTTTTCGTAGCTGTCCAATGAACAGTTCCAGGATTAGAGCAATGCTGACACAAAATGCTTATTGAATTTGTTATATCAGGTCTTGTTCCTCGTGATGCATATAGAAGTTTACCTATAGCACTCTGATAAATATCTTTTAAGTTTTCTGAAGTCTTTTCGCCATCCTTTAATTTTCTAATTTTCTGATTACAATCCAAAGGAGTTGAAACCGGATTGCAATCATGCATGTTAAATTTTATTAAAGAATTTTCTATGTATTTATTCTGATCTAATGTCGTGATCCCTAGTTCTTCATTTCTGTTTATTTCAATACCGAGACAGTAATTAACCACACCTAAATCTTTCATTTCAAATCTTTGCATTAATTCATTCTTGATCCAATTTACAAATTTCAAATCGCTGGCAAATATTACCAAATCATCAACATAAACTGCAATTACTAACACGTTTTTCTCTTCAAATTTATAATAAACACAAGGGTCAAATCCAGATTGAATTAATTTTAAATCTTTTAAATTTGAATCCAATTTTGAATTCCAAGTACGACCTGATTGTTTCAATCCATAAATAGCCTTTCGGAGTCTACAAACAAATTTTTGATCTTCACGTCCCCTTTCTTTGGAGACTTCGACTCCTTCTGGAATAGACATGTAAATTTCTTCTTCTACATTTCCTTGGATAAATGCCACTATGGCATCCATATGATTAGTTTTCCAGTCATTTAACATTGCAATTGGAAGTAAAATTCTTAAAGTTTCATATCTTACCACGGGTGAAAAGGTTTCTTTATAATCTATACCTTCTTTTTGTGTAAAACCTTTTGCCACTAACCGGGCTTTATACTTATCTAAAGTTCCGTCTGGTTTTCTTTTAATTTTAAATACCCATTTTGATTTAATTGGTTTTGTATCCTTCGGTAATTCTACAATGTCCCATGTGTGGTTTCGTTCGTGGGCTTTCAATTCGGTTTCGATTGCCCCTTTCCATTCCTTGGCGTCCTCTTGAGAAAGAGCTTGCTCGAAAGTAGATGGTACATTGTCGGTTATACATTCATTAAATTTTGCTGTATATGCCACGTTATATTTATGTATATTTGGCATATCTACTTCATATTCAGAAAGATGTGGAGGTATATTTCTTTGACGTTGCGATCTTCGTAGTTGCTGATCTTCTTGTTCTATTTCTTGTTGCACGACTTCATTTTCGTTCGCTCTTGTTACGTGAAATATTTCTTCATCGTAAAACTGGGTACTTGTTTCAGTTTCTTTTGATGACAATTTTTGGTAGAATTGTCCTTCCAAAAATGTAACATCCCGGGCTTCAATGATCTTGAAAGTTTTCGGATTTATTAAACGATATGCTTTGCTCGTTGCTTCGTATCCAACAAATATAAATTCTTCTGATTTATTGTCTACTTTTTTACGATTTACTTTTGGTATATGAACGTACGCGCGACTTCCAAAAATTCTAAAATTACTTATATCGGGTTTTTCATTATACCAGGCTTCATATGGAGTTTTCCCAGTGACAGCTATAGTGGGACTTCTGTTTTTGCAATATGTTGCATTGTAAACGGCTTCTGCCCAAAATCTTTTGTCCAAATTGGCTTCAGCTAATAATGAACGGGCTTTTTCTATTAAAGTTCGATTACAACGCTCAGCTACTCCATTTTGTTCAGGGGTATGAGCTATTGTTAGCTGATGGTGAATTCCTTTTTCATGAAAATATTCTTTCATTTGTGCGTTTACATATTCTCCACCTCGATCTGAACGCAAAGATTTTAATTGCTGTCCAGTCTGTCTTTCGATGTATGTGACGAATTCGATAAATTTTTTGTATACTTCATCTTTATATTTCAAAAATGATACAAAAGTCATACGTGAATAATCATCAATTAACGTAAATACATAACGAGCTCCACTGAAAGATGTTATTTGCATAGGACCACATAAATCGCTATGCATTAATTCCAAAATATTATTTGCGCGATGAATTTTCTTCTTTGGAAACGGAGTACGATGTTGTTTTCCTTTAATGCATGACACACATGGTTTAAGTGTACCAGAAATATTAATTCCATTTACCATATTACATAACTTCCATAAACCTGATTCGCTTAAATGAGCTAAACGTTTATGCCATAATTCTATTGAATCTGTCTTTTGCGTATGATATGCAATATTCTGTGCCACATCTAAATAATATAAATTTTCACCATTTGAAGTGCCAGTTGCAACCACACGATTTGTTGCTTTATGTATTAAATAACATTTCAAAGAATCGAATATTGTTCTTATTCCATGATTATCTGCAAGATATTTGACAGAAATCAAGTTGGCACCCAAATTTGGCACTAGCAGTACATTATTTATAGTTAGTTCGACAATTTCATTGTCGCGCTTTATATCAAGTACAATTGTACCCTCACCTACGCTCTGAATTGTTGTTCCTCCAGTTTGAACGGGGGATACTGAGAGTGGTGTAAATAAATGAAATGACTCACGTTTCATCGCCATGTGTCGATCTGCACCAGAGTCGATTATCCATGGTTCTGACATCGCGATTTTCTTTGATGTCGCTGTCCATGCTTCTTTTGCTTTTACGGTCGCACTTTTTGATAGTTTTTCGGGCTTGAAATTTCCAAAATTCGATTGTTGTGTACGCTGGTTATTATTAATGGATTTCTTAGTTCTACAGAATTTCGATTTGTGTCCATATTTACCACAGTTATTACAATTTCCACTAAAACGATATTTTATTGCTTTATCATTTGATTTAGATGCAAATGCTGATTGCGGTGACTGTTGCATTTTACCATATTCAGCTTGCAGTTTTTCACAAACTAAATCAGTGGACAATGTTTGTACGCTGTGTTCCAATGCCATTGTAAGGGGTCGAAAATAGGCTGGTAAATTCGTGAGAATATTCGCAGCTACAGCTTGATCTGGATACGTTGGTAAAATTGCACGCATTTTACTTCCTATCGTTTTCATCTTTTCTAAATATTCTGACATATCTTTACAATTTTCGAAGCGAGTTGAAAACATCTCTTGATTCAGGGAAATAAATCTATTTGGATTATTATCAGCATACAATTTTTCTAATCTTTCCCACATTTCTTTGGCAGTTTGACATTCGTAAATATCTTTAATTATATTACTCGAAATACTACTGACGATTGCTGATCTGGCACGTTTATCTTTTTCGGGATCTTTTGTATTTCCGATACAAACTTCTAATAAATCACGATCTTCAAGATGATACTTTAGTGTAAATTGCCATTCGGTGAAATTTGTACGTCCAGTTAGTTTCTCAAACGTTGATGGTACGGTGTTTACCAATATTGATGATGTCATTTTAGCTTTTTTAATCGTTTAATTATGATAAAATCTTTTTTTTTTATCCTTTTGACAATCGAAGATTTCTCGATTAGTCAATTACTTTAAAATGTAGTTATCAACAATTTTCGTTGATTAGGACACTATTCTTCATAAATGAACGGTTCACAATATTTAATAGGATCAATTTCGATGATTTCTTCATGCACATACCATAAATTATTTTCATGCCAAAATTCTCTTAGCAAGAAAATATATTACATAAACCAGTAATCCAGTGTAAGGCCCATAACCTGTTGGATTTATAACTTCGTTGGAAGTTATAATTACTGGTAGTTTATATAATAGAAAACACACATATGACAGAAACACAAACGGAGTTTATTTTCGACTATTCTTATCATTGACAACAGCACACTTATCAAATATATACACTTTATTTTGTTTATAATAAATCTTCAAATCTTGAAATCAAGTAACCTTATTTCAACAACTAGAATCCGATTTTAACATTTTACAGTGATGTGTGTGTTTGAATGTTGGTATCTTATATAGATTTAGAGGTAGAGAATGGGGTTTCCACCATTTTTTTTATCATTTCATCTGAAAATATTAGGAAAACTAAGACTATTGATGAAAATCCGGTGAAAAAAATCCTATTAATAAGTGAGTTATGGTGTCCCGAATTTTGAAAAGATTGACGTAACGTCACGCTTATGTGTTTTTATATCAAACTGTTTTCACCATGGATCTAAATGTTCTTGAAATATATGCTATTTTAAGTTATAATTACAGGTGTATTTAAATTATTAAATTTAATGTTAAAATAAAAATTGTTTGAAAACTGTTAGCCTCTTTTTTCGAATTTGAATTTCTTAACTTCCATTGGTAGTAACCTCCACCTCCTAACACGCTATTTGTTGCATGTATAGGCGGTCTTTCGGTCGCTAATCAAAATGTTATATATTGAATTCATATTCGTGTCGAAGCGCTATAACAAAAGACCCCTTATTTCCGAAATATCTCAATTATACTATTTCATTTTTTTTTTATTAATATTCGTTATTCAGCATATACATTCGTATTTTTTTACTATTTTCCTTTAATTCGATTGAGCTCTGGAATCCCCTATTATAAATATGTAAAATAATCCGTTGCAATGAATCTCACACCCCAAATAACTCCATGGAAATGGAAATGAAATCCATAAGTTATTCCACAAACCATAAATTTATAAAAAATTGTGATTGTCTTAAGAATTCTTTTATTCATTTCTTTGAACTTAAAGCCTTAAATAATGTTTACAAGCTTCTCATTGTAAATGTACTTTTATCAGAAAATTGTGTCAATAAATTTTGCGTAAACAAATGTGCGATTTTTTGATTACCAGTAAAAATACTTAATTTTTACCGTTTCATTTCACGTATTGTTATAAAATGTGAACAATTTTTTGCTCTCAAAGCGTGAAGGATTATTTTGGTCATCGATTTATCATTTTATCTCCGTATTCCAATTTATCGTTAATTAATTTAGTTCTACTCATTTGTGAAACAAAGTAAACTTTGTGATTTAGTTTTATTGTGATCTAAATTAGATTTTGTTTATTTGACAGCAAATTTATGATTTAATAAACATCAACATATAAAATTAATATACGTATTAATCAGATTTTATTGTTCTTGAGTTGGTATGAACATGGTATGGTCTTGGTACTTTATTTGTGTTGGCATCAGGAAATTTTATTTATAAACTGATGTTTTCAAGAGTCAAAAACCTGTTACAAAATGTCAAGAATACTATTTTGTTTTTATATAATTTTCTAGGTTAATTTTAGATTACATACCGATGAAAAATATCTTAGGCGTTATTTATAAACGGAGAAAGTTTTAATATAAAGGGTTAGCAATATACGTGGGCTGTTCTCTTTGTTGACTAACTATAGTAGGCCGTGTTATGATGTAAAAAATACTATTATAGTAAAAGGGCTAGTTTATGATGAATTTAAATTACGAATTTATAATTTAGATTTTAAAATATAAACTCACTTAAAAAACGCATACGATGGTTTATGAACGATTTACAAATTTAGAAATTTGAAATTTAGATTTGGAATATAACTATATTTTATATTTCTAAATGCAAATTTCAAATTCGACCAATCAGAAGAGAGAATGGCGATAAGATATAACTTTGCTTCATCCGTCAGCTGTCTTTTCTGTTTATGAGTTGTCCACATTTTGAAGATGGATTAACAAAATCAAATTGATATTTGGTTTTTGTTAATAAGCAATATTCCCGAACATCGTAATTTAAATATATGCATTTTACCTATAATTTTAAATATTTAATTAATAAAACAATAAGAGAGATTACATATACTTCCCAGAAAAAGCTATCAGAATGTCACTAAAATTTTTGCTTTTTGACACTGACATCTGTCATATGCAAATTATGTTATAAACATTTGAATTTGTCAAGTGGTTTTCTTAGTGTAGTTTCGCCTACTCGTTTTGTTATATCCCGATATTCTATACAGTGTGTCCCATTTAGAGGTGCCACCATTGGGATCTCGAGAACTATAAGAGATACGATGTCGGTTAAATGGAACTTTTTATGCGCCTTTGGGAGGCCATCTCAGATGTGCTTTTGTTTTTACAAAAATTCTCATAGGGCACTAGATAATGACGAAAAACTGAATATTGTTGATTTTTTCTTTTTCAAATAACTTCTAATCTATTAATAATTAAGAAAAATATTTCAAATATAAAAGATAGATATTTTTATTAGCTAACCAGTGGCGTACGAAATAAATTTTTATATCTGTAAGTTTTCGAGATATACCACAAACTTATATTTTTTTAAATGGAACCCATATCTGATTTTAGTCTCAAAAAAATCGTTATTTTTTCTCTTTTCAACGATGTAAGGGTTATTATGTTTTATATTTGTTTTGCCTTCAAAATTATTATTTTTTCCTTATTTTGTATTCAATTAATAATTATTTTGAAAATATTGGTAGATTTCTATTTAGAAATACTCCTTGTATTTAAATAATTTATTTCGTTAGAAAATTTTGCTCAAAACTAGTATCAAACTAATTTTTATATTTTGTATCTGGTCGCCCTTGGCACATTATAGTGTAATTTGTAATAATGAGTCTAGAATAAAAATATTAAGTAATAAAGGCACAAAACAAATTATTTCGATCAAATACAATATAATTAATAAAAATAATAATGTTTTTTTGGGAAATAATAAGAAAGTTCAGGAAATTAAAGAGAAAAATTAAATTTTAGGAGCAAAACAAATATAAAACATAATAACTCTTACATCATTGAAAAGAGAAAAAAATAATGATTTTTTTGAGACTAAAATCAGATATGGGTTCCATTTAAAAAAATATAAGTTTGTGTTATATCTCGAAAACTTACAGATATAAAAAATTATTTCGTACGCCACTGGTTAGCTAATAAAAATATCTATCTTTTATATTTGAAATATTTTTCTTAATTATTAATAGATTAGAAGTTATTTGAAAAAGAAAAAATCAACAATATTCAGTTTTTCGTCATTATCTAGTGCCCTATGAGAATTTTTGTAAAAACAAAAGCACATCTGAGATGGCCTCCCAAAGGCGCATAAAAAGTTCCATTTAACCGACATCGTATCTCTTATAGTTCTCGAGATCCCAATGGTGGCACCTCTAAATGGGACACACTGTATATTATAGTGTCTTTAACTCTAAATTTATAGAAAATATATAAAAAAAATTTAATGAATCAGATGTAGAATTTTGTTCTTCAAAATTCGTAATATCAAAAATTTTCAAAAAATAATATTTAGAAGATTTTTTTAAAAAAATGCTATTTTCGGTTGTATGATTGTTACCAAAACCTTTTCAGCTCTTCCCAAGAATGTCAAATTCGTTGAATTCATAGTTAAACAGGTCTTATGTCTTATAGTTTTTGAGGAATCGTCCCTCCAACATCCATACATACACACACACACACACACACACACACACACACACACACACACACACACACACACACACACACTCACAAACACACACACACACACACACACACTCACTCACTCTCTCTCTCTCTCTCACACACACACACACACCATTGTAAAAATGTTAAAATCGGATTCTAGTGACCTTGAAACGTGCTTATTTATTAAAATTTGGTTATGTGATTTTTAGCATGATTCCAATACCTTTCTTAGCGAGAGGTAAAAACATTCCCGATATTATTAAAAAATCATCCTGTTCTTTAGCTTCTAACAAATTCATGGCTATGAAAATAAAATTGTAACCTAAAATCTGAACTGATAACTGGTGAAACGTCAAATGACAAGCAGTGACAAAGTCCCGTGATATATTCTGATTGGTCAGATTCAGAATGGCAGAATCGAACATTTCTTTTTTTTCTTAAATTTCCAGTCTTCGTGTGTTTGTATTTTACAAAAAATCCCATATAACTTCTTCATATTCTACGCTGTGTCTGTGCTCTTAATTAAGCGGATCTCGTCTTTCATGTGAGTAGGTAAAGTGAATTCCAACTGAGAGCACCTGCGCGCGACTTTATGCGAGTTTTAAATATTATCCACTTATTCCATTCTGCAGCACGTTCGAGTTTATAGAATAGGCAAGAAAGAGCCAAAGGGAGCTGTTATAAACAACAAACAAAATTTTTATACCTGCCCATAAAATAAAAAGTTTTTGGAAAAGGTATCTGTGGGAATATTTAAAATATGGTTTCGTTTATAAATGCTCGAAAATGCTAGATTTGGAACACATAAAATGTTCATAAAATATAAAACGACTTTTTGTTTTTCCTAATATGGAAATTGGGACATGAATTATACCAAATTCTTTATAGTTTTTATAGTTCGTTAAAATGTGACTTAAAACCGGTTGCACTAATGTAATTTAAATATTAAACTTGGCTTAAATTGACAATGTTGCATCGAAATGAAATGTCAAATGAATGGGCTACTTGCGTGGTACTGAACATCCGATTTCTATCACTATATTCGTAATGTTATGTTCAAAACAAATATAAAAATATAAATTTTATTTTAAAAAAGTTATTTGTTTTTTAGTAAATTAAGAAAGAAAATTTTCTGTGACGTCATTATATTGAACTGAAAAAGGGAACCATGTTTAAGAATGTAACTTATAGATGGCCTTGCGTGCGAGAAAGTTTTAATTTGAATTTGACATTTTTCTCTCTCTGAGCTCTCAAATATATTAATTACTTCACAAATAAACACATAGGTAGTTACATGTAATTGAAAATATCGATACCAAAAAGACAAACTAAAATACTAACCTCCAAACTATTGTTGAAACGTCAAACAGGAGATCTACATTACCCGAACAAACAAACGACCATTCATTGGTGCGGCGTAATTCTACGTCATACATGGCGGTAATTCAAATAATCAAATTTCATTATTTTTTTTCTGGCTAATTAATAAAAATTTTGTTAAAATAAAAAATAAGGGTAACAAGTTTTTACCTGCTCTTCAAAAATATGAAATAAAAAAAGGTACGCAAGTAGCCCATTATAACACATTGCTGTCAAAATGTCGATTTGCATTTTTCTTTTGCTTAACACGTTCACTGCTAACGGCGTCTTTCGACGTCACCAGCTTTTTATGGAGCAACACCTGTAACACACACCCCCTGTAAGCGTTCAAATAACACAGCCTAAACAAAAGCCAAAATAAAAATTTGTTCCAAATTATTAATGTTCTCATTATTCATTATTTCACAAAATATGCTTTTAGCCCCTTGGTGTATGTAAACATATATTATTAGCAGTGAAAGTGTTAAATCTAGTTTAAAATTTAGGCCTTGTTGGCGCAATTGACCATTAACTTCTATGGCTCTAATCAAACTAATTAATGGGTGTATTCTAAATATAATGGCTGGTAGTGCGAGCTCAGTTTTAACTAAAACACTGTTTTAAGAAATGTCAAAATTTCATTATTTAATAATAAAAATAAATAATATCAAATTTATCAAAATATGATTTTTAAGTAGAACATAGTTTGTATTCAAACAAATATTTTTTAAAAAATCGTTCTTTGAATATAAGGGTGAAATTAAATATTGAATTTTGAATTTGACATTTCTAAAACAGCGTTTTAGTTAAAACCGAGCTCGCACTACTAGACAATCTGTTACATGGAAACGGACCGTTAAAAACTTTAGCGAATCAAATAGATAGACATAACAAAAATCCAAGTTGTTGAACTTGTTAAATAATATACAATTAATCTCACTAATTATCAATCTTCATAACGAGATTTCAATAGATAAAGTGTCACTTTAAAAGTAGGTATTTAAAATAATTATTATTGTGTGAATATCAACCAGAAAATCGATTGTGAATGATATTCTTGTTAAATTTATTTCTTCAAAGAGTGTAGCAGTTATACATACATTTGTATGTCGATAAATTAAAACGAATATCTGTTTCTAATTTGCGGAAAACCACAAAGGAATTATTTGCTCGATGAAAAGCTTTTATGTTACATAACACTTTATGAAGACGTGTAAAATACTACTTTTTAACAAGTTGATGTGAAAAAGAAAACAATAAATAGAAAAACTTATAGCCAGATAAAGCAGATTGTGGCACACTCAGAAATGGGTAATATGCCGTGATGATATATTTATTTATTTTTTCTATAGCAGATGTTAAACTGTGCTTTTATCTATTCAAAAGTAGGGTAGATAAAGTAACATTTTAACAGCAAGGGTAGATAAAATACTTTTATGTCTTACTAGTATGTTATTGTTTTATAACAACCTCAACATTAGGTCCGTTATAACTAAAGAAGGGGTTAAGTTAAGGGGTTTTTTCTTTAGTTATAACTTTACCTTAAGACTCCATTTTAGTTTTATAATTAGGTCCGTTATTGAGTAAATAATACCCTAGGGCGTATTAAGTTGCTATGGTAATGTTGACAACAAACTGAGGTTAATAATACTGATACTAACATAAAGTGCAGTTAAGGTTAAGAAGCATTGTGAATTGTAGTCGTTTATAATCATATTTGTTTCATCACAAATACAAACCAGCATACTTCTTATTTTTAGCAATAACATTACTCGTCCATATTGACAGAAAAATATCACAAGAAATATATTTTTTGTTTGAAAAAATGCTTTGTTTATAGAAACAAAATATTACCTAGATACCGCATTCAAAGGCTGCTTTGTAAGTTGTATTAAAATTTTGTGATTTATTATTTTTGTTTGATAAATTCTAGTCAGACAAAATGTTTATTAAGAATTTGTAGTAAGACATAAAACGTTGAAGGTACCACGGGTGTTAAACGACAATAATGCCTTCGGTCAACATACTCGCCTCGGGCCAGAGGCCCTCGACAGTACACTGTTGACCTCATGCATTATTGTCCTTATAACAACCCTTGGTACTTTAATTACTATAATTCTTATTTATTTACGTACAAAATCCATAACAACCCACATACATACTGTGATTTTAAAATTGTGTTCAATTAAAAATAACATATAATTGATATTTTTTATTCTTTTCTTTAACATCTGCTATAGAAAAAAATAGAATTTTATACACGACGATAAAATTAAATTATCGGCTCGCGAAAAATAATTCACTCGTAAATTAAACTTTCCTCTCGTCGATAAAATATAATTTTATGTCTTGTATAAAAAACAACTATTATTTATAGCCAGAAACTTTTGAAAACTATTGTTTATTAAATATAGCATTATAGATTGGACATTTCCAAAGCTTAAATAAAATGATATAATTTGGTTTATTTATTTTATGTAAGCATAATTTTAAATGGCACAAAAGTGACCCCTGTGGTGCACTCTCCACACCAGCTATAAGTGCCCGTGAGGTGACGCCTGGTAAGCGCCCACACGGTAAAATATATCGTCATCATTACCGATGTCTACATGTGTTGTAGATACTGGCACACCCAGAAATGGGTAATATGCCGTGATGATATATTTATTTATGTACGCATCATTAAATATTAAAAGTACATATAAATCAACTTTAGTTGTTTAGATTAGATTTTTTGACTTATATTTCTGACGTATTGTAGTTTATCAATATTACCAAAGAAGAAAAAATGTTATCTGTATCATATTTTACTTACAGGTATTTTATATTTTTATCTTAAAAAAATATTTGATTATTGATAACAAACACAATATATATAGATCAGTAAATATTTTGATGTGTTATGTAAAATTTAAGTTGATAGATAACTTAATTATATATACCGCGTTAACAGATAAAATTAAAAATTTAAATGAGCTTTCGATATTCGATAAGTGGATAAAATTCTTCCATTATGGATCTATTAAACTGGGTCGCATATATTTTAATAATACTTTGAATAGTAGACTATTAACATAACACGAGTATTTTAATGTAAGTAAAATAGTTATTGTACATCATATATAATTAAACATTTTTAATTATAAATAGGTAAATGTAAGTATGAATTTGTATGCAGAATTATAGAGTAAGTTAATGCATTATTTATAAACAAAGCAATATATCATAATTCACAAATGTTTCCGTGTTATATAACAATGTTACAACATAATTAGTTTCATCATATATTAGTACATTACTCCTATTTTTTTGTACGTACGAGTACATATGAGTACACTACCGTTCAAAGTATTTGCTCATCTACAATTTCGTATTTTATATTTCCTGTTGAATTTGTCTCGAAGAAATTTTTGCATAACTTATTTAAATATTTAGGATAATTATCTGGTATGAAGATAGGTTTTGTTATTTATAATAGTTTGCATTCGTCGTGGCATCGCAAGAAGTAAATTATCGATGATTTTTAAATAATTTTTGTCAACACTTTCCAATAAATTCATCAACCACTCCGGCCCGGTTAAAGATATGATACCGCGGTCTGAAAATTTTAATTCAGCTTGGAATTCTCCTTCATGTCATATATTAAACGATTTTTGCTCCGATGAGTGGTAATAATTTAAACTTATATGAAAAATGAAATTTCGCTAAAATTTTAAACATCTGCAAATCGGTTCAGGTCTCACCTGCTGTAAATCTGCAAGATAGAAAGAGCAAAATAGATGCCCAAAAAGAGATGAAATATTCTGGGTACTTCATAGAATGTATTTATGACTGGTGTACTTTCAGTGTATCTAAACAGGTGGGTGAAAAGAAAAAAAAATTAAATTAAATAATGAACTGGTCAGTTTAATAATTTACAAAAAATATAAAATAATACAAATACAAAATGTAAGTAGGATATAAAATTATAACAAGCGTAGGTAAATGAAATGAATTAACATATAAACCCTAGTCAATTTAAAGTAAATAATATAAAACATTTTTGTACTTAATTGGACATTTTACAATCGTCGTCAACAATATAAATTCCCTGTGTTACATATTTCCATTCTACGAAAAGATATAAAATTAATACATATACGAGTACAATATATAGATGTAAAATAGCATAGGTGCGAAGAAAAAAATTGAATTGAATAACACATTGGTCAGTTTAATAATACATATTTTTTATTTAATTTATATCTTCTTATTTGATAATTTACTAATATTTAAGCTTGATAGAAATACTGCATATATTTTACATAGTTCATAAGTCTTTATTCTTTCTTTGTAATCTCCAATTTGAATTTATAATATTTTAAAATTCTAATTTCTAATGCTTTTATCAAGATTAGTATGCTGGACGGTTTTAAAATATTGTATTGAAATATTACTTATTACAGGTACAAATAGCCCTGTATATAAAACTATTTAGACAAATATTGGGTGTATACAATAAGCCCTTGGGTAAATAAGAGACCCTCATAAAACTTAAATTGTACAGTGTTAACTAATTTTGGTATATCAATGAAAATTTATGAATGTTTCAATATTACATTACATTGAAAAATTGGCAACATGGTACAGAAAACCTCCATAAGAATAACATTGGCTATCTCTGCCACACTGAAGATAGAGTGTGGGACACTGTATAAATGAAAATTCAAGAACCATTTTTGTAGGGGAGCCAAGGTCACAAATTTGAATTTTTCATCCCTGTCTCGATCCAAACAACATATATTAAAATCGTTTTTACCCCACCATTTGTAAGGTAAAGGCCTTTTTTGGGATCCATTGACTGGACTATGTACTGAATGGAACAGGAAAAAATGTTGAGAACAGTACTCGTATTTTGAATAGTTGATAGATTAAAAAAATGCACTATTTAATTTCAAAATCTGAGCCTTATGTAATGAAACATAATTACAAGTAATCTAGATAGTGCAGTAGATAGTAGAAAGAATGTCGTTCTACCGGACATTCCTCGTACATATCCGGTGTTTGGTAGAGGTTATGTTGTGTATCATACCTGTACAATGTGCATGTGTGTATGTGACCATGAACCGTAACCTTATTTCCCTTCCCACGACCACTGAGCTGGGCACACAAACAAATGAACTATGGGGGTGTTTGTATTGTTGCCAAATCATTTTCGCGATATTAAAGGCAAACATTCGCACCATTTATCATGGAAACATGATGAAGTTTTAACGCACGGTCGCTCCACTTAATTGTGTAATATATTTTGATTAGATGACTATGCCAATGTTCTGATTCAAGGCGAAAATATGCTATAAAATGTTCTTGTTTCCAAAATTATGTAATTGTTTGCCTAACCAAACAGAAAAAAATCTGATGTGGCCAGCACATTACCTTCCGTCAAATTGATGTATTTGTACAAATCCCATACCAAAAGTTCTTGGGAAAAGATTATATATATCCAATAAAATTGTAACTCGAAAATATACTAATTTCTACACATTCCATACCGAGAGTTCATTGAAAAAAAAAATTATAAACCCAATAAAATTATAACACGAATATTCACTATGTAAATTGCACTTGACACTGACATCTGTCAATTAGAATTATTTGAATATATCAGCTGTTTCCATGATTATAGCAAAGCTGGCTGATTTATGAAGGAAAATGTATAATCAAACCGTATACAGAATAAGATATTCTTTCATATTGATAATCACTTAAAATGTCAACAAATGATATTTAACTGCGTTTTTTCACAAAAAAATAACTGTTAAATACTTCAAATAAGGGAACTTCTGGTTGACCAATTATAACCAAAATGTAATCAGCTCCTTATATAGATGTAAAGAAGATGAATATGAAAGAAGTATAATTTGTAGAATTGTATTATAAATAAATAAATATATCATCACGGCATATTACCCATTTCTGGGTGTGCCAGTATCTACAACACATGTAGACATCGGTAATGATGACGATATATTTTACCGTGTGGGCGCTTGCCAGACGTCACTTCACGGGCACTCATAGCTGGTGTGGAGAGTGCACTACAGAGGTCACTTTTGTAGAATTGGAGAAATTTTTGTCACACACACACACACACGTACATAGAGACATCATCGTAAAACTTGTAAAATCGTATTCTAGAGACCCTAAAACGTGCTTATTCATTAAAAACTCACGAAATTTTTGACGGAAGACAATATTTTCCTTACCTAAATGTGACGAAAAGTAAAAGTCAAAGAAATGAACGTGAATTGAACTTTATTTGAAATTAATTGCTAAAAAAGCAATTATTTGATATTTAGTACCTAATCCTAATTAAAACTAAGCTAATTATACCGTGAGTATTTTTTAACGTGAAACATTGAGTTTGTTATATCCATGGTTACGACTTGATATTTGATTGACAGCAATGTATTTGCCCGTTCCATTTAAAATGAAACATAGGGAACGAATCTGACAGAAGTATTATATTTAAATATTGTAAGAATTTAGCGGAGTCAGAAAACCACTCGAGAGCACTAAACATATTTCGGGCACAAGGTGCACACAGTATTTTTTCTACATCTAAATTTAATTTTTAAAAAACAACCATAATTATTTAAACAAAATTAACCTCTAATGACATCTTGTCAATATGATATTATAACCGTTGAATTTTCCTATAAGTTATGATTTGACATTTGATTGACAGCAAAATGTATTTGTCTGTCTCATTTAAAATGACACATGGGGAATGAATTTGACAGAAGTATTATATTTAAATATTGTAAGAAATTTAGCCGAGTCAGAAAACCACTCGGGCACAAGGTGCACACTACTAATTTTAATTTAGGATGCAAGTACAATTATTTAAACAAAATTAACCTCTATTGACGTCTTACCAAATGTCAAATTCGTTCCCTATGTTTCATTTTAAATGGAACGGGCAAATACATTGCTGTCAATCAAATGTCAAGTCGTAACCATGGATATGACAAACCCAATGTTTCACGTTAAAAAATACTCACGGTATTTAACGTAACAAAGTGAACTGAACCTGTACCTTTACTGAATGTACAAATATTCATTTATTCATAAATTCCGTACAATAGTCACTTTCTATTTTATTGAGAGGTATCTAATTTGCGGTTTTTGTGTATTGTAAATCCTGTTAAAATATAGGTATATAGTAAATTAGAACCACATCAGGATTAATTTGCAAAACAAATTGATTATAATTCTTTTGTTTCATCCATTACCACTCTCGCCATTCTTTTGTTATTTATTTGTTTTTATAATTACACTTCAAAGCTATAATTATTTGTACTCTGTATAAATTTCTAAAGGTTGATCATTTAATGAACAAAGCAACAAAATTCCTTTGTGATTTATCTTTTAATTTAAAAGACGTACTATCAACAGCGTGGATTATGAAAGGATATTTTGAATGCCTTTCTCCGGATCAATGGAGTTCTATGAATAACTTTTTTGGAATAATTATTTCTTGGAAATTCATGTTTTTTAGTAAGACAAATATACAGTTCAGTGTACTTTTATGAGTGAAAGAAATGTTTGTTAATAATATTAGAGCTGTACATCTAAAATTGAGAATAAATATTTGTGTTTGTTCGTTTAAGTAAAAAAAAAAATTGTTTGTGACGTGACATCATTTGATAACGTGTATGTACCTATAAGAATTTTTTTTCTTTGATTGCCGACATAAACATATAGCTTATATGTTAAAAGTTTTACTATGACATATCTTAAGTAGAAAAATATAATAAATAACAAATTAGATACTGCCGTGCTGAGAAAAAGGTTGTATCTAAAATTTTCATCCAAAATCAGTTGTCGATATAGGATATATTTTGCTATCCTTTGAACTAAGTTTTTAAGTCGTATGTCCATATTTATGAGCATAAATACTAGGAATGACGAATTCCGATAATTTTGGTACCCGAGTACCCGAAACAACTACCCGGATAGTACCCTTTACCCGTTAATTATCCTATACCCTTTAATTACCCGTTATCCTTTAAGTACATATACACAATTCGTTAATTTGTTAATTATCAGTTAACCTTATATTAGCAGTTTACTTTTTAATAAAAGTCATAATTAATTGGAATAATACTACCTTTTTTTAGTTTAAGTTCTGTATTTATTTATTTAATTATTTATTATTAAAACTCAACGTTTCGGCACCATAAACTGGTGCCTTCTTCAGGGGGAAACATTGACATAAATATGTTTGATTTTTTTTTTATTATTTCACATATTTATGTCAATGTTTTCCTCTGAAGAAGGCACCAGTTTATGATGCCGAAACGTTGGGTTTTAATAATAAACAATTAAATAAATACAGAACTTAAACTAAAAAAGGTAGTTATTCCAATTATTAATATGAGTTCTGAAAGATATTTTAATAATTCATAATTAATGTTTACATATATTTATTAAATAAAAAGTAATAAAAATAAATAATATACTGTATCTCTACAAAAAACTTAACATAAATTATATTAATTACCTATGGTATGGTAATAAAAAGCTCTTCTTTTAGATACAATCTTTCCGGCAGCTGAAATCTGTTCGAGTAATTAAAGGGTATTGGGTAATTAAGAGGCAGCAGGTATATTTCGGGTAATCGGGTAAGAAATTTTATACCCGGGTACATTATTATCGGGTAGGTTCCGAGTACCCGGGTACCCATCGTCATTCCTAATAAATACGATGTTTTATCAAAGAAAATTGCTTCACAGAAAATTACACATATTCTTAATTTTTGTATTCAAGAAATTACAAAATAAAAAATGTAAGACCCTCTATAACTCAAAACTTTAGTTCTTGTAGTTATAGTTCTCGTCACCAAAAATCGAGGGACAGTCATAAATAGATTAACCGTCCCTATACTATAAAACTAGAATGGAATAGTTTGGTATGGTAATACACCGCAAATTGTTATATAGTTTTGTGTGCAAAATAGTGACAGTATTCAGTTTTTTTTTATTTTTTATTTATGGTGAGCAGAAGTTTTAGGATTCTTTGTGAACTGAAGTTTGTAATTGACAGAAAAATGCCAGTATCAAAAATCCAGATACATTACTGAAGGCTTTTTCTGGAAAGTGAATTTAATATTTCTTATTTTATTATTAATTAAATATTTAAAATTATAGATATATATGTATATTACATATGGGGTCCCGTGGCCGCGTGCCAGAGTGTCTGGTCGCAAACTTGGGGAACCGGGTTCGATCCCGACTGACGCCAAATATTTCGAATTTTAAATGGCACAAAAGTGACCCCTGTGGTGCACCCTCCACGCCAGCATTGAGTGCCCGAGAGGTAACGCCTGTTAAACGTCTGCACGGTACAAATATGTCGTCATCATTATCGATATCTGCGATAAAGCAGATTGTGGCACACTCAGAAATGGGTAATATGCCGTGATGATATATTTATTTATGTATATTACATGTGTGTACCAGAAATGTTAAATGCAATATGTATTTATATAGTCTAATATGGAAAGGGCGAGAAGTCTTGTGCTGGCCTCAACAGATTTCAAAATTTTAAAATGAAAGAACAAAGAATGAGGTCATGCAAAAAAAAAAAAAATTTTTTTCTGTTTAAATCGAAAAAGGATAGTCTAATTCATTGATCAGTATGATAAAATTATTTTTTATTTATATTTTTTGTTGTATAAAACCGTTTTAAAGTATGATATTATGTTGCAAAAACCAGCCATGTTCTGGCGTCACAACGTTACTTACCAAGTTCAGACTCATTTCAAACATACATTTTATATGGACACATAATGTCTAAAAGAAAACTATATATAAACTATAAATTGAGGATTACATATCTGAATATGCTATAATATATTAATATAATATCGTTCTATTTATTTTTATAAATATAATTTTCATTTGGCGTGAAATTATCTACTTTACATCAGATGTTTCTTTCACTTTTGAATCTTTGAATTAGATGGGAGAAGGTTATAAACGCATGTGAGACATTGAATATATTGCAGAATATTATTTTATTCTTTATTTTGGTACGAAACTACGTTCCATCGACATGTTTACTTTCATAAATTTTAGGTTATCTTTAAATGTCACTTTGACGTTTAAGACTATGTAAAAATCAAAATGGTCGTGCCTGTCACTCTGTGACGTCATTGGACAAGGGACGAAGCGGGGGTCTAGCAGCCTCATTTTAAAGAATGTCATTTTCAATTACAATTTTTTCATGATTAAAGATCGATTTGAGGAAAAATAAAAAATACGGGTCTATTATTTTTCACTACTCTATCGATTAAAATTATAAAAAAAGTCGTGCATGACCTCATTGGCATTAAATATTCTATTCTATTAATTTAATTGCGTGTATAACTTAACTAAATTTTAATTTTACAGTTTCATTCGAGCATGTATCATTGTATCATTGAAGACTGTTACTTCAATTGACAATAGATCTTTGTACATAGTACATACAATAATCTATGACATCTCTAACTTTCGATTTTGCTATTGTGAATCGTAAAGTGGTTTGCTCATTAATTTTTCCAACTCAATTGCTATTCTAGATCTAGTTGCTGTTGCTTGAAACACTTTCTTCAAACAGGAAATTCATTGGTCGGTACTGCATATTTAACAGACCTCACTTTCTTTTATTTACATAATATGTAACAAAAACATAACAAAGAAAGAGTAATACCAGTATCCATGTAACATTAAACAGCATTTTTCCGGTTATTTCAAGACCATCAAAAAATAAAGTTCTCACTGAAAAAATTGTCATTTTGTTGTGTAGAAGACGAGGAGTAATTCTTGGTTCTCATAATGGTAATGAAGACGACATTTAAATTTTTTATACAGGTTGTTCCAAGATTAAACAGTCAAACTCAAAATTTAAATAAAGAACCTGAAAATAAATGGACCATATTGATTCACATGAGAAGACGTAACTGGTGCGGAGTAAATAGTTTTAGTTCACAATGAAATATGAATCATTTTTAAAAATTTATTGTACGTAATAGGGTTGTCTGGAAGAGATACCACACTTTTTTAAGTCTAATAACTCTTACCTAAATAACAGTAAAAATTTATTGCAATATTATATACTGGGTGTCCCATATAACATTACATTCTAGAATATCTCGAAAACAATGCATCGTAACAAATTCCGAATCAAAACCTTCATAGTTTTTGGAGGGTCATCAGATTCTGACAAAATGGCCACCCGACCCCCCCATGGGGGGCGGGAAAGGGAGTCAACTTAAAAATCTTACATGGGACCCCCTATTTTTTATTGCAGATTCGGAAATAGCGTAAAAAAATATGTTGGTTTTATTCAGAAACTTTTTTGTACGCTGTAATCGTAAAAATGTAAATTTGTTAGAAAAAAATTAACCGATTAATATTTTATTAATAATTTGTTAAAAAATGACGTTTTTTGTTTCAATAAATACACAAAATTGTAAAAATATTACTCCTCAACACTCAGGGGGAATTAAAAGAAAGAAACTTTTTAAAAACTGACTGTGGATAACTCTTCTGTTGGGAGTACAAAAAAAGTTTCTGAATAAAACCAACATATTTTTTTACGCTCTTTCCAAATCTGCAATAAAAAATAGGGGGTCCCATTTAAGATTTTTAGGTTGACCCCCTTTGTCTTGTCATTGTGATGTGTGTGTGATAGGGTTGGTTATATACCAAATAACACCCTAGGGTTGTTATAAAATTGTTGCTATGAAATCGGTATTGTAAACAAATAAAAATATCGCGTTTCCTAGTTACAGTGTTTAAGTAAGTAGATTAATATCTCTAACACAAATCATAATGACAAGACATAAATCGATAAAAATCTTTATTAAAATAATATTTCGGTCGGACGTTAAACGTTGAACGCACCACGGGTGTTAAACGGACAATAACCCCTTCGGTCAACGTACCCACCTCGGGCCAGAGGCCCTCGGAGAGTACACTGTTGACCTCAGGCGTTATTGTCCTTATAACACCCTTGATACGTTAATTACTATAATACACAACTCAAAAAATAATGAAAATGCTGACACAAGGATTGGAGTTGTTCAAATATAAACGAAACACTGTGCAAAGTTCGCAGAGCAATGAAAAATGTATAAAAATGATCAAACACGAAGTACACAAAATGAAATTGATTGCAAAATGTTGCCGGTGACAAAAATTTATGTATATATGTGTGTACTATATAAGTATGTACCATATTTAATTAACAAAATATGATTTCATAAAAGTGGTTTTTTAGGGTTTTTTAGATGGGTTTTTTTAAAAATACCCGGGTGGGTTTTTTGGGTCGGGCAAAATTACAACAACCATGCACGGGGTGCATTAAGATGAAATGACAATGATATACAGGGTGTTAAAAAATAAGTGTCACAAATTATGAGGGCATATAGTACTGACCAAAATGAGAAAAAAAAGTTTAATCAACATGGGTCCGATCTTCAACTGTTTTTGAGAAAGAGGCCATTTTGTATTAAAATCGAAGAAAAACTGTCTGAGTTAGTGGTCGAACAAAATTTTGTCTATGCCAGTAAATAGACTATAAAAAACAATAACATATTATATGAAACATTTTTTTCACTTTCTAATAGTTATGAAGTTATTTGAAAACTAAATATTGGCCAAGGGCGCCACAACTTTTGACTTAGTACAATTATTCGATTTTTTATGAAAAACAAAAACACATCTAAGATGACCTATGAAAGGTAAACAAAATATCTCATTTAATCAAAGTCGTAACTCAGTTTTAGTTTTTTAGTTTATAGCAGAGGTATACACCGAAAAAACTCATTTTTCATTGCCTTTTATCTCGGGAACTATTGAAGATCAAGATGAAGATTAAACTTTTTTTACTCATTTTTTAACACCCTGGATATCATGATCGTATGAAGTTAAATGATGAGGAATTCGAATAGATTTCCTTTTTTCCAACAGTTTGATATTTTCTGGCATGTGAGATAAAAAAGGCGTCACATTGTCTGCATGATTAATTTTACGAGTGTATAAACAAAGGGCCTCACTTCAAGTCAAACGTCAAGAATTGTGCTCTATATTTAGAGTGGTCCGTGATAATTAGGGCCTTGTTAGTGAGTTATTTACTATACTACCCACTACCAAGAGCAATAACCTTATTTGTATGACTAGTGCACTTTTGTACAAATGATTTCACTAGAACTGACTAATGATAAATATGACTAGTTCTTAGAACATAAAAATGAGAAATTTCAGTGGACAGAAGTTCATTGTCATTCGAAGTCGTTCAAACAAAAGATATTTTTCGTGATGCTTTTTTCTTAGATTTGGGATGATCAAAAAGAAATTATGCAGTTGCATTACAATCTTGCATGCAAGTGTCAAAAATCAACAGTTTTAGTAACATTCTGATAACTTTTTCTGGGAAGTATATTTAATCTTTCTTGTTCTTTTATTAATTAAATATTTGAAATTATAGGTAAAATACTTATATCCATCAGAAATACCGCCAATCTGGTTAATGATTTGGAAGAATCTCTGACATTTAGAAACTTTCTCATACAATGAAAAATAGATATAATTAGTGTATATGTTTGCAGAAGACATGTTAAATACAATAAAAAAACAGTATTTGGGTAAAGTTCTGTATTTTTTTTTGTTATAAAACGACGGTTCGAAAGGGAAGTGCAATTCAATACTTATATAGCCTAATATGGAAATGGCGAGAGGTCTTGTGCTGGACACAACAGATTTTTTTATTTACAACTTTTCTCTAAAATTAAAAGGTCAGAAACTACAGCAAAAGGAAATAAAAAATAACATTGTATTCCCTTTGTTACGGTTTTGAAGCAGACACCCGGTATGTATAATGTATGTACATATATCTTTTACGAGTACCTACATGTATTGTAATACTATTATCTTATCATAAACATAATTCACAACAATGTAGAATTTACATTTTACATCAACTTTCCATTAAATATTAACTACATCAACATTCAACAGCAACAACAATAATCTCATCTTTCGGAATCCAAATCCCAATCCCACAAACCTTTAAGCAGATTTGAGAGTTTTAACGGTTTTATGTTTCCTGTGCGTTTCTAAGAAGCTGTAGAGAAGAATTCCTCATTGATAATTCATTCCTTCGGCCAGTTTCGTCCTCTAGTCTAGAGAGAATCCTGTTTCGTGTGCTGGCAGCCCTGCATGATCTGCCTCACAGCTACCTACCTTACCGACAGGTGTGTGCTATGTAATTATAGGGAAGAAATAGCGTGTAGGGCATTGTGGTAGGTTGGTATTTTCCACACAATGGAAACACGCATGAATAGACACTGCCAAGCGTTTTGTAAAACTCAAAATCTAGAAGATTTTCTTATTATTGTATGTGTGCGATACAGGTTGATTTCGAAAAAATAGTTTTACCCAAATATTAAGGCCTATTCTGTAAAGTGGTTAATTTTTAACAACTGCGGTTAAAAAATTTAAACAATCAAGTATGTTGATACATAACAAAAAATCTGATGTGGTCAGCACATTACCTTCCGTTAATTCTATCTATTTTGTACAAATCCCATACCAAATATTTCTTGGCAAAGATTCTATATATCCAGTAAAATTGTAGCACGAACTTATACTATTTTCTACAAATTCAATAGGTACCGAAATTTCCTTAGAAAAGATTCTATAAATCCAATGAAATTATAATACGAACATACACTATGTAAATTGCACTTGTCGCTGACATCTGTCAATTTGAATTATGTATTTGAATATGTCAGCTGTTTTCATGATTATAGCTAAGCTGGCTAATAATAATAATAATAATAATAATAATAATAATAATAATAATAATAATAATAATAATTCTTTAAGTCTATATCTATTGAATGTGAAAGAAAATATGTAATCAAACCGTATAGAGAATAAGATATTCTTTTATATTGATTATCAAATAAAATGCCAAAAAATAATATTTAACTGCGTTTTTCCAAGAAAAACTGTTAAAAACTTCAAATACGGGTACTTCCGCTTGTTCAATTATAACCAAAATCTAATCAGCTCTTCATCACTTAAAATGTCAAAAAATGATATTAAACTGCGTTTTTTTCAAAAAAAAAAAAATAACTTAAAAATTTCAAATACGGGTACTTCCGGTTGACCAATTGTAACCAAATTCTAATCAGCTCTTCATATGGATGTAAGGAAGAGTAATACGAAAGAATTATAATTTTTAGAATTGTAGTATTGTAGTTGTCACACACACACACATATACATCATCATCGTAAAACTAGTAAAATCGTATTCTAGCGGCCCCAAAACTTGCTTTTTCATTAACCACCGATTTTTTTGACCAAAGACGATGTTTTCCTTAATGATGGAAGGTAAAAATTAAAAATTGAATATACTCCTTTGGTAACCGAGTAAATGAACGAATTTTTTGTGACACACAAACACTATCGTAAATCTAGTAAAATTGTATTCTAGAGACCTTAAAACGTGCTTGTCCATTAAAAACACACCACCGAATTTTTTGACCAAAGACAATACCATCCTTACCTAAAGATGACGGAAGGTAAAAATAATAGTTATTTCCTAATATTATCTATTTCGTTAAACTTTGTGAACTGCTTATATGTTGAAATATTACCTATTACTAAAACAAATATTCAAATAACAATATTATGTTTTTGTACAAATGTATTAAATTATTTAACTATATTACGAAAAATAATGTAACTAATGTGCTTGTTTGACAATTCGTTTCGATATATTTTCTTATTAAAGTGAAACCGTGAAACTTAAGCATACTTTAAATACCAGTAGTGCAACTGTCCATATCTTAAGTATTTTGTTAAGTATATTACGTAAATATCCATTAATGTATTGCTGATCTGAATTTATAATATAGATTGGCATTAAGATTTCTTTACGGTCTACTGATAAAAAAGAAAAAAGGTAATTATTGCTTAGGATAATCGATATAGTGTTCGCTAATCTTATTTGCGAAAGATTATGTGCTATTATATTTTTAAAAACACTTCGATAATGATATATTAATAGAATTTTAACCTTTCATAGAAACGATAATTTATTGATATTGATAATGCAATATTGGATTTCAATATTTGGCTTATGATTGTGTGATTCTAATAACACATTAAGGCTCGGCTTTTCCATCTCTGGATAAAGTGTTAGTTAATTTAACTGTCAGATAAAATGAAAGTATCGTATCAATATTAAAGCTTAAGATATGAGATAAATATGAATATGGCTTAAACTCCCGCAAACCTTAAGCCGTTATATTCGTTGGACAAATATAAAAAATATGCTAATATAAATTTAATAATTTTTTTATAATCATTTATTTATCTTGACTATTATCTTTAATATTATTAATATCCTCCCGTATAATATTTTCCAGCCTTTGCAAACTATGTGGCCTATTCAGAGAAACACACTACACAGTCAAAAAGGTTGTTACGGATATAAAGATTGTTATCATAAAGACATTTGTAACAATCTTTATGAATTTGTCAATTCAGAACCTACGTCGGTATTATTGACAATCTTTACAAAATAATACTTGTGAATGAACCAGATTATTCGACAATAGCTAACTTCATTATGCATATATGAACTTAACCTAACGTTATATGTCAACGCTTTATTATTTTAATAATGTGTTGTCAATTATATTTAAAATACAAACATTCTGCCAAAACAACTAAAGAAGAATATGCCATTTGTGTCATATTTGAAAACTTCTAAATTATTTAGAACGGGTATGTTAATTCCTACCACTGATCCCAACGTGACTGAAAAGTTATGGAAAGATTTTTTTTATTTTGATTGAAGAAAAAGCACACATTAGCACCAGAATAAATAACAAGGTTTTCACGAATACCTACCATAGAATATAATATTTTCAAAGAAATATGTATTTACGTCAAAAGTAACTTTCGTCCACGACGGTTTTTATCGTTCTTATTATCATTATTTAAGTCGAAGCAGGATCCATGCGAATAATCAACTGCATCCTGCTAATATTTAGCAGAAAGGCCATTATTAATAATATTTGATTGATGTAATAATCTGTCACATGTCATATATTAGAAATAACGTGATAACAACCATAAATACATAGTTTTAGCAGTCGTTATGATAAAGACTGTCAAAACACGTAACAATTGTTGACGGTAACCACCTTCAGTACTGAGAATACCAAATTTGATTTTAACAATCTTTACAGTACATAACAACCATAAAGACCATAACGACAACACAAATATTGAGTTCTGAATAGACCCCTATATTCTGTTTGGTAATAACGTATGTCTCATAAGTTTTGGCACAAATTTCAACAATATTTATTTTGCAAAAAATAACGCTTTTACTTGAAGTGTTGTACTACATAATAATTAAAAGTTTCATTAGCAACTAATTATAAACTTAAATTAAATAAAGAGGTCCGTTATCTTCTACAAGGCGCAACTTTCTGCGGACCCCTATCATTAGGTTTTGGACGGCATTTAAATCGATTTCTCGTACTTTTCTATTTACTCTGCGTCGAAGTTCCTTCTCATTTTGTGTTTCCCTTCCTCCATCGTAAACTTTACGAGATAAAAGGGCCCAAAAATCTTCTATGGGACGAGCCTTTGACTATTCAGTGCTTCACTTCTTACTCGACCCACATAAACCCTGGATAGACCCCTTATGGAAATGGCGCACCAAACCAACACCTTATCTGCGAATTTGGCTTTTTGGTCTGACATTATTAGGGTCTTCTTCAACATCATTTCCTTTCTTTTTAGAGTTACTTAACTTGAAGTACTTTTCATCACGCGGTTATTCGCAAAATGTATCCTATTAGATTACGGCAGCTTAGCGGGATTCTGGCTAGTTAGTTGGCGGTATATTTTGGGGCTTTCCTTCATTTTCTGAATTTTTGACCATTCCGTGATGGTTCCCGCGATATGGTGTCCTTGGATGTTCGATACTGACGTGCCAGTTTTCTTAATGAAGTACCAAGACTGTTCCTCGCTATTTTTACTAGTGATTCGGCTCTGGCTCTGCTAAAAATTCTAGGTCTTTTTGGCAGGTTTAAACAAGAAATATCATGCTCATATCCAGCAATAAATGGTTCTTCGGGATATATGTTGATTTTCAAAAGTTCGTAATATTTCGGTTTGGGAACTTGCCCAACTAAATTATATATACTCTTTCGGGTTTCTAATGTGTAAGCCATATCTACATAAATGACTGATAATATTGAGCTGTCAAAGTTAAGATAAGATGTTAAACAAAATTTTTGTTTCCATAGCAACTTGTGATTGTCTTGTTATTACTGATTTTATAGCATCTGAAATTTGTGCCAAAACTTTAGAGACATACGTTATTTGCTCGGTCTTCACTAATTAAAATATTGGGCATTTGAATTCTTAATTTGAAATTATTTATTCTCAATTTGAAATTGTTTAGTCTCAATTTGAAATTGTTTATTCTCAATTTGAAATGGTTTAGTCTCAATCTCAAATTTTTTAATCCCAATATGAAATTGTTTAGTCTAAATTTGAAGTTGTTTAGTCTCAATTTCAAATTGTTTATTCTCAATTTGAAATTTTTTAGTCTCAATTTCAAATTGTTTAGTCCCAATTTGAAATTGTTTAGTCTCAATTTGAAGTTGAAAATGTATAGATGTCTCATTTGAAATATAAAAGTTAATATCACTTCCGGTCAAACCTAAAGTGCTACCATCATACCAGATACCATGATTTGTGATACCCTAAACCTAGTTTACAAATTAATAAAGAAAATTAAAAAAATAATTTTATGTAAAAGAGTTATTTTGAAGAGTGGCCCTTTTTTCAGTGTCTGTCTGTCTCTGTATAGCTGAATTGGAGTCATACCCTTATATCTTTTCCTGTATTTCGTCTCCACACTATCTCCTTTTTTCTCTCACACTTTTTATCTCTTTCTCTCTCTCGCTATCATCATCTCTTGTCACCTACCTAGCGCACGCCCTACACTTCCGACTGGTCCGTACTATTCTACTTTGAACCACCATCTCATTGTGCGGCACACAGCTGCTTCGCCCCATATGTAAAGAGACACGTGCCATACTAACAAATGTCTGGTAGCGTCACCCAATTTATACATGAGCTTGTCAGCTTGTTTGAATGTGTGGAGCATATGTAGTAGAAGTGCATTCGTAATGATGATGACGATGTCATTTAAAGGCAGTAACAGTTTTTAAGATATGTAATGTAAGGATATATGATGTACCGGGTGTAATACGAAAAGCGGACCATAGGGATTTAACATGGGGAAAGAGTTTTTCCTTGCGCAAATTTTTGGCCAATTATGCTTCAAACTGCCTTATATAAGACAGCGAAAATATACGTAACGTAAATTAATAAATATTAATTAATTCGCGAACCACAAGCGATTGAAATCGATTAATAATTTGTATGACGTATCATATCCTAAGCAATTTGATTGGATGTCCGATTTTAAAGCAAGAGTTGCGCGTATTTCTTATGCGCGCTCTAACCGTAAAACCATCAATAGACAGAAAATAGCGCTACTCATCGTCATAGTTTCTATAATGTTTCAAAACATGCGTCGGAAAATAAATGGTGGGATTGGTTGGCTAATTATAAGAAAAAAAGTTGCCATTAACATGGTTCCGCAAACGCACCGTTTTCGAGATACAGGGTGTAAAAAAAAATATTTGTTTTTATTTTTTGACGATATCTCAGGAATCGTTTGAGATACAAAACTCAGCTTTTATACACATATTAGCATTAATATTAGCTACTTTTTAAGCGCTTATTCAATTTTTTTCATGTGCCATTGACGGAGATTTTAGGGTTGCGTGAGGTTTTTATGGCCCTAATTTCTATGACACTTGGGAAATTGGCATTCTGAAAGCACATTAGAATCGCATTATTGCATCCTGCATTACGATACGAAACACTCCAAGCATTTTCGAACGGGTACGTCAGTCACTAAGACGTAGGTTGCAAGCCGGCATTACCGTAGAAGGAGGTCATTTTCAACAATTTTTGTGATTTTTCTTGTTTTTTATGTTATTGCTTAGTTTTGTAAAACTTTTTTTCTTATAATTTGCCAACCAATCCCACTCTTTATTTTCCGACACATGTTTTGAAACAACCTGTATAATTTATTAGGAAGAAATTCTTCCCTGAAAGCCTTAAATATTTATAAAAAAAATACAGGATTGGGCAGAAGGGACGGACGTTTTTTAAAATGTCACAATATTGCTACTTTTTGCTTAAGAAAAATTTATTGACAGATTTTAGTTGGTAATGACAGCATTTTTTGACAAAATCAAGTGTGGAAAACAATATCTTGCACGGGTTGTTTATTATATTAATGCATTTCTGGCGGGACTGCTTTTACCGTGAACTCGGAGCGCTATTTCGAGATGATACACAACTTCTTTTTGCCTGAATTACGATACGAAGAAACCGTGTTCCTATCCGACGTGTGTGGATTCAGGAGGATGGGACGACAGCCTACACAGCCAGAGCATCAATGGACGTTCGCCCTTTCTTTCCCGATCGCCTCATTATCAAGTTTAGTAACATTTATTGGCCTCCTCGGTCCCCTGATTTATCCAAGAACAGATAAGTTTTGGATTACTCGACATGTCACCCATGCCAGAGGTCCAAAAACAAATCTGAATAACAGAGCAGATTTAGATTACTCAGTATGTCTGACAGAACAGTTCTGGACCTCTGGTATGGTTGATAAACTGAGTAATTTAAATCTGCTCTGTTTTTCAGATTTGTTTTTAGACCTCTGGCATGGGTGACATGTGACATATTCAGTAATCGAAAACTGATCTGTTCTTAGACGTAAGTTTACTGATGATGGCAATTTAGTTGCTGAAATACGTATCTAGTTTTAGCGCTTTTAGTTAAGATTTAGGGATTTTTTTTAACTATTAGAAAGTTATTGCAACTTCTAAGATGAAAGAACGAAAACGTTAACCTTATGTAGAAAATACTTTATTTTAGAAATAAAGGACTTTTAATTTCAATGTTTACCTCATTTAATTAGTGTTTTCACGCTAACGTTAACGTTAAAAGTATCGCAAACGAGGTTACATCCACACTTTTCACCGAAACATAACCTCAAAAGATACAGAACGTGTGATGTTAAACGCTCGCTATTCCATTGCACATAACGTGCCTCCTTATTCATATAACGTGAACCTTATTAGTACGCATGCGCACTCGGGCTGTCACGTGACTTTAAAGTGCACGTTATTTTTGCGTTGAAGCTGCAATAGAAAGTTATTGCAACTTCTAAGATGAAAGAACGTAAACGTTAACCTTATGTAGAAAACACTTTATATTAGAAATAAAGGACTTTCAATTTCAATGTTTACCGCATTTAATTAGTGTTTTCACGCTAACGTTAACGTTAAAAGTATCACAAACGAGGTTACATCTACACTTTTCACCGAAACATAACCTCAAAAGATACAGAACGTGTGACGTTAAACGCTCGCTATTCCATTGCACATCTCCTTATTCATATAACGTGAACCTTATTAGTACGCATGCGTACTCTGGTTGTCACGTGACTTTAAAGTGCACGTTATTTTTGCGTTGAAGATGCAATAACTCTCTAATAACTCTCTATTATTCCGATATATTTACTTAAAATATTTGAACTTTAATGACGGCCGTTCTGCTAAAATCATCACCATATATCTAATTCTCTACTTATTGTTCACCTCCAACTCCAGCTGTTAACAATGCACTCACAGGTTAGGTTGGGCCGTCTGTGGGTTTGTGCCTACACTACAAGCGATTAGGTCATTAGGTAGGGTTCATTTCCTCCATCATCGAACCTGTGAAAGGGAAAACATTCGATACGTGTGCCGTATAGTGTAAAAGGGTTCGTATCGTATATGTGTATAGGATGACACAACGTACAACATATGTGTATGTGAAAGGGTCAAGCTTGTAGGTATATGTGGAGCAGAGGATATATGGCGTACCGGAAGTATGTGCGGATTTTTCTTTGTTGTTTATAAACAGAAGATGTGGAAGTTATAAATAGATGCGGTAGAAGGAAGGATTTTGTGGAGTATGAAATCAAAACTGCGCAAATGTTTACTAAATTTAGGTGAAGTAAAAAATAACTGTTTTAAGAATGAATGGGGTCATTTCACATTTTCTGATTTATTTTATTCTTGAAAAAATAGGCCAAATTAAACTTGTATGTGTTTGTTTTACATCTTACAAGTCTTTAGAATCGGCAATATGATTTTTTAAAAGTTGCGTTTAATTTCAACGGCTGACGACACATATTCACGGATACGACAGTCGAGCTCTACCGGTTTAATTTAGAACTATGATTATTTGGTTTGGTATTTATTTAAATAAATGGTTTATTTACATACCTTATACTGCACTAGTACTTTTAAAGAAGCAGAAAGTAATAATAATCTTCTCTCTTGTATATTTTGCTGTCAGCTGTCACACTTTTAGGTTAGGTAACTGTTTCATGTTGTGAAGCGTGTGTGTGTGAGAGAGAATTGTCTTTGTGTGAGTATGAATTTGTGTCGTCACAAATTTAGTCCGTGTTTAAAAGCGCGAAAGTTTATTAGCAAATTTATGAATGAAAAGTCGCATATTTCAAATTAGTTTCTATTGCTATATTTATTAAATGAGATGGATTTCATGATTTTATAAAAAAAATTGACAATTATTTTTTTGTAATGACCCCATTGAGGTGCCAAACTAATTATTAGGTGACTTAAACACTGTGAAATTAATGTCAAGCGGATATAAATACTGTCAAAGTTATTAAATTATAAATTATGATTTGAAAATGCTTTTGCCAATTTTATATTTTTTACTTTACTCACAACAATACTTAAAAAAATAGTTAACTATTGTTCTGGCCAATTTAACATTTGCAATTTTAAGTAACATAAATAACTATTTAAAATGATCCAGTCAACAGGAAAAATATTACAGTTTGACTTTTTTAAACAAGTTTTTTATTTGTGGTTTTTACCTTTCGCCAAGAAAGGTATTGGATTCATGCTAAAAATTTTTAAGGTCACTAGAATTCGATTATATTTTTACAATGATATGTTTTTATGTGTGTGTGTCTAGATGTTGGAGACACGGTTTCTCAAATTCTTTAAGACTAAAGACCAATTTAATACTTATTCCTTAATCTGACATTAATGGCAAGAGTTGGAAAGGTTTTGCTAACAATTGAACAACCGGAAGTAGAATATTATAAATATTATTTTTTGGAAATTTATGTTCTTATAAATATTAAAGAACATTTTTATTATACTTCTATAGACTTAGAGATAGAGAATTATAAATACCTATATAAAATAATCCGTTGTAATAAATCGAACAGTTCAAAAACTGGATGGAAACCAGTTGAAAAATTAAAGTGTTTGTAACTGACAGAAAAACGTCTGTGTCAAAAATCCAGATACATTACTGAAGGCTTTTTCTTAATTAATTAAATATATATATATAATTATAGACACTTATTACATATACCCATTAGAAATACCGTCAATCTTGTCAATGAATTTGAAGAATCTCGAACATTTAGAAGAGTAGGAGGAAACTTATTTATTGAATGAATTAAAAAGGTAAAATACATTAATAATAGGTGTAATGGGGTCATACCACATTTTCTAATTTATTTTTTTTTCTGAAAATATTCTTAAAACCACTTACAGAAATATATATTTTATGTCACATAAGTTTCTAGTTTTACAGATATATTTTTTTAAAGTTTATATTAAATTTCAAATGACGTCATGGGTTTGTGACCGTGACCGTAGTCATTCCTATCGAATAAAAATGGAACTACGTTTGACGTAATATCTAAATCACCCATAAATTGTATTTATTTATATTTTCTAGTACCTACATTTCGTTATTTGTACTTACATTTAAACAAAAACAACTTGTTGCAAAGATATTTACTTTGAAAATGTTGGTTATGTTCGAAAAATGTGACAACTCTGCGCTGAGATTCATGTATAGTACGTGCACGAGTACATGTGTGCGTGACTATCATTGTATGTGTGTACAAACCCATGACGTCACAAAATAAGACTCAAAATGTTTAGAAAGGAAATCATGAATGAAAAGTATAAAAATATTAAATATTTTTCATGTATATATGTATAAAATTATGTAATTTTTTTAATTATATAAAAAAAATCAATATATTTTTTTTTTTTTGTATGATCCCATTAGAATTTTTATATGTGTACCAGAAATATTACATACAATATGTATGTATAGCCTAAAGTTTATTTTTGGATTATATGAAACATGAATCATTGTGGAAATTTACATAAGCCAGAGTGTCATACATGACTGTGGATAATCATCTTGGTATTTTATTTAGATGGTCCAATTCATGTTGTCCTAAAAGGCTCATATTTCATATCTCGCGTCCAAAATTATTTAATAGTTCATCGACTTTAAAACGAATTTTTTACGTTATTTAGGGCATGCTACACTGTACTACTCTTAACTAGTTTATTAATTAATGCCTATTTCGTCTAATTATACTCCTAGTACATCATTTCGGATGTAACTGTCGCTTTTTACAATTTTTACCGCTATTAGAATGGTCTAGTTCTAGTGTCTGTAATAAATAATAAGTAGCATTCCCAGGCTATAGCAGAGTAAAAGATGTTGGACTAAATTGTTAACTGGTCCATTTAATTCAACAGATTCTCACTGCAGCGTTTTAGAACACAATTAGTAAAGGAAAAGGCCAAAAGCGTTAGTCGGTGCTCAGTGGATTCAATGCGCATATTAACACGCTCATTAAGAGATGAGTGAATAATTAAATGGTGATTATTTACGTCACATGTTGTTGACTAACCTGTGGAGAATATTTTCATTTAAGCATTTTCATTTGCATGCGAAAAATTATAAAGCCAGGTTTACATTAAACAGTTTTCCGGCACGGCATTCCGATCGATAAGAGAATACGAGAATGTTTGAGTATGTGATCTTCCTAGCTATGACGAAAAACAAGTGGGTATGGGACCTTCTGGCATACGAGGTGTGTTCAAAAAATATCGCGAATTTTGTGTTTTTTCAAAAATTATTTATTTATTCATGAATATCTATTTTGTCCCCTTCAAAGTAATCCCCATGAGATATTATACACTTGTGCCAACGGTTTTTCCAATCTTCAAAGCACTTCAAAAAATCATTTTTTTTTATCTTGTTCAGCTCCTCCTTCGATGCCGTCTTTATCTCGTCAAGCGTAGCGTAACGTCGTCCTTTCATGGGCCTCTTCAGTTTAGGGAACAAGAAAAAGTCACAGGGGGCCAGATCTGGGGAATATGGTGGCTGCGGCATCATTAGTGTGTTGTTTTTGGCTAAAAAGTCGCGCACAAGCAACGATGTGTGAGCAGGGGCGTTATCGTGGTGCAAAAGCCAATTTTTGTTCTTCCACAAATCCGGGCGTTTCTGGCGGATTGCTTCGCGCAAATTGCGCATAACTTGCAGGTAATATTCCTTATTGACCGTTCTACCCTGTGGCAAGAACTCATGATGCACCACGCCCCTGCAATCGAAGAAAACTGTCAGCAAAACTTTCACATTCGACCGAACTTGGCGCGCTTTTTTCGGTCTTGGTTCGTGCGGCAGCTTCCATTGAGATGATTGAACTTTGGTTTCCACGTCATAACCATAAACCCACGATTCGTCACCAGTTATGACCCTCTGGAGCAAATTTGGGTCGTCGCGGACAGAGTCCAACATCTCATTAGCAATGTTCATGCGATGCTGTTTTTGGTCGCAATTGAGCAATTTTGGTACAAATTTCGCGGCGACCCGTCTCATGCCCAAATCATTGATAAAAATCGAATGGCACGAGCCAATCGATATGTTTAGGTCCTCAGCAACTTCTCTAACGGTGATTCGACGATTGGCCAATATCATTTTCTCCACTTCATTAATTTTTTCGTCTGTTGTTGAAGTGCTCGGGCGTCCGGCACGCTTTTCGTCGTTCACATCTTCTCGGCCTTCTGAGAACATTTTGTACCACCGATAAACGTTGCTTTGGTCCAAGGTAGCTTCTCCGTATGCCACAGTCAACATTCGGAATGCATCCGCGCACTTAATTTCGTTTTTCACACAAAATTTGATACAGGTTCTTTGTTCCATTTTTTTGAATAGGTAAAAATCGAAGACGATCCAAAACACGTGCAAGCAAAGCAGCTGTCAACAATTAAGTGAACATTCAAAATGGCCGAGCTTGTCGACATAAGTGAGAGACATGAGTACCAACATAAAGCCACAAAAAGATCGAAATTCGAATATACGTAACCCGCGAAAATTCAAAATTCGCGATAGTTTTTGAACACACCTCGTATACTGACTAGAGGCCTCCTTAAAGTGTTTGTTGCTATCGGAACACATGCGGAAGCCGTGGTGTATTGCGGTCTGCGTATCAGTGGCGGACTAACATCTTCGGAGGCCTGGGGCGGTCTCTAATGCCGGGCCCCTTATATTGGAATCTAGAGTTGCTTTACGCAAAAAAAAAAAATCTTTCAAGGTCAAATGCCTTATAATATAAGGTTACATTTTTTCAAGGGATGGGAAAAGCGGCATATTTTTCCCTTTTCATGTACAAAAATAAATTGCCAGATCACAGAATACATTTCGATTTCGAGTGAGCGTACGAAAAACGACGCGGTTAACTTCGTGTAAAATCGGACGTCGGAATGATCCCACCCGAATTGGTTAGTAGAAAATAAACGCGGTAATAAATGTTGAGAAAAAAAAAAAAAAAAAATTGACCCAATATAGCAAAATAATAAAACGACTATTTTAATATTAAAAAAGAAAAGCCTTTACAATATTACGTATTACTTAACTGATTAATTCTAAGTAAACATAATATTTGACAAGTGTTTCTGTTGCAAAATACGAATTACTAACCTGAATATATTTTAGAAAAATAACTAAAATATCGCTAGATATACAATAAAATCACTAGACCTCAGATAAGTCGCAAATTTATAAAATAAATCGTATTTGAATAATCAACTTCACTAGATTTAGTGATAAAATCACTAAATTCGCAATACTGCTACCACTCAAATGACTGATATGATTTAGGGATTCCCGCGCCGTAGCTACAGTGTTACCAGTAGTTTAAGTTTTAATTTCCCACACAGGAACCTAAATGTTTCTTGATAGAAAATAGACATTAAGAAAACCGACTCGAGTATTTATGAAGGTGGTTATTTAGTGGAAAATCTTAGGACTGAACCTTTTCGTTTATTTTAACCTGGAAATGGGGGCCCCTCTGTTTGGTAGGGCCCGGGGCGGACCGCCCCTGTCGCCTCCCCTTTAGTCCGCCACTGCTGCGTATTGAAACCGTGGTGTATTGCGGACTGCGTATTACCTTAATATTTGCACTACCTTTTTTACAAAGTAATAACTAATTGCTGCTTTTGAAATATGCAAATCACCTTTATTTCCAATAAATTTCAGTCTCGTTACTCTTACGTCATTATTAGTAGGAAACCTAAAAGTTACACTTTGTTTAATATATTATTTGTAAAAAAAATCCCGTACTTACACATGAAACGAAATATCGTTACTTTCTTTGTATTTTTCATTACAATTTGATATATTCCGAGATATACTACACGCAAAAAATAAGGTTTGGTTACAGTAAAAGCAGTGACATGTAACACAACAAAACACTGCCCGCAATTCACTATGACTTCCGCCCCCCCCCCCCCCCCCACCTACATGTCTTCCGATCACTTCATCCTATGCATTGGTATAGGGAATTACTTCTCTAGTCGTCAGTATATGCTTGAAGTATGGGACCATATTCGAATTTCAATATGGATATGCCATAAAATATAAAAACTAACTACTTTAGCTTCTAATTATAATAATAAAAATCTGTTGTGGCCAGCCCAAGACCTCTCGTCATTTCCAAATTAGGCTATACAGGGTGGTTGATTTTTCATTGTCCAGCTTATATCTTCTGAAATATTAAAGATACAAAAAGAAGTTAAATACAAAAGTTGTTTAATACAACCTGATGTATAATTTAGCATAAACAATTTTTTTCCCAGGCCTACCAATTTTTTGGAAAAATATTTAACTTTAATTTTTTAAATGGAACACCTGTATATTTTGACAGAATAAGATTCTTAATAAATTTCTCTTTACAATGATGTGTAACAAGTAAGAATTTACCTTTAAATTATGTACTATAAAGCAAATAGAAATATGATAAAAGTAAGCTATGATATTCTATTGTTTATACCTGTAACTTTTGTCACACATGCACATTACATTGGCTACGTAGGGATTTTCCTTTGAATAAAATAATGTCTAATAAAGCAAGTAATAGAATTACTAGCATTGTTGATTTACAAAATTATTAATACTTTTATTTAGGACAGATGTTACAGGTATAAACAATAGAATATCACAGCCTACTTTTATCATATTTCTATTTGATTTATTAGACATAATTTAAAGGTAAACCCGTACTTGTTATACATCATTGTAAAGGGAAATTTATTTAGAATTTTATTCCGTAAAAATATACATAAATTATACTTGTTTGCAATAAGTATACTTTTTCTCTAACTCGTAATCTCATTTTCATCTGACGTTCTCTTAAAATCAAAAAGCGTTAAATAGAATTACTACTTCTGTTGAATAACAATCATTGAAAAAATTCCAGCTCAGCTATTACAAAACAATCAAAAATTAAAGTCCACGTGCTTATCGTAATCGATACTCAATCCACGTTTTAAATTTTCTATTTTAGTTACCTTGGCGTACAAGACAAAAGAGAAACCATCTCTTTCAGTTGTTTCACCCACACACTCTCACTAGCATTTGTCAAACATTCCAGTGCTCGCGATTTGTCAGTCCATAGTCGCGATCGACAGAAGAATGCCAATGAGCCAGTGATGCTCTCCTGTTCTTGTTGATGATTAGTATTGCTATCTTATTTCAAGGATAAACGTAAGCGTAACGTACTTTTGGAGTAATTTGGACAAATTGGACTGTAGGAGGGGGATTTATTTACGTGATTGGAGTTTTAAAAATAAATTCGTTTGTTTTTTGTTGAAAGAAAAGGTCATGGCTGAACATACCAACAGACAAAATAAGTAATGTGAAACAGTTTTTATTTGAAACATTTTAAAAATAATATTTACCTCACAAAAAAATCTTATTCCATTTCTTAGAACGACGGTCGCGTTAGAATTATTGAGAATAAGACATATGGTTCAGATTTTTAAATTTTTTATTATAATTAAGTTCAAAGTAATTCCCTTCAATAATAATACACTTCACTATTCTTTTCTTTTTCTTATAAGCTTCCCACCAATCTTTTGGATTTTGAATGTTGTAACACGGGGATCTCTGATGCACGTAGCCTTGCAATAACTTATAGACTAATTATCAATACGCACTAACAGCTCAAATAATCAATTATTAATGATTGATGTTTGTTTTTACCTCTCGCTAAGAGAAGTATTGAATTCATGCTAAAATTCGCATATCCAGATTTTAGTGAATAAGCACGATTTAAGATCCCTAGAATCCGATTATAACATTTTTAAAATGATGTCTGTGTGTGTGTGTGTGTGTGTGTGTGTGTGTGTTTGTGTGGATGTGTGTACGTCTGGATGTTGGAGGGACGATTCCTCAAAAACTATAAGACTTAAGAACTGTTTAACTATGGATTCCTCAATCTGACATTCCTGGGAAGAGATGAAAAGGTTTTGATAACAGTTGAACAAACGGAAGTAGTAGTTTCTTAAAAAAATCTTCTAAATATAATTTTTTGGAAATTTTTGTTATTAAATATTGAAGAACATAAAATTCTCCATCTAATACACTTAATTTTTTTATTATATCTTCTATAGATTTAGAGATAAAGACACTATAATATATAGAGTAATCTAATCGCAGAGGCTAAAGCACTAAGGAAACCAGTTGACAAATTCCAATGTTTGTAAATGACACATGTGAGTGTCAAAAATCAACAGTTTTAGTGACATTCTGATACCTTTTTCTGGGAAGTATATTTAATCTTTCTTATTGTTTTATTAATCAAATATTTGGGTAAAGTTCTGTAATATTTTGTTATAAAACGACAATACAATACTTACATAGCCTAATATGGAAATGGCGACAGGTCTTGTGCTGGCCACAATAGATTTTTTTTGTTATAAAACGACGGTTCGAAAGCGAAGTGCAATACAATACTTATATAGCCTAATATGGAAATGGCGAGAGGTCTTGTGCTGGCCACAACAGATTTTTTTTGGCATTCTTAATTAAATTTTCTTATTTTATTGAGCAAACTAAATACTTCATCTGTCATATTTTTATTCCTAGAAAAAAAGTTGAATTGTTTCAAATTCTTTTACCATTTCCTGGTGAGAAGGTTTCTCCCTGGGCAATTCTCCATCGGTGTCATTTTCATCCGATTTGTCTTGAAGCTCATTTTGTTTAGCTATAGTAGCGATAATTTCTTCGCCCGTATCTTTTAACGAGCATAATTAATGCCAAAATATATATATATATATATATATATATATATATATATATATATATATATATATATATATTTTGTGCCTGAAAATTCGCGTTATAGAGACTACAATGTTACTGGGGCATGTGAGTGGTTTCGAATTATGGATATTTTCGAGTTAGAGAGGTCAAAATACATTGTAAATATATAAAATGTGCCGGGAACATAAAAGTAAACTTCGACTTACAGAGAGTTTCTAATTATGGTGGTTCGAGTTATAGATGTTCGACTGTATTTTATTCCTATGGCATTTATTTATTTGTTTATGCATTATCTAAAATAGTAAATCAATTGTTATATTTTCTAAAAGTATTTAGAATGGCAATTATATACAACCTCCCATTATTTCATATTGTGTCTATTGTATTTGATTATTACATACTAATATTGTTTTCTTTTTTTTTCAGGTAAGTTATCATTTTACATTTCCTTCAAGCTGCCATACCCACTTTTGTAAGTTTTGCGAACATTTTCTTTTATTTTACCAACATTTGTTGGTATTTTGGTACTGACATTTACTTTCCAAATATCTTAATTGAAAATGAAATAAAGGGATTTAAAATCCTACTATCTCAGTATCAATCTATTATCTCTATTATTGTTGTCTAAGTCATGAGACAGCAACATTATTAAAAAACAAACTATCATAATCATCTACTTCCTTGATCGAGCTATTATTATTAGATTAGTCCACCTGAGAATAAATACCGCCATGTTGGGTTTTATTCTTAACAGCAGTTGTTCTAGTCGAGGTCTCCATGACAATTTTATATAGCCTTGAGTTGTTTGATTGGAATGATATAGTTAAAATAGAAATAAGTGCATGCAAATTCTTATTAGGCTATTATGATTGTGAACTTGAAAATTGTGGAGTAAGATGTAAATGTCATCCAAAATCTAATGTTTGGTGTCCGTAGAAATTTGTGGCTTATGGTAGAACACGCCATCTTTGCTTAATTTACCTAGTTCACATTTTTGTTGCTTATGAAGCAGTTAATTATTATGTATCCAGATTTTAGTGAATAAGCACGTTTTAAGGTCCCTAAAATCCGATTTTAACATTTTTGTGTGGTGTTTGTGTGTGTGTGTGTGTGTGTGTGTGTGTGTGTGTGTGTGTGTGTGTGTGTGTGTGTGTGTGTGTATGTATGTTGGAGGGACGGTTTCTCAAATTCTATAAGACTAAGGACCAATTTAACTACGTATTCCTTAATCTGACATTAATGGGAAGAGCTGATAAGGTTTTGGTAACAATTGGACAACCGGAAGTTTCTTAAAAAAATCTAAATATTATTTTTTGGAAATTAAGTTATTACAAATATTAAAGAATATAAAATTTTCTATCCAATACATTGAATATTTTATTATATCTTCTATAGATTTGGAGATTTTAATATATAAAATAATGTTGAAAGTTTAAATTGATTGTAATTGATATAATGGGGTATTCCACTCAATTTTTTTTTATTATTTTAAATACAACTTCATTCAGCTTTGAAGCAATTCATAGTATTAAAAAATCTTAATTGTTCCTAGTTTAACAGTATTTTATTTTCGAAAAATCAGTGTAACGTCACATTTCCCCTATACTTGTCTTTCTCACACACACTGCTCTGAGCACGCTGCGAGAGAAAGATAACAATTGTATGACGTCAATTTTCTCTTTTAGCAAATGTGAAATATCTCGTAAAGTACTTATTTAAAAAATGTTTTCATTGTTTTAACTATTATTTATTGAGCCATACTTTATGTTAAATTGTCAGTGACAAAAATCCAGAGACTTTACTGAAAATTTTTTTGGGAAGTACATTTAATATTTCTTATTTTATTAATTAAATGTTTAAAATTGCAGATATATCTGCTGCATATCAAGTTGACACTGTTCTTAAATGGGGAAATCTAAAATTCAGACTTGGACAAGTCGAGATGTAATAGTAATATCTGAAATTGGTATAAAAAGAAAGGGAATTCATTTATAAGCCAAAGTATGTACTGAAGCAGTGTCAACTAAACACGCGCTTGCTATACATATATTTCATCGTATACCTTTCAGAAATACTAGAAGCTAAGAAGCTATTCTTTGACAGTAAATTTGACATTTTGTAGAAATATGATTTGTTTAATTAGTGCGCGTCAACTTCAAGGCATAGTGCTCCTGCAAAACCCTAAAATCTAATTCCTAAAATCCTAAATAATCACTAGATTTAGGGCATATAAATTTAGGATTTAGATATTAGGGTGATAAAAGTGCAACATCGGACACAGCCTAATATGAAAATGGCGAGAGGTATTGTGCTGGCCACAATATATTGTTTTTTACATCCCGCTACCCTTGGTAAGGGAGGTATAGGGATCGTGCTAAAAATCACATATCGAGATTTTAGTAAATGACCACGTTTTAAGGTCCCTATAATCCAATTTTAACATTTTCACGATGATGTCTGTATGTGTGTGTATGTGTGTGTATGTGTGTGTGTGTATGTATGTGTGTGTATGTATGTATGTATGTGTATTGATATTGTCTTCGCTCTAACTCAAATATTATCATTCAGAAAATTCTGAAACTTCGTATTTCTATCCTATTCTAATATGAAAAGAAGCCATTAGATTTTGGTGTAAATCGGATAACCGGAAATGGCACTTTACCTGAAGCTTATAATGATTTTTCTTCAAACAATATCATTAAATGCCATTTTTTCGCATGTCTTATGAAAATTAAAGATTATTGAATTTTCTACAGGAATACATTAATACTTTTTCTATATATTTTACAGATAAATTTAAAAATAAATTTTTTTATTAGTCGCGAAGCCTAAGATAAAAACTATTCCTTTGTTACACAGTTCATATTTCAAATGAATGTAACTGACAGTAAATGTCACTGTCAGAAAACTTATCACTTCAAATTAATAACAGTGACATCTTAAAAAGAAAATAGTAAATAAAGCAATAGTTTTCTGCAATGGAACAGTTTGCAACGTTAGTAAATACCGTAGGTAGGTATGTATTTAAATTAATAAAAATTAAATAGCGGGAGGTTTTGTGTTGGCCACATCAGACTTTTTTACCTTCCGTCAAAAGGAAGGTATTGTTTTTGGTCAAAAAATTCGGTGGTGAGTTTTTAATGTATAAGCACGTTTTAGGGTCCCTACAATACGAATGTACTATTTTTAAGATGATGTCTGTATGTGTGTATGTGTGTCCGTGTGTGTGTCTGTGTGTGTGTCTGTGTGTGTGTCTGTGTGTGTGTCTGTGTGTGTGTCCGTGTGTGTGTGTGTGACAAATTTTTCTCCGACGATAACTCCAAAACTACAATTCTAAAAATTATGATTCTTTCATATTCCTCTTCTTTACAACCATATAAAGAGCTGATTAGATTTTGGTTATAATTGGTCAACCGGAAGTACCCTTATTTGAAGTTTTTAACAGTTTTTCTTAAAAAAATGCAGTTAAATATTATTTTTTGACATTTTCTTATTATATTTATTAAAGAAAATACTCTTCTCTATATGGTTTGATTATTCATTTTCCTTCATATTCAATAGATGTAGAGTTAAAGCATTACAAAGAAATTAATTTTCAAAAATTAGTCAGCTTTGTTATTTATCATGGAAACAGCTGACATAATTAATCAAAAAAATTTAATTGACAGATGTCAGTTGCAAGTGCAAAACCAAATATGGAAAAAAGTATAGGATCTAAAATTGGTATGTCATAGTGTTGCTCGCAAAGTGACACGCAGAGAAAGGCCAAAGAGAAGATGGAAGGACATTACTTAGTGTAGTTTATGTTATAATTTTATTGGATTTATAGAACCTTTTCAAATGAACTTTTGGTATGGAATTTGTAAAAAATAGTATGTGTTCGTGTTCGATTTTACATGATAGTATATAGAATCTGTTCCAAGGACCTTTTGGTATGGGATTTGTACAAAATACATGGAATTGACGGAAGGTCTTGTGCTGGTCACAACAGATTTTTTTATTACAAAATTGTTGAAATTTGTGATAAAATTTATGGGACGTAAGTTAATTTGAGACGAAGTGTCCCGTTCAGGGGGAAAGAGTTAATGGATTTTAAAATTTCTAATAGCATGTATTAAAATGTTTTTAAAAGGATTACTCAAATTATGGAACACCTAACTGAAGTTCTTTATATAAGTCAAGAGTAATTACCTTATTTATGAATTATTTATTAATCGCATTGTCTTCCATATGGGATCTTGTTTCGAAACAATTAATCATCATAGCTGAACAGATGTACAGTGTTGTTTGTTTTCACACGCCAAAATCTGTTGGTACAATTTATTTCATTAGCTTCACACAAACATCCGAAGTTTATGAGTCATCATTTAGCAAAACATTGATGTAGTCGCGGTCGTGACACGGTCAATGGCAGGTTTACAGACACCGACAAAAGCCCGAATTGAAAAGTTACACTGTCTTTCTAACCCTGACCCTTATAGGCACTAATTATATGGACTATATTTAGTGAGCCAGCAATGAATTAGATTATTTTGACATTTCGACAATGGCCCAGACATACATTTTAATAGATAAATTAATAGCGATAGCTTTAATGAATAGTTACAGAAAATATATTATCATAAAACGATACTTTAAAAAAATTTGATGTGGCTAACACAATACCTCCTGCTATTTAATTTTTATTAATTTAAATACACACCTACATATTTACTAATGCTGAAAACTATATTACGTTCCTTTTGCATGCAACTATTGCTTTATTTTCTATTTTCTTTTTAAAATGTCACCATTACTAATTTGAAATGATTAGTTTTTTGCAGTGACATTTATCTGTCAATTACTATTACATACATTTGAAATATGAACTGTGTAACAAAGGAATTGTGTTTAAAAAAGATATTTTTAAAAAAATTATCTGTAAAATATGTAGAAAAAGTATTAATGTATACCCGTTAGTCTGGTCTATGTAACTTTTCATAACGATAAAAATAAAATATAGTGATAATATACCGGCTGTACCAAGCAAACATAGGCGTTAAACATGGAGAAACAGTTTTTTTTAAATAGAAAGTGTCCGGCAAAAAATTAAACCATGATATTAGTATATTACATTTTCTACATTATTTAATATTAATTAATTTTATGTTATTGCATAAATTGTAATAACAAAAATTTTAAGATGAATAATTGTTTCACTTTTTTATTATGCATTATGAAGAGATTTTCAAATGTCAGCGTGGCGCATTGGTTAGCACAGCTGCCTCTGAAATTTTAGATTGGGGTTCGATTCCCATTAGGGTAATTATTTTATTTTTTACATAAAAAATGTTGAATTTTTAAAAATCTGTTTTATATCTGTCATTTAAAAATAATAATAACATTGTAATAATTAAAGAGAAAATAATGGGATATGTGACTAAATTTTGATTTTCACATATATGATATTAGACCAAAAAATAAAATACCCGTATTTTTTTAAATTGATTAATTATTCGTAGTTTACGAGAAAATAATTATTAAAACTTTGGAGAAGGGATATGTGACGTCAGTAAGGTAGAATGATAGAAGAAGACAGTTAGACTGAGATAGATATATTGTGGTAGGCGAAACTGACAGCAGCTGTCACGTTCGCCATTCCATAACCTATCACAACATATCTATCTCAGTCTTCTTCTACCATTCTACCCTACTGACGTCACAGATCCCTTCTCCAAAACTTTAAATTGCTAATAACAATATTATTACAAACTAATGTTTAGTTTTTATTATTATAATGAGAAGCTATAGAGGTTTGTTTTTATATACTATGACACATATTGAAATTCGATTATGGTCACATAACCCATTGATAATAATTGATTACAATAATCAGAATATTGATTTATCAATGCATTATATTTTCTTTTGATTTAATAAACAATATTTTTTTTATAAATACAGTAAAATCATAAAACTACACAAATTATTATATTTAAGTTATTTTTATTAATATAAAAAAATGCATTCTTATTATATCAATATTTTGATTATTGTGATCAATTATTTTCTATTTATTTATTACAATCTTATTATTATTTTTAAATGACTAATATAGAAAATATAAAACAGATTTTTAAAAGTTCGACAATTATTTGTGTAAAAAAATAAATTATTTCCATAATGGGGGATTACGGCTCAATCGAATTAAAGGAAAATAGTAAAAAAATACGATTGTATATGCTGAACAACGAATATTAATAAAAAAAAATAAAATGGTATAATTGAGATATTTCAGAAATAAAGGGTTTTTTGTTATAGCGATTCGACACTAATATGAAAATATTTTGATTGGCGACCGAGAGACCACCTATAAATGCATTACAAATAGCGTGTTAGGAGGTGGGGATTACTACCAATGGAAGTTAAGAAATTCAAATTCGAAAGGAGGGGCTAACATTCCTGTACAGCAGTTTTCAAACAGTTTTAATTTTAACGTAAATTTCTTGCATTAAACTTAATAATTTAAATACACCTGTAATTATAAATTATGTAGACTTATACAGTGTTATAATATTCATTTATTTTATGTAAATATAATTTAAAATAGCATATATTTCAAAAACATTTAGGTCCATGATGAAAACAGTTTGATATAAAAACACATAAATGTGACGTCACGTCAATCTTTTCAATATTCGGGAGACCATAACTCGCTTATTAATAGGAATATTTTCACCGGAATTTCATCAATAGTCTTAGTTTTCCTAATATTTTCAGATGAAATTATAAAAAAAAAATGGTGTAATCCCCCATTGGGAATCGAACCCGAATCTGAAATTTGAGAGGCAATTGTGCCAACCAATGTGCCCCGTTGACATTTCAAAATATTTTCATATTGCACAATAAATAAGTGAAACAATTATTTATTCGAATTTTTTTATAATTTATTGCAATTTATGCAATAATATTAAATAATTTACAAAAAACTGTTTTCCCATGTTAAACGCCTTGTTAAGGTTTGCTTGGGAGGCTTTTGTTAAAAGTAGGGTTAACCTCATAAGAATATAATGTAAAAGGGCGCTTTGTAAAAGCTATTATTATAATAGTGCTCTTGTAATAATGGTCAATATTTTGTTGGATACCTCTCTAGTATTTCCTTTGTACGATAAATATTTTACTTGACCTAGAATCGAACTGGAATTGTCAGACCTTTAAACCAACTCTTAAAGAGATGCGTGCAAATGCGCGGTTTATTTTTAAAAATTTGCAAATGTAAACAAACCATCAATTGTTTACATCTGACAGGAAGCTTCAGTCATCAAGTAGCGCCAACTTCATATACTCTATCCTCATTCAGTTACTATAGCAACGATAATAAACAACATAAGTCTCTGTTTCTTCAATGAGCCATTAAATGAATCACTTTTCTTACGAATCTAATGTCCCAGATGGGAAGTATTTGTGAAACCTTATGAGCACGACCACACAAGTTTAAGATAACTGTTAGTTGGTTATTAAATTCGTGCGAATATAACGTGATATACGTATGTTATTAAATATTGTATGAACGGGTGATTAATATGTTTTATAGTAGAACAATGTTTGGAGAAATTTTAATTATGTAATTACAAAGAATACATGAAATATTTCTCAAGGTTAGTTTACAATGAAGTGATTTTGATATAAGACATTTTTTAAACATTGTAAAAATAAAATTTATGTTTTATAAAATTAAAAGAAATATTTTCATTTTGTTTTCGATACGTTAATAATATTTTCTTTTTTTATACATAAAGTATTTAAAGGTCAAATATTTATAGTTTTTCATTGATATATTTTTTATTATTTTATTTTCATTCTTTCGAAGGCCTCATGAAATGTTAATTAATTTAATAATAATATATTTTTCTTTTTACTAGCTTTAAGTTTAAGGTCATGTTTCTCTTGTCAAACATTCCCAAAATATTTTAAAAGCTCAAATAACTATTTTTTCGCCAACCTTACGGTTTCTTTATACATTTTCCTTCATGAAACAGCCAGCTTTACTAATCGTGGAAACAGCTGATATATTCAAATAATTCTAATTGACAGATGTCAGTCAAGTGCAATTTACATAGTGAATATTCGTGTTATAATTTTATTGGATTTATAGAATCTTTTCAAAGGGACTTTTGATATGGAATTTGTAAAAAGTAGTATGTGTTCGTGTTATAATTTTATTTGATATATAGAATCTTTTCCAAGGAACTTTTTTATAGCATTTATCCATTTTTATTTCAATACTTTTATTTCTAAAAATTCACACACTCTAAAAATGCGTACACTTACGTAACATTCTCTTTACAAATAATATTACTACCAAGTTTATATCTCTACCCATTTTTGTATTATTGCCCCAAAAGTCAATATACCCCACATTTAGATAAAAACTTCAAAATTTTCAAAAATCTAATTTTTATGTATCTAGATACTTCTCAATGCGCTGATTCCAAATTTTGAAACCGCAGGTCGATATCTTTTTTCGTTCTCGAGATATTTAGATTTAAAGTTTTGCCCAAAACTGCTCATTTTTGGGTATTAACCCAAAAATGGGTCGAGATATAAATTTGGCGACATCACCATTCGATTCTACGGACAAAAATACATAAGTATAGCAATTTTCATAATTTTTATCCAACCAGTTAATTTTTTATGAACAAAAGCTTGAAAACCCCTGAAAATGGTCAAAATCTGAAAAAATCGTAAGGGGTACCCCTTACGATTTTTGCGATTTTTGGCCATTTTCAGTTATTTTGCTTTAGAGATTGTATGCGGTGTTCAAAAATTCTGAAAATTGGTGTACTTATGTAATTTTACCGGTAGAATCGAATGGTGTTGTCGCCAAATTCATATCTCGACCCATTTTTGGGTTATTGCCCAAAAATGGGCAGTTTTGAGCAAAACTTTAAATCTAAATATCTCGAGAACGAAACGAGATATCGACCTTCGGTTTCAAAATTTGGAATCAGCGCATTGAGAAGTATCTAGATACATAAAAATTAGATTTTTGAAAATTTTGAAGTTTTTATCTAAATGTGGGGTATATTGACTTTTGAGGCAATAATTCAAAAATGGGTAGAGATATAAACTTGGTAGTAATATTATATGATTGTAAAGAGAATGTTACGTAGGTGTACGCATATTTAGAGTATTTATATATGAGTATATACATAATGTATATTTATGTGATAATTTTATTGAATTTATAGAATATTTTCCAACGAACTTTCTGTATGGAATTTGTAAAAAATTGTACTATATTCGTGTTACAATTTTACCGGATATGTAGCATCTTTTCCAATAATCTTTTGGTATGGGATTTGTACAAAATACATCAAATTAACGGAAGGTCTTATGCTACTAGATATATTAAATGATTCTACATTACTATCACTGTCCATTTTTTATTTTCAATATGTAATTCTTGCAAATTTATCTTCATAATGTATATTGTTGAGTTTTGACGTTTACAAAATATATTTATAAAACATTTGCGGTTGTCGTCGTTATCATGGTAGAAACAAATTCATTATTGCGTCATATTGACATATGTCAGTTTTCATGAAATTTTTAAAATTGTATAGATAAAATAAGTTGAATGTTATAATGCTCCATTTTAAATTGATGGATTTTTTTAGTTAAACGGCTGACAAAAAAATATTATGTTTCTTTCATACAAAAAATTAGTGACTCGGAAAATTGCCAGACTTCGCTGCGCGTCGTCCGGCAACCGTCTTACTCGTCCCAAAGTCATGCATTTTTTATATTAATGAAACAAATAACTATTAAAAACTATTTTTTTTTTTTTGTAAATTTTTGTAGCCATGTTCTAATTTGTTATTATGCTGCAGGACTCCATTATTACTCGTCTTTTGTTTCATGTCTATTTAGATAATTTTCAAAATTTCGCTTGTATAACAATTTCTCTTTTAAACAGATTTGCGGACGCCTTCTCTATGTAAGATTATTATTCTTATCCATATTTTACTGTGATGTTATGTTCAGTAATATCCATCATTAATAATTTTAATTCTATGAATAACATTTTAAAATTTTCAAAGGCGTTGCCTAGGCGCCTAAAGATATTAGTATGTAAATCACATTATTATCTACATTCTTGTGCAAATTTGCCAAATGTGCAACTATTATAAATTCATTAATTTATGAATTAATTTACTGATAAAAAAATGTTTTACGTAGGTTTCAATAACTCACGCTTAAAGTATTTGTGGTTACCTACGCATTTTCTAGGCGGTTAAATATATTCTGTACTGATTATTTCCGTCAGCAGTAGCCATTGAAAGTAAACGAAATTACGTTAATTTATACGTAAACGTAGGAGGCTAAAAGAGAAGTATTTAGATTGAAATTTAACAGAGGAATTTGGAAGATAAACTTGGATTAGAAAATTTCCAACAGACCATTTTTACTTCTCGCTAAGAGAGGTATTGGAATCATGCTAAAATTCGCATATCCAGATTTTAGTGGATAAGCACGTTTTAAGGTTCCTATAATCATTTCTACAATGATGTCCGTGTGTGTAAGTGTGTGTGGATATTGGAATCACGGTTTCTCACATACGATAAGACTTAAAAAATATTTAACTGCAGTTTCCTCAATCTGACAATCCTGGGAAGAGCTGATTAGATTTTGGTAACAATAGTAATAGTTTCTTTAAAAAAATCTTCTAAATATTATTTTTTGAAAATTTCTGTTATTACTATTATTGAAGAACATAAAATTCTACATCTGATACATTTAAAAAAATTATTATATCTTGTATAGATTTAGAGATAAAGGCACTGTAATATATAGAATAATCTAATGGCAGAGGCTAAGGCACTAAGGAAGCCAGTTGACAAATTCAAATGTTTATTGCATATTTTGTAAATGACAGATGTCAGTGTCAAAAATCAACAGTTTTAGTGACATTCTGAAAGCTTTTTCTGGGAAGTACATTTAATCTTTCTTATTGTTTAATTAATTAAATATTTAAAATTGTAAGTAAAATGCATGTATCCATAAGAAATACCGCCAATCTTGCTAATGAATTGGAAGAATCTCTGACATTTAGGAACATCCTCATACAATGGAAAATAGATATAATTAGAATTATATGTGTGCAGAAGACATGGTAAATACAATAAAAACAATATTTGGGTAAAGTTCTGTAACGTTTTTGTTATAAAACGACGGTTCGATAGCGAAGTGCAGTACAATACTTATATAACATAAAATGGAAATGGCGAGAGGTATTGTGCTGGCCACAACAGATTTTACTTTTTAAAGAGCCCTGTAAACTTTAGACATAAGATTCAATTTCGTTATTTCACTTCTAAAGGAATCTAATGTGGCCAGCACATTGCACTCAGCACATTTTTTCATAAAATCTAAGAAATCTTCAATTTTGTGCCATGTCCATTTCCGTTTTAAGAAATATTGCTTCCTGGAAATTGAACATTTTCGCCACATTTAAACTTTATAAATTAAATATTTTTCCATTATCGAATAGACAAAAAATAAGAACGTAGTTCTATTTTATATTGTTAAAACCACGAGATTTAACCACAAATTTAAAAGATATGTATTATCACGCCATAATGCAGATTGAAGTCATTTTTATGATTTATTTTATTTACTGAGCAACTGGATCGTAAAACCGCACAAAACAAGTATTAATTTATTCTTTCCACAACTTTAAACAATGTAAAAATGTTTACATTGATATAATATCAACAACTGAAGCTAAAAATAAGTTTATGATATCTTGAACTTGTAAATTACTTGTATACAAGAAAGTAATTGCGCGTGAAACATTTTCGTGTTGTTGGTAGATTTTCCTTGTTATTGTTGATAACCTATGATTTTTTTTCATTCATTATTTTTTAATTTTTGTTCTATTTCGAATTTCAAGTAGGAAATGATTGTTTGATGTGAATATAAATTTTTAAATAAAATTCACTTTTAATACACTACTCAAAAAATAATGAAAATGCTGACACCAGGATTGGAGTTGTTCAAATATAAAAGAAACACTGTGTTTAGTTCGCACAGCAATGAAAAATATATTAAAAATGATCAAACACGAAGTACACAAAATAAAATTTATTGTAAAATATTGCTGGTGACAAAAATTTATGTATATATGTGTGTACCATATAAGTATGTTATGTACCATATTTAATTAATAAAATATGATTTCATAAAAGTGGGTTTTTTAGATGGGTTTTTTGGGTTTTTTTAGATGGGTTTTTTAAAAAACCCGGGTGGGTTTTTTTTGGGTCGGGCAAAATTACATTAATTTACCTTTAATAAATGGTTACCACGTCCAAACAAAGACCTGTCATCAGTCGTAGACTCTACACTCCATCGTTTTAGTTGAATAATCGAATGATCTTCAATATTATCAAACAAAAAAGTTGCCTCAGACACATCTTCTGGTTTTAAACTCATTTTTATTAAACACAGCGTACAAATCACAATAAAGAATTAGGTTTAACACTGAATAACAGATGCGAACACAATGACAGATAGAAACAGGGAACGGGACGCAAGACAACGAGGGGAGGTTTGTTTGGATGCATGATCTTCTAGTTTCTCTTTACCAAACTATTGTCAATATTTTTACCGTTGATTCACTTCGTTCATTTTCGGAACAAATCTCATTTTGTTTTGTACCTCTTTGTAGTCGTTTTGCTGTCACATTCTTTTTTCAAAATTGTACCACTCTTGTTTGTTTAAATTAACATACAGAATAGTTTACCCCTGTGGAGCACTCTCCACGCCAGCAATGAGTGCCCGTGAGGTGACGCCTGGTAAGCGCCCGCACGGTACAAATATGTCATCATCATTACCGATATCTGCGATAAAGCAGATTGTGGCACACTCAGAAATGGGTAATATGCCGTGATGATATATTTTATTATTTTTTTTTTTTCTTATGGGACTTTAGTTCGTACTCTCCAGATAGGTTCATTGTAAACGAGTTTGTTATAAGCGGACAATATTGTATATATTTCTGCTCAAACCAAAGGTACCATATGAACATAGTAGGTCCACTTGCCACTCACACATGTGTGTCGTGGGCGCGCCCAGGCGACGTCCACTGCTCCATAGCTCTACTCTACACACGTACACACGTACTCCTATATTAATATGTGTGGAAATGACGTGAGATCATAGATCTCTAGATACCGGCCTGCTGCAAGCTACACTATATTGCTACAAGGCTGCAGCAGACAACAATAGATGGTTATTTGCGCTTCTCAAAATGTCCTAAGCCGATTAACTACAACAGGTTGAAAAGATGATGATAATATAAAGATATATGGTATTCGGTTTTAGGAATTTCATTTCGGATTATAAAGATTAAATATATTGACGATTGATGTACAGTTGAAGCTATCGATATTAGGCTATCAGTATTATATTACCTAACTTATTTACTAGGTACGTCAAAAAGATAACAGAATGAAGGGGTTTTTGGAGGACTTACATATTTGTGTGATTAGTCTTCAAGATATCACCGAAAAGGAATTCACTGTTTTAAAAAAACTGCAAGTATGATAGAGATAATGCGGTATTCCGGTGATATGGAATTAATGCAAAATAATATCTTTTTTCTATAGTTTCCATCTTCATATAGTAGAAAAATATAATAAAACATGTTTAATAAAAAGTTTTAATTCATAATTTAATGTTACAAAATTAGAATTTTTACAGCTCTAGAGACGTCTTTGAAATTTGTGACGTCAAGTTGATAATCTGTTGCTCTTTTCGAAGTAAATATTTTCGTTTAAAAACACAGATGGTGCCAGTAGTTAACACGCGCGGATATATTTCTTGTTTGACATTTCGTCCACATTATGATTATTACTCCTATTTTTACCATAAACATACACAGGACAAACATCGAAATACACGCTGCTACTAAAATCATATGTAAACAAGCAAATGGCTGTCATGATCATGTGGATTTAGGCGCTGAAGTTCGTTGCAGATGTCACCATCGAGTTGACGTCATAAGCGCGCCTTGATAAGAAAATTTGAATTGCTATGAAATTTTTTAAAATTCATATCTCATGTGATGCATACATTTTCTTACTCAAAGTTAGATATTCAGAGTCCTACTGGTCTGTACTAATGTAAAAAAATATTTTTAAAAAATGTCGGAATACCCCATTGGCCTTTTTCAGTGTCGATAGGCGCTTCCTTGCTGAATTACAGTGAGAGATCCTATGGTCCCTTGAAGTGAGATATCACTTGGTTCCAACTTCATTGTACTATATACTTCATTTCACGTAAGAAAATAGTAGATGGCGTCTAAATAAATAATAAATAAATGAAATTCATGAAACCTAACTATATCAATAATAAAAATATTTTTATCTGTCAAATGTTCAAGTCCTGAATATTAAAAATTACAACAAAACATAGTTAAATATCACTTAATTATGTCGATTTTATTTGATAATTGACAGATGAAAAGTGATATTTTTTTCACTTTTGTGAACTAGGTTAGCATCATTTTGACCAATCAAAGGGCAAAATTTATATCCCCTTCTAAACCAACGCTATTTTCTTACGTGAAATGAAGTATAATTTATTGTTGTAGTGTAACATAATTTGTGTAATTTTATGGTTTTTAAATATTACCGAAAACTAGAAAAAAATATTTCGTCTGAATGTTATTATTTGTACCTGTATAGAGTTTATTAAAAAAATATTCATCAATCATAATAATGTAACAAAACTTAATTTAACATCTTTTTGGAATTCATTTTATGATCGATTGTACTGTTGACGCTTAAATTTTAACTATCCTTAAATTGACAATATCGTATCGAAACGAAATGTCAAATGGGAAAATTAATATTGCTATCAAAATTTCGATATGCATTTTTTTTTATCTTGATTAAATTTTGGTTATAATTGATCCACCGGAAGTACCCTTATTTGAAGTTTTTAACAGTTTTTCTTAAAAAAAACGCAGATAAATATTATTTTTTGACATTTTGTTATTATATTTATTAAAAAAAATACTCTTCTCTATATGGTTTGATTATTCATTTTCCTTCATATTCAATAGATGTAGAGTTGAAGCATTATAAAGAAATTAATTTTCAAAAATTAGTCAGCTTTGCTATTTATCATGGAAACAGCTGATACATTCAAAATTCTAATTGACAAATGTGTGTTGCAAGTGCAAAACCAAATATGGAAAGATGGGATGAAAAATTAGTATTTCATAGTGGTCCTCTCAAGTGACATGCAGTGAAAGGCTAAAAAGAAGATGGAAGGACTGTATCGCAGAAGACTTGAGAAAGGAAGGACTGTGTGAAGAAGATGCGTTGGACAGAAATGAGTGGAAGAGAAGAGGAAACAGCGACCCCTGATAAAATACGGGAAAGCTGAAGCAGAAAGTAAAATGTGTCAAGTACATTTTTCTTAGTGTATATGTTTATGTCATAATTTTATTGGATTTATAGAACCTTTTCAAATGAACTTTTGGTATGAAATTTGTAAAAAATAGTATGTGTTCGGGTTCGATTTTACATGATATTTTATAGAAACTGTTCCACGGTCCTTTTGGTATGGGATTTGTACAAAATACATCGAATTGACGGAAGGTCTTGTGCTGGCCGTAACAGATTTTTTTGTTTAAGCTTAGCTTCAAATTTAAGTGTCATTGGTGCAAAAGGATATTAATAAATAAATCATACCATCCTCATTCATCTAACAGATGACTGCTATGTCCTTGAAACTTCAACGTAAAGAGGTTTCAACGCTTCAACCCCGCAACGCGAACATGCTTTTTAGTTCAGAATAAAAACCAATAGATATCTCAATTTCGGTGAAAATGCTCAATTGAACATAATTTAAAATAAAATTCTAAAAAATATGAATAATGTGTTATCAATACTGTGATTATCGTACGAGCAAAACTTGTAATAATAGTTTTGTTCGATGACATGTACTAGGCCGCCCTAGTGTTAACTTTCTTACACTAACATGTTTTATGAGAAACGGGCAGCTTCTGGCAGGCTGTTCGATGACAAAAATTTTAAGAACTAGTGCTCACGTTTCTGACCTGACTCGCGAGGTGGTGTAGAAAGTGCAGACTAGGAGTGGGGGTAACTAAATGTTGTTCGGTAGACATTTTAATTCTATCCTATCTACACATCTGTTTATTAACCTAAAATTTTACACATTGAGAAAATAAAATAATGGATTCAGATATAGTATATTCTCTTTGTTTTGTTATATAAAGAATTAATTAATATATCTGTCTCTGAATCTGATGAAGAATCAAGTGATGATTGATCTTCGTCAGAATCGTTTATTAGTTCAAACTTTATGCTCTTTAAAACAGACATTTCTACAGTCACTTCTTTGCAGCTTTATGATATGACTATGTTTATAAACAACCTAACCTTTTACACCTTTGGCTGTGCTTGGCTTGATTACTCACAACTGAGCAAACTTGCCCAAATATACACTAGTGTGTTTTATGAAACCACAAGAATTAGACTGAACTAGTGTACACTACACTGCACTGCACTATTCTGCTCTGCACTTCAAGCACTTCTCATCGAACAGAGCTAATAATAAACAAGTAATATGCTTGTCTGTTATTCTACTTATGAGTTACGGCATTACGGGATTCTTTATTACCACACATTTAACATAACATAGATAATTTTAAAAACCAGCAAACATTTGTCGTTTTGTGTAAGAACGCAAGAAGTGCTCTGAATTCCTTTCCCTAATGATTTTCACCTAAACCTACATATGACTTACACCTTTTTCTCTACTTCTCTACTACATATCATTAACATTCTTAGTGGAAATGCGTAATAAGTAACTACAAACTGTAAGTTGATGTACGAGTGTGTAGTGTACACTGAAGTTTTTGCTATTTACCGCTCTGCAAAGGAATTTAGGTTAAGTCTGATCGGTTGACTCCGGTTGACACGAAGCCCTTCGTCTTCATCCTGCAAAGCTAAACCCGACCGGAAACCGCGAGGACAGCATAGGGTAATTACATCCGTTTCTAGAGCAAGATGTGGGTGCCAAAATAGTGTTAAAAAGAATCTTTGTCTTTTTACTTCTCGTTAAGAGAGGTACTGAATTCATGCTATAAACCGCATATCCAGATTTTAGTGAATAAGCACGTTTTAAATTCCCTACAATCCTATTTTAACATTTTTACGATAATGTGTGTGTACGTGGATGTGTATGTATGGATGGGTGTGTGTGTGTGTGACTGGATGTTGGAGGGACGATTTCTGAAATTCTATAAGACTATAGACCAAGTTACGTACGTATTCCTTAATTTCACATTAATGGGAAGAGCTGAAAAGGTTTTGGTAACAATTGGACAACCAGAAGTAGTAGTTTCTTAAAAAAAAATAAATATTATTTTTTTGAAATGTATGTTATTACAAATATTAATATTATTTTGTTTTTTTCAATTTTTTCACCCCAAAAAAACAATAATTCATCTTTTATTCGTGTGTAAAACAAAAGAATGTAGACTTGTTATATATCATTGAAAAGCTTAGAAAATAAGCAAAAAGAGACTATTTTCAACATAGGTTGCCATTTAAAAATCATAAGTTTGTGTTATATCTCAAGAATTATGAAGTTTCCAAAAAATCTAATTCCGCCATTTTATTTTACCTAAACACGGTATATAATTTGTTAAAACAATTTTTCTCTAACTACCATAATAAATGAGTTATAAGATATTTTCGAAATGAGCGAAAAACAAGTTTTTGCCTGTAGCTCAGAAACAAAAGAAGATCGAAAATTCCTGTGGTTGTTATATCATTGAAAAGCTTAAAAAATAAGCAAAAAGTGACTATTTTCAACACAGGTTGCCATTTAAAAAATAATAAGTTTGTGTTATATCTCAAGAATTATGAAGTTTCCAAAAAATCTAATTCCGCCATTTTATTTTACCTAAAAAACGGTATATAATTTGTTAAAACAATTTTTCTCTAACTACCATAATAAATGAGTTATAAGATATTTTCGAAATGAGCGAAAAACAAGTTTTTGCCTGTAGCTCAGAAATAAAAGAAGATCGAAAATTCCTGTGGTGACTATTAAACTTTTCTCAAAAAGTTGACTCTGGGATGTGCAAATGATTTTGCTCTATCATTAATATTTCCCGAGATACCTTAAAAAAGCATCGAAAATGAGACACCTGCACATTTAATATTTCTTATTTTGTCAATAATTAAATATTTAAAATTATAGATATAGCTGCCGCACGTTAAGTTGACACTGTCATTCAATGTGCAAAACCTAAAATTCGTACTTGGACAAGTCGAGATATAGTAGTAATTATAATATACTATTGTTACAAGGAGGAAAAGACTCCGTTAATATAAGTCAGAGTATGTACAGTATCAGTGTCAACTAAACACGCACTTGCTATACATATATTTCATCATATACCTACCCTTCAGAAATACCGTCAATCTCGTCCATAAATTGCAAGAATCTCGAACATTTAGAAGAGTAGGACAAGATTCCTTATAGAATGAAAGAACAGATTTAGTTAAAATTATTCGTGTGTACAAGAAATGTTAAATTCTTATACTCATACTCATACTTATGTCACTAAAGGGAAATAGCGAGAGGTATTGTGCTGGCCACAACAGGTTTTTTTATATTTAATTTTCCTAGTTTGAAACAAATTGTAGGAATATAAATTTCATGTTTCTGTGGTTTATTTTTCTATTTGTATAATAAAATATGGTTATTATTGGAACAAAACCCCAAAAAAAGTTACGCTGTCGTTTCTGTATCTTAGTGGAGCGATTGCGTTTATCTGGGGCATAAATCCAGCAAGTCTGCGGTTCAGGTTGGTATTTACTCCGTCCAAATGGTAATCCTGGAGTCATATATTGTCCACAGGTTGACAGTTACGCGCAACTTGGCGCCGATCACCGAGTTGCGTTACACTGACCTTACAAACAAGTTTAATTCACTTTTACTACAAAACAACTGCCAACCGAGATACAGAGATACAGAAATATGGAGAACTGGTCAGTAAAACTCACTACGTTTACATTGAAAGATTGTGGTAGGTAATAGTAGAATGGGCTACTTGCGTGGTACTGAAAATCCGATTTCTATCAATATACATGTAATATTATGTTGAAAACATATATAAAAATATAAATTTTATTTTTTAAAAAAATATTTGTTTTTTAGTAAATTAAGAAAGAAAATTTTCTGTGACGTCATTATATTTAACTGGAGAACCATGTTTAAAAATGTAACGTATAGATAGCATGCAAGAAAGTTTTAATTTGAATTTGACGTTAGTTCATTTTTATCTCTCTCTGGTCTCTCAAATATATTAATTACTTCCCAAATAAACACATAGGTAGTACATGTAATTTAAAATATCGATACCAAAAAGATAAATTAAAATACTAACCTCCAAATTATTGTCGAAACGTCAAACAGGAGTTCTACATTACCTGTTCAAACCTTGTACAAACAAACGCAATGGCTTTACGACCATTGATTGGTGCGGCGTAATTCTACGTCATACATGGCGGGAATTCAAATAATCAAATTTCATTATTTTTTTTCTGGCTAATGAACAAACATTTTGTCAAAAGAAAAAATATGGGTAGCAAGTTTTTACCTGTTCTTCAAAAATATTAAATAAAAAAAGGTACGCATGTAGCCCATTATAAAAGGGATTCGAAGAGAAAGATAGTTGAGTATTACTATAACCTCTTAGATCGAATTTAAATAGTACTGGATAATTTTGTGTTTCAGTATTATTCGGTTTGTTCGTTCAACAGTCAGAAACCTTCACAAACCATTCTGAGCATGTGCATCAGTTTAAAAATGTTCGCAGAACAGAAATTTTAAATCTACGATTAAAAATCATTTGTTTGTTCAGCAAAATACCTATTTCAATCTCTGATCAGTTTCCAATCGTCAGAATAGTCCGCGGACTTTTAGTTTGTGGCATGCGTATTGGAACTTCCGGCTATTAGCGAGCATGTTGTTCCTACTAGCCTAAGCGAGAGAAAAGGAACATTGACATCCTATACTAATATAATAAATGCGAAAGTAACGCTGTCTGTCTGTCTATTACGTTCTCACGCCTAAACCGCTGAACCAATTTTGATGAATTTTGGTATAGAGATAGATTGAACTTTGGAGAAGGACAAAGGCTACCTTTTGTCGCGAAAATAAAACTTGAAGGGATGAAATATGGGATGAAAGTTTGTATGGAGAACCCATCATATCTTCCGCTGAACCAATTTTGATGAATTTTTGTATGTAGATAGATTGGACCTTGGAGAAGGACATAGGCTACATTTTGTCGCGAAAATAAAACTTGAAGGGATGAAATATGGGATGAAAGTTTGTATGGAGAACCCATCATTTCTTCCGCTGAACCAATTTTGATGAATTTTGGTATAGAGATAGATTGGATCTTGGAGAAGGACATAGGCTACATTTTGTCGCGAAAATAAAACTTGAAGGGGGTGAAAAGGAGTTGAAAATTTGTATGGAGAACCCATCATTTCTTCCGCTGAACTCATTTTGATGAATTTTGGTATATAGATAGATTTGATCTTGGAGAAGGACAAAGGCTACCTTTTGTCGCGAAAATAAAACTTGAAGGGATGAAATATGGGATGAAAGTTTGTATGGAGAACCCATCATATCTTCCGCTGAGCCAATTTTGATGAATTTTTGTATGTAGATAGATTGGACCTTGGAGAAGGACATAGGCTACATTTTGTCGCGAAAATAAAACTTGAAGGGATGAAATATGGGATGAAAGTTTGTATGGAGAACCCATCATTTCTTCCGCTGAACCAATTTTGATGAATTTTTGTATAGAGATAAATTGGAACTTGGAGAAGGACATAGGCTACCTGTTGTCGCGAAAATAAAACTTGAAGGGATGAAATATGGGATGAAAGTTTGTAGGAGAACCCATCATTTCTTCCGCTGAATCAATTTTGATGAATTTTGGTATATAGATAGATTGGATCTTGGAGAAGGACATAGGCTACCTGTTGTCGCGAAAATAAAACTTGAAGGGATGAAATATGGGATGAAAGTTTGTAGGAGAACCCATCATTTCTTCCGCTGAATCAATTTTGATGAATTTTGGTATATAGATAGATTGGAGCTTGGAGAAGGACATAGGCTACCTTTTGTCGCGAAAATAAAACGTGAAGGGGGTGAAATAGGGGATGAAAATTTGTATGGAGAACCCATCATTTCTTCCGCTGAACCAATTTTGATGAATTTTGGTATATAGATAGATTGGACCTTAGAGAAGGACATAGGCTACCTTTTTTCGCGAAAATAAAACTTGAAGGGGGTGAAATAGGGGATGAAAATTTGTGTGGAGAACCCATCATTTTTCTAGTTAGGGATATAAAAATTCTTATTTATGCTTTTGATAAGAAATAAAGAGTGTTTTAGCGTTTTTGAGAAATCATCCCTCAAGGCGGTACAATATGGGATGATTTTAATTATTTTTTTTTTACTTTGTAATTATAGTTAAGTTTTAACCGTTAGCAGATTTTCTATATTTGTCGAAGAGATAGCTTGCATCATATGTACATAAGTAAAAGTACCCGAGACATGTTTAGAAAAGGGCGCTGTTATGTGCGGTGCGAGGATCGGGTGGGCAGTAGGCGGAACCTGTTACATGTACGATGCGAGGCAGGTTGCCGGCTCCCTACGCAGCGCATGTCTCCTAAGTAAATGTGAAAAATTACTGGTACAAGTGTAGCTAATCGTTATTCTCGCTTTACCCGTTCGAAGCTGGGGCGGGTCGACTAGTATTAACATATATTATGAATTCTTCCAAACCACTATACTCGCCGTCAAATGAGTATGGACTGATGTTCAACTTTTTCCTTTCTCATAACTTAGCATTTTCAACATTCCTCCTGAATTGGCAACAGTGTATAAATCTCCAGTCCATACTTATTTGACAGCAAGTATAGATATTTGTGAGGATATTTGTTATAATGTCATGTAGATTCTCGAGTGTATATTTAAGAGAACCAGAAATAAACGCAGGAAGTAAATTTTAAACATTGAAGTAAAATTATAATTTCATTATGTGACAGTGGCATACCAATAACAACAATTATCATAAGATAAACACCTTTCTGTTCACTTCAGGTGGTAGTAATAACAATAACCTTTAATTCTGTTCGCAGAACCCAAAAATTTCCAATCAGTTTGAAACCAGTTTCTAACTACGCACGCGTATTTAAAAATTGGCAATGAGTTGCATATTTTGTTGTGCGACTTGACCAAAAATTTATTCTTCTCGGCGGCGCGGTAATTCTATAGCAGGCAATTGCATATTTTATTTAAAATTTTCAGTAATACCTGGAATTCCTACGGTAATTTTATACACACCATACTTCCTATGCGAATTGCTCTTCAGTTAAAGTTACATTTATTTTTAATTGCAAAATTATATGTTTACTTGTGTATCAGCCACCAGTACAAAGAACTTAATTTAAAATTCAAATTAAATCCCTATAATTAGTATCTTAAACGCGCAGGTGGTGTTCAAAAACACTTGAGATTAAATTATTCACAGAACCATTAATTTATTTGATTCTTACTCTTTTTACTCATACGTATGTACGAGGATTATTGTCCCTAACATAGTAGGCTTTGAAATATTGTTTTCATAACAAGAGCAATTGTTTATTGTTTATCTGTCAAACGAAGTGCCAAATTTGATTATTCTAGTGTAAATAATTTAAAAGACTTCATAAGATGTCAGCAAGATGGTTACCCCGAACATTGGCGCCCGAACAAAAACGAGAGAGAGATTTGCCACTTCGATCACTAGTCGAAATTTCAAAGTATTGAATGGCTACATCGAGGATCTTCTCCACCTCGCAAATTTAGGGTCCAGTTAGATAATGGCTACTGCATTTTGAGATGTTGAGGGGAATTTTAATGATTGATTATCTGGAATGTGGCCACACAATCGCTGATCAGTATTAGGCAACATTAATTGCTAAAATTCGTGATTGCAATACAGAAAAGGGAAAACGAAAATTTTCGCTTGGAATTCTGTCTCATCATTTCACACAGGAGAAAAAAACACTATCTAAATTGTAGTTAAATTAACTAAATAAATTCGTTCTTTTTCAGCCTACTAATATGTTTCATTAAAATATCTAAGTTGGTTTAGTTAACTTGTCTTTAAACTTTAACTCGCAAGATAATGTATTAATCTGAATAAAACTCAATTTCTGGACTGACATCTTTATTGAAAACACAAAATTGTTTCCCAACGTTTCGGAAGCAGATCTTAGCATCCGAAACGTTGTGAAACAATTTTGTGTTTTCAATAAAGATAATGTCAGTCCAGAAATCGAGTTTTGATTTAGTTAAATTTTCTAAATTTGTAATAACAAATTATAGTAAAATTAAATACAAAATTAGATGAAATGATTTCATTTTATATCGTAATAAGTATTGAACTAAATATAAATAAAGAAGTTAACTAAATATGTATTTAAATTTTTTATTTAATTACCTAATTCATAGATAAACTACCGAAAATTGTAGGACAAAAATAATGAAGCCAAACTATAGTAAAATAAGTAATTAAAATAACCATTTGCATATTTAAATTAACAATATCTATTTCGGATTAGTTAAAATGCTGAAGTAAGATTTGTAAATTATACTAAATTATTAGACATATTGCCTAATAAAATAATATCTAAATACCTATAATTATACAAAATTACAATTCTTTTTTTTCTGTGCAGAACTTCATGTGCGATAAAGACTCAGAGTTTTTTGAAAAAGGTGTAACTATGTTAAAAGTTAAAACATAGATTAAATAAGTGTCTTCAACTACACGTTGAAAAATAAATTTGTTTTTTATATTAGTGACAAAGTGTCTGGTCGCGAACCTGGGGAACCGGGTTCGATCCCGTCCAACGCCAAATATTTTGAATTTTAAATGGCACAAAAATGACCCCTGTGGTGCATTCTCCACGCCAGCAATGAGTGCTTGTGAGATGACGCCTGGTAAGCGCCCGCACGGTACAAATATGTCATCATCATTACCGATATCTGCGATAAAGCAGATTGTGGCACACTCAAATATGGGTAATATGCCGTGATGATATATTTATTTATATTTATATATTAGGGACAATTAATACTGTACAACCCTCCTACATTCTTTATGTATCAAACAACGTATTTTAAGCAAGCATACAAACATTTATCCAGTATCTTTTCGCCTTGATATTGAAGGAGCATAAACTTGGCCTGTTCTCTGTATCTGTACCAGCTTGAGTTTGTGCTTTCGCTTGCATTTTACATTCGACATTCCGTATTTATAGAACAAACACTTGAGTCCAACTCTTTTATAACCTTCGCACGTAGTGTTGAACACTGAACAGTACGCACACACAAAGATATGTGAAAATGCATTATACTGCTCTGGAATCTATACAAAAGTAAAAGTTGTAGTAGATACTTCATTAAATAAAAAACTGATTGATCATTTTCTCCTACAAGAAGTATGAGATGAGATTGCTCCAGTTTTCATTAATTAATTAAATTAATGGGCTCACTGAGAGACCAGTTGTGGTACTGATCACTACATTTTAATTTTAAGATTTTTTTCTCGCATATAAGTGATGCACTGTCCAATCTAGGTACAAGCTTTTGTGAGGTGATGTCTGATGTAGGTTACGTGTGATTTGTAAAGTTATCTACCTAGCTGAATGATTCATTATTATTAGACGATTTAAAGTTTAATGAAATTATCTTAATTTTTAATCATTCACCCATGACTCCCTTTCCAGTTCTGTCCCTTGTTTTTCAGAGTTGTCAGGACCTCTGGCATGGTTGTCATGTAGAGTAATCTTGGCTATTCTATTTAATTTTTCCTTGTTGTACTACTGATGATGAGAACTTAGGCTGTGTCCGATGTTGTACTTTTATCACCCTAATATGTAAATCCTAAATTTATATGCCCTACATGTAGGGATTATTTATCTTATTAGGAATTAGATTTTAGGGTTTAGTAGAAGCACTCTATGTCAAATTTACTGTCAGAATAGCTTCTTAGCTTCTATTTTATGAAATATAATATTAACATTTACTCTCAAGCATAAAATTGATTTGTATAATTTATTTTTGTTGTTCTAAAGTGTTGCCATACAAACCAATGGATATCACTAGTGTGCCATTCGGAGTTATATTTATGTGAAGAAGACTTAAATACTAATGCAAAAATGCGACATCGGATATAACCTTAGTTCTCAAAATACGTATTTAGTTGTATTTAACATATCCCTATTAACTAATATATTGCGGATCCTTTGCTTTTCTTGAAGGAAACACTGTGAAATGGAAATATCATTTCTACATAAGTCTATCTCACACAAACACCCAACCATGTGCTCACTGCATCACCAGGGCAGCGTTCCAAAACCAGGAATACCGAGTTTTGGCGTAGAGTATGAAGTGTTGTGTTTTGGAACGAATGAGAGTTTTGTTGAAGTAAAAAATTGAAACTAAATTAAAAATAATTTTATAAAACTAACAAAACTACTTATAAGTACAACATTAATGTCAAGCGCGTAATAAAAGCGCTTTTATGGAGCGCTCTCCTCAATATAATGTGAAAATACGCTCCATAAAAGCGCTTTTATTATAAAAGTATGCTCGTAATACACGCCAACGTATTTACTTATGTCTATTTTCAACCAAAAGCATGTTTTCTTCCTCAAGAAGACAAATTACTTTCATATGTTGAGAATCGTGAGCAACTACATTTGAAAATATTTTGGATTTTGGAACGCAGCTCAGCCAACGACGCTGTCAGCGTTAGCCAATAGTAATCAAGATTTCCGAGCATACGCATAATTGCCGGTTTGGTGTTTGTGTGAGATAGACTTATGCAGAAATGATATTTCCATTTCACAGTGTTTCCTTCACCTACTCTTATGGGAAAGATACGAGCATTAGCAATATATTAGTTAATAGGTATATGGTATTTAATTAAATTTTAAGGTTAAGGGGTAATTTTATTAGTGTTATTTATAATTTAATCTTAGACTTCTTTTACTATTATCTACCTAGCCATGAAACAAAAGAAAAGTGATTGTATTTTTTTGCTGTCAAGATATTATTTTTTTTAAAAGCTTGAAGGATTTCGTGCCATGATTTTGTATGATTTCAAAAGAAACTTAACATTTGAGTAGTCATCAAAATTTGGTGGCGTCATTATCAACCGTTAGTTACTACTATATTGGGATATGTAAATAAGAATGCGAACCTGGTGGTGTATAGCAGTATATAAAAATTGCTCTTTCTTTATTTTTTAGAACATAAGAGAAAACCTTTTTGTATGTATTTGCTAAAGAAATACATAAAAAATTCTTTATTTGTACATTTAAAAACCGCCAACAATAACAGATACTCCGAATTCCTTGTATCTTTCGAAATACGAATTATGAAACGTGCTGTTTTCTCCTTCAAGCTAACAATATCCACATACCAAACTTCTTACGACTTTAACGAAGGTTTGAGAATTGAACAATATGCTGAATACAGTACGAATACGACATCCAGCCAAGCCACAATCGGATAAATGCGATATCTATACAACTAGTTTTGATTACTTGGAATCGGAGAGATATGGCACAGTCAAGGAAATAGATAGAAGTACAAAAGTAAATTATCAGTTGTGTGAGGTAATTGTTTAATCATATACTGTTAATAAATAAATAAATAAGTAAATGTCATGGCGACCAGTTTCTATTATTATAGGTGACATTTTTTGTACATAGATTTTGATAATTTTTAAAGATAAATAATAAACGAGTATATTCAATATTAAATAAAATAATACACAAAATTTTGATGAAAAATCATGTAACTTCAAACGATTGTAACTCGAGATCCGATGATGTAAAAAAACATGCGATATGAAAAAGAGAATTTCATGCTGAATTCAAACTTTCATCGTCCGTTATTCTATCTTTAACCGTGTATGAATGGTGCATGAAAAACTAAATAATTTGGTTCATTTCATGCACCACTTATACGGTTTTTTCCGTGGTGATGTGTATTATTAATACCAATCACAGTCTTTCTTGCCCTAGCGGTACACTCTCGGTAGTACACTCGAGTATATGTCGTACTGTCGATAACCGTACCGCCGAAAAGCCATACTGCCGAATAGTCACAGTGTCGAAATGTCATAGTGCCGACACTTACCCCCACCACCATGTCCATAGCGTCGAAACCTTCAATGTCCACACTGCCGAAATGTCATAGTGCCGACACTTACCCCCTCCACATTGCTAGTAGTGTAGACCAGATAAATGTTCATAGTAGGTAAGAGCCGGCCAAAATCAGTACAATATTTATATAATAGATGGTACAGGCATTGCAGTGCTAAACAAGTTTCTCGTTGTTTTCTTGTAATATCAATATATAATTTATGAATTAAATATTTATTATGTGTAAATACTGAAAGGCAGTTGATCTTTTCAGCACATAAAAATATATAAATATGTTAAAATAACTTTCCTGGTTAATAATTGGAAATACGCTTGGATAATAAGCAGTTTAATAATTAATAAAAACTACATGAATTGTACTCTAATGGTTAAGGCCACATAAATTTAAAAAAATGCTGTTTGGTTTGCTTCCGTTTTTTTGTTATTTTCTGCATTCATAGAAGATTTGAAAGTTGTGAGAATTTGGAACAGACGTGTGACGTAGATTTAGAGATAAGAAAATTTAACTCGAATATTTTAAAAACTACTTAATAACTCTACAAATACTGTATATGTTTCTCTATATTAAACAACGCATAGTTAAAGTATAATAGTTATAAGTATAAGCTGTGAAAGTGTTGATTGCAACAAAGACTATTTTACTTATAGTTCAAAAATATTGATTACAAGAAGGAATCCGACAATATTTAAATACAAGTATTTTGCTAAGATGCAAAGAATCAAATACTTATGATATATAATTCTGAAATCTTAATGAGATAATTTTATTTTTCTTTTCTGTCGATATTGAATTTCCCTGATTTACCAATAAAATTTAGTATAAAAAAGTAAAATAAATATTCTACCAAACGGATAATTTCCTGGCATTGTTATTTTGCAAATTATAATTGTAAAATTGTTGAAAGGATTTTGATTGCTAGAATGAATCTAACAAAGGAAATTTCATCAATATTTTAAAACTAGCATATTTCGAAGAATCAAAAGTATAGTTTAAACTTTAAGGCGTACACATATTTGTTATTTGTATGTAAATATTTGTATTAGTAGAGATGAATTATACAAAAACATTATATAATACCTTTATTTATGATTTGGTGGTGTATTTTTAAATAAATAATATTTCGTTTCCATTTAATATGCTCTTTCATGAATTGTTTAACGAATTTTGTTCAGTTATCATATCATATGAATTCAAATTTCGCGGCGTTTAGCTACATTATGTATATAAAGTTACTATACAAAAACCTAATAATAATATGCGGATAATTTTTTTTTTAAATTAACACAAAGTGGTAGATCAGAGATTCAAGCTCGAAGGATTGATTTTCTGAGAAGTACACGAATATCAAGACTTCAAAGTGGAACAAATACGGAAGTAAGACGAACAATACAAGCGGAAGAAGTCATAACTTCAAGATTCAAGAATTCAAAATGGATAACTTACTTGATATGGCCAGGCCATGTACATGTCAAATGAAAGAAAATAGATGGCCACAACGAATTTTTAATTGGGTACCAGAATATAGAAGAAAATGTGAAAAACCACGGAAAAGTTGGAGAGAAGAAACAAATGATAACGAAGCAAAGGAAATAAGAGAACTAGAAAAAATGGATTGATGAGAAATAATAGGAATATGTAAACAGCACTAACTGTAAAAAATACCGGTTTTTATATAAATTACAAATGTATGAGAATCTCTGAAATATATTGATATCCTGATTTTTTAAATTAGAATTACCATAAAATAATAATAAATGGGCCCATAAACCAATTTTTTAAAAATATTTTTAAATGAAAGTTCGTTTAATTTTGAGGCTGCATTTGATTTTTAAAGAAACCTTTTTTTTTTTTATTTTTTTTTTTTTTTTTTTTTCGCGGGTAGGGTGGAAATCTTTCATAGACACCTGGGCTCAACCGGAGCCACAGGTAGTGCCGGATTCATACCGGCTAAAACCACCCTCCCTTACTGCCCTCGTGAATGCGGCATCGCATTACCTGCATTTCTTCATCATTCACGAGTTGTCTGTTTGTTTGTTAGTGCTGTGGTCGTCTACCTCTCATCCTCTCGTGTTTCTTTCATCCGTTTCTTTTTCTGTCATGATGCTTTGTACGAGATTGGCGATCTCCAGCCAGTTATCCTCGCTCTCTATCATTATGGAGATTAAGGTTGTCGGAGTAAGTCTTTGTATATTTTCTTTAGTAGCTGCTTGCTGACGTAAGCCTTCCCATTTCGCGCACTCGAAAAGCGTGTGTTCCGCCGTGTCGATGCTGTTGCAGTACCTACATACCGCCGACTCTATTTTCCCTATTCTTGCAAGGTAAGCCTCAAAGCAGCCATGTCCGCTTAGGCATTGCGTCATATGGTAAGTGGTTTTACCATGCTGGCATTCTAGCCAGGGCGAAAGGTCGGGCAACAGTTTGTGCAGCCACTCGCTGCTGCTGTCGTTTTAAAGAAACCTATACCTATCTTTCTCACACTAGTTTCTGTAGTAGCCTGCGCGAGAAAGATGCCAATAGTGTGACTTCATCTGTGGCCTGGAAATAAATTCAAATATCTCGCAAAGTAATTATTAAAAAAAAGTTTTTTTATCTTAATCGTTATTCATTGAGTAGTACTTTAAGGATAAAGTGTACATTTTATTATTTTTTGTTATGGTTTATGGGCCTATTAACCCTTCGGAGGTGGCGCTCAATCTGACAGAGCCGAACAATTTTATAGCATACCTACTGCGAACGTTTTTGTTGGTTTACATTTTCGAAAGTTAAATTTTTATTTGTTTTATTTTTACCTCCCGCTACCCTAGGTAAGGGAGGTATAGGGATCGTGCTAAAAATAGCATATAGAGATTTTAGTGAATAAGCACGTTTCGATGTCCCCAGAATCCGATTTTAACATTTTTACAATGATGTCTGTGGGTATGTATGTGTGTGTGTATGTGTGTGTGGATCCTGTGGACACGATTACTCAAATACTATCAATCAGAAAATTTTTAAATTTTGTATTCTCATTCTCTACTAATGTGGGAAGAGTTGATTAGTTTTTAGTGTATATCAGATAACCGGAAGTATCACTTATACAAGCTTTTACCAGTTTTTCTTGAAAAAATTGCATTGAATATAACTTTTCAGCAACTTTTACTATTAAAAATATAATATAATGGTACAATCTTCAATTCTACGATAATATAACTTTAAAAAACTTTAAATAACTTTAAATATAAATTTATAAAACAATTTATTTTTGTACATCATCTGACCCATGCGTCAAACAAAAACATATTACTTTAATAAAATTTTGACGTATTTAAACAAATGTCACTGTCACATTTACATTAATAATGAAACCGTGTTAAGAAGAATTAAGTAGAAATATATTTGATTTGTAAATATAAATCTGTCAGTATAAGTACGTGTTTTCAAAATGTCAAATATTGGTTTACAACTACACATTTACGACATGGATCATGTACGGCAAAGAATTTACACAGATTGCGTTTTTAGAGCACTTGGAAGTTGATGATGATTTTTCGTGGATTATCTTTTTCTTTGGTGAGGCACATTTTCTCCTCTCTGGGTATGATGATAAGCAAAATTGCCAGATATGGGCAGACGAAAATCTTCATGTATTTTACGAGGTACCATTACATGTCAAAATGAGACTGTTTGGTGCGCACTTTGGTTAGGTGGCGTCATTGGAACTTACTTTTTCGAAAATGATGAACGTCGAACTGTTATAGTTGATGGTGAGCGCTATAGGCCCATGATAATCGATTATTTTTGGCACGAAATTAATTTCGTATTACAGACTTCTATGTATTAAAACAACAAATTAGATTTTGTTTATAAACGATCAACCGGAACGGAAAAAGATACTTTACTTAAAGCTCATTACTTAAACATGGAATTTTCGGGAGGTCATGTGCTGGCCACATCAGATTTTTTATGTAATATGTTCGTTTTCATAGAAAAAAATCTGTTGTGGCCAGCAGAAGACCTCTCGCCATTTCCATATTAGGCTATATAAGTATAGTATTGCACTTCGCTTTCGAACCGTCGTTTTATAATAAAATATTACAGAACTTTACCCAAATATTGTTTTTTTATTGTATTTAACATGTCTTCTGCATACATATAATTCTAATTATATCTATTTTTCATTGTATGAGGAAGTTTCTAAATGTCAGAGATTCTTCCAATTCATTAACCAGATTGGCGGTATTTCTGATGGATATATGCATTTTACCACAATTTTACCTATAATTTCAAATATTTATTAATGAACACTATTGATAATATTTTTTGCTTATGTATGTGACACGGGAAGTAGCGCCGGGTTTGAGAGACCCATATAAAAAAAAACTACCTGGATCGGCGTAATATTTCTTATTGTTTTATTAATTAAATATTTGAAATTATAGGTAAAATTGTGGTAAAATGCATATATCCATCAGAAATACCGCCAATCTGGTTAATGAATTGGAAGAATCTCTGACATTTAGAAACTTCCTCATACAATGAAAAATAGATATAATTAGAATTATATGTATGCAGAAGACATGTTAAATACAATAAAAAAACAATATTTGGGTAAAGTTCTGTAATATTTTATTATAAAACGACGGTTCGAAAGCGAAGTGCAATACTATACTTATATAGCCTAATATGGAAATGGCGAGAGGTCTTCTGCTGGCCACAACAGATTTTTTTCTATGAAAACGAACATATTACATAAAAAATCTGATGTGGCCAGCACATGACCTCCCGAAAATTCCATGTTTAAGTAATGAGCTTTAAGTAAAGTATCTTTTTCCGTTCCGGTTGATCGTTTATAAACAAAATCTAATTTGTTGTTTTAATACATAGAAGTCTGTAATACGAAATTAATTTCGTGCCAAAAATAATCGATTATCATGGGCCTATAGCGCTCACCATCAACTATAACAGTTCGACGTTCATCATTTTCGAAAAAGTAAGTTCCAATGACGCCACCTAACCAAAGTGCGCACCAAACAGTCTCATTTTGACATGTAATGGTACCTCGTAAAATACATGAAGATTTTCGTCTGCCCATATCTGGCAATTTTGCTTATCATCATACCCAGAGAGGAGAAAATGTGCCTCACCAAAGAAAAAGATAATCCACGAAAAATCATCATCAACTTCCAAGTGCTCTAAAAACGCAATCTGTGTAAATTCTTTGCCGTACATGATCCATGTCGTAAATGTGTAGTTGTAAACCAATATTTGACATTTTGAAAACACGTACTTATACTGACAGATTTATATTTACAAATCAAATATATTTCTACTTAATTCTTCTTAACACGGTTTCATTATTAATGTAAATGTGACAGTGACATTTGTTTAAATACGTCAAAATTTTATTAAAGTAATATGTTTTTGTTTGACGCATGGGTCAGATGATGTACAAAAATAAATTGTTTTATAAATTTATATTTAAAGTTATTTAAAGTTTTTTAAAGTTATATTATCGTAGAATTGAAGATTGTACCATTATATTATATTTTTAATAGTAAAAGTTGCTGAAAAGTTATATTCAATGCAATTTTTTCAAGAAAAACTGGTAAAAGCTTGTATAAGTGATACTTCCGGTTATCTGATATACACTAAAAACTAATCAACTCTTCCCACATTAGTAGAGAATGAGAATACAAAATTTAAAAATTTTCTGATTGATAGTATTTGAGTAATCGTGTCCACAGGATCCACACACACATACACACACACATACATACCCACAGACATCATTGTAAAAATGTTAAAATCGGATTCTGGGGACATCGAAACGTGCTTATTCACTAAAATCTCTATATGCTATTTTTAGCACGATCCCTATACCTCCCTTACCTAGGGTAGCGGGAGGTAAAAATAAAACAAATAAAAATTTAACTTTCGAAAATGTAAACCAACAAAAACGTTCGCAGTAGGTATGCTATAAAATTGTTCGGCTCTGTCAGATTGAGCGCCACCTCCGAAGGGTTAATAGGCCCATAAACCATAACAAAAAATAATAAAATGTACACTTTATCCTTAAAGTACTACTCAATGAATAACGATTAAGATAAAAAAACTTTTTTTTAATAATTACTTTGCGAGATATTTGAATTTATTTCCAGGCCACAGATGAAGTCACACTATTGGCATCTTTCTCGCGCAGGCTACTACAGAAACTAGTGTGAGAAAGATAGGTATAGGTTTCTTTAAAACGACAGCAGCAGCGAGTGGCTGCACAAACTGTTGCCCGACCTTTCGCCCTGGCTAGAATGCCAGCATGGTAAAACCACTTACCATATGACGCAATGCCTAAGCGGACATGGCTGCTTTGAGGCTTACCTTGCAAGAATAGGGAAAATAGAGTCGGCGGTATGTAGGTACTGCAACAGCATCGACACGGCGGAACACACGCTTTTCGAGTGCGCGAAATGGGAAGGCTTACGTCAGCAAGCAGCTACTAAAGAAAATATACAAAGACTTACTCCGACAACCTTAATCTCCATAATGATAGAGAGCGAGGATAACTGGCTGGAGATCGCCAATCTCGTACAAAGCATCATGACAGAAAAAGAAACGGATGAAAGAAACACGAGAGGATGAGAGGTAGACGACCACAGCACTAACAAACAAACAGACAACTCGTGAATGATGAAGAAATGCAGGTAATGCGATGCCGCATTCACGAGGGCAGTAAGGGAGGGTGGTTTTAGCCGGTATGAATCCGGCACTACCTGTGGCTCCGGTTGAGCCCAGGTGTCTATGAAAGATTTCCACCCTACCCGCGAAAAAAAAAAAAAAAAAAAATAAAAAAAAAAAAGGTTTCTTTAAAAATCAAATGCAGCCTCAAAATTAAACGAACTTTCATTTAAAAATATTTTTAAAAAATTGGTTTATGGGCCCATTTATTATTATTTTATGGTAATTCTAATTTAAAAAATCAGGATATCAATATATTTCAGAGATTCTCATACATTTGTAATTTATATAAAAACCGGTATTTTTTACAGTTAGTGCTGTTTACATATTCCTATTATTTCTCATCAATCCATTTTTTCTAGTTCTCTTATTTCCTTTGCTTCGTTATCATTTGTTTCTTCTCTCCAACTTTTCCGTGGTTTTTCACATTTTCTTCTATATTCTGGTACCCAATTAAAAATTCGTTGTGGCCATCTATTTTCTTTCATTTGACATGTACATGGCCTGGCCATATCAAGTAAGTTATCCATTTTGAATTCTTGAATCTTGAAGTTATGACTTCTTCCGCTTGTATTGTTCGTCTTACTTCCGTATTTGTTCCACTTTGAAGTCTTGATATTCGTGTACTTCTCAGAAAATCAATCCTTCGAGCTTGAATCTCTGATCTACCACTTTGTGTTAATTTAAAAAAAAAATTATCCGCATATTATTATTAGGTTTTTGTATAGTAACTTTATATACATAATGTAGCTAAACGCCGCGAAATTTGAATTCATATGATATGATAACTGAACAAAATTCGTTAAACAATTCATGAAAGAGCATATTAAATGGAAACGAAATATTATTTATTTAAAAATACACCACCAAATCATAAATAAAGGTATTATATAATGTTTTTGTATAATTCATCTCTACTAATACAAATATTTACATACAAATAACAAATATGTGTACGCCTTAAAGTTTAAACTATACTTTTGATTCTTCGAAATATGCTAGTTTTAAAATATTGATGAAATTTCCTTTGTTAGATTCATTCTAGCAATCAAAATCCTTTCAACAATTTTACAATTATAATTTGCAAAATAACAATGCCAGGAAATTATCCGTTTGGTAGAATATTTATTTTACTTTTTTATACTAAATTTTATTGGTAAATCAGGGAAATTCAATATCGACAGAAAAGAAAAATAAAATTATCTCATTAAGATTTCAGAATTATATATCATAAGTATTTGATTCTTTGCATCTTAGCAAAATACTTGTATTTAAATATTGTCGGATTCCTTCTTGTAATCAATATTTTTGAACTATAAGTAAAATAGTCTTTGTTGCAATCAACACTTTCACAGCTTATACTTATAACTATTATACTTTAACTATGCGTTGTTTAATATAGAGAAACATATAACAGTATTTGTAGAGTTATTAAGTAGTTTTTAAAATATTCGAGTTAAATTTTCTTATCTCTAAATCTACGTCACACGTCTGTTCCAAATTCTCACAACTTTCAAATCTTCTATGAATGCAGAAAATAACAAAAAAACGGAAGCAAACCAAACAGCATTTTTTTAAATTTATGTGGCCTTAACCATTAGAGTACAATTCATGTAGTTTTTATTAATTATTAAACTGCTTATTATCCAAGCGTATTTCCAATTATTAACCAGGAAAGTTATTTTAACATATTTATATATTTTTATGTGCTGAAAAGATCAACTGCCTTTCAGTATTTACACATAATAAATATTTAATTCATAAATTATATATTGATATTACAAGAAAACAACGAGAAACTTGTTTAGCACTGCAATGCCTGTACCATCTATTATATAAATATTGTACTGATTTTGGCCGGCTCTTACCTACTATGAACATTTATCTGGTCTACACTACTAGCAATGTGGAGGGGGTAAGTGTCGGCACTATGACATTTCGGCAGTGTGGACATTGAAGGTTTCGACGCTATGGACATGGTGGTGGGGGTAAGTGTCGGCACTATGACATTTCGACACTGTGACTATTCGGCAGTATGGCTTTTCGGCGGTACGGTTTTCGGCAGTGTGGACTGTTCCCGTACACTCTGTACACAATACTACCATTTTTATCTGAAACGATTTGTATATTTGAGAGAAGCACTATTTCAAAAGAAATTATTCATTTTCACATAAATTCATTAGTTTCATTACCTTGTCTTAAATTTGCTGATGTAGAAAAGAAAAATAAAATATAATTTTAACACGTAAAACAGAGGTTAAATGTCACTAAAAATGACATGTACATTCTCTGGAGTGTGTAGCCACCTGGTGGCAAAATTATAAAGTTGTCTATATACGAATTAAGCATCTTGAAAGAATTATAAAATATACGTCCTGTAAATAATACTTTTGTATCTGTTATTTTACTTCTAGAATTATACTGTAAATATTTGTATGATACAATTGGGAAGTTTAGCGATTTTTTTTATTCTTTTACTCCATGGGAAATGACTTGAAAAATGATGTAAAATGTTTTATTTTTTTCAAAAATGTCCAGATTTTCCGGAAAAGCCGATTTTAAGCTGTGATGACGTCGGTAGAGGCTTGGTACAACGTACATAATTATGTCGCTTATACATTGACGCACGCAATTGCGGTTACCAGTCACTTGAGACTGAGGTGTTGTTCGACCTACGTTCAAGTGGTTCGCTTTCACCGTTCTGTCTGAGTTTGCGCATAACTGACTTGTGACGTACTTAGAGTTTACTCAAAAAATATTAATTATAAATAAATGGAGCAATAATTTTAATTTTTAAATTTAAGCAGTCATTTGTGTTACATTTGTGAGAAAATAGTATGTTATGTAGAATTTTTACCATGCTAAACTTCCCCATTAAAACATAATTCAACATCTTCGCTTTGTCTTCGTATGAGTCATACAGACTTGGTCGAACTATATAATTATTAATAGTCTACGTCACAAGAATTCCACCGCGAACTTTATTTATGGAAATTATGAATGAAAAGTTTTATATTTTCTAATAATTTTTATATTAATATGTTTAGAATTAGTTTATATTTCAATTATTTCATAATTAATAGGAAAACATAGCATTTATTTTTTCGTAACTACCCTATTGTCTCGCCGCTATTGGGCTTCCAAATTATCAAGAGATGGCGCTCACCTCAAACGTCAAAATTCAAACGAATGGTACATTTTTCTCTGGCTTCCATAAGAGTACAATTGGTGTGAGATTAATTTTCGTAGTTTTTAATTTAATTTGGGATTTAGTATAGTGATTTTTTATTAATTTCGGTAGAATTGAATTTGCTCTTTCTTGTAGTAATAATTTAGTGATAGTTTTAATAATAATTTAGTTAATAGGGTTAATTTTAGTAAGTAGTTCTAGGTTATGAGTATTTTAGTCAACATTTGTTTTTTTAATAAAAAATCTTTGATTTCCTTCATTTAGATTGTATTTCATTGCTGTAGCTGTACATTTATTTTATTTTGAATTTTCAAAGCTCTTTTCCAAGCTTTTAATTTATCACAGCACATTTGTCCTTCAAATTTATTTTTTATAACAACTACTCCCTCATTATTTTTAGGAAAACGGTGAAACTTTAATGTTCTGGTTTTCTCTGCCGTCGATTTAGAACCATAAACCGCACATGTTCTCCTATTTTTGGTACTTTTCTTCGGAGAAAACTCCATCGTAACTTTAACCTATAAATTGCATATCTCCTAATTTGTTCATGAATTTTTATTAAAACAAAAACCTGTTATATTAGGAGTAATTCAGATCCTATTAAGAATAAAACAATAATAGCCGAAGATAAAAGCATATTAAAATTCGTATACAAGTAAATACAATCCCTGAATAAAACAACCACTTTGTACATGTACACTTCACTCAGTTCAGAATTCTGTCACCAGTGGCGCATTTTAATTTTGGAAGCCCAATAGGATCGTCTTAATATGGCATTCCATTCGAAAGAGCAGTTAACTAATTTTCCAAAAATATTTACTTTACTGTTTTATCCTGGGGTACAGAAATGCACTTTATCAAAAATTATTATTTTTATGTCTAATTGCTGATTAAACTCTTATGTTTATATTCCAAAGGTTAAAAATGTCGTTCCTTCTATTAGCTCATCAACAATGCTTCAATATTGTAAAGGTTAAACACATCATTACTATAAATAATCTCGTGAATTTCTCCTAAATCGCAACCATTTACGGCGCGTTACATAACCGCAAGAGTTACAGCTTCGGTCAGTTATGAATTTATTTTCTTTCCATGCGTTGCCCGAGGCGAACTGGACAGTTATCATACGGCGAAGAATGCGACCTCAAATATTGACCAAGATCGCAGAAAAGAAACAAGTGCTAAAGAAAATGTGTACAAGTTTTTCTTTTACATGTTTTCTTTATGTTTTGCAAAGTAATTAATAAGAAAATGCGAACTAATTAACGTAAAGAAATGTACTAGCTAATAGGTAGTAGTTTTTTATGATCCTGATATTTATGTAATTATATTACAAATATTTATGCATATATTACACACATAGTAAATAAAATATTTTGTTAAATAGTCATGCATTTACTATACGTAGTAATTATTGGATTTTTTTAAAATTTAAATGTTAATTTTATTTTATAGCTATAACCTTACAAATAAATGAAGTATAAATGTCATCAATAATTTATTTTTAATGAAATGTATAAATATAATAAAATTCCGAAACAGATAAAATAACAAAAGGTTTGTGGTAATGTTAACATTGGAATAAGGCGCAAATTGCATTATCACTCAAAATAATGAATTTTTGTATTTTATTGTAATATATTGACATAAAACTTTTACGAATATCCATTTTGATCATCCCTGAATCCATTTTGACTAATTTCGTCGTGACTTCTGTATGTAGGTACGTACTTATCTCGCATAACTTAAAAACGGGAACCCGTAGAAATTAAAATTTTGTATTTAGGACTGCTATAACATCTAGTTGTGCACCTCCCTTTTTGGTCATTACATAACTTTCGGAAGTGCTACTTTACTTATTTATTATATTTTAATATAGTTTTTCATTAAAATCTATTATAGGCTTCAAGTAAAGTACCACTTTCAAAAGTTAGGTAATGACCAAAAAGGGAGGTGCACAACTAGATGTTATAACAGTCATAAATACAAAATTTTAACTTTCTACGGCTTCCCGTTTTTCAGTTATGTGAGATACGTACGTACGTACAGATGTCACGACGAAATTAGTCAAAATGGATTCAGGGATGGTCAAAATGTATATTTCCGTTGAAATCTGGAAACCGAAATTTTTCACGATTACAATACTTCCTTTACTTCGTACAAGGAAGTAAAAATTATGTATTTTTTGGTTTCTGTAATTAAGTTTGCTATGAATTATGACAAAAGAAAATAAAGAATTTAATGTCAATGTCAAATACGTTCAATTTTATGATTGGGTCTGTTATAATACATATTTTAATCATTAACAAAATATGTATAGTGTAACAGGCGTACAAGGAAGTCATGTGGTGTCCACATCAGATATTTATTTTTTCACAAAATTTCTTCTGTTTCGACTATTATCTTCACTTTTATTTTTATTTAAAGCTGGACTTAAATGAAAATATGATAAAATAGTTTTTATCTTTAGTCTGCTTATGATTAAAAAAAATATAAAATACCGTGAGTATTTTTTAACGTGAAACATTGGGTTTTCATGTCCATGGTTACGATTTGACATTTGATTGACAGCAATGTATTTGCGTGTCCCATTTAAAATGAAACATAGGGAACGAATTTGACAGATGTTAGCTAAGTCAGAAATTTAGCTAAGTGAGAAAACCACTCGAGAGCACTAAACATATTTCGGGCATACAATATTTTTTTTGCAACTATATTTAATTTTTAGAAAAAAGGTATAATTATTTAAACAAAATTAACCTCTAATGACGTCTTGTCAATATGACAGATAACCGCTGAATTTTCCTATAAGTTTTGACTTGACATTTGATTGACAGGAATATATTTGCCTGTCTCATTGAAAACATAGGGAATGAATTTTACAGAGTATTATATTTAAATATTGTAAGAAATTTGGCCAAGTTAGAAAATCACTCGAGCACAAGGTACACTAAATTTAATTTGGAAAGCAGGTATAATTATTTAAACAAAATTAACCTCTACTGACGTCTTATCAAATGTCAAATTCGTTCCCTATGTTTCATTTTAAATGGGACACGCAATTACATTGCTGTCAATCAAATGTCGAATCGTAACTATGGATATGACAAACCCAATGTTTCACGTTAAAAAATACTCACGGTATAACAACAAACTAGCTTGAAGAAGACAGTGCTCATATTCGCCTTGTATGCAGAAAACCACTTTTTGAAGCGAGAAACAATGCAAAATTTAGGCAAAATACATTAATTTATCACTTTACCAAAAAATCAATATATATGTTGTCATAAATAAAATTTATTGTACCATATTTTATGCGGCAGATCATTGGGTTGTTTTGGTGGTAATAGAAACAATACAAAAATTAATGATGATTAACGGTTAGTTATAGTATGTGCACGTAAAATTGAGACTGATGACATCTGAATTGTTGAGGATGTAGTAAAGATAGGCGTGTTTCTTCGGACTGTGATTATGATTTTCTAAATAATATGTACAATAATGATTCCTTCGAATCATGATTAAATTTAATTCCAAAGAAACAACAAAATTACCTCGATCGACGCGAAACCTACACAATGTCGAAGGAACTAGCGGCAAACGTCAAATGATAAATCAGCTGTTTTGATTGAAGTAGTACCCAAATCGAAAATAGTTTAAAGATGTATTGTGCTAAAGCAGAAATAATATGTTTGGTATGGAATGTAAAGTAAAATATGAAAATAAGTTTCTTTAACTTTTTTTTTGTATCTGCAGGATCTAATATTAGACAAATCGAAACCAATAATGAATGTTGAATCTACTGACTCAAGTTCTAGTAGTTCGGATGATTCTGATGTAGACATAAATTTGCACATTCCAATATATCATTGCTTGCTTTTTCCGCCATTTTCAAATCTTTTGTTATTTCAATTACAGTGATCATGCGAAAAGACTGATTGAGAACGGAAAGAGGAATGGCGTGTTGTGATCACAAAATGAAAGAGTGGGGATAACGAATAACGAACGAAGAAACAATTTTCTTTTTGATCATGTTCACTTTGTTCAATTTTATCACGGGTCACAGTTCGAAGAAACACGACTCTTAATAATTCCTGTTCTCAATTTAAATTTCTTTATAAAGATTGTTAATTCAATTTTCATTAGGTCGAACCGAACCCGAACCCCGAACGAAACCTCAAATATTTATTAATGCTTGAAGCTGAACCGAACCCAGTTGTTTGCGGGTTCGATGCCTTGTATTTTAGCTTTAATGTTGCTACCAGGGCACTGACATATTCTCACATAAAAAACGAAAGCTCTATTTGTATCTACACATTAAAAACATTGTCACAGTGTTTGTAATCTTGTATCGATTGGAAATCATTTCTCTTGTAGCAATCAATTTCTATTGCGGGTGAAACCCTTGTAACTTGTTGGACACGGGAGTCGTGTGGAAGGCGTTAGTGTTTGATTTCTCTTTGGCTCGCTTGATTTTTTTATTTTGTGACATGAAAGCCGCGATAACAATGATATAGTGTAGCGTGCTAGCGTGCAACAGCGCACTACGACTTATTGTGCTTTAGCGTGTGCTGTAAATGATTTCCAGGGGTATTTTATATAAAGTAATTGATGGAGGATGAAAAATGGACTGAATTATTGAGGATGTAGGAAAGATATTAAAATTGTAATAAATTCGAATTGTGTGACAGGAATATAAATTATTTTTTCTCGAGTATAAAAAAAACATATTTTTTCTTGATTAAGTATCTAATATATATTTTTTCTTTTCAGGTAAGTCCTAAAGTTCATTTTATATGAAAAGTCCTTCTGCCAACTCTTGTAAGTCCAATAAATACTTTTTCTTAAAAAATATTGGTTGATTATTTTAGAGAAAAATACTTCAAATTAAAGTCGTCTACAATTAATTTTTCTATAACTGTTATTTGAAGTTTTTTTCTCTAAAGTAAACCATAAACGATTGACAGTGCTAAAATACTGCACATTTAATCCTCCTAGTTAGAAAACAGAGTATAGTATTGTTAATTTAGTATGTAAATACCAATAGGGAATTCCTTTCATATCGAATTTTTAAATAAATAATGCAAGTATAGGTGGAAAAAAATTGAGTTCCATATATGAAAAACGTATTACCCTATACTACAGAAAATTGATGTAGGTCTTTATGGGCCAACTTTTAAAACAACTTTAATAGGCACCACAGGAATTTTCGATCGTCTTTTGTTTTTGAGCTACAGGCTAATACTTGTTTTTCGCTTATTTTGAAAATCGTCATATCTTGCTTTTATGAGAGATACAGAAAAAATATTTAGATAATTTTTATACAGTTTTTACTTCCTTGTACGAAGTAAAGGAAGTATTGTAATCGCGAAAAATTTCGGTTTCCAGATTTCAACGGAAATATCCATTTTGAGCATCCCTGAATCCATTTTGACTAATTTCGTCGTGACGTCTGTACGTACGTTCGTACGTACGTACGTACGTATGTACGTATCTCGCATAACTGAAAAACGGGAAGCCGTAGAAAGTTAAAATTTTGTATTTAGAACTGTTATAACATCTAGTTGTGCACCTCCCTTTTTGGTCATTACATAACTTGCGGAAGTGGTACTTTACTTGAAGCCTGTAATAGATTTTAATGAAAAACTATATTAAAATATAATCCAAAACTTTTCAAATTTGGTATATAAGACTTTTATATCAATGGGAATAACATAATAGATTTTAGTTAAAATGGTTTACCCGGAAGTGGTACTTTACTTGAAGCCTATAATAGATTTTAATGAAAAACTATATTAAAATATAATCCAAAACTTTTCAAATTTGATATATAAGACTTTTATGTCAATGGGAATAACATAATATATTTTAGTTAAATTGGTCTTCCCGGAAGTGGTACTTTACTTGAAGCCTATAATAGATTTTAATGAAAACTATATTAAAATATAATCCAAAACTTTTCAAATTTAGTATATAATAGTTTTATATCAATAAGAATAACATAATAGATTTTGGTTAAAATGGTTTACCCGGAAGTGGTACTTTACTTGAAGTCTATAATAGATTTTAATGAAAAATTATATTAAAATATAATCCAAAACTTTTCAAATTTGATATATAAGACTTCTATATCAATGGGAATAACATAATAGATTTTGGTTAAAATAGTCTAACCGGAAGTGATACTTTACCTGAAGATGTTATCAGTTTTTCTTGAAAAAAATGGTGTTATTTTGATTTTAGTAATAAATGCTTCAAATAAAAGTTTTAGAGAATTGAATTCTGCGTCGAAAACATTAATTATGATTAAATTAGCTCTTTGTATTCTCTAATTAAGTTTGCTATGGATTAGGACAAAAAATAACAAAAAAAATAAAATGTTGATATCAAATTATGTCAAATATGTGCAATTTTATGATTGGGTCTGTTATAATACATATTTTAATTAACAAAATATGTATAGTGTAACAGGCGTACAAGGAAGTCATGTGCTGTCCACATCAGATATTTTATGTAGAGTAACGGAGTGATTAGATTTTTTCAAAACTTAATAAATATTCATTTATTGGGGACAAAAAATGAAATTCGTTAAGAAACAAATGATAAAATCAATTACATATCATGATTTGTTCATTTTTAATGTTATTATCATTATTTTTACTCATTTTCTTAATTTATATACTTTAGAGAGCATATTTTCCACATTTTTGAAATCGTGTTAAAGCCAACTACAACGCTGATGGAAAATAAAATAACTAATCTGAAAATAATTGACTAAAAACAATTTTTAGAATATAATTAATAGATATATAATCAAAATGAACAAATGATGATTTGTAATTGATTTTTTTCATTTGTTTCGTTTCATTTTTTTCACCCCAAAAAAAAACAATAATTCAAGTTTTATTCCTGTAGTTCAAAAACAAAAGACGATCGAAAATTCCTGTGGTGCTTATTAAAGTTCTCTCAAAAAATTAAGGAATTTCTGGATTTAAAAATACTATAACATATAAAATATTAAAAAAATCATGGAATCCCCCATTCAGATAGACGTTCGAATAATCTGTTTAAATGCTAATTGTGATGCAGAACTGTATTTAGAATTTTTATGCCCATTTAAAAGCAGATAATAATGCATGCAGTCAAACTATTTGAAATTATGTAAGGGTTGCACAAGTAATTAAAATTATACTCGTATATCTACATGAATTGATCGAGTATAATAGAAATTTATTCCAGTTGCTTTAGTATTTATAAAAATGATCTTTATGAAATGAAAAATACATCGTAGTCACGTGTCTCAAATTTTCGTGAATTTCCCGTACTGGTGACCATATGTATCTTGCTTTAAAATAATTATTAAAAACAACAGTATATTTCATATGTATTATTCACATCTTCCCGTCAAAATATTATTTATACCTAGACAATAGAGCCAACATACGTACAAAAAACGCAATATTTTATTCATTCTGTTATTATTTTAAATTACAAACATTACGGTACTAAACACCTTAGAAAATTACCTCCTCCAAAATAAGATTGTAATGAATGGTGAGCAAAGACAGTACTTTAACCTCTTGTAGGCGTCCTAAGGAAATCTTCGTCATAATGCAAGATTTAAATTGGAAATGAGTCGGTGGGCAGACAGACAGGATAAAAGCTAATCCTTGCAGCTCAAATGCACTCAATAAATCTCAAATTGCATTCAGGAAACTGCAGTTCAAACTGGAGTGAATAACTACTATGGGTTTTATATGTTATTGTTTTTTGGAAATTTGAATTTTTGGACACGTTTGGTCTTGAAATTTAGTGCACCATATTTCAAAAAGATAATAAATAATCTTATGTCGAGGAAGTTGATTTATAGTTTCTTAGTTTTTGAGGATTGGTTTATCACAATTTGTAAATTGAATTTAAGGAATTTGAAACTTAAGAAATCTTATAAGTTTGTGGCCCAAATTAAGATAAAAGTTATAGGTTTCATTTAAGAAATTGATAGATTTATGTTAATGTTTGGCTATCCTGTTACAAGAATTTTATTGAAATTTCACACAAAAAATGTAACTTAACCAGCATTCTGTGAGACCAGCGTTAGTAAAATTTACACCACTTAAATGGTCATTACCTAACCTAATAAAAAAATCTGTTGTGGCCAGCACAAGACCTCTCGCCATTTCCATATTAGGCTATATAAGTATTGTATTGCACTTTGCTATCGAACCGTCGTTTTATAACAAAATATTACAGGACTTTACCCAAATATTGTTTTTTATTGTATTTAACATGTCTTCTGCACACATATAATTCTAATTATATCTATTTTTCATTGTATGAGGGAGTTTCTAAATGTCACAGATTCTTCCAATTCATTAACCAGATTGGCGGTATTTCTGATGGATATATGCATATTACCTATAATTTCAAATATTTAATTAATAAAACAATAAGAAAGATTAAATGTACTTCCCAGAAAAAGATATCAAAATGTCACTGAAACTGTTAATTTTTGACACTGAAATCTGTCATTTACAAATTATATTATAAACATTTGAATCTGTCAACTGGTTTCCTTAGTGTAGTTTCGCCTACTCGACTTGTTATATCCCGATATTCTATATATTATAGCGTCTTTATCTCTAAATTTATAGAAGATAGAATAAAAAATTTAAATGTATCAGGTGTAGAATTTTGTTCTTCAAAATTAGTAATATCAAAAATTTTCAAAAATTAATATTTGGAAGAATTTTTTTTAAAAACTACTACTTCCGGTTGTTCAATTCTTACCAAAACCTTTTCAGCTCTTCCCAGGAATGTCAGATTGAGGAATCCATAGTTAAACAGTTCTTAAGTCTTATAGTTTTTGAGGAATCGTGGCTACAACATCCAGACATACACACATACACACATACACACATACACACATACACACATACACACATCCACACACACACACACACACAGACATCATTTTAAAAATGTTATAAACGGATTATAGGGACCTTAAATCGTGCTTATTCATTAAAATCTGGGTATGCGAATTTTAGCATGAATCCAATACCTCTCTTAGCGAGAGGTAAAAATATGTAATTTAGCTATACTCCGTTCACTGAAACGAGAGAATGTGTAACTAACTTTTGAACAGGGGCAAGTCATTCTATTGGTCAAAAGTAGAAACGGCGAGAAACAATCCACTCTCGCACTCTGCATCTCGTCTCGTCATGCTATGTCTTCCCTTCTCTTAATCTGGACTCGAGAGTCTCGAATATCTCGAATGTTTAATTAGAACTGGTAAATAAATTAACATCACAAGCAACATAAATGTAATAGAGGTAGATACAGGAAAGTAAGAATTCTTCGGACTTTCAGTCAATTAATAAAATTTATTCACGCCGACGTTTCGACTATACAATAGTCTTCTTCAGGGCTAGAATGGTCAGTTGAAAAAAGGAAACCACATGTGGATAACAGAACATACAGCACGGACAATTAAAAAAATAAATAAATAAATAAATAGTTAAAACCAACATATCACAGAGAGAAAATCGTCTAAAAATGAAAAACTTGTCTTGGATGAGTGCAATACATATGGAACTACAAATAACTATAGTTACGTGTCATAAATGTAATAACCGAGTACCACTGATTAAAAATTAAAACATTATTTAAATGGTATATAAACAACTACTCAATAATAACATGGTGTATCACACGTTGCTGGATGTGTCAATTTGCTTTGTACGCAGATATTGGTAATGATGATTATATACTCGTGAAAGAGTGCAACCATAGGTGTCAAATTTGTACATTTTATACCGAGTATAGTATTTTGTATATTTTAAATAGATTTATTTATATAATATAAAAATATTGTATACCTATTCGAGATCGCGAATTTCTTTTCTCGTCTCGAGCAAATCTTGATGGTATTACTCTCGTTCTCGAAATATCGAGACGAGAGTAAAGTTATTCTTATAAATATTTATATATCATATCATATCATCATGGCATATTACCCATTACTGGGTGTGCCAGTATCTACAACACATGTAGTTAATCTTGTGTCGAAAATTCGAGAAATTCGAGACGTGATCTCGAAAATATGAGATCTGGTGGCACCTCTAGTCAAAACTCAAAAGAGGATAATTTTGGAGCCGAACCAATAGAATGACTTGTGTCTGTTTAAGAATTAGTTCCTCATTTTCTCATTTCATCAAACGGAATATAGTAGCGTCATTCAAAAATTGAAATTATAGAAATCTGATTATTTATTTGAAATAATGGTGTGAGCTGCGAAAAATTGGTAGTGTAGTAAATATAAATCAATATTAGCGTTGAATGCATGAAATATAGAATCAAGATTATTTAAAAAAAAAATTGGTTTAATTTATTTCATAAAATATATTCATTATTTATCCAAAATCCAAACCGAAATGAAACCATACGATTACCATCTGTCTTCAGTCTACAGTACATTTACTTTCATATAAAACAATTCCACACTTTCAAATAAATTTTATTGGAAAAGTGTTAAGAAAAATGTAGTGTTAATTACTTATGTTATTAACATTTCTCCGGGTAATTAAAACGTCTTCTAATTAATCAAGCTGAAGAAATAAATCACGAGACAGACGTAGACTTTATTAGTGTTCAATATGCTATGATTTTGCAATGCTAATAGGTATATAGAAACTGCGTGGACGTCTAGGAACTAGTTCATTCTCAAGGACTGATTAATTAAAATCAACTAGATAGTTGTAGATATTGATTTCTGCTAATCTTATTCTGACCTATTATTTAAATACTCAACACTCTGCTATTTCCCCTTTTTTGCATTAAAGATAAAGTTATATTGAATATTATTATGCCCATGTCATTATTACAAGTAAACACACAACAACAACTATAAGTTTAATACAGGTGCGGCAAAATAACTTCCCTAATTTTAATAAGGCCTTGTGAAACCAGCGGAGGTCGTAAAATGGTCAAAAAGTCATAAATCGGCACTAAGTAATCCATTAAACGACGATTTCATGCAGGGGCAGTATTGCCAACCGTATGATGATTGCTGTACATGTAAGATCATGTCGGCAAGTGTGTACGATGTACAATATTAAATTTGTACGTAAAATGACAAAAATATGTGCAAGAAGAACGAACTAAATAATTCTGATGAATAAGTTTGAGATAAAACACATAATTTTGAGTACGATACCTAATTTAAATTTCCGAGGTTTAGCAACATTGAATGTCAGACTGACAGATTATACAGGATATTATGTAAGTGTACAACGCTTAACCCATGGTAGAAGTGACCCCACAGATAGTTAATCTGGCAATAATTTTTGTTTAACATGCTTTCTACAAAAATAGAGGCCTTTAAAACTGACCAATCACGTCATAGTTCAAAAATTTGTAAAAAAGAAAAATTTAATGTGTTCTCTGGAAAAAAATGTCACAAATAACATAATATGGACATTTGGAAATAACTCTACCGTCTTGTAATGTCTCGCTATAAACCTTAGGCATGTCTGCGTACCCTTGATTGGTGAAGGTAAATGGCATTTTGAAAATATCATAAAAACAATATAAATTGTACGTCTATGCAAAAATCGTTTAACATCAGTTTTGACAATCAATAGATGACGTGATCAGTCAGTTTTAAAGGCCTCCAGTTCTTGTAGCAGCATATTAAACAAAAATTATTGCCATATTTACTATCTTTGAGGGCAGTTCTATCAAAAGTTAAGCGTTGTACACTTACATAACACCCTGTATTTAAACATAAATAAATAAATATAAAATATATCATCACGACATATTACCCATTTCTGGGTGTGCCAGTATCTACAACACATGTAGACATCGGTGATGATGACGATATATTTGTACCGTGTGGGCGCTTACTAGCCGTCACCTCACGGGCACTCATAGCTGGCGTGGAGAGTGCATCACAGGGGTCACTTTTGTGCCATTTAAAATTGGAAATATTTGGCGTCTTTCGGGATCGAACCCGGTTCCCCCAGGTTCACGCCCAAACACTCAGGCATTAATATAATAAAATTTTAATATAATAAAACTTCGGCACTGAAGTTCCTTTTTATTACTTATATGGTTTATTTTCTTTGGCCCCACTGCCTCGGCGATTTAATTTCATATTAGTGATAAAAAGTAAAACTTCACTACCTTGATACATAAATAACTAATTTGTATCTCGGCTATTTTTTAATAGAATAGATACATAAACGAAATGTCATACTATTAGCTGAGAAGTAACTACTTGCAATTGTGTAAGTAACAATTATTGTAATAATTCGGGGATAGTTCGAAATAGAAGACAGCGTGTTTTTCGGTTTAATTAGTTTAATTAATGTTGTAGTATATTTCATTAAAATTATCTCTGTATATGTCTCACTAATTTAGATTAAAATCTATTTTAAAAACTTTTGACATTGTAATTATGGTTCTATCTTCAGTAACTTGCAACACTCCACTTGTATCCTGAAAGTTGTCATACAGATTGAGATTCAGATCATTTTTACCAACATTACATATTTCTTGACAAGAAAAAGAAAATCTTTTCGAAATAGGCACAATATATTTTTCAAAACGGTACACGAGTAAAAATGTCACATAAGTATAATTCAATTAAAGGAAACTTGAAGCCACAACAAAATCCTGCAAAAAGAAACAATTTTAGTGGATGTGATTATAATAAATTTATGATTATTATTAACATTTATTCATCGTACATCCGCATGTGGTCCTGGGCACTCTTGGAGAGATAGTACAATTCGTCGTCATCCTCATCGTAGTCGTCGTAGTTATTATAGTTGTTGTAATTGTCGTAGTTGTCGTAGTCGTCGTAGTTGTCGTAGTCATCGTAGTAGTAGTTATCGTAATTATCGTAGTTGTTGTAATTATCGTAGTTTTCGTAATCGTAGTCGTCGTCTTCATCTTCGTCATATTGTTGACAGGTGTTGTAACTACAAACGGCGTCCTTTACTCTACGCCTTTGACACTGTCGACATTTGCGAGGACGTGGGCAAGGACCACTAAAATTAAAAAGTTACGATACATGTTTTTGCATTATATTATATTTCATTTCGTTGAGCAAAAGCAAAATACGAAAAAGCAGATGGTCAAATACTTTTTTCTACAGTCTATACGAGGTCTGTCCCAAAAGTATCCGACCTTTCTTTATATTTCCCCGCTGCTGTTATTCTGCAGTGGCATCCTTCGAAGTAGTCCCCAATTGATTGAAAAATCCGCTTCCAACGGCCTTTCCACTTTTGGAAGCAGTCCTGGAACTCGTTTTTTGGTATTGCCTTTAGAGCGTTCGTCGTATTAGTGTCGACTGTTTCTTTGTCGTCGAATCGGTGTCCTTTGAGCGAACAGCCAAATTCGCTAGGAGATTTTCATCTTTATTGATCATTTTCAAATTGCCTGAGCGATTTCAAGTTTAAGGTTTTTCTGCTCCACCGTTAGCAATTTCGTAATGAATTTCGCACACACACGAACCATTTGCAAACTTTCAGTTAAAATTTTCTAAACACTAGTTTTCGGTATTCTCAGATCACATTCTAGTTCTCGTACAGTCAATCGACGATCTTCATTGATCGCAAGTTACACGCGTTCGATATTATCCGGTGTTTTTGTCGTCGAAGGCCGCCCAGAACGTGGGTTACTATCAATAGATGTGCGGCCATCTTTGAGCCGTTTATACCAGTCTTTTATTTGTGTTTTGCTCATACACTCGTCCCCAAATGCCGTCTTCATCATTTCGATGGCCTCCACACAACTCTTTTCGAGTTTTAAGCAAAATTTAATGCAAATTCGTTGTTCCGATCTTTCCGTCATTTTTTACAATAGCAAAATGTGACAAACGTAAAAAACGCTTTGTAAACAAACATATGCTGCACGTAAACTAAGGCGACCGGACCAAAACTGCGGCATCTAGGGAATTCGTGAAGCTTTACAGTTGACACTTGTACCCGGCGGAGGGCGCTAAAATTCTCAGGCGCGAAGATATGAAGGAAGGTCGGATACTTTTGTGACAGAGCTCGTATACAATAGGCATTTGCGCTCGTTTTTGTTAACGCAAAATGTCACTTTGCCGCTCATGCGCGACAAAGAAAAAGCTCGTTATCCAAATTTCTAACTATAAAATATGTTGAGAAATATCACTTATCTACATTCTTAATGGAAACGTTTAGTCAAGTACTAAAGGCGATATAGTTATTTACACATTTACCACCTCCACAAGACAGTCTGACATAAGACTGCTCTGTTGGTATATTACATAACCAAACAAAATGCCATACTGCTGTATAAAGGAATACAGAAATAAAATAGGGCATTCATTCACGAAAACAGAAGTAAAAAATGCTTACATTAGATTGAAGCAATAGCAATAGCAATTAAGAGCGCAAAATGCGACATTGTCGATTGAGAGGTTGTTGCCGCGCGACGAAGGAGCACGGCATTCTCTCGAAATCGACAATGTCCATTTGCGCTCGAAACACACAAGATTTTTTCTACAGTCGCCATAATGGGGTCCTCCACCATAAAAAATAATAAAATGTACACTTTTTACTTACAGTACTGCTCAATATATAACGATTGGCTAATACAAAAAATACGGTTTAAACTTAAAAAGGCTTTTAAATGATTATATCGTTACATTAGCCATCTATTCCATAAAAAAAAATTAGAGCGTGGAAGCAAGGATTTGTGATGATTTGATGAGTTTTTGTAGCAAAATGTGTGGTTAGTTGTCACGCCTGTCACACTGAAAAAATTAACAAATATTTCAAGGAATTTGTGATTATATAGACATGTATGTGCATTGACTGACTTCTCGCAAATATTTAAGTAGCGAAATAACTAATAACTTTATTGTAATCAAAATAAATAGTTAACTAGAGATCAGATGTCAGTACGACTCGCAACTATCCTATCGCCATCTGTGTACAATCATTCCTATTACTAAACATAACTGTTCACACAATTTATTTTATATTTAATTTTATCGTTATTTTCCATTCTTCTTGAGTTTTTATTCAATCTAATCTAAGCATTTTATACTTTCGTTTTTGTAAATGAATGCCCTATTTCATTTTCACAGCAGTGTGGCATTTTGTTAGGTTATGTTAAATACCGACAGAACATATGTCAAATTGACTTGTGAACGTGATAAATGTGTAATTACAGTGCCATTAGTTCCTAACTAAACATTGTACACAAGTGACATTATTTCTCAACATTGTATACTTAGAAATTTGGACAGCGAGCGTTTTTTCTACTTTGTCGCGCATGAGCGGCAAAGTGACATTTTGCGTTGACAAAAGAGAGCGCAAATGGCTACTTTCTATAGTGACTGTAGAAAAAATATTTTGCGAGTTTCGAGCGCAAATGGACATTGTCGATTTCGAGAGAATACCTCTCTCGCTCTTAATACACAAATAGCTATTTAACACAAAGTAAAAAGAGCGTGGAAAGATGAATGCTGGTTTATAGGTTTCTTACCCTAGACTCTGATAAGCGTCACACCAATTGAGTGGCATATGTAGGACGGTGAGGATGACTTTACAGGGCAGCATGAGGAGGTGCAGGATGATGTCGAGCGAGAAGCAGAAGCCTCGAAAGGAGCATTTGATGACTTGCAAGAAGACAATGACAAAGGGCGCGTAGATCATGCACAGCACGGCGATGTGCACGGGGCTGACTTCTGATTGGGCGTCTCGAAGCACTGGACATCCTGGATCTACAACAATACAAAACTACATTAATTACAAATTATAAATACAGTTGAGTCTGAGTGATTCGAACGTCACTATAAGCATAAGCTAGCAATCCTTTGTAGGCTGACCACTCACGCCATTAAATGCAAGTAAAATTCAGTAAAAGAAACCGGTGAAATATCGGTTCTATATCCTTCATGTAGGAGACAAGGAATTGTTATTTATGAAAATAGTATTTAATAAAATTGTCCTCAAGGTGATACGTAAATTAACATGAAATAACAGTATTTCAGAAACAGATCACTCCAGGAATTTCAAATTCCCGCTTAGTGAAGAGGAATTTTTGTTGAAGGCGTTGACAGTGTCTAAGAGATAAAATACAAAGCACGGTTACGCTTATAGCTATTTGTATAGCAGAAGAGCAAATCATAAAAAAATTGTAGCGAGAAAGTATGAAGTTTCGTAAAATTCATCAAAGAATGTTGCAAAAAGAGTAAGACTAGGTAAAGACTTTTTTTGCGATCGCCCAGAAAATGAGCTCTTTCTGATCACTATTTAGATCGGAAAGTCCTTTTTTGCTGAGCTAGCTCGGAAAGTTGTCTATAAGGGATCGGAAAGTACTTTACCGATCCCGGGACCGGTAAAGCTAAATGTTTCCTTGGAGATCAGTTGTTTATTTATTTCTTATTTGCTCAGTAAAAAATAAAATAATACATTTTTATTCTTTTTTCAGGATCGCAAAAAAAAATATTGTACCCAACATGACCTGAAAGTGTCTATACTGGGCTCACATACTTGCTCATCCAGTAAAGTATCACTTTCAGGTCTTGTTACGTAAATTACTATTAAAAGTGGACTAACTCTGAAAACATAACAAGCATCAAAATGTAAAATGTGAATTACAACGTTATAAAATTGATGAAAAACATCTTTTAAATAAATAAAAGTTTTATAAAATTGTTACATTCTATCTGGTTCGTTACATTATATATTTATTTAAAAGTTGTTTTTCATCAATTTTGTAATTCACATTTTACATTTTGATGTTTGTTAACATGAGTTACAAATATCTTCTTCATAGTTTTTGACTTGATTTAACCCTGAGGAAGACCATTGTAATGGTCGAAACGTAGGTTCTAATCAAATAAAACCGTACTGACTGCAGTTTCCGATTATTTTATTTTCTTCTCCACACATCAATCTCCAGTCGATCATCGTTACTCCAATTAAAATGGAATGTCTAGCTAAGTCGAAACAACAGGATTTTTTGAAAGACAAGTGTGTTGTATCTATCATTGTCGCATACTTTTCTAGTCATTTCAAATGAGAGAGATATATGTATGATAATTTGCATTCACTATGATCTTGATCGGACTTCTTTCAAAATTTTTATTGTAAATAATTGTCATTTTTGTGTGTAATTGAATACATCTCGACTGGACAGAATAATTGACGTATTAGAATAATACACCAATTTGGATGTATCCATTTCTGGTAGCCCCCTTTGTCAATTTACAGTGCACCCCTGGGAAATTAATTGTGGAACGTTACACGTTACTAAAGTGCGTAACGCACCATAACTACATTTTATGAATATAAATCATCAATATTGGCGAAAATAATTATTGGTACGTTCAATATTGACAGAATCTGAAGTATCGCTTCGCAATAAGTGTGAGTTTGATGTTAGTAACTCGCAAACCGCTTATCGGTAAAAATCGTGTAATATATGTATGAAGCTTACTATAGATGCAAAAGAAGACATTGACACAACTAGTTTAAAAAAAAAAAAACACTACCAAGACGTTACAAGCTAACCAATCAACATGCAGTTTTCATAGAAATTTTCTGGTTATTATTTTAATAAAGTGGATGTTTCATTCCGAAATGTCTGATTTATTACTACAATGATATTTTGGTTAAAAAATGGCATATATCTGGTTTTGCAACTGAGACTTGCAAGTATGTCTGTTTATGCATCTGAGTGAATTACAAATGTCTGGTTTTGCGTCTCTATATTAATGGTACAAACTAGTGGTGGGATCCGGATCAGGATAGTTTCGCTTTCGGATCCAAAAATATCCGGGTATCCGGATAATTGATTGTTGAACTATCCGGATCTGAGTATCGGATTTTGGATCCGGATCTGAGAATCGGATTTTGGATCCAAATCTGAGTATTGGATTTTGGATCCGGATCCGAATATGAGTATCAGATTTTAGATATTGAATTTTAGAATCCACATCGGTTCTCGGATTCGAATATTCTCAGTATTGAACCCGATGATAATATTTGAATGTAAAAGTATTACCATGGAGTTTCAAAACCAAATAAATCTGATTACGAAATAGGTAATCCACAATAAATTTTTGTTTGATATAGTTAATAGAATTGGATCCAGAATTAAAATTCGGATCCTGATCCGTAAACAAAACATCGAATCCGGATCCAGATTCAAGTCCAGATCCGAATCCAAAAGGGGTCCGGACTCAAATCTGGATCCGGATCCAAATCCGAATTAAATTTACGGATATCCGCTTCAATATCCGAACATCGGATATCCGAGGAACCGGATATTTTGAGATCCGGGTACTCGGATCCAAGTTTTGCCGGATCCTTACAGCATTAGTACAAACAGCAATAAGTTTAGTCCAGGGAAAGATCGCAAATATATTATTTTATTTAGAATATGAAACTGTACTAAACTGCTAATTTGCAAAAACTCCTGGATTCTTTTTTTTTTTTTCGAGCAAGTACAGTTTTGACTGTCTATTGCTTAGCCTGTATGATGATGCGCAACAAATTTATAATTTCTATGAACTTAAAATTAGTCATTTTCATAAAACATTTTCATGGTACGTCGTACCATATAAAATATAACTATCCATAAATAATTTGTTATACATAAAATGTAGTTAGAACACTAATGTATTGTCATTAAGCAATTTACAATATTAAACATCTGTTGAAAGCCACGAAACTTTTTTGCAGTATAAATTATCAGAACGCTGAAATGCAATAATGGTAAAACTGAAAAGGAGCGAGTTATATGTTTAAATACAAATTTTAATTGTGTTCTTTATCTTAAATAAGCTCTCTGGCAAAAGCTTTTCAACATAGAAGCAGAAAGTGTAATTCAAATGAAAACTTTAGCAGGAATTTGGAAATGTCATGTTGACGTTTGTGATATTGAAGTTTCTGAAAGTTCTAGATTGTAAATAATGAACTAAATAATTACCTTGTTTTAATTGTAATTATAGGTCTGTCAGATGTGAAGTAAATGAGCATGCTTTCATTATTTACAACTATTTATTACATGATAAATGTCAAAGCGTCAAACATAACCTCTCGCTTTTCCAGTGTAAAAAGCTAATAAATTCTTTTACTTACTGCCAAATAAACTGTTGAGCATAATGCATTTATGCTAATGTGTATAAATTTATTGTTTGTTACTGATTAATTTTGTATTTCTTCATCTTCCGGAAAAATAAGTCTGTTGGTTTTTTGACTGCTGAAAAACAATGAAGAATATGCCTACTTCAAAATCAAACTCTGTTTGACGTAAGTGAGAATTTTATCGCTATTTTCCTAAAAATAATGCGGATATAAGCTCCACTCGTTCCTTGTAGATATTTTTGAACAATTCCATCTGGTAAAAGGCTAAAACAGACCTCTTGATACAATTTGAAGGTGAAAATATTTTTGATTCATACCTTCTTGCTTTGCAAGATTCTAATTACAATTTTCTTGTATGAATTTGGAATTTGGAACAACTGGACTAATGATTTTTATTATTGAATAAGTATTGTTATATTTTGGTAATGTATTTTAATATTGTTCTTGGTTTTTGGTATGCAAAATTTTGAATGTTTCAGAAACAAAATATGGTCCAGTCCAGTGGTTCCCAAACTTTTCTCGGTTCATTGCGCCCAGAATATTATATTTTTTTTACGGCGCCCGAAGAGATAACAAATGCCGAATTAAGAGAAATCAGTAAATAATTCGAAAGAATATGCTTAATAATAAATATTAATAAAGAAATAAAATAATATACCTAATTGAAATACATCGGATATAAGGTTTTTTTACCTCTCGCTAAGAGAGGAACTGGTTTCATGCCAAAAATCGCATATTCAGATATTAGTGAATAAACACAATTTAAGGTCCCTACAATCCGATTTTAACATTTTTACGATGATGTCTGCGTCTGTATGTGTGTGTTGGAAAAACGATTCCTCAAAAACTATATGACTTAAGACGTGTTTCATTATGAATTCCTAAATCTGACATTCCTGGGAAGAGCTGAAAAGGTTTTGGTAACCATTGGACAACCAGAAGTAGTAGTTTCTTTAAAAAAATCTTCTAAATATAGTTTTTTGGAAATTTTTGTTATTACAAATATTGAAGAACATAAAATTCTCAATCTAATACACTTAATTTTTTTTTATATCTTCTATAGATTTAGAGATAAAGACACAAGATAATAGGTAGAATAATCGGATGTAATACATCGCAGAGGCCAAACTACACTAAGGAAACCAGTTGACAAATTCAAATGTTTATAACATAGTACTGTTTATAACATAGATTGTAAATGTCAGATGTCAGTATCAAAAATCAATTCTGACAGCTTTTTGTGGGAAGTACATTTATTCTTTCTTACTGTTTTATTAATTAAATATTTAAAATTGTAGGTAAAATGCATATATCCATAAGAAATACCGCCAATCTTGTTAATGAATTGGAAGAATCTCTGACATTTAGGAACTTCCTCATACAATGAAAAATAGATATAATTAGAATTGTATGTGTGCAGAAGACATGTTAAATACAATAAAAACAATATTTGGGTAAAGTTCTGTAATGTTTTTTTTTTATAAAACGACGGTTCGATAGCGTAGTACAATACAATACTTATATAATAGGAATACCCGATACCCGTTAATTACCCGTTATCCTTTAAGCCCATACACTTAATTCTTTAATTTGTTAGTTACCAGTTAGCCTTATATTAGCAGTTTACTTTTTAATAAAATTCATTATTATTGTTTACATTTATTTATTAAATAAAAAGTAATACAAATAAATAATATACTTACTGTATCCCCTATAAAAAACTTAACATAATTTGTATTAATTATGGTGTGGTAATAAAAAACTCTTAAATACAATTTTTCCGGCAACTGAAAACTGTTCGGATAATTCAAGGGTATCGGATAATTCACAGGCTGCGGGTATATTTCGGGTAAACGGGTAAGAAATTTTATACCCGGGTACATTATTATCGGGTAGGTTCCGAGTACCCGGGTACCCATCGTCATTCCTATTATACAACATAAAATGGAAATGGCCAGCACAAAACCTTCCGTCAATTCAATGTATTTGTACAAATCAGATACCAAAAGTTCCTTGGAAAAGATTTTATATATCCTGTAAAATTGTAACACGAACACACTATTCCATATTGCAAGTTCCTTTGAAAAGATTCTATAAATCCAATATAATTATAACACAAATGTACATTCTGTAAATTGTACTTCACACTTCCTCATTCCTATACAACGCATCTTTTTCAAACATTTCTTCCTCTCTCAAATATTCTGCTACCCAGTCCTTCCATTTTCTCTTTGGCCTTCCGGCATTGAAACTGGAAGTCACTTGCGAAGGACACTCTGTCACTTATGTTACTTTCTGATCCTGTACTTTCTACTTTGGTTTTGCACTTGATACTGACATCTGTCAATTAGAATTTTTTGAATATACATATCTGCTGTTTCCATAATTTTTGCAAAGCAAACTGATTTTTGAAAGTTAACCTCTGTTAATCTCTCTATAACTCGATATTTATTGAATATGAAAGAAACTGTATAATCAAATCTTACAGAGAATGGAATTTTCTTTCATATTAATGATCATAAAATGTCGAAAAATGATATTTAACTGGCTTTTTTCCAGAAAAACTGTTAAAATCTTCAAAAAAGGGTACTTCCGGTTGACCAATTATAACCAAAATCTAATCAGCTCTTTATATGGTTGTAAAGAAGAGGAATACGAAAGAATCATAATTTTTAGAATTGTAGTTTTGGAGTTATCGTCGGAGAAAAATTTGTCACACACACACACACACGGACACACACACGGACACACACACAGACACACGCACAGACACACACACACAGACACACACACAGACACACACACAGACACACACACGGACACACACACACACATACAGACATCAATGTAAAATTAGTAAAATCGTATTCTAAGGATCTTAAAACGTGCTTATTCATTGAAAACTCACAACCGAATTTTTCGACCGAAAACAATACCTTCCTTTTAACGGAAGGTAAAAAAATTTGTGACATTGGCTCAATGAATGCCGGTTCCTGTAGGATCCTTTACAGTTAGATTTTATTTATTCTTGTATGTATATAACATAGCGTTTTTTTTTTGTCAATTACATAATAATCTCATTTTTATCAAAAAAATAACATTGGTTCACAAGCATTACTCTGCAGAAATATTAGAACATGCAACATGTATTTATGAAACTTTAATGAAAATTTATTCATTCAAATCCAAGCTTTCATTGCTTTCAAGGTACTATCTCCAATTTTTATCGCCATTTCTTTACACTTTACATTGCCACGAGGACTAAAATATCCTTCAATTAATCATTTCATTGAAAATATCAACGTCCGTTCTGCTTGGGCAGCGAAATTCAATCGGCTTTATCTGTACTTGTCTCGCATACGTGGTTATAGAGTGCTGTGCTTGGTAAAGTAGCACGAGAAGACGAAAGACGAACGTCAAGAAACGCATCGCATGCTGGGAAAGGTGGCTGTGTCTGTGAACATAGACGTTCACTTGTTAATTGTCCCGAGAGAACTTTGGATAGTTGATCGTGGATGTACTTCATTGGTTTTCTAGTTTACAATTATAGAACGAGAAATAGGTACATAATATATAAAATAATGTGTAAAAGAGTAAAAAGTTTTTCATATAATAAATTCTGTGGTTTGTGGCAGAAGTAGATGTCATAAAATTTATAAGAAAATTAGATTTTAAAATATCTTTTAGTACATTTTGTTGGTAAAAGCAAAATTAATAAATTGTTGCGAAGTAGAATAATTTGGAATAAAGTAGAAATGAATGAATACGTTTTTTAAACTTTTTTGTCTTTTAAAATCTAGTTTTGTGACAGAATAGATCCGGCACAAGGATAAAATATAAAAATAATATTTATTTTAGTAGCACTACCACCAGGCTATTTATGGGTAAGAAACTAAAACTGAGTTTGTAATATACTATTAATTCAAGAGGATAACCAAAAGTAGTTTATGTGAAATTTGAAATAATAACAATATTAATACTTTCATATGTTCAGGGGGCAACACAGAAATAAAACGGAATTCTTAATAAATAAATAAATAAATAAATAAATAAATATATCATCACGGCATATTACCCATTTCTGGGTGTGCCAGTATCTACAACACATGTAGACATCGGTAATGATGATGATATATTTTACCGTGTGGGTGCTTACCACGCGTCACCTCACTGGCGCTCATAGCTGGTGTGCAGAATGCACCACAGGGGTTACTTTTGTGCCATTTAAAATTCGAAATATTTGGCGTCTGTCGGGATCGAACCCTGTTCCCCCAGGTTCGCGACCGGACACTTAGGCACGCGGCCACGGAACCCCATAAATAAATAGTTATATTATAAAAGGAATTAAATTATATTGTAATTACAATTAGTGTTTACTGTTTTTTTCCTCTAGCTAACGACCAGTTTCATAATAAATATAGTCACTTTACTTTTAAAGTTTGATCTAAATGTGAATAGAGCGTTTTATAATTTGACTTTAAGTTAAATTTGTCAGATTAAAGCTCTTAAAAAAAGTTATCTAACAGTTCCTTTAACTTACAGTGAAATTATGAAACTCTTTGTTCACTTTTAGATCAAACTTTAAAGGTAAATTGATTTTATATTTATTATGGAACCAACCGTAAGTCTTCTTATTATTCTAATAATAAAATAAAAAGAAATGTTAAATAATAAAATAAAAAGAAATGTTAAATCTGTCAGATATGTCAGAAACAAGAAGCATAAATAATTGTTCTTGTAGTATACCTGACTAACGAACTGCCCCTCAGGCGCCTAATCTCCATAGACATTCTTCAACCATTCATACATTTCTGTAGCATGATTTTCATATTGACACTAACATAATTCCGGCGGAGTACGAGAAAGTAGTTAACTTCAATCAAATGCTACTGCCGAACGGTTGGCCTCATTATCATGAAATTTAACCATGAATAGAGGGAAAATGACAAATTAATATGACACACCCTGCAATATTGCCAAATTTACAGGGACGCCAGAAAAAAATTTCGTTATTTAATAGCCACACCAGGGACAGATGACCCCAAACTAAAAATCAATATTAACATCATGAACAAAATATGCTCCAAAAACAGTTGAGATATTTATTCCAATATTTACGAAAGCTAAATTCCACTTTTTAAAAACAAATACAAAACCTAAATACTCATAATCAATCCAATCACTTATAATTAATTCCTAATAATTGATACTGTTTAATAAAAGTGTCCATCCTGCTTTGAACTGTGCTAAGAGCGTTGCCAAGGCAACGAACCGGAACAAGTATTCAGCTATTCACCTACAAAACGCCTCAGTGCCGCTTCTGAAAAGACAGACATCCGAAACTATCCGCCATGGATCATAGATTGTGTTCTATATTGATCAAACGAAGAATGAATGATAAATGATTAAGATTTAGATAAAATTTAGGAGTGGAAGTAGAGTTGGTGTATTGAATAGAATTTTTGATAGGTTAAAATGATTATTTATTTTTATTGGTATTTTTATTTGAACTTTTGTCAGTAGCAACAGCAACCTAAATTTATCATATCGTATAAACATCAATGTTATTTATATAAGTAAATAATCTAGGCTTGAGACACATGCGGAGTGTCTACTTATTTCCCGAAAATAGGAAGGTTAATGTTAAAATTTTGATTTAGCAATATCTATTTACCTATTAATTTTAAAACAAAAGTGTAGCGAAGAAAAATGTTCAGAATGAAAAACTTCATCGATTGAGTTTTGAGTTTGTTGCTCAATTGTTTTTATGCCATAAAAAATAGTTATTTATGCAACAAGAGTAAAAAGTATAGTCTTATTTCACGAACAGGAAAGTTTGACCGAACGAGCCGCAGGCGAAGTCGTGAAATCCAATGAGTGAAATAAGACACTTTTTACTCGAGTTGCATACAATTTTTTTTACGTCTGCAATAAAAGTGTGAAAAAAAGTGCCGTAACGTTTCATTATTTCAAGAGTTTGCGTTAAAAAAGTTCACTTTTTTCACACTTTTATTGTGTTAAAAAAAGACATGCTTTATAAATTAATTTGAATGAAAAAAAGTGTACTCTTTTAACATCTGGAAAGTGTCCGATTTGGCAGAATATATCGCGCATAGATATTTGAAAATAATAATTACTGAATTACTGTGTTGAACTACAAATTTCCAATTATCTTTAACACAAAATTGATATACAAATTTCGAAGGTTATACTCAACCATTTCACCTTTCTCTATTTCTATTTTATATTAAGAAAACAGCACTGTACAATCCATTAATAAAATCAACATTTCGGCAGATAACTACCAAAATTAAGTACCGTTCACTGCTCCATCCAATACAGCATCAATTCCAGGTTAATTCATTCTGTTTGTGTACTGGCAATTTCCGTAATTCCTTATATACTTTCCCAAACCGTCTGCCTGCGTGCAGAATGTGTGCCACCAGATTCAGAGTCTGGGAAGCTGAGGCGAAGACGAGACACGGAGTCTACAGATGCAACCGGAATCGCGGTCGATTGCTATTGCCACCCAAATGGCACGGAGCCGGTGAAGTAACTGTAAGCGTATAGGACACAGTTTGTAAATGCTGAAGATCATATAAGCTTCAAAAGATAAAATGATGATTTGAGGTTATGTATAACCTACAAATTTGGTGATGCGGTATTTCGTAGAAAATTGAGAATGGGCTACTTGCGTAGTACTGAAAATCCGATTTCTGTCGCTATATACGTAATGTTATATTGAAAACATATATAAAATTATAAAAAATATTAAAATAATTATTTGTTTTTTACTAAATTAAGAAAGAAAACTTTCTGTGACGGCTTTATATTGAATTGGGGAGGGGAAGAATGTTTAAGAATGTTATCAATAGATGGCATAGCGTGCGAGAAAGTTTTAATTTGAATTTGACATTAGTTCATTTTTCTCTCTCTCTGGTCTCTCAAATACATTAATTACTTAATAAATAAACACATAGGTAGTTACTTGTAATTTAAAATATCGATACCAAAAAGATAAACTAAAATACTAACCTCCAAACTATTATTGAAACGTCAAACAGGTGATCTACATTACCGGCACAAACATACCATTACTATGGGACGGCACCACGCTGTGACTTTACGGCTATTCATTGGTGCGGCCTAATTCTACGTCATACATAGCGGGAATTCAAATAATCATATTTCATTATTTTTTTTCTGGCTAATTAATAAAAATTTTGTCAAAAGAATATGGGTAGCAAGTTTTTACCCTCTCTTCAAAAATATTAAATAAATAAAGGTACGCAAGTAGCCCATTATCTTCTAATTTATGGAGTTCTAGCACATCAACCACAAAAAATATAGGCAGGGTGTTCATTTAAAGTGGACCACCATTGCTATCTTGAGAACTATAAGAGCTACAAAGAAAAGTAAATATTTTTTTCGACCAGTGGTTCTCAAAATATGGGACCCAACTTTTTTCTTTTAAATAAATAAAATGTAAAATAAATAAATATATCATCACAGCGTATTACCCATTACTGGGTGTGCCAGTGTCTACAATACATGTAGACATCGATAATAATGACGATATATTTTTACCATGTGGGCGCTTACCAGTCGTCACCTCACGGGCACTCATAGATGGTGTGGAGAGTGCACCACAGGGATTACTCTAGTGCAGGGATGGCGAACCTTTACGCATCAACGTGCCATTTTTCTAAAGAAATGTTTAATGAGGTCATAGACGTGCCATCAAATAATTTTGACTTTGTGATTATTGGGAAAATAATAATAATACTATCAACTCAAAACTCTTTATTTACTACAAAAAAAAAAAAAAAAATAGGAACATTTTGCCTCTTGTTGCAGATTAGATGACAAATAACAGATGTTAGGGTTGTAAGATGTTACTTTTAACAGAATGCATTCTGAACTGGAGTCATCTGTCAAACGGTTTCTAACCGAGTCTTTAATGTTATTCATCTCTGAAAATAATGACTCGCAGGCATAGGTTGATGAAAATATTGTTAAAATAGCATGAGCCAGCTTCTTCAAACAATTAAATGTGTCTGGTAACGCATTCCATGTTTCCAAAATTTTGTTATTAGCATTTTCACTTATATTACTTGTCAATTTTTCTGTTTCAATTAATTCTCTTTCCTTGTTTCAATAAATTTTTGAATCCATATTGAACTAGACTGGAAATCAATCAGCTGCATTTAAAATTCTTCAATTTCCAACCAATCGAATTGGAACAAATTCAGTTTATCAAATGACGTCACATCAGGGTACATAATAAACTTGAGTATTTCCGATAATTCTTTGAACTAAGAAAATCTCGCTGAAAATTCCTTCATTGAAGAATCATTCACAGAAATAAATTCTTCAGTAACTTGGTCTTCGTCTGGTTTCTCATGTATTTCTAATGCATCTAGTGCATCATGAATTTTGTGATGAGTGACGTGCCCAAAATATTGTGTCGCGTGCCATTGGTTCGCCATCCCTAGTGCGATTAAAAGTCTGCACTGGCCGGGTTCGAACCCGGGTCACCAGATTGGCACCAGACCCCGACACGCGACCCCTTGAGAACATATATTTTTTATTTCCGTATTCGTTAGAGAATTAAATTCTGAACTAAGTTATTTAGTTCATATTTTATATTTTCATGCACCACTCATACACGGTTAAAGATAGAATAACGGACAATGAAAGTCTAAATTCAGCATGAAATTCTCTTTCTTTTCATGCCAGGAATAATTTTTTTTATTTCATCGGATCTCGAGTTACAGACGTTTGAATTTAAATGATTTTTCATCGAAATTTTCTATTACTCAAGATCCGATGAAGTAAAAAAATCATGCCTCACATGAAAAGAAAGAGAATTTCATGCTGAATATATACTTTTATCGTCCGTTATTCTATCATTAACCGTGAATGGGCAGTGAATAAAAATATGATAAATGAATAAATTATTTAGTTCATATTTTATATTTTCATGCACCACTCATGCACGGTTATAGATAGAATAACGTACGATGAAAGTCTATATTCAGCATGAAATTCTCTTTCTTTTCATGTCAGGCATGATTTTTTTACATTTAAAAATACATTCTGTGCATTTCTTGAAAATATATGAAATACGTGCGTATATTTATAGCATATAAGAATTTACCTATTTAATATTGTCATGCAATAATTTACCTGAATTTCTGCATTGATTTACAATGTCCTATTTCTGTATTTTTGACGTCACAACTTTATAAATATCTCAAATTTTCTGAGAAGATACTATATTTATAACTTGTTTTAACTGTAAATTATCTTAAGACATTTTCTCAACCATTAACATATGTTTGACAACAAAATTTTATCTCGATGGAACTAATCGAAAAAGTTAATATTCTTATCAGGTTAATGCCATCCAATCTGTTTTACTGCTATAATTCTGGATGTTTTCTCTTGATGTTATCGTGAAAATATTTATTTACTTTTTACTTTCTTTGTGGTTAATGTTAATGTTAATGCTAATGAATCTTTAGCTCTACCAAAATCATTGTTAGTACAAAATATGTAAATGAAATGACCTAGTAGGAACAATGATTTGATTGTTTAGCATTTCCTTCACTTATTAGAGAGTAAAGATTATATTTTAAAGAGAAATTTTCTTTAATAATCAATTAAGTGAAAGAAGATATTGCTAGAAAGATATCCATTAATTTTTACATAAAATAATTTGAATGTATTTAGAAATTTGTATTTTTGTATATTGTACAACCCTGCAGGCAAAAATAAACATGCCTACTTAGATCTTTTACAGCCGGATTCGCAAAAAAAGTTTAAGCTAATCCTCATTTTGGATTAGCGAATTCTACTCTAATTTTGACAGTTTATAACTTAAAATATAGTCCATAGTCTATTTGAGAATGACTGGCAGTAATAAATCATTATTTGCAAGAGTAGTATTGGATTTTTGCCAGCAATGCGGCAAATAAAACTACCAGAAAAATCAGTTGTAACTACACTAGGATGGTCAAAATAACCCGCACGCTTTGTACCTGGAACGAAACTTACTTGTCGAACAATAGAAATGCCGTCCGATAATCCCCGTCGGACTGTGTCATAGACGTAGATAGGATTTGTAGAGTGATCTGTTTATACATTTACTAAAAATAAAAGTTTTTAATATTTAAATATAACTTTCTCAGTCATTATTATTATATTGCATACATTTAATATTTACATACATACATTCAATATTTACATTTTTATTTGTTACATACTAAAATTTATACTTATTTCATGTGTGTTGTCAAGATATTGGTACCTGTCATATTTCTATTAAATATACATATTACATTACATATACTTATATATTTATACATAAATTATTAAAAATCAGAATCTGATTCTGAATCTTGTCCTACTGAAATTATAAATGGCTCGATCGTTTCGTTTGCACATTTGGTCTTCTTCCTTTATGACATGTTGAATACAGTTTTTCCAATTATTGGCAGTCACATGTTTTAATGCATCCATAAAAAGTTTTTTCACATTGTCCAATTTAAAAGTGGTGTTGTTTCGCGCCGCGCTACTTCACCTTTAACTTGAGCCCAAACTAATTCAATTGGATTGAGCTCGCAGTGATAGGGCGGTAAACGAAGGACAGTAATACCGCGATTCGCTGCCATATCATCAATAACATGATGAATAAATTTATGTCTATGTAATTTAGCTATAGCCGAAAGCTCAGTTTTGACAATTCCCATCTCAAAATCAATATTTTTTGACGATAGCCACTGTTCTATGTCATGTTTTCTCCACGCACTTGTTGGAAGTTTTTCACTTACTCGCGAATGATAACTGGCGTTGTCAGAATTTAGTCATTTCGACTATCCCTGTGCAAACAATTATTGGCGCGCCACTGGAATGTCTTTGACAGAATGATTTATTACTGCCAGTCATTCTCAAATAGACTATAATCTATCCCTAGTATCTACCTTTATTGATAATATCATGAAAATTAAATTTTAAATACCGGAATAGAATAGAATAGAATTCAGAAATCAAAAAATGAGGATTAGCTTAAACTTTTTTTGTGAATCGGGCTGTAAATGTCATCTTTTCATCACAGACTTTCATAATCTTCCAAAAACAAATTTTGAATGTTCCCAATACACTTAACAAAAATAATAACAGTGTTGTATTCGTTCATATTCAGAAATGATAAATGTTGTATGGATTTAGCATTGTATTATTTAAATGGTAATGAATATTTATTAGTTTTCGCAATGAGACGCAATCGTACAAGGAACGAAACATAAGTTTGCTATTAGTTTCACTTCAGGGAATAAAGATTGGCTGATATCGCATAAATTTAATGAGATTATGTATATTTAAATTTAAATATTCAATACATATTTTATTGAGGTTTAGCATACAATTTTATAACAGTAGGCATACTTATATGGCGAAATTAATGAACATACAAAAACATTTATATTATGTACATATATAAAAAAAATCTCGCCATTTCCGTTTTGTTATGTAAGTATCGAATTTAACATTTCTTGTACACACTTATAATTCAAATTATATCTATTCTTTTATTCTATAAGGATTCTTGTCCTACTTTTCTAAAATGTTCAAGATGGTTCCAATTCATTGATAGTCCAGTCAATAGAGGTTTTTACCCTAAAAAAGGTAGGGAAAAAACGATCGTAAAAATGTTATAATCGGATTCTAGGGACCTTAAAAAGTACTTATTCATTAAAATCTGGATATGCAATTTTTAGCATGAATCCAATACCTCTCTTAGCAAGAGGTAAAAAAAAAGAAAAAAAAAGTAATATTAGATATTGCAAACAATGAGTATTTTAATATATAAGAATAAGAATTAAAAGGTCGGTTAAATTAGACAAGAGTTTCCCCTCTTGATTACAAGGTCATTTAGTGGTGGCGAAATAGTTATTTACATTGGAGTGCGTGTAAAATACTTCACGCACGAGAATTGTATCAAATTTTTTGGCCAACGATAATGAAAATCACTTTTGTTGATGAGATAGGTTATATTTCTGAAAAGGGTTAGTTTAAAATACTGGGGTTAAGTCAATTTCCAAATATGATTTTACTTACCTTCATTAGAGTACTTCTTCTAGCGAAAATTCATTTGTAATAATAGACGTTGTTTATGACTGATAATAATATATTTATTTGCTCATGTTTTCTTCGTAATAAATAATAGGTAGGTGTCGAAATTTGGCATTTCAGCAATTTTCTCGTATTTGACATATATCGATCGGTGACTATGTCAGTAACGGCGGATTTTTACAATAATGACAGATGTCGCTGCCGTGATTTTGGTTTATATAAATTAATTTTAAATATAGGAAATGTTAAAGTAAAAAAATAACTTAAGTAGGTTAGTACTTTTTTACATGAATTTTATTATAGTAAAGATGATTTCTTTTCTAAATGCCCATAAACGTCCAGTGTATTTTGATTATTTTACCGCATAGTTAGACAAGTTCCAACACAGTAAGCGTAAAATGTTGGTTACACTTGCTGTGTATACAATTGTAAAGGAGGGCAAAAATTTAATTTTTACAGTTTATTATTTTTGCGAAGAACTTCCAAGCTTACTCAATTTTTTTTTTATTACTATTTGATTTAGAGTTATGATGTTAAAATCTTAATTTGTATATTACCCCATTAAAAACAAAATCTTTTTTGCTTTCCAATGACATGTAACTTATATGTTCATTTGTTCCATTGTTTCAAACGGCAAAAATACAATTATTAAATTTATATGTAATAAACAATGGAAATCACCAGTCATGTACTGTCATTTGTTTATTTTTAAGTTTAATTCATTTTCATTGAAACATTGTTATCATAATGACTGAATATTTTTTTGCAAATATAAATTCCAATATTTGTAGCAAATTATTTGTATTTCAAATTATTTAATTTTAAATTATTAACTTTTAATTTGAAAAGTATACATATAAAATTTAAAGTAAATATTGCATAGCTAATTCAAATTTTTAATTGGAGCTTTATGAGTCATATCATATTTAATATATCAGTCTCCATTCAGTCATACGTACTTACAATATGCAATATAAATATTACATTATCTTCATTCATTTATAGAATTATGAATCAAATATTGATCTACATTATAAAACATACAATGAGTCATCGAATATTAATCATAGCAAATTATCACAAATTTTATCTAACGAAATTTATAATTTACTTATTTATTAATAATGACAGCCGAATTCACCATTAATTCGTTGATTAATTATCAACTGTTCAAGGAAACGTTTGTTCTAATTCACTAACCTGATTTCTGAATCAAGGAAACATGATCACAAATTCACATTTTTTTTTTTTTTTTTTTTGACAGTTATACTTCAAAATATTTCATCAAATAAAGGCAGAATTTTTAATTAAAATCCAAATATATGGCATTACTGTAAAACTAATTTAAATTAACATCAGAAAATATAAAAATCAAAATAAAAATGTATATACCATTCTAATTATAGAATCAACGATGGTTTCGTCTTTGTAGATTAATTTATGTCTAATAGATATTTGCACACCAAGTGAGCTAAGGTAATGTTTATCCATGAGAAGAAAGTTTAGTTTAGAGTTAATTTCTTCGAGTGAATAAACATTCTTAGCTCTCGTGGTTTGTACAATATTTTATTCAATTTTGACGAAAAACTAATAAAAACCATTATAATGTTTAATTTTGACAAAATAAAAAACTGATCACTTAGTAGGCTGAGCATGACAAACGTCACTGATAGACGTCAAGTCATGTATTTAAAATTATTTATTGTCTATCATTTGTGCCGTGAAAAATAATGAAAATGGCTGATAATGTCTGATAAATATTATGGTAAGTGTTATTTTCGTACCTGATGTTATTTTAAATGCATTATTTGTTGCAGAGTGAGTTAAAATTTTGTGAGAGTGATTTAAAAATTCACATGTGAAAAAAGTGTTACTTATAGTTGTTGCTATGAAGTTAATAATGACAGTTTAAAACGTCAAAATTGAATAAAATTAATTATAAAGATCGGACGTGTTTAATCTTAAACAGTAATGGTAGCACGCACTTTAGAATTCTAACGTAGAAAACAGGCGAATATGACTTTACTTTTACGAATCTTAATAGTATGCACTTTAGAATTCTATATTCGCTTTTTGATACGCAAATTTTTTGGATTTTATACTATTAAAATAATAGACATTTATACACCAAGTGAGCTAAGATAATAATTCTTCTCATGAATAAACATTCTTAGCTGACGAGGTTTATAAAATATTTTATTCAGTTTTGACGAAATAATAATAAGAAACCATTATAATATTTAATTTTGACAAAATAAAAAACTAATCAGTTAGTAGTCTGTGCATGACAATCGTCGATGATAGACGTCAAGTCATCTATTAAAAAACCATTATTGTGTGTCATTTGTGTCGTGAAAAATAATGAAAATGGCTGATGATAATATCTATTAAATACTGTGGTGAGTGTTATTTTCGTGCCTGATGTTATTTTAAATGCATTATTTGTTGCAGAGTGAGTTAAAAAAATTGTGAGAGTGATCACTTGTGAATAAAATGTTACTTATAGTTGTTGCTATGGAGTTAATAATGACAGTTTAAAACGTTAAAATTGAATAAAAAATATTATGACTGTTGTATATCAGCTACAATTATTTTTAAAACAATAGCAATAATTCTTGCCTTGTCAGCATAGAAATTAATGAAATCCGTAATACATATATTTTCTTCTCTTTGCAATAAATATCTCCCTCATTTTCATTCCGTAATCAGCTAATTTTGTTGATCCTCCTATATCAAGTAACCAACCCTGACAAATGACTGCTATGGCCAATCAACTGCAAGCAGGAATACCAACCCTTGTTTACCCGGAAGTTAGCTTTAATAATCGTAATAGCCTTTGCTTGCAAGGTTAGGCTAGGAAAAGCAGAGTAATCAACTTCAGCTTATACTATTTATAGTGAATTTCATAGCAAATATTGGATCTGATATTACTTGGAAATGAAGATCGTTAAAGTTTAATAGATTAGATAGCTAGTTATAAGATTTTGTTTAATGAATAGAAAACATTAGAAATAAATAAGTGCAAAGTACAATACAGTGAAATTTTCAATGAGGTCTCTCTTTAGCCGAAAGAATAAGAAAAAATATTTTATTCACAATCATTATAGTAATATACCGATTCCTAACCTTTTGGAGGTTGGGAAATACGTCATTCCTAACTTTAATGAGAATCTCTTGGGTTGGAAATAATAGGTTTTACTTCCATCTCTTGAGGTTGGAAATGTATATGTAAGGGTTGCATAGCAACATATTCATAGATCCTTAAAATTAAGTAGGCTAAACAAATTTTAAGAGAGCTGTCAAAAATATTTTAAAAAATATAGGTTATAACTCATTGATTTAAAAAAAAAAATATTGATTTAAAATGAGGATGATTGCGAATAAAATAGTATACATAACCTCGGTGAGAGTTTCATCAAAGACTCGCGCTTTATCTCACCTCGAGGCTTCGTCTGTCAGTAATATACATAGACCCTCGGCTGTAATGAAACATCTCCCACATTGCATGTAATATACTATTATTTGAAATCGTCACTAAACAAAAATGGTCATTAAAAGCTCAAAAATGGGCACTAAAGTGTTCCATTATACGACGATTTCATGCAATTGCAGTGTTGCCAGTCTTATGATAATTCCTGTACATTTAAGATAATTTGGGCAACTGTGTAATGTACAACAGTAAATTTGTACGTAAAATAATAAAAATATGTACAAGAAGAACGAACTAAATAATTCCGATGAATAAGTTTGAGATAAAACACATAATTTTAAGTGTTCTTTACGATAGGTAACTTCAATGACCGAGGATGGCAAAAAATTTAATATACACCTCAGCTAGGGTTTCCAATCTAGATCCCGAAATAACGTTTTTATTAAAAAATACAAAAATAAATGTTCCGATATATTTTTTACAAATTCAGCTATAGCTTCAGTATTTTGGTTGTTCAAATAAATCATTGCTTTCCTGATGGGCTCTAGGATTTTGAATGTATGAGATGACCCCAGACATTATAGTTCGACGTTCATTTATACGAGTTCTAAGCAGATTGAAATTTTATCATTTAAAAAAATCGAGGTTTTCGGGATCCCGATTTTTAATCCCGGAATTTTCGGGACGAAAAATCTTCCGGGATCCCGGATTGGAAACCCTAACCTCAGTACTGTAGTGCCAATTACAACTGAATTTCAGGTTATTATTTTAATTTTGATTTACAAGTGAGTAACAATACCTACACGCCAGGTAAATATTTTACTGCCTCATCAAGGAGATGTCAGGCTCGTCTTACTCGGCTCGCCAGTTATTTCCTCCTTTCAGCAGTAAAAGTTGTTTCACCACCTTGCTTGCAATGAAAATATACAATTATTTACATTTTTCTAGTCCGCTTCTGTCTCATAATTCAAATCACACGTAATGATGCATCTCGAATAAATCCGTGTCATCATAATCATCTTCAATACATCATTACCGTCTTCGCTCGTACGCTTACATGACTTACATAATGCAAGTGCATTCTGATGCACTGCCATTGCATTACAATTTTAATCCGTTCTTCGTACACCTGTAAAAAATACTCGTACGAGTGTATTCGCAAAAGAAGTGTAAAGAAAATGATGCAAGAAATCTTTTTCTGTGAGAACAGATCTTTTTCTATGATTGTATTAATGAATTCTTTCCTGATGATGCATTATTATATGTTTTTTAGGATGTAATACGCGATAATTATGGTATGGTATTTATAAGTGTGTTCTAATAAGATTGAAATTTGTAAAATGTTTTAACAAATATGGTAAGGTGTGTAAGATATAATATATTTTACGAGGGTCATGTCATCTAGAAACAAACAATTAATTTAGTTTTTAAATTAATCTCCTTGGAGAGAAGAGAGAAGGTTATTTTCAACATATTAAAACTTTTATAATTAAAATATAAATGGGATCATGTACCGAAATGGACTAAAGACTAAATGGCACCAAACCTAAAAACAAAATAATAACCAAATGCGCTTTATATTTGATTTATTTGTTTTATTAAAATCAATATTATTATATAATATTTATGTATCAAGGTACTAAAGTTTTATTTTTTTATCACGAATATATTTTTTGCCGTGGCCCTTTGGACCGAGAAAAATAAATCATGAGTGATAAAAAGGAATTTCAGTGCATATTAATTTTTTACCTCCCGCTACCCTTGGTAAGGGAGGTACAGGGATCATGCTAAAAATCATGTATCGAGATTTTAGTAAATGACCACGTTTTAAGGTCCCTAGAATCCAATTTATCATTTTCACGATGATGTCTGTGTGTGTGTATGTTTGTATGTGTGTGTGTGTATGTATGTGTGTGTGTGTGTGTGTGTGTGTGTGTGTGTGTATGTGTAGGAATTTTGTCTTCGCTCTAACTCAAATACTATCATACAGAAAATTCTGAAACCTTGTATTTCCAACCCATTCTAATATGGAAAGATCCCGTTAGATTTTGGTGTAAATCGGGTAACCGGAAATGGCACTTTACCTGAAGCTCATAATGGTTTTTTTTTCAAAAAATACCATTAAATGCCAATTTTTCGCATTTTGTCATTATGAAAATTAAAGATTATTGAATTTTCTATAGGAATACATCTATATAATTTGCAGATAAATTTAAAAATCTTTTTTTTTTTCATCCCGAAGCCTAAGATAAACACAATTTCTTTGTTACACATCATATTTCAAATGAACAGGGTCACTGTCAAAAAACTAATCACTTCAAATTAATAATAGTGACATTTTAAAAAGAAAATAGTAAATAAATCAATAGTTTTATGCAATGGAACAGTTTGCAGCATTAGTAAATACGTAAGTATGTATTTAAATTAATAAAAATGGATAGGAAACTGTGGTGAAGGAAGATTGTTGCGTAACTATTATTGTGGTCCGGATGGGGTTATTCGCTACCGAAAATCGGTCACTTTAATATGTTCTTATGTATGAATGCTATGATGATTGTGGAGAGGCGAAAGAAGAATGTTGTTAAAGAGTGAAGTGAGTCAGCTGAGCTCTTACTCTTATCCCTTTTCTTATTGTTACTATTGTTTCCGGGTATTTGCTAACCCCCTAAGTGGGAATCGAGTGATTTTATGTACGTATGTATGTATGTAAAAATTAAATAGCGGAAGGTTTTGTGTTGGCCACATTAGATTTTTTTTTTTTTGAAATCGAAAATTGTGAGAATGAAAGGAATATTTATTTTATAGGTTATGTTTAATATAATCTGTCAGTCGGACATGTGCTAATGTTGCTAACCTCAGACATTTGAAGTTATCGTAAAGAACACTCGAAATTATGTGTTTTATCTCGAAGTTCTTCTTTATAATTATTTAGTTCGCTCTTCGTATAATGAATTACTATATTACCGATTTTTGAACTTTTAATGAGGATTTCTGTACGCTTTAGTGACGATATTAAATAAAATATTTATTCTTGTGTTTTTTGAACACGCTATACAATTAAAGAGAGCGAAAGTGATATGTAGATATGTATCTATGTTTTTGGAGATTATATTTTATTTAATTTCAAATTCATTTTCCTACCGAACTTCACAAAATGACATTTTATAAGTGGAAATATTTACCCAAAGTTTGCACATATTTACTTTTTATAATTCAAAAGAAAAATCAATTATCTCTCAATAAATCATCAATTATAATTTATCTCCTGATAAATTCATCGTTAAATAATCTTCATAAATAAAACATCTCCCCAATTATGAAAAACTTATAAGGAAAACCTCAATATCAAGTTTTTCACATCGTCAGTCAGTTGTTAAAACAAAAAGCAAAACGTCATGTCAGGAAGAGACTGCGGCTGCGGTCTTTGCTGTGGAAAAGACAGTTGACGATCGTCACGTCGTCATGTCAGCCAACTGCAACGACCTACAGTGACAAGTGACGCTCGGAAGTGAGTGATAATGTAGCGAAAACAATTGCAATGAGAATTAGATGACTATTATCTTTGAGAGATAATTATGTTAATACTTATTTGCAAGCTATTGTTCACTATAAAATATAAATTTGTGACATAATTCATAATTTTTATTAATATTAACAAAGGACAATTATTATTAAATTTTACATACTTTATCATTGTTTATAGTACAACGGATTAGATAATAAATAGGTTAATTGAATATTATACATAGATAAACATTTTTGTTCTGTAGGGATGACATCGATATCCTGCTAATCCGGCTTAAAAACCAGAACTAGCGCTCCGGCCGAATTGAGCTTATGATTCGGCCATATCCGGCCAAATTTGTTTAGAAAAAAATAACATTTTAGAGTGAGAGAAATATCATAGATATTTTTCTCTAAAACAGAATACGTAGATATAATTATTAGCTAATAATCTTAATGGACGAAGTCGTCAAAAAGAGAACAATTTTCTGGGTCTTGAACAAATTTTATAAACTTAAAACAATTTGTGAGGGGTGCTAAGGAATTTCTTGTAGTTTCATAGTACAGGGACGTTCAGACGTTTTATTCCGCGATCATTCAGGTTGAAAAAAGATTTCTATGTAAGCAAATTAAAATTATGACTATTTAAAACAGTCGATCAGGAAACATCAAATTAGTTCATATGAGACATAAATGTTAAGTGTCTTTATAATAAAGTAACATGGATTTGGTTGATGACACACTTAAAAATTTTATTTTTGGGTGTTAACATGGTTAAACGCTGATCAAACAGAAAATTTTGAATTTAATTTCTGTTTAAAAAATCTGATGTGGCCAACACATTACCTTCCCTCAATTTTATGTACGAGTATTTTGCACAAATCCCTTACCGAAAATTCCTTGGAAAAGAATCTATATATCCAGTAAAATTATAAGACGAACATAACAATTTTATACGAATTCCGTGGAAAAGATTCTATACATCCAATAAAATTATAACACGAACATATAGTATGTAAATTGCATTTGACACTGACATCTGTCAATTAGAATTATTAAAATATATCAGCTGTTTCCATGGCAAAGCTGATTGATTTATGAAAGTTAATCTCTTTATAATTTTTTAACTCTATATCTATTGAATATGCAGGAAAATGTGTAATTAAGCCTTATAGACAATTGAATGTTCTTTCATATTTATAAAAACATAAAATATCAAAAAATGATATTTAACTGCTTTTTTTCTGTAAAAACTGTCAAGAACTTCAAATAAAGGTACTTCCGCTTGTTCAATTATAACCAAAATCTAATCAGCTCTTCATATGGATGTAAAGAGGAGAAATGTGAAAAAAATATAATTTTTAAAAATATTTTTAAATGAAAGTTCGTTTAATTTTGAAGCAATTTATGGTATCAAAAAGTCATAATTGTTTTTTGTACAGCTGCATTTGATTTTTAAATAAACCTACAGCTATCTTTCTCACACTAGTTTCTGCAGTAGGCTGCGCGAGAAAGATACCAATAGTGTGACGTCATCTGTAGAAATATCTCGCAAAGTAATTATTAAAAAAATGTTTTTTTTATCTTAATCGTTATTTATTGAGTAGTACTTTAAGAATAAAGTGTACATTTTATTATTTTTTGTTATGGTTTATGGGCCTATTGTAGTGTTGGAGTTATCTTCGGAGAAATTTTTGTCACACACACACACACACACACACACAGAGAGAGAGAGAGAGAGATCCATAAAAATAGTAAAATTGTATTCTAGGGACCCTAAGACGTACCTATTCATTAAAAACCCCATCGAATTTTTTGACCAAAGACAATACCTTCCTTATCTAAAGAGAACTGAAGTTAAAAAGTAAAGCAAAACTTATCTGTAAATAAATCTTAAACCGAGCTCTTAATTGGCGACGATATTTTTAATTACACTTCATTTCACAATGTGCAATCAGCGTCAGTGCAATCCAGATATTTTCCGCTGTAAGACAATGCCTACCTCTTGGTTCTGAGAAATATGATTGGCCAGTGGCCGGCCGGAAACCAACGTTTACTGGGAGTAAAGTTCGCAGGTCAGGTTAGGTCACTGGGGTCAGGTTTACTAACTCACTTCTTACATTCCTTCATTCACTTCGTGAGTCTGCATTCTCCAAAGTCTTGGCTATCTGCGGTCTGCCAATTACATAGCGATTGTGGATTAGGTTAAGAATTTTGTTTACTATTAACAGATGGCGAGGTGGCCTTGAAAACATGTGAATGAAGGATAAGGGAAATTGTAGATATTTTATAAAAATACAGGGTGTTGAAAAATAAGTGTCACAAATTATGAGGGCATATAGTATTGACCAAAATGAGTTAAAAAGCTTAATCAACATGGGTCCGATCTTCAATAGTTTCCGAGATATAAGGCAATGAAAAATGAGTTTTTTCGGTGTTTACCTCTGCTATCTCGAAAACTGTGAGTTACGATTTTGATTAAATGAGACATTTTGTTTACCTTTCAGAGGTCATCTTAGATGTGTTTGTGTTTAAGAAAAATATCTGATGTGGACACCATATGACTTCCTTGTACGCCTGTTACACTATACATATTTTGTTAATAATTAAAATATGTATTATAACAGACCCAGTCCTAATTCATAGCAAACTTAATTACAGAAACCAAAAAGTACATCATTTTTAAATTTACATATCTCGCTTATACAAAGAGCTAATTTAATCATACAGAATTAAATTCTCTAAAACTTTTATTTGAAGCATTTATTATTAAAATCAAAATAACACCATGTTTTTTGAGAAAAACTGATAACAGCTTCAAGTAAAGTATCACTTCCGGTTAGACTATTTTAACCAAAATCTATTATGTTATTATAGTAGTATATATACCAAATTTGAAAAGTTTCGGATTATATTTTAATATAGTTTTTCATTAAAATCTATTATAGGCTTCAAGTAAAGTACCATTTCCGGGCAGACTATTTTAACTAAAATCTACTATGTTGTTCCCATTGACATAAGAGTATTATATACCAAATTTGAAAAGTTTTGGATTATATTTTAATATAGTTTTTCATTAAAATCTATTATAGGCTTCAAGTAAAGCACCACTTCCGGGTAGACCATTTTAACTAAAATGTATTATGTTATTCCCATTGATATAAAAGTCTTATATACCAAATTTGAAAAGTTTTGAATTATATTTTAATATAGTTTTGCATTAAAATCTACTATAGGCTTCAAGTAAAGTACCACTTCCAAAAGTTAGGTAATGACCAAAAAGGGAGGTGCACAACTAGATGTTATAACAGTCATAAATACAAAATTTTAGTTAAATTAGTCAAAATGGATTCAGGGATGGTCAAAAGATATATTTCCGTTGAAATCTGGAAGCAGAAATTTTTCGCGATTACAATACTTCCTTTACTACTTACAAGGAAGTAAAAATCAAGTAACTGAGACAAAAGTTGTGGCACCCTTGGCCAATACTTTGTTTTCAAATAACTTCGTAACTATTAGACAGTGAAAAAAATGTTTCATATAAAATGTTATTGTTTTTTTATAATCTATTTACTGGCATAGACAAAATTTTGTTCAACCACTATCTTAGTTAGTTTTTCTTCGATTCTAATACAAAATGGCCTCTTTCTCAAAAACAGTTGAAGATCGGACCCATGTTGATTAAACTTTTTTACTCATTTTGGTCAATACTATATGCCCTCATAATTTGTGACACTTATTTTTTAACACCCTGTACATTGCCTATTTGTGGGTGTGCCAATCTGTTCTGTATAATTACAAAAGTAAAATTCTTGTATGACCTACGTAGTCTAGTAAATAATATTGTCTGTAGCTCCTCCTCTTGTAAGACAATGAGGAAGTAATACAGGATTAATTATTACCCGTCTCTATAATTAACCATTTTTATCCTCAGGTTCAATGTCTCAGTAATAAATAAAGAAGTTATTACAGAACGCAGCTATAAGCAATTTGAAAATTATTTAATATCCAAAGCATTTAATTATCTTTTCTATAACTATATATGTATTTTCGTAATTGCAAAAGATATTAGCAATATTTATTAGCAATAGATAATGTTATAAATTTGTACTTCCTTATAAGCCATATAAACATATAAATAAATTGAGAAATAGTGTTTTTACCTCCAGCTAAGAGAGGTATTGGAATCATGCTAAAAATCACATATAAAGATTTTAATGAATAAGCACGTTTCAAGGTCACTAGAATCCGATTTCAACATTTTTACAATGATGTGTCTCTCTCTCTGTGCGTGTGTGTGTGTGTGTGTGTGTGTGTGTGTGTGTGTGTGTATGGCTGGATGTTGGACGGACGATTCCACAAAAACTATAAGACATAAGACCTGTTTAACTATGAATTCCTCAATCTGACATTCATGGGAAGAGCTGAAAAGGTTTTGGTAACAATTGGGCAACCGAAAGTAGTAGTTTCCAAAAAAATTCTTCTAAATATTATTTTTTGAAATTTTTTTTATTACTGATATTGAAGAACATAAAATTCTACATCTGATACATTTATTTTTTTTATTATATCTTCTATAAATTTAGAGATAAAGACGCCATAATATATAGAATATCCGGATGTATTATGTAAGTCGAGTAATCTAAAATACACTAAGGGCCAGTTTTACAATCTCTGGTTAGAATTTTAACTGTTAAATAAACAATATTGAATCGGATTAGTGACAGTAATGATCAATTTGTCATTTGACAGTACATTTCATTTCAATTTTGTTTATTTAACTGGCAGTTAAAATTTTAACCAGAGATTGTAAAACTGGCCCTAAGGAAATCAGTTGACAAATTCAAATGTTTATAACATAATTTGTAAATGACAAATGTCAATGTCAAAAATCAAAAGTTTTAGTTACATTCTGAAAGCTTTTTCTGGGAAGTACAATTAATCTTTCTTATTGTTTTATTAATTAAATATTTAGAATTATAGGTAACATGCATATATCCATTAGAAATACCGCCAATCTTGTTAATGAATTGGAAGAATCTATGACATTTAGAAACTTCCTCATACAGTGAAAAATAGATATAATTAGAACTGTATGTGTGCAGAAGGCATGTTAAGTACAACAAAAAACAATATTTGGGTAAAGTTCTGTAATTTTTTTGTTATAAAACGACGGTTCGATAGCGAAGTGTAATACAATACTTTTATAACATAAAATGAAAATGACGAGAGGTCTTGTGCTGTCCACAACAGATTTTTTTTCTTTGCTTTTATTCAAAAAACATGAACTACCATGTATCTTATTCTCAATAATTCTAGCGTGACCCTAGTATCTGATGAACACTTTATTAAGAAAAAATATTGTGTCGTAAATGAAAGTTTAATATACCTACCTACTTATTAATAATTCTCTCAAGAACGTACCTAGTTACAAAGTTATAGTATTAATATGCAAGTATCGTCCATGTCATTATTATGATTTTCATGATACCTATTTCACGTCTATTAAAATGTTCTACAAGTGTTATTATACTGTTATAAGATTGTTGATGATGTAAACTTATTACCTTTAATTATTTTCTTGAAAAAAAGAAAATCATGTGAATTTACAAGTGCTTAAGAAATTTTTCTTAAATTACTTGAAAAACATGCAATAAAAAGCTTAAACACCCGTATACCGTAAAAATAAAAAGGAAGAGTTTACGTGCAGTGTACCGCAAATTGCATTAGGTTTGTCACAAAATTTGCAATTCCCAGGGTTAGATTAAAGGAAAATTTTAAATATCTTATGAGGCAATACAACTTACCTATCCATAATTCTATCCAGAGACGCAAAGGTACTTATTACAAAAACAAGAAATGTTATTTATGAGGAATGGAAATTTGGGTTTCTTTGCCAACTTAAGTAAGAGGCGTTCCAAATGTTTATAACGATCCTTTGGATTTCGATGAGATAGAGTATATAAATTTAGTTGTTTTACTCTCGGTTTCATTCTAAAGTTTGATTTTTACCTCTCGCTAAGAGAGGTATTGGAGTCATGCTAAAATTCGCATATCCAGATTTTATTGAATAAGCACGATTTAAGGTCCCTAGAGTCCGATTATAACATTTTTAAAATGATGCATGTGTGTGTGTGTGTGTGCGTGCGCGCGCGTGTGCGTGTGTGTGTCTGTGTGTGTGTTTGTATGTATGTATGTATGTATGTATGTATGTATGTATGTACAGCTCAACCAACGAGTCGTGGCAGTTGAGCTAAGATACGCAGTGGTAAGGGTCCGAGAGTGGGGGGTGAAATATAAATTCCCTGTTTCATATTAAAGAGTACATTGCGTAAAGTACATTCTGTGCGAAAATGGAGTTTAAAAGTAAATTGAACGGGCGCGCTCTCAATAGCCAAAGTCGGGAGATTATCGCTAACATTTATTCTTTTATGAAGGAAGAGAGTGAAAATGGTGCTCCAATTATTTCTTTAAATAATATTGCAAAACGGGTCGCAGTTGCAAGTGGTGTATCCGAAAGAACAATTTTTATTTTTTATTTCATCATGCATTTATTTATTTATTTATTTCCACTCAACAGGATAATAATTATTTAAATGTCATCTATTTTTTTATTAATTAGTTTATATAGATATAAAACAGACAAAATATTTCTTCTTGACTGAAGGCTGCTTTGTCTAAATTCATTTAACATTATGTTATAACTAATTTCATATGAGCAGGTTTTAAATTTTTTAAACCAGCAATATCTTAGAAACTTCTTTTGAATATTTTCAATTTCAATGACGTATTTATTATAAAATGGATTCCAAATTTGTATGCAATATTCTAACTTAGATCTTACATAGCAGTAATATAAACTCATAATTGTATTTACATTAGTAAATGATTTAGAACTCCGTATAACAAATCCCAGATTTCTATATGAAGTTTTACAAATGTATGTTACATTCTGATCAAATTTCAATTTTGGATCAAATATAATTCCAATATCTTTAAATCATGAACTTGCTACGCGAAGTATACTTTTCGAGCGTACTACCTTTCTCTTTTCAACCCGAATACTTTCTCCCTCTGCGCACGACCACTGCTTAACTGCCACGACTCGTTGGGTGAGCTGTATGTATGTATGGATGTTGGAAGGACGATTCCTCAAATATTTAACTGCAGTTTCTTCAATCTGACATTCCTGGGAAGAGCTGAAAAGGTTTTGGTAACAATTGAACAATCGGAAATAGTAGTTTCTCAGAAAAATTCTTCTAAATATAATTTTTTGGGAGTTTTTTTTTTTAAATTTTGAAGAACATAAAATTCTCCATCTAATACACTTAAAATTTTTATTATATCTTGTATACATTTAGAGATAAAGATACTATAATTTATAGAGTAAACTAATCGCATAGGCAAAGGCACTAAGGAAACCAGTTGACATATTCCAATGTTTATAACATAGTTTGTAAATGACACATGTCATTGTCAAATATCAACAGTTTTAGTGACATTCTGATAGCTTTTTCTGGGAAGTATATTTAATCTTTCTTATTGTTTTATTAATTAAATATTTGAAATTATAGGTAAAATTGTGGTAAAATGCATATATTCATCAGAAATACCGCCAATCTGGTTAATGAATTGGAAGAATCTCTGACATTTAGAAACTTTCTCATACAATGAAAAATAGATAGAATTAGAATTATATGTGTGCAGGAGACATATTAAATAGGTACAATAAAAAACAATATTTGAGTAAAGTTCTGTAATTTTTTGTTATAAAACGACGGTTCGAAAGCGAAGTGCAATACAATACTTATATAGCCTAATATGGAAATGGCTGGCCACAACAGATTTTTTTATTTCGATCCATGTATTCCAAGCGTGATTTTTGTGCATTAGGTTATGTTACTACTTACAATTTATTTATCAAAAATATGGTCATTAGGTTAAAATTTATAAAATAATATTACATGTAGATTTATTTAAATGTAATTAGAATTATTACAAATTATTTTACTGTGGTAAGTCTTACCTTATTTAGTAAGATCAATTCCATTGTTTGTGTTACTAAAACCTCACTTTCTTTCTACATTCTTGGTATTAAAATACGCGATAATTAAATTTCCAACAATAAAGTTCGTTTTCTTTTTTCTTAATAACCTCCTAATTACACTTAACCACTGTTATTTGTCTAAACAATGAAAAAGACTGCGATTTCTGCTTAGAAAGAGATCATTAGAGAAATTAAAATCTCTTTTTTAATATAATGTAAGTAAATAAAAACATGACAGGAAGTGGCAAGGCGCTTCCGTTTAGAGGAACTAGATGATTAGGATAACGATAAGAAATGGAGATATTAATATTGTCAGTAGACGAAGTGTTCTTGTTTTGATATAATTACGTAGGAAGTGTTGCAGTTGTTATTAAAACATTAATAAAGTGTTAAATCAAAACAGACTGATTGTTTAATTACTGCAAGATATTTGTTGTACATATAGCGTTTCTTCAATTACATGGTTAATTATATCGTAGATATAAATATCGATACTAATACAAAGACAAAGTGATGAAGGTTAATATATTGACCGGATATCGATGGTACAATCTATAGAGATACGACGGAGATACCATTAGAACATTTAAATCATTAGAAATAAGTTTTCTGATTATAATATACAGAGTGTCTCTCAAATAGGGGGACATGGCTTAACCACAGATTCCTGAGGCTAAAATAAGACGATTTAACTAAACTTGCTTCTACCGGAAAGTGTACCATTTAGCCAGCATTCTTCTTCAAAGTTCTTCGAAAAAAAAAAAAATGCTTATAATAACAGAACGCTGTATTCGATTTGAATGAAATTTGGTATGACACTTCGTATGGTTATGTCATCTTTTAAGGTGATACTTGTTCTTATTAGTGAACCACTAGTGTATGAAACTTACGTGTCCCAAAATTGATTAGACCGTAATGGCCACGCCGATAACCTAAAATTATTTTTGTTTCAAAAAGATACATTTAATAGTAAACTTTTCTCTCTGCGTGATTTGTGATACCTGTTACGGTTCACACAGGAAATTTTTAAAATAAATTTTATCTAGCAATCTGTCCAGCAAATGCCCTAAGTTACTAAGTAAGTAACAAACACTTTTTTGACATATAATTAAAGAATAATTGTTTTATTCATTTTTGACGTTTTAAACTGTCATTATTAACTCCATAGCAACAACTATACGTAACACTTTTTTCACATGTGAATTAATTTTTTTTTTAAATCACTTTTACATTTTTTTTAATTCACTCTGCAACAAATAATGCATTTAAAATAACATCAGGCACGAAATTAACACTCAGCATAGTATTTATTAGACATTATCAGCCATTTTAATTATTATAAGGCACAAATGACAGATAATAAAGCTTTTTAAATAGATGTCTTGACATCTATCATCGACGATTGTCATGCCCAGTCTACTAACTGATTAGTTTTTTGTTTTGTCAAAATTAAATATTATAATGGTTTTTATTACTATTTCGTCAAAATTGACTAAAATATTGTACAAACCACGTGAGCTAAGAATGTTTATTTAATCGAAGAAATTAACTCACTCACCCTTATGGGCTCGTGAGCTAAACTTTCTTCTCATATGAATAAACATTACCTTAGCTTACTTGGTGTGTAAATATCTATTAATTTGAAAATGTCATTTTTACGGTATGCCAATGCAAATAACGATTCAATAAATAAAATACACACTCACACTCGTAATAGAACACTATTACAAATTAAAAAGTAAATCGAAGGCTGCTATGGAAACAACGAACAACAAAAAAATGCAACAATTGAATTTCTGAATTTTACTTGACAGTAGTAGATTATTACGAGTAATAAAAATGAATTTTTCTCGTTGAGAAAAATATGATATGTTGAGTTGTTACATTCGTTGTCAAAGTTCGTTTATTACTCGTAATAATCTACTATTGTCAAGTAAAATTCAGAAATTCAATTGTTGCACTTTTTTGTTGTTTGTTGTTTCCATAGCAGCCTTCGATTTAGTTTTTTCAATTCAATTTTAATATAAATAACAATTTTTGTTCATTTTTCTGTTAATTATAAAAATAAATTATTATTGTTTTATATCATTGTAAAGCTAAAAAAAATCTCTATTTAAAAATGCCACAGCTTAATATGACCTCCATATGAAAAATAAAAGTTGCTATCAGTAACTCGTAAATGGTTAGATATATATATATATATATATATATATATATATATATATATATATATATATATATATATATATATATAGCTACTACTGACATCTATTAGGTGATTATAATTATAAAAATTCTGTTTAATACAAATTGTTTGTAAATTTAAATTGCAAAACAGTATCTCACCGAATACCTTTCGATTGATAAATACTTATTTTATCACAACTTCCTCAATCACGTTGCTGTTAGGTTACACCCCTCCGCCTTCGGCGTCAGGCGGTTACCAAGCAACACGCTTTCGGTAATGTCATAAAATTATTTCGTAATTATCAATGTCCTCGGGATATTATAGCTGAAAACGGACCTGCGTTTTCGCAACACCTGTACACTTACACCTGGCGTATCGTTAACTTACGCCAGGTTCATCCGGTTTGATATAGACTTCATCAGACGTGTCGTGTGCGTGATCTTTTTTTCCTCTCATGAACCAGACCTGAAACTATCTCAGAACATCTGCACACTGTAGTTTTACTTCATACACATGCGCATACTTTATTTGAAATCTAATAGAGTTACACGTGACGGAAGCAAGTGAAAACAGATACGCAACAATAGCTAGGAGCTGGAACAATAGATAATAGATAGATTGAAACAGAATATAGGTTTCTGTTAATAAGTGTAATTATACTAGGAATTATTGATGAGAATAGGTAATTTGATAGTGTAATTTGAAGATTTTAATCCTGAGAACTGTAATTTTAAACATAAATCATATGTTCTTAAATTGTTGCCGCAAGACCGCAACTGCTAATGACTTAAATTGATAAAGATTTTGCGGAGTACGAACTATATTTTCTTAATTCTGTAACTAGAAACCTGATTTACATTGCAATATAATAATTTGTGCTAAATTCAAATCTAGTTACATTTGAATATAAAATTGGCCTAATAATTTGATTAATTTTTAAAATAAATACAAGTCAAATAAAATAAGTAATTTAAAATGATAGATCGAAATAAATTTTGATGACCAAAAAGCAAATAGATAATAATTAAAACACAAATATTAATTATATAGGTGTCTCTAAAAAAAAAGGGGGTCATAACGTAACCACAGATTCCTGAGGCTAAAATAAGACGATTTAACTAAACTTACCTTTACCAGAAAGTGTACCGTTTAGCCAGTATTCTGCTTGAAAGTTGTTCGAAAAAAAGAAATAATAATTTTGCTTATAATAACGGAACACTTTATTCGGTTTGAATGAAATTTGGTATGGCACTTTATCCGTTATAAGTTATCTTTTAAGATGATACTTCTTATTATTAGTGAACCACTTGTATATGAAACTTGGGTGTCCTGACATTAATTAAACAGTAACTTATAAATAAATTCCTTTTCTTTTTATACCAATCTCAGATGTTGACGGAGTCTTTTCTTCGTTATAACCACAGCATATTATATTGCTATTACATTTCGACTTATCTTTCTATAATTTTAAATATTTAATTAATGATACAATAATAAATATTAAATGTCTCTCGATTTTTTGACACTGACATTTGTATCAATTACAAGCATTTAAATTATTTTTAAGAAACTACTACTTCCGGTTGTCCAATTGTTACCAAAACCTTTTCAGCTCTTCCCATTAATGTCAGATTAAGGAATACGTAGTTAAATTGGTCTCTAGTCTTCTAGAATTTGAGAAACCGTGACTACAACATCAACGCACACACACACTCACACATCATTGGAAAAATGTTAAAATCGGATTCTAGTGACCTTATTCACTAAAATCTGGATATGCGATTTTTAGCATGATTTCAATACCTCTCTTAGCGAGAGGTAAAAATGGTTATTCGTATAGTTCTGTCAATAGACACACACGTATCTAGCGGGAAAGCATAGAACTAAAGATTGCTATGGTCTATGGTTACCACGTCCAAACAACGACCTGTCATCAGCCATAAACCTCTACACTTCTTCCATCGTTTTAGTTGAATAATCGAGTGATCTTCAATATTATCAAACAAAAAAACTTGCCCCACGCATATCTTGTGGTTTTAAACTAATTTTTATTTAATACAACGAACAAATCACAAAGAATTAGGTTAACACTGAATAACAGATGCAAACATAATGACAGATAGAATCATGGAGCGGGACGTAAGACAAGGAGAGGTTTGCTTGGAAGCATGACCTTCTATCTCTCTCTTGCATATGACGTCAATTCTGCAAGTGTCTATTGACTTAATCCGCATTAGACTAGGGTGCGCGCAAGTCTAAATTTTAGTCTACGTTTAAACCTGTACTAGCCCTAAACTGCCTCCATGAATAACTTTTTTCGCCGGTCTACAGGCGTTATCACACGAATGCTAAAGTCAACAACTAGTTGCCGATTTGCAGCAACTTCATGCATTTCGAGCAATCTTGCACGTGTGATAACAAACTTCAATATGAGCAACTAGTTTTCGGTAATGATCGAAAACTTTGCTCAGAGTTGCCGATTTTGAAGCGACCTCATGTAATGCGCATGTGCAATAATTTGAAAGTCCCTAGATTTAAATATTAGTGTAAAAAGTATAAAAAAGATAGTGGATAGAGGTAGTGGTGAGAAGAAACAAAAACACAAAATGACATCCCAAAAGGAAAATGAATTCGATCAGTGCTTGAATGAAATAATTAAGAAAGAGATGTTTTAAATCGAAAAAAATAAAAATAAAATGCGATTTGACATTCTCAGTAAATGGAGGATTTGTATGGAACTTCAAATAAGAGTTTTCTAAACAAATTATCTCCATACTCCAAACGCCTTTTTCGTTGCAACCAGGGCTTAACTAATATTGTCCTTTATTTTTTGTGACTTTATGACTTTTTTCATCCAGAAGCAATATTGTAGCTGCAGATAATACTACAGTTTTCATTTTGTCCATTTTAATTTTTTAAAACGTTAAATTCTTGATCTACCAATCTACCAACTGTTTAAACTTAAAAGCACAATATTACGAGCAACTTCAAACTGGTGTGATAGAAAAAATTGTTGATTTTGAAGTTGCCTGTCAAATTAGTTGCCGATTTTACCTCTCGTAACTGCTTAAGACTTGAGATAGGTTAAATTTAGACTCGAACAGAAGCACTATGAATACGGTTGCTGGTGTTTAGTGTCTAATAAATGCATTTATCATATTTTCTCTTCTACTTATTCCACACCATTGACCTCCCTCTCTTTTTCCTGGAGTACTGTCTAATTTATTCTCTCTTTCCAGGACCAGTACGACAACTTGGCAACGCACACCCAGAAAGGCATCGACTTTCTGGAGCGGTACGGGCACTTCGTCCGGGATCGCTGTGCCATCGAAACCGAATACGCTTCCAAACTCAGGTAAGAGGCTCTGAGAAGTTATAACTATCCCATTTAGATACCATCAGATCGTGTATCGCAGACGCTGAATTGTGTAACTAAGTATAGGTGTTGGGTTTCTCTTCTAGACTTGATGAACCTGTTATAGAGTTTGGTTACTACTTGGAATTAGTAGTGGTCGATCTTGATTATGTGATGCATGGTGTATGCAACATCATTTGTAATATGACTACCTTAATAGGATATGGGCGATCAAAGCGACAAAGGGGAAAATACAGAGAAATAAAAAAACTGATTCAATTGGCAATAACGAAAAATCTGATGTAGACACCACATGACTCCCTTGTACGCCTGTTAAACTATACCGTGAGTATTTTTTAACGTGAAACATTGCGTTTGTCATATCCATGGTTACGACTTGATATTTGATTGACAGCAATGTATTTGCCCGTTCCATTTAAAATGAAACATAGGGAACGAATCTGACAGAAGTATTATATTTAAATATTGTAAGAAATTTAGCGGAGTCAGAAAACCACTCGAGAGCACTAAACATATTTCGGGCACCAGGTGCACACAGTATTTTTGCTACATGTAAATTTAATTTTTAGAAAACAGGTATAATTATTTAAACAAATATAACCTCCAATAACATCTTGTCAATATAACAGATAACCGTTGAATTTTCCTATAAGTTATAATTTGACATTTGATTGACAGCAATGTATTTGTCTGTCTCATTTAAAATGACACATGGGGAATGAATTTGACAGAAATATTATATTTAAATATTGTAAAAAATTTAGCTGAGGCAGAAAATCACTCGGGCACAAGGTGCACACTATATTTTTTCTACAACCAATTTTAATTTAGAATTCAGGTATAATAATTTAAACAAAATTAACCTCTATTGACGTCTTATCAAATGTTAAATTTGTTCCCTATGTTTCATTTTAAATGGAACGGGCAAATACATTGCTGTCAATCAAATGTCAAGTCGTAACCATGTATATATGACAAACCCAATGTTTCATGTTAAAACGTACTCACGGTACATATTTTGTTAATAATTAAAATATATATTATAACAGAACCCAATCATAAAATTGCACGTATTTCACATAATTTGACATTATTTTTTTTTTTTTGTTATTTTTTGTCCTAATCCATAGTATCACTTCCGATTAAATTATTTTATTCAAAATCTATTGATATAAAAGTCTTAACTGCCAAATTTGAAAAGATTTGGATTATATTTTAATATAGTTTTTCATTAAAATCTATTAAAGGCTTCAAGTAAAGTACCACTTCCGGAAGTTATGTAATGACCAAAAAGAGAGGTGCACAACTAGATGTTATAACAATCCTAAATACTACATTTTGTACTGATACAAAAAAAAATATTTCCCGTTGTTCACAGTGACATTTGAAAATTTAATACTAAATGTCACTGTCAGAAAACTTATCGCTTCAAATTAATAATAGTGACATTTAAAAAAAAAATAGTAAATAAAGCAATAGTTTTCTGCAATGGAACAGTTTGCAGCGTTAGTAAATACGTAGGTAGGTATGTATTTAAATTAATAAAAATTATATAGCGGGAGGTTTTGTGTTGACCACATCAGATTTTTTTCTTTTAATCCTGAAGCCTAAGATAAATACAATTCCTTTGTTACACAGTTCATTTTTCAAATGAATGTAACTGGCAGGTAAACGTCATTGTTAAAAAACGAATCACTTCAAAATAATAATAGTGACATTAAATAATAAAGAAAATCGGAAATAAAGCAATAGTTTTATGTTATACGCAAAGGAACTTATATAGTTTGCAGCATTAGTAAATATGTAGGTATGTATTTAAATTAATAAAATTAAGTCACTGTCAAAAAACTAATCACTTCGTAGTAACATTTTAAAAAGAAAATAGTAAATAAAGCCATAGTTATATGCAATGGAGCAGTCTGCAGCATTAATAAATATGTAGGTATGCATTTTAATTAATAAATATCTGATGTGGACAGCACATGACTTCCTTGTACGCCTGTTACACTATACATATTTTGTTAATAATTAAAATATGTATTATAACAGACCCAATCATAAAATTGCACGTATTTGACATAATTTGACATCAACATTTTATTTTTTTTGTTATTTTTTGTCCTAATCCATAGCAAACTTAATTAGAGAATAAAAGAGCTAATTTAATCATAATTAATGTTTTCGCAGAATTCAATTCTCTAAAACTTTTATTTGAAGTATTTATTACTAAAATCAAAATAACACCATTTTTCAAGAAAAACTGATAACATCTTTAGGTACAGTATCACTTCCGGTTAGACTATTTTAACCAAAATCTATTATGTTATTCCCATTGATATAGAAGTCTTATATATCAAATTTGAAAAGTTTTGGATTATATTTTAATATAGTTTTTCATTAAAATCTATTATAGGCTTCAGGTAAAGTACCACTTCCGGGTAAACCATTTTAACCAAAATCTATTATGTTATTCCCATTGATATAAAAGTATTATATACTAAATTTGAAAAGTTTTGGATTATATTTTAATATAGTTTTCATTAAAATCTATTATAGGCTTCAAGTAAAGTACCACTTCCGGGTAGACCAATTTAACTAAAATCTATTATGTTATTCCCATTGACATAAAAGTCTTATATATCAAATTTGAAAAGTTTTAGATTATATTTTAATATAGTTTTTCATTAAAATCTATCATAGGCTTCAAGTAAAGTACCACTTCCGGGTAAACCATTTTAACTAAAATCTATTATGTTATTCCCATTGTTATAAAAGTCTTATATACCAAATTTGAAAAGTTTTGGATTATATTTTAATATAGTTTTTCATTAAATTCTATTACAGGCTTCAAGTAAAGTAGCACTTCCGCAAGTTATGTAATGACCAAAAAGGGAGGTGCACAACTAGATGTTATAACAGTTCTAAATACAAAATTTTCACTTTCTACGGCTTCCCGTTTTTCAGTTATGCGAGATACGTACATACGTACGTACAGACGTCACGACGAAATTAGTCAAAATGGATTCAGGGATGCTCAAAATGGATATTTCCGTTGAAATCTGGAAACCGAAATTTTTCGCGATTACAATACTTCCTTTACTTCGTACAAGGAAGTAAAAATTTAATTGCGGGAGGTTTTGTGTTGGCCATATCAGATTTTTTCATTTCAACAGAGCGCAAATAATAGGTCGTTGCTAGTCAATGTTATAATTCAAGCAGTAAGCGATATGCCGCTTTGTCGTAATTACGATATTTATAGTTTTATTTATAGACCAGACAGTCAATTTTTCTGACCAAAAATCACTTTTATATAAGTATACGAGTACTAATTATAATAATATCACAAAAGCATTATTATGCTTCAATGAGTAACTTTGAATTTTTGATTGGACCGATTCGATAACAAAAAATGTCTTCGTCCAGGCTCGATCATCGACTCAAAATCGAACTGGGCTTCGGGCCGGGCCGGACCAAAGTTCGAGATCATCTCGTTACATTATAAGCAACATTATCATCTTTTGCAGTTGCAATTGCGTACATTAAAATTCATAACAGTGTTTCATTCATCCTATACTTATAATTAACCTCACTGATTTCATACCCCTCTCTATTTTGTGTGATGTATGCCGCTTTGGTTTCACGTGCGTACACACGTGTATTCACACTCCCACAGCACTGCAGGCGAATGTGAAATGAATAGTTCAACAGCAATTGCCTAGCAGTTGCATGTTGTCGGCCTGGAATGTTTTATGTTTTATGACAGTTGGCAGAAGTGCCTATATAGCACGGTATTATCTTGTGAAATATAACCAGAATAAACAGACATATTATGCATGACACATACAAGGAAAGTTCTATAGGGAATGTGGTTAATAAATTATGGATAAATTTGGATGTTAAGCGATGTATGTAATTATCATTTATTATGATTATGAATCATCCATATGTTTTCTTTTTTTTTAAACTGTATATATTTTTATAGTACATTACAAAGTCTTCTTCCTTGAATTCTATGTATTTTGTTCAAATCTCATACCGAAAGTTTCTTGGAAAAGATTCTATATATCCAGTAAAATGGAGTATTCCACTCAATTTTTTTTTATTATTTTAAATAAAACTTCATTCAGTTTTGAAGCAATTCATAGTATTAAAAAATCTTAATTGTTCCTAGTTTAACAGTATTTTATTTTCGAGAAATCAGTGTAACGTTACAATTCCCCTATGCTTGTCTTTATCACACACACTGCTCTGAGTACGCTACGAGAGAAAGATAACAATGGGGTATGTGACTAAATTTTGATTTTTACATATATGATACTAGACCAAAAAATAAAATACCCGTATTTTTTTAAATTGATTAATTATTCGTAGTTTACGAGAAAATAATTATTAAAACTTTGGTGCAGGGATCTGTGATGTCAGTAGGGTAGAATGATAGACGAAGACAGTTAGACTGAGATAGATATATTGTGGTAGGCGAAAGTGACAGCTGCTGTTTTCCATAACCTATCACAACATATCTATCTCAGTCTAACTGTCTTTTTCTACCATTCTACCCTACTGACGTCACAGATCCCTTCCCCAAAACATTAAATTGCTAATAACAATATTATTACAAACTAATGTTTAGTTTTTATTATTATAATGAGAAGCTATAGAGGTTTGTTTTTATATATTATGACTTATATATTGAAATTCGATTATGGTCACATTGTATGACGTCAATTTTCCCTTTTAGCAAATGTGAAATATCTCACAAAGCAATTATTTAAAAAATGTTTTCATTGTTTTAACTATTATTTATTGAGCCATACTTTAAGTTAAGTAGAAATTTTTCTTATTTTTTTTTGTTATGGTGGAATACCCCATTGTAACACGAACATATGTATATAAAAATATCACAATGAAATCATTACATAACCTTGTAAGTAAATACCTCCCATAAAAGTTCCAATATCAATACTAGATAGATGAAAACGACTTTTATATACAAAAGTATTGTATATACAAGCACTTAAATTTGTATAATAACACAAATATGAGAAATTACGCAAAAATATTGCAAAGTACACAAGAGATTGACAGATGTCAATACCCTCCAAACAAGTTCACTAGTGGCGCTGACGTCTAAACTTGCATCGCGAATTGCAAATAAAATGTATAAATAAACTGAATATTTGAAATACTTCTAATGCAATCCAGGTATTACAACTGTGACGACGTTGCTATTTTTATTTTGAAATGTTATATAATATGTAAATCTATTCAAATCAGACAGTGCAATTTTTTTATAGTTAAACTATAATATGAAAAAAAAAAAACTGAACAATGAAGATGAACTTAAATAAGTTTTATGTTTTATTTTATAACAGTATACACATTTCTTCTAAGAAAATTTTCAAGTAAAATATATTCCGAGTTCGTTAGTTATAATTGTCTCTGATTATGACCATGTAGCATTCCAAGATGTTATCTGTATTTGTAGTTCAAAAACATTCATATACAATGTACACACTATATACAGTGCATAACAACAAAGCTGATTTTTATCTCCAGTAAATCAAACATGAATTTTTCTCTCCGCGTATTGACACTAATTTTGCCGTTATATTTTATACTACATTACAGTTTGTTTACGAATTGATAACAATAACAATATTTGTTTTTATTTTTTATCCGCCTGTATTTTTCCTGTTGTGTTTTTACATTCTGTCACCTCTAGGTAAGGAAGGTATTGTCTTTGGTCAAAAAATTCGGTTTAATGAATAAGCATACTTTAGGGTCCCTAGAATACAATTTTACTAGTTTAACGATGATGTCTGTAAGTGGGTGTAAGATAATTTGGGCAGGTGTACGATGAACAAGAGTAAAGTTGTACGTAAAATGACGAAAATATGTACTAGAAAAACGAACTAAATAAGTTTGAGATAAAACACATAATTTTGAGTGTTCTTTACGATAACTTCAGTGTCCGAGGTTAGCAACTCATATGGTTTATTTTCCTCGACCATACGGTTTCGGCAACTAAATTCAACATTCGTGATAAAAAGTAGAATTTCAGTACCTCGACACATAAATATTACCATTCTTTCCTTACACTTTAGAAAAGCTTACATTCTTCTTTTGGAATGCTTTCCTACTAATTTCTGAGAGTTATAGAAACGATAAAAGCTATCATATTATAAATCATTATTCGAAAATGTTCTCTGGTTATATATTTACTCATAAAAATTGATCAATAATCATGTTCTAACTAAATTTTCAATTAATTTACTTTAAACTATTGAAAATAATAGTACATTTCAAAATCTTTTTTTTTTCTGTGGAACATTATTTTTCGAATACTATATTTTGGTAATTAAATCTGTTCATGGAAACTGTTAAACCATACTAAAGTTGATATTTACGAAAATAATGAAATTGTAATTGGATTTTGATATTGTTTACGTCTATTACTTTTAATCTTTATCACTCTTGGCAATTAAAGATAAAAGATTCCATTGTTGGTTAAGTTTTATTTGTTTTTGATTAAATTCTACGCGGTTCTTTTCGCTGCTCTGGAAAACAAATTACGTTTTAAATAACGGATTTTTGTACAATGAAAGTAATTCTACTATGTTGGAAAGTGAAAATTACTGGTATTTTTTAGTATTTAGTAATTGCGTAAGTGATTTTTGATGACTGGGTAATTTTTATTCGCTTATTAGTTTTGGAGTAATTCATATTTGATTTGACGAAGTTTTAAATGATTCTCTACAATTGGAGTACTTTCGCTGGGAGATATAAAATTTTGTTCTGAGGAATTTATCGTAATTAAGTAATCAATTTTGGCCAGATGTTCAAAACAGAAAAAGAATTTAGAACCAATTAATATTTTGATTACAGTCCCTAAGCCATTAAAAAGACATAAAGATAAAGTTTCATATTTTTCTAATATAAATTTATCAGAATTGAATTGTAAATTGTAATAGTAATTCAAATCTTCAGATAGTGAGAAAAAGATAATATATATAGTATGTATTTAATAGTATTATAACTAAAAAAGAAAAATCCCTTAACCTTAACAATAAGTTTTAAAAAACTGTACACGTATTTCGAGAACTACGTTCTCATCATCAGTAGAAACTACAACATAATAAGACAGAGAAGTTATAGAAACCACATCTATAATAGTATATTATACGCCAAGGTTGAGAAGATAATCATTATTGACCTAGCGCCAATGTTGTAACTCGAGGGCGAAGACCGAGGGATACAAGGCGCTTGATCAATAATGATCTTCTCCAATAAATAAATAAATATATCATCACGGCATATTACCATTACCATTTCTGGGTGTGCCAGTATCTACAACACATGTAGACATCGTTAATGATGACGATATATTTTACCGTGTGGGCGCTTACCAGGCGTCACCTCACGGGCACTCATAGCTGGTGTGGAGAGTGCACCACAGGGGTCACTTTTGTGCCATTTTAAAATTGGAAATATTTGGCGTCTGTCGGGATCGAACCCGGTTCCCTAGGTTCGCGATCAGACACTCAGGCACCGTGGTTTATATACTATTTTTTTCACTACTAGCACATAAATCCTATTTGAATTTTTTTATTGATAACAATAATTTTGACATGAAGAATTACTTTACTTATTTGTTAATATCCACAAAAACAAAGTAGGCTGCATTTGTTTTTATCTGACGTTTCGCTCATTTCGCTGGTTTGATAACCTTACTTATGGGCCTGGATTTGATTATTTAATAAAACACTTTGTGCTGTTACAATCAGCAGCCTTATTAGTTTATTATTATTTTTAAATAAATCTACTGAAATATATTTACCTACAAATATAAAAAATAGTGATTTATTCATTCCTACATCTACATATGTTTCACATTTTCACGAAAACAGCACAGTGGCCAGGCGAGGCGGCAGCGTAGGTCAATTTAAAATTAAGCGGCAAATTTAAATTTTATACTTAATACCTTTCTTGAGTTTAATGAGTTAAATAATATTTGGATTTGGAGGCGTGAGTTTGATTGAAAAGTGACAGTTTGCATTATAGACCTAGGTTAATAATAAATTATTATTGACCTAGGTTACCATGGTTACAAGCAAGCGGTAGTGAAAAACAATTTCTTATGTCAAATAAAGGTAAATAATAGTGGGTGTCTAGGCTAGTAGTGAAAAAAATAATTTAAACGTCAAATTTTATTTGCTAGTCGTACGAGTACTACGAGTATACCAGAACATGAATATTTTACAAATATTTTTTAAATTTAAATCTAATCCTATTCCATATCACTTTTGTTATCTACAAATGACGCAGACATAAACTTATATTAACCATGATTCATTCTCAAAACAGAGGATGAAGATATGTTCATTATTTCATTCTCTCCCCAATACCAATATTGTTCTGACGTCTCATCACCTGTGGAGTCAATCGCCCCAATTCTGTAAGAAAATTGTTAAGTCTTAGCAACATTGCTATGGCAAATAACCAATAATAATTGCGAACACTGAATAAAACATGAAAATGACAGGCTTTATATTTGTTTATATTAGCTACAATTTTTAGCAACGTTGCTAAGACTTAACAACTTCCTTACAGAATTGGGGTGATTATTTCATTAACTCGTCCTGAAATCTCTGCTGACATTTGTGATTCATCCAATTTCAGATGTTGCGAATTTAATGCTTTTGCTCCAACCTTGTGAATCAGAGAAGAGATCTTGTGATGACTCACTTGAAAATACGGTATCGATCCGAAAAGTTTTAACTTGGATTTATGTTTTCTCAATATTTCAAGAAAGCTGGTTATCCTACTCCTAATTCAAAATATCTTAACTCAAATTTATATATTTTTACTTATATTCTATTTTAAGCAATCCTTAAACAAAAAAATCTGTTGTGGCCGGCACAATACCTCTCGCCATTTTCATATTAGTCTATGTAAGTATTGTATTTAACATTTATGATTCACACAAAAAATTCTAATTACATCTATTATTTATTTTTCAATTTATTCTATGAACAAGTTTCCTCCTACTCTTCTAAATGTTCGAGATTCTTTCAATTCATTGACGAGCTTGGCAGTATTTCTGAAGGGTATATGATAAAATATATGTATAGCAAGCGCGTGTTTAGTTGACACTGATACTGCACTTTTGTCTTCTAAATGAATCCCCTTTCTTTTTATACCAATTTTATATGTTGACCGAGTCTTTTCCTCGTTATAACAGTAGCATATTATAATTACTATTATATCTCGATTTGTTCAAGTACTAATTTTAGGTTTATACCGCATTAGTGTCAATTAAACGTGCGGCAGCTATATCTATAAGTAATTTTAAAAATTTAATGATAAAATAAGAAATATTAACGTACTCGTATTTCCCACAAAAGCCTTCAGTAATGTCTATGGATTTTTGACACTGACATTTAAGTCAATTACAAACATTTTAATTTTTCAACCTGTTTCCGTAGGCTGTTTGATTCATTATACTATGGATTATTTTATATATTTAATTCTCTATCTCTAAATCTATAGATGATATAATAAAAATGTCCAATATATTGGACAGAGAATTTTATATTCTTTAATATTTGTAATAACATAAATTTATAAAAAATAATATTTAGATTTTTTTTTAAGAAACTACAACTTCCGGTTGTCTAATTGTTACCAAAACCTTTTCAGCTCTTCCCATTAATGTCAGATTAAGGAATACGTAGTTAAAATGGTCTTTAATCTTATAGAATTTGAGAAACCGTCCCTCCAACATCCACACATACACACACACACGCGCTCTCTCTCTCTCTCTCTCTCACACACACACACACATTGTAAAAATTTTAAAATCGAATTTTAATGACCTTAAATCGTGTTTATTCACTAAAATTTGGATATGCGATTTTTAGCATGAATCCAATATCTCTTATCAAGAGGTAAAAAATGCAAGTTAAGATTTTAACAGAAATACTTCTTTTGACATTAGATTTCAATGCAAATTGTCTATTTAAGAAACACTTAACATTTAAGTTACTTTGGTGTAACCGCCATTATAAATTCATAGTTTTCCGAAGGCAAAGTTTCGCATAAATTGCTGACATTTTTTAAAAAAGAGATTTTCCATGTCCTTTGCGGAATTTATGGTCCAATTCTTAATATTCACCATTGTGATATAAAATGATAAATTTTTATATCACTTGTTAGTGTCATCGTATTATTTGTCAAATGTCAGCTAACTCATGCACCAAATTCGTATATTTTTTTGTTATTGGGCTTCCAAATTATCAAGAGATGGCGTTGACCTCAAACGTCAAAATTCAAACGAATGGTACATTTTTCTCTGGCTTCCTTAAGAGTAGGTACAATTGGTGTGAGACTAATTTTCGTAGTTTTTAATTTAATTTGGGATTTAGTATAGTGTAATAGGGTTAATTTTAGTAACTAGTTGTAGGTTAAGAGTATTTTAGTCAACATTATATTGTTTTTTAATAAAAAAATCTTTGATTTCCTTCATTTAGATTGTATTTCATTGCTGTAGCTGTACATTTATTTTATTTTGAATTTTCAAAACTCTTTTCCAAGCTTTTAATTTATCACAGCACATTTGTCCTCCAAATTTATTTTTTATAACAACTACTCCCTAATTCTTTTTAGGAAAACGGTGAAACCTTAATGTTCTGTTTTTCTCTGTCGTCGATTTACAACCATAAACCGCACATGTTCTCCTATTTTTGGTACTTTTCTTCGGAGAAAACTCCATCGTAACTTTAACCTATAAATTGCATATATCCTAATTTGTTCATTAATTTTTATTAAAACAAAATCCTGTTATATTAGATGTAATTCAGATCCTATTAAGAATAAAAGAATAATAGCCGAAGATAAAAGCATATTAAAATTCGTATACAAGTAAATACAATCCCTAAATAAAACAACCACTTTGTACATGTACACCTCACTCAGTTCAGAATTCTGTCACCAGTGGCGCATTTTAATTTTGGAAGCCCAATACCAACCAATATTGTCAATCTACGGTAAATACATACAATACCACATTTTCTCACTCATTTATTTCAGTACACTTTGCAATTAAAAATAATTTCAAGTGATAAAGTGAAAATTTTTCTTTGCGTATCGTATCACTTTGGTGAAAATTTAGAATTGGGCCCTTAATCACAGACCAAAACTCAATTCTTTCCATGCATACAGTTTTTCTAAACAATGAATTCCTTTATGAGCGATATCTCGATAATGACGAAAATATGTTAATATTTGGTACGTAATAAATGACATTTAGAAAAAATGATGAATGCAGTTACTTAAGTTACATAAGAAAATAATAATAACTAATTTTATTTGTAATATTTAGAAGTACATATATCAATTATTTTAAAAGTACAATAGGTACTCATTTATGTTGCAATAGCTTTCCGTCAGTTAATTTCATATTTGTCAATATACATATAACATCATAAAATATACCTGTCATCTCGAACAAGCTTCAATACAAATTCATATTAACCTATATGACTTACATAAACATTACATGACATGTAACATATAAAAATACATTCATATTTCCATAATCATAAATTATATCATTCTTTTCACCTCTACATACAGGTATAGGAGAAAGTTCCACTATCTGTTACATCATCCGCTTTGTGGAAATAAAATCACACATATTATGATTACTACAATATGACGTCACTGAACAAATGACAGAATTAGACGGAAAGGCGGTAAGTTGACAACATCTAGTAGGCGAACGGAAAGAGGAAAATATTAGAGTTAATTCACATTTTATTAGATGTTTTTGAAAAAAATAATGGTCGAGAATTATGGCGGCAAGTGTGGGCAAAAACTAGCACAAAAAGTACGGTTATTGTTTTGAGTACAAACTTTGAAGGCTGTGAGTGTCATCTGTAAAAATATCTGAGAGAAACAAGCCATGAAAGTATCAGATGTTTTTGTTGTTTACAAAGATTTCTTTTATTTAAACAACAATTCATTCAAGTTCAATTCAATTTCGTGTTCTCAGTGCTCGTTATATTAAGGTAGTTTATCCGTGACATCCCTAATCAAGTTTGTTATCATACTTAAATTCATTAAAAAATTGTTATTTAAAAATAAAGGGGTCCCGTGGCCTCGTGCCTAAGTGTCTGGTCGCGAACCTGGGGGTACCGGGTTCGATCCCGACCGACGCCAAATATTTCGAATTTTAAATGGCACATAAGTGATCCCTGTGGTGCACTCTCCACACCAGCAATGAGTGCCCGTGAAGTGACGCCTGGTAAGCGCCCGCACGGTACAAATATGTCATCATCATTACTGATATCTGCGATAAAGCAGATTGGCACACCCAGAAATGGGTAATATGCCGTGATGATATATTTATTTTATTTATTTAAATAAAGAAAATAATAGTTACTTTCAATTGATGAAAACCAAATGTATGATCGTAGTCTACGTTATTAATATAAGGCCGGCAAACATCACAATATCTGTCAAACGAAAACTCTAGTTCCAAACTCGCCGTTTTGGCTTATTCTCGCTGTCATATGGCTGTCTTTTTTGACGTATGTATAACGTTGGTTATAACCTCTAAATTTATATCAATATATTTTTTTGACAGTCTAAAAATGACATTTAAATGGCAGCGGGAATAAGTCGCGCCCTCATCAGCGGTTTTGGAACTAGAGTTTCCCGACCGTGTATTAATAACGTAGGCTATGGTATGATTTACTTTTTTAAATCATTTTTACCTCTCGCTAAGAGAGGTATTGAAATGCTAAAAATCGCATACCCACATTTTAGTGGATAAGCACGTTTTAAGGTCCCTGTAATTCAATTACAACATTTTTATGATGATGTGTGTGTGTGATTGTGTGTGTGTGTGTGCGTGCGTGTTTGTGTGTGTGTGTGTGTGTGTGGGGGGGGGGGGGGCATGTTGGAACCACGGTGTCTCAAATACTTTGACTCAAAAAATATTTAAATGCAGTTTCCTCAATCTGACAATCCTGGGAATAGCTGATTAGATTTTGGTAATAATTGGATAACCGGAAGTAATAGTTTCTTTAAAAAATCCTCTAAATATTGGAATAATTACTACCTTTTTTATTTAAAGTTCTGTATTTTTTTATTATTAAAACCAAATGTTTCGACACCATAAATTGGTGCCTTCTTCAGGGGAAATTGACATAAAAATGTGAAAAAACAAAAAAACAACAAGTAACCAAGGTAACATGAAAAGTACGTAAATGTTACCTTTTTTATGTATACAATTTTCTAGATAATATATGCATGCCCGGCAATAACTTGGACGGCGAACATGCATGTTTTTTAGGAAAACTCTCCTTTTGCCAGTTTTTGGGACGGTTTTTTTCTCTGGCAAAAGGAGCATTTTCCTGAGAAGATACAGAACTTAAACTAAAAAATCTGATGTGGCCAATACAAAACCTCCCGCTATTTAATTTTTATTAATTTATATACATACCTATGTATTTACTAACGCTGCAAACTGTTCCATTGCAGAAAACTATTGCTTTATTTACTATTTTCTTTTTAAAATGTCACTGTTATTAATTTGAAGTGATTAGTTTTTTGACAGTGACGTTTACTGTCAGTTACATTCATTTGAAATATGAACTGTGTAACAAAGAAATTGTGTTTATGTTAGGCTTCGCGACTAATAAAAAAAAATATTTTAAAATTTATCTGTAAAATATATAGAAAAAGTATTAATGTATTCTTGTAGAAAATTCAATAATCTTTAATTTTTATAAGACATAAAATGCGAAAAAATGGCATTTAATGGTATTTTTTGAAGAAAAACCATTATGAGCTTCAGGTAAAGTGCCACTTCCGGTTATCCAATTTACGCCAAAATCTAATGGCTTCTTTTCATATTAGAATAAGAGAGAAATACGTGGTCATTTACTAAAATCTTGATATGTGATTTTTAGCACGATTCCTATACCTCCCTTACCAAGGGTAGCGGGAGGTAAAAAAGGTAGTATTATTCCAATTATTAATATGAGCTCTAAATATTATTTTTTGAAAATTTCTGTTATTACAAATATTAAAGAATATAAAAATCTCTATCCGATATATTTAAAAATTTTATTATATCTTCTTGGAGTTAAAGATAGAGAGAGAGAGAGACATATAAATATATAAAATAATAAGTTGTAAATGAATCTCGTAGCCCATGGAAAACAAGTGGAAAAATTAAAATGTTTGTAATTGACAGATGCGAGTGCGATTGTCAAAAAGCCAGAGATATTACTGAAGTATTTTTCTAGGAATTACATTTATTATTTATTTTTATTAATGATAGATACATATATTACATATACCCTTCAGAAATACCGCTAATCTCATCAATGAATTGGAAGAATCGCGAACATTAGAAGAATAAGAGTGAATAGAATGAATTAAATAATATAAAAATATATAAAGAAGATATTATATAACCTAATATGGAAATGGCGAGAGGTGGCCACAACAGATTTTTGTCTTAAGAGGAGTAGAGATGCATAAAGTTACAGAAAACACAAAACTAAGACATATTAGTCAATTTACTTCATATTTCTTCGCCTCTTATATTTCCTCTTGTCGTATCTCGCCCACGTTTTAACTTAATCTTGCTACAATCTCGGAGACAGGTTGCGTATGTGGCCAGGATATGTGATTGTGGACATGCGGACTTGGCTTGGTCACTCAGTAAGAGAATCCAGTGAGACCGGTTACTTAGCTCGCGACTTTACCTTACCAGAAATGGCTAGCGCAGTTAAGAACAGCTCGACTGGTTAGTGACTAACCAGAAGAAAGGTTGAAATGACAAATTTATTGAGGTTTTTACAATGAAAATCTGTACACTGACAAATATAGACAAGGACGAAGAGATAGAAGTTGTTTTGCGTATAAGATCTTTAAAGGTAATGCAGGGATTTAATTTGTTTCGGTATCGGTAATAATTCAAGGCAGAAACTTATTGTCTACTGTCGGTGTCGGATCGCGTGTTGGTCATTTCCCATCTTTTACGATGACACTGAACGACACAACGATAGTAACGTAAAAATAATTATACGTTATATAATGTACACCAAAATAGTAGTTTATATGATAAAATAAACAAAATATACAAAGATACAAAAAGAAAAATCTGTTGTGGCCAGCACTATACCTCCCGCCAGTTTTTTTTAAACTGTATATATTTTTATAGTACATTACAAAGTCTTCTTCCTTGAATTCTATGTATTTTGTTCAAATCTCATACCGAAAGTTTCTTGAAAAAGATTCTATATATCCAGTAAAATGGGGTATTCCACTCAATTTTTTTTTATTATTTTAAATAAAACTTCATTCAGTTTTGAAGCAATTCATAGTATTAAAAAATCTTAATTGTTCCTAGTTTAACAATATTTTATTTTCGAGAAATCAGTGTAACGTCACATTCCCCCTATACTTGTCTTTCTCACACACACTGCACTAAGTACGCGACGAGAGAAAGATAACAATTGTATGACGTTAATTTCCCCTTTTAGCAAATGTGAAATATCTCGAAAAGTAATTATTTAAAAAATGTTTTCATTGTTTTAACTATTATTTATTGAGCCATACCATAAGTTAAATTGATTTTTTAAAAAAAAATTTGTTATGGTGGAATACCCCATTGGCGTAATTCTACAATAAAGTAAAAATATGTTTAATGTCCAATTATTATATTTAGTAACATATCGACTCAACCTTTTGGAGGTTGGGAAATACGTCATTTCAAAGTTTAATAACAATCTCTTGGGTTGGAAATGTTTATAGAGGTTACCTAGCAACATTGTCATAGATCCTTATAATAAAGTTGGCTAAAACAAATTTTATGAGAGCTGTCAAAAATATTATACCGTGAGTATTTTTTAACGTGAAACATTGGGTTTGTCATATCCATGGTGACGACTTGATATTTGATTGACAGCAATGTATTTGCCCGTTCCATTTAAAATGAAACATAGGGAACGAATCTGACAGAAGTATTATATTTAAACATTGTAAGAAATTTAGCGGAGTCAGAAAACCACTCGAGAGCACTAAACATATTTCGGGCACAAGGTGCACACAGTATTTTTTCTACATCTAAATTTAATTTTTAGAAAACAGGTACAATTATTTAAACAATATTAACCTCTAATGACATCTTGTCAATATGACGGATAATCCTTGAATTTCCCTATAAGTTATGATTTGACATTTGATTGACAGCAATGTATTTGTCTGTCTCATTTAAAATGACACATGGGGAATGAATTTGGCAGAAGTATTATATTTAAATATTGTAAGAAATTTAGCCAAGTCAGAAAACTACTCGGGCACAAGGTGCACACTATATTTTTTCTAAAACTAATTTTAATTTAGAAAGCAGGTATAATTATTTAAATAAAATTAACTTCTATTGACGTCTTATTAAATGTGAAATTCGTTCCCTATGTTTCATTTTAAATGGAACGTGCAAATACATTGCTGTCAATCAAATGTCAAGTAACCATGGATATGACAAACCCAATGTTTCACTTTAAAAAATACTCACGGTATACATAAACCCTCGGCTGTAATGAAATATCTCTTACCTCGGATGTAATATACTATTTGTTGTGAAACTAAACCAAGTGTTATTATTTTTAGTTTTTTAGTTTTTATTAATTTAAATACATACCTACATATTTATTGATTCTGGAAACTATATTATGTTCCTTTGCATTCGTATAATTTAATTATTGTTTTATTTACTATTACAATTATCTTTTTAAAACGTTGTCATTCATAATTTGAAATGATAGGTTCTTTGACATTGACATTTATCTGTCAGTTACATACATTTGAAATCTGAACTGTGTAACTAAGGAATTGTGTTTATCTTTAAAACATAGGCTCCGAGATTTATTATTTATATATTTATCTATAAAATACATAGGTAGAAAATGTATGAATGCATATGCATACCTATATAGAAAATTTAATAATCTTTACTTTTTATAACAAATCGCGAAAAAAATACATTTAAAGATATTTTTTGAAGCAAAACTATTTCGAGCTTCAAGTAAAGTGCCATTTGCAGTTACCTGATTTACAACATCCACTAGTTTTACAATGGTTAAATTAACCGTTTAGGCACTTTTTATGATTTACTAATAAACTGTCTGATATCTGATCTATTTTCTTTTCATTAATGAAATTGTTGAAATTCTAAATGACTCATATAGTAATGTAGGTTATATTTGATTCACCACTTTTAATATTTAATGGGGAAAGCGTATACGCAGAAAAACTCATTAAATATTTGTTCAGCTTCATCATCTGAGTCACCCCTCGACTTAATAATGATTGAACTGGCAATCTCTCTCAGGAAATATGGTGGATAAAATTAAATGTAAACTGATTGACATATCTACGTTTTTATCACATTAACAGCTGTCATGTATTCGTAGTAAATTATTGATTTACTTTACAATTCTAACTGATTTTTATGTTCGAATGATATAGAGCGTACACACTTCACATAACAAAATATATAATTTATCGATAACATTTATTATATATATTAAACAATATCGATAACAGGAAATTATAGGATATGTGTTAAAAATATAATTGATTTATATTTACAGGATTTATAACGAACATGACAATTTATTCCTCACGTCATTGTCAATAAAAATCTGATGTGGTCAGCACATTACCTTCCGTCAATTCGATGTATTTTGTACAAATCCCATACCAAAAATTCATTGGAAAAGATTCTATATATCCAGTAAAATTATAACACGAACTTATACTATTTTCTATAAATTTCATACCGAGAGTTCATTGGAAAAGATTCTATAAATCCAATAAAATTATAACACGAACATACACTATGAAAATTGCATTTGACACTGACGTCTGTCAATTAAAATCTAATCAGCTCTGTATATGGATGTAAAGAAGAGGAATACGAAAAAATTATAATTTTTTGAATTGTAGTATTGGAGTAATCGTCGGAGAAAAAATTGTATTTTTTGGCCAAAGACAGTACCTTCCTTACCTATATGTAACGGACGGTAAAAATGTCATATTCCTTTTAGTTCCTAAATACAAGTCAAAAAATTTTATAAATAGCATTTAATTTTCAAATTACATAACATTAAGTTTTGGATAAAATTATGAACCATAATAATTCGAATGAAACCCTAGTACATATAATACACTTAATAAACATTAAGGTATAAACGATTTGTTTTTCAATAGTATCTTGATTACTATAACTATTGTAACATTAATTATTATTTATAAATATTTAACTACGTAGTTGTATTTTGGAACTAAAAGGAATAGAACCGCTCTGTAAAATTTTATCATCTAAAATAAATCCCCTATATCTCTTTCTAACTTTTGTGCCAGATTAGGATAAGAAAGTATTAAATTATGTTCTACTATCACAGATCTTCTCCTAATGATTTCGAATTTGGTGCCATACTGTCAATTTTTCACAAAAAATGACCAGTAGAAAGGAATATAAAAATGTAGATGTTGTACTAATGTCGAAATATTCACAAAGAAAAATGTGCACCATCCATTCTCATTTCCTTTCACCACTTTCCCACATTTGAAATTTCTTTCGTATTATAAGAGCATCATTTATTTAGAGTTTCCAAAATAGACATGACAAATTTGAACATATTCTATCACATTTATCAAAAAATCTGTTGTGGCCAGCACAAGACCTTCCGTCAATTCCATGTATTTTGTACAAATCCCATACCAAACGGTCCTTGGAACAGATTCTATATAATATCATGTAAAAACACATACTATTTTTTACAAATTCCATACCAAAAATTCATTTGAAAAGGTTTTATAAATCCAATAAAATTATAACATAAACTACACTAAGTAATGTCCTTCCATCTTCTCTTTGGCCTTTCTCTGCGTGTCACTTGCGAGCAACACTATTACATACCAATTTTAGATCCTATACTTTTTCCATATTTGGTTTTGCACTTGCAACTGACATCTGTCAATTAAATTTTTTTGAATAATTATGTCAGCTGTTTCCATGTTAAATAACAAAGCTGACTAATTTTTGAAAATTAATTTCTTTATAATGCTTTAAATTTACATCTATTGAATATGAAGGAAAATGTATAATCAAACTGTATAGAGAAGAGTATTTTCTTTAATAAATATAATAACAAAATGTCAAAAAATAATATTTAACTGCGTTTTTTTAAGAAAAACTGTTAAAAACTTCAAATAAGGGTACTTCCGGTGGATCAATTATAACCAAAATCTAATCAACTCTTCATATGGATGTACAGAAGAGGAATACGAAAGAATTATAATTTTTAGAATTGTAGTATTGGAGTTATCGTCGGAGAAAAATTTGTCACACACGGACACACACACACACGGACACACACACGGACACACACACACGGACACACACACACACACACATACATACAGACATCATCTTAAAAATGGTATATTCGTATTGTAGGGACCCTAAAACGTGCTTATTCAATAAAAACTCACCACCGAATTTTTTGACCAAAGACAATACCTTCCTTACCTAAAGGTGACGGAAGGTAAAAAGTAGAAAATACCTACCAACGAAGTTATCGTTTGGAGTAATTTTTGTCACACACACACACACACCCACACCTAGTATTCTAAAGACCCTAAAACGTGCTTATTCATTAAAAACACCACCGAATGTTTTGACTAAATATACCTTCCTTATTGAAATTGACGGAAGGTAAAAAGTTGGACAGGTCCATTGAAACATTTATATTTCTTTACGATGGATAGTATTTAAATTACCTAACCAATTTTTCCTACATTGTCAATTACTTGTTGGCATATCACAGGGTTCGTATTTCCGCGTATCGATTTGTTGAAGAGAAATCGAGTCATACAGCTCAGCACATGCACGAAGTAATTGCCTTGCATATTACGAACGATAGTGTCAAATCAGACTGTTGCCTGCAGCTGTATCGCTCGCGTAGGTTGTAGGAGTTTATCAGTAAACTATATTTAGCCTTGCTAAGAAAACTCATCGTTCAATTATCCGGATGTTAATGATTCACAATGGTTTGTTAAGATATTAACCTTTACGATTTTCTTTTCATTCATTCATGAAATTGTTGATTTTTTCCCATTAGTCATAGAATAAAAATAATTAATATTTTGATTTTGTATTTAATACATGAAAGTTAAGAAAATTTCTTGTGAGGTATGCAAATGGAGATTTTTTTCCGAATTTCAATTGCACTACTCTCCACGCCAGCAATGAGTGCCCGTGAGGTGACGCCTGGTAAGCGCCCGCACGGTACAAATATGTCATCATCATTACGGATATCTGTGATATCGGCACACCCAACAATGGGTAATATGCTGGGGTGATACGAAGGCACTTTGAGCATATATGCTGACTAGAGAAGTAATTCCTTATGTCATAGCATGTTGTGATCCGAAGATATACGCAAGGGGAATTTGCGGGGAAGTCATGGTGTATTGTGGCCAGCGTATTGTTGTGTTATAAATCACTACTTGTCATTTTACTATGACCTAACCCTATTTTTGTGTGGAGTTTGTGAGTGTATCTCGTAGTATATATTTATTTTGTGATTTTGTATATATTTTTTTACCTCTCGCTAAGAGAGGTATTGGATTCATGCTAAAAATCACATATCCAGATTTTAGTGAATAAGAACGATTTAAGGTCCCTATAAAACGATTTTAACATTTTTACGATGTCTGTGTGTGTGTGGGTGTGTTTTTTTTTTCTATCTAGCATGCTCCATTGTGTGTGCGTGTGTGTGTGTGTGTGTTTCTATCTAGAATGCTCCATTGTGTGTGTGTGTGCGTGTCTTCTAAATATTATTTTTTGGAAATTTGTTATTATAAATATCAAAGAATATAAAATTCTCTTTCTAGTATATTGAATATTTGTATTATATCTTCTATAGATTTAGAGATAGAGAATTATAAATATATAAAATATTTCATTGTATCCATCAAATAGCCCATGGAAACCAGTTGAAAAATTAAAATGTTTGTAAATGACATAAATGTCATTGTCAAATATCCAGAGACATTACTGAAGGCTTTTTCTGGGAAGTACATTTAATATTTCTTATTTTATTGAATTAAATATTTAAAATTATAGACATAGCTACCGCACGTTAAATTAACCCTAATTTTGAATGCGGAAAACCTTAAATTCGTACTTGGACAAGTCGAGGTGTAATAGTAATTATAATATGCAATTTTTATAACAAGGAAAATAATCTGTTGTCTAAGTTGGTATAATCAGAAACGGGAATCATTTGTAAGCCAAAGTATGTACAGAAACAGGTCAACTAAACACGCGCTTGCTATGCATATATATTTCATCATATACCTTTCAGAAATCTCGCTAATCTGGTCAATGAATTGGAAGAATCTCGAACATTTAGAAGAGTAGGAGGAAACTTATTCATGGAATGAATTGAACAATAAAGACTAGATGTAATTAAAATATTTTGTGTGTTCCAGAAATGTTAAATACAATATTTATAACCTAATATGAAATTGGTGAGAGGTATTGTGCTGGCCACAACAGATTTTCCAAATTGCAATATGGTTTTATACTGTATTTATTTTTTTATTTATTTATTTATTTATTTATTTATTTATTTATTCAATTGTACTTTTACAGAAGTAAAGTGATAAACCTCGGATCTACATCACTTGCATTTTAATTTTACCATGAATTAAATTGTACAACTTTATTTACATTAGGAACATCTTAATTAAGTACATTCATCATTTAATTAATCAACATACAAATCACTTTCTCACTCGTCAGAATTCTGTTTCCTTCGAGTAGAACACAATAGCTTTCGAGCGATACAGGATACTGTCTGAATTCTCTATAGAGCTACTGCACGATACGCCACGGTCCCAGAATAATGGCTGCTGTATATACAATAACAGAACAGCACGTCATTTCACAGGTGTTCACAAAAGGGTATAGTCTACATTGAGAACATTGCTTGCAAGTTATGGATATAGATTCTTCTCAGGGAATGTACGGAAGCAAATGGAATGGCTGTCAATAATTACAAATTGTAGAAAATAATCAGATGATTGAATTCTTGTAGGAATTCAAATAAATAATACAGGGTTGAGCAAAAGGACGGACTTTTTAAAACGTCACAAAATTATTACTTTTCGATAAAGTATTAAGAAAACACTCGCCATGTTTCACAAGATTTCAGCGTCTGAATCAACCTTTCGCCCATAATCAGACGCCGGGCGTGCTCAACTAGTAACCATAGACGCGTTTCGGTCTTATTGGAGCTCATCAGTATGGTGTAACTGCCGTTTCTTTTTCAGCGACAATTCCCAACTGAGCACGGCGATCTCATATAAGACAGTTGACTTCACCCGGCAGCGGGCAGGTGGGGTGTGGTACACCCCAGTCACTTTATATTTGCCGCCATTTTTGTAATAACGGCTGTACACAATCATCTAGCCATCTACCTTTCGCAAATATATTGGCCTGTCAATACGCAACAGGATTCAGTCTCAACTAAATTGCGGAAAGAGTATCATCAAAGTGACGTGGGGTGTATTAAACCCCACCTGTCCATAAACATTAATTTTTCTAATGTGTAGGATATAATATTTTGAAAAAGATTAGGCGCATTTGTTGGCCTCGTGGAAAGAAATAGATACTGAAGAGAAAGTCAATAAATAAAATTTGTGATGATGACAATGAATAACCATCGCAGAAAAAATTAAATTCAAAGCAAGGTACGAGGACGAGAGATAGAAAAAGAAAATAGGTCTACAAGTCATGTCAAACATATTTATATATGTAGAGCACGCGATAATTTACTGTGAAAAGTGCAGCATATTTGAATCTTCATAACTTCTCTGTAGCTAAAAGCAACTTAGTAAATGTTTTTTTATATCATAGGTTCATCTTTCAAGTTTAAGAATATATTTATTTTTGTTTGTAATATTGATATTTTTCTTCGTTTTTATAATATAATGCCAAAGAATATTTTCAGTGAGTGTTTATAAGTTCTATTTTTTTTTTTTAATAAATAATGAAATAATTTTATTGTTTCTTTTTTCCGTTGAGCGAGGAGCTTGTAAAACACCAACAAATATAATAATATCTAAAAAAAAAAATACCGGATGTTTCATAAAATTAAATTTAAATTGGGGTTTGTCACACCCCACCTGCCCGCTGCCGGGTTAACGACTTCATTAAACATACCTAAATTCTAAAGATGCCGATGTATCTCTAGGCCAAAATACTCGCGTTATGCACAACGCTAGAAACTCTGCATGTTGCTTGGACCTGAAAGACGAACACAGACTCTGTATCCTTATCCTTCAGTATGAATCACTAAACTAGACTAACTAAACTAGTTAATTGTCATTGCACTAAATGTCTAAGCGGCTAACATCCAGACTAAACAGAGACAGTTATGGGAAAATTGATAATAATTGCTAAACAGAATTTTGACTTACAAAGATAACAAAGTTGAAATATTGATATTGAAAATATAATTTAGAAGAGTTTATAATAAAGTTATTTGCTTATTACAATATGGCGTTTTTTCTTGGTCGATTATGACGGATCTTTTAATAATATGGTGTTGTTCGCTTTCACGCCAATGCACAAAGTGCTTGAATTGAAATAACAGTAACGTCTTCCTTTATTATACCGCGTGTCGCGTACATTCGCAATGTTTTCATCTGTAACAACTATTTTCGATGACCTGTATGAAGTTCATACTAGTGCTGGGAACCGGTTCCGGTTCGGTTCGGTTCCGGTTCCAAAATTACCCGGGTACCCGGTTATTTGAATGTGTAACTACCCGATTCTCGGTTCCGATTCCAAGACTACCCGGTTCTCGGTTCTGGAACCGAAACAACCCGGTTCTCGGTTCTGGAACCGAAACTACCCGGTTCTCGGTTCTGGAACCGAAACTACCCGGTTCTCGGTTCTGGAACCGAAACTCATCGGTTCTCGGTTTTGGAATCGAATCTCATCGGTTCTCGGTTCTGAAATCGAATCTCATCGGTTCTCGGTCCTGGAACCAAAACTCATCGGTTCTCGGTTCTGGAATCGAATCTCATCGGTTCTCGGTCCTGGAACCGAAACTCATCGGTTCTCGAATCGAATCTCATCGGTTCTCGGTCCTGGAACCGAAACTCATCGGTTCTCGCTTCTGGAACCGAAATTCATCGGTTCTCTGTTATGGAACCCGAACAGATTGAGTCTTGAATATAGGTCGGAATATATGTAAAGTGCATACTAAGTGCATTCTTGCATATTTTTAAGAAAATTTAATAATACATGTGCAAAATAAAACACGTGTGCATATAATATGAAAAATTTTGACAATTATGAATTATAAATTATTACTTTAAAGAAAAACTTTTATTAAAAATTTTATGTTCTGCTATGTGTAATTTGTATTTTGTATTTATATACATTATCAGGTATTTCCACTTTTACTACGGAATTTTCTCATTTCTCTACCCGACTCTTTGGTGTGAATTTGCAGTAAAGAAAATGATACGTATAAACAAAACATATAATTGTATATTAAACAAAAATGATGGATTTAAAATTTTTACATAAACAAACAAAATATTAAATGGCTATATTGATTGTATTTAATCGAACTGAAGTCAAGAAATTAAGAAATATTCCTTTATATTACAAAAGTGAGAGATTAAAATTGTAAAGATTAAAGCAGAATGTATAAGTAGCTTTATGTAGGTAGGTACCAATATCTTATAACATCACTCAAGGTCAAGCTACTGTAATAAACCATATTGAATGAAAATTGAAAATATATAATATGAAACTGAAAGTGCAAGATGCAATTATGCGGTTAAATTTTCTAAAAAAAAAAAATCCTCCTGCATATGGTATAATATTATTTACACATTATTATATGCAATTAAGTTACATAAAAAAAATAATATCGTTCAATAATATTTCTCAAATAAAACAGAAAATCTGTTTATTTCTCATAGCGAGACTAATTTAGAATTATAATTGAATAATATCATTGATTCCATAACCCGAATCTGAAGTTTTATTCCAGAGAACCGGTTCCTCTACTCGGAACCGGAACCGAAGATCGGTTCTATTACTCGGAACCGGAACCGAAGATCGGTTCCATTACCCGGAACCGGAACCGTAGATCGGTTCCATTACCCGGAACCGGAACCGATGACCGGTTCCATTACTCGGAACCGAAGATCGGTTCCACTACCCGGGTACCCGGGTACCCGGATAGTTTTGGAACCGGGTACCCGGTTCCAAATTTTTTCGGTTCTTGACAGCACTAGTTCATACTTAAAAGATTTACGCCCAAACATCTTCAGTTCATCAACACATTCTTGACAGCTTAACCCACGCTAAAATTTGTGGAAAATTACAGCTAGAAATTGCTATTTTTTCGACCTGTTTTCTTTTCTTGAAATGACAAAAGATGATGAACAGTTTCGTACATACAGTTATTACCGAAAATTGGTTTTGATAATTGCGAATAAAAGCAGATTAAAACACCCAACAATTGTAAATAAATAATGAAATAAGCCATATATTGAATATGGCATTATTATTTAAATTATTCTTAATTAATCTCTTGTGCTTAATTAATTAAAATACAAACATGGTGATTTATTGTTTTGATGGGAAAATTTCTACATATTTCATTCGTATACAATACCCATAGTACTGTCAGATATGTAATTTACAGTATATTGTATTATAATTTTTAGTAATAATGTAACCTGTATTATGAGTCCCTTCAATATATAATTACACCATATGTAGGTGAAGTTTAGTATGTTATAGTTTGTGTCAAGATAAATGCACATTGGCTTTTCCACCCATTTCAGCATGGTTTAAAATACATTTTTTGTGATTTGCAAGAATAGGAAAACAAAGAGGTATTCACATTTTTTCCCAATTACTAAATTTAAAACACTTAGTACAAATTAGGTATTAAAATTCTTAATAAAGTTACTACAATTTATTATTCAATAATATGTTATTTTTTACATTATACAAATATTAAAACATATAGATACATAAATTAACAATCAATCAACAATAATGCTTTCGACACATTTTTACATTTTCCAAATATCAAATATATGCATATATGCCCGTCAAATAAATCTTCGAATAATTTATTCGTCGAATAAGTGATAATATTTCCTATTTTAAAGGGCACAAAAGTGACCCCTGTGGTCCACTTTCCACACCAGCTATGAGTGCCCGTGAGGTGCGCCTGGTAAGCGCCCACACGGTAAAATATATCGTCATCATTACCGATGTCAACATGTGTTGTAGATATTGGCACACCCAGAAATGGGTAATATGCCGTGATGATATATTTATTTATTTATTTGAATAAGTAAAAAATATCGCATATGATAGGTAGAATACTATTATTTATGTTATGGTTTCGATGCGATATTTTTCTCTTATTTGACGAATAAGCTATTAAATTAACATTCAACACGCTTTCGTCACATTTTTTTACATTTTACAAACATTAAAAACATATAGATACATAAATTCACAATCAACAATAATGATTCGTCATTTTCGCTATTACTATTTATATATTTATTATAAAAAAATTACAATATTACGAATATCATAATATTGGTTTTCTATTCATTAATATGTCTAATATTATCAGAAGCCAGTATCTACAACACATGTAGACATCGGTAATGATGACGATATATTTATACCGTGCGGGCGCTTACCAGGCGTCACCTCACAGGCACTCATAGCTTTTGTGGAGAGTGCACCTCAGGGGTCATTTTTGTGCCATTTAAAATTCGAAATATTTGGCGCCGGTCGGGATCGAACCCGGTTCCCCAGGTTCGCGACCAGACACTCAGGCACGCGGCCACGGGACCCCATAGATACTGGCGTACCCAGTAATGGCTAATATACCGAGATGATATATTTATTTATTTCTTTTTTATATTATCAGACTAATTTTGTTTTGTAATATTACTAATTTCATTTTTATTTGTGCAATAACAGAAATGCAATTAGCAGGTGAACTATTATTTCTTCTAATTTTACTTTTCAGTTGTCCCCAGATTAATTCGATGGGTTTAAAAATGCAATAGTACGGATGCCGCATTTTACTTCAGTTGTTTGCAATATTAAACTTGAAACAAGAATAAATTGAAAGTTTTGCGAAATTTATATAGACGAAATAGATAATAAGATAATGTACGAAAGAAATACATTGAAAAGAAACGTAATTAAGTGCATTTAGGTATATATTTGAAAGGGACAATGACAATATTAATATTAACGAAATGATTTTTTTTTAAATAAATAAATATATCACGGCATATTATCCATTTCTGGGTGTGCCAAACTGCTTTTTTACACAGATTTAGGTAATGATGATGATATATTTTACCGCGTGGGCGCTTACCAGGCGTCACCTCACGGGCACTCATTGCAGGCGTGGAGATGCACCACAGGGGTCAATTCTGTGTCATTTAAAATTGGAAATATTTGGCTTCGGTCGGGATCGAACCTCGGGTCCCCAGAGTCGCGACCAAATACTCAAGGCACACGGCCGCGAGACCCAATTTTTTAAAAAAATTTGTTATTAAATCTTGTATATCTTCATACGTAGTTTCATGTTTATATACCAGCCAAAACTAGGCTATACTGCAGTATAATAAATCCACTAATATGGGCAGTAAAACTAAGCAATAACTTAAGTTCCTACATCTAAAAATAAACTCAACTTCTTTCCCTGACAAAATAAATAGACGTAAAGTTGTGAGGTTATGGTTTCATGTGGTCACGGGTCACCGAAACAAAACAAACGACGTCTGGCTTAAGGTCCTTCGACCTCTCGTGTCCTTAAAGAACAACAAGAGATGCAACACTAAATATGTAACCATGGGAACACAGAGAAGAACATTGTTTCACGGCAGTTAATGTGCTTATACACTGAAGACGAGTATATGAATGAAATTAAGAAAATTTGTTAGTATAATTCGAAAAAGATTATAGTTAACTTTTAAAATAACACATTTGTAACCGGTTTTTCAATCTGTGGTTGAAATTTTAACTTCTATTGCACCATTTTGTTGACAGCAATGTTAAATCTGTCATTTGACACTCATTTCGTTTTTGTTTATTTAATGGAGGATTCCACCATTTTTACCTCGCTAAGAGAGGTATTTGGATTCATGCTAAAATTCACATATCCAGATTTTATTGAATAAGCACGATTTAAGGTCCCTAGAATCCGATTATAACATTTTTTAAATGATACATGTATGTGTGTGTGTGTGTGTGTGTGTGTGTGGATGTGTGTGTGTGTATGTATGGATGTTGGAGGGACGATTCCTCAAAAACTATAAGACTTAAAAAATATTTAACTGCAGTTTCCTCAATCTGGCATTCATGGGAAGAGCTGAAAAGGTGTTGGTAACAATTGAACAACCGGAAGTAGTAGTTTCTGAGAAAAACTCTTCTAAATATAATTTTTTGGAAATTTTTGTTATTAAATATTGAAGAACTTAAAATTCTCCATCTAGTACACTTAAAATTTTCATTATATCTTGTATAGATTTAGAGATAAAGACACCATAATATATAGAGTAATTTAATCGCAGAGGCTAAGGCACCACTTGACAAATTCCAATGTTTATAACATAGTTTTTCAAATGACACATGTCAATGTCAAAAATCAACAGTTTTAGTTACATTCTGATAGCTTCTTCTGGGAAGTATATTTAATCTTTCTTATTGTTTTATTAATTAAATATTTGAAATTATAGGTAAAATGCATATATCCATCAGAAATACCGCCAATCTGGTTAATGAATTTAGAAACTTCCTCATACAATGAAAAATAGATATAATTAGAATTATATGTGTGCAGAAGACATGTTAAATACAATAAAAAACAGTATTTGGGTAAAGTTCTGTAATTTTTTGTTATAAAACGACGGTTCGAAAGCGAAGTGCAATACAATACAATTTAGGTATAGCCTAATATGAAAATGGCGAGAGGGCTTGTGCTGGCCACAACAGATTTTTTTTTATAATTTCATCTGAAAATATTAGGAAAACTAAGACTATTGATGAAAATCCGGTGTAAAAATTCCTATTAATAAGCGAGTTATGGTCTCCCGAATTTTGAAAAGATTGACGTGACGTCACGCATATGTGTTTTTGTATCAAACTGTTTTCATCATGGACCTAAATGTTCTAGAAATATATGCTATTTTAAGTTATAAAATAAATGAATATTATTACTCGTATAGTATAAGTCTACATACTTTATAATTACAAGTGTATTTAAATTATTAAGTTTAATGCAAGAAATTTATGTTAAAATAAAAACTGTTTGAAAACTGCAGTACAGAAATGTTAGCCCCTCCTTTCGAATTTGAATTTCTTAATTTCCATTGGTAGTAACCCCCACCTCCTACCACGCTATTTGTTATGCATGTATAGGCGGTCTTTCGGTCGCCAATTAAAATATTGTATATTGAATTCATATTCGTGTCGAAGCGCTATAACAAAAAAACCCGTATTTCCGAAATATTTCAATTCTACCATTTCATTTTTTTTTTTTATTAATATTCATTATTCAGCATTTACATTCGTATTTTTTTACTATTTTCCTTTAATTCGATTGAGATGAAATCCCCTATTCTTAGTTAAAATTTTAACCAGTTATTGAAAATTCGGTCCTTACAGGGGTAGCAATAAGTAAGGGTTAAATTCAGTGCTTATTCACTAAAACCCGGATATGCGGTTTTCAGCATGAATCCAATACCTCCCTTTTAGCGAAAGGTAAAAAACTGTTTTCCCATGTTAAACACCCATGTCATGGATTGTCGTGTTCTGCTGTATATCGTCATTGTACTACAAAAAAACAAAACTGATCACTCGAGAAATTATAAGAACAGTTACAGAAATTATTACTCGTTTCACTTACTATATAAGATGAATTCATCTTGAAATCAATAAGAAATAAATGTGACCTCCCAAGAATTCAATTATTAAATTCCTGTAGAATCTTCTGTATCAATTTCCTCTTTTAAAAATCGGGTTACAGTTTCTGATGTGTATCATATTCTTTAAAATGACGGTCTGACAACTGTATATAATTCATTAAATTATTGTGTGTAATTATTTGTTTTTGTTTTGAGGTTTATTTATGTTTTTCTTTTTTTGTTGCAGGAGGCTTGTGAAGAATTATCAGCCAAAAAAGAAAGAAGAAGAAGAGTACCAGTAAGTTTTTGTTTTTAAAACAATCAAGTAGAAATTTTTGTTTTGTGCATAATTAAATTCAGTATTATTTGTAAACATCCTGCGATATTGTTACAAAATTGACGGTATACTCGTACATATAGTTATTTATTAAAAAAAAAATATATATATATATCATCACGGCATATTACCCATTTCTGGGTGTGCCAGTATCTACAACACATGTAGACATCGGTAATGATGACGATATATTTTACCGTGTGGGCGCTTACCAGGCGTCACCTCACGGGCACTCATAGCTGGCGTGGAGAGTGCACCACAGGGGTTACTTTTGTGCCATTTAAAATTGGAAATATTTGGCGTCAGTCGGGATCGAACCCGGTTCCCTTCGGTAATTTATTATAATATCCTATAGCAATTTTGGACATTTTTAACTTTCATTAATTTAAAATTCATTTAAAATCTACGTATTTTATTCAGACTAATTGTCTATAAATTTTTTTTTCTACTTCCATGCGTAAAGCTAGTACTTCACGTATCAATTTTTATGTGTGAAGTTTGATTTTTTGCACACAGTGCGTGAAGTAACATTTCACGCAGCGTTCATTATTTTAAATATTACAAACTGAATTGTATTTTAATAAAACAAAGCTGTTAAACACCCGTAGCGTTGCTAACTACGGTTACATAAGTCTATAATACAGAGGCTTTACGCTAAAAGAATGATAATGTGAAGAAAAAATATATTTTATTGCAAGGTCGTAGAAAAAGTATAGTATGTAACACGTGTGTGAAGCCTATTTTACATTCGGGTGGTTTGCAACACTTGCCTTCGGCTCGTGTTGCAATCTCCACCGTCATGTACAAATTTCAACTTCACACACTTGTCACATAATATACTATTTTTTTAGCTCTTAAAAGAAGTACATTTTTGTTTAATAAAATGGAGTTAAAAAGTATGTCTTTTTTAACGCAATAAAAGTGTGAAAAAAAGTGCACTTTTTTTAACGCAAGCGAGTGAAATACTGAAACGTTACGGCATTTTTTCACACTTTTATTGCAGACGTAAACAAATTATATGCAATTTGAGTAAAAAAGTGTCTTATTTCACTCATAGGATTTGACGAATTCGCCTAAGGCTCCTTCGGTCAAACTTTCCTATTCGTGAAATAAAACTATACTTCTTATTCTTTTTCCATAAAAAACTATTTTAATACTTGAAAGTAACAATAAAATTAATGAAAGTTCAAATTATTTCTATATATCATTATATTCGTTATGCTATTATAATACCTATAATAGGTTAGTATCGCATAATAATTATCTAGTATTATATGAAATCAAGCATTAAATTAATCATTTATAACATTTCCACTTTCTCTTGATCTTGATATCATTTGTTCGGAATGTTTATTATTATTTGGGGACAGATGTGTTACGTCTGTAGCAAGCTTTATAAAACTGTCACGTGACAAATGGCAGCTGACGAATCAAAGTAAAGTTCACCCGTTCAGAGCGGTACTTACAAGAATTTATTATGTTATTCAAAAATTACGATTAAGGTCGTACTCTGCGATGAAAAATGCGAGCAGCTTTAGGTTGTCGATATTGGCAAGATGACCCCAGGATGTAACATTGCCTTAAAATCTAGGGAATTACGTTATTTAATGTTTCAAACATATATAGCGAAATTTTGATATTTGAAAAAGGACATTTACTTATTTGCGTTTAAACTTATTTATCAAGTGTTAATAGAAATATCAAGAATATGTTTGTTATAAAATAAGTATGAGTTTGACATAAATAACGTCTGCGCAGTCATCTAATGTTAATTATTTTTGGTTACTTCAAGAAAATTGCCGTTATTGAAAAAGTTAACGGGCAATAAATTGTCAATACGTTGTATTGTGGTATTCGGTCTTTATAGTTTTCGAGATAGCAGGGGTAAAGTAAAAACTCATTTTTCACTGCCCCATATTGTCTCCGAAGCTAATGTCGCTTTACTTGTTTATCCTTGACTTGGATTTCATTGAGGATAAACACATACTCTTTCACTTATTTTTTTACCGGATTTTCATCAATAGTCTTAGTTTTCCTAATATTTTCAGATGAAATTATAAAAAAAAAATGGTGTAATCCCCCATTGTTTTTGAGTTACGCTTGTCCGCGTAATATTTTTAAATGGGAACCTGTTAATTTTACTCTACCATTCGATAGAGCGTTTTTTCTCTTTACAACAGTATTTTTGTTTTTTGTTTTTTCAATTTATTTTAATAATATTTTTACAAGGAAAAACACCGGTTCAAGTATTTACGAATAGTTGGTACATCTAAGATAGACAAAAGCGAAGCGATAAACAAACTCGAGCGATGTAATTTACTTAGTTATTAATTTCTTTTTAATGATAAGATTGTGACCGACAACTTTATTGGAAATAATTTTGTCTATCTTAGATGTACCTACTATTCGTAAATACTTGAACCGGTGTTTTTCCTTGTAAAAATATTATTAAAATAAATTTAAAAAAAAGAACAAAAATACTGTTGTAAAGAGAAAAAAACGCTCTGTCGAATGGTAGAGTAAAATTAACAGGTTCCCATTTAAAAAAATTACGCGGACAAGCGTAACTCAAAAACGATTGAAGAAAAAAAAAATTCAGGTATTCTCAAATGTAGATCAGAATTTCTTAAAAAACTTTTGTATTGAACATAATTTCCTAAAATGAATATTAACGACAATAAATCGCCGTCTCCATACTTTTAACTAACCTTGGATAACTCCACATTTGTACACATCAAAAATATAAACACTAATGACATTTTTAACAGTTTCTTGACAGTCAAAACTTATAGGGACTTTTAAGAAAAAGTAGTGACAAGTTTTCCGTTAAAAGTCTATTCATTTGTCTCTTTTGTACTCACGTCATTGTGCGAGAGAGAAAACTTTTCAAGTCACTAGAAAAGAAAAACTTCATCGTGTAATGCATGCTTTAAAGTTTTTGCCCGAAATTGAAAACATCCTCTAAGTTCTTCTAATTTATCTTAATGAAATATTAAATCAATTACACAGTCAATAACTCGTAATAATGATACAGTATAGGATCGAACATACGGGTACATTTACTTACACAAACATGTACGAGTATGTATTATTTATGGTATGCAAATATCCTGATTCTAACCCTGCCCACTTTCTCTGTAAACAGTAGCCATGGACCAACCCAGTTCTGCCAACATAGAATGAAACAATACCCTGCAATGATCCAACTGTGTTTGTTTATCATTGTTCTGTATATCTTGTATAAGCCAGACTTGCCACATAATAAATCATATACTATGCGTATATTGAATTATGGAATTGCAATTTGCAAGGCGTGAGATTTAGCATAACATTGTTGCAGATGCAGAAAAATAAAATGTAAGGCTAACAAGTTGTGAAGAATGTTGATTTGACACTTCGAAAGATAAAATTAAGTAGACTAATAGCAAAAAACGTTTAGGATTAAGATAAGATCTCAATAATTATATTTTAATTAATAAGTTGGACTGTTTAATTAAATATTATTGAAAAAATGTCAAATATGATACACTTCACTGCATTTTACTACATAATTAAATAAGTATAGTATTTCACTTTTTATGTATTGCTGAATACAGTGTGCTCAGAAAAAAAAACCTAATTCGAAATATGCTATGAAAACGGAAACGTATGTCTGATTATTATTTAATTCAAAAGTCAAGTTGTCAAAATTGATCGTAAAATATAATTTTAAGAAGAAAAGATAATAAAGAAGGGTACAGAATACTGCCATTCACCGTTTTCTATTTTTTTTTTTTATTTCCAAAATAAGGATTCTAGAAGAAAAGCTTTGATTAAATATTTTCAAATTGACATACTTTTTTTTTGTTCATAGCCTACTCCGAGTTAGGATTTTTTTGAACACACTGTATAATAAATACTATACTTGCCGCCAATAAATATGGACTGGAGAGTTTTACACTGTTGCCAATTCTATTTGTCTTGTTGAAAATGCTGAGGTATGAAGAATGCGCTAGGGTAAGGGACAGAGTGGGGAGAAAGAAGAAAATTGAGCATCAGTTCATATTTATAAACAGTAAATGATGATTATTTTAATATTGTTTTTCCATTTGCAAAGTAGTATATCTATATTCTTATCATTATTTATTTGTTATCATCTTAGAAATAGGCCCTAATTATCAAGGATATTTTAATTAACGGAAAAAAAAAGATTTTGAGTAAAAATTAATAATAATTTTATAAGACTTTATACTTTAATGAGCGAAACAAAAGTTTTTTAGACCAGTGGTTTTCGAAATACGGCGTTCAACTTTCTTATTTTAAAAGCCAAGCCAACCTATTTTTTTATATGCTTATTCGGTTCATAATTTTTTTCTGAATTAAGCGATATTCATATGATACGCTAATATTACGAAATATTTGAGAAAAATGCAATATTAAATATGTATCATTTTTATTTAAATATGAATGCACCATCGACGTTTAAACTAATGTACCAAGTGTCTCCTATTCTTGTATTGTTAGAATAATGCTCCAACATAAAAGGATAGAAATATACATTGTCTTTTGTCTTTCAACAGTACGAAAGTTCTCAGTTAAAGTATACTGCGCATACGTTCGTACTCATTGTACATCTTTTTCAGACATATGTAAACCTCTGTACATCGCTCTCTATCACTGAATAGTTGTCAAAATCTACATTTGACGTTTCGTGACTGCGTATTATTTACTTTTTTGGACAACATTTACAATTATTTCTGTCAATATATACGTAAATATATGTGTTGTGAGGTGTGTGTGCGACAAAATAATGGGGAAACGGTGTATTTCGTGCAGTTAGCAGTACGTACGCGGTTTAGCTGTGTCATTTCATATGTAAGTTCTTATTAATTATTACTTGTCCCCTATAATATACATGTGTATATAAAGATTATATTAAAAATATATAATAAAACGAATTATGCAATAAGAAGTAGGGACAAATCAATTTTTTTATTTTGCCGCGTTTTCTTAACTTCCGTACTGTTGAAGGATAGAGATACTGCGTCTGCACCGTTATGGCGGGACAAGCGTTTTGCTCGTACGCTGCGTCTATTAGTTTAAAGGTCGATGGAATGCACACAGACAATAGACATAAATAAACTGTGTGTAATAAGTTGCGAAATGATAGTGTTTTAGGCACGCGACGTGAAATTTGTACGCACGAGGGTAAGCGAGTGGTACAACAGGGCAAGTGCCTAAAACACTCATTTCGCAATATATTACATTCAAGATTTTTTATAATAGCGTTTTAAAACAGATCATTTATTTTCAAATATCAACATTTAGAATTTTTCAAAATTAAAAAGTAGGCAGACGTCAGGTTCATTTAGCAACGAGAATGACAATCAAAAAGTTGTTATAAAACGCTAGTATAAAAATATTCTTAGAAAAATCACGCAGTGGGGTCCGAAATGACCCCAGTTGGTCTTTTAAGAAACTTATTTGCTTTATTCTTTTTCCATTCAACCAAATCTGTATGGGCCCCTCTTTTTTCGCTTTCCTCATTATTTTTGATTTTTTTTTTTATATACTTGTTTTCATTCCATATTCTTCATAATGCCTGTAACATTTATTTCAATAATACCATGGAGTACGAGTAAATTTTCAAAGCGATCTAAATGGAGCAGATTATTAAATTACAAACTGTTAATTGTGTTACAGTTTACTAAGTTAGGCACTGGAGGACTTAAAGTGTCTTTAATTAATAAAGTTATTACGCTGCAAATAGAGTATTCGAGTGAACGTATCACCATCATGCTATCTTAGCAACATTATCATTTTTTGTTAGTATATTCGTAGTTAAATATACAGAGAAACAAAAGTTGCTCCATTAGGAAACCATTTTAATGGTGTTTTGTTATTTAAGAAAAAAAATCTGATGTGGCCAACACAAAACCTCCCGCTATTGAATTTTTATTAATTTAAATACATACTTACGTATTTACTACCGCTGCAAACTGTTCCATTGCAGAAAACTATTGCTTTATTTACTATTTTCTTTTTAAAATATCACTATTATTAATTTGAAGTGATTAGTTTTTTGACATTAACTGTCAGTTACATTCATTTGAAATATGAACTGTGTAACAAACGAATTATTGTGTTTATCTTAGGCTTCGCGACTAATAAAAAAAATTATATTTAAATTTCTCTGTAAAATATATAGAAAAAGTATTAATGTATTCCAGTAGAAAATTCAATAATCTTTAATTTTCATAAGACATAAAATGCGAAAAAATGGCATTTAATGGTATTTTTTGAAGAAAAACCATTATGAGCTTCAGGTAAAGTGCCATTTCCGGTTTTCCGATTTACACCAAAATCCAATGGCTTCTTTTCATATTAGAATGGGATGGAAATACAAGGTTTCAGAATTTTCTGAATGATAGTATTTGAGTTAGAGTTAAGACAAAATCCCTACACATACACACACACACACATACACACACATACACACACATACACACACACACACACACACACACACACATATACACACATACAGACATCATCGTGAAAATGTTAAAAATGGATTCTAGGGAACTTAAAACGTGGTCATTTACTAAAATCTCGATATGAGATTTTTAGCACGATCCCTATACCTCCCTTACCAAGGGTAGCGGGAGGTAAAAATGTATAGGTTACTAGATGTAGGCAATGTAAAATAATGCTGTATTTTGGTTTGCACATCTTTAGGGCACTGTTGTCTACGTGTTAATATAAATGATCTATGTTTTTCCTTTTTTTTGTTACAATGTCTGCTATGACGAATCAGTTTTTTTTATTCTTAAAAATGATAAATGATAACCACCTACTCACGAAAATGAATCACTCCACATCACATTTATTTTACAATTTCTTTTTTTTATTCTATAAACAAACAAAAACGTCAATATCTTTCTTCCTTCGGAAGTTAAAAGACATAAATTAAGTTTTTAAGATTGACATTTCTGATCACTTATCCTTCTAATTGGGGATATAACTCATTTGTTTCCAAATTATGCTTCATATACCGGAAACGAAGTTCCGGATGACCGATATAAACCGAATGATAAAATTATCTCTTATTAAAAATAACACTGACAGCGGCTGCAGGAAATGTGGACTTTTTATTCCAAAACTGCAGCAGGAATTTTTTGTGGGTTTTATAATTTGTCATTTGTGGAAAATGAAACAGTGACAGAAATGATGCATTGCACATAATTTGTCTTGTACAATTTTTTTTTATCGTATTGCTAGTATCTTAACTATGTGTAGAAATAAATTTATAATAGTGTAAACATACAAATTTAGATATGTTATCGATAATTGTATGTTTTATTTGTAACATTGTAATAAATTTAAAAATAAGCAAAGATAGTAATATTTACATACGAATAAAGATAAATTATAAATATATCTTAGAAAAGCGAAAAAAATAAAATAGAAACACATCGAGCCGGGATATTCTTTCTTACAGCCGAGAGCTTATAGTTATACAGGTTGTCTCTTAAATAGGGAGACATGGCTTTACCACAGATTCCTGAGGCTAAAATAAGACGATTTAACTAAACTTGTTTCTACCGGAAAGTGTATCATTTAGTCAGAATTCTGCTTCAAAGTTCTTCGAAAAAAAAAATTTATTTTGCTTATAATGGGGTCCTATACCATAGTCATATTTTAACTATCTTAAATAAGAAGACGAAAATATACATAAATTAATGAGTATTAGTGAAAAATTTTTCTTTAAATATTAACTAGATCACAAACTACAGGCGATTAAAGCTGATTACTAATTGGGAATGACGCGTTAGGTACTAAGAATTTGATTGGTCGCCTGATTTTAAAAAGAAGATTCGCGCGTCTGTAGCGGTCACCTTTGAAAGAATATGAAATGTCATGTTCTATAACCTAACAAAACATTTAACAATTTTGTGTTTGATGAATATGTGTAATTATAACATCTAGTAATATTAACAATAATCATGTATTTATAATTAAATCAATTTGTAATATGAATTAAATTAATAATAATATTAATTAAATTAATATTGAAACTTCAAAACAGGCAAACATTAGCGCCATCCGTCGTCATACTTTGTGTAATAATATTGTCAAACTGTTTCAATGTTCTGTAATTTATTAGGAAGAAATCCCAGTTTGTCCCATTGTTTATCGATCACTTGTTAGTACCTGCTACGTCACGCACAAATTCTTAAACTTTAAAAATTCATATCTCGCTTATTACGTAAAATTTTTAAGTCGCGTTTGCACTGAAGTTCTTATTTTATCCTGTTCTTGCAGGAAAAAAAATAAAAGAAAAATGGTATAGGACCCCATTACCGGACGCTTTATTCGATTTGGATGAAATTTGGTATGACAGTTTATATGGTTATAAGTCATCTTTTAAGATGATACTTGTTATTATTAGTGAACTACTAGTGTATGAAACGTAGGTGTCCCAACATTGATTAGACCGTAACTTTTTAATGGCCACGCCGATAACATAAAATTATTTTTTTTTCAGAAAGATACATTCAATAGTAAACTTTTTTTTCTGTGTTTAATTCTTGATATCTGTTACGGTTCAGACAGAAAAAAATAAAACTTGAGTGAGTGAAAACATCGTGAATTTTTTAAAAATAAATTTAATCTAGCAGTCTATCCAAATGTCAAACACGTAATTTTTAATGACAGTAACGAGTTGTCAATCTTCTCAACTTGTTTAGGAGTAAGCTAACATATTTATTCGTGTTATTTATAATAATGGTAGTAAAATACTATTAGACCGAACAAACGAATGTTACTAGTTTCTGAATATTGCGAAGAAATTTTTTGACAACTCATAAACAATTGTTACTGTCATTAGAAATTAGGTTTTTGACATTTGGATAGACTGCTAGATTAAATTTATTTTAAAAAAATTCACGATGCAGTCACTCAGATTTTATTTTTTTCTGTCTGAACCGTAACAGATATCACAAATTAAACAGAGAGAGAAAAGTTTACTATTAAATGTGTCTTTATGTTATCGGCGTGGCCATTAAAAAGTTACTGTCTAATCAATGTTGAGACACCTAAGTTTCATACACTAGTGGTTCACTAATAATAACAAGTATCACCTTAAAAGATGACTTATAACCATATGAACTGTCATACCAAATTTCATCCAAATCGTATAAAGCGTTCTGTTATTATAAGCAAAATTATTTTTTTTTTTTTTAAGAACTTTGAAGCAGAATTCTAGCTAAATGGTTCACTTTCCGGTAGAAACAAGTTTAGTTAAATCGTCTTATTTTAGCCTCAGGAATCTTTGGTTAAGCCATGTCCCTCTATTTAAGAGACACCTACAGGTAACCTCAAAATAGGGATGGTCAAAATGGATATATCCGCTGAAATCTGAAAACCGAAATTTTTCACGATTACAATACTTTCTTTACTTCGTACAAGGATCTCTCCCGGATTTATCCTACTATTCTTTAATATAAATTTATATAGTGTCATTGATAATGATGCTTTATTTATTCATGCAGACAGAGTTGTTTATTATGTCAATGAATATTAGAATAAACTGGCAGTCATAGTATTTTATCTCGCATCTATAATTAGGTATTGATTATGATCCTAGTTTATTATTTGCTCTGTTCACTCACATGTGCAGTGAATGATTGCACATTTATTCTGTTGATTTATCTTTCTCTTTGTTCTATAAAGCAGAATTTCCGTTTGACATTATTTTCAATATTTATGTCTTTGTTGGGATTTAAATAGTACAAAATCATAATCACGCATTTTAATAGTAGAAGGTTTTTCCAAGGATCAAACATATACATGCAGAAAGTGAATATTTATGAAGTAATAACTCGGTAAAACAGTTTAATTTAATATCTACATGACCTTTGTGGTCAAAAAATCCTAGAAAATTATATTGTTACTCAAGTGACGTCACACAATTAATATTCCCTAGCATTTATTATTTTACTTGCTTGTCCTTAGGCCTGTATTTCTCGCAGGGACGTCGTTGTATTTTACAGTTGAGAGATGTGACTGGAAAATACTTAAAATGATGCATCACCCCATTTGACAATGAAGGTGTGTCATATCTGTCAACCAGGCAATAACACTTGACAAGTGACAACAACAACACCGCCTTGTGAATACGGTTTTATAAAATCATCAATTTCTACTCGTTTTCGTTTTACTCTTTTAGTGTTAGGTACAGCAAAACTTTCATTTATTTCTATTTCTTTTATTTTTCAATTAAATTTTATTTCTTAATATAAATTATCTATCACTAGATAAACGCAGATATAGAGTGGCGGACAAAAGTATAGAAATAATTTTAGTTAGTATTTCTGTGCATAGGTAAATAATGACATAAATAATAGTATGTCATGTACAACAGATTTATTAAAGTATATTTAACATTTAATAAATATTTAATAACTATTCCTGCATTTAAAAAAAAACCTCTAGACAAAAGTGTAGAAACAAATTCATTATTTAGTAAAAATAAAAAATAATTAGTATTTTATTGCATAACTGTTTGCAATACGTACAGCTTTACATCTTTGGGTCATCGTGTCCACTAATTTTCTGAATATATCTGCAGGAATCTTCTGCCATTCATCTATTAGTGTCTCCCACAATTTATTGCAATTTTTCATATTTCTTTCTGAATTTATCGATCTATATGGGGTCCCCTGGCCGCGTGCCAGAGTGTCTGGTCGCGAACCGGGTTCGATCCCGATCGACGCCAAATATTTCAAATTTTAAATGGCATCAAAGTGACCCCTGTGGTGCACTGGCCACGCCAGCAATGAGTGCCCGTGAGGTGACGCCTGGTAAGCGCCCGCACGGTACAAATATGTAATCATAACCGATCTGCGATAAAGCAGATTGTGGCACACTCAGAAATGGGTAATATACCGTGATGATATATTTATTTAAGAATGCACTATACCTATGATTTAAGTCCTGAAATTGAAAAAGCCATTTTAAAATATCTTTTTTTTTCCCTATAGGTACTGGATATTCCTATATAAAAAACGGTCCATTTTTACCTCCCGCTGCCCTAGGTAAGGGAGGTATAGGGATCGTGCTAAAAATCGGATATAGAGATTTTAGTGAATAAGCATGTTATAATGTGTGTGTGGATCTTGTGGACACGATTACTCAAATACTATCAATCAGAAAAATTTGAAATTTTGTATATCCATCCTATACTAATGTGGGAAGAGCTCATTAGTTTTTAGTATATATCGGATAACCGGAAGTATCATTTATACAAGCTTTTAACAGTTTTTCTTGTAAAAAATTCATTGAATATAATTTTTTAGCAACTTTTACCAATATAAATTGAATATAATGGCACAATCTTCAATTCTATGATAATAGCATTTAGTAAATAACTTGAAATAACTTTATATTCTATTATAAAATAATTTATTTTTGTACATCACTTTGCCTCTGCGTCAAACAAAAACAATACTTTAATAACAAATTTGACACATTTAAACAAATGTCACTGTCACGAAGCAATTTTCATTAAAATTAATAATGAAACCGTGTTAAGAAGAATTTAGTAGTTTAAATATGATTCTAATGAAATTAAGGTTTGTAAAAATAATATATTTTCCATCATACATAAATATTAGGTATACAAGATAATTCGATTTAAGTTTGATGTTTGCAGCATTATATATCAAACAGCTCTCAATAAGAACGTGATTTCAAAGTGTCAAATAATAGTTTGCAACTACACATTTACGAAATGGGTACTGTACGGCGAAGAATTTACACAGATTGCGTTTTAGAGCATAAGGAAGTTGGTGATGATTTTGACAATAATGTGTGTGACGATTTTTCCTTAAAATATATTTATGATCCAAAACTTCGCAAAGTTGGTATTTAATACTCTTATATAATTTGAAACAACATATTAGATTTTGACTATATATGATAAACCAGATGTAGTACTTAATTTGAAGCTTTAACAGGTTTTTCAGGAAAAACATAATAAAATATAATCCAAAATTTCGTATTACAAACCGTTCTATTTATGGGAACAACAAAGTAGATTTTGTTTACAAACGATCAATCGGAAGTGAAACTTTACTTACAGCTCATTGCTATTTTAAACATGGAATTGGCGGGATGTCATGTGCTGGCCACATCAGATTTTTTTGTACTATTCTTACAATCCAACAACAATTCTTACAACCAAATATTTTGAACTTGCTTTCATCGCTCCAAACGACAGTTTCCATTTTTTCACTCGTCCATGATGAGTGTTCCTCAAGCAAATGCAATTTGGGCCCTCCGATTCTTTGATAGTAGAGGTTTTTTAACTACTACATCACATCACAGTGCGATCACTTAAATCTACATCAAATTGTTCCTGAATTTTAGAACTAAATTCACTTTTTTGGACGACCGACCTTTATATTAGTTTTATCACTTCCATATTGCGAATTGTTTTGTTATTTTCAGCATTCATTTACTTGAAAATAAATTACGGATGATAGACGGTTTGAATGTAGTAAGAATTTGGAATAGAGGAAATGTGTGACGTAGATGTTGAGGCCATTAAAACTAGAATAATTCAAAAACTACTAACTTTTTGTAAACTTTGATCATGTGACCTATGTTCTAAGTTTTTGATAGAGGACTCCTTTTAAAATAATATTCCCTTTCTTTCTTTCTTATCTTTCTTCTGTAATAACGTTGATATGTTTCAATTATCTTTTTTTATTTGATCGAATTATCGTAAAATTGTCGTCCATAAAAATTATGAAACCGCATTTAAAACACTCTAAATCCTACTATAAGCAGCTGATACGCCAGATGTACTCGAATTTGAGATCATAGTCCAAATCCTAAATCAATGTCATGAATTACAACCTAATCTTGTAGAAAGAGGAAAAATTCTTTGTCCGGCTGAACATTTCTGAAGAACAATGATCGACCTTGGCACAATTGCAAAGCGGGTAGTTAATCATGCATCACGAATCATTCAAACGAACGAATAATTACATCGATAAACTCCGCAATCCGCTTACAATAAGAATAAATTATACACAGTAGCTTTCAACATCTTTACATGTTATACTTGCAATAATTTATTACAAAAACATTTACGAGTGATTATTTATAAACTATATAAGGAGATATTATATAAATTAAATTTATTATACAATAATATTTTGCAATTGCATATTTTTCCGCATTGTTTCAAAATATATCCGTGCGTATATAATATTTCAGTTATGCTTTAAAGAATTGGAACATTACTAGCCATCTTGATTTGAATTTAGCGAATGACTAAGGGCTGGTTGATGAATTCAATTTTTATAAACTTACATTTAGAAATTTTGCTTTAAAATTAAAAATCTATCACGTAACTTGTTACTGCTTGTTATTTGACGTTTCACCAGTTATCAGTTCAGATTCAGAAGGTTACAATTTTATTTTATAGCCAGGAATGAACAAGATGATTTTTATAATATTATCGGGAATGTTTTTTACTATTTTTGATTTGTATAATAAAGAAATAAAACAAACACAAACTAAAAAAAGGAAAAATGATCTGTTAGGTCGTGGTTAGGCCTATGAACACATTGATTTGTCAACGGGCAGTATCATAGTTTGTTTCTGAAAGTGAAATAACAAGATCATGAACAATTCTTCAAATATACTCGTATGAGTGTGCATGTATTTAATTCCTTGCTATTCCTCGTTGCATTGAAATTACGCAAACGTTTTTATTTTCGTACAATGGGGTCCTATACCATTTTTCTTTTTTTTTTCTGTAAGAACAGGATAAAATAACAATTTTAGTGCAAACACGACTTAAAAATTTTACGTAATAAGCGAGATATAAATTTTTAAAGTTTAAAAATTTGTGCGTGGCGTAGAAGGTACTAACAAGTGATCGACAAACAATGGGACAAACTGTTAGTTATAGAGGGAACAATTTTTTTCATGTTTGCATAGCTGAAATGTTTGTAAATAAAAACTTATACTTTATATTCATGAAGAAATTATTATTAAGTATAAATAACGTAAATAATAACCTTTTTTTCCTAATAAATTATACAACATTGAAACAGTTTGACAATATTATTACACAAAGCATGACGACGTGTTGGCCTGTTTTGAAGTTTCAATATTAATTTAACTAATATTATTATTAATTTAATTAATATTACTAATTGATTTAATTATAAATATATTATTATTGTTAATATTACCAGATGTTATAATTAAACAAATTCATCAAACACAAACTTGTTAAATGTTTTGTTAGGTTATGGAACAACATGACATTTCATATTCTTTTAAAGGTGACCGCTAAAGACGCGCGAATCTCCTTTTTAAAATCAGGCGACCAATTAAATTTTTAGTACCTAACGCGTCATACCCAATTAGTAATCATCTTCAATCGCTTATAGTTTGTGACCTAGTCAATATTTAAAGAAAATTTTTTCACTAATACTCTTTAATTTATGTATATTTTCGTCTTCTTATTTAAGATAGTTAAAATATGACTATGGTATAGGACCCCATTCTACAATTCATTTGTTTTGTCGTACAAATTACGATGTTCGCGAATACTGCTTACTAACAAAAAACAAAATATCAATTTGTTCCTGTGAATCTATCTTCAAAATGTCAACTATTCACAAACACAGAAATAGAGAAGAGACAGCTGAAGGATGAAGCAAATTTATACCGTACCGCCATGTTTAATAGTTATCTCTTATGATTGATCGAATATGATATTTACATTTGAAAACATAATTATATTCCAAATCTAAATCTGAAATTTCTAAATTTGTAAATCGTCCATAAACCATCGTATGCGTGTGTGTATATTGGAGCCACGGTTTCTCAAATACTATAAGACTTAAGACATGTTTAACTGCGGTTTTCCTCAATCTGACACTACTGGGAAGAGCTGATCAAATTTTGGTAACAATTGGACAACCGGCAGTACTAGTTTCTTAAAAACAAATTCTAAATATTATTTTTTGAAAATTTATGTTATTACAAATATTAAAGAATATAAAAATCTCTATCCGATACATTTCAAATTTTTATTATATTTTCTATAGAGTTAAAGATATGGAGAAATATAAATATATAAAATAATATGTTGTAAATGAATCCCGCAGCCCTTGGAAAACGAGTGGAAAATTTAAAATGTTTGTGATTGACAGATAAATGTGAGTCAAAAAACCAGAGACATTACTGAAAACTTTTTCTGGGTAGTACATTTAATATTTCTTATTTTATTATTAATTAAATCATTTAAATTATATATACATATATCATATACAATAAATTGGAAGAATCTCGAACATTAGAAGAATAAGAGGAAACTTGTTCATAAAAATATATAAAGAAGATATGTGTTTTTGTATGTACTAGGAATGTTGAATTTGTACAATAGCCTAATATGGAAATGGCGAGAGGTCTTGTGCTGGCCACAGCTGAAGTAATAATCAGCTGGTGGAAGGTTGGGAGAATAAGGGGTATTCCAGTAGTTGTTATATATATATTTAATTATTTTTAAGCTGTATGAAATATGCAAGAAATCATGATAAAACGAGTATATATTTATTTTCTTTAACATAGTTTATAATGTAATTATTATAAACATCACTTTTTAAGTATAATAAGCAAATAGCTTCAATTAGTCATGCTTTTACCTTACTTAAGTTCAATGACTTATTTCTCACATCTCTTCTCTTCCCATGTCAAAAATCGTGTCAATCCCAAGGTGTACTGTTTCTCTCTGACATTTTAATGTGTTCATTTTATTTTTAATGCATCTTAAACTTCTTAATGTTACATTAGTGAGTGTGTCATGTTCATCTTGATGGTGAGAACTCTGCCAAATTAAAAGCTGTGGGCAATCAAAGTGCTGGGAATTGATTCAAGGAAGTTTTATTGTATCGATCAATTGAGTGTTCGTAGTACTTAGTCAATCTGGGATCAATTTGAGATCAATTATTCAGATAAACAACAGTTTTCCTGTTGTATAATCACTTTCTCAAGAAGGAATGTATATAAATAGTGAATATTAATTGTCAATAAAATAAAAATATTCAATCTCGTTTTTACCTCTCACTAAGAGAGGTATTGGATTCATGCTAAAAATCACATATCCAGATTTTACTGAAATAGCACGATGTAAGGTCCCGATTTTAATATTTTTCAGGGCATCGAACCCGAACCTGAACCGAAACAAAACCGGAACCAAACCGTAACATTTTAGAGAACCCGAACCGAGAACCGAACCTCAGATATATTTTTAATTGAACCTGAGTCGAAAGTATTAAAATTCAGGTTCGGGGTTCAACTCCTGTTCAGGTTAATTTTTAGTTCAAAAAGTAAATACAGCCGATAATCGACGTCTTAGGCGTCTGCGTTGCTGTCTGGGCTGACTTTTCGTGAAAATTGTGTTCGTTTCTTGTTGTGTTTTGCGTAAATTCCGGCTCTCATATTACATTATTTCGAACCTGAACCGCGAACAAAACCGCAAATTTTATTAATGCTTGAACCTGAACCGCACCCGAACCCATCTTTCAAAAAACAAATTAACCTGAACCTAAACCGAACCCAGTTTTGGGCGGGTTCGATGCCCTGATATTTTTACGATATGTGTGTGTGTGTGTGTGTGTGTGTATGTGTGTGTGTACCTGTATGTATGTGTGTGTGGATGTTGGAGGGACGATTACTCAAAAACTGTAAGACTTAAGACCAGTTTAACTATGAATTTCTAAAACGGACATTCATGGGAAGAGCTGAAAATGTTTTGGTAACAATTGGACAACTGGAAATAGTAGTTTCTTAAATAAAATCTTGTAAATATAATTTTTTTTAAATTTTTGTTATTACAAATATTGAAAAACATAAAATTCTACATCTAATACACTTAAATTTTTTATTATATCATGTATAGATTTAGAGATCAAGACATTATAATATATAGAATAATCGGATGTAATACATCGCAGAGGCTAAAGTACACGAAGGAAACCAGTTGACAAATTCAAATGTTTATAACATAGTTTGTAAATGACAGATGCCAGTGTCAAAAATCAAGATTTAGTGACATTCTGAAAGCTTTTTCTGGGAAGTACATTTAATCTTTCTTATTGTTTTTGTAATTAAATATTTAAAATTATAGATAAACTGCATACATATATATTTTGTTAATGAATTGGAAGAATCTCTAACATTTAGGAACTTCCTCATACAATGAAAAATAGATATAATTAGAATTGTATGTGTGCAAACAGAAGACATGTTAAATACAATAAAACACAATATTTGGGTAAAGTTCTGTAGTTTTTTTGTTACAAAACGACGGTTCGATAGCAAAGTGCAATACAATACTTATATAACGTAAGATGGAAATGGCGAGAGGTATTATGCCCCAAAAGTCAATATACCCCACATTGAGATAAAAACTTCAAAATTTTCAAAAATCTAATTTTTATGAATCTAGATACTTCTCAATGCGCTGATTCCAAATTTTGAAACCGCAGGTGGATATCTCTTTTCGTTCTCGAGATATTTAGATATAAAGTTTTGCTCAAAACTGCCCATTTTTGGGTAATAACCCAAAAATGGGTCGAGATATGAATTTCGCGACAACACCATTCAATTCTACGGGCAAAATTACATAAGTACACCAATTTTCAGAATTTTTGAACACCGCATACAATCTCTAAAGCAAAATAACTGAAATTGGCCAAAAATCGCAAAAATCTAAGGTGTACCCCTTACGATTTTTTCAGATTTTGGCCATTTTCGGGGGTTTTCAAGCTTTTATTTATAAATAATGAACCGGTTGGACAAAAATTCTGAAAATTGATGTACTTATGTAATTTTGTCCGTAGAATCGAATGGTGATGTCGCCAAATTCATATCTCGACCCATTTTTGGGTTAATACCCAAAAATGGGCAGTTTTAAGCAAAACTTTAAATATAAATATCTCGAGAACGAAACGAGATATCAACCTGCGGTTTCAAAATTTGGAATCAGCGCATTGAGAAATATCTAAATACATAAAAATTGGATTTTTGAAATTTTTGAAATTTTTATCTAAATGTGGGGTATATTGGCTTTTGGGGCAATAATTCAAAAATTGAATATGAAGGAAAATGTGTAAACAAACCGTATAGAGAAGAGCATTTTCTTTAATATTTATAAAACAAAATGTCAAAAAATAATATTTAACTGCGTATTTTATTAAGAAAAACTTTTAAAAATTTCAAATAAGGGTACTTCCGGTGGATCAATTATAACCAAAATTTAATCAGCTCTTCATATGGATGTAAAGAAGAGGAATCCGAAAGAATTATAATTTTTAGAATTGTAGTATTGGAGTTATCGTCGGAGAAAAATTTGTCACACACGGACACACATACACATACACACACACATATATATATATATATATATATATATATATATATATATATATATATATATATATACAGACATCATCTTAAAAATAGTAAATTCGTATTCTAGGGACCATCAAACGTGCTTATTCTTTAAAAACTCACCAACGAATTTTTTGACCAAAGACAATACCTTCCTTACCTAAAGGTGACGGAAGGTAAAAAATTCATTATTATAAGCAACCTTCAAATAAAAATTGTCACTAAAAACAAGAAGTATTTCTGTCCTGTTCCCCATTAGAAGAAACTGGAACTCATATATCATTGTTGCAATAAAATACGTTAATAAAACTAATGTTTATATGAAAACTGGAAACCTACAATGATGAAATTGTGAGAGATATGACTATAAATAATCTTTTACGAGAAAAATATCATAAATTCAAGGCTACACATTTGTATGCAAGACAAGATTACGTACATAATATAGGTTGTTATTCGTAACGTACAAGAAAAATAAAAACGCATGTAGAAAGAAAACCATTATGTATGTAGTTATCTTTGTTTGTCATATTTCACTATAAAATAACCTTAATTATTGTAAGTAATTTGTCAGGGAATATTGCCAAGATATCCTTGTTAAAAATGCATAAATACATGACATTATAAAGTATAGAAATAAAGAATATGTAGTCAAAAAAAACTTTGAGTATCTGTGCCACAAACTTTGTACAGTAAGTACAGTAAAAAGTGGGACAAATGATTTATTCCTGTGCCTATATTTCGAAGAATATTATTAAATTATACAAGATGCCTTTAAAATACGGAGTCATAACATGCATTGTTTAATACAATCCAATGAGCATTCATTGTTAAAGCAAGCATAACATCTTGGAAAAGAATTTTATGGTGCAAATAAGGTCCTTCGGAATCCCAATAAAACTTTTGCCTATTAAATAGTTTCAAGCAGTTTTCAACTTTCATAGACATATAATGTACACTGAAAAAAAAAGTATATTGTGTTATTTGGAGTAAAAGTGATTCTTTGTGCGGCGAGCATGTAAGATTGCACGGCGAGCGGTAGCGAGTCGTACAATTACATGCAAGGCACACAATGACACTTTTACGACGAATGACACATTATATTTTTTCTTCATACATACGTATTTAAATCTAATAATTACAACTTGACGGTACAATAATTATAAATATTTTACATGAAAGACATTTGCCGATTTCAATTGCTCTGTTGCTATGGATACTTTCGTATTTGTTCACTTTTTGTTACAAACATTCAAATGAAAATTTTCACGTTTTGACGTTTAAATAAAAACTATGCAATTTTATATTCTCCTTATGTGCAATTATATCAGAATTTGAAGTATTGCCATATACGGCCCTTGAAGTTGTTCAATTGATTGGAAGTTCAACAATATTACTCAAGGATGTGATATGTCGAGAAATCGCTGAAAAACAATATGAATTTTTCTTATCACTTTAATTCTAATTATTCTTACTGTCATTACCAATATGTAAGTCTACTATTTTATAATATGTTGTTTCGTTAAATATAAACTGTTTATATTTCAATTTGTAGGTTATCGTGGTTAACTTGGGGCGATATGACAGGTTTCAATTTTAATCAAATTTTGATAATTCAATTTTTTTCACGAAAGTTTTATCTTGCGCTACACGCCAATGACAAAAATTTCATTGTTCAATTAACCAAAGAATTACTCATCATGCGTCAGTGACGTTCAATTCATTATTCACTTGTGCAACTGTACTAATAGAGCGGTACAAACTTTCATCCCTATTTCACCCCTTTAAGTTTTATTTTCGCGATAAAAAGTAGCCTATGTCGGTCTACAAAGTCCAATCTATCTCTATACCAAAATTCATCAAAATTGGTTCAGCGATTTAGGCGTGAAACAGTAACAGACAGACAGACAGAGTTACTTTCGCATTTATTATATTAGTATGGATATTTCTTTATCTGTAAATCTATAGAAGATAAAATTTATAAATGTATTAGGTACAGAATTTTATACTCTTTTATATTTGTAATAAAATATATTTAGAATTTTTTTAAGAAACTCCTACTTTCGGTTGTCCAATTGTCACCAAAACCTTTTATTGAGAAATGTTAAAATCTGTTTCTAGTGACCTGAAAACGTGCTTGTGCTGGAATCCAATACCTCTCTTAGCGAGAGGTAAAAAACTTTGTGAGATAATAACGAATTTCAGATACTTTAAAATCATAGTCACGTAGCGATAGAAGCAGTAAAAACTAAGTTTCATATATGTACATACCAAACGTTAATTTCATTGCACATTATACATAATTAAATATCATAATTCGCAATTAATTTTATATTTCAACCGTTTAGAAACCACCATTTTTATGTTAATCTGAATACCATATGGCATGCACACACATAAAATATGCATAACCGTATCTGAAAATGCGTTCCGAATAAAAAGAAAATCAATATGATCGCCGCTTTTATAAATAGCATCACATTCAATCTATAAGTGTGAATTAGCTTGAATGGAATGATTAGAATGGCTAATGGGTAATGTTTAAATAACTTTCTAACGTAGAAATTCCTCCAGATTGCGTTTTGCATGGTAAACACCTAGACGAAGTTAACTGCACAGCACAAGGTCAGATAGTAGTTGAAGCTTACATACTAAGATACCAATTACGAATGCGTGCATGTGCATATGTACATATGTACGAGTATGTGATATAATAATATAATCATCAAAATTATTCTGACCGAAAGAGTCTCCGTACGATAACCAAAACATTTAAATAATATACTATTTATTTATGTTTAATAAAGAAAAATAATATTTTGATGGGTTTCCTTTAGTTTTTCCACCAATAACTAAGCGAGAAGCCATTGAATCTACCAAATTTTTTTGTCACAGATGGTATTATTGTGCCATTTTTCTTGTAATTAATTTTTTTTTGTTTTATTCTTGTTTCAAGAATTTTCCACATTCAATCTGGTTAAACAAAATAAAACCACGTGACTTCCAAATCGCTTCTATGATTGGATAATTTGGATTTGCTGGCATTAGATCTCAACCGATTGTGGTTTCTCGGGTTTCAAGTGTTTGTTTAGTTATTTAATTCACTACTAAAAATATATTTTACTCTTATTACAAAAATTGAACAAATTTAATTGTCAATATGTTGTTGTAATTGTTAATTTTATAAGTTCGTTAACCAATTAAATTTGCATTTAATTATTTTGCAATGCAATTACAGTGTTAAAAATAAAACCAGTTGATTATCTGACTTTTATTTTGCACATGCTTAACGAGATGACTCAGAGGTCAAATGCAAATTCTATATGTATCTGTCAATCACCTCACCATTTTTACACTTGTGTAGGTGGTCATCTGATTCTTTCAGCTTTTTCAACTTTCTTACCGTCTTACATCATGGGAACGAAGAATGTATTATGTAATAGAGTGTTTTTAATATCTTACGTAATTTAAAAACGTGAAAATTATATTATACGTGTTAAAAGTACTAAAACAATATTACATTTTAATGGTGATAATTCTGTTATTTAACGAGCTTTGGGAAGATGTAGACAGGTATGAGAATGGTTTCTTATTAAAAGGAAGCTGTGAATAAGAAAGTGCGAGTTGCGTAAAGTTATCTTGATTCAAGATATTTCAGTAGATAAATTATGGCTTTGCAAATGAATGAAAGAATAAATACAGACTAATTATAAGATTATTTATGTGCTATTTCATCATACGTAGTCATACAAAAAAGACTCCGTACGACAATGGTTTCAATCTATTTTAGAAAAAATAGCGCCCTAAAATCCAATTCTTTTAATCCAAAATGAAATCATTGGGCCAGTTGCATAAGGCGTTGTTAGCTGATCATGTGGATAACTATACAATAGAAAATAAGCGTTTTCAAACTTAACAACGTGATTAAATACATACATACATACATACATACATAAAATCACGCGTTTCCCACTTAGTGGGTTAGCAAAAACCCGAAAACAATAAGAAAAGGGATGAAAGTAAGAGCTCCACTGAATCATTTAACTCTTTAAAAACATTCTTCTTTCGCCTTGTTCAAAATCATCATAACATTCATACAAGAACTTATTATTAAATAAATAATAATAATAATAATAATAATAATATAGTTATTTTATAGGGTAAACATTGAAAGTATTTATAATTTCATGATAAAAAAGTCTCCGTACGATAACCAAAACATTTAAACAATATGTTTTGTAAAGAAATATAATATTTTGATGGGTGTCCTTTGACTTTTCTACTAGTAACTAACCGACGAGCCATTGAATTTACAAAATTTTTGGTCACCGATGACATTACATTCTGTTATTCTTCTTGTCATTTATTGTTAAATTCTTTTTTGGTTTTATTGGTTTATATTCGTGTTTCTTTCATCTGGAAGTCCGGACACGGGAAGATTATTATTATTTTTAATATTATTCAAAAACCATTCTTTTACAAGAAGCGAATTATTTGTCAGATTGTTCTAATGTATAAAATTAAAATTGTCTGCTAAGCCCTATTTTCGGCACTTTGCTTTAAATTTGCTTTTAAAATATCAATGTAATCTTTGCTGTCCATGATTGTTGCAATAATTACTTATTTTCGTACCCCCGCTAACTAAATATACCCTCAAAAGCAAAACATAATGGGCCGAATTCAGCACTCTTCTTTAACTAAAGAAGCTTCACTAAAAATAACAAAATAGAGAGACATATGCAGAAATGCATTAATACGAAAAAGAGGCAAGCTCTTTCCATAGTTACTAGAGACGATTTTAAGTTTTCTGCCTCATATCTAATCTATGTATATGTATTAAACTAACTTACGTTACAAGAAAAAAGTAGAAAATTTAAGGCATTTAAAAGTAACAGTTAAGTTAACGGCGGTGACAGCATTATGTTTTGAGGATGTATTTAGGCTGTATCCGATGTTGCACTTTTATCACCGTAATATCTAAATCCTAATTTATATGCTCTAAATCTAGTGATTATTTAGGATTTTAGGAATTAGATTTTAGGGTTTTGCAGGAGCACACTATGCCTTGAAGTTGACGCGCATTAATTAAACAAATCACGTTCGTAGCTATAATTTGTACAAAACGTCAAATTTACTGTCAAAGAATAGATTCTTGGCTTCTTCTTTTATGAAATATAATATTAACATTTACTTTCAGGCATAAAATTCAATCGAATTGTATAATTCATTTTTGTTGTTCTAAAGTGTTGCCATACAAACCAATAGATATCACTAGTGTGCTCATGTGCCATTCGGAGTTGTATTTATGTGAAGAAGACCTAAATCCTAAATGCCAAAATGCGACATCGGACACAGCCTAAGTCAGCGGGAGTTCGCAAATTAGTAATTATTACAACAATCATGGATAGCAAAAATTACTTCGCTATTTTAAAAGCAAATTTAAAGCAACTTATCGAAAAATAGAATTAGAAGACAATTTTAATTTCATGCATGAAAGCGATACGGCAAATAATTCACATTTTCTAAGCGAATAGCTATTGTATAATAATAAGCTCAATCATAGTCTCCGGACTTTAATAAAGTTGTTTCTTTGGAATATAAGGAAATAGTGCTCATTGTGTTTTATTAACAGTAACAAAATTTCAAATAATTTCATGAATTTATAATAATATAATATCTAAAGAGTGAAGTGGCGAACATAATACAATTTAAAAAATCTGATGTGGCCAGCACATTAGCTTCCGTCAATTCTATGTATTTTGTACAAATCTCGTACCGAAAGTTCCTTGGGAAAAATTCTATAAATCCAATAAAATTGCAACATAAACTATGTAAATTACATTTGACACTAACATCTGTCAATTAGAATTATTTGAACATATCAGCTGTAGCAAAGCTGGCTGATTTATGAAATTAAATCTCTTTATAATTTTTTAACTCTATATCTTTTGAATATATTAGTTAAAATTTAAGTATAAATCGTAGTTAAGTATAATTTTTTGATAATCACATAAAATGTTAAAATGATATTTAACTGTTTTTTTTTTTTCTCAAGAAAAACTGTTAAGAACTTCAATTAAGATAATTTCTGGATTGTCAATTATAAACAAAATCTAATCAGCTCTTCATGTGGATGTAAAGAAGAGGAATACGAAAGAATTATAATTTTTGGAATTGTAGTATTGGACTGATAGGCGAAGAAATTTTTGTCACACACACTGACATACAGACATCATCGTAAAACTAGTACAATCGTATTCATTAAAAACTTACCACCGAATTTTTTGACCAGAGACAATACCTTCCTTACCTAAAAGTGACGGAAAGTAAAAATGAAAACATATACATTTAATTAACTTATTACGCCATATCTTTATTTTCATTTCTATAGCTCTAAGCTAGCGATTATTATAGATGCGAGGAATTTAATGATAGAATAGACAAATAACTAGAATCAGTTGGAAGTATAAATAATGCCTGTGGTATTAGACGGTTAGTTTAGTTTGATCTCAGAATAATTGGTTCGGTTATCTGCTGGTAAGCTTATAAATTGCTTTCATGCTTTCTGTACACCATTAGATACTTTAGGTTAAAGAGAATATATCAAGCTTATCGTAAAATCAATAGATACAGAGAATAAAAATGGAGACCACAAGATTAAAGCAAGCCATAATGATAATAATATGTGATAAAGCAACTGTAATTTTTACCTCTTGCTAAGAGAGGTATTGGATTCATGCTAAAAATTTTAGTGAATAAGTACGTTTTAAGATTACTAGAATCCGATTATAACAATTTTACGATGATGTCTGTGTGTGTGGATGCGTGTCTGGATGTTGGAAGGACGATTCCTCAAAAACTAATACTTAAGAACTGTTAAACTACGTATTCCTCAATCCGGCATTAATGAGAAGAGCTAAAAAGGTTTTTATAATAATTGGACAACCGGGAGTAGTAGTTTCTAAAAAAAAACCTTCTAAATATTTTTTTTTAAATTTTTGTTATTACAAATATTAAAGAACATAAAATTCTCCATCTAAATAAACTTAGAAATTGTATTAAATATTCTATAGATTTAGAGATAAAGAAAATATCATATCTAGAATTATCTGTTGTAATAAATCGCACAGTCCAGACTACACCAAGAAACCAGTTGTCAAATTCAAATGTTTGTAATTGACAGATAATTTTACAAATACAGTAAAAGCACAGAATACATTTATACAGAAGCGACACTCCTTGCCGGCACCGTTGTTGTTGCGATTTTACGTTTATGACCTTGAACTTTAAATTTGTTGGCAAATTTACGCTCGAAATTTAAATTGTTTTAAATGGCAAAAGAAAAATTAGAACATAAAAGTACTAAAATTTTAATTTTATTATCAAATTAAAAAGAAATCAGATAAAATAATCACATAATTATATTTTTATTAAATAAATACCTGAATTTTACAAATTTATTACAATGCAGAATTTTCTATATCTTTGATGTGGGAAAACAAACGTCAGACTCGATGAATATGTCCCATATATCCTTCTCCATCAAATCTTCTCTTCCACAGGCCTTGAGTCACATTTTACATCTATATTTATTAAATGAATATACATTTTACATGATATGGTTGTGGTAGTCGTTTTACATAACTTACATTTCTGGATCTTTCGGAAACGAAAAAAACTTACATTTCCCTTTCTCCAATTTTTAAATATATTTATACAGTCATTATATAAACAAACAAGTCCTCCCGATTCTACTTTCTTCATTTTATCCATTTAATTAGGAACTAAAACCACTTTTAAAATTCATAAACAGTTCGCAAAATGACATATGTCAAAAGTGAGAAGACGTGTTTGGTTTGCTTGAATTAGCCATAACCCTAAAATACATGGGCGTGACAAGCTGAGACAACAGCTCTTTCAAAATACTTGAAATATAATGTTTTTCCTTATGATAATGATTTTTCCTATCGTTTGTTGAAAAAATAACTTATTTGTTTTTATTAGAAATCAATTTGTGTTTCTCAATATACTTTTGTTATTGACCCCTAACGGAAAAAGTTCACGTCGAGATAATGAAAAGAACAAAGAATCGTAAGAATCTGATTTTATCCGATTAGCCTTTTAAATTTGTTGGCATACTCTTTCTCTCTCTAATTTTCGTTTCTCTGTCTGACTGTCGCTTCTGTATAGATGTTTATTCTGTGGTAAAAGCACAATACATGCACATATATTTTAGTTATTTTTTATAGTATCAAAAGACAGTATAATACAATTTCATTTATCGATCAATTATTGTCGTTTATTTCCTCTTTATTTAATGCAAAGTTATTATTATTTCTATATGATTGTAATAGGAAATAGAAGATAGAATTTTAAGTTGAACAATATTTTTTTTAAATCCTGTTGGGGAATCGAACTCAAAACCTTTGGATCTAAAGACAGCTATGCTAACCATCATACTATGGAAGAGATTTGGAAATGTCATATTTTGTAAATTTTTATAAATTATTCCAATTTATGAAATAATGATAGAAAAATTAATATTAAATAACATATAGGAGTTGATGTACTATTATCATGTTCAATATCATGGCTTAATTTTCTGGCGGACACTTTTTATTTACAAAAAACTGTTTTCCCATGTTAAACGCCTATGACAAGGATTGCTTGGGACACGCGGTATGTGTGCGCCCTAGGCTATGGCCTCTTCAATAATTATTAGGCAGCAGGGGCGGCTCGTCCATAAGGGCTGCAGGGGTGCAGCCCCTCCAGTATAAAATGAAGGCTGCAATTTTATTATCGCTCTTAAATATTTATATAATATTTAAAAACAACTATTTTTGGTTTGTAATAAAATATTACTCAATAGTAATTTATTTTTAAACAATAATTGTATTTTTCAATAAGTCGGTGTGCTATGCGGGCTAGTATATTAAACGTCCGGGCTGGATTCAATTCAGCCCGCAGCGAACAGCACAATTCATGTAGAAAGGGTTACCTAGTGAGGATAAAGTGGTGGGGGTTATGAGTGATTCTCGTGCAGTTTGGGCTGCTACGATTCCAGCCCAAGCTACGGTACGTATAGAGTTTTACTGATATGTTCTGTAGACGGTCTGCGCTTTAGTACGCTTCTACTACACATACATAAAGTGTAATGTTAAAGTTATCATTATTGTGAGTTTCTTTCTTTTTAATACTAGCTTTAAGTATTAATCATCAAAAAAATGAACGCTGAGAAGAACACTATTAAATATTTGCAAAACATAAAATTTTCTCAATTGGGACAGCAGGAAAAACTTGAAATTAAAATTTTAAGTCGTCTTACACCAGATTTAAATATTTCTCAGTCCTCAATAAGTAGAGCACAGAATTATGTGCGAAAATTTAACTCTAATGTATATAACAAAAATATTTGGCTAACTGGATGTACAGAGAAAAACGCTTTCTTTTGCTTTCCATTTTTGTTTGGCGATGATTCATTGTGAATAAAAACAGAAGTAGCAGATTTAAAACATTTAAATGAAAAAATTAAAAAAACATGAGAAATGTGCTGAACATTTAAAAAGTGTGTGCAATCTTGGCATGTTATGAACAGTTAATATTAAAACGAAATTAAGTGAAGCTTATAGGCGAGAAATAAATAAAAATAATGAAAACGAGAAAAAAATCGTGATATTTTATCTAAAATTATAGATTGTATCGTGTTTTGTGGTAAATTTGAACTTCCCATACGAGGACATGACGAAACCGAACATTCAATTTTTAGAGGATTATTAGAATTTGTTGGAAAATTACATGACAGTTTAAAAAATCGCGCAACAACCCGAGTAGTGATCTAACAATTTATTTCTGTACATGAAAGGGGAAAATATGCATTTGCACATCCCTTGAAAGAAAGTAACTTTCAATTATAAGGCATTTGACCTTGAAGTATTGTAATCGCGAAAAATTTCGGTTTCCAGATTTCAACGGAAATATCCATTTTGAACATCCCTGAATCCATTTTGACTAATTTCGTCGTGACGTCTGTACGTACGTATGTACGTATCTCGCATAACTGAAAAACGGGAAGCCGTAGAAAGTTAAAATTTTGTATTTAGAACTGTTATAACATCTAGTTGTGCACCTCCCTTTTTGGTCATTACATAACTTGCGGAAGTGGTACTTTACTTGAAGCCTGTAATAAATTTTAATGAAAAACTATATTAAAATATAAACCAAAACTTTTCAAATTTGGTATATAAGACTTTTATATGAATGGGAATAACGTAATAAATTTTAGTTAAAATGGTCTATCCGGAAGTGGTACTTTACTTGAAGCCTATAATAGATTTTAATGAAAAACAATATTAAAATATAATCCAAAACTTTTCAAATTTGGTATATAAGACTTTCATATCAATGGGAATAACATAATACATTTTAGTTAAAATGGTTTACCCAGAAGTGGTACTTTACTTGAAGCCTATAATAGATTTTAATGAAAAACTATATTAAAATATAATCCAAAACTTTTCAAATTTGATATATAAGACTTTTATGTCAATGGAAATAACATAATAGATTTTAGTTAAAATGGTCTACCCGGAAGTAGTACTTTACTTGAAGCCTATAATAGATTTTAATGAAAACTATATTAAAATATAATTCAAAACTTTTCAAATTTAGTATTTAATACTTTTATTTCAATGGAAATAACATAATAGATTTTGGTTAAAATGGTTTACCCGGAAGTGGTACTTTACTTGAAGCCTATAATAGATTTTAATGAAAAACTATATTAAAATATAATCCAAAACTTTTCAAATTTGATATATAGGACTTCTATATCTATGGGAATAACATAATAGATTTTGGTTAAAATAGTCTAACCGGAAGTGATACTTTACCTGAAGATGTTATCAGTTTTTCTTGAAAAAAATGGTGTTATTTTGCTTTTAGTAATAAATGCTTCAAATAAAAGTTTTAGAGAATTGAATTCTGCGTCGAAAACATTAATTATGATTAAATTAGCTTTTTGTATTCTCTAATTAAGTTTGCTATGGATTAGGACAAAAAATAACAAAAAAAAATAAAATGTTGATGTCAAATTATGTCAAATAAGTGCAATTTTATGATTGGGTCTGTTATAATACATATTTTAATTATTAACAAAATATGTATAGTGTAACAGGCGTACAAGGAAGTCATGTGCTGTCCACATCAGATATTTTCTTTCTAAATACCTGGCTGCAACCCTCCTACTATAAATTCTTACGAGCCGCCACTGTTAGGCAGTGATCATACTATAATTTCGTACTTATTTGTAAACGAACTTACTACAAAATGAAATCCTGACTATTATAGGTGTTGTATGATTTCCCTGATGGTCTTGTGCTGTTGCAGATACAGCTCGTGCCGGGCGTTCAAGCTGGTGTTGAACGAGGTGAACGACCTGGCGGGCCAACACGAGGTGGTGGCCGAGAACCTGCAGGCCAACGTCATCAAGGAGTTGACGGCTCTAGTCAAAGACATGCGAGACGATAGGAAAGTAAGTTACCCATGCAAACCTTTGACCCCTCATCATCATATGTATTACACTTCGACACTAATAGTGGTGTGAATTACACATGCATGTTACATGTTACAACATTGTAATAAGTAATACGAAGGTCAAGGGAGAATTATTGAGAATATGAAAATTGAAAATCAGGTAGGCTAAGCCTTGGAAAACAAAATTTGCAATATCGTTTTAAACAGTAAAGGGTTATTTATAATAAAGTAACACTAAACGCAACGCATCGGCGCAGCATAACCGCTAACTCAAATACAAAATCTGTGATTTATTAGGGAGTTATTGCAACTTCTAATATGAAAGAACGTAAACGTTAACGTTATACCTTATTTTAAAATAATGGACACTCAATTTCAATGTTTACCGTATTTAATGGGCTACTTGCGTGGTACTGAAAATCCGATTTCTGTCACTATACACGTAATGTTATATTGAAAACATATATAAAAATATAAATTTTATTTTGAAATAATTATTTGTTTTTTACTAAATTAAGAAAGAAATTTTTCTGTGACGTCTTTATATTGAACTGGGGAGGGGAAGAATGTTTAAGAATGTTATCTATAGATGGCATGCCGTGCGAGAAAGTTTTAATTTGAATTTAACATTAGTTCATTTTTCTCTCTTTCTGTTCTCCCAAATACACTAATTACTTTATAAATAAACACATAGGTAATTACTAGTAATTTAAAATATCGGTACCAAAAAGATAAACTAAAATACTAACCTCCAAACTATTGTTGAAACGTCTAACAGGTGATCTACATAACTCGCACAAACATACCATTACTATGTGACAGCACCACGCTTGGCTTTGCGACTATTCATTGGTGCGGCGTAATTTCATTATTTTTTTTCTAGCTAATAATTAATAAAAATTTTGCCAAAAGAAAAAATATGGGTAGCAAATTTTTACCTTCTCTTCAAAAATATTAAATAAAAAAAAGGTACGCAAGTAGCCCATTATTGTATTCACGTTAACGTTGAAAGTAACCCAAACAGAAGAAAGTTATTGCAGCTTCAACGCAAAAATAACGTGCCCTTAAAAGTCACGTGATAGCCCGAGTGCGCATGCGTACTAATTAGGTTTACGTTAAATGAATAAGGAGACACGTTATGTGCAATGAAAATGAAATAGCGAGCGTTTAACATCACACGTTCTGTATCTTTTGAGGTTATGTTTCGGTGAAAAGTGTGGGTGTAACCTCGTTTGTGTTGCTTTTAGCGTTAACGTTAGCGTGAAAACACTAATTAAATGCGGTAAACATTGAAATTGAAAGCCCTTTATTTCTAAAATAAAGTATTTTCTACATAAGGTTAACGTTTACGTTCTATCATCTTAGAAGTTGCAATAACTCCCTAATAGAGTTATTGCAGCTTCAACGCAAAAATAACGTGCACTTTAAAGTCACGTGACAGCCGAGTACGCATGCGTACTGATAATATTCACGTTATATGAATAAGGAGACATGTTATGTGCAATGGAATAGCGAGCGTTTAACGTCACACGTTTTTTATCTTTTGAGGTTATGTTTCGGTGAAAAGTGTAGATGTAACCTCGTTTGTGTTGCTTTAGCGTTAACGTTAGCGTGAATACACTAATTAAATGCGGTAAACATTGAAATTGAAAATCCTTTATTTCTAAAATAAAGTGTTTTCATCATAAGGTTAACGTTTACGTTCTTTCATCTTAGAAGTTGCAATAACTCCCTAATGTTAAATGTTAAACGCTCGCTATTCCGTCGCACATAAAGTGTCTCCTTATTCATTTCACGTGAACCTTATTAGTACGCATGCGCATTCTGGCTATCACGTGACTTTAAAGTGCACGTTATTTTTGCGTTGAAGCTGCAATAACTCTCTATTAGCTTTGTTCATAAAACGATATAATAAGCGTGTTTCTTCTTTAAATAATGATTTGTTCAATAATTCCTTCGAATCATGATTCAATTTAATTCCAAATAAACAACAAAATTAACTCGATCAACGCGAAACCTACATAACGTCGAACGAACTAGCGGCAAACGTCAAATGATAAATCAACTGTTTTGATTGAAGTAATACTCAAATCGAAAATAGTTTAAAGATGGATTGTACTGAAGCAGAAATAATATTTTTGGTATGGAATGTGAATTAAATAAGAAAACAAGTTTCTTTAACTTTTTTTTTGTACCTGCAGGATCTAATATTAGAAAAATCGAAACCAATAATGAATGTTGAATCTACTGACTCAAGTTCTAGTAATTCGGATGATTCTGAAGTAGACATAAATTTGCACATTCCAATTATTTCTTGCTTGTTTTTTCCGCCATTTTCAAATCTTCTGTTATTTCAATCACAATGATCATGCGAAAAGACTGATTGAGAAGGGAAAGGGGAATGGCGTGTTGTGATCACAAAATGAAAGAGTGGGGATAACGAATAACGAACGAAGAAACAATTTTCTTTTTGATCATGTTCACTTTGTTCAATTTTATCACGAATCACAGTCCGACAAAACACGCCTAATAGTGGCCACTTAAAAATGAACGCCCTGTATGCAAGCTAGCATCGAGTCGCAGGAGACCTGTATTTATTGATCATCTTTATGTGTTCCAATTTCATAATATTAAATTTAAATCGAAAAATATTATGTAATAAATGTAGCATAACTTAATTTATAATACCTAATAGCGATCTATTTTAAATTCATAAATCAATAGAATGTATAATAACTAACACTTAAAATACATACATATATCATTCAACTATATTAATTTCTTACTTAATAAAAAATTCTTCTCGCTAATAAAGATGTCAGTATTCATTAAGAAACTTTCATTTTTGCTACATTAAATGTAACCTCAAAATATATGTTGCAAGAATCATGCTTCGTATCATTTTATATTAGCACTGTTTCTCAAAATATATTGCAAAAACTTTCATAAGAACCACAAAATTAAAATCTTAAATAATTTTTTTTGTGAATTTAAAAGAGCTATAACTTTACTTAACTGGCACATTTAAACTGCCTTTGAAAAGATAATTTAGACATTGTTTAAATGTTCTGCAAATTTAGTAAGAGAAGCAAAACAAATACTAATTAATTTGACATACATTACATGGCCGTGAAAAGAAAAATACGTGTTGTTTTCAGCATTAATTTGTTGTAAAAACAGTTTGTAACAAATGTTTAGAGCTTGTGTTTTCCATTAGTAAATAGTTTTCTAATTCTAATTCGTTTTTTTCCTAAAAAAGAAATAGTTTTCTTTTTAGATGTGTTCTGTTTATACAAATGTGTATAGTTTTTGTAATTTTGATTAAATTCTTCTAGAATAAATGTTCATGTGCTAAGGGCAGGTTTTATAAACTTATTTTTTCCCGTGGCCGCATGCCTGAGTGTCTGGTCGCGAACCTGGGGGAACCGGGTTCGATCCCGACAGACGCCAAATATTTCCAATTTTAAATGGCACAAAAGTGACCCCTGTGGTGCACTCCACGCCAGCTATGAGTGCCCGTGAGGTGACGCCTGGTAAGCGCCCACACGGTAAAATATATCGTCATCATTACCGATGTCTACATGTGTTGTAGATACTGGCACACCCAGAAATGGGTAATATGCCGTGATGATATATTTATTTATTTTTATTTATTTATTTTCCAAAACGAACAAATTTGAATTAATTTCCGAGGACTTATGAATTAAGAACACTAATAAAATTACCCCTTAACCTTGAAATTTAATTTTAATAAAACTGAATATGTATTTCGAGAACTAAATTCTCATCATCAGTAGTACAACAAGGAAAAGTTAAACAGGGTAGGCAAGATTACTCAACATTTAAACCATGCCAGAGGTCAAGACTACTCTGAAAATCAAGGGAGAGAACTGGGATTATATAGGGAACCAAGATAATATTAAAATTTAAATTTTAAATCGTCCAATAATAATGAGTTAATCAAATCTGAAACGTCCAATAACTTTAAAAGTATTATTTTAAATTAACTACTATTGAATTACCAATTAGAAAATTGTTTTTATATTAAGTCGAATAATTTTGAGTACCGAGATCTGCGTTCATCAAATTATATTTAAATTTATTAATTATTAAACTTTCGTATCTAAATATGTATCATTATTAATATGTTTTAATAGTTTAATATTAGAATTTTTAATTTTGTGATTATTAATCAACATGTGTTGAGCGTAGCTATATTTTTCTGGATTACCGCTTTTTAGATGATAAAAAAAATTTGTAAACCGAGTGTCTATTTGTTTTTTAGTTTATCCGATGTAAACTTTATCACAATAATTACAAGTAATTTTATAAATACCGGACTTTTTTGTTATTATCTATTTTATCCCTTTATCCTAATAAAGATTTATAGTCTATTTGAGAATGGCTGGCAGTAATAAATCATTATTTGCAAGAGTAGTATTGGATTTTTGCCAGCAATGCGGCAAATAAAACTACCAGAAAAATCAGTTGTAACTACACTAGGATGGTCAAAATAAGCCGCACGCTTTGTACCTGGAACGAAACTTACTTATCGAACAATAGATATGCCGTCCGATAATCCCCGTCGGACTGTGTCATAGACGTAGATAGGATTTGTAGAGTGATCTGTTTATACATTTACTAAAAGTAAAAGTTTTTAATATTTAAATATAACTTTCTCAGTCATTATTATTATATTGCATACATTTAATATTTACATACATACATTCAATATTTACATTTTTATTTGTTACATAGTAAAATTTATACTTATTTCATGTATGTTGTCAAGATATTGGTACCTGTCATATTTCTATTAAATATACATATTACATTACATATACTTATATATTTATACATAAATTATTAAAATCAGAATCTGATTCTGAATCTTGTCCTACTGAAATTATAAATGGCTCGATCGTTTCGTCTATCAGATGGTCAAGTTTGCACATTTGGTCTTCTTCCTTTATGACATGCTGAATACAGTTTTTCCAATTATCGGTAGTCACATGTTTTAATGCATGCATAAAAAGTTTTTTCACATTGTCCAATTTAAAAGTGGTGTTGTTTCGCGCTACCTCACCTTTAACTTGAGCCCAAACTAATTCAATTGGATTGAGCTCGCAGTGATAGGGCGGTAAACGAAGGACAGTAATACCGCGATTCGCTGCCATATCATCAATAACATGATGAATAAATTTATGTCTATGTAATTTAGCTATAGCCAAAAGCTCAGTTTTGACAATTCCCATCTCAAAATCAATATTTTTTGACGATAGCCACTGTTCTATGTCATGTTTTCTCCACGCACTTGTTGGAAGTTTTTCACTTACTCGCGAATTAGTCATTTCGACTATCCCTGTGCAAACAATTATTGGCGCGCCACTGGAATGTCTTTGACAGAATGATTTATTACTGCCAGTCATTCTCAAATAGACTATAATAGTATTACTTGATACGTAAGTTACAGTTAAATTTGTTTTTATAGTAGGGTTTTATAACAACAACATTTTGATTGTCAATTTCGTTGCTAAATGAAATCTTTTAAGCACTAGTATTTGAAAGTAACATTTTTAAGCTCTAAGTAACATTTTTAAGCACTAAGTAACATTTTTAAGCACTATTACTTAAAAGCACTATTGCTTAAAAATGACAGTTTAATGCGTAAAAGTAACATTTAGCAACGAATAGATGAACCAGACGTCTGCCTACTTTTTAATTTGAAAAATTCAAAATGTTGATATTTGAGAATAAATGATCTGTTTTAAAACGCTATTATCAAAAATTTTGTATGTAATTCATTTCGAAATGACGTGTTGCACGTGTTGTACCATTCGCTTACGCTCGTGCGTACAAATTTCACGTCGCGTGTCTAAAACTAACATTTCACAATTTATTACATAAATAGCTATTAAACTTTTGGAAGCGTTACCGTACGATAATGTTATGTATTTATTTATTTTTTTGTTAGTAAATAAATAGTCGGTACTTAAAATTAGGAAAGAACGTACTGAATAATAATCTTATAACAATAATACTCTTATAAAAACATTGAAATAAACTAAATAAAGAAACATAGTGAAAGATACCGTGAATGAACGATGCTAGCGAAAGTTATACAAGAAATTAGAAACAAATAATAGTCAATAAAGCTACATGTCAACCTAGTTTGCGTGAATATGTTTCAGTGACGTAACCCGATATAAAATTGATAAAACCTGTTTGAAATTAACTGCAAATGTACCCAATATATTAAACGAGGTTTATGGTTTAAAGACACGTTGACGTCATCCAGGAAAACTCTTCGTTTCCTGGTGAATCGCAGACGAAGTTTCACTTTTTTGCACCAGTCTGCGAGGCGAACTTCCTCAAGATTATTAAATAGCGTAATTGCAATCGTTCTGCATTCGTGTCGCGCAATTTATTCATTATTTAGTCATGCATACCTGTTGAGTAATTTAGTAATGTTATTGAAATTCGGAATTTAAATTTGAATTTAATTGTATTTGCCGATTTCCTGTTTAAGTATTTGTTTATGAATTTTTAGTTTAATTTAATATTGTTTAAAAAGTACTTTTCCTGGAAGTTTATAAACTGTTATGTGTGATGTAAACTGTTTGGTAATTTTTTAAGCAAATATTTGGTTTATTGTATTGTTCAGTGTTTCTGTATTAGAGATATTTTAACTTTTCTTTAACCCTTTGAGTCTTAATAGGACATATACAGTGTGTATGTTTTATTTTGCTCCTAAAATTTAATTTTTCTCTTTATTTTCCTGAACTTTCTTATTATTTTCCAAAAAAACATTATTATTTTTATTAATTATATTGTGTTTGATCGAAATAATTTGTTTTATGCCTTTATTACTTAATATTTTTATTCTAGACTCATAATTACAAATTACACTATAATGTGCCACGGGCGACCAGATACAAAATATTATAAAAATTTGTTTGATACGAGTTTTGAGCAAAATTTTCTAACGAAATAAATTATTTAAATAGAAGGAGTATTTCTAAATAGAAATCTACCAATATTTTCAAAATAATTATAAATTTAATAAAAAATAAGGAAAAAATAATAATTTTGAAGGCAAAACAAATATAAAACATAATAACCCTTACGTCGTTGAAAAGAGAAAAAAATAATGATTTTTTTGAGACTAAAATCAGATATGGGTTCCATTTAAAAAAATATAAGTTTCTGTTAAATCTTGAAAATTTACGGATATAAAAATTTATTTCGTACGCCACTGGTTAGTTAATAAAAATATCTATCTTTTGTATTTGAAACGTTTTTGTCAATTATTAAGAGTTTAGAAGTTATCTGAAAAAGAAAAAATCAACAATATTCAGTTTTTCGTCATTATCTAGTGCCCTATGAGAATTTTTGGAAAAACAAAAGCACACCTGAGATGGCCTCCCAAAGGCACACAAAAAGTTCTAGTTAACCGACATCGTATATCTTACAGTTCTCGAGATCCCAATGGTGGCACCTCTAAATAGGACACACTGTTTGTCCCAGCCAAGATACTGGAAAATAATCTTCAAATTTTTCAAATTTCCAATTTTTACCTCTCGCTAAGAGAGGTATTGGATTCTTGCTAAAATTCGCATACTCAGATTTTAGTAAATAAGCACTATTTAAGGTCCCTAGAATCCGATTATAACATTTTTAAAATTATATATGTGTGTGTGTGTGTGTGTGTGTGTGTCTGTGTGTGGATGTGTGTATGGCTTGATGTTGGAGGGACGATTCCTCAAAAACTATAAGTCCTCAATCTAACATTCCTGGGAAGAGCTCAAAAGGTTTTGGTAACAATTGGACAACCGGAAGTAGTAGTTTCTTAAAAAAATTCTTCTAATTATAATTTTTTGGAAATTTTTGTTATTACAAATATTGAAAAACATATGTTGTATAAATTTAGAGATAAAGACACGCAGAGGCTAAACTACACTAAGGAAATCAGTTGACAAATTCAAATGTTAATAACATAGTTATATAGGCTTAAGATAATTAGTGTGACGATCGAATTATATTATAATTTATAACCTCTTGTTCTTGTGTTTAGAAACACTTATCGGAAGGCACGAAACAAACCCAAACCCTCGCCAACCAGATCGCCGTTTTGGATCGCGCTAAAAAAGCCTACGAGAAGGCCTTCAAGGACGCCGAACGAGCCGTAGAAAACTTCCAGAAAGCCGACAAGGACCTTAACCTCTCCCGCGCCGAAGTCGAGAAACAGCGACTTAACATGTCGATGAAATCGCAGATCTGCGACGTGGCCAAAAACGAATATGCAGACCAACTCCAGCGCACGAACGAAATGCAGAGACAACACTACAAAAATGTTATGCCGGAAGTGTTCAGACAGCTGCAAGAATTGGACGAAAAGAGGATAAAGAATATTAAGAATTTTATACACAGTACGGTGGAGATAGAAAGGAATGTTTTTCCAATAATCTCGCAGTGTTGGGATGGAATTGTTAGGGCTGGGGATTGTATAAATGAAAAAGAGGTAAGCAAGAGTTTTTATTTTCATTTTTTGCTGTGATAACTTTGCTCTTTTTGTTGTATATCCAAAACAATTGACGTCATGCACGATAGGAATGGATATGGTAGAAATGAAATGGCAGAAGACTTACGTCATCAAGAAATATCCCTAAAGTAATGACGTTATATACTACTAAGTTTATATGGGATACTAATTTATAAGGCGCGAGCAGTGATGTGACTTTGTTGGTCTTTCTTGACAAACAGATATGGGGACCCGTCACAGAATGACAGCTAGTAATGTAAATGACAAACGTCATCATTTTTCATTCCAAATTTCATCACTTTCCAATTTTATGTGATTTATTTAACTCGCCAAGTAAAGTCCACACTTCTGTTGACAAAGGAACCACGTGAACTTACAAAATTTTGAAATTTTGAATTAAAATTTATGACAAATGTAAATTATGTACCTATATGATTAATATCTGTCATTCTGACACGAGTGCCCATATCTTCTTGTCAAGATTTGCCTATTTGCAGGGTATCTGTTCCTCTCTAAAAATACATAATTTAATTAAAGATTGATAATAAAAAAAATATTTGAAAAAAAATACCTTTTGAACGGCTTTCAATTAATGGCCCACAATTCCCGTTTGAAATAGTTCATGACCACTTTTAGGCAATATTATTGAGGATGTATTATAGTATATTAGCACAAGTCACAAATACTTAATGCAAAAAAAACTGACAACCAAGTGACAATAGTGACAGGATCGAATTCGATCGATATAAAATTTAATGTAAACATTCTCATGCCAACGTAGGATATAAAAATCAACTACAACTATTTCAAATAGTTTCAAATTCCGTAAATGAATAGAGATTAATTTAGAAATACTTGTAAATTTCATTAATATATACGTTTCTTAATACTAGTATTTTTCTTTCTTCTGTATTTAAAAATAAGTAATTTCTACTAGTTATATTTAATTTTATAAAGTGTTTTTCAGGTCTATGACGTAAGTCTTCTGCCAATTCATTTTCACTATAGGAATGTGTGGCGAAGGATGATTGTTGTGGTCCGGATGCGGTTATTCGCTACCGAAAATCGGTCACTTTAATATGTTCTTATGTATGAATGCTATGATTATTGTAGACAAGGCGAAAGAAGATATTGTTAAAGAGTGAAGTGAGTCAGCTGAGCTCTTACTCTTATACCTTTTCTTATTGTTACTACTGTTTTCGGGTTTTTGCTAACCCACTAAGTAGGACACGCGTAATTTTATGTATGTATGTATGAGGAGTGAAAAATAATAAATACATATTTTTTATTTTTTTTCAATAATGAAAAAATCGCAATTAAAAATGAAATTGTTCAAAACGCAGTTGATTTTCCCCGCTTCGTCCTTCGCCCAGCGACGTATGCAGTTCATCAACGGCCATTTTGATTTTCACACCAGATTCTAAACGTCAAAATGACATTTAAAAATAACCTGAAATTTACAAAAGTCAATATGTCGGTGAAACATTGGCCGCGTTCAGCACCTCTCATCGCTGGAATCGCTGACCTCCGAAGTTTGACGAACACAATAAATGGGCGAATGTAATTGGTCTAGCAATTATATTCGGCAATCATCGGCACGCAGCGCTGGCAGCGATGAAGACCGCTGAGCGCCGATTGTTGCTGAATGCAATTGCTGCACCAATCACATTCGTCCATTCATGGTGTTCGGCAAATTTCGGTGGTTAGCGGTGCCAGCGATGAGAGGTGCTGAACGCTACCATTTTCAACGTTGTTTTGTGCCATATTCTGCAATATATTCAATGTCTCACGTGCTTTTCTGTAGCTAAACTAACTTCTATACTTCATTTCATTTAAGAAAATAGCAGATGGCGCTTGAGTGCTGACCGTTTTTATATGCATCAAATAAATAATTTTAATTCGTGAAACCAAACTTTATCAATAATAAATATATTTTTATCTATAAAATGTACAAGTCCTGAATATTAAAAATTGCTTCAAAAGTGACAAGTGATGTTTTTTTCGCTTTTGTGAACTAGGTTAGCATACTGACCAATCAAAGGGCAGAATTTATATCCCTGTCTAAAAAACCAACGCTATTTTCTTACGTGAAATGAAATATAGCGTCTAATCTCAATCCTTTATAAACTGATAGAAGTACAGCTGATGTTACGCGTGAATAACTTCAGGCCAAATGAAAATTATAATTATAAAAATGAATAGAAAGATGTTATATTAATATATTATAGCATATATTTTTTTTAAATATGTAATACTCAATTTATAGTCTATTATATATATTTCTTTTAGAAATTCTGTGTTTATATAAGAAATCACTGTGAATGTAAAATAAATCTGAACTTACAGTTTCGAATAGCTGACGTCACAACATGGCTGATTTTTGCATTTTCTTGAAAATATACTTTAAAACGATTTTTTTATACAACAAAAACGTACTATCATATATTACCAGTGAAATTTATAATATATTTATTTTATATAATGGGGTATTCCGGTGTTATGGAATTAATGCAAAATAATAACTTTTTTCTATAGTTTCCATCTTCATATAGTAGAAAAATATAATAAAACATGTTTAATAAAAAGTTTTAATTCATAATTTAATGTTACAAAATTGGAATTTTTACAGCTCTAGAAACGTCCTTGAAATTTGTGACGTCAAGTTGATAATCTGTTGCTCATTTCAAAGTAAATATTTTCGTTTAAAAACACAGATGGTGCCAGTAGTTAACACGCGCGGGTATATTTCTTGTTTGACATTTCGTCCACTTTATAATTATTACTCCTATTTTTACCATAAACAAACACAGGACAAACACCGAAATACACGCTGCTACTAAAATCATATGTAAACAAGCAAATGGCTGTCATGAACATGTGAATTTAGGCGCTGAAGTTCGTTGCAGGTGTCACCATCGAGTTGACGTCATAAGCGCGCCATGATAAGAAATTTTGAATTGCGATGATTTTTTTTTAAATTCATATCTCATGTGATGCATACATTTTCTTACTCAAAGTTAGATATTCAGAGTCCTACTGGTCTGTACTAATGTAAAAAAATATTTTAAAAAAATGTCGGAATACCCCATTATTTATCTGCATAAAGCAGATTGATAAACCCAGAAATGGGTAAAAACATGTTATAACATATATAATTTATTTATACCCTATCAAATTCTTTTAGGACTCAATGCTAGTGATAGAACGTTACAAATCGGGTTTTCAACCGCCTGATGATTTCCCCTTCGAAGATCTCTCCCGCCCAAACACTTTAGAAAACGGAAGTACGCACCACGTCAACAACGCACAGGTACACAGGATCGAACCCGGCTACACGGTCAAAGGCACCATGTCAGCGAATAAGATCAAGAAACGAGTGGGAATCTTCAATATCTTCGGAAGCAATAAGGTAAATGTAGGGAAGTTAGGTTATGTGCATCAAAGGGAATGTGCAGTAGATAAAATATAATAAAAAGTGATGTAGAGGAATAATTTAGTCTGAAAAGATTGGATGGTACTTTGAATTGATGCTAGAAAATGTTTTTGTTATTGTTTATAATACGGAAGGGGACCCAAAAATAAGAACCGTATTTATTTTCTGGCGAGTCGCTAGTTCCAACTTTTCCCGCTAGGTGTCTTTTACCCATTGGAAGGCCATGGCCATATACCTATTAACTAATATATTGCTAATGCTCGTATCTTTTCCATAAGAGTAGGTGAAGGAAACACTGTGAAATGGAAATATCATTTCTGCAAAAGTCTATCTCTCACAAACACCCAACCGGCAATTATGCGCATGCTCGGAAATCTTGACTACTATTGGCTAACGCTGACAGCGTCGCTGGATGGGCTGCGTTCCAAAATCCTACTCTTAGAGTACGAAATTATTCAAAGTCGTTTGAAAACTAATAACCTTACTCTCAGAGTTTACTCAACCTGTTTCAAAACAGCCAGAATTTACTCCAAAGTGATGTTCTACTTACTCTACTAACGAGGAGGGTATAGAAATTACTCCACAATATTTTCAAACGTAGATGCTCACGATTCTCAACATATGAAAGTAATTTGCCTTCTTGAGGAAGAAAACATGCTTTTGGTTGAAAATAAACATAAGTAAATACGTTGGCGTGTATTACGAGTATACTTTTATAATAAAATCGCTTTTATGGAGCGTACTTTCACATTATATTGAGGAGAGTGCTCCATAAAAGCGCTTTTTTACGGGCTTGACATTAATGTTGTAATTATAAGTAGCTTTGTTAGTTTTATAAAATTATTTTTAATTTAGTTTCAGTTTTTTATTTCAACAAAACTCTCATTCGTTCCAAAACACAACACATCATACTCTACGCCAAAACTCGGTATTCTTGGTTTTGGAACGCTGCCCTGGTGATGCAGCGAGTACATGGTTTGACTTTGACGTTTGATTTCATTTGTTTGTAGTTGCACTTCGAAAGCATTTGCTTTGTGTTTCATACAGTAATTTATTGTCACCTAAATAAATTAATCCTGACCAGATTGTATTCCTATTATTTTTACAGTACAACAAAGTAAATTGTTTAATTCAAATTTAGCACTAGAATATGTCAATGTTTTTTATTATTACTAATATTTATATTCAAGAATTTACATACAAAATAAATAGTAAGTACATTGTTTAATTTCTCAAATTTAAATTTAAAATTTCTCTCGCTAGTCGTTAATAAACAGAACTTTGTGATTCGCAAAAAGTGATCATGATTTCCTCGTTAGCCAATAGTAGTCAAGGTTTCCAAGCATGCGCATAATTCACGGTTGGGTGTTTGTGTGAGACAGACTTATGCAGAAATGATATTTCCATTTCACAGTGTTTCCTTCAAGAAAAGCAAAGGATCCGCATTATACAGGGTGTCTCTTAAATAGGGGGACATGGCTTAACCACAGATTCCTGAGGCTAAAATAAGACAATTTAACCAAACTTGCTTCTACCGGAAAGTGTACCATTTAGCCAGAATTCTGCTTCAAAGTTCATCGAAAAAAAATTAATTTTGCTTATAATAATCGGACGCTTTATTTGATTTGAATGAAATTTGGTATGCCAGTTTATATGATTACAGGTCATCTTTTAAGGTGGTACTTGTTATTATTAGTGAACCACTAGTATATGAAACTTAGGTGTCCCAACATTAATTAGACCGTAACTTTTTAATGGCAATGCCGAAAACGTAAAATAATTTTTTTTCGGAAAGATTCATTCAATAGTAAACTTTTCTCTCTCTCTGTGTAATTTGTGATATCTGTTACGGTTCACACAGAAAAAAATAAAATCTGAGTGTCTGCACTGCTAAATTTTTAAAATATATTTAATCTAGCAGTCTATCCAAATGTCAAACAAGTAATTTTTAATGACAATAACAATTGTTTCACGGGTTGTCAAAAATTTTCTTCGCAATATTCTAAAATTAGTAATATCCGTTTGTTCGGCCTAATAGCATTTTACTATCATTATTATAAATAAGACGATTACATATCTCAACTTACTCCTAAACAAGTTGTGAAGATTGACAACTCGTTACTGTCATTAAAAATTACTTCTTTGACATTTGGATAGACTGCTAGATTAAATTTATTTTAAAAAAATTCCCGATGCAGTCACTCAAGTTTTATTTTTTTCTGTCTGAACCGTAACAGATATCAAAAATTAAACAGAGAGAGAAAAGTTTACTATTGAATGTATCTTTCTGTAGAAAAATAATTTCACGTTTTCGGCATTGCCATTAAAAAGTTACGGCCTAATTAATGTTCGGTCACTTAAGTTTCATACACTAGTGGTTCACTAATAATAACAAGTACCACCTTAAAAGATGACCTGTAACCATATAAACTGTGATACCAAATTTCATTCAAATCGAATAAAGCGTCCGATTATTATAAGCAAAATTAATTTTTTTTCGAAAAACTTTGAAGCAGAATTCTGGCTAAATGGTACACTTTCCGGTAGAAGCAAGTTTAGTTAAATCGTCTTATTTTAGCCTCAGGAATCTGTGGTTAAGCCATGTCCCCCTATTTAAGAGACACCCTGTATTAGTTAATAGGTATATGGTGGAATATATCATGTTTTAATCTGAAGAACCACTGGACTTACTTTGATTCGGTTTTCAGTAGCATCAATTCAAATTTCATCATTCTTTTGAGACTATTTACTTAATTAATACTATAATATTTGTATTTTGTATGGTGTCACTTTTTATCCTAGCCGTAATTTTGGAAAATAAGTTGTATAGGATTAATTAAGTAGAAGATCTACACGTAGTTTAGATTGAAGTTGGTTCTATTCATATAATTTCTTTCTTTCTTGCTTTGGTGACTGGTTCCGTCGATGGTTCGGTTTACAACTTGTAATATTTAGTAAGTAAAGACTTCCGTTTTTGCCTGTGCATGCATTCATGATCGCATGTCAACTGGAAGTAATAATTTGTGATCACTCCTCGCATTCTAACGTCGTAGAGGTAATTTCGTGCTGGGTACAATTAATACCTATCTCACAACAATACACAAGGACGAGACAACATGTTTGTCAACGGAATTTTAATTTCATTTCAGTAAATTGCAGTAAAAAGATTGGGAAATAAAGTAAAAATGTGATGACAAAAAATGACTGTAAAACTTGAAGAGTTTCAAATTTCGTAGGTGAATCACAGCAAATACGGGATTTACAAAGCTGAAATGTTTTATTTCTTTTTACAAATGTTTCTGTTTCGAAACTTGTTGCTTCGAAATTGGATATTTACAATCCTCAATCTGTAATACCCACAATAATCGTATAGCATTCGTAATTCTTTATTTCGGTATTAAATTACAGCGAATTTAACCATATACACAAGGTCCGAATTTATAACAGCTATTTAAAAATTTTATCCAATATTTACTGATTTGACAACTAAAAATTTAATTTTTTGTTATACGTCAACATATTTGATTGGTTAAATTTTTTAACCAGTTGTTAAAAATTAACCACTGAGTTACAGAATAGGCCCCGTCGTCAATTTAAAAAATATTTAACCAATGAAAGAAATTTAAATTAATCAAAAAATATACAATATTACGTATTTAATACTTAGTCTAAGAGGTTTTACTATTTATAATAGTTTACATTCGTCGTGGCATCGAAAGATGTAAATTATCGATGAATTTTAAATAATTTTTGTCAACGCTTTCCTACAAATTTTAATTTTTTCATCCACCACTCTGATCCTGTCAAAGATACGATAACGCGGTTTAAAAATTTGAATTCAGCATTAAATTCTTTAAACAGCTTACACTTGAAATTCCTCTAAAATGTTAAACATCTGCAAATCGATTCGGTTCTAATTTTTTCATCCAAAATTTCAATTCTATTACTGATTAATGCCCTTATTCATAAACACTAGTAAAGTTTCAAAACGTCTCGTCATAGTTTTTGATAAATAAAACTAAACTGGACATATTACATTGTATAAAAATTATAACGAAGCGTTTAAATTTTTTACTAGAGTTTATGAATATGGGCATAACAATATTACTTAATTCGTGTCGAAGTGGCTGGTGAAAAATTAAGAAGATGATTTGCAGATGTTTAAAATTTTAGAAGAATTTCATATAATTTTATGGGACGGTTTTTCAATATCTGGTTAAAATTTTAATTAAGAGTTAAATAAATAAAATTGAAACGAAATGGACTGTCAAATGACGTTTATCATTGCTGTCAACAAAACGATGCAATATTGTTTACTTAATTAGAAGTTAAAATTTTAGTCAGAGATTGAAAAACCGGCCCTAAGTTGTTAATAACTCGTGAACTGTTCATCACCTAAATGGTATAATACACAATATGAAAGAGAATTTCATGTTGAATTCAAATTTTCCAACCTCGTTATCGTATCTTTGGCTGAATCTAAGTGGTGGATGAAAATTTAAAATTTGTAGGAAAGTGTTGACAAATATTATTTAAAACTTATTAATAGTTTACTTCATTTGATGCCACGACGAATGTAAACTATTTTAAATAATAAAACCTATTAGACTTAGGGCCAGTTGTACAATCTCCGGTTAGAATTTTAGCTGTCGGTTAAATAAACAAAATTGAAACGAAATGAGCTGTCAAATGACAAATTGATCATTGCTGTCAATAACCCGATTCAATATTGTTTATTTAACTTCCAGTTAAAATTCTAACCGCAGATTGTACAACTGGCCCTAAGTATTAAATTCGTAATATTTTTTTTATTTTTTGTATAATTTAAATTTCTTTCATTAGTTGTAATTTTGGTTAAATATTTTTTAACGTAACTGTTTGACAGTTCATCCTATGTAAAAAATATAAGATTTTTTTTGTATAAAAAAAATGTTTAAACCAGGTTTAAACAGACATGATAATAGCGATATGTCATACGAAATTTGGATACTTGTTTCCCAGCCTTCTACAAGAAAATTAAAATTCTTTGTTGAAAATTTTGTAAGAATTTAGTTAGAATGCTCACACGATATTTACATCTTTAAAAAAATAAGAATGTAAGACCACACTCAAACATTTAAGTTTATAATTCTTTCGGGAGCAGGCAAGAGATGGCATTGCTATCCAAATGTCAACCATTTAAGTTTTCACTTCGGACGTGCGGTCTTAAGCACACATTTTTTTATTAAGGTATTCGTGGTCCTTTAATTTGAATTTTCGTCCTTTATTATGTGTAATCTCTTGTATTCCTAACCTATCCGACAAAATCACATGATAACACTTCGTGGTGATAGCGACTGTGGAGTGCGCATGGCTGACTGTTTTGCTTTTGTGTTTTCATGCTGAACAGAAGCTCGTTGAGATTTGTGTCGCACTCAAGGTATGTTGCTTTCGCCTAACCAAACACTATCACCCATATTCATGACCACAACCTTACAATCAGTCCATGACAAGAACGTGAAAATGTCAGTCAAAAAAGTTGTAAAGAAAGATCATGTAGGTATGAAATCAGAACAGTTTTAATGTATATTGTTGTAAATATGTATTGTTGGCATGGACTAACTAAACACATAAAGCATTTTCCATGGTCTGTCGCATTTTCGTTTCATTTCTTCCTACCAACTTTAATTTACGACATTAACAGTGTACATTGTAGTAACATACGACATCTTTTAAGTACCATTTTATCATGCCATTTATTACAGGAGTTAGATAAACAATTTGTAATATTTTTGACAATTTTTTATAGATTTACAAAAGATTTTAACATAAATTAATGAGTATTAATGAAAAAAAGTTTATTGAAATATTAATTCGCAAACTACAAACGATTAAAAGTTTGCGTGACATTTCGTATCCTAAGCAATGGGGAATTCTACCAATTTTAACCTCTCGCTAAGAGAGGTATTGGAATCAAACTAAAAATCGCATATCTAGATTTTGGTGGATAAGCACGTTTTAAGGTTCCTATAATAATCCTATAATATGGGGTCCCATGGCCGCGTGCCTGAGTGTCTGGTCGCGAACCCAGGGGAACCGGGTTCGATCCCGACAGGCGCCAAATATTTCCAATTTTAAATGGCACAAAAGTGACCCCAGTGGTGCACTCTCCACGCCAACTATGAGTGCCCGTGAGGTGACGCCGATGTCTACATGTGTTGTAGATACTGGCACACTCAGAAATGGGTAATATGCCTTGATGATATATTTATTTATAATAATATTTGTACGTATGTGTGTGTGTGTGGATGTTGGAACCACGGTTTCTCAAATATGATAAAACTTTAAAAAATATTTAACTGCAGTTTCCTTAATCTGACCTTTCTGGGAAGAGCTGATTAGATTTTGGTAACAATTGGACAACTGGAAATAATAGTTTTTTCAAAAAAATCTTCTAAATATTCTTTTTTGAAAATTTCTGTTATTACTAATATTAAAGAATATAAAAATCTCTATCCGATACATTTAAAATTTTTATTATATCTTTGGAGTTAAAGATAGAGACATAAATACACGGTGTTAAAAAATAAGAGTCTCAAATTATGAGGGCATATAGTACTGACCAAAATGAGTAAAAAAAGTTTAATCAACATGGGTCCGATCTTCAACTGTTTTCGAGAAAGAGGCCATTTTGTATTAGTATCGAAGAAAAACAGACTAAGATAGTGGTCGAACAAAATTTTGTCTATGCCAGTAAATAGACTATAAAAAAACAATAACATATTATATAAAACATTTTTTTTCTTTTTCTAATAGTTACAAAGTTATTTGAAAACTTAATATTGGCCAAGAGCGCCACAATTTTATCTTAGTACAATTATTCGATTTTTTGTGAAAAACAAAAACACATCTAAGATGACTTCTGAAAGGTAAACAAAATGTCTCATTTAATGAAAGTCGTAGCTCTTCCAGTTTTCGAGATAGCAGAGGTAAACACCGAAAAAATTCATTTTTCATTGCCTTTTATCTCGAAAACAGTTGAAGATCAGACCCATGTTGATTAAACTTTTTTTACTCATTTTGGTCAGTACTATATGCCCTCATAATTTGGGACACTTATTTATTAACACCCTGTAGGTATATAAAATAAGTTGTAAATGAATCTCGCATCAGAAAAAACGCTCTTTGTCTGAATTTCTAACTATAAAATGTTGAAAAATAACACTTGACTACATTCTTAATGGGAACGTTTAGTTAAGAACTAATGGCGCTGTGGTTACTTACACATTTACCACCTCCATAAGTCAATTTCACATATGACAAAATGCCGTTCTGCTGTGTAAAAGAAAACGGAAATAAAATAGGGCATTCATTTACAAAAACGAAAGTAAAAAATGCTTAAGATTGAAGCTACAGCTCAAGAAGAATGGAAAATAACGTTAAATTTAAAATTTAAAAATATAATCGTTATTTATTGAGTAGTACTGTAAGTACAAAGTGTACTTTTTATTATTTTTTATGGTGGAGGACCCCATTGTGGCGACTGTAGAAAAAAATCGTGTGTATGTGTTTCGAGCGTAAATGGACATTGTCAATTTCGACAATATCCCATTTTGCGCTCCTAATCCACAAATAAATATTTTGATATACTTAAATATAATTACAAATATATTAATCTAGGACAAGAAAATCTATAACTAAATTTAATCTTCTCAAATTGTTTGTCTTAACAAAATCGTGGCTATACAACTATAACTCTTCTCTTGGTGACTAATTTTCGTTCTTGTAGAATGTGACATCTGTTGACGGAAAGGAGGACTTCAGCGACCTGCCGCCAAATCAGAGGCGGAAACGACTTGTGGCCAAAATCGATGAATTACAAACCAAAATCGCCCAAGAACAAGCGGCCAGAGATGGCCTTATGAAGATGAAAGGAGTCTATGAGGCTAATTCTGCATTAGGAGATCCTATGAGCATAGAAGGTAAAGTATCTTCAATAGATATATCGGCATTACAGAAATCTGCAAATAAAAGTAGATTGGCTCACCTAGAAATGGGTAATAAGGCGTAATGATATATTGTTGTATGTTTTAAATTATTTTTAGAGTAAATTTGTTATAATTAATTTGCAAGTTTAATAAGTTTCCTTATAAACAGAACAGCTATTCTTTAAAAACTTACATAAATTGAGAAAGTTTGTAATGATATAAATTACACAAGTTTAGCAAAGTAAAATAGATACACTCAGCTTTAAAATTTTAAATTAAAATACGTTTTATTTAATTTTTCTTTTTTCTTAGGAAGAATTACTCTTATTATGATGAGAGACTTGTATTAAAACCTGTTTTTAACATTTGTAACAGGCATGGTTGGGATTTTTAGATCCTACTATTTCAAAATAAAAAGAAATAACACTACTTATACCTGTACAAAATGAAAATTTACTTGCCCCGAAAGTTAAACCGTTAATTAGATCAAGGACCACCACTAGCCGTAAAAGTCCTCGGATAGAAGGACGCGGGCAACAATAACAAAATTTCATAAACATTAATAGTTCTCCGAGAACAATAAAAATATATAATCCAAATAAAACTACAACGCGATCAAAACTTATTATTCTCTAATTCAATTTTCCAATTCACAAAAAATAACATAAAATTAAATATACAGGTTGTCTCTTAAATAGGGGGACATGGATTAACCACAGATTCCTGAGGCTAAAATAAGACGATTTAACCAAACTTGCTTCTACCGGAAAGTGTACGATTTAGCCAGAATTCTGCTTCAAAGATCTTCAAAAAAAAATTAATTTTGTTTTTAATAATCGGACGCTTTATTCGATTTGGATGAAATTTGGTATGACAGTTTATATGGTTTTAAGTCATCTCTTAAGGTGATACTTGTTATTATTAGTGAACCACTAGTGTATGAAACTTAGGTGTCCCAACATTAATTAGACCGTAACTTTTTAATGGCAATGCCGAAAACGTGAAATTATTTTTCTTCAGAAAGATACATTCAATAGTAAACTTTTCTCGCTCTGTATCATTTGTGATATCTGTTACGGTTCACACAGAAAAAAATAAAATCTGAGTGTCTGCACTGCTAAATTTTTAAAATAAATTTAATCTAGCGGTCTATCCAAATGTCAAACAAGTAATTTTTAATGAAAGTAACGAATTGTCACTCTTTACAACTTGTTTAGGAGTAAGATGAGATATGTAATCGTCTTATTTATAATAATGGTAGTAAAATATTATTAGGCCGAACAAACGGATGTTACTAATTTTAGAATATTGCGAAGAAAATTTTTGACAACCCGTAAAACAATTGTTACTGTCATTAAAAATTACTTGTTTGACATTTGGTCAGACCGCTAGATTAAATTTATTTTAAAAATTTAGCGGTGCGGACACTCAGATTTTATTTTTTTCTGTGTGAACCGTAACAGATATCACAAATTACACAGAGAGAGAAAAGTTTACTATTGAATGTATCTTTCTGAAGAAAAATAATTTCACGTTTTCGGCATTGCCATTAAAAAGTTACGGTCTAATTAATGTTGGGACACCTAAGTTTCATACACTAGTGGTTCATTAATAATAACAAGTATTACCTTAAAAGATGACATAACCATATAAACTGTCATACTAAATTTCATCCAAATCGAATAAAGCGTCCGATTATTATAAGCAAAATTAATTTTTTTTCGAAGAACTTTGAAGCAGATTTCTGGCTAAATGGTACACTTTCCGGTAGAAGCAAGTTTGGTTAAATCGTCTTATTTTAGCCTCAGGAATCTGTGGTTAAGCCATGTCCCCCCATTTAAGAGACATCCTGTATATTAAAATAAATAGGAACTTCAGTCATGTATTAGAAATGTTTTATTTCTTTGTCTACGTTTCGGAAATATTTATTCCTACATCAGGACAAAAAAAAAAAATATAACAGGAAACGGAAAAATAAAGTCATATAGGAAAGGGAAATTTCTGGGGATCTTTTTATTCCACTGTTTACACAACACCAGGTGAAAGCGGTAATACTATGTGGCTTGTCATTTTGACAGTAAATACAAATAGGTTATGTTAGAGCTTTAGATTATTGGTTATGGCTAATGTAAGAAATAAAAGTACGTGGGTAAGGAAAACAACAACCATTTTAATAAAAAATTGTAAATGTGCCCAAATTTATATTTTCAAATGTCACTGGCAACAACAGGAAATCAATTTTTTGTATCAGTGTTACCAACTTCAAGTAATTTTTTATTATTATCAACTAAATCAGTTCTTTTTGATCACTCTGTAGTTGCTAGTTCGCACTCTATTACACATTAAATTTATTTCAACTATTCTCTTTCTTAGGACAATTAAATGAATGCGCCCACAAACTAGAAAAACTCCGAGTGGAGCTCAAACGTTATCAAGGTTACCTAGAGGACGCAACCAGAGGTCCTGCAGTTCCCGCACAAGGCAGTTCGCCTGGTGGGCCCCGCGGATTGTTAAACGGAGCATCGCGCTCACACAGAAATTCTGGGGGAAGCGCTGCAGATGAAGAATCGTTGTCAAGATCAGCTAGTGATTCAAGTGTTACGAACCCGACGATAAATCACAATAAACCTAGTGCGCCTGGCACGCCACACCTTAACCATGGGTCAGTAAGAAACAAACAGATTTATTTTTATTTTTTATTTGAAACATGTATCATTTATAGTAAATTTCATTTAATTTTGCTGTTCAGATTATGAACAGAGTGTAAATCGAAAAGTGAGACAAAGGCGTTTAACATGGGAATACAGTTTTTCTTTGCGCAAATGTTACCTAATTATTTGATGCAAAAATGCTTCAAGTAAAAATTATAAAGATTTAATTTCTGCATCTAAATCCTATGAAACGATTATTTTAGCTCTTTAAATAAACGTAAAAATTAAGATAATGGTGCCCTATCAGTGTTTTAATAGTTATTTATGCACGGACGTATCATAATTTGACAATTATACACGAATTTCTTTGACATAAACGTTATTTTATAGCCCGCTGGCCTCATTATAGCCTGCCGGGCTATAATGAAACGTCAAACCAAATTATAACCTACAATATAAACAATTTAAACAGGCAGCATGAAAAGTTTTTATTACAAATCGAAAATTTTTATATACTTTCATGAAAAATGAAAATTAATTTTGTGATATTTATATGGAAAGCACGGAGATACACAAAATAAAACTCAAATGACATAACTAATAAACAAACAATAAACTGTTGTTCTCCGTTTTCATAGCAACTGGATGTACGAGGATAAATTCTTTTCGCTACAATTTTTCTAGCACTCATAATTTGAAAATTTTCGTCTGTGTATAAAGTTTTGTATGTACCACGAGCGTAACTTGCTTTTATGACCATTTACGTATTTTTATCCCTCGGCTTACGCCTCGGGCTCAAAATCCCGCCGCATAAAAGCCTCCTTACGCTCTTAATACATAAATAACTATTATGTATTAAGAGCGTAAGGAGGCTTTTATGGCCTGTGGCAGGATTTTGACCCCGAGGCGTAAGCCGAGTGATAAAAACATGCCAAAGGCCATAAAAGCAAGTTACACTCGTGGTACATACAAAACTTTATGCACCGACGAAAATTTTCAAATTATGAGTGTCAGAAAAATTGTAGCGAAAGGAATTTGTCCCCGTACATCCAGTATCTAGTGTTGCTATGAAAGCGGAAAACAACAGTTTATTGTTTGTTTATTAATCCTGTCATTTGTGTTTTATTTTGTGTATCTCCGTGCTTTCCATACAAATATCACAAAATTAATTTTCATTTTTCATTAAAGAATATAAAAATTTTCGATTTGTAATAAAAACTTTTCATGTTGCCTGTTTAAATTGTTTATATTGTAGGTTATAATTTGGTTTAACGTTTCATTATAGCCCGGCGGGCTATAAAATGATGATACGTCGGTGCATAAAGTAAATTTCGTATCTCCTTAGTTTATAGAAAACCCCCTTATGCCAACATTACAACAAAAAAAATCTTTCTATTTTCTCAAAACTTTTGTTTTATAAATTAAATGAATTCTACTATTACCACAACCACACAAAACATAATTTTATATTTTCAATTTTACCATAATTTCTCATACGTATCTGACACTTGACTCTTGGATGAAACCACACCACACCACTATCACTCTACTGACAGTGAAGAACTGACATTATGTTTATGCTACAATAGTAGTTCTAACAGTCCAGAAAGTGGACTGGGGACGTCGCACACGTCCCTGCCCGGAATGGACTCCGACCCCGACCAGTACGACGGCCCGCACCACGAGATGCTGGCTGAAGCCGACAGCGAGTACTACGAAGCCGACATGCTGCCTGCGCTGGGTACCTGCAAGGCGCTATATCCCTTTGAAGGTACGAATTTTTTTTGTCAACTGTACACTAATATAAAATACGCAGTTTGCAGCGCTTCAAGTGTTGCAGAGATGAACTAAAAAGCGGGAAAATGGGATGCTAGATTCAAATTTGATAATCTGCCATATTCTGTAACACAATGTTTAATTTTTGTGTCGATAAATTCCAACTACTAGTTTTTAACCAATCATGATGCAAAACACTTGAAAATTCAACCAATGGGAACAGTCTTATACTGACTATTTCACTCATACATTTATAAACCAATCCAAATTCACGATTCTGCCTAGTTACCAAGTTCCATTTTGACAAAACAATCTCACAAAAAAATTTTCGCACCCTTTAAGTCAATAAGATGCTGTATTTTTACAAGTGAGTTTTGATAAGTGAAAATTTTTTGACGTTTTAAGCGTTTTAAGAGTGCCTAGGAAATATTGTTTATATACCTGTCAAAGTCCTGTCCGCTTATTTTTATTTTTGAAATAGTCATCCGAATACCATTCATGGTTAAATTTTATCCTGGCAAAATTTTCAGATTGTTACTCGAGCCTTTTGCTAATTTATCTCGTGACATTGATCAAAAATCACTCGCTTGACAGCTCGTGATTTTTTTGTCAATGTCACTCAATAAATTGCTAGGCAACCGGCTCTCGTAACCATCTGAATTTTTTTCCGGCAAAAATTTACCACTTATGATATTATATATGATAAATTCCAACGACTAGTTTTTAACCAATCATCATGCAAAACACTTGAAAATTCAACCAATGGGAACAGTATACTGATAAAACCTCGTTACCCCGATAAAACCCCGTTATCCCGATAATTTTCCGCTACCAAGTAAATAAACAGTTGTTATTGTTTATAACTGTCAGTGTGACAATGTGTCAAGTTTTTTTATTTTGCGTTGTCTTTGGAATTTATTTCACCAAATACCACACGACCTCTCAGATTTTCTCAGATAAACTTTTATTTTTAAGCACTCATTTTTTTGCTTTTAAGCAAAATCACTCAAGCAAACTGACATTAGGTAAAACCCCTCCTCCTTCGGAGTCGGGATTTACCATGCAGTTTGTTTTCGTATTTGTTGCTAAGCAAAAAAAATTCGTGCAAAATAAAAATTTATCGATAAAATCAGGAGGTCTTGTGATATTACTTCTGATAATAATTTTGACAAGTGGAATTTTAAATTGTTTTCAATATGAAGTAATTTATTGTAGAAAAAAATTATCGATATATAAAAATTTGACTACTGTGTTACAGAATAAATGACTAATTTCGTACATGAAAATAGTAAATAAAAAAGAAACAATATTTTTCCACTCCTATGCTTTAATATACTTATTAAGAATTATCATCTGTAATTGAATGACGCTCATTATGATACAGATTTTCTTTTCATTTCGTTATTATTATGATACAAATGAGTATTACAATCAATTAAATTATATTAGATCTAACCGTTAATGATCATTAATTTTTGTCGTCTGTCTCGGGTGTTACACCCGAAAATGGTACAAACAACATTTCTTAGTTCCAGTTTTTGATAGAGTTCTTTTGTTTTTCAAAAAATCGTCATAACTCCCTTATTTTAAGGACTATTGAATTTTTCTTTCAAAATTACTTTTCGGCTCTCTAAAACATTTGGCATTTACAATTATTTTTTATTTTTTCAATAGACACTTACAAAATTGACGTCACTGCAAGAGAGAGATAGAAGGTCATGCATACAAACAAACCTCCCCTCGTTGTCTTGCGTTCCGTTCCCTGTTCTTATCTGTCATTGTGTTCGCATTTGTTATTCAGTGTTAAACCTAATTCTTTATTGTGATGTGTACGTTGTGTTTAATAAAAATGAGTTTAAAACCAGAAGATGTGTCTGGAGCAACTTTTTTGTTTGATAATATTGAAGATCATTCGATTATTCAACTAAAACGATGGCTAGAGTGTAAAGTCTACGGCTGATGACAGGTCTTTGTTTGTACGGGGTAACCATAGCAACATTGATTTCTATGCTTTGCCGTTAGAGGCTCTCGTGCAAATTGCAATTTTGTGTCTATTGACAAAATGGCGATCGATCAAAAATTTCAAAACATTTTCTGATAATCACTCCATCGATTTTCGAAAGTAAATCATTTATAAAATCTTTAAACTATCTACTAGAGTGTGTCAACTGGACAAGTGAGAAAAAGACGTGCTCACTTGTGCTAAACACGATTTTTTCCACAATCTTGAAATGTAATTTTTCTCAAAAACGAAACATTGCACTTTTTTAGTAATGAAAAACTCTACCGTACAGATGTTTATAACTGAATTTGATGTAAAGTTAACAACAAAAAATTATTGTTCCTTCGTGTAGAATAGTAAATATTTATTGCACAATTTGTAACTCCATCAAAATTTATGACTCCTGACGAAGATTAATATTATAGGGTTGTGTATTTTGCTCACTTGTGAAGAAAGTTATATATTTTTCTCACTTGTGATTCAACATGCTACTTTGCTCACTATTTTAAGTTGAATAATATTGAATTTTGCTAACGATTGTCGAAAAAAGTCTTTTTTTGACTTACAGATAAGTACAGTATGTTCAAAAAAATCCTAACTGCTAATAATATTTTAAACAACTATTAATTATTCTATTGTTATTCTATTAGCGACGAGCGAAGGCAGTATACCGATGGCCGAGAACGAAGAACTCTACATGATTGAAGTGGACCAAGGCGACGGTTGGACCCGAGTACGGCGGATGACAGGCGACTGCGAAGAAGGCTTCGTGCCCACGTCGTACATCGAGACCATCCTGTACACCTAGAGGTAACCTCTCGCGCAACTAGCTCATGAAATCAACATAAACATAGCTCTGTATATTTTAAATTAATTTATATTATACATACATGTTACATTCTATTGCATCGCAGGATGTGAATTAAGTATTTTTTTTCTTTTTTATCGTGTAGATAAATATAGTAAATAATGTTTAAATATGTTTTATTATTGACTAACTTATTTAGTGTTGCAATTTTTGCGATAGTGGGGTAATATATCACAAAACAAACTTAGTAACTAAATATTATAAGGAAACAATGATTGCTTCGCTAATAAGAAATAAAATTCTAATATTTCCTTTACTATAAATATATCTGATAAAGTTATTTCTTTTATTTCACGCTAGTTCTCATAATTACGCGCGCTGCTACCAACCGGAAATTTCAATTTACCAGTACAGTAGCCGAAAAATTTTCCCAGAGTTCTACAGTAAAATAGTCTTAACAGTAATAAAATTTATTATACAGGGAATTTATTTTAACATGCAACATATTACACACTACAGAGTGTCTCATTTTCGGTGTTTTTTTAGGGAATCTCGGGAAATATTAAAGAGTAAAATCGTTTACACATTCCAGGGTCAATTTTTTGAGAAAAGTTTAATGGGGTCATGCCACATTTTCTGTTTTATTTTTTTCCTGGAAGTCTACCGGTCACAGTATATGTAAATAATATTTTCACGCCATTTGTGTGTATTGTTTGGTAGATGTAATTTTTTAAAAATAGGGGCCAATTTTAAATTTCAATGAGGTCACGTGAGCGCATATGTCATGTATCTGAACGATTCCAGTTCACCCTGGCGGACAAAATGTAAATTAAGATTGTTTATAAATAGTTTTTTTGGGTTTTTTTGAATAAATTGTTTCCACAAGTTGGAACTGCACAATTCTTCTTCACCATGTTTTATCATTATAAATATACAATTATTGCACTTTTATGTACTAAATTATATACCAAGCACACAAACCTGCAATTAAAAATAACATTTCTCTAATGAAATAAATAAATCTTTATGAAACAAAAAAGATTGAATAGAGCGCACTTTTCCTGTGACAGCTTTATAAATATTTGGTTAGTTTACTCTGATCTTACGTTTAATTTCGCGTTTGAAGTTTGTGACATTGTGACCTTCATGTACGTGTGACTAGTGTCGTTGTGTGAGTAGCCGATACATGACGTCACAGAAAAACGTAGCGCGAATATCTTTTAAGTAAATTATGAATGAAAAGTATTATATTTTGGGATGTTCTATGTTGCAATATGGATAATAAGTGTCATAGATTCTATTTTTATAAAAATATTAGCAACATTTTTTTTTTTTTTGAATGACCCCATTGTCACCACAGGAATTTTCGATCTTCTTTTGTTTCTGAGCTACAGGCAAAAACTTGTTTTTCGTTCATTTTGAAAATACCTCATAACTTGTTTATTATGGTAGTTAGATAAAAATTGTTTTAACAAATTTTGTACCGTTTTTTAGGTAAAATAAAATGGCGTAAATTCTCGAGATATAACACAAACTTATGATTTTTTAAATGGCAACGTATGTTGAAAATAGTCTCTTTTTTGCTTATTTTAAAAGCTTGTCAATGATATATAACAAGTCTGGATTCTTTTGTTTTACACATGAATAAAAGATGATTTATTAATTTTTTGGGATGAAAAAATTGAAAATTATTAAGAAACAAATGAAAAAACAATTATAGTTTATCAACCGTCGCCTTATGAGATATTTTCAAAATGAGCGAAAAAAAAAGTTTTTGCTTGTAGCTCAGAAGCAAAAGAAGATCGAAAATTCCTGTGGGGACTATTAAACTTTTTTCAAAAAGTTGATCCTAGAATTTGCAAACGATTTTGCTCTATTAATATTTCCCGAGATACCCTAAAAAGCATCGAAAATGAGACAGCCTGTACTGTCAAAAATGACAGCAATATTTGTCCATTTGAAAATGCAACATAAAATTTGTAGTTTTATATTATCAAAACTAATTTCCAATAAATTAGCCTAAAAACTCAAAACTTGAATGTAGCAAATCTTAACGAACTTTAGCTTACAAAAATTCATAATTTTCATGTAATAAATGTTAAAATATACCCCCATGTCCCCCTATTTTAGAGACATCCTGTATTTATGTTGTGTACAATAACTATTAGTAGAACATTTGGAATTCTGTAAAACTGAGTCTTCATTTAATTTTATGTTAAGGGAAAATAATTTCTTATTAGCGAAGCCCATTGTGAATGAAATCAAAATTGGAACCCCAAAATTAGCAACTAACTATCTCACGATTTGCTCTAAGAGTGCCAACATTTCTCAATGTCATCATCCACTCTAGTTCTAGTTACATTTGAGAATTAGTCTAGCTCTAGCAATTATAAAAATGTGATGGTGAAAATGGTAACGTGATGTATACATATTTTTTTATTGAATTTAGGCTTAAGCGTAAATATTAGTTAGCTTATCGTGTAATCAGCTTGTATACGTATATGAATTTGTTTTGTGATATATTACAAGTAATTGTTGACGTAGTACTCGGCTAAGAGAACACCAAGTCACGTTCATAGAATAAATCATCAAATCATTCTCATGTCTCATAAAATATGGAGAAGACAGATAAAGATTTTTCAAATACTGCAAACAGAAAATAATTTCCCAAACAAAAAATATTCAACTCGATATAAAAATATAATACACATTATTTTGTTATTTTACAGTAACATACGGGTTTTTATTCAAATTTATTTTATCCGATGAAAACCTGCTCTTTTTTTGTCTTGTTAAACAAAAAACAATAGTTCTGTTAAACGTTTCTTTCTCATTCAAGAGTTGTCCAGAAAAATCCATTTTTCAATCGGCAGGTAATGAGCATATTACGTATCAAGCCCGTAAAGTTTTATTTTACTGAATGATGTAGGTAAACAATTTTAAAAATCTTTCGAATCTAGTAAAATGTCTTTCCCGGCTTGGCACGTGCGTTTTATCTACTACGCTGCGACACTATAAAAGAAAAATAATACTCTAAAAATACTACTGAAAACATAAATTTTAAAAATTTGTTTATTTTTATTGACTAGATTTTCTAAACAGCGTTCATTGTTTCCAGAAAATATAATTTTCGGGGCCAATTTTATAAAATATTACTTTCTCTTCAAAAAATTGTTTGGAAAACATTTATTTTTTCGATTTTAAATTAGTTTATTTAATGGCTGATTTGAACTCATTAGTGTCATTTGTAATTTACTTTACAAAATGGAGGGAAAACATTAGTGTTAGTGTGTGTAACTGTTTATAGTTTGCACCTGTGATTATTTTTGTTCAAATGTTGTCTTGCTTTGTACAAAAACGGTCTTACTTTTTAATTCAGTGTAGTGTAATACTAATGAGTTGCATATTTTTGTGAATTGAGTGTCAAAACTATGGAAATTATTTTCTGTTTCGTGCGAATCTGCGAGTATGTAATCCAAGGTGAGGTTATGTTGTATGCCGAGACAATTTCGCTAAATCGATGTGCATTACTAAATATTTGCTGCACGATTCGATGTCGTCCAATTAACGTAAAACGTAACGTGACTGTCCGTAACGTACGCTATCTTCGTCAGTCATACGCATTTGTTTTAATTAACTGCGATCAAATGTATTACCTAAGGATTTTGTACATATGCTCATAAATAATAACTGATATTACTAATTTAGCTATGTAGGTTAGCTTCAATTCAATGTTTTAATAATAAAAAAATCATTTTACTAAATAGTAGCGGCTGTACGAAGTCATCTGACAATTTCATATTCGATAGAGCCTAGAAGAGCAGTATTTGTGGTTACTGACTTAAAAGATTATATTTTTGTTTGAGTTAAATAAATACTATATAGGTGTCTCTTTTAATGAATCAGTGTTTTTCTTTGGTGAACTAAAGACTTTAGAGAAAAACGTTATATACAAAAAAATAATCAAGAACAAGGGGCTAATTTAACAATAATAACAAACTGAAAATTTAACCTGTGGTTCTCAAACGGTAGAACAAATACATATGTTTTTAAATGGTACTCTATATAAAATTTTAGTCCATTAGATATGGAGTGAGAAATCCGATGTTCTTTTTAAAGTTGAGGTATATTATTTTTTTACGTCTGTTAAAAAAAGTACACATTTTTTCATTAAAATGAATTTATAAAGTATGTCTTTTTTAACATAATAAATGTGTGAAAAAGAGCACCTTTTTTAACGCTAACGCTTGAAATATGCAACTCGCGTAAAAAGTGTCGTTTTCACTCATAGGATTTGACGAACTCGCCCGCGACTCGTTCCGTCAAACTTTCCTATTCGTGAAATAAAACTATGCTTGTTACTCTTGTTGCATAAATGGGGTGGGGAGAAGGGAAAAAATTGAGCAACAGTCCATATTTATTTGACGGCGAGTATAGTAGCAAAACCATTTTTTATTACATTATTTCTAATTTTTAATATCATTTTTCTCGAAATAATTGCTATTCAACGCTATACAAAATTTACATCGGTGAAATTAGAAAAATAATTCTATGTAATGGACTAAAATAGTTATTTATATACACTAGCTTGAAAAAAATAGCGTACACCTATTTTTTGCTGTATTCTGTCTTGATTGTCAATGTCATTATTATCAATTAAAAGAAAACGTGAAAGTTTTAATACTTTCTAAGTTAGAAGAGGAGGGGTTAATTTTTCTGAACTATATTTTTAATTATATTAGTAAATTAAACGCCAAAATAACTTGCTCCACAATAGAAAAACATGATAGTGACAACTGTCAGTAGACACATAACCAATTTTAAAAAGGTCGTATTTACATAGGTGAAAAAACGTAAAAACTAGGGTTATTTTATTTTTTTGCAAGCTTGTGTAACAAGTGTGTAAAGTAGTACTTTTTTTGTTTAAAGCTGAAATTAGTACGAGATAAAAAATACTATTTGCACAAGAGTTTTCTACAACCGAAATGCTAGTGCTATTTCTAATAATACTGAGTGCGAAAAGTAACACTTTACACTGGTTGAATTTTCGGTTAGTTATTATTGTTAAATTAGCCCCTTATTCTTGATATTTTTTGTATATAACATTTTTCTTTAATGTCATTAGTTCGCCCAAAAATTCACTGGTTGTTTTAAAGGAAACATCCTGTATAGTTTTGTATTTCTTGAACTCAACGTTAAATAAATTATGTAAGTATACGAGCAAAAAAATATCAACTTTTTATGTTATAGCATTTAATTTTCCTTAAAATATATTAAGATTTATTTTTATAATGTTTCTTTTATGTTTAGCAGTATTTTGTATAATTTTTCAATAAGGTGCATTTATTAAATTTTATTTACATCTTAACTTCATTAGGTAAATTCAAACATCTTGTGATATTATTTTTTAGATAAAAGTGCATATATTACGTTAATAGGGTGCAAAATGTGTAAATTATAATTTTAAACTTGTAGAATATATTTTATTTTTATGAATATGAAGTTGTCAGTTAGAATAAATAATGGAAGTGTTGAATCTGATATTTTCAAAGCATCGTGCTTTTTTGGGCAGTGCTCAACAGGCTCAAACTTGAATTCATTGAACACAAGATAAGTTTCTTTAGTGAGAAGTTTTTCACACTTTTTCAGACTGCACATACTTCAAAATGTTTCAACTTTTATTATGAACAAAATACATAATCATATATTCACTATTCTGTTGTTTGGAAGTGTAAGAATATATCCGATAGTTCTTTGATTATAATCTACAAAAATTGATATTTCATACATACATACATAAATAATAGCTATTTATGTAATAAGTTGCGAAATGATAATGTTTTAGGCACGCGACGTGAAATTTCGCAATGTATTGCATACAAGATTTTTTATAATAGCGTTTTAAAACAGATCATTTATTCTCAAATATCAACATTTTGAATTTTTCGAAATTAAAAAAATAGGCAGACGCAATAATAATATATCATCACGGCATATAACCCATTTCTGGGTGTGCCAGTCTGTTTTCACAGATCTCGGTAATGATGACATATTTGTACCGTGCGGACGCTTATCAGGCGTCACCTCACGGGCACTCGTTGCTGGCATGGAGAGTGCACCACAGGGGTCACTTTTGTGCCATTTAAAACTGGAAATATTTGGCGTCGGTCCGGATCGAACCCGGTTCCCCAGTTTATTTAAGGTGGATTTATACAGCCGACTTTTTATTTTACCTTTTCTTTTTCTTTTACTTTATAAAAGTTAAAGGTGTGTTAATAAATGTACTACTTTATGTGCACACTTTTAATTTTACTTTAAGAACTAAAGTTGACCAACTTTCAACTTAAGACCGTTAAAGTAAACGAATTTCACAACTGCGCATGTGCACCATTTCACGTGACGAAACGTCAGCGTATGCTGTATTTATTTGTTTTTGTGTAGTTAAGATTGCAAAAATTAAAAAATGGGTAAAGCTACAAATAATATAACAAATGCACAAATTATTACATTTGTGTCCATTTTTATAGGTTATAATTATCTTTGTACCTTTATAACAACTGATATGCCAGAAAAATCACATCTGCGCATGTGTACCGAAGGCTTTAAAGTAGCTGCATAAAGTACCAAACTTAAAGTAAAAGTAAAAGCGAAAAAGAAAAGAAAAAGTAAAAGAAAATGCAAGCTGCATAAATCCACCTTTATTCGTTGCTAAATGAAATGTTACTTTAAGTAAATTTTGCGCATTAAACTATCACTTTTACGCATTAAACTGACACTTACGCATTAAACTGTTATTTTTATGTCTAGTGCTTAAAAGTATTTCATTTAGCACGAAAATGACATTCAAAAAGTTGTTTTAAAACGCTATTACAAAAATACATTTACGCTATCTCTCACAATGTGGGTTGACATGTTTTCTTAAATAATTAAAAATTAAATAAAAATGTGTAATTCCACAAAAACTAATTGATTTAAAAAATCAAAATCGATGTGATTCATACATCATTATTTCATTTTAATTATTTATAATAATACATAGATACAAAAAATATCTGTTCAAGTGTTGCTTTTGAAATTGTGCAGTCTCATTAGCTATTTATTTTTTGGAATGGTAAAAAAGGCATATCAAGATTGTGATGTGAAATAGTTTGGAGGAATTATAATGGTAGATGAAAGAAAGAATGGTTTATTTATGCTTGTGTTCACTGAGTTAATTTGTAATACATAGGTATGTGAATTATTTTTATTCTTCGATTGACATGGTATAATGTATGTGTATATATATGACTGATTCTGTGTATTATAATAATAAATATATCTATACTTTGTCCATAACTGCCACTGATACAGGTTATAGTTATTTATTATAATGTACCATTCCTTAAAATAATTAAAAAACTTTAAAAGTATACACAGATAAAAGTACGAGTATATTGAATTATTTTTAATTGGTTCAAACAAAATCATATTTTTATATACAGTGTGTCCCATTTAGAAGTGCCACCATTGGGATCTCGAGAACTATAAGAGATACGATGACGGTTAAATGGAACTTTTTGTGCGCGTTTGGGAGGCCATCTCAGATGTGCTTTTGTTTTTCCAAAAATTCTCATAGGGCACTAGATAATGACGAAAAACTGAATATTGTTGGTTTTTTCTTTTTCAAATAACTTCTAAACTATTAGTAATTGAGAGAAACATTTCAAATATAAAAGATAGATATTTTTATTAGCTAACCAGTGGCGTACGAAATAAATTTTTATATCCGTAAATATTCGAGATATAACACAAACTTATATTTTTTTAAATGGAACCCATAATTATCTTATTTTAGTCTCAAAAAAATAATTATTTTTTTCTCTTTTCAATGATGTAAGGGTTATTATGTTTTATATTTGTTTTGCTCCTAAAATTTAATTTTTTTCTTTATTTTTGTGAATTTTCTTATTATTTCTCAAAAAAAAAATATTATTTTTATTAATTATATTGTATTTGATCGATAAAATTTATTTTATGCCTTTATTACTTAATATTTTTATTCTAGACTCATAATTACAAATTACATTCTAATGTGCCAAGGGCGATCTGATACAAGATATTATAAAAATTAATATGATACGAGTTTTGAGCAAATTTTTCTAACGAAATAAATTATTTAAATACAAAGAGTATTTCTAAATAGAAATCTACCAATATTTTCAAAATAATTGTAAATTTAATACAAAATAAGGAAAAAATAATAATATTGAAGGCAAAACAAATATGAAACATAATAACCCTTACAACATTGAAAAGAGAAAAAAATAGTTAATTTTTTGAGACTAAAATCAGATATGGGTTCCATTTAAAAAAATATAAGTTTGTATTATATCTCGAAAATTTACGGATATAAAAATTTGTTTCGTACGCCACTGGTTAGTGAATAAAAATATCTATCTTTTATATTTGAAACTTTTTTCTCAATTACCAATAGTTTAGAAGTTATTTGAAAAAGAAAAAAATCAACAATAATCAGTTTTTCGTCATTATCTAGTGCCCTATGAGAAATTTTGGAAAAACAAAAGCACATCTGAGATGGCTTCCCAAACGCGCACAAAAAGTTCCATTTAACCGACATCGTATCTCTTACAGTTCTCGAGATCCCAATGGTGGCACTTCTAAATGGCACACACTGTATTTAGTTACAATAAAAATATATTTGTGGTGTCAAACATTTTAGATTTTTCTTAAAAATTCCCCATTATTTTATATCTTGAAACGGAAAAAGTAAATCGTTTACGCTGCAAATATATTTTTATTGTTATTTTCCTTATCAAAATTATTTTTAAACTTGGTTTTCCCTTTCTTTCAGGCTTAATATTAATTAACACATTCTCGGGTATTAAACTGTCTCACATCCATGTGAAAAACATATTCACGTGATTAATTTTTTTTCGTATCTCCACAAAACAAGGTGAAGTACATTCGTGACTACGTCATGTGTAGAAAAAAACTACAGAAGATACCGAGTTTCGGAAGTGAATTTCCTCTAAGGTAGGATATGACACATCACTGTTAATATTATATATTTAGATTTAGATGATGGTAAATGTTTCACAATAAATGCAGACTATATGGAACATTGTAATTACCGAATTATTTTGACACAAAGAAATATAATTACAGTTGCACAATTTTACGAAGTGTCAGTATTTTTATTTTGCAGTACAAATAAATATTTAAAATGTGACGGTAAATGAAACGTATACATATCGCAAATGGTAAAATATAATTATGAAAATAAAGCAGTATTCTATCTATGCGATATATAGAAAGAAACGAATGAAAATAAAATTTATATTTTTACCTCTCGCTAAGAGAGGTATTGGATTCATGCTAAAAATCGCGTATCCAGATTTTAGTGAATAAACACGACTTAAGGTCCCTATAATCCGATTTTAATATTTTTACGATGATGTTTGTGTGTGTGTCGATGTTGGAAGGACGATTCCTCAAAAATTATAAGACTTAAGAGCAGTTTAACTACGGACACCTCAATGTGACATTCCTGGGAAGAGCTGAAAAGGTTTTGGTAACAATTGGACAACCGGAAGTAGTAGTTTCTAAAAAACATTGTAAATATTAGTTTTTGAAAATTTTTGATATTACTAATATTGAAGAATATAAAATTCTACATCTGATACAGAGATAAAGACGCTATAATAATATTATATAGAATAACGGGATATAATAAGTCGAGTAGGCTAAACTACACTAAGGAAACCAGTTGACAAATTCAAATGTTTGTAACATAGTTTGTAAATGACAAATGTTAGTGCCAAAAATCAACAGTTTTAGTGACATTCTCAAAGTTTTTTCTGGTAAGTACATTTATTCTTTCTTATTGTTTTATTAATTAAATATTTAAAATTATAGGTAAAATGCATATATTCGTCAGAAATATCGCTAATCTTGTTCATGAATTGGAAGAATCTGACATTTAGGAACTTCCTCATAAAATCAAAAATAGATATAATTAGAATTATATGTGTGCAGAACATATGTTAAATACAATAAAAAACTATTTTGGTAAAGTTCTGTAATTTTTTTGTTATAAAACGACGGTTCGATAGCGAAGTACAATACAATACTTATTTAACATAAAATAGAGATGGCGAGAGGTATTGTGCTGGCCACAACAGATTTTTTTTAAATAAAAAATATCCCCTATTGTACATTTTTTAGTCGATTGTAGTTAAAAAGCTGAAAGGAATAAATAAAACGCACTTTGTCCATCAAGGATACATTTATGTGTTTATTTTTAAAAATGTATAATCAGCCGACATTTATTTAATTCACAATTAGCTGTACACTAGTCTCAAAGTGTAAAATGTAATGAAAATACCTTTTTCAAAAACTTTGGTATAATACAGTATATAACTATCTAAGCCTAAGCTAAGAAGCTAACACTCTAACAGAAAACAATTGCTTAATACAAGGCCACTCAGTGTTGCGAATATGTTTAACGGTAGGACCACCTGAGTGATACGTCTCAGAGCACACTAGATCTGAAATACTGGATATTGAATAGATGTAAACGAGTAATAATGGACAAATAGGCCTAAAAGCTGACAATTGAGCAAAACAGACACATTTTAGATATGTTGAATAAGAAATTATTGTAATTATTAACACAGTAAATGAGACGAGCAGCGCACACATAAAAGGACGACACTAATAGTAAAATAAAAATAACTGTATTTATGATTGAATCGACTATTTCATGTTTCTTTATAATTTTCAATTTTTTAACACCAATAAATCAATAATTTATCTTTTATTCATGTTTAAAACAAAATAATGCACTCTATCAATGAGGTATTGCAAAAAATATTAACATATTTATTTTATTCGTTAATACAAATATGTTAACTTCATAGTGACATTTAATAACAGTTTATATACAGGGTGTTAAAAAAAAGTGCCTCAAATTATGAGGGCTTACAGTACTGACCAAAATGAGTAAAAAGTTTAATCAACATGGGTCCGATCTTCAACTGTTTTCGAGAAAGAGGCCATTTTCTATTAGAATCGAAGAAAAACAGACTAAGATAGTGGTCGAACAAAATTTTGTTTATGCCAGGAAATAGACTATAAAAAAACAATAACATATTATATGAAACATTTTTTTTCACTCTCTAATAGTTACGAAGTTATTTGAAAACTAAATATTGGCCAAGGACGCCACAACTTTTGTCTTAGTACAATAGGGTCCTATACCATAGTCATATTTTAACTATCTTAAATAAGAAGACGAAAATATACATAAATTAATGAGTATTAGTGAAAAAAAATTCTTTAAATATTAACTAGGTCACAAACTACAAGCGATTGAACCTGATTACTAATTTGGTATGACGTGTTAGGTACTAAGAATTTGATTGGTCGCCTGATTTTAAAAAGAAGATTCGCGCGTCTGTAGCGGTCTCCTATGAAAGAATATGAAATGTCATGATGTTCTATAACCTAACAAAACATTTAACAATTTTGTGTTTGATGAATTTGTTTAATTATAACATCTAGTAATATTAACAATAATCATGTATTTATAAATAAATCAATTTGTAATATGAATTAAATTAATAATAATATTAATTAAATTAATGTTGAAACTTGAAAACAGGCAAACATTAGCGCCATCCGTCGTCATACTTTGTGTAATAATATTGTCAAACTGTTTCAATGTTCTGTAATTTATTTGGAAGAAATCATTGTTAAATGCTTATTATTTATGTTATTTATACTTAATAATAATTTCTTCGTAAATATAACGAATAAGTTTTTATATAAAAACATTTCAGCTATGCAAACATGAAAAAAATTGTTTCCAGTATAACTAACAGTTTGTCCCATTGTTTGTCGATCACTCGTTAGTACCCGCTACGTCACGCACAAATTCTTAAACTTTAAAAATTCATATCTCGCTTATTACGTAAAATTTTTAAGTCGCGTTTGCACTGAAGTTCTTATTTTATCCTGTTCTTACAGGAAAAAATAAATAAAAGAAAAATGGTATAGGACCCCATTACTATTCGATTTTTTTGTGAAAAACAAAAACACATCTAAGATGACCTCTGAAAAATTGTCTCATTTAATCAAAGTCGTAACTCTTACAGTTTTCGAGATAGCAGAGGTAAACACCGAAAAAACTCATTTTTCATTGCCTTTTATCTCGAAAACAGTTGAAGATCGGACTCATGTTAATTAAACTTTTTTTACTTATTTTGGTCAGTACTATATGCCCTCATAATTTGGGACACTTATTTTTTAACACCCTGTATAAGTTTATTTGGAATAGAAAAAAAAAATTAAGTATTATGCATTAAAACATTGCCGAAATTGTGACGTATACGGGTACAAGCCAATGAAAAACAAGTTGTGCCATAGATCTTACATGATAGATGGATCTATCTCTTCGTCTTATAAATAAATACGCATATTAATTTAAAAAAAAAATAATGCAAATGTCTGAATATGGCTAAATGTAATTAATATATAATTAATTTAATTAAAACGGTATTCCTCCCATATTTTTTATTTACTAAAATATGTCGACCCCGTATGTATGTCATTGCTTGCTGGATGGAATATCAAATTTACATAAATATAACACGACAGCAAAATAGTAATTGAATAATTAGAATAGAATGGTTTACATACACAATATTTTATATTTTTATATCGCATGACACATATTTGGTTTATATTCACCAGACTTTAGCTGTACTCACATTCATAGCTTAGCACACTTTAATTAAAATTATATTTACAACTTACAATTTCATAAATTATAAACACTTAATTGGTTGCGGAATTAATACTCTGTTATAAAATAATCAACAATAAAATTGTAAAAGTATAACATTGAAATACTAGTATGGCCGATTTGGTAACCAGTAATACTTGGTTAAATTTATTTGCGTCAGATTCGAACCATAGATAAATAAAAAATTTAACAAACATAACAAATATTAATTTATATTACATAGCTACGTTTAGCTAACGTAGAAGGCATGACTTTATTTGCTTTTTTAAATATTTAATAATATGAATTCACAAGGCATTATAAAGGCTCATTCACAGCTAAGAAAATAAGAAATATAAATAAAATTATAAATAAGACTGTATGGCTCTTGTTCACAGCTTCAAAAATAAAACATCAACTGTCATTTAATATATTCATAATTAACAAGCAATAATAACACCTTCATACCTTTTAAAGCAATGTATGCAATCATATATGCGAATCTTTGTTTTAAGACAGCTTTTTATAATTGTATTTTAATTGAAATTCTTTTCCCAAATCGTAAATGACAGCTCAAATGACAGTTGTTATGTATGTGCTTATTTTTGTGTAAAATATTTGCAAATCCTTGTGTTTATGTCTTATGTTTAATTTTATTTTCGAGAGCTGTGAACACTTTCATAAGAATCTATTGTTTATATCGTTATTTTATGTATAATTTTATTTTTATTTTCGGAGCTGTGAATGAGGATTAATATTTTTCAAAATTGCAAAAAAATGTTTTTCTTCAAACGTCATAAAAATGGCATAAATGAAATAAATAAATATCCATAGCAACTATTTAAAATGAGCGAATAAGAAGTAACTAGTAAAATAGAAACCTGTCATGTCGCCCAAGTTGCACTATACAGTAGATAACCTAAGAATAAAGTTACTAAAAACCTCCAACAGCTCTCAAATTTAAATTGATAATCCACAAATTGAAATATAAACAGTTTATATTTAAAGAAATAACATATTATAAAATAGCAGACTTACATATTGGTAATGACGGTAAGAATAATTAGAATTAAAGTGATAAGAAAAGTTCATATTGTTTTTCAGCGATTCCTCGACATATCACATCCTTGAGCAATATTGTTGAACTTCCATCCGATTGAACAACTTCAAGAGCCGTACATGGCAATACTTCAAATTCTGATATAATTGCACATAAGGAGAATATGAAATTGCATAGTTTTTATTTAAATGAATGTTATAACAAAAACTGAACAAATACGAAAGTATCCATAGCAACAGAGCAATAGGGTAGTTTTGCTTTTTTTGAAAAATTTATATGTTATAGTATTTTTAAATTAAAGTTTTTCATATTTTTTTATTTTGCATAATTCTTGTTCTTTTTTGAGAAAAATAAATATTTTTTTCCCGCCATACGTGACGTCACGTTTTTACCTTCCGCTGCGAACGAGTCTCGACATACAGTTTCTCTGTATGAAAGAGATAGCACAATTTTTCGTTACGTATGTCTTGCGGGGCAAGGTCAACTTGTTTACCTTCCGTTTTAGACAGCGTTGTTTGGTAATTGTCAGTTTTGTTTTTTGTGTATTTGATAGTCAGATTGATTACTTCTTTGTTTTTCGTAGCCTTATTTTGGGTCTTTTGGAGTATTTATACAGGTATGTGATCAAAGATTATACATGAAAACAAGATTATGTTACTTGTTACAGCCCGTTAATGTCACAAAAAATTCACAAAAAAGTTTAGAGCCAATCCTCAATTTTGGATTAGTGAATTCTATTCTATTACGGTATTTAAAGTTTAATTTTCATGATAATATCAATAAAGGTAGATACTAGGAATAGATTAGACTATATTTTAAGTTATAAACTGTCAAAATTAGAGTAGATCTAATCCAAAAATGATGATTAGCTTAAACCTTTTTGTGAATCGGGCTGTTGTAATGTCAAGTTGTAATTATTTTATTTAAATATGTACGTTTGAAGAAAAAATATACGTGTCATTAGAAGTAAAAGTGTCATTGTGTGCCTCGCATGCAATTGTCCGACTCGCTTCCCTCATCGTGCAAACTTACATGCTCGCCACACAAAGTATCACTTTTACTCCTAATATACTATTTTTCAGAAGTGTTATAAAAAGTCTTTTTTGCCTAAATATTAAAAATGTTACAGTGGTGGATGACCCCATTATAAAATATACGAAATCGGTTAACTTAAAGTTGCCCCAATAGGGTCATTATTTAAGAAAAAAATGCATATCATTGTTTATAAAACCTTGTGAATTCATTTAGGAACGCATATTTTGTTGATTCGAACCTGATTAGAATAAAAACGCAATTATAAACATAAATATTTATTAAAAAATAAAAACATATACTTAAAAAATAAAATATCCCTAAAATACTAACCCCCCTTAATACTTAACTAAATCACAGACCTTTTACTCTTCCGTTGTACCCAAACAACACGAATTCCTATTCTCCTGCGGCCTAGTGCGTCGAAGATCCACAGTATCATCGCAAATACACGCGTCCTTCTCTGCAGACTTCTCCATCCGCAGCCAATGTTGAACAGCCATGGTGAAGGCTTCCTGGACGTTACTGGCGTTTCGTGCGGAAGTTTCAATGCAGCATGCGATGGAGTTCTCGTTGCACCAGGTCTCCATTTCTAGCTGGGAGACTTCGCGGTCGCTCACGGGCACATCAGACTACAGAAAGTGGAAATTAATAACAAACAAGAACTCGGTACTATTATTCATAGGGGTGTTGCAAGAATTTTTATTTGAGTTCTAAGTACTAAATTTTAGAAGATATTGTCATACGTAATATAACAAGTGATATGATTATCATCGATGATATTTTCGAGTGAAACCGAGTTGCAGATTTCAAGAGTCCGAAGGACGAGTGAAATGTGCTGCTTCGGTTTCACGAGCAATATCTTCGATTATTAATCATATCACGAGCTTATATTTAATGAGAGAATATAATGAATTTTTGTTGATATTAACTGTCAATGTTGTAAAAATCCCTTAGTAACGAATGTAAATAAGGTGATAATTTCTTTGTTTTTTTTCATCGCTGTGATAGACATGTAACTAGGGAAATTTTGAATGTTGATTGGCGGAATACATGTCACGTGACTAATGAATTATATTCTCCTTTAATCCATTATTTTACAATAGGTCCATAAACCATTTTTTTAAATTTTAAATAAAAGTTTTTTAATTTTAAGCAATTTGTGGTATCAAAAAGCCATAATTGTTTTTTGTATAACTGCATTTGATTTTTAAAGTAACCTATAGCTATCTTTCTCACACCAGTTTGTGTAGTAGGCTGCGCGAAAAAGATACCTATAGTGTAACGTCATCTGTGGCACTGGAAATAAATTTAAATATCTCGCAAAAGTAATTATTAAAAAAAATGTTTTTTTATCTTAATCGTTATTTATTGAGTAGTACTTTAAGAATAAAGTGTACATTTTATTATTTTTTGTTATGGTTTATGGGCCCATTAAATGTTGAAATTTGTGTAAAAGTTGAACATGTGACAAACTATCGCCTACTTTTATTTATACAGAATGTCTCTAAACTAGGGGGACATGGTTTAACTACATATTGCTGAGGCTAAAATAAGACGATTTAACTAAATTTGCTTCTACCGGAAAGTGTACTATTTAGCCAGAATTCTGCTTCAAAGTTCTTCAAAAAAAAAAAAACTTGCTTATAATAACAGAACGCTTTATTCGATTTTGATGGTTATAAATCATCTTTTAAGATGATACTTGTTATTATTAGTGAACCACTACTGTATGAAATTAAGGTGTCACAACATTGATTAGACCGTAACTTTTTAATGGCCACGCCGATAAAGTAAAATTATTTTTTTCCAGAAAGATACATTCAATAGTAAACTTTTCTCTCTCTCTCTGTGTAATTTGTGATATCTGTTACGATTCACACAGAAAAAAAATAAAACCTGAGTGTTTGCACTCACCGTGAAATTTTTAAAATCAATTTTATCTAGCAGTCTGTCCAAATGCCAAACATCTAATTTTTAATGATGAATTTTAAATTTAATTTACAAGTAATAAATAATAGATATTTACACACCAAGTGAGCTAAGGTAATGTTTATTCATGAGAAAAAAGTTAATTTCTTTGAGTGAATAAACATTCTTAGCTCACGTAGTTTGTATAATATTTTATTCAATTTTGACAAAATAATAAAAACCATTATAATATTTAATTTTGACAAAATATAAAACTGATCAGTTAGTAGGCTGAGCATGAAAATCGTCGCTGAAAGACGTCAAGTCATCTATTTAAAATGCTTTATTGTCTGTCATTTGTGTCGCGAAAAATAATGAAAATGACTGATAATATCTAATAAATACTGCGGTGTGTTATTTTCGTGCCTGATGTTATTTTAAATGCATTATTTGTTGCAGAATGAGTAAAAAAATTTGTGAGAGTGATTTAAAAAAAATTTAATTCACTTGTGAATAAAATGTTACTTGTAGTTGTTGCTATGGAGTTACTAATGACAATTTAAAACGTCAAAATTGAATAATTTATTATACAATACACTGCTTCAAGGAGGTGACAGTCCCCGCCAACTATAAGATTTTAATTGCGATCAAAGTAGTAACAATACTTAATAATAATCACAAAACGTAATTAGATAAAAAAAAAACAAATAAATTAGGTGTACGATACTCAGAATAGCATGTTTTGAACTTTGAATTTCATTGACGATTGTAATTGATTTTATTTTCGCAATGAAACTTATTTATGCATATTGTGTTTTGAATTAATAACGACTACCTCAATGTCAAATGTTATCGAGTTTTATATAATCAAAGATATGGGAACAATAGTAGGTAAATAATTATCAAAATATGCGTAATGTACAGCAAAAATAAACTCCTAGACAAAATTATCGCACCACTCATATTTTCGCGATATATTTTAAAACTGAATATGAAATTTTCTTAGGATGCAATTGAAAATTTAGGGTTCTAGACATATGAAAATTAAAACAATTAAGAATCAATTTTTGTTTATTATGGGTATTTTCGAGGGTATTTTATTGTTTCCTGTCTTCACAAGGAAAAAGTATGGAAAAGTTTGGAAGTGTTTTTGTTTATTTAATGTTTCTGTGTTTTACTACAAAATTAACATTAAATTGAATTGAAAAAATTAATAGAAGTCGATATTATCCCGAATTTGATATTTTTCGGGCGTTAACTATATTGGATGGGGGCTAGTCAACGTCTTGGGACCAGGGAACTTGGAGTTGATCTTAGTATACCTCGTCCAGATTTCATTTGAACAAATGACTTTTAAATCCTCTGTGTTAATCCTAATCTTTACTACTGTGAATATTTTTACGTTTCACGCAAATATAGTTTCTTCTCAAAGTACATTATATGTCTATGAAAGTTGAAAATTGCTTGTAACTATTGATGAGAGCCAACAAAGTATCTGACATCTGGTGGCGAAATTCAAAATGCGAGTCGTGGGGAAAACATTGCGGCATGTGAATTGTACTAGCTTAGGAACCAAGCAAAAATGAGAGAAATGTCTATCAAATGTAAGCAATATTGCTCTGTACCGCAGTGCAATAATTACGTTAGTGCACAAATGTCAATTCAATACTTCCCAAAGGACAAAAAATGCGAAAAAATGGGTAATTGCGTTAAAAATAGGAAAGAAAGTGACACGGTATATGAATGTGTGTTCTGCTCAGGGTTGGCAAAAACCCAGCGATGTTTAGAAAAACCCGACCCACTGGGTTTTTGATGGGTTTTTGGGCGGGTCAGTGGGTTTTATGAAAATTAAAATGATGTTTTACGAACAGGAACTAACGAAACCGAACAAAGTTTTCACGCATAGTGAATGAAGCAGTAGTGTACGCGTTAAATAAAAATGAGTTTTTCCGAATATAAGGGTAATCGCGAATGCTCAACAGGAGAAAACAGGAAGTGGCAGGAAGCAAGGAACTGAATGAAAATAACTTTATTATATTGAAGGAGTCACTCACTGTAAACATTGCAAATTAAAAATTAGTTCTAAAATTGAAAGAATTCGAAATCATTTAAGCAACTGTTTATTATATAAAAAAATATAACAAAAACCTGGTTATAATGCCAAATAGTGTTGTATCCGATACCGATACTGACACAGAAGAATCCAATTTTCCTAATACGAATACATCGGTATTATATACTTATATTTATGTTGATTTCAATTAATTTTTTATATTCTCAAATCTCTAGGTTTGATATCTATATGGGATATATTAGGCTGGGTTTTTGCTTGGGTTTTTGTAAATTTTTGTAAATGGGTTTTTTCTGGGTTTTACCCATGGGTATAACTGGGTCGCGGGTTTTTGTGCCAACCCTGGTTCTGCTAATTTTCTGCCTTCGGATTATTATCAAGGTAAATCGTATAATAGTTTCAATACATTTTTTAATAATATAAAAAATATTTACAGGAAAAACCCAAATAAAAGATCTCTTTTGAAAAAGAATACCTGTCCTACTAAAAAAAAAAAAAAATATTTCTTTTTAAATTAAAGACGAATAATACATTAAGGTAATAATACGTCATTTTTAATTTACCATATTCAACTGCTAGAATATTATATTTTTGGGAAATGCTAGAAATGCGTTATACAATTTTAAAACCAATTATTTTCATGCCTGATAAGAGAACAACACATTTTAAATACCTATTCCGAAATATTTTTAAAAAAATCAGAAATGTTAGAGTAGTGCTAGAGTGCACTGAAATTGATATTCAGAAATCAAAATGTTTGAGTTGCAAGATAAGATCATATTTTAATTATAAAAAAGACATACTTTCAAATATCTAATTGGAGTTACACCGGAAGGCGTTATATGTTTCGTAAGTTCTGCTTTTGGTGGCAGAACTTCTGATACGGCAATCGTTAGAGAATAAATTTTTTGTATTTCCTAGAACCATACATGGATGTAGTTATATAATAAATAATGATTTTCAAACCAATAAATTAAAAGTGTCTTTTCAAATAAAACATAAGTGCAAAAGTGTTTGCACTTCCACTGTTGTACATTGCTTTCAAGGCAAATGCGGATATTATGTGGAATCCCTTTTAAATTAAATGTTTGTAAACAAAGACCGGGAATCTCCACATTGTTTTCTTTATCAAATTGGAAACCACACATTATTATATGATCGCTAAAATATTAGAAATTTTCAATGTTACCTTACAAACTTTTCTACTAACTACTTTATCTTTAAATGTTGCTTCTCCTTCCACTATTGGCCTTACTGCACCATTTAAATATATGTAGATATCTCCAAGAGAGATAAACATCTTATTTTAATTAATTATTGCACGTAAATAAAGAGAACTAAATCAAAAATGCGAGATTACTCCTATACCATTAATGTACAAAATACAATGTTTTCCCCACTACGAAGATGTCAATGCTGCCATCTATTGACGGTGGTTACCGCGGATTTAAAAGGGGAAAAGTTTTATTGGGGTATAACTGTACCTCGTGCATATTTACATTTTGGCACTACCAGTTGCTCAATTCAGTAATGAGCGTTCATTGTTAAAGCAAGCATAACATCTTGGATAAGAATTTTACAGGTCAACTATGATTCTCAGGAACTTTTAGAAGAAACTATATTTGCGTGAAACGTAAAAATATTCACAGTAGCAAAGATTAGGATTAACACAGAGGATTTAAAAGTCATTTGTTCAAATGAAATCTGGACGAGGTATACTATAGGACGAGCTTTAAAGAGGTGAAAATGTTATAATCGGATTATAGGGACCTTAAAACGTGCTTATCCATTAAAATCTGGATATGTGAATATTAGAATGATTCCAATACCTCTCTTAGCGAGAGATAAAAACCATAATACATGCCGAAAATAAGCTAACTTTGTAAAATAAACGAAAAATTAAAAGTGGTGCATTAATTTTGTCCAAGAGTTTATAAGACGTACTTACGTATTAGAAAGTATGGTTTTAACTTACCTTGTTTCCAACAACTATAAAAGGAAATTTTGTATCTTCTCTTATATCTGCGTAGTACAAGAACTCATTTTTCCACGAAGATAAATTCCTAAAACTAGTTCTGTCATCTATGGCATAAGTTAATAAACAAATATCGCTCCCTCGATAGAACGGCGTTCGCAATGTTTTAAACCTTTCTTGGCCGGCTGTATCCCAAATCTAAAACAATTAAAATATGAAATGAACAATAAAATTGTTATTGTAATTACCTGTAGTGTGTAGGTGTCCCCATCGATTTCAACATCTTTGTTGAGAAATTCAACTCCGATAGTATGAAAGGAATGTTCATCGAAGTGGTTAGAAACGAATCTGTTCATAAGACAGCTTTTCCCAACGCCCCCATCTCCAAGAATAACAACTTTCAGCAAGGTATTTTTACTTGTTGAGCGAGTAGGACCTTTTCCTGACATATCTGATTCACAAATGTGCGAACATCTGTCAACAACACTGGATTTATGCAATTTGGCCTCGGGGATTTACTTAATGAATCAAACTTTGGTGGATTTTGATAATCACAACACTACTCACCTATTTGAACAACATTAAAATCTTAAATTAGCGAAGAAACCTCAGTCACATTGTGTTATTGAAATAATAAATTGACATCACGAGCAGATAACATGAATTATTGTAACCACATTCTCGGCTAGCTACAAATGACAGTTCTTGATGTTGAGAAAGGTAAATTTGGAATGCGGAAATCGAACTATTTACTCAGTAATGTGAATTAAATAAAGTAAGATTAAATGAACGTATGTCGAGACTAGAATATTGTAAGGTGAGTCAAACCGCCATGTTTAAAAAAGAGCGGTAAAGTTAATTGGACGTAGTTATGCAAAAAGGAATCATCCCACAATGAAGTATCCAGTGACACTCCTATGCAAGTATAGTTTGTTTTATCATGTACCAAGACGCACGGTTCAGTATACATTCTGGTATACAAATGGTTGAAGAGGAGAATATAAATAATCTCCCTTTTTGTTCTAAAGGTATGAAATTTAATGCTTAAATTTTGAGTATTTTATTGCTAATATATTGTTATGATTTAGATCATACATCTTTTAATAATTATTCTTCAACGATTGAGGATGTAAATCCAAATCTTCTTCTTGTTCTATAGGTACATATATGGTTAAAATTAAATGCGTTAATTTTGAGAAATGAATTCAAAAATATTCTGCTTTGATTTAGATCAAGCACCCATTATTTCTTCACCGCCTCCTAGTTCGAGTTCTGATCTTTTGAAATTTATTGATGTTCTGTCTGATGACTCCGATGCGTATCCAAATGATTATCAACCAGATGGTTTGAACGAATCTTCAACGGATTCTGATATCCAAACTAAATGATATAAAATCTATTTTATACCTTATACCAAATAATTGTCTTTCGTTTTATAACGAACTGTTTGCTGATAAGGACGAAGTAGATAATATTGACGGATTTTGAGTTAGAATCGATTTTACTATAGAAGATGACTAATATGTTTCAATTACTTAGAGTTTGTAATAATTATACCATAAACTATATATTGTATTTCATTTGTTTATGAATATTGTTCATATTTTTATAGACTAAAGTTTATTTTTCAAATAAAGTATATGGAAACCAAATTTACTTTTGTTTTTGGGATTATGTTTTTTGCAAAATGGAACCATGCCACATTTTAATTATTTTTTTCGGAATTCACTGATGAAATTCTAAAATTCTTTATGTAGACAAAAAGTAGTGATATTTAGACATTCGAATAACATAACTGTATAAACTGCAAAAATACGTGTTATTTTATAATTCAGTCTCAAGCTTTAAACTTAAAATGTAATTTACTCAAAACTCACTTATTGTGGGTTGATTCCTATTTGCATAACTACGTCCAATTATGGTTCGCTGATCTTGTAATAGATGGCGCAAAGACAGCCATTATTAAAAATGTCTATTGCTATTGTTTTTAGGTGCTCTTACTTATCTGATGTTTTTTGTTTAGTGAAATGTTGTATCGTGAAATTTTACGTAATGTAAGGTTATTTAAAAGTGTTTAATATTGTTGTTATAACTTAAAGTGCATTCCTAATGTTGGTTAATGTCATATAGATGACTAATAAATAAAAATCTGCGACTGAACCTAAACCGGAATATGTCTAGTTTTACCTGTACGGTGGTGTCAATAAACTTTAGAAGGTGTGCCTTGCATAAAGTCGTGCCGTGAAAGTGAAAATTGTTATTACCTAACATTAGCGTATGGTTTCCTAATCGTTTTCTAAACATTTACTTAAATTATAAGTATTTAAAAACGAACTCAGTGATGTATGCTAATGGATCAAGATAAAGTCGGTATGTATTAAGCTACATATTTTTCATTGTAAAAATGTGCATAGCGAGTAGATTTTTAGTAAAAACTCGAAAGTATTTAGTTTTCGGCCCAAGGTAAGCATAAATGTACAGTCATAAAACTAAACCACCTCTCTATAACCCCCACACATCATACATGCCTATCTGGCATTGTTGCCAAACTTATTGACACATTTACGCGCTGTATACACGCTACATTTTGTTTATTCACTGTCTGTAGTAAACAAGGAACGCTTGTCATTTATCATTTGTTATTATAATAACATCAAACAAACATTTTGCAAACAAAACAAACAAATTAACATCTTTGTTTATCTTTTACCGATTGTTTATTTACAAGTTAAGTGATAATCTAACCATAATATGGGAAGCCCGAAAACTATTTAAATGTAAAAGTATTGCCCATCCACGTGGCAACACTGCGTAGAGTGACAGGTACTTGTGCGTTGAGTGTACCGTACATGACTTGAAGGTCGTTTACTGGTCGGTCACGTGACATTAGTCAACACATGTTAGCAGAAGCACGCACACCAATAACTACGGTGTCTGCTGTGAGAGTGAGTGAAACAGATTGATGTCAAAATAAGATTTGGCTTCTCTGGCAGACTGCCGACAAAGAGAATACACGTATTCTAGCCGGCCAACCAAGTCACTGGCATGGGAGTGCAGCTAACCTGTGCAACAATCAGGTTGATGTCTGCCGAACAGGTAGTAGTGGTTACATAGGCGCACAGTTTCGCCCGTGGGAAGTCCACTAACCAAAACGGCAAAGAAATTTTTTATGGACTAATAAGGAAAGTTATTTTCTCTTCGCCAGGCGATTTTTTCAAAGATTAATTTGATAAATTGTATTTTGCCGAAAGATAAATTAAATTAGTAAACAAAAGTGGATTTAATTATAGTTTTTTAAATGGGAACAATTTGAAATTTAAACAACATATTTCGAAACATACAACATTTTTAGCTATATCGGTATTTAAACAAATGAATAGACCTTTTCAATTTAACAGCTATCTCTGCACATGCACATATTAAGTAAAATGGCACCTTTAACTACCAGCTGGGCTGTCAAACGAAACGTTAAAAAATTGCAGTCACTAAAATACCTGTATTCTCGGTGAAAATTTGCATTGTTTGACATTCTACAATAATAGTAGTTTATATATCAAGGGAGTAAAGTTCGTTATTTATCGAGCGCGAATATTGAATCCTGAGGGCGTTGCCCGAGGGATGCAATCGCTGGAGGCAAATAATTGACACTTTACTCCCGTGTTATATACAAAGTTTTATATACAAACAATCAAAGAAAAACTATTTATTTAAAATTTAATATTACAAAAATCATCATATTTTTTCCAAAATACATATAATTGATAATATTCCTTACATGTTAATCAATATTAATTAACAAAGGACTTGAAGCACTTTATTTCCCTAGGGAGTACTTTATTTCCCTATGAAGTACTTTATTTCCCTAGGAAGTACTTTATTTCCCTCGATAAATAATGAAGTACATTAAGTTACAATTTTGATAAGAATAAAGTTAACATTATTTACTGGTTGTATATAAAAGCTTTTTTCTACTCCCATGCGTGAAGTGAGTACTTCACGTATCAATTTTTATGTGTGAAGTTTGAGTTTTTGCACACGGTGCGTGAAGTAACATTTCACGCACCGTTCATTATTTTAAATTACAAACTGAATTGTATTTTAATAAAAAAAAAGCTGTTAAACACCCGTAACGTTGGTAACCATGGTTACACAAGTCGATAATAGAGAGGCTTTACGTTAAAAGAATAACAATGAGAAGAAATAATATATTTTATTGCAAGGTCGTAGAAAAAGTATAGTATCTCCACCCTCGTGTAAAAATTTCAGCTTCACACACTTCCCACATAATTTACTATTATAACATCTTTTGAGAAATTTTTTAAAGTTGTCAAAGACTTTTCTTACAATGAAGAATTAGAAAACACTCGCCATGTTTTACAAGATTTCAGCGTCTGAATCAACCTCACATCAGATGCCGATGCCGGTCGTGCCCAGCTAGTAACCACAGACGCGTTTCGCTGTTATTGCAGCTCATCAGTGTGGTGTAACTTAATGAGATGTTGATTCAGATGCTGAAATCTTGTGAAACATGGCGAGTGTTTTGTAATTCTTTATTTGACATTGACTCACCTAGAGTTCGCTATTGTACTTTTATTTTTCGTACATTCTACGCCAAAATTTTAAAAGACAAACGCCTGTGTCTCATATAACAAACGCGTAACCATGACTCCCTCCAGTTGTTGGCTTACTATGCGCGCGGCGCGCATGTATGGCGCATATCTTTTATAGAGTGGACGTACCTTTCAAATTCTGCTCGCTGTCATAAAAATAATCGCAAGAATGGTCTTCTTTACGTCACGCTTTTCAGTAAAAGCTATACTAGAAAGAAATTTTAAAGATTTTTCACGAATGTTTGGGAAACAAATATCAAATGAATCAACATACGGCAATGCTATTAATCAAATGGTATGCATTTGTCATCATCTGTCATATGGAATACATATATACTTCATTTCACGTAAGAAAATAGCGTTGGTTTAGATAGGTATATAAATTTTGCCCTTTGATTGGTCAGAATGCTAACCTAGTTCACAAAAGCGAAAAAAAATATCACTTGTCATCTGTCAATTATAAAATAAAATCTTCAGAATTAAGTGACATTTAATCATATTTTGATGTAATTTTTATTATTGACAAAGTTTTGTTTCACGAATTTAAATTATTCATTTAATGCATGTAAAAACGGTCAGCTCTCAAGCGCCATCTACTATTTTATTACGTGAAATAAGTGTAGTTCTGATGAATAGGGTCCTATACCATAGTCATATTTTAACTATCTTAAATAAGAAGACGAAAATATACATAAATTAATGAGTATTAGTGAAAAAATTTTCTTTAAATATTAACTAGGTCACAAACTACAAGCGATTGAACCTGATTACTAATTGGGTATGACGTGTTAGGTACTAAGAATTTGATTGGTCGCCTGATTTTAAAAAGAAGATTCGCGCGTCTGTAGCGGTCACCTTTGAAAGAATATGAAATGTCATGATGTTCTATAACCTAACAAAATATTTAACAATTTTGTGTTTGATGAATTTGTTTAATTATAACATCTAGTAATATTAACAATAATCATGTATTTATAAATAAATCAATTTGTAATATGAATTAAATTAATAATAATATTAATTAAATTAATATTGAAACTTCAAAACAGGCAAACATTAGCGCCATCCGTCGTCATACTTTGTGTAATAATATTGTCAAACTGTTTCAATGTTAAATGCTTATTATTTATATTATTTATACTTAATAATAATTTCTTCGTAAATATAATGTATAAGTTTTTATATAAAAACATTTCAGCTATGCAAACATGAAAAAAATTGTTTCTAGTATAACTAACAGTTTGTCCCATTGTTTGTCGATCACTCGTTAGTACCCGCTACGTCACGCACAAATTCTTAAACTTTAAAAATTCATATCTCGCTTATTACGTAAAATTTTTAAGTCGCGTTTATCCTGTTCTTACAGGAAAAAAATAAAGGAAAAATGCTATAGGACCCCATTATGGAAAATTGAAATATAATTTTGAAATTATTTTGTAACAAAAGTTGTCACGTGACCTTCAATCATGTATGATCACTCTGTATCTCTTTAAATTGAAAAGATCTATTATGGACTTTTTTCAAATAAATTTGAATAATTTCATTTGCAAAAGTCTAGACGTAAAAATATTCGACACAATGAATATATAAATATTATGACCCTAAAATCAGTTGTATCATAGAATTCACTTGTTATTATAATTAAACATAATTTCCGTATATTTTTGCTGCATAATATTGCAATCTAGATGTATAGATAATTTGCGAATTGATAAAATCATTCTTTCTCCGCGAAAGTTGCGCACCCAAGTGAAAATTCCTTTCTCCGCCCATGGTTGACGTGAGAGCACGAACATGGCTCTCTGTTCGCAGCCAGCTCAGACAAAAGCCTGTCGCACGGGTTGTCAAACGTATCTCGCATTTTAACCAAACATTCGCGAAATTTAAACAATTGAACTAGTACATCTCATGTTTTTTCGTCCAAAGTGTTGTTCTGTGTATAATGTGGCGATGTTTATTGAATTTATCGTAAAATTCTTGTCGATATGTGAACACCTTCTCAAACTGTCACGTGTAATAATCGGTGGTATAACAGTGTAATGCAGTGCAGTGCATAGGTGACTTGTATCCCGACGACTGCATATTTTGGAGATGTGAGTGAAGTTATAATTTTGTGGTTATGTTTTAAGTACACCTGTTGGTGACCTTGAATAAGATATAAGCGCTCTTTGTATGATGCTTCCTTGTTTTGAATTTCTAAACGGTATTTTGATATATATGATACTTTTTGAGGTTATACATAACTTTTATCACATATTGTGGTTAAACAAAAGATGTCAGATAAATCTTAATTCAGATGACTTGATTTTGAAATAAAAAGTGAAACAAGCCGACAAAATTTTTGTTTTTTGTTTGCAAAGGTGACTCGATTATTTCTGTAATAAAATTGTTTTTTTCAAAGGTGACTTAGATTTCTAATAAAAAAGTATCAAAATTGATCGTTCTGCCACATTAGTCACAGATTTTGCGTCAATTATTTATCCTTGTACATCTTTCGATTAATTTACATTCATAAACTTTCATATATGACCTTTTCATAACAAGTTGTAATTTAACGTTCTTGTAGAAAATTATTTAATTTACCATTTTCCGTGTTAATTATTATCTAGGAAGAAAAAATAAGTAACAAGTAAATGCGGAATTCTTTGCATAACACAGGTGCATGTAAACCTTATATGTAGTGGAAAATTTAATAACTGCTATTATTTATAAGATATAACAGATAAAAAGCAAAAAAGAAATAATTTATTGCGATTAATACTAGAGTGGAAACAATTTTAATATTTTTATGAAAGTTTCATACCGCGACTGTTCATTTTTACTCTATATGTTTTATAATATTTGTTGACTTTTTTATTGCAAACTTATTTATTTTTTATTTAAATAATGATATAACATTTTTCATTCGCCCATTCATATAGTAACTGCATTCGCTGATCAAAAATAACTGATTCATTCATTTGGCAATAATATTTATTTATCAAGGTACTGACGTTCTATTTTTTATCACGAATATGGAATTTAGTTGCCAAGACCGTAGGGCCGAGGAAAATAAACCATATGAGTGATAAAAAGGAACTGCAGTGCCAAGGAGCATATTAAATTTTATTTGAAATCGAAAACTTGTAAAAATGAAGGAAAAAAAATATTAGTTATGTTCACATAACTGTCAGTTGCTGTCAATCAAACAAACGAACTTATGTTCATTGTTGCGAACCTCCGAACATTGAGTTATCGTAATAAATACAAAATTTCTGAACTTTTAATGACGATTTCTGTACACTGTGACGTTTTCAAATAATAGTTATTTATGTATATGTCAAGGTACTGAAGTTCTACTTTTTATCACGAATATGGAATTTAGTTGCCGAGGAGAATAAACCATATGAGCGATAAAAAGGAAATTTCTGAAAATGACAGGAATATTTATTTTATAGGTTATTTTCAAATATAATCTGTCAGTCTGACATTCAATGTTGCTAACCTCGAATATTGAAATTATCGTAAAAAAGACACTCAAAATTATGTGTTTTAGAAATAAATAATAAATATATCATCACGGCATATTACCCATTTCTGGGTGTGCCAGTATCTACAACACATGTAGACATTGGTAATGATGACGATAAATATCACCGTGTGGGTGCTTACCAGGCGTCACTTCACGGGCACTCATAGCTGGTGTGGAGAGTGCACCACAGTGGTCACTTGTGCCATTTAAAATTGGAAATATTTGGCGTCTGTCGGGATCGAACCCGGTTCCCCCAGGTTCGCGATCAGACACTCAGGCACGCGGCCACGGCACCCCATAATTATGTGTTTTATGTCATATATATAATGGATTACTTTAGTGCGGCTTTCTGAACTTTTATTGACGATTTTTGTGTAAATTAGTGACGATTTCAATAAATAAAAGTATATTAAACCAAATAACTTTACCAAAAATTAGTGATGGAACGAAAATCCGGCTATGATACCGACTCCGGCCGATCCGGCTCCTTGGCCGGAATTCCGGTTCCGGCCGGATCGAATAGAACATTCGGCCGAATCATGTTATTAAAAATTATCTATATTTGGATATTATTTATTCATTTTATTTTATTATATGTATGTAACAAAAACATATTTATTATATTAAATAAGATAAAACATAAAGAAACACAAAAAACTTTTGTTTCGTCGCTAATATTTATTTTTAAGTATTGCCATACTTTGCTATTTTTTGTACACATTTTGAAATAATACGGAGTAATCTTTATCAGCCCGATTCACAAAAAAGTTTAAGCTAATCCTAATTTTTGGATTAGCGAATTCAATTCTAATTGTAACAATTTATTTCGTAAAATATAGTCTAATATTCCTAGTATGTACCTTTATTGATAATATCATGAAAATTAAATTTTAAAGACCGGAATAGAATAGAATTTACTAATCCAAAAATGAGGATTAGCTTAAACTTTTTTGTGAATCGGGCTGTATATGCACAAGTCTCAACGTGAATTGTTTATTCTATTGTTATGTTTACTTATTACCTACCACGTTTCATTGGGGGTAGATGCCGAACAAGCTACGATTTTTGCCGAAAAATTACGAACGATCCGGCCGCCGGAATTCCGGTGATCCGGCTAAATAAAAGGCCGGAATTCCGGGATCCGGTAATCCGGCCAAAGGTCGATCCGTTCCATCACTACCAAAAATATTTATAAACCTGATACTTCGGGAACCAATAAAATATAATATCCCTATATTTTTAATATTCAATGTATTTTCAAACTGCTTATATAAATTCGAAAGTATGTTACTAAATTTCATTCATAAATATTTATGAATTTATGAAGTTGGTTGAGAGATGTGACAAAAATTAGCGATTTATTGAAAAAATTATGAAAGAAAAATAATACCCATAGAATTGTAATTTAAGAAAAAAACTTAAATTACTCAAAAACGGTGTTGGCAAAAATCATGATTTTTTGATTTTTTTATTTTTAATGATCTGTTGGTATTATTGCACTTTTTTAATTGTTTTAAAAACTATGTAAATAATTTATTTCATAATGGAAAATGAAATCTGTAATAAACCCCAAAGGGTGCATTTCAATTTTTGCTTATATGGAGTATATTATAACGCGTCCATGTGCGGGCGTCTTTTTAAACCATGTCTTAACTAAATCAAACAGCCCCATATTTTTGTTGTTATTTATACTTTTATAGCAAATAAATACATTTTTATTATAATTTGAATATTTTCTTCATCTTTGATAAAAATTAACGATTTTTATTTAAAAAATCAGTTTATTTAAATCATGATTTATATCGTGATTTAAACCAAATGATTTAAATCATGCCAACCCTGCTCAAAAAATAAACAAAATTATGTATTTAATATTTTTGTTGTATAGCCAAAATTATCGATGATTCTGCGACGATTTTCATGCAACCCTTAGGTATGTTTTTAAATAATGGGCTAGGTACTTGCGTGGTACTGAAAATCCGATTTCTATCACTATATACGTAATGTTATGTTGAAAACATATTTAAAAATATAAATTTTATTTAAAAAAAATATTTGTTTTTTAGTAAATTAATAAAGAAAAACTTCTGTGACGTCATTGAACTGGAGAAGAGAACCATGTTTAAGAATGTAACCTGTAGATGGCATGGCGTGCGAGAAAGTATTAATTTGAATTTGACAGTTTATTTTTCTCTCACTGGTCTCTCAATAAATACATTAATTACTTTACAAATAAACACATGGGTAGTTACATGTAATTTAAAATATCGATACCAAAAAGACAAACTAAAATACTATCCTCCAAATTATTGTTGAAACTTCAAACAGGAGAAGTACATCACCCGCACAAACATGCCGTTGCTATGGGGCGGTACAACACTGTGGCTTTACGGCCCTTCATTGGTGTGGCGTAATTCTACGTCATACATGACGGTAATTCAAATAATCAAATTTCATTATTTTTTTCAGGCTAATTAATAAAAAAATTGTCAGAAGTAAAAATATGGGTAGCAAATTTTTACCTTCTCTTCAAAAATATTAAATAAAAAAAAGGTACGCAAGTAGCCCATTGCTCGAAATTATTATTTATTTCCAAATATTTTCTGCTGCATTAAAATCCAACATTTTATTATATTGCTATAAGGGCCAATTTTACAATCTCTGGTTAAAATTTTAACTACCAGTTAAATAAACAAAACCGAAACAAAATGAACTGTCAAGCCAAATTTATAATTACTGTCAACAATCCGATTTAGGGCCAGTTGTACAATACACAGTTAGTATCTACGGTTACGTAACATACAGTTAACCTAACCACTGGTTAAAAAACACAATTAGTTGTACCATTTCTATTTTTCTAAAGGTTACCTAGCAAGTCTGTCAATTAACACTGCATCAGTTTTTCCAAATTATACTATATAAAACAAAACATAAATTTTATTTTATTGCAATTTTGACATATACGTCAGTTTTCATAAAAATTAAAATTACAAATGTCAAAAAGTAAGCGTAATAGAACACTTAATTTTACGCTAGATGATTGTTTAAAATTAGTGGATTTTGTCGCCCAGTATAAAGATATAATAGAGGATAAAAAAAACTGATGCGATCACAATACAAGATAAGGTAAATAAATTATTATATAAAGTGCATGAAGTATTCTTGGTTATTGGATAAAAAAAATAAGCAGGAATGCAGCCAATGCATAAAATTTTATATAATCAAAAGCCGATGTTTCGCTTCCTGCTAAATATTTTAAAATAATTTTTTAACGAGTAATTGTTTTTGACTAAATAAAATTTTATACATTGACTGAATTCCTGCTTATTTTTTTTATCCAATAACCAAGAATACTTCAGGCACTTTATTTAATAATTTATTTTCAACTACCAAACGTCGCCGAAAAGCCATTACAAATAGTTAAACAAACATCAAATGTCATGCGTTAACACTTTGTTAAATCATTAACCCCTCATTTCATCAAAAGTTAAAAATATTCTGGTTAAGAGCCATGGTTACGCTTAACCCGTTATCGTACAACACATTTTTTAACTAACCAGCTGTTAATTACTAACCCTTGCCTTAACCCTTGATTGTACAACTGGCCCTTAATATTGTTTATTTATCTGGCAGTTAAAATTTTAACCAGAGATGGTAAATTGGGTCTTAATAATATAATCTTATGCATAAAAACAATTAAGTTGTTCTTAATATGGTAAATATTTAAATTATGTACCTAGTTTCTTTCACACTTTCACAACGTTTTGAATTATAATTTATTTTAGTATTCTCGATGTGTGGAAATATATGGCCACTGGAATTTATGATGCAACGCGTGATATATCAAGGAAACATTATTTTATATTTTAATTATAGATATGCGATTGCACCATTCTCCATAGATCAGCAGATTCTGTATTCCAATTTAGGCGTCAATCATATACAAATTTATTTACATATTCTTGCACATTGTTTCGCAATTGTTTATAATTTTAATACCAAAGTAATAAAATTTGCATTTACATGGTCTATTTCTTTATTTTATAGTAAAATTCGCGTGTTACGAAAAATGAAAAAGGATGAAATATGTAAATCGAGATGTAAACATTGGAGTAGATGATATTTAATAAAAGTTGCGTACAATTAATTTTTCTATAACTGCTATTGGAAGTATTTGTCTCTAAAATAATCCATAAACGATTGACAGCGCTAAAACACTGCTAGTCATTGGGATTAATTTTAGTCCCATATGTTGCGTAGTTTTTAATTCTGAACAACTTTTTTATTTACAACTTTTCTCTAAAATTAATAGGTCAGAAACTACAGCAAAATAAAAAAATCTGTTGTGGCCAGCACAAAACCTTTCGTCAATTCGATGTATTTGTACAAATCCGATACCAAAAGTTCCTTCAAAAATATTCTATCCTGTAAAATTGTAACCCGAACACACTATTTTTTACAAACTCCATATCGCAAGTTCCTATGAAAAGATTCTATAAATCCAATAAAATTATAACACGAAAATACATTATGTAAATTGCACTTCACACTTCCTCATTCCTATCCAACGCATCTTCTTCACACAGTTCTTCCTCTCTCAAATCTTCTGCTACTCAGTCCTTCCATCTTCTCTTTGGCCTTCCTCGTACTCTCGGCATTGAAACTCCAAAATATTTGCGAGGGACACTCTGTCACTTATGTTACTTTCTGATCCTATACTTTCCACTTTGGTTTTGCACTTGACACTGACATCTGTCAATTAGAATTTTTTGAATATATCTGCTGTTTCCATAATTTTAACAAAGCTGACTGATTTTTGAAAGTTAATCTCTCATCTCTCTATATCTATTGAATATGAAGGAAAATGTATAACAAAATAAAACCGTATAGAGAATAAGATTTTCTTTTATATTGATAATCATAAAATGTGGAAAATTGATATTTAACCCTGTTTTTCAAGAAAAACTGTTAAGAACTTCAAATAAGAGTACTTCCGGTTGACCAATTATAACCAGAATCTAATCAGCTGTTCATATGGTTGTAAAGAAGAGGAATACGAAAGAATCATAATTTTTAGAATTGTTTTAGAGTTATCGTCGGAGAAAACATTGTCACACACACACACACACACATATATATATATATATATATATATATATATATACATACATACATACATACATACATACATACATACATACATACATACATACATACATACAGACATTGTAAAACTAGTAAAATCTTATTCTGGGGACCCTAACACGTGCTTATTTATTAAAAACTCACCATCGAATTTTTTGACCAAAGACAATATCTTCCTTATCTAAAGGTGACGGAAGGTAAAAATAACATATCTATCCCTATACTACGGATTTCAAGTAGACACCTAGTATACAGTGTGTCCCATTTAGAGGTGCCACCATTGGGATCTCGAAAACTATAAGAGATACAATGAAAAGAAAGAAATTAAATTTTAGGAGCAAAACAAATATAAAACATAATAACCCTTACATCATTGAAAAGAAAAAAAAAATAATTATTTTTTTGAGACTAAAATAAGATATGGGTTCCATTTAAAGAAATATAAGTTTGTGTTATATCTCGAAAATTTACGGATATAAAAATTTATTTCGTACGCCACTTATTAGTTAATAAAAATATCTATCTTTTATATTTGAAATGTTTTTCTCAATTACTAATAGTTTAGAAGTTATTTGAAAAAGAAAAAATTAACAATATTCAGTTTTTCGTCATTATCTAGTGCCCTATGAGAATTTTTGGAAAAACAAAAGTACATCTGAGATGGCCTCCCAAACGCGCACAAAAAATTCCATTTAACCGACATCGTATCTCTTATAGTTGTCGAGATGCCAATGGTGGCACCTCTAAATGGGACATACTGTATAACCCTCCATTGGCCATAAGGAATGTAATACTCCTATAATGACTCCAATTAGATTCTAATTCGATTTCTATTTCTTCGTCTGCTGTTGATTTTTATCAAGTGCTAAATACAAAATTGAAACAATTAAGTAATTAATTTAAATATCATGTTTAGAACGTATTATTGTTATAATGATAGAGAAGTGAAAATCGTTTCATCTTTGATGTTATGTAATTTAGAAGGCAAACCAAGAACTGTTGTTTGAAAATTCCTTGGGATTCCCGAAACCGCAGAAGAACATGTTTTTCTAATTTATATTTGTAGTGCACATTGTTTGCAAATAATTTATCTCAGTAGACATGAAGACGACAGAAAACTTATTTAAAATTAAAATAGAACTACTGGAAAATTACGACAAAACATTTCTGATAATTATAAACAACACAGGATATGTACAGATAACGTTTCTGAACTCAAACAAGGAAAAGTGTTTAAAAAAGTCTGAATATTAATTGCCTACCTATACAGGATGTCACTGTGTCCAAAAATAGATGACCGATATCTACCTTATAATACTTCGTGTGCACTATACCCAAATCGTTCAAGCAACCGATGCACGTCATCACTTACGGCCAATCTTACCAACTCTGGCTAAAAACTACCAGTTAAATGAACAAAACCGAAACGAAATAAACTGTCAAATGACAAATTTATCCTTGCTGTCAATAATTCGATTTAATATTGTTTATTTAACTGGTAGTTAAATTTTTAATAACCAGAGGTGGTAAGATTGGCTCTTAGTGTAAAAACTTTAATGCATTAAAATCACTAATAGTGAAAAATAAAATTTTAATCATTTTTAACTGTCAAAAAGTGTATATTGTTATGTAATTATTATCAAGATGAATAGTAGAGTTCATTACTTATCATATATGACATGAACATTATATAAATAATGTATTGTGTACCTACTTCATATTATTCGTTTATGTAGACCACGATTTATATTGTTCGAAATTAAAAAATCGTGTTTCCCATTAAATGAAATTTTAAATATAGCTAACAATATAATCGAGAATAGAAGAAAGAAGTAATTGTCAAATAGTGCCTGAGTGTCTGGTCACGAACCTGGGAGTACCGGGTTCGATCCCGACCGACGCCAAATATTTCGAATTTTAAATGGCACAAAAGTGACCCCTGTGGTGCACTCTCCACGCCAGCAATGAGTGCCCGTGAGGTGACGCCTGGTAAGCGCCCTCACTGTACAAATATGTCATCATCATTACCGATATCTGCGATAAAGCAGATTGGCACACCCAGAAATGGGTAATATGCCGTGATGATATATTTATTTCATGTTATAATTTTATTGGATTTATAGAATCTTTTCAAAGCAACTTTTGGTATGGAATTTTAAAAAATAGTATATGTTCATGTTATAATTTTATTGGATATATAGAATGTTTTCCATGGAACTTTTTTATAGCGTTTATCCATTTTTATTTCAATACTTTTATTTCTAAAAATTCACAGTTGTTCATATATTCTAAAAATGCATACACTTACATAACATTCTCTGTACAATCAAATAATATTACTACCAAGTTTATATCTCTACCCATTTTTGAATTATTGCCCCAAAAGTCACTATACCCCACATTTAGATAAAAACTACAAAATTTTCAAAAATCTAATTTTTATGTACCTAGATACTTCTCAATGCGCTGATTCCAAATTTTGAAACCGCAGGTCGATATCTCTTTTCATTCTCGAGATATTTAGATTCAAAATTTTGCTCAAATCTGCCCATTTTTGGGTAATAACCCAAAAATGGGTAGCGATATGAATTTGGCCACATCACCATTCGATTCTACCGACAAAAATACATAAGTATAGAAATTTTTATAATTATTGTCCAACCGGTTAATTTTTTATGAATAAAAGCTTGAAAACCCCTGAAAATTGCTAAAATCTGAAAAAATCGTAAGGGGTACCCCTTAGGATTTCTGCGATTTTTGGCCATTTTCAGTTATTTTGCTTTAGAGATTGTATGCGGTGTTCAAAAATTCTGAAAATTGGTGTGCTTATGTAATTTTGCCCGTAGAATCGAATGGTGTTGTCACCAAATTCATATCTCGACCCATTTTTGGGTTATTACCCAAAAATGGGCAGTTTTGAGCAAAACTTTGAATCTAAATATCTCGAGAACGAAAAGAGATATCGACCTGCGGTTTCAAAATTTGGAATCAGCGCATTGGGAAGTACCTAGATACATATAAATTAGATTTTTGAAAATTTTGAAGTTTTCATCTAAATGTGGGGTCTATTGACTTTTGGGGCAATAATTCAAAAATGGGTAGAGATAAAAAATTGGTAGTAACATTATTTGATTGTAAAGTGAATGTTACGTAAGTGTACGCATTTTTAGAGTATTTATATATGAGTATACATAATGTATATTCATGTGATAATTTTATTGGATTTATAGAATATTTTCGAAAGTACTTTCTGTATGGAATTTGTAAAAAATTTGATGAACTTTTCGTATGGGATTTGTACAAAATACATCAAATTAACGGAAGGTCTCGTGCTGGCCATAACAGATTTTTTTTCTTCTGTATTTAAAAATAAATAATTTCTACAAGTTATATTTCATTTTATAAATTTTTTTCTCGTCGATGACGTAAATCTTCCGCCTATTCATTTTCACTATAAATAGATTTGCAAAATCCAACAATAAATAAAAGTTATCACTATTAGGATGAATTTTCCTTCTTATTTTTCTTTATTGCCTCCTTTGTGATCCTCAAGTGGCGGAAGTCTGTGTTAGTCACATTAGTAGATATGTTTTTGTGGCGAATAAATTACTGTTATGTCTGTCTTGTGCGAAAATCGTAATATATTTATTTATAACTCACACTTATCACTTATGTTGCAAAAAAATCATCCAACTGCTATGTTTTATATATAGAGGCACATGTAAGGTCGCTAAATCGCAGCCTGTAATCTATCAAATACTATTGCAGAAACGTGATCGATTTATCCGTGAGGAATTTTTGTAACGATGTAAAAAATTTATTTGACATTGAAGAATTTCTATGGGTATTAATATCACTAATAACCTAACAAAGAAGAATATACCTATATGATGTACTTAAGATTGTAAAATCCTTCTTGGTATAAAACGCCTAGACATTTTATAAAATAAGGCCAGATTGTCATAATCTCATAAGTTCATGTAAAAAAGTACTACCTACATAAGTTATTTTTTTACTTTAACATTTCCTATATTTAAAATTAATTTATATAAACCAAAATCACGGCAGCGACATCTGTCATTATTGTAAAAATCCGCCGTTACCGACATAGTCACCGATCGATATACCTGTCAAATACGCGAGGCGAACATTGCTGAAATGTCAAATATCGACACCTACCTATTATTTATTACGAAGAAAACATGAGCAAATAAATATATTATCAGTCATAAACAACGTCTATTATTACAAATAAATTTTCGCTAGAAGAAGTACTCTAATGAAGGTAAGTAAAATCAAATTTGAATTATCGTCGGCCAAAAAATTTGATAAAATTCTCGTGCGTGAAGTATTTTACAGCGCTCCAGCTAATAAGGCACTCGCCTTAAGGGCTCGTGTCTTAAACAAAGCTGTCGCGCTGTAAAATACAACTTACACGCACTCGAATGTAAATAACTATTGTTTTTTAATAAATTAAGAAAGAACATTTTCTATGACGTCATTATATTGAACTGGAGATGGGAACCATGTTTAAGAATTTAACCTGTAGATGGCATGGCGTGCGAGAAAGTTTTAATTTGAATTTGACGTTGGTTTGTTTCTCTCTCTCTCTCTCTCTCTGGTCTCTCAAATACATTAATTACTTTACAAATAAACACATAGGTAGTTACATGTATACAAACTATTGTTGAAACGTCAAACAGGAGATCTACATTACCCGCACAAACATGCCGTTGCTATGGGGCGATACCACACTATGGTTTTACGGCCATTCATTGGTGCGGCGTAATTCTACGTCATACATGGCGTTAATTCAAATAATCAAATTTCATTATTTTTTTGTGGCGAATTAATAAAAAAATTATCAAAAGAAAAAATATAGGTAGCAAGTTTTTACTTTCTCTTTAAAAATATTAAATAAAAATCTGTTGTGGCCAGCACAATACCTCTCGCCATTTCCATTTTATGTTATATAAGTATTGTATTGCACTTCGCTATCGAACTGTCGTTTTATAACAAAAAACAATACGAAACTTTACCCAAATATTGTTTTTATTGTATTTAACATGTCTTCTGCACACATATAATTCTAATTATGTATCTATTCCTAAATGTCAGAGATTCTTCCAATTCATTAACAAGTTTGGCGGTATTTCTGATGGATATGTACATTTTACCTACAATTTTCAATATTTAATCAATAAAACAAGAAGAAAAATTAAATGTGCTTCCCAGAAAAATCTTTCAGAATGTCACTAAAACGTTGATTTTTGACATTGACATCTGTCATTTACAAACTTGTTATAAATATTTGAATTTGTTAACTGGTTTCCTTAGTGCCTTAGCCTCTACGATATATTATATTAGATTATGCTATAGATATAATAAAATTTGTATGTGTATTAGATGGAGAATTTTATGTTCTTCAATATTTGTAATAACAAAATTTTTCAAAAGATTATATTTAGAAGATTTTTTAAAGGAACTATTACTTCCGGTTGTTCAGTTGTTACCGAAATCTAATCAGCTCTTCCCAGGAATGTCAAATTAAGGAAACTGCACATACACAAACAAATCGGATTCTAGGGACCTTAAAACGTGTTTGTGCACTAAAATCGGGATATGTGATTTTTAGCATGATTCCAATACTTCTCTTAGCGAGAGTTAAAATATCTGATGTGGACACCACATGACTTCCTTGTACGCCTGTTACACTATACATATTTTGTTAATAATTAAAATATGTATTATAACAGACCCAATCATAAAATTGCACGTATTTTTTGTCCTAACTCACAGCAAACTTAATTACAGAAACCAAAAAGTACTTCATTTTTAAATTTACATATCTCGCTTATACAAAGAGCTAATTTAATCATACTTGATGTTTTCGACGCAGAATTTAATTCTCTAAAACTTGTTCGAAGCATTTATTATTAAAATGAAAATAACACTATTTTTTTCAAGAAAAACTGATAACAGCTTCAAGTAAAGTATCACTTCGGTTAGACTATTTTAACCAAAACCTATTATGTTATTCCCATTGATATAAAAGTACCTATTATATACCAAATTTGAAAAGTTTTGGATTATATTTTAATATAGTTTTTTATTAAAATCTATTATATGCTTCAAGTAAAGTACCACTTACGGGCAGACCATTTTAACTAAAATGTATTATGTTATTCCCATTGACATAAGAGTATTATATACCAAATTTGAAAAGTTTTGGATTATATTTTAATATAGTTTTTCATTAAAATCTATTATAGGCTTCAAGTAAAGCACCACTTCCGGGTAGACCATTTTAACTAAAATCTATTATGTTATTCCCATTGATATAAAAGTCTTATATACCAAATTTGAAAAGTTTTAAGATTATATTTTAATATAGTTCTGCATTAAAATCTACTATAGGCTTCAAGTAAAGTACCACTTCCAAAAGTTAGGTAATGACCAAATAGGGAGGTGCACAGCTAGATGTTATAGCAGTCATAAATACAAAATTTTAACTTTCTACGGCTTCCCGTTTTTCAGTTATGCGAGATACGTACGTACAGACGTCACGACGAAATTAGTCAAAATGGATTCAGGGATGGTCAAAATGTATATTTCCGTTGAAATCTGGAAACCGAAATTTTTCGCGATTACAATACTTCCTTTACTTCGTACAAGGAAGTAGAAAAGGTACGCAAGTAGCCCATTATGAGTACCTTGGGCTAGCGCGTGCATATTAAAAGTGCACAAATTTTATTTCATAGTTGTAGATGGTTCAAGTTCATAGCTAGGGTGGCGCTATAATTACTCTATATCACCACCGCCTGCTCCCATTGGTATATAATTCTTTTGTTGTCATTTTCTGTTTCAATCCAATTTAATCACACCTTTTCCTATACGATCCCCATTTATTTGGTAGTCCAATCTGCTTGGGTTCTTGTACGGCAAGGCAGAAGCGTTGTGAACTCCGCGTGATGCGTTGTGGGTGACCTTGAGCGAGGACATGTGACTGGGGGCCTTGACCTTCCGCCGTACGGTGCTTGTGCCCGGCGCGATGTTCCATGTTCGGATCGTAGGCCTGGGACACTGCATGTGCCGTGTACCATGGCCTCAGATGCGACATCGACCCGAGAATGTGTGTAGAGTAGATACACAATGTAAGCCGGAAAGTGTACGGTCTAAGGTATATAACGAGGGAGGATTATTTAAGATGTGTTGGAAGGGCACAGCCGCAAATATGAAATGTTAATTAACTGATCCAACAACTGATTTTCTTTTCAAACGTCATAAAAATGGCATCTTTTGTGACTTGATTCACAAGGTAGAAGTTTCATTTCTACGCCGCCATTTAATTGACAAATTAGTGGATTAACGTAAAACTTCTCAGGGTGTGTCCGATGTCGCATTTTCGCATTTAGTATTCAGAATTTAGGTCTTCTTCACATAAATACAATTCCGAATGGCACACTAGTGATATCCATTGGTTTGTATGGCACACTAGTGATATCCATTGGTTTGTATGGCAACGCTTTAGAACAACAGAAATAAATTATACAATTCGATTCAATTTGATGCTTGATAGTAAATGTTGTATGTCAATATTATATTTCATAAAATGGGAGCTAAGAAGCTATTCTTTGAGAGTAAATTTGTCGTTTTGTATAAATTCGTCAACTTCAAGCATAGTATGCTCCTGCAAAACCCTAAAATCTAATTCCTAAAATCCTAAACAATCACTAGATTTCAGGATTGTTGTAATTTTGCCTGACCCAAAAAAACCCATCTAAAAAACCCAAAAAAAAAACCTTCTAAAAACCCACTTTCATGAAATCATATTTTATTAAATAAATATGGTACATACTTATATAGGGTGTATCAAGATAATGGAACAGTGCCGTTTATTCGTGTATGTGAAAAGATACAGAAAAAAGTGATTAGGATATTTTATAATGGATAGAGGGGGTCACATTTTAGCATAAACTTTATTATCATAAATCCAGTGGTACTCAAACTATAAGGCAATATTATATTTTTTTAAATGGCATTATATACATTTTATTAACTCATTAAATAGAGAATTTTGTTCTGAATTCAACGATATAATAATATCATATCCTTATATTGCGAAAAATTTGATAAAAATTAATTCAAAGTTAGTATTTTATTTCTACTATATCTAAGTAATCTGAGCAAACATTCAAACAATAAAACAAAAAAATGATCTTAAAAGTTGAATTTATTGCCAAAATCGTAGCTTACTTGAATGTAATAAAACTAAAATAAATTTTATTTTGTTTTATTTATTGAATGTTTGCTCAGATTACTTAGATATAGTAGAAATGAAATGCTAACTTTGAATTAATTTTTATCAAATTTTTCGCAATGTAAAGGTATGATATTATTATATCGTTGAATTCAGAACAAAATTTTCTCTTTAATGAGGTAATAATATATATATATATATATATATATATATATATATATATATATATATATATATATATATATATAATGCCATTTAAAAAAGTATAATATTGCCCTATAGTTTGAGTACCACTGGATTTAAGATAATGAAGTTTATGCTAAAATGTGTCCCCCTCTATACCTTACAAAATATCTTAATCACTTTTTTCTGTATCTTTTCACGAATAAAATGCACTGTTCCATTATCTTGATACACCTTGTATGATACACACATATATACATAAATTTTTGTCACCGGCAACATTTTACAATCAATTTAATTTTGTGTACTTCATATTTGATCATTTTTAATACATTTTTCATTGCACTTTTATATTTGAACAACTCCAATCCTTGTGTCAGCATTTTCATTATTTTTTGAGTTGTGTATTAAACATATTATTTGTTTAACGCGGCTATAACAACTACTGAGATAACTTACACACTTGGATCTAATTCGTGTACACACTTGCATTGCGCAGACTTGCAACTATTAATATTAATTCGTCACTTGTACGTATGTTCACTCTCTAGTTAATTTTTTGTTTATTTCATTAAATAAATAAATATATCACGGCATATTACCCATTTCTGGGTGTGCCAGTATCTACAACACATGTAGACATCGGTAATAATGACGATATATTTTACCGTGTGGGCGCTTACCAGGCGTCACTTCACGGGCACTCATAGCTGGTGTGGAGAGTGCACCACAGGGGTCACTTTTGTGCCATGTAAAATTGGAAATATTTGGCGTTTGTCGGGATCGAACCCGGTTCCTCTAGGTTAAAAAAAATATTAATAATATTAATATCTATTATCTATTACGAAAACTTGTGTATGTGAATTAAGATACTTTATAAAACTAAAGTTAAAAATGATGCATACTATAATTTGATGTTTGTCAATAAAACCCGGGTTTTTTTTTTTAAATAAAACCCGGGTTTTATTAAAAAACCCAGGTGGGCTGAGTTTTTTTCAACCCTGCTAGATTTAGGGTATATAAATTTAGGATTTAGATATTACGCTCCGGTGGCTCAATGGTTAGAGCAACGTCTCTAGTCATGACTGCGCTCGGGGTTCTGGGTTCGAATCCCAAGGAATGGATGTTTGTGTATGTGAACCTACTCAGTAATTGGGATTTAATCCTGTTGAGAGGTTTACAAAAAGTACAACATCGGACACAGCGAGAGACACTAATAATAGTTCACATAACATCACAAAAGTTATTGAGCGTTTAGTACTGTCCTCTGTTCGTTTGACCGCAAACATTTCAATCTACCTTCATAGCTTTTCAGTAATTGTTTTGTTACGAGATAAAATAGTTTTCAAATTACTTAAGCCGTTATAAAAATACGATAAACAAGTTTAATTTCCTTATTGTCTTATCCCATAAACATTTCATTGCAATTTCGTAACGATTGTTTTATTTCAGTTGCGCTGTACACAGATCTAACACCGCTCTTAGCTATTGGTCCATTGATAAAATAGTTGGTAGTAGATTGTTTGTTATCGTGTTTTGTTCGCCAACGCAAACACGTAAGCTATTATGTTTGGCAGCGCACCAACAACTGCTCAACTGTTTGTTTACTTGGTAACCCGACAGTTGACGGTGCACCCAGCCGACTACAATGTTATTTGTAGATATTTGTTGTGGAAAATTATGTTGTTTTTCTTGTCTTTGCCAGAGGAGAGTTTATTTAATGTGTGATTTAATATTAGACAATAGCGAGCAAGAAACAATACTTTTGTTTGAGTTGCCAAATAGAAAATAATAAGCAATACGTGGTTTGATTAAAAAACAACGAGAAGTTTTCTAATACTTAATGATTATATGATTAAATGTTTCATAAGCAACAACATTATGAACTTAAATTATATCGATGGGTGTGTTCTTCCACAAGGCGCAATTTTATGGACACCTAGCATTAGGTTTTGGACTTCATTTACATCGATTTCTCGAACATTCCAGATTTCTGGATATTCTGCGTTGAAGTTCTTTATTTTAGGCTTTCCCATCCTCCATCGTAAACTTTTGAGATAAAAGAGCTCAAAAATCTTTTATTTCATACTGTGTCGCATTTCATTGTTTACTGGACTGATTTCAGTCCGTTAATAGTATATTATGTACCAAGTTAAGAAAAGTGAAAGTTTACAAGACGAGTATGGCAAGTTTAAGTACGTGTCAGTAAAATCACTTTTCTGACGCGGTGCGTACACTGTTTTTTCGTATTTTATGTTAGTACTAGCTGACCCGCCCCGGCTTCGCACGGGTAAAGCTGCAATAACGATTAGCTATATGTGTACCAGTAATTTTTCACATTTACTTAGGAGATATGCGCTGTGTAGGGAGCCGGCAACAAGCCTCGCATCGTACATGTAACAGGCTCCGCCCACTGCCCACTTGATCCCCGCACCGCACCTAACATCGCCCTTTTCTAAACATGACTCGGATACTTTTACTTATGTACATCATATGATGCAAGCTATCTCTCCGACAAATATCGAAAATCTGCTAACGGTTAAAACTTAACTGTATAGATAAAAAGATAAAAAAATAATTGAAATCATCGCCTATTGTACCGCCTTGAGGGATGATTTTTCAAAAACGCTAAAACACTATTTCGTACCAAAAGAATTTTTATATCCCTAACTTGAGAAATGATGGGTTATCCATACAAACTTTCATTCCCTATTTCAACCCTTTAAAATTTTATTTCCGCGACAAAAGGTAGCCTTCGTGCTTCTTCATGGTCCAATCTATCTCTATACCAAACTTCATTAAAATTGGTTCAGCGGTTTAGGCGTGAAAACGTAACAGACAGACAGACAGACAGAGTTACTTTCGCATTTATTATATTGGTATGGATGGATAATTTACATTGTTGGAAATATAAATATTGGATAATTACTTTATATTCACATATAATTCACAAACAATATCTTAAAATGTTATTTAATGTATGTAAACAACGTTAGAGGTTGGCATAATATCCGCCATATTTTGCCAATTTCTCTCCGACCAATCAGAATCGAGCCCCTATGCATATTCAGTCACTATAGATTACATAAATATGTCTTTTCGTATTTATCTAATACAAATAAAAATGCATCGCATCAAACAATCTTCAATTCCTCTTATATTTAAATTCCAAAACCGTTTCTCTTTATCCAAACCCCAAATCAGAATTCAAATTCTCGTCTGGTCCGTGGTGTGTTGACCGCTAGAGGCCGCGAGGACGTTCAGTGTCTTTTCTTTCTTTCGTTTTTTTCCTTCCCATGGAGGCGGTGTGGCGGCGGAGGCGTAATTAGCATGTTTGGCATGACGTAGATGGCGGACGACCTTCCTAGGACGAGCCGCGGGAGTGGAGCGCGCGGGGAGAGGAGAGGGACGATCTGTGTGGTGTGTCACGGAAGAAACATTTCCTACATACCAGTTGGATTCACACCAGACAAGTTTTGTACAGTGGAGTTTTATAGTGTGATTTGGAAATTGAGGCGTGTTTTTTCGGACTGTGATTATGATTTTCTAAATAATGATTTGTTCAATAATGATTCCTTTGAATCATGATTAAATTTAATTCCAAAGAAACAACAAAATTAACTCGATCGACGCAAAACCTACACGAACGTCGAACGAACTAGCGGCAAACGTCAAATGATAAATCAGCTATTTTGTTTGAAGTAATACCCAAATCGAAAATAGTTTAAAGATGGATTGTGCTGAAGCAAAAATAATATATTTAGTATGGAATGTGAAGTAAAATATGAAAACACGTTTCTTTAACTTTTTCTTGTACTTGCAGGATCTAATATTAAAAAAATCGAAACCAATAATGAATGTTGAATCTATTGACTCAAGTTCTAGTAGTTCGGATGATTCTTATGTAGACATAAATTTGCACATTCCAATATTTCATTGCTTGCTTTTTCCTCCATTTCAAATCTTTTGTTATTTCAATCACAGTGATCTTGCGAAAAGACTGATTCAGAAGGGAAAGGGGAATGGCGTGTTGTGATCACAAAATGAATGAGTGGGAATAACGAACGAAGAAACAATTTTCTTTTTGATCATGTTAACTTTGTTCAATTTTATCACGAATCATAGTCTGAAGAAACACGCCTCTGATGCAGATGTTATTCTAAGGAACTATGGTTGGTGGGGATAATGTGACAAGAATTTTACTTGCATTTTATGGTGTTCATTGTCATCTATAACTACAGCAATGTTTCAGAAATGATGATTCGCGAAAGCTTTAAAAATATAAAATATAAACTACGAGGGGTCGTTTTTATATTCCCGGACTAGACAGTTTTCAATTTTAATGCAGTTTTTCACTATATTGTTTTTTAATCACATATGCCTTGGTAATGTATGTGACAATTTACAAAATAATTGCCGCAGTATTAGTTCTAATATCTGTCAGTTTTCTAAATGTTCGAGATTCTTCCTATTCATTAACGAAATTCGCGGTATTTCTGAAGGGTATATGATGAATTATGTGTATAATAAGCGCGTGTTTAGTTGACACTGATACTGTACATATCTTGGTTTATAAATGAATCCCCTTTCTTTTTATACCAATTTTAGATGTTAGCGGAGTCTTCTCCTCGTTATACCAATAGCTTATTATATTAATATTACATTTCGACTTGTCCATGTGCGAATTTTAGGTTTTCGGCATTCAAGGACAGCGTCAATTTAACACGCGGCCGCTATATCCATAATTTTAAATATTTAATTAATGATAAAATAAGAAATATTAGATTTACTTCCCAGAATAAGCCTTCAGTAATTATTTTCTATATTTATAATTATTGATCTCTAAAAGATATAATAAAAATGTTCAAAAAGGTGGAATAGAGAATTTTATATTCTTTATATTTGTAATCATAAATTTCCAAAAAGTAATATTTAGAATAAACAGCTCTTCCCGTCTCTTCCGTCAGATTAAGGAAGACGTAGTTAAATTGGTCTTTAATCTTATAGAATTTGAGAAACCGCCCCCCCAACATCCACACACACACCCATACACACACATACATACACACACATACAGACACACACATACAGACACACACATATCAGACACACACATACATACACACACATACATACACATACATACACACACATACATACACATACATACACACACATACATACACACACATACATACACATACATACACACACACACACATACACACATATACATACACACACATACATACACACGCACATCATTGTAATAATATTAAAATCTAATTTTAGTGACCTTAAATCATGCTTATCCACTAAAATCTAGATATGCAATTTTTAGCATGATTCCAATACCTCTCTTAGCGAGAGGTAAAAAGAATAGTTCATTTCGTCCCGTAATTACATGTGTCGCTTTATTCACAAAGAAATTACAATCGATATTCTACGAATTTATTGGCATTATAATTGATATCACTGAGATGTCGCTACTGTCGATTTACTAATTGAAATATTTGCTTGGAATGGTCTAAAAACTTCCTAAACACTATGAATTACGCTTGCGTTTGTGTCAACTCACTATCCATTATGCATTAGTGAAGTAGCTAGGAATAAGGCTTAACACAACATATTTATTGCTTAACGTAGTTTGCAAGTTTTTTTTTTTACAAAAATAAATAAAATAGGAATAAGCGCGTGAAGTTGACATTTTTCCAATTTTTTGCACGCTCGTAGAAAAAAATGATTATATAATCAGTTTTTATGTCTTGCAGTGTACTTCTCCAAGGAAAAGAATATAAATATTCAAATGCTTTAATTGACATATAAATGTCACTGTCGAAATATATAGTGTTGTTTACCAGAGTACATTCTTAAAATATCTTACTGGAATATTATTTTGCAAAAAGATTCCTTGTAGAAAAAAATAATGAAAATGAAACTGGAAAGAATTAATGTCTTGTATATTTCGAACCCTCAGTCACAGACTTAATTTTTTAATACATACTTATTCTTACAGTAAATTATTTAATTGACACGTGCAGATATTAATATAAATAACAACAATAGGAAACTTTTTTTCACAATATATTTTTTAATTCAAAATGTCTGTTGTGGCCAACACAAGACCTCTCGCCATTTCCATATTAGGCTATAAGTATTGTACATATTTGACATTTCTGATACACACAAAAACACAAATCTTCTTTATATGTATTTATATTTTTTTATTCATTCTATTCACTCTTATTATTCTAATGTTCGAGATTCTTCCAATTTATTGATGAAAATTGGCGGTATTTCTGAAGTGTACTTATATGTAATCTATGTATCTATAATTATAAATATTTAATTAATAATAAAATAAGAAATATTAAAAGTCTTCAGTACAAACATTTTAATTTTTCCATTTATTTTCTATGGGCTGCGAGATTCATTTATAACCGTGGTTCCAACATCCACACACATGCACACACACACACACACACACACACACACACATATATATATATATATATATATATATATATATATATATATATATATACACTGACATCATCGTAAAAATGTTATAATCGGATTATAGGGACTTTAAAAGGTGCTTATCCGCCAAAATCTGGATATGCGATTTTTAGCATGATTCCAATACCTCTCTTAGCGAGAGTTAAAAATATTGTGAAGAAAAATTTTCTTTTGTTGTTATTTATACTTATTCTTATTATACTAATATTATAGCTTATTTTTCTGTATAATGATTTATGTTCAACTAATAGGTTTACATACACTAAACTATTTATTAATGATTTAATATTTCTTCCGTATAATTTTTTATTTGAATCAAGGTAATACAGCCACAATTACGAGACAGAATTAAAATTACAGTTGCTAATTACAAAACAATGACAAGTATTGAAACAAGAACAGCATAAAAATTACACGTTATATACAAGTAATTGACAAGATATCTATAAAGCTTAATTGACAGATTGACACATTTTGTGAGTTAGGTGTGAAAAATAGCAATTATTTAACTTTTTTGGCATAATTATAAATAAAATTTACATACCTACTATCAAGAAACTTTCTATTTTAGCAAATAAAATTTTTGATACATAAATACAACTCCAAATGGCACACTAATGACATCCATTGGTTTATATGGCAACACTTTAGCTTCTTAGTTTCTATTTTATGAAATATAATATTTACATGACATTTATGCCCATATTCATAAACTTTCGTAAAGTTTCAAAACGGTTTGTTATAATTTTTGACAAATAGAATCAAACTTGACAAATAAAATTTCGATTTTTCTTTCAATGTCGACTGTTTCTGTTAGATAAAAATTATAATGAACCGTTTAAATTTTTTACGACTATTTATGAATACGGACATTAATCTGAAGTATCAAATTAAATCGAATTGTATAATCCATTATTGTTATTCTAAAGTGTTGCCATGCAAACACACAGAAAAAAAATTTAATTGAATTTTTTGTGCACTCTCCACACCAGCTACGAGTGCCCGTGAGGTGACGCCTGGTAAGCGCCCACACGGTAAAATATGTCGTCATCATTACCGATGTTTACATGTGTTGTAGATACTGGCACACCCAGTAATGGGTAATATGCCGTGATGATATATTTATTTTATTTGAATTTTTTTCTAATTATATTTAAATATTATTTTATTGGGCAATATGTCTAATGATTTAGTATAATTTACAAAACTTACTTTAGCAAAAAATCGTTAATTTTAAATAAGTGTAAATGGTTACTTTAATTTCTTATTTTCTTTAATATTACTTTATTTTTGCTTCATCATTTTTGTCCTACAATTTTCGCTAATTTAACTAATGAATTAGATAATTAAAGAGAAAATTTAGATACACATATACAGCCCGATTCACAAAGAAGTTTAAGCTAATCCTCATTTTTAAATTAGCGAATTCTATTCTAATTTTGACAGTTTATATCTTAAAATATAGTCTAATCCAGGGCTTCTTAAACTTTTTTCATTCACGACCCCATTTATGATCGCGAGTTTCTTGGCGACCCCATATAAATATAAAAGAAAGATAAATTCATATTTTTTGATCATTTATTTATTAAGTAACAATATACTTATACATATGAAAATATATAGTTTTAGAATTCGTTTTGAAACACACAAAAATCTAAAATTAAAAATTGTATGAAAAATTGTAAAATTGTATTTATTATAGTTACAAAAATTATATGCCGTATTTTATATCGAAATTGCCTTTTTTGCAATAACATAAATAAAAAGGGATTTTGATCGTCTTTGTTCGCTCGAATATATTCGAACGCAGTCGTTGAGTGGTAATCGTGTATTTGAATATTTGAGATTAAATATCTCGCGACCCCAGAATTTTGCTATACCATAGTTTAAGAAGGCCTGGTCTAATCTATTCCTAGTATCTACCTTTATTGATAATATCAAGAAAATTAAATTTTCAATACCGGCATAGAATAGAATTCACTAATCCAAAAATGGGGATTAGCTTAAACTTTTTTGTGAATCGAGCTGTTAGTTAATTTATTTATATTTGATACAATACTTATTACGATATAAATGTAATCATTTCATCTAATTTTGTATTTAATTTTAGTATAATTTGTTATTACAAATTTAGAAAATTTAACTAAATCGACATAGGTATTTTAATAATAAAACATTAGTAGGTTGAAAAATAAAGTATTTATTTAGTTAATTTAACTACAATTTAAATGTTTTTTTTTTCTGTGTAAATTGATGTCATTAGTGTGCTATTCGGAGTTGTATTTAAGTGAAGAATACCTAATTCCTAAAAACTAAATGTCAAAATGCGAAATCGGACACAGCCAAAGAAGCTATTCTTTGACAGTAAATTTGACGTTTTGCACAAATTATACAACGAACATGATTTGTTTAATTAGTGCGCGTCAACGTCAAGGCATAGTGTGTTCCTGCAAAACCCTAAAATCTAATTCTTAAAATTCTAAATAATCACTAGATTTAGGGCATATAAATTTCAGGTTTAGATGACAAAAGTGCAACATCGGACACAGCCATAGTGTGCTCCTGCGAAACCCTAAAATCTAATTCTTAAAATTCTAAATAATCACTAGATTTAGGGCATATAAATTTCAGGTTTAGATGACAAAAGTGCAACATCGGACACAGCCATAGTGTGCTCCTGCGAAACCCTAAAATCTAATTCCTAAAACCCTAAATAATCACTAGATTTAGGGCATATAAATTTAGGATTTAGATATTAGGGTGATGAAAGTGCAACATCGGACACAGCCTAAATATTTTACTGTATTCGAAAACGAATAACTCGTGAAATTCAATAATTCTCGTTACTGATATTTCATTGTATCGTTTTGTTTTCTTTTACGTATACATTAAATAAATATAGAGTACGCAATAAAAGGTACATTAGCACGATAAATATTGCAGTTAGTAGAACACACATACATAAAATTTACTGTACACTTAATTGAATCATTCCAATGGAGAACTATTTCTCTTTATTTTTTACTGATACTGATCTACAAATACACTACAACCTTTGTTTCTGTTCCAACACAATACATTAGTATGTAGTTCATAATTTATGTTTTCAATTAATAATAAGTTGCCGACAATTTTTGTGACTCACTAAAGATATATATTTGTATATGAAACACAGGACAATAATTTATTATACTCGCTGTCAAATAAATATGGACTGATGTTCAATTTTTTTCCTTCGCCCCACCCTCTCCCTTGCCATGCGGTGTTGCCGCTTCTTCATAACGGCATTTTCAACATGACCAATGGAATTGGCAACATTGTTGAAATCTCCAGGAGGGCATCGAACCCGAACCGAACTAAAACCGGGACCAAACCGTAACATTTTAGCGAACCCAAACCTAGAACTGAACCTCTGATATTTTTTCAATTGAACCCGAATCGGAACCGAACCGAGTATTAAAATTCGGGTTCAGGGTTCGTTTCTAGTTCAGGTTCATTTTCAGTTCGAAACGTAATCGTAATATTTACAGCCGATTATCGACGTCTTCTGTTCGTGAAAATTGTATTCGTGTTCTTGACTTGCGTTGCATTGTAAATTCCGACTTAAATTTATATTATTTCTATATAAAGATTGATATTCAAAAAACATTCATTCAATTTTCATTAAGTAGAACCGAACCTGAACCCAGAACAAAACCGCAAATTTTATTAATGCTTGAATCAGAATAGCACACGAACTCATCTCTCAAAAAACAATTTAACCTGAACTATATTTTATAATTACACACACACACACACACACACACACACACACACACACACACACGCATACACATACATACCCACAGACATCATTGTAAATAAACAAATATATCATCACGGCATATTACCATTTCTGAGTGTGCCACAATCAGCTTTATCAGAAGTAATATCACAAGACCTCCTGATTTTATAGATAAATTTTTATTTTGCATGAATTTTTTTTGCTTAGCAACAAACACGAAAGCAAACTGCATGGTAAATCCCGATTCCGAAGGAGGAGGGGTTTTACCTAATGTCAGTTTGCTTGAGTGATTTTGCTTAAAAATAAAAGTTTATCTGAGAAAATCTGAGAGGTCGTGTGGTATTTGGTGATATAAATTCCAAAGACAACGCAAAATGAAACTTGACACATTAATTGTCACACTGACAGTTACAAACAATAACAACCGTTTATTTACTTGGTAGCGGAAAATTATCGGGGTAACGGGGTTTTATCAGTATAATACTGTTCCCATTGGTTGAATTTTCAAGTATTTTGCATCATGATTGGTTAAAAACTAGTCGTTGGAATTTATCGCAGATATCGGTAATGATGATGACATATTGGACCCTGCGGGCGCTTACCGGGCGTCACCTTACTCATTGCTGGCGTGGAGAGTGCACCACAGGGGTCTCTTTTATGCCATTAAAAATTCGAATTATTTGGCGTCGGTCAGGATCGAACCCGGTTACTCAGGTTCGCGACCAGACACTCAGGCACGCGGCCACGGGACCCCATCATTGTAAAAATATTAAAATCGGGTTTTGGGGACATCAAAATTAATATCTCTATGCGATTTTTAGCACGACCCCTATACCTTAGCTAGGGTAGCGGGAAGTAAAATAAAATTAGCTACATTCTTATTTCACAAAAAAAATCCTCATCTCCGCCACTGTCACCAACTTCTGCCTCGAAGTGTACTCCGGCTACGCCGATCGCTGTATGCTTCAATCCACGCGTTACGTCCTGAGTAACTCTCGCAGTACTCTTGCGGTACGATAGAGCAACGTAAGCGTTAACCGTAGTCGAGTAGACAAGCTGAACCTACCTCTACCTTTACCTCAGAGGGGTGAGGAGGGAAACCACCAAACAGAGGTTGACTCACACTAGAGAATGTGGAGATGAGGAAGAGAATATATATCAAGAAGAGATATGTGAGTGCGAATTATATATTATAAAGGAAGAACGTGAGGGGGGGTTTTGTCAGCATTTTCAAGAAAGATTTTAAGTATGAGGGTAGATTGAAAAGTTTATGGTCTAACACAAAGAGTGCAGCACTAAATGTACAGTTATTTTTTGTGAGGTTATGTGAACTGGATTTAGTGATGCCGCGAGATCTCGAATTTTCTATTCGAGAACCTTATTCTCGTTTCGATATTTTAAAGACGAGACGAGAGTGATGGCCTGGAGATTTGCTCAAGGCGAAAGTATAAATTCGAGATTCTTTAGTCGAGATCAAGAGAAGGCAAGAAAAAGTATGACGAGACAAGATACGGAGAAATCTCGTCTCGAAAATTCGACGAATTTGTCATTTTGTTATTTGGCTCGAAGGACGAAAATAATGTGATTTTTCGAAGGACCATTTTGTAAATATTAAATTGATGTACTTATTTGTTTGAGATTATTAATACATCATTTTCCAAGGCCACACAGTTCAATACTTCATATAAAACATTTTATAATTTTTTTTTTACAATTCTACGAGTATATTTATGCGCCTTGCTCTTAATAAAATAAATCCTGTATTTTACTGAATGCTTGTGCTACGCAATGAGCCTGTTTCACATTTTTTAAAAAGTATTTTTCTAACAAAAATAATAATTTATTATTTTCGTAAATAATTAAATAAAAAGATTGGCGCCAGATATAATTATGAAAAACAACCCCCCCCCACTCCTGTGACGTCAGAGTACATAAAGCACGTTATTCGTACCCAATAGGAAAAGTAGATAGGCTGTGAGAATTCTGGCACAAACTCGATGGCTTCTGGCCATCTGCATTCAATATTTAATTGTATGTCCGTTGTCGCATTTTGACATTTAGATTTTAGGATTTAGGTCTTCTTCGAATAAATACTCCGAATGGCACACTAATGACATCCACTTTAGAATAACAAAAATGAATTATACACTTCGATTTAATTTGATGCTTCATATTAATATTATATTTTATAAAATAGAAGCTAAGAAGCTATTCTTTCATAGTAAATTTGACGTTTTGCACAAATTATAGCAACGAAATAGTGCGCGTCAACTTCAAGGCATAATGTGCTTCCGCAAAACCCTAAAATCTAATTCCTTAAATCCTAAATAATCAGTAGATTTAGGGCATATAAATTTAGGATTTAGATATTAGGGTGATAAAAGTGTAACGTCGAACACAGACCTAGTATAGTTCATCTAGGGATCATTTTCCGAAGACTCGTTATCGTTTTATTATGGGTGCACAATAACTAAAACCGCAATGCCAAAATATTTCGGTCCGTACAGTCGACCAGTTCAGTATTTGCAATGCTGGTATATATTTTACGCCCAGTATTCGACTGCAGACCAAGACTGCACTTTCCAGATTTTCTAAACCGATTACCAGGGCTGTATTTGCTAATATTATACAGTCGAATACTGGGCGTAAAATACAGTATGTCCCCGGATTGAGTTTACAAGAGGAAAAAAAATTTTATTTTTGATTTTACGAAAAAATGCCAAGGGAAGAAAAATTTTTGCTTGAATTAAAACGCATGTTTCAGTTATTAAAACTTTTAATTAATGCAAAGTTCTTTTATTATAACGTTTTTTCGTATTTTGTCCTCCTAATAATACAGTTATTACATTGAATCTAACATGATTTTAGTTAGCTTATACTAGTACTATAAAAATTCATGCAACGGCCCTGTTCTGTTACTATTTTTCCTTACTATTACACTAAATTATAAGATCCTTACAAAGACTGTAGCTTGATAATCTGCTTTTTCAGTTACAATAAAATTTTGTTATGAAGCGAAATGAATAATAAAATAATATTGACAAAATTATACAGTCGATTGGACATTAGGTAGGCAAAAATATTGCAGATTTTTGACGTTCTCTGTTCTCACACAGGTTAACAAAACCGTGAAAAATCCTTCCTTTCATTTAAATGAAGTTATTATCGAATTAATTAAATCTAACCTTTCAGTTTTTTCTTGTTACAGAATTCAATAATTAAACTGTAATCGTGAGAACATTTTCAACCTGTAAAAGTTGTCCAAAACTTACATAACCCTACATTCCGTGCTTCATAAGTGTAACAATTCATTACGCAAGTCGTCCAAACCGCACCATTGCCTAAATATATTATTAATAAATTCTATTACGTGTTGTGAAATTCGTAGAATTAGCAAAAGTGCAAAGTAGCCATTATGACGAAAACAACTGCTATTAGAGTTGAGTTGGTTAAACAGCCGACGATCTAGCATGTAAAGTTGTAAACAGCTGAAGGTGCAGCCCGGCCAACGTCGATGGAGAATTTCATTTCTTCATTGCTTTCCAATCTGCAGTAGGATGGAACTTGGTACATATTCATCGACAAGTTGTTAAACTCGGTTTCGCAATATGTTTTTATTTTTATTTCATATGGCTGTAGATTTGAAATTTATTTTTACTTTCTATCTATAAAGTTTTTATTTTTTGTATTTAAATTATGCTATATATTAATAGGTACAAAAAGTTATTGCATATTTATAATTAATTTCCTAGTAACTGCCCACAAAGTTTCTGGGAGGTCCAATTTCAATTTAATGAATGTCTAGTCGTAAGTCTGGGGACCTGGGTTCGATCTCAACCGACGCGAAAATTATTTCGAATTTTAAATGGCACAAAAGCCTATGGTGCATTCTCCACGCTAGCAATGAGTGCCTTTGGGGTGACGCGTGTTACATGCCCGCACGGTACGAATATGTGTTCATCATTAACGATATCTGTATATGAAGCAAACTGGTACACCCAGAAATGGGTAATATGCCGTAATGATATATTTATTTATTTTATTTTCATTAAGAAATATTTGAATAACATATTATATATAAGACAAAAAATATTTAACTGCAGTTTCCTCAATCTGACATTTTTGGGAAGAGCTGATTAGATTTTGTTAACAATTGGACAACCGAAAGTAATAGTGTTTTGAAAAATATCTTCTAAATATAATTTTTTGGAAATTTTTGATATTACAGATATTGAAGACCATAAAAATCTTCATCTAATACACTTAAATTTTTTATTATATCTTGTATAGATTTGGATATAGACACTATAATATATAGAATAGTCTAATGTAATACATCGCAGAGGCTAAGGCTCTAAGGAAATCAGTTGACAAATTCAAATGTTTATAACACAGTTTGTAAATGACAGTGTCCAAAATCAATAATTTTAGTGACATTCTGAAAGCCTTTTCTGGGAAGTACATTTAATCTTTCTTATTGTTTTATTAAATAAATATTTAAAATTGTAGGTAAAATGTATATATCCATCAGAAATACCGGTAATGAATTGGAAGAATCTCTGACATTTAGGAACTTGTCGCAATTAATAAGGTCATATTGTTATTATGGTTTTGTTATAGGAATCAAATAGGAATTTAATTTTCTAGTTTTTTGACGTAAGGTACCGTGCGTAAGGTGGAGAAGAAAATATTTGGGTAAAATTCTGTATTTTTTTTACCTCTCGCTAAGAGAGGTATTGGATTCATGCTAAAATTCACATATCCAGATTTCAGTGAATAAGCACGATTTAAGATCCCTAGAATCTGATTATAACAATTTTAAAATGATGTCTGTGTGTGTGTGTGGATGTGTGTATGTCTGGATGTTGTAGACACGATTCCTCAAAAACCATAAGACTTAAAAATTGTTTAACTATTTAAATAATCTGACATTCCTGGGAAGAGCTGAAAAGGTTTTAGTAACAATTGAACAACCGGAAGTAGTAGTTTCTGAGAAAAATTCTTCTAAATATAATTTTTTGGAAATTTTTGTTATTAAATATTGAAAAACATAAAATTCTCCATCTAATACACTTAAAATTTTTATTATATCTTGTATAGATTTAGAAATAAAAACTATAATATATAGAGTAATTTAATCGCAGAGGCTAAGGCACTAAGGAAACCAGTTGACAAATTCCAATGTTTATAACATAGTTTTTAAATGACACATGTCAGTGTCAAAAATCAACAGTTTTAGTGACATTCTGATAGCTTTTTCTGGGAAGTATAGTATATTTAATCTTTCTTATTGTTTTATTAATTAAATATTTGAAATTATAGGTAAAATGCTTATATCCATCAGAAATACCGCCAATCTGGTTAATGAATTGGAATAATCTCTTACATTTAGAAACTTCCTCATACAATGAAAAATAGATATAATTAGAATTATATGTGTGCAGAAGACATGTTAAATACAATAAAAAACAGTATTTGGGTAAAGTTCTGTATTTTTTTGTTATAAAACGACGGTTCGAAAGGGAAGTGCAATTCATTACTTATATAACATAAAATGGAAATGGCGGAGGTATTGTGCTGGCCTCAACAGATTTTTTCTTAAGCAAAAAGTATTAATTTTGTGACATTCAAAAAAGTCCGTCCTTTCTGCTAAACCCTATACTTCAATCATTATTTTTGTAAGAATTATTACATCTTCCAATTTTATTTCATAAAATAGAAATTACAAAAGTATTTATTCTGACGCAGAACATAACCTTGTTATAACACCAATATTGCCATTTCGTCCGGTGGTCAGCGGTGGACTAGACTACATCTCCTATTGCTAACCACAAAATTTACATAAGTGCAAAATTAATTTACATGTTTTCCTCAATTATCACCAAAATGAGTCATACATCGTGAGTTCCTGATGAATTGTGTGATCAATATAGGAACCTCACTTTATTATGAATCACTTGGGGCTGGTACTGATATATTTGAGTGCAGTCCGGCCCTGGTGAATCAGCGGTGAGGTGTCGCAAGGCCCAGTCTTACACGCCTTTACATCCAATTACGCCAACTCAAACTCCAAGCCATTGTTCAACAAATTGACAAGAACAGAAAAAAATGCGAGAAGAAAGAAAGAAATGTTTGCACTATACGCTAACTACACACTATATTGAATTGATAGTAAATTCTGAAAACAAATGAAAATAAATTCTACATTATTATTTAGATTATTTTTTTGACATTTCATAAAACTAATGAAATGTTGCATTGCTTGTCACGTGTCTGCATTTCAACCAGTGGCGTACCCAGAGGGGGGGCGATGGGGGCGATCGCCCCCCCTAGACCTACATTTTTTATTTACACACACAAACACATACACACAATTAAGGGAACACCAAAAAAGCTTTGTATTTAAAAAAGTATGTATTCTTTGACTTTCATATTTGTGTTGGAATTTCTTGATTTACAACAAATAAAAAGTTACAATATGACACTCAAATATAGCCACCTAATAAAGAATGATTATCATTTATGGAGGTCTTAAATATTACTCGGTCTTTAGTTTTATTAAATATGGGTGTTTAATTCGTATTCAAGGTTAATAATCATTTCTGCTTTTGTCGTTATTTCAATTTTAAATATTTAAAGTAAAAAAAAATAACAATGCCTGTTACTACAGCGTTGGTAGAGATGAGTTTTTCAACACCTCGTCGATTAAAGATATATTTACGAAATAAAATGGGCGAAGAGAGGTTAATAGGTTTAGCACTTCTACACATTCACCGAAATATTAATATAGATGTTGGAAAATTAATAAAATATTTCGCAAAAAGATCCAACCGTAAATTAGACTTCATAATACAATATCTTGTCATCTATGTAATATAATAATAAACAATAATATTTTTTGGTTCATGTTCTTATTTAAAATATCTTATTTTTTTGTTTAACGTTTCTTATATTTTTAATGTTAACCTTCCAACCTTAATATCTTAAAATATCTTTGTATTATAAAATATAAATATGAGAAAAAAAAGTACATGAAATTTTTTAGTCGCCCCCCCTAGACTAAAAACCTGGGAACGCCACTGATTTCAACCAATCCTGTCATTATTATAATGAGAATAAAGCTCTAGAGATTATTCCCGAGAATAATCTTTGTAGCTTTTGTTTTTGTTGGCAAATGTCAGAAAACACTGATTTAGCACAAGACCTCTCGCCATTTCCATATTAGGCTATATAAGTATTGTACATATTTGACAATTCTAAGATACACAAAAACACATATCTTTATCGATTTTTATATTTTTTAATTCATTCTATTTACTCTTATTCTTCTAATGTTCGAGATTCTTCCAATTCATTGATGAGATTGGAGGTATTTCCGAAGGGTGTATGTAATATATGTATCTATAATTATAAATATTTAATTAATAATAAAATAAATATTAAATGTACATACATACATAAAATCACGCGTTTCCCACTTAGTGGGTTAGCAAAAACCCGAAAATAATAAGAAAAGGGATGAAAGTAAGAGCTCCACTGAATCACTTAACTCTTTAAAAAAATTTTGGTTTTGGACAAGGCGAAGGAAAAATGTTTTTAAATGTACTTCCCAGAAAAAGTCTTCAATAATGACTCTGGCTTTTTAACACTCACATTTATCTGTCAATGGGGGATTACGGCTCAATCGAATTAAAGGAAAATAGTAAAAAAATACGAATGTATATGCGGAATAACGAATATTAATAAAAAAATGAAATTGTATAATTGAGATATTTCGGAAATAAAGGGTTTTTTGTTATAGCGCTTCGACACTAATATGAAAATATTTTGATTGGCGACCGAAAGACCACCTATACATGCATTACAAATAGCATGTTAGGTGGTGGGGATTACTACCAATGTAAGTTAAGAAATTCAAATTCGAAAGGAGGGGCTAACATTCCTATACAGCAGATTTCAAACAGTTTTTATTTTAACATAAATTTCTTGCATTAAACTTAATAATTTAAATACACCTGTAATTATAAAGTATGTAGACTTATACAGTGTTATAATATTCATTTATTTTTATGTAAATATAACTTAAAATAGCATATATTTGAAGAACATTTAAGTCCATGATGAAAACAGTTTGATATAAAAACACATAAATGTAACGTCACGTCAATCTTTTGAAAATTCGGGAGACCATAATTCGCTTATTAATAGGAATTTCTTCACCGGATTTTCATCAATAGTCTTACTTTTCCTAATATTTTCAGATGAAATTATATATAAAAAAAATATGGTGTAATCCCGCATTACAGAATTTTCATTTTTCCACTTGTTTTCCATGGGCTGCGAGATCATTTACAACTTATTATTTTATATATTTATATGACCCTATCTTTAACTCCATAGAAGAGATAATATAATTTTTAAATGTATTAGATAGAGATTTTTATATTTTTTAATATTAGTAATAACAGAAAAAAAAAAGAAACTATTACTTCCGGTTGTCAATTGTTACCAAAATCTAATCAGCTCTTCCCAAGAATGTCAGATTGAGGAAACTGCAGTTAAATATTTTTTAAGTCTTATGGTATTTGAGAAACCGTGGTTCCAACATCCACACAAACACACGCACACGCGCGCGGTCAACATCGTAAAAATGTTATAATTGGATTATAGGGACCTTAAAACGTGCTTATCCACTAAAATCTATATATGCGATTTTTAGCATGATTCCAATACCTCTCTTAGCAAGAGGTAAAAAAAACGAATATAGTTTTTGGCGGGTTCGATGCTCTGTTTTGAACTATTATTTATCTGTCATTGGAATTAATTAAACAGTTTTCAAGTCAAGTTTGACAGATTTGGCAGTTTTTAAATTAGTTTAAAAGTATTCCAAAAAAGATTGTTTGGAAAGTAGAAGGAAAGAATGGTATAAAGTGTATTATTATTGAAGTTATGTGGTTTTAATTTTTTCATTTTAAAAAATAGCGGATTAACGAAAAATTTCGCAGACACTAAAAAGATCCAGATACCCTCACAAAAAATAATTGTGCATCTAGTCCTGTGATCTCTGCGAATTTTTAAATCCACCCTCATTAGTGTTTAAATTCTGTGTACCTCTACCCCTACCTGTACCCGAAAAGCAATTTTCCAGACAAAAACATTGTGCACATCACAAAACAAAATCTTCATGTGGTTTTAAACGTGAGTGATCACATGTTAATGAACATTTAAATTTGCGCCTGAGTTGTGATTTAAAAACGGATGATTTTAAAAGCAAATAGTACTACATACAGTACAGTTTATTTACACTCGTATCTGACCATGACCTGACTAAAAATATAACTTAACGGCATCTGTTCTACACAACGTGCAAATTAAACATATTAACATACTTTTTTTTAAGAATTCGACAGTAGGATGATGTTACAAAACATAGGTATCACAAATAGCCTTGTTGATAAAAGATTACGGTTAGTACATGGAGGGGTTACCGTTTGCCATACATCGAGCAGGTATGACCATAATAGATTTTTTTGCAAAAATGTAATTTTTTATTTATTTTATTCAATTTGGCGTTTTAAACTGTCATTATTAACTCCATAACAACAACTATAAGTAACACTTTTTTCACATGTGAATTAAAAAAATTTTTAAATCACTCTCACAAAATTTTGACTCACTCTGCAACAAATAATGCATTTAAAATAACATCAGGTACGAAAATAACACTCACCATAATATTTAACAGACATTATTAGCCATTTTCATTATTTTTACGGCACAAATGACAGACAATAAAGCATTTTAAATATATAACTTGACGTCTATCAGCGACGATTGTCATACTCAGTCTACTAGCTGATCAGTTTTTTTTTTTTACCAAAATTCAATATGTATGTCGTCAAAATTGAATAAAATATTGTACAAACCACGTGAGCTAAGAATGTTTATTCACTCGAAGAATTTAACTCATTCGCCCTTACGGGCTCCGTGAGCTAAACTTTATCTCATGAATAAACATTACCTTAGCTCACTTGGTGTGTAAATATCTATTATGTAATTCCGTTTTAAAAAGTTGAATTTTGCCTTATTTTATTACGTTTTGAAATGTTACATTTTACGTAATTGAGTTACTTAAAGGATATTATATAACTGACAAGAATATATCAACAATAATTTCTTTAATATCATTTTCCATTTTTTTAATATTAATAAAAATATCTGAAATATAATAAATTTGTGTAGTTATTATATTTTTACTGTATTATAAAATAATATTGTTTATTATATCAAATTTTAAAAAAACCGGTGGGGCCAGCACAATACCTCTCTTCTTTTTATGTTATATGAGTATTGTACCTATTATACTTCGCTGTCGAACCGTCGTTTTATAACAAAAACGTTACAGAACTTTCCCCAAATATTGTTTTTATTGTATTTAACATGTCTTCTGCACACATAAAATACTAATTATATCTACTTTTCATTGTATGAATAAATTGCTAAATGTCAGAGATTCTTCCAATTCATTAGCAAGATTGGCGGAGTTTCTTATGGACAACAACAATAAGAAAGATTAAATGTACTTCCCAGAAAAAGCTTTCAGAATGTCACAAACTGTTAATTTTTGACACTGACATCTATCATTTACAAAATAAGTTATAAACATTTGAATTTATCAACTGGTTTCCTTAGTGCCTTAGTCTCTGCGATTAGACTATTCTATATATTACAGTGCCTTTATCTCTAAATCTATACAAGATATAATAAAAATTTTAAATATGTTCTTCAATAAGACTAATAACAGAAATTTTCAAAAAATAGTATTTAGAAGTTTTTTTTAAAGAAACTATTACTTCCGGTTGTCCAATTGTTACCAAAATCTAATCCGCTCTTCCCAGGAATGTCAGATTGAGGAAACTGCAGTTAAATATTTTTTAAGTCTTATAGTATTTGAGAAAAACACACACATACACACCGACGGACATCATCGTAAAAATGTTATAATCGGATTATAGGGACCTTAAAACGTGCTTATCCACTAAAATCTGGATATGCGAATTTTAGCATGATTCCAATACCTCTCTTAGAGAGAGATAAAAAAATCCCCTACTTGTTGACAAACCAAAAACATTCATATCGTATTTTTGCTTATCGCCTTCACATACGATTACAATACAAGTGAGTTTTGAAATGCAAATTTACTTGTAGTAGGTAGATAAGACAATCTGTAGGTAATGTACGACAGATAAAAATATCTAATACGCTCTTGGTTAATCTCATTCAACTTAATACAAAGGTGTGTGTAGCCATATAGCGTGGACACACACCATAATTCTAAGAAAATTTCTAAACAAACATTTCAACCATGTGATATATTAATATTTCAACTAGATTTAATGAACGCTGAATAAACGTTTCAATTTCTACCGCAGGTACGGGCCAGCACAATGGAAAGAAATTACAACTATAACTGTGGCGTAATGTAAAAACAGTTAGTGTTAATTGTTGATTTAAAGATTGTGTAATCGGCTAAAATACGCTATATTTTTTAATATAAAATAACAACCAAAGTTTAAACTGCATGTAAACCTAACAATGACATTATAAAACAACAAAATATTTATTAAAATATCTTTCAGAACTCATATTAGCAATTAGAATAATACTACCTTTAGTTTAAGTTCTGTATATATTTTTTAATTAAAACTAACGTTTCGGCCGCATACACTGCTGTCTTCTTCAGGGCAAAACAACATAAATGAATATAATAATATGATAAAGTGTTGTTTTTCCCTGAAGAAGGCTCTATACAGGGGCGGATTAAACGTAAGAGTTGATGAGGGGGAGGGAGGGGGGTAATTAATAAATTTGCAAATCAATTTGACTAATATTTTTTTTATTGAATATTACCACTTTATTAATTATTTAACAAAAAAGTATAGTTTTATAATTAAAAAATCTGATGTGGCCAACACAAAACATCCCGCTATTTAATTTTTATTAATTTAAATACTTACGTATTTACTAACGCTGCAAACTGTTCCATTGCATAAAACTAGTGCTTTATTTACTATTTTCTTTTTAAAATATCACTATTATTAATTTGAAGTGATTATTTTTTTAACAGTGACATTTACTGTCAGTTACATTCATTTGAAATATGAACTGTGTAACAAAGGAATTGTGTTTATCTTAGGCTTCGGGACTTATAAAAAATGATTTTTAAATTTATCTGTAAAATATATACAGTGTGTCCCATTTAAAGGTGCCATCATTGGGATCTCGAGAACTATAAGAGATACGATGTCGGTTAAATGGAACTTTTTATGCACCTTTGAGAGGCCATCTCAGATGTGCTTTTGTTTTTCCAAAAATTCTCATAGGGCACTAGATAATGACGAAAAACTGAATATTGTTGATTTTTTCTTTTTCAAATAACTTCTAAACTATTAGTAATTAAGAAAAACATTTCAAATATAAAAGATAGATATTTTTATTAGCTAACCAGTGGCGTACGAAATAAATTTTTATATCTGTAAGTTTTCGAGATATAATACAAACTTTTTTTGAATGGAACCCATATCTGATTTTAGTCTCAAAAAATTCATTATTTTTTTCTCTTTTTAACGATGTACGGGTTATTATGTTTTATATTTGTTTTGCCTTCAAAATGGACAAATATTACATTGCTGTCATTTTTTGACAATAGTGAGTAACCATGAAAGTGATTCACCATATGTTGCATGTTAAAATAAATTCCCTGTATGTGATTTTTAGCACGATCCCTATACCTCCTTTGCCAAGAGTAGCGGGAGGTAAAAAATATAATATTTACGAAATATATAGTATATATAAAATACAAAATGTATAAATTTAAGAAAACAACATATTTTCAATTTTCTTAGAGGGGATAATTACCCCCTTTACAAAGCCGCCCCCCCCCCCCCCTAGATCAGCCACTGGCTTTATACGTAAATAACTGATATAAACTGGCATTGCTTTAATAATGTTAGGGAATTTTGGGTTTTCATGTTACTCGAAAACACTGTTATCTGCAGTCCACAATATAACATTTACAGCAATGAACTAATTCACATATGTATTTTGCATGTACTTTACAATGCTCAGTATTTTTTATTTCACAATTTCCTCCTAAAATGATCTCCCAAATGACTCCTTATTTATTTATAGATTCTCCCATTTACCAAAAAAACCTTTTCCTCTGATTCATGCTAAAAAATTCTCGCGTTCTCTATGTAAACAAGAATGCGGTAGAGTCGAAAGGCGAAGCATTTCCGAGGCCGAAACTCGGCCACAATCAGTCCGCCAATCTCTAGCAGTTTGTCTCGCCAACTCTACATACTACGAGTTTAAAGTATACTTAACAGTCGAGGGCACACTTCAAGTTCAACTTCACGATTTTTCATTTTAATTAACAGCCGTAATTAACATTTTATGCAATGACCAGTCCAGAGAATTTGTCACTTTCAGGAAAATTGCATCATAGATATTAATTAGTTACCTTATAGGATTTTTCTTGATTATTTTAATTATGGTAAGATAGATGTGGCAAATACTAAGTAATATGGACATATATGATTGATTTTTATATAAGATCAGGTTTATAATTATAAGGCAATCTGTTACAACTTTCCTTGTTTGTATAACGCGATATGAAGACAAATTTTATTCTGATTTTTACCTCACGCGAGAGGTATTGGATTCATGCTAAAATTCGCAAATCCAGATTTTATTGAATAAGCACGATTTAAGGTCCCTAGAATCCGATTATAACATTTTTAAAATAATGTCTGTCTGTGTGTGTGTGTGTGTGTGTGTGTGTGTGTGTGTGTGTGTGTGTGTGTGTGTGTGTGTGTGTGTGTGTGTATGTATGTATGTATGTATGTATGTATATATGTATATATGTATGTATGTATGTATGTATGTATGTATGTATGTATGTATGTATGTATGTATGTATGTATGTATGTATGTATGTATGTATGTATGTATGTATGTATGTATGTATGTATGTATGTATGTATGTATGTATGTATGTATGTATGTATGTATGTATGTATGTATGTATGTATGTATGTATGTATGTATGTATGTATGTATGTATGTATGTATGTATGTATGTATGTATGTATGTATGTATGTATGTATGTATGTATGTATGTATGTATGTATGTATGTATGTATGTATGTATGTATGTATGTATGTATGTATGTATGTATGTATGTATGTATGTATGTATGTATGTATGTATGTATGTATGTATGTATGTATGTATGTATGTATGTATGTATGTATGTATGTATGTATGTATGTATGTATGTATGTATGTATGTATGTATGTATGTATGTATGTATGTATGTATGTATGTATGTATGTATGTATGTATGTATGTATGTATGTATGTATGTATGTATGTATGTATGTATGTATGTATGTATGTCTGGATGTTGTAGTCACGATTCCTCAAAAACTATAAGACTTAAAAAATATTTAACTGCAGTTTCTTCAATCTGACATTCCTGGGAAGAGCTGAAAAGGTTTTGGTAACAATTGAACAACCGGAAATAGTAGTTTCTTAGAAAAAATTTTCTAAATATAATTTTTTGGGAGGTTTTTTTTATTAAATATTGAAGAACATAAAATTCTCCATCTAATACACTTAAAATTTTTATTATATCTTGCATAGATTTAGAGATAAAGACACTATAATTTATAGAGTAAACCAGTTGACAAATTCCAATGTTTATAACATAATTTGTAAATGACACATGTCAGTGTCAAAAATCAACAGTTTTAGTGACATTCTGATAGCTTTTACTGGGAAGTATATTTAATTTTTCTTATTGTTTTATTAATTAAATATTTGAAATTATAGGTAAAATTGTGGTAAAATGCATATATCCATCAGAAATACCGTCAATCTGGTTAATGAATTGGAACAATCTCTGACATTTAGAAACTTCCTCATACAATGAAAAATAGATATAATTAGAATTATATGTGTGCAGAAGACATGTTAAATATAATAAAAAACAATATTTGGGTAATGTTCTATAATATTTTGTTATAAAACGACGGTTCAAAAGCGAAGTGCAATACAATACTTATATAGCCTAATATGGAAATGGCGAGAGGTCTTGTGCTGGCCACAACATAATTATATAAATAACAATTTACTAATTTTTGTCTGGAAACACTTAGGGCGAAGAGTTAAAAGAATAAAACTTAAATAACGAATTTCAAAAGTTTTCATAGAAAAATAACAAAATCTTCATTTTAGCTTGGTTCATCTCTTCAATACTTAAACGCCTTAATGGCATCTTTAAAATGCAGTCAACCATTTTGAATTAAAACTTACTTGAGAAATTCGCAAAAATTCTCTTAAAACTGGATAAAGTATAAGCGTCCGCGAGCTAATTAACTGCACTTATGACAGATAAACAACAATAGACACTTACAAAATTGACGTCACTGCAAGAGAGAGATAGAAGATCATGCATCCAAACAAACCTCCCCTCGTTTTCTTACGTCCCGTTCCCTGTTCCTATAGGTCATTGTGTTCGCATCTGTTACTCAGTAAAACTAATCCTTTATTGTAATTTGTACGTTGTGTTTAATAAAAATGAGTTTAAAACCAGATGTGTCTGGAGCAACTTTTTTGTTTGATAATATTGAAGATCATTCGATTATTCAACTAAAACAATGGCTAGAGTTTAGAGTCTACGGCTAATGACAGGTCTTTGTTTGGACGTGGTAACCATAGCAACCTTGATTTATATGCTTTGCCGTTAGAGGCGCTCGTGCAAATTGCAATTTTGTAAGTGTCTATTGAATCGCAAATGTTATTGTAATATGTAAATATTATTTGTACTACGTGTAAATATTATACGCTAAAAATGTAACACGGACTTAATTTTTACCTCCCGCTACCCTTGGTAAGGGAGGTATAGGGATCGTGCTAAAAATCGCATATCGAGATTTTAGTAAATGACCACGTTTTAAGGATAAATCGGATAACCGGAAATGGCACTTTACCTGAAGCTCATAATGGTTTTTCTTCAAAAAATACCATTAAATGCCATTTTTCGCATTTTTTGTCACTATGAAAATGAAATATTGAATTTTCTATAGGAATACATTATTACTTTTTCTATATATTTTATAGATAAATTTAAAAATCAATTTTTTTTTTAAATTCCGAAGCCTAAGATAAACACAATTCCTTTGTTACACAGTTTATATGTCAAATGAATGTAACTATAGGTGAATGTCACTGTCAAAACACTAATCACTTCAAATTAATAATAGTGACATTTTAGAAAGAAAATATTAAATAAAAAGCAATATGCAACGAAACAGTCTACAGCATTAGTAAATACGGAGGTATGTATTTAAATTAATAAAAATTAAATAGCGGGAGGTTTTGTGTTGGCCACATCAGATTTTTTATTCTGTATAGTACACTATCTTTTATGCGGGCGATATATTATTCTTTTTGAACAATAATTCTCTGTCCTGTTTACCACTGCCTACAGCAATAAATTGTTAGTTCTTTGGCAAAAGTTTTCAACAACAGCCTTGACGAATGCAATCAGCCAGTCAAGCACACACAAATATGATCCTATCTCCACATACTTTGTATGTCTTACAACAATTATTCTTTCTACTAATCAAAGATAACATCGTTGACTAATTGCGAATTAGCATTTTTACCTTGCAATAGCCGTAAACAATACTTGTACCTATTAGAACTTCTAAAATTGATTGATCTACGGTTTGATAAAAATTATATATAATTTTCGTTTGTTTCAAAATGGCTATTTGTGCTTTCTACAGTCGCCACAATGGGGTAACAAAAAATAATAAAATGTACACTTTGTACTTACAGTACTACTCAATAAATGACGATTATATTTTTACCTCCCGCTACCCTTGGTAAGGGAGGTATAGGGATAGTGCTAAAAATCACATCACCTTAAAAGATGACATAACCATATGAACTGTCATACCAAATTTCATCCAAATTAAATAAAGCGTCCGGTTATTATAAGCAAAATTAATTTTTTTTCAAAGAACTTTGAAGCAGAATTCTGGCTAAATGGTACACTTTCCGGTAGAAGCAAGTTTAGTTAAATCGTCTTATTTTAGCCTCAGGAATCTGTGGTTAAGCCATGTCCCCCTATTTAAGAGACATCCTGTATAACCTATTTTCATTTAACAAGTAAATCACACTGACAACTTAAGGAATTCTATTTAAAATTGTACAAGAATTTAAAGCAACTGTATATATTGGACATCATTTATTTTACCCTGCCTTTTCAGGAAATTCAAATAGTAGTTTACATGACGATTTCAGAAAAAATATTCTTGTTATTAAATAAAATAAATAAATAAATATATCATCACGGCATATTACCCATTACTGGGTGTGCCAGTATCTACAACACATGTAGACATCGGTAATGCTGACGACATATTTTACCGTGCGGACGCTTACCAGGCGTTGCCTCACGGGCACTCATAGCTGGTGTGGAGAGTGCACGACAGGGGTCACTTTTGTGCCATTTAAAATTTGAAATATTCGGCGTCTATTCTTGTTATTATTTATCCTAAATAAAAAATGATAAAAAGAAATGAAATATTTAAAAGATAAAAAATTGTTATTAAACATATCCTGTTAATAATTATTTATGTTGTATAGTGTAATGATAGTAAATTTTTCATAATTATTTATATCCTGATATAAATTCTGTAATGTCATTTTTTTGTAATTATTAGCGTAAAAGTATGAACTTTGAATACATTTATCAAATTACTACAAAATTTTATATTCCACACAATGAACCGTAGTACGTATTTATTTTTAAAAGCGGATTAAACTTCTTCGATAAAAATAATCTATTTTATTGTACAAATATTAACACTTTTTTCAATAAACCCAACGTTATCTACGGAAGTTCAAGGTTATCGCGGGGAAAATTTGTCTGCGGCACATAGCACAAAACGTTACTGTAAAAAATGAGTCATGTAGTTACATATTTCAACTTTTTATTGGATTTTTTAATTGTAAATGTTTAATTGTTTACTAGTGTATGAGTCATTTGCAAATTAAACGCAATATTTATGCGTAGTTTGAATCATACAATTTTGAGGTCACGTGATTTGTTTGTGCTACTGATATGACTATGAGAGAAAAATTTTGCAAAAAAGTAAATACTTAATAAGGCACCAAATGAACAAGCGTATATTACGTTTTTTTTAATTTGATATAAACTAATACTTTTGTTTTTAAATGTGAAAATTTAATGACCCGTATTTTATAATAAAAACGCTTTTATGGAACGCATTTTTACATTATATTCTTACAAGGAGTGTGCTCCATAAAAGCGCTTTTATTATAAAAGTGCGCTCGTAATACAAGCCAATATGTTTTAAAGTTTCCTGGAGTAAAAATATATTTAAAAAAATCTGATGTGGCCAGCACATTACTTGCCGTCAATGGGGGATTCCAGCTCAATCGAATTAAAGGAAAATATTTAAAAAAATACGAATGTATATGCTGAATAACGAAATATTAATAAGAAAATGAAATGGTATAATTGAGATATTTCGGAAATAAGGGGTTTTTTGTTATAGCGCTTCAACACCAATATGAAATCTATATATAATATTTTGATTGGCGACCGAAAGACCGCCTATACATGCATAACAAATAGCGTGTTAGGAGGTGGGGGTTACTACCAATGGAAGTTAAGAAATTGAAATTCGAAAGGAGGGGCTAACATTCCTGTACTGCAGTTGTCAAACAGTTTTTATTTTAACATAAATTTCTTGCATTAAACTTAATAATTTAAATACACTTGTAATTATAAAGTATGTAGACTTATACAGTGTTATAATATTCATTTATTTTATGTAAATATAACTTAAAATAACATATATTTCAAGAACATGATGAAAACAGTTTGATAAAAAAACACATAAGCGTGATGTCACGTCAATCTTTTCAAAATTCGGGAGACCATAACTTGCTTATTAACAGGAATTTTTTCATCGGATTTTCATCAATAGTCTTAGTTTTCCTAATATTTTCAGATGAAATTATAAAAAAAATGGTGGAATCCCCTAGTTCCGTGGTAAAGATTCTATATATCCAATAAAATTGTAACACTAACATGTACATGTAGACATCGGTAATGATGACAATATATTTTACCGTGTGGGCGCTTACCAGGCGTCACCTCACGGGCACTCATAGCTGGTGTGGAGAGTGCACAACAGGGCTCACTTTTGTGCGATTAAAAGTCTGCACTGGCCGGGATCGAACCCGGGTCACCAGATTGTCAACCAGACACTAAATGCATACACTCGATCCCATTAGAAATGGAAATAAATTTTTTCTATACGAAGAGGTTTTTCGATGAATGCTTCATTTATTTCAACATAGTCAAAATTTACAAATTTCACAACTGCGACGTTTCGGTTCTGTTTGGAACCATTTTCAAGCAATAAACAAATTATTAAAACATTTGAAAACATTACATTTTAATTATAAACGATTTTGTAATTTTTTTTTTTTAACCAATGAGTCTAAAGACTACATGGTTAAAAGTCAACTTGAAAATGGTTCTAAACAGAATCGAAACGTCGCAGTTGTGAAATTCGTAAATTTTGACTATGTTGAAATCAGTGGCGGATCAAGGCCCTTTTTACAGTGGCTCGAGCCACTGTGAAAATTCTCTGAGCCACTGTAACTTTTTTTAAATTATTATAAATGTAAATGAAATATTTCAAAAATCATTTTATTTGCATATTTTTTTTTATCGACATGTCTATATTGTATATAACTTAATATGTAGTTTTAATATTAGTAATAATTTTTACTTATGCTTAATTTCACATTAATTTCATCTGTTGTTTATTGCAGATAAACTTTAATTAAATAATTCAAAACAATAGATTCATTAACTTTAATGTCCAAATACTGTGAGAATAAAGTAAAAATTGTAGCTTTTCATCTCAGAAATAAATAACTTTCAAAAAAATTACCTACGCTTCAGTTGCGGTCTTAGGGGGTGGCAAGCAGGGCAATTGCCATTGGCCTCACGCAATAACCCGAGTAGAAAAAAGTTGATATTTAAAACTTATTTCTGTACATGAAAGGGGGAAAATATGCTTTTGCACATCCCTTGAAAAAAAAGTAACTTTTAATTTTAAGGCATTTGACCTTGCACGAAAAAAAAGTTTCGCCTGCGGCGCATTTTTTTTATGTGTACCTTACCTCACAAGGACCTCACAAAAATCTACCTTAATGCTGAGCCACTGCAGTTAACAAAGTCTAGATCCGCCACTGGTTGAAATAAATGAAGCATTCATCCAAAAACATCTTCGTTTAGAAAAAATTTTTTAATTGCTTCCAAAAACTGAATCGGAAATAAATTTTGACAACTTGACTTTTGAATTGAATAATAATCAGACATACGTTTCTCTGTTCATACCATATTTCGCTAGAAATATTTTATAACTTTAGTCTAGTCTCTGTATTTAGAACTTAGATCACTATCGGCAATTTTATGCGATTAAATTACTAGGCCAACCTATGAGCGCAAATATGTGTTTTTCTGTCTTAAGGACGTTTACTTTTTGTCCTTGCTAGGTGCAATCTAACTAGCGCGGAGGTGATTATGTGCGATTTATTTAATTGAATGTAATGTAATGTTTTCTTCTTTAAACTCTGCCCGACACAGTGTTCGTGGCAGAAATGCAAGACTTATAGTTCTACGTGATATGAATTCCTCAGTGCCCTGGGTGCATAGCTACCTTGATTTATATTGCGTTCTAGATGATGTATACCTAAAATTTGCATAGATCTCAGCTTTCAGATATAGGGGGAAAAATAGAAGAGGATATCTATGAGTTATTTCTATCCACAAATCACAAAAATGTGTAGATGGAGATTTAGATAAGTTAAACATTTTCTGAAATATAAAGATCTAAATATCTTAAATGTTTTTCTTCTAACTGTAAAGATAATAAAATTAGAAACATTAGAGACTTAATGCCTACTCGGTTCCTGCATTCGCTTATGATTATGAATGAAATATAAGAAATAATATTAACATAAACGCTACAATAATGTAGGCATAAGCCTATGGTACATAAATAGCTATTACTTATATGTTAAATATGAAAAATAGTCACACCTATACGATTTACATATTGTGTGTAAATTAAAATAAGAGGTTTTCACCAACTACGAATAAATAAGCAAATCTTGAAAAGAAGATATGGGACCCGTGTCAGAATGACAGCTAGTAATCATTTACATAACTAAAGAAAAAAAACCTTAACCTTAACAATAAATTTAATAACTATATACATGCATAAGTTCAAACAAACTTCTTTTTGCTGATGACTTCAAAATTTTTCAAGCACTAAACGATCAAAATGACGCCGAATTATTACAAAAAGATTTAGATAATGTTTACGAGTGGAGCGTACGGAATAACTTGCTATTGAATTTAGATAAATGTTACCATGTTAAATATTCCACAAAGAAAACTAATAGCAATTATAATTATTTAATAAATAATCGAGTAATATACAAAAAACCCGACATTAAAGATTTAGGAATAAACTTCCAAGAAAATTTGAAATTTAATAATCAAATAGTGCAGTAAAATCTTTAGGTTATATAATAAGAAACTCGTATCTTTTCAGATCAACTCAACCACTTGTTCTTCTTTTTAATGCATTAGTAAGATCTAAACTAGAATATGCTAGTGTAATTTGGAATCCATCTGAGCTATACCTCAAGGAAATAGTTGAAAAAGTTCAAAAGAAAATTTAAGATATCTGTACTTTAAGAAATTTAGAACTTATCCAACTTTCATGCCATATACCACACTACTAAGCATTTTTAACTTCTTGAAATTAGAAACCAGACGAAACATTTCAGATATTATTTTTATTTGTAAAATAGTTCAGAATATTATTCAGTGTCCTAACTTACTATCAAAATTACCTTTTTATGTTCCAGTGTATATTTTTTCGAAACCAAAAGATATATTTTATATTAAAAGATATAACTTAGAAATTAGGAAAAATTCCCCTTTAATAAGATGTTGCCTAATTTGTAATAATATTAATAACAATAATGTATATATATACAGATAATATAGTTACATTAGTTAAGTATTTGAAAGTATTTTTCAGAGTAAGTTAATTTAGTGTATAATGAAACTATGTAATTAGGCCCTTGTACCTGTTTAGTTTCAATAAATAAATAAAAAAATAAATAAATAATTACTCGCTGTCATTCTGACACGGGCCCCCATATGTCTTCTTGTCAAGAAAGACCAACAAAGTCACATAGTAAGTAGTATCCCATGTAAACGTGGTAGTATATGACGCCATTACTTTAGGGATCCTTTTTGGTGACGTAAGTCTTCTGCCTTTTCATTTCTACCATATCAGCTATTTTTAGTATACTTAAAATAACTTTTATTTGAGGCATTTTTTTATTTCCAATTTTAAAATATATTATATTTTTTCTTTATTAATTTTTCAAATACCTATGGGTAAATGTTTTCTTTATCTCTGCTATTCTAGTAGATAGAATATATTTGTAACATTTAGTTTGTTTTCAGTCCGGGATTGGACGATGCCGGGCGGGTTTGTGAGCTGACCGCAGTCCAGGATGTCGGAGATGCGGTCGCCGAACGTGTCGGTGACGGCGCTGAACGTGGAGGCGTTCCCGGGGCCAGCCGCCGACCTGGGGCAGCGCGCCGAGCACCAGGACAGCGGTGAGGACGCAGAGGTTGCGCAGATCGACTTCCGACGCGTCACCATGCGCCCCGATAAGAAGGATGCCCCTAGGCCTATGTCCTGGGAGGGGGAACTCTCTGATGGTAAGATACTTTGAGTTGTGCTTTCGCGCTTTTGGAAAACATTCAATCGTCGTTAGTTACTAATAATAACTGCAGAAGGCAGTTCTGACGTCATCTTTTTGGGATGTTTATTATCCTACTATTTACACAAAAAATTGATTACCTATAATACAGAAATTTTTGTTTCAATAAAGAAAATTTGATTGTAATAATAAATATCAGTAATTACATAAAAATAAATTGATTATATTCGTTGTTGGATTTAGGCGAGAAACTATTATCAGACTACAGGCGGTAAAATCGTAAATCCGTCGCTAATTAAAACTTAGAGTTAAAATTTTTGAATATAAAATTTACCTCTGAAACGATTTGCAACTATTTCTAATTTGTCTGTTTCCACACTGAGGAACAACACACTTTGCGGGCATTTTTAATAAATAGTGCAATAAGCGCTGAGAAAAACAACGTTTAGCGTCTGAGCTGAGCGCTCAGTTATAGTAATGGCCGCCGACCTAAGCATTCAACTGTGTACGGGTAAGGTACGCGTTCAGCATACGATGCGCCACTCTATATTTACTTATAGCTCGTTGCATATACCATTTTAAAACGACGCAAGTTTTAATTGTACATAATTTAAAATTAATCACATACATAATTTTTATTTAAGAATTTATTTTATTATTAAAAACTAAATTGATTTATGCGCAATATCCTATTATTATCCAAATTTTAATCAGATTGAAGTAATTTTTATTACACAAACTTCGTTGGTGAACTCTATACAACTGTAAAATTTTGTTTGGTGATCTAAATTAAACGCCTACTATGATACAAGTATATTATTATAACTTATTAATTTTTATAAAGGATATTGGCAAATCAAAAAATAGATAATAATTTCCATTTCATATTTCGCTTATTAGTCACACAATTTATATTTAAATCAGGCACATTCAATTTCTGAACATTCAATTTATATTCGTATTCTTTTCAATATCTTCCAATAAGCCTGTTTCATATTTTTTTAAAAGTATTTTAAATGAAAATTTATTTAATATTTCTCATAGTAATTAAAAATAATATATATTGTATTGTATTATACGTGGTATTTTCGGATGGGGAATTATTTTATCTTTGTATTGACACCACAATCATTGCAGTAAGTTAAATCGGGGGGCAATGGTTTGCGAAAAACTGAGTGCCCATGGCAATCACGTTGAAAAAAAATCACTCTGTATATCATTTATCATATTTATTTATTTATTTATTTATTTATTTTCATCTACTTTATTTATGTACATATGTATTTATATTCTTTCATTCATATTTATAGTCCAAAACAACTTGTTTATAAAGCTAATTATGAACTGATTTAAATTATAATTTAATTATTAAACAAACAAATTTGATAAAATTAATCTGTATAAAGTACAAAAGAACCGGCTGTTTAATTAAATACGTAAGTAAACAAACTATGCAAAATCTATATTTTTATTTTTAAACAAACATTGCTCATAAAACATTTCGTAATTACAATATACTTTTTTATATATTGATATGCACATAAAAATGTCATTTTATAATAGGAACACGATTAGTAATAAAATTTATTGCAACTTTATTACTTTTTTATTGCAAAATTTACATACATATATTGATTGAGAACGATGAACAGTAATGAGCAATTATAGAATGTTTTTATTTTTTTTCAAAATCTAATGTTATTTATAAAATTCTTATAGCAATGCTTCTTTTCAAAAGTAATACCATTGTGACAGCATTTCTTTAGCATTATGTTCACTTATAAAACTTAAAATTTGAACTTGTATCAGTTTTATCACGCGGGTGCGATATATTTTTAATGAAGGTTTATAGAGAGAAATATTTTCGTGCTGCTATCTATTGATATTTTCCGTGAACTACACATGACTCACCTGTTGCAATATAAACAAATCGCTGTCATGATGACAGTTCAAACAAAATGGTGGCCAAATATGAAAAATGAAGTGAGTGCATCGACCTTTAAACTAATAGACGCAGCGTACGAGCAAAACGCTTGTCCCGCCATAACGGTGCAGACATAGTATCTCTATCCTTCAACAAAACGGAAGTTAAGAAAACGCGGCAAAATAAAAATTTGATATGTCCCTAACTTATTATACTTGGTGCATAATCGCTAAGAGTATATATTTAATTTTTTTGTGCATAATTACTTTCATTATATATTTTTAATACAATATATTGTATACACATATTATATTATAGGGAACAAGTAATAATTAATAAGAACTTACATATGAAATGACACAGCTAAACGGCGTACGTACTGCTGACTGCACAAAAAAACCGTTTCCCCATTATTTTGTCGCATATGCACCTCACAACACATACTCGTATATGTTGACAGAAATAATTGTAAATGTTCTCCAAAAAAGTAAAATAATACACAAACAGTCACGAAACGTCAAATAGATTTTGACAACTATTTAGTGATAGAGAGCGATGTATAGAGGTTTACATATGGCTGAAAAAGATGTACAATGAGTACGAACGCATGCGCAGTATACTTCAACTGAGAACTTCCGTATTGTCGAAGGACAGAATATATATTTCTATCCTTTTTTGTTGGAGCATTATTCCAACAATAAAAGAATAGGAAACACTTGGTCCATTAGTTAAAAGGTCGATGAGTGAGTGTAAGGTCTTTGCAACAATGACTCCCGTTATATTTATAAAGAATACAAGACATTGAATGGGGTCATTTCACATTTTCTGATTTATTTATTTTTTGAAAGAATAGATCAAATTAAATATTTAGGTGTATGTTTTACACCTTACAAGTCTTTAAAATCAAAGATATAACTTTTTAAAAGTTGCGTTAAATTTCAAATATTTCAAAGGTTGACGAAAAATTTCGCGGATACAACAGTCGAGCTCTACCGGTTTATTTTGGAACAATGAGTGTTTGGTTTGGTATTTTTTTAAATAAATGTTTTATTTACATACCTACCTTATACTTTTTAAGAAATAGAAGTAATAATAATATTTTCTTTTGTATATTTTGCTGTCGGCTATCACAATTTTAGGTTACATTACTGTTTCATGTTGGGGAGCGAAAATATATATATATATATATATATATATATATATATATATATATATATGTGTGTGTGTGTGTATGTGTGTGTGTATGTGTGTGTGTGTGTGAGAGAGAGAGAGAGAGAGAAAAGTCTTTGTGTGAGTACCGCGAAAGTTTATTAGCAAATTTATAAATGAAAAGTCTCTTCTTTTAAATTATTTTATTCAATTTTGACGTTTTAAACTGTCATTACTAACTCCATATCAACAACAACTATAAATAACATTTTATTCACAAGTGAATGGGCCCATAAACCATAACAAAAAATAATAAAATGTACACTTTATCCTTAAAGTACTGCTCAATAAATAACGATTAAGATAAAAAAAAAATTTTTAATAATTATTTTCGAGATATTTGAATTTATTTCCAGGGCCACAGATGACGTCACACTATTGGTATCTTTTTCTCGCAGCCTACTACAAAAACTGGTGTAAGAAATGCAGTTATACAAAAAACAATTATGACTTTTTGATACCACGAATTGCTCCAAAATTAAACGAACTTTCATTTAAAAATATTTAAAAAAATTGGTTTATGGGCTCATTAATTTTTTTTAAATCATTCTCACAAAATTTTAACTCACCCTGTAACAAATAATCCATTTAAAATAACATCACGAAAATAATACCATACTATTTATCAGACATCAGCCATTTTCATAATTTTTGCGGCACAAATGACAGATAATAAAGCATTTTAAATAGATGACTTGACGTCTATCAGCGACGATTGTCATGCTCAGTCTACTAACTGATCAGTTTTTTATTTTGTCAAAATTGAATAAAATGTACAAACCACGTGAGCTAAGAATGTTTATTCACTCGAAGAAATTAACTCACTCGCCCTTACGGGCTCGTAAGCTACTCTTTCTTCTCATGAATAAACATTACCTTAGCTCACTTGGTGTGTAAATATTTATTATATTACTATATTTATTAAATGAGATGGATTTCATGTTTTTATAAAAAAAAATGACATTTTTTTTTTAAATGACCCCATTATTTAGAACTGAAATATCAAAACACAAGTAAGAGAAGACGGAACTTTAAAAATGGCATTGGTTTGTTTGTTTTATGATCTTCCATCTCAACTTTTACATCAACTCTCTCTTTCTTCCTCGTAATATCAAAAGTGTAACCCTCTATTAATTATTTTATCTCGTTGTAGGTGGCGCAGACGCAGACATGTGCGTGGACGACGACTCAATCCCCGAAAACTTATCCCTAACTCTAACCTCCAAACCGCCTGTCCACTCCCCGATCCTCCGCCTCAAACAGCCTCCCCCAACGAGTAGCTACTCCCTGCATTCAACCCCTGGCAGTTCCCCACTGCTGGGCCAGAGACACTCTCTCCCAGTTCTCCATAAAGCGCTGAACGTCCCCGCCACGCCGAGCCCTGACAGCGCGGTGCATTCCGCCTACAGCGTGTTCAGCAGCCCTAGCCAGTCGCCGTTGACACAAAGACATGTGACGTTGACGCCGTCTTTGAGTAGGAATAATTCGGATGCGTCGCATTCGAGCTGTTGTTCGTATAGTTCAGTGTCGGTTTCGGTGAGTCCTACGCAGCAGTTTTCGCCCACCCATTCGCCTGTACAGGGAAGGTAAACATCATTTTACACACATATCTATAAGAGCCCCCATTACTACGTTCTATGCGGAAAGATTTTTTCAAGTTTTCATAGTGACCCTAAAGCCGCGTACAGACCAAAATCAGCTTTCACGAACAGTTCGCGAGCTCAACGTCCACACCACTGTTTTCGAATCGAGACTCGAGTTCGTCATTTAGTTTGAAGGCAGTTCGTCAGAAGTTCGCTATAAAGCTACGCGTCCTGCATTTTCATTACTTTAAAATATATAAAAACAATGTCCACGTCGTCAAGCGAGGAAGAAAATATTGTTGCTTGTGCAAGTTTCTTAATTATAACAGCATTGAAGAAAGTAGAAAGAACCCGTAAAAGAAGGTGGTGGAGAAAAAATTTATTTGCAAACTGTGGCATATTTAGAGCTGCACTAATTTCTTGAAGCGAGTCTTTCTTCATATTCCGCTTTTTACTTCCTTGTACGAAGTAAAGGAAGTATTGTAATCGCGAAAAATTTCGGTTTCCAGATTTCAACGGAAATATACATTTTGACCATCCCTGAATCCATTTTGACTAATTTCGTCGTGACGTCTGTACGTACGTATCTCGCATAACTGAAAAACGGGAAGCCGTAGAAAGTTAAAATTTTGTATTTATGACTGTTATAACATCTAGTTGTGCACCTCCCTTTTTGGTCATTACCTAACTTTTGGAAGTGGTACTTTACTTGAAGCCTATAGTAGATTTTAATGCAAAACTATGTTAAAATATAATCCAAAACTTTTCAAATTTGGTATATAAGACTTATGTCAATGGGAATAACATAATAGATTTTAGTTAAAATGGTCTACCCGGAAGTGGTGCTTTACTTGAAGCCTATAATAGATTTTAATGAAAAACTATATTAAAATATAATCCAAAACTTTTCAAATTTGGTATATAATACTCTTATGTCAATGGGAATAACATAGTAGATTTTAGTTAAAATGGTCTGCCCGGAAGTGGTACTTTACTTGAAGCCTATAATAGATTTTAATGAAAAACTATATTAAAATATAATCCAAAACTTTTCAAATTTGGTATATAATACTTTTATATCAATGGGAATAACATAATAGATTTTGGTTAAAATAGTCTAACCGGAAGTGATACTTTACTTGAAACTGTTATCAGTTTTTCTTGAAAAAATAGTGTTATTTTGATTTTAATAATAAATGCTTCAAATAAAAGTTTTAGAGTATTGAATTCTGCGTCGAAAACATCAAGTATGATTAATTTAGCTTTTTAGTAAGCGAGATATGTAAATTTAAAAATTATGTACTTTTTGGTTTCTGTAATTAAGTTTGTTATGAATTAGGACAAAAATACGTGCAATTTTATGTTTGGGTCTGTTATAATACATATTTTAATTATTAACAAAATATGTATAGTGTAACAGGCGTACAAGGAAGTCATGTGGTGTCCACATCAGATATTTGTGATGAGGATTTTTTGGATTCCATAAATTAGGATGCACTTCATATTGTTCGATTAAATTAATAATTTTCTCTTCACTCCACTCCATTGTTAAAAGAGCTAACTACACTTTTAAGATCGATCATCACCCATGAACGTCCACACTAGAACTGCTGTTCGCTAACACTTTCTTTGAAGTTACCGCTCATGTAGCGAACTTTGGCCGAACTCGAACCCGAACACGAACTGCTCGCGATCTCTGGTACACACCGACTTCTGTAGAGGTTCATGAGCTGTTCGTGAGCTGTTCGCGAGCTATTCCACCGACCAGAAATCTAAAGAAAGACGCGACAGCTATGTGTTATTTGAAAAGGTAGAAGTGGGGGTAAGAGTAGGGAGACGATCACAGCGACAACTAGCGTCGGGGAACAAGCTGAAAGCTGTGATGCGGGCAGTATGCTACCTCAACCAGGTAGCATACTGCCCGCATCACAGCTTTGCGGTTGGCATGAAAATTAGAATTTTTATTTTCAAAATTATAATTATTTTTGCTGTTTACTGATTGTCAAAATGAAATCATTAAGTTATATTTGCAATATTTGAAAATAATAATAAATTGCAAATTAAATATTTTACACAATATTAATTGTAATCACACATTTGTAACATTGTAAAATAATATTAATGAAATAATACAAAGTATTTAATTTGCATTCAAATTTCTTATATTTAATGAACTGAACTTTAACTGGCATCCAAATATTTTTTCGCCCACTTGCCACTGATTTGGTGACCATTTGCTTGGACCTGTACAAAAAAAGGAATGCAAAATATCGAATATGAACATATAATTTAAAATAAAATAAAACATCATATGAATTTTACAAACTTTAATAAAGTAACATTACACAAATAAATGTGTTAAAATACAGATTGTATCAATGTCTTTCAATTGTTTTTTTTTTTATATAGAATTTCATACATATAACACAAATAAATATTTCAATTTAAAATACATCATTTATACATTAGGTACAGAAAAATGTTTCAATTTAAAATAGTCATCCACCGACTTACTTTAATTCGCAGTTACGCAATAGATTTGCAGAGCTAATTTTTTTTTATTTGGAAAGTGTTATCTCGGTTTGTTTTTATATTATATAAATAAAGCTGTATGATATTTCATTTGTAAAATAATGTGTAAATAATATACTTATTGCAGTTTCTTACGAAGTTGCACTTAAGCAAATTACAAATTCGATAAAGTTCACGGAACGCATTACTTACGTAAGTCGGTGGATGACTGTACATATTTATCTGTAAAAACTTACTCGTCCATATACTTTTAAGAAATTATCAATAATATGATTTGGTCGCGTGTCTTTTTTTGTTATTTTTTTATTCACTAATGAAATGAAATGCTTCAGCATAATATGTACTAATGTCAATAACATATTTTTCTTTAAATCGGTGCCATGAACTTCACATGGGCAGTTTACAAACATTGCTCCCCAGTGTTTTGAACAAAGCTTATTTATTATATCTACTTCATTTAATATGCACGGAATATCTGCAAAGATATCGGTTCTTATTTTGTCAACTTGCTCGATTATTTCCTCTGTGGGATACACTAATTTTGGCTTAGTCGTGCCATAGTCTTTCAGTTGTATTACTGCGTGACTGTCAGTACATGTCTCAGAAGTAAAAAATGAGACACACATCTGACAATCACGCCGCAACACTCTACGACCGACAAAACCAGCAATATATGCGCTTGTGTAATTTCGAATTTTTTTCACTGCTTCTGCCATGTCAGAGGTTTGTGCAGCAGGGGAAAGGAAAGGTTCCCTAGAAGTTGAAGGAACATTTGGTAAGGAAGAAGGAATATTTGATTGGGAAGAAAGAAGAGAATTCAAGGCAATTAAGAAATTTGACCCATCATTTGCACAGTTTGATTCCTTAGAGTTTGTAAGTGTATTATTTACTAAAGTGGTTTTAAAAGCTGAAACAAACTGTGCACATGTGGGGTTAGTATTACTGCCACACAAACCCCTGATCACAGCAAAATAATTCTCTAAAGGATCTTGGTTTAAATATCTTGTTAGTAGATATTTAAAACCAAGATCCTTTAAGAGAATCCACAGATCTTGCACATTTTGTATTGTTATAATAAAATATTGAACACACGGTGGTTCCCTACCCGTAAGAAATTTCATATTACTTAATGTAATTTTTGCCTCCGCCCAACATTTATGATGCTCCGACTTTTCATGTAGTCGGCATGACAGTGCCCGCTTCCCTATGAACCCGGAGTTCAAACTGTCGAACAAATTGTTCATAAACAGACAAAAGTCCGCGGTTGTTGCTTCATTAGCAGCAAGCTCCCCTGTTCTAATAAGCAGCTTCAAGGCAGCATAAATTGATCTGCTAAATACTTGCGCAGCTAGACTAACCTTCATCTTTTTTTTGCCTTCTGGCTGAATATGGTCTTTGGTTAATTTCGTTAATTTGCTATCTACAGTAGTACCATCAAGATTATACAATTTTACGATATTTTCCCACTTTGCTGGTTCTTCATCGCCATTAAATTTTACATTTTTTGTCATGAAATTGTTTCTCATGCATTTCAAAAGATGAGGCGGATCAAAAATGTGGATAATATCATGACCTGAGATATTATATTTGTATGTTCCTCCACTCATTGAATTTATTGCACTTCTATTTGTACTGCCCAAATCGCTCACGGAAGAAATTATTCTAAATTTTGTCAACTCGTGTACAGCTTGCACAACTTGCTCGATACATGCCTTGAGGTGGAATGTCTTGGCTGCGGATTGTACGAAGAAGAACGCAAGCGGTTGTTTCCACGCTTTATACAGTCCTCTGAGCATGAAAACTAAGGCATGATCGGCAAGTTTGTAGCTATTTGTTTCCCCAAATGCCTCCAGACCTTCCATTTTCTTTGTCGCTTTATTGTATGATAGATGAGGCCTGAGTGAAACTTCGTCGAATAAAAGAGTACAATAGCGATCTAACTCTTTTTTCTTTTGAGAGCAGATATTTAGAAAATGAAATAATTTTTCGTTTATACCGGGCTTCAGTTCAATATTTGCCAATGATCTATGTAAAGTTCGCGGCGACGGCATCGGGAATAATTTGGCCAAGTAGTTATAGCCACGCGGGCTGCTCTTGAAGAGAGCCACAAAAAAAGCTTTTTCCTCACTCGAATACCTCCGCGCCATTCGTTCGGTGGAGCAATTTCGAATGAGACTTTTGATAAATAATTTGGGTACCGGATCAATTGCATCAATATTTTGTAAAGCCTTCAGATATTTACTGTCAAAAATATCTGAAGCATTTTTAAACAATCTTCTAGGAGAACTTACGGCCTTCTTCTTCATGTTCGATATGAGGTGCTTCGTTCTCACTAGTTCGCCATAGATTTTCCTCTTCCTAGGCGTCAAGTTGGACACATGAGTTGCACCCATCATTTGTAGGACGCTGTATGGAGCCGTTTTTCCTAGAGAAACAAAAATAAAAATAAGATACCTAATTTCAGCAAAGTAGATGATATATTGACAAAAGGAATACAAATATTTGTGTCAAAAATATATTAAATAATTATTTGTAATGTAAGTTATCAAAAAATGTTTACCTTTGCGTCTGTAACGAGAACTCGTACTCGGAGTAACGCCACACGCAGCTTCATTCCTGGAAGATCCAGACGTGTGATCTTCAAGATTGGGTGAAACTGCTACATTCATGTAATGTCCAAGTGTGGGTTCACCTGGATTATTTGAAAATATTATATTCTCAGATAGTACAGGTGTCGGTTGTCCAAGATTAGGGAGAACAGTTAAATCTGTCGAAGGGGCAAGCATGGGTTCTCCAAGATTCTCAGAAGATGTAGTTAACATTCCTGTAGAAGGGCCAGGCATGGGTTCCCCAAGATTGTCAGAAGACGTAGTTAGCATTTCTATAGAAGGGCCAGGCATGAGTTCTCCAAGATTTTCAGAAGGCGTAATTTGCATTTCTAGCAGTTCAGCTGTAACTTTTTCGTAAATATTCTTTGAAGTAGATGTTGCAGATAACGTTTTGGATTCGGTTGATGTATTTGGATCCGCTGTTGTCTTCTCGGTAATAGCTGCAATTGAAATAAATCGACTGTTATCTAAGTTCATTATGTCTTTGGCACTAAAATTTACAGAAAAGTATTGTAAAACTTGGAAAAAATAATTGAACATAATTGACACGAGTTAATTTTGTCAAAAAATAAACACAAAAATGACAATATCCAAAAAGTTAGACAGTTAGTGAAGTTTTATAGTTATAATAATAATAAATAACATCAAATTTAATGAAATATCTTTTTAAAACAGAACATAGGTTCTACTTAAATATTAAAAAAAAAATGTATAATTCATACAAAAAGATTGCCGAACTCTGCGAATCTTGCATTTTTTTTATTAATTAAACAAAGAACTATTTTGTTATTAAAATTTGAAACTATTGTTCGTTGTTTACTCTTATAAAGCCATGTACATGAAATATACTTCTTACTTACCACAGTCCTCGGCACGTAATATTGTAGGAACAGCTCCAACATTTAATTTCTTCCGATCAGAAGTACAAAATTTGTTTGTTTCAAAGTGTAATGCACACACTTTAATATGACTTCGACAATTCACTTTTCTATTCGTATATTGAGGTATATTCATGTTCGTTGTCCACTGCTTCAAAAGATCATCACTCTTTGGTAAAGAGAAAAAAGCAAGCTCTGCTTGTCCCTTACTGTTGCTGTTGCAACCAGGAACTACACAATAAACCGTTTTCATCGTCTGGAACAGGAAATTAATATTATATTCATGCTAAATTTTCTCGTACTTTTCTTCTTTGAAATTTAATTAGTAATATAAAATCTGAACAATTGAGGTTATTATCACAAATTTTATTCATATTATAAGAGTATGTAAGTTAGCAAGATTATATTTCTATAATAAATTATGTACATGTACAATATTATATATGTATATACATATATAGAAACTTACCTGACAAATATAATCACAAGTACGAAGTAAAAAAGTTTACCTCACTTGGTCTACACAACTTCGTCGATCAAACACAACCAAGTAACAAAAATAACAAACAACGAAACAAAAAGAACTTAACAAACAACGAAACAACAAAAACAACTTAACAAACAACGAAACAACGAAAATAACTGAACAAACAACGAAACAGGAGTACACAAGATGAAAAACCGATGCTGACACTTCGAAAGCGAAAACATGAGTGCCATTCATTTTGTTTGAACTTGAGCCGTTAAATTTGAAATTTATATGTGCTGCCATCTTATCCACCTTCGTTAAAACTATTTCGCGCAATACTGCTTCTAGCGCAATCTAGCGTCGGGGAACTATCTTTCCTACCCCTCGCTCTTTGCCTCACTTGGTCCACACAACTTCTATCACAATAATTCCATTTAGCTGTCAGCCCCCTGAAGCTATTCGCGAACTTGGTCTGTACGCGGCTTAATATATCATGTCCAATGGGGTATTCTAATAATTTTTCCTCTCACTAAGAGAGGTATTGGAATTATGCTAGTGAATAAGCACGTTTTATGGTCTCTACAATCCGATTAAAATATTTTTCCATGATGTCCGTGTGAGTATGTATAACGGTTTCTCAAATACTTTAAGACTTAAGACATGTTTAACTACGGATTCCTCAATCGGACTTAAATGGGAAGGGGTTTTGGTAACAAATGAACAACCGGAAATAGTTTCTTAAAAAAAACTCCTAAATATATATATTTTTTTTAATTTGTATTAATGGGCTACTTGCGTGGTACTGAAAATCCGATTTCTATCACTATGTACGTAATGTCATGTTAAAAACATATATAAAAATATAAATTTTATTTTAAAAAAATTACTTGTTTTTTAGTAAATTAAGAAAGACTGTGGCGTCATTATATTGAACTGGAGAAGGGAACCATGTTTAAGAATGTAACCTATAGATGGGACTGTGTGCGAGAAAGTTTTAATTTGAAATTGACATTAGTTCATTTTTCCCTTTTTCTGATCTCTCAAATACATTAATTACTTTACAAATAAACACATAGGTAGTTACATGTAATTTAAAATATCGATACCAAAAATACAAACTAAAATATTAACCTTCAAACTATTGTTGAAACGTCAAACAGGAGATCTACATTACCCGCACAAACATGCCGTTGCTTTACGGCCATTCATTGGTGCGGCGTAATTCTACGTCATACATGGCGGTCATTCAAATAATCAAATTTCATTATATTTTTTTTCTGGTTAATTAATAAAAATGTTGTTAAAAGAAAAAATATGGGTAGCATGTTTTTACATTCTCTTCAGAAATATTAAATAAAAAAAATGGTACGCAAGTAGCCCATTATTACAAATAAGTACGCGCATTATGTGGCCTGAAAATCTTTTCGTGTGACTTAGTGGAAAATTCAATATTTCGCCCGTGCGAAGCCGTAAAAATCATTGTTCGCCACACATTCATAGCTAAGCACAAGGGTAACATATAATTTATTTCATTTTATTTTATTTCTCACTAAACTGATCTTTATGAAATGAGCAATACGCCTGAGATGTTCTAATTGAAAATTAACTAAAAGAGACATTTTCTTTTAAGGTTATAAGAATCATAAACGACATGACCCATATTTTACTATTCTTGCTGTACAATGAGCCCATAAAACATTTTTTTTTTTTAATATTTTTAAATAAAAATTTGTTTAATTTTGAAGCAATTCGTGGTATCAAAAAATCATAATTGTTTTTTGTATAACAGCGTTTGATTTTTAAAGAAACCTATAGCTATCTTTCTCACACCAGTTTCTGTAGTAGGCTGCGCGAGAAAGATACCAAGTGTGACGTTATCTGTAGCCCTGGAAATAACTTCAAATATCTCGCAAAGTAATTATTAAAAAAATGTTTTTTTATCTTAATCGTTATTTATTGAGTAGTACTTTAAGGATAAAATGTACATTTTATTATTATTTGTTATGGTTTTTGGGCCCATTGTCCCATTTTTTACTCTACAATGGGGGATTACACCATTACACCAAATTCCTATTAATAAGCGAGTAATGGTCTCCCGAATTTTGAAAAGATTGACGTGACGTCACATTTATGTGTTTTTATATCAAACTGTTTTCATCATGGACCTAAATGTTCTTGAAAAATATGCTATTTTAAGTTATATTTACATAAAAATAAATGAATTTTATAACACTGTATAAGTCTACATACTTTATAATTACAGGTGTATTTAAATTATAAAGTTTAATGCAAGAAATTTATGTTAAAATAAAAACTGTTTGAAAACTGCTGTACAGGAATGTTAGCCCCTCCTTTCGAATTTGAATTTCTTAACTTCCATTGGTAGTAATCCCCACCTCCTAACACGCTATTTGTAATGCACGTATAGGCGGTCTCTCGGTCGCCAATCAAAATATTTTCATATTAGTTTCGAAGCGCTATAACAAAAAACCCTTTATTTCCGAAATATCTTAATTATACCATTTCATTTTTTTTTATTAATATTCGTTATTCAGCATATACATTCGTATTTTTTTACTATTTTCCTTTAATTCGATTGAGCCGTAATCCCCCATTTATCACACCCATCCATACATCGGACGTACAAATAAACTCACATTAAATAAACAAAATAATTAATGTCTAAATTATTGAATAATACTTGTTTCTATGTAATTTAATTACAACAAATTTTTATTTATTAATGAAATTTAAAAAACTGGTGCTACCCGCCCGATTGAACTTGTCGTTATAGATCATGAGTCATGACAGAGTGTTTGAGAGTTCGAGTCGTGCAGTTCAAACAGATGTTCAGAGTTCGTCGTTGAATTATTTTACTCATAATGTGGTTCAGTAAACTGATTTTGATTATTTTTTTAACTCCTTCACTGCAAAGGAAAATTTTCGAGTTCAACCGATTTTCGATTAATAATTGAGACTAAAATAAGTAAGACCTGCACTTTTAAATAGTTTCCAATCTTCAACCCTACCTCTGGTTAACATACAAATTGTTATTTGGAAATTAATATACATGTTTAGGGGCGAAATGTCCAATGAAGTGAAAATCTTAATTTATTTTTGTATTGTTTTTAACAATATGACTAAGAAAAAATCCCTTAACCTTAACAATAATTTAAAAAACTATACACGTATTTCGAGAACTATTTTCTTAACCTCAGTAGTTCTACTGATGATGAGAACATAGTTCTTGATATACGTATATAGTTTTTAAAATTATTGTTAAGGTTAAAGAGTTTTTCTTTAGTTATAACTTTACCTTAAGACTCCATTTTAGTTTTTATTTATTTATTTATTTATTAATACAACTACCCAACAGGCTAAGCCCAAATTAAGGGTAGGAAAATAGTACATATTACACAAAGATATTACTTATTACATTTTGCATATAATTTTGAAAAATTTTGCAAAGTCAAAAGAGAAAATATCTACAGCAGAAAATTTAGAATTATAAACGTGGCACATTCTATGAATAGGTGACTACATTAAACAGTCAGTTCGAGCTAAGGGCAAGTAAAATGTAAAACTACTTCTGGTACGGACAATGGAAGTATGAAAATGAAGGGAAGAGAGAGAGCGAGGATCATCAACACAATAATTAATTATTTTTGACAAGTGTGGTACAAGAGCATTTTCACGACGTTCAAAAAGACTCCTAAAATTAAACATAACCAACAACTGTTGATACGTTATTGAATATACTGGGTACCTGTTATGAACTTTGTAATAAAGATATTTTAGGAAATTTCTTTTGAACAGACTCGAGTAAATCTTGATGGACGTCATATATAGGGTTCCAGATAATATGGCAGTATTCAAGTTTAGCCCGAACAAATGAATAGTATAGGCTTTTAATAGCTGAAAGATTTTGAAAAGATTTAATGTTTCTAATTACAAATCCCAGCATTCTCATGGCTTTATTGTACGTGACTTCTATATGGGGAACAAACGTAAATTTATTGTCAAACTTTATCCCAAGATCTTGTACAGTTGCTGAACGTGATATGATAACATTATTGATACTATAATTATAATTAAATGGAGTAATTTAACAATATGCTTTTAATAATTGTCCATGTGCAATTCTTTTAAAATGGTTGAACCATTTCTCTTGAAAGAAATTATCACAAACTGTAGCAATTTCAACTTCAGGCACATCTAAAAAATCCAACCTAACCTATCTTTTCTCAGACACGTCCACCAAGTGCACGGCAGCCCGCTCCACCACAACGTGTTGTACCGGAACATCGAGGCAGCCGAGCACAGTGCCATATATGTGCGGCAGCAAGTCCCTACTCAGCCAGTGCTGTCCAACCACGAAGAAGTCCCTGGGGCACCTGCTGAACATGAAGTCGGACAAGAAAGGCCCGAGGAGCAGGAAGACAAGACAGGGATACAGCACGCGCTGCCTGCTGGGCCCGGGATATCCAGGCAGCAGCTTATCAACAGGTAGGAAGAAAAGAGGTTATTTCATTCTGTTTTAAAATAAATCGCGAAAATATAAGTGATGCGATCATTTTGTCCAGGAGTTTATGAACAGGGTGGAACAAATTCGAGTTCCTTATATGAAAAACTTTCTTATTATGCACGCAACAGAAAATTGATGTAGGTCTTTATGGACAAACTTTGAGTCAACTTTAATATGCACCACTGGATCGTCTTTGTTTTGAGCTACAGGTTAAAAGTAAAACTTGTTTTATATAGTTTCTTAAGTAAAATAACGTGGTATAATTAGATTTTTTCAAAACTTAATAATTCTCGAGATATAATAGAAACATCATATTTTTTAAATAGGAACATATGTTGAAAATAATATCATTTTTTTACTTATTTTATAAGCTTTTCAACGATGTCTACATTCTTTTATTTAAACGTGTTTAAAACTTGAAATATTAATGTTTTGGGGTAAAAAAAAAAATCTGTTGTGGCCAGCACAAAACCTTCCGTCAATTCGATGTATTTTGTATATAGCCCATACCTAAAGTTCCTTGAAAAAGATTCTGTATATCCTGTAAAATTATAACCCGAACACACTATTTTTTACAAATTTTATACCGAAACTTCCTTTCCCTATTTTATTAGGGGTCGCTGTTTCTTACTCTTCTCTTTAACTCATTCCTGTCCAACACATCTTCTTCACGAAATTCTTCCTCTCTCAAATCTTCTGCTACACAGTCCTTCCATCTTCTCTTTGGCCTTTCTCGTACTTCCGGCATTGAAAATTCAAATCTTGAGGCGAGGCGCAACTGCAAGTCACTTGCGAAAGACACTATCACATTCACATATAACTTTGGTTTTGCATTTGACACTGACATCTGTCAATTAAATTTTTTTGAATATCTCTGCTGTTTCCATAATTTTAGCAAAGCTGACTAATTTTTGAAAGTTAATATCTCTTAATGTCTCTATAACTCTATAACTATTGAATATGAAGAAAAATGTATAATCAAACCGTATAGAGAATAAGATATTCTTTCATATTGATAATCACAAAATGTCGAAAAATGATATTTAACTGCGTTTTTTCAAGAAAAACTGTTAAAAACTTCAAATAGGGGTACTTCCGGGGGATCAATTATAACCAAAATCTAATCAGCTCTTCATATGGATGTAAAGAAGAGGAATACGAAAGAATTATAATATTTAGAATAGTAATATTGGAGTTATCGTCGGAGAAAAATTTGTCACACACGGACACACACACACATACACACACACACACATACATACACACATACACACACACACACACACACATATATATATATATATATATATATATATATATATATACACATACATACAGACATCTTAAAAATAGCAAATTCGTATTCTAGGGACCCTAAAACGTGCTTATTCATTAAAAACTCACCAACGAATTTTTTGACCAAAGACAATACCTTCCTTACCTAAAGGTGACGGAAGGTAAAAATAAATTAAGAAACAAATGATGAAATCAATTACAGATCATGATTTGTGTATTTTTAATGTTATTTTTATTATTTTTACTCATTTTCCTAATTTCTCTTCTTTAGAGAGCATATTTTCCACATTTTTTAAATCGTGTCAAAGCCAACTACCTACAACACCGTACATCGTTGAGAAGCTTATAAAATAAATAAAAAGATGAGCCTATTTTCAAGTTTTGAAAAAATCAAATTACACCACGTTATTCTACGTAAAAAAACTGTATAAAAATTATTTAACATTTTTCTATATCTCTTCTAATAAGCGAGATATGAGGTATTTTCAAAATAAGCAAAAAACAAGTAGCTCAGAAACAAAAGACGATCGACAACTCCTGCGGTGTCTATTAAAGTTATCTCAAAAAGTTGGCCCATAATGACCTACATCAATTTTCTGTTGCGTACATAGTAAGAACGTTTTTCATATAAGAAACTCGAATTTGATCCATCCCCTGTACTTATTATTACTAATTAGTTTGTTTTTGTTCTAGCCCATGTCCGATCTGCGGAGACAAAATCTCCGGCTTCCACTACGGCATCTTCAGCTGCGAATCGTGTAAGGGCTTCTTCAAGAGGACGGTTCAGAACCGGAAGAATTATGTTTGCCTCCGCGGTGCCATTTGTCCAGTTACGGTCGCCACAAGAAAAAAATGCCCGGCTTGTCGATTCGACAAGTGTCTTCAGTGCGGCATGAAACTCGAAGGTAAGAGGAATATTTTTCTAAGGGCCGTTTTCATAATAAAATTTCACTTCAAATTATACATAGACATATTTTCGTGCTGTCATCTATTGATATTTTCCTTGAACTACACATGCCTTATTTGTTGCCAAATATGAAAAAAGAAGTGAGTGTAAGATCCTTGTAACTTATATCAAAACAATTGATAAAAGACAAAACTGTAAAAATGGCGCTGGTTTATTGTATTATGATCTTCCATCTCAACTTTTACATCAACTCTCTCTTTCTTGCGTGTGACGTGAAAAGTATAACCCTCTGATTTTGAAAACGGCCCTAAATTTAATAGAAACATGAACGTAATGTTTTCTTCCGCAGCTATTCGAGAAGACCGTACGCGAGGTGGACGTTCGACGTATCAATGTTCGTATACTCTGCCAGCGTCATTAATGGCGCACCCAGAACTGCGGGCAAGTAATACGGATTTACGGCAAGGAATAATGGGGGACCAACACACTGTAGTGAAACTAGAACCCGCGGATTCGGGGATGATGACGGGAAAAAGAACGGGGAATGCTACGCCGCCAAGACATAGCGTGCCGCCTCTTCTACAGGTAAGAAGGACTTCTCACATTTGTAATTTAATACTCTATAATATATTTTTTTTTATTTTTTATCTGTAACAAAGCTATTACACCACCCAAAAGAGTTCTTTAATAGCTCATTCAAAGTGAAGTAATAGACTAATACAATTTATTTTTATAAGGCTGGTGGCTAAGAATTTCAAAAATAACAAATATCAAATCTCGTTCAATAAACGAACACGAACGATAGGCTATTCCACGATATTTTTTATATTTTTTTATCTTAAACTACATAAGTATATAAGACAATATGTGAAAATCCGAGTTTAAAATTCCTCCAAATAAGCGAGATATTAAGTTATGAATTTTAAGTTACATTTGTGACGTAGGTAATGTGGATATACCAGAAGTAAACAAACAGTGGTTCACAGACTTACGAAAAAATGTTGAGCAAATTACAAAATAATGTATATTTGAATTGTAATATTATATTTTATTATTAGGGAAAGAAGATATATTATTGCAATTAATTTATTTTACTTTTTTTCTTATTTCACAAAAACAATTTGACATTCTCGAAGTTGGTAGAGCACAGCGCATGGTTGGTGACTCACGATTTCAAACAAATTTCAAAGGAGTGCAGCAGATAGATCAACAAACATGCAAAGACAAGAAAATCACCCGAACAGCATCCGAACATATCCGACACACCCGAATAATTATATTCTTAGTTGAAGCGAAGTGAAAGCGGTACTCCATACAGTCGATGTTCAAACTTGAATCCTATTTGCTTAAACACCCGTGCACATGTCTTACGTCATCAAAAGTAAAACTCCCTGTATTTTTTAGAGGGAATAATTAAAAAAAAAATAGTTGGTATTTTTCTTATCGTTTAACTGCTACGACTACCTATCATATTTTTGATAAACTTTTACTCTTTTCGATTACGGTGGAATAGCCTATTGTAAATAATTTTAAATTTAAAACTAAGAATAAGAAGAAGAGAACACATAAAGTAGTAAATTTAGCATGAAATAGAAAATATCGTATGGTGTTACAAAAATAAGGTGTGAATAAGGTTATAGTTGTTAAATGAATTATCAAACGTCATATTAATACCGCCAACTGCCAAATTCCCTAAATTTTGACGTTACTATTTTTCATTTAAAAAAGGCATAGGAAATGCAAAATAGAAAAGAAAAATAGTATAAAGAACTCATGTCATAATGGGGTATTCCACTCAATTTTTTTTATTATTTTAAATAAAACTTCATTCAGTTTTAAAGCAATTCATAGTATTAAAAAATCTTAATTGTTCCTAGTTTAACAGTATTTTATTTTCGAGAAATCAGTGTAACGTCACATTTCCCTATACTTGTCTTTCTCGCACACATTGCTCTGAGTACGGTGCGAGAGAAAGATAACAATCGTATGACGTCAATTTTCCCTTTTAGCAAATGTGAAATATCTCGTAAAGTAATTATTTAAAAAATGTTTTCATTGTTTTAACCATTATTTATTGAGCCATACTTTATGTTAAATTGAATTTTTTTTAATTATTTTGTTATGGTGGAATACGCCATTGTCGATTATTTTGTTCGAAGGGTTAAAAATGTAATAAATGAAAAATACCAAGAAGATTTTTTTTTCCGTAATATTCGTATAAAAATAAATATTTTGAGAGTAGCTTGTGACAAGCATTATTTATTATCTTTGCTATATTTTCTCCCTAGGAAATAATGGACGTAGAGCACCTTTGGCACTACACCGATGGAGAGTTAACTAAACTCCACCAGACATCTTCTGGTGGGGCGAAGACTCCAGGAAGTAACTCTTCGGCGGGAATTAGTTTGTCCACGCATCCGCTGTTAGCTAATACAGGATTGGCGAGTTCAGCGGACACTAATCCAGACTTCGTTGCCAATTTATGCAACATCGCGGACCACAGATTGTATAAGATTGTTAAGTGGTGTAAGAGTTTGCCACTTTTCAAGAATATCTCAGTAAGTAAAGTTTTTTTTTATACAAATGTAGTTTAATATTATTATTTCATAATATTGAATAATTGAATCTATTGAAAAAGTTTTGTTCGCGAAACAGTAATAATAACTGCAATTTCTTTTTTTTATATTAGTCTGTACATTTTATGCTTCAATTTTTAAATTTAAATGTAATTCGCCTCGGTGGTCGAGCGTGTAGAGGCAGCGCTCGACACTGGGGTCGTGGGTTCGATTCCCACCAGGCTTGGATGTTTGTGTATGCCCTAAATAATAACACTAACAAAAAAAAAATGTCATTGGCCAATCGGTATCGCACGGAAGACCAAGAATTAAAAAAAAAAATAAATGTGTGTAGATTGAACATTATATAATTTTAAATAATTAAAAATAGTTACGAGTATACTTCATAATATTATTCTGTAATTAATATCAATTATAATTCCGTTTTTAGTAGAAATAATTTAATTTCTTTCAGATTGACGATCAAATTTGCCTTCTAATAAACTCGTGGTGCGAGTTATTATTATTTTCGTGTTGTTTTCGATCTATGTCTACGCCAGGTGAAATCAGGGTAAGTTTTGTTTTTAAATGATTTATATTTATCAACAATTTAGCAATGAATACTATTGTCTACTTTCTTGTTTGAAACTAGAAAGAAAAACTGTTAAATGGAGAGAAAAAACGGCAAAAAAATGTTTTTTTATTTTTTATTTCTCAATAGGGGATTCCACTCAAATTAATTTTTTATATAAATTATTTCTTCCCATTTAATAGGGTCCTCCATTATATTTTTTTTGCAAACCTTCGTATAAACTGAAAGTGATATGTAATTTTAGAAAGTCTTTATTGTTATTCGTTAAGTCGTAATATTTTTTTTTAATATTCTGTGACGTAGATATAGCGTTGATTTTGTTTCAGCACTTATAATATGTATAAATATGTTAAAATAACCCCTGTAGTCAATAATTGGAAATATGGGTAAATAATAACTAATTTAATGTCATAATTAATAAAAATACTATGTATATATTATAGTCCAAGATTTGATTACCACTGGTAGCCTATGTCAATCAACATACCTTTTACTTTCATACCAACGCTTGTAATCTGTCATGGCATCATAAATTTAAACTAGTATTATTTGATTTATTTCTGTTGTTTTATTGTTGTTATTTTCTATATTTATATACTTGCAAATGGATTTCGTATTTCAAAAAGGCGATAGCAGAAGGTTTGAAAGTAGTAAGAATTTGGAATAGAATAAATGTGTGACGTAGATATAGAGATGAGGAAATGGTAATAAAAACTCTATTATTTTAGAAACTAATAACTATTTTTAAACTTTGATAGTCCTTAATATACAGTTTTGAGGTCTAGTTTTAATATAACTGACCCTTGTTCTAATTTGTTACTACGGTGCAGGACCCTATTGTGTTATTGACGCAAATTTCATTTCTGTGTTTTATCACTTTTTTTATAAATGCAAAAATATATTACACACTTTCAAAACGCGCGGATTTTTCCGGGCTTGATGACGCTACCGAACCCGGCTCTCTTTTATTGGCCGACGCTGTAAGTATGCGTTCCTATCGTCAAACCAGCGACTGCCAGACTGTTCCACTGGTACTTGGTTACTGATTTCCCATGTTAAACATGTTAACATTCTGTATATGCAATCTATATATTAAATTTTTCTAAAATATTTGCGTTCAGAATTACGTTTTCCCGCTTGGAACCTGCACACTACAAAACACGCCCTGAGACTTACGCATGCCCATCAATAACCAAGTTCTCGAAACTTTCTCTCTTCATCTAGTTCGTTGTTATGTATTGTAGAGATAGGGACATTAGCATAGCTTAATAATAGGTATATGGTTATATCCTTAGACCAGGAATAGAGGGGAGACAGGGCATGCTATGTATTTCGCCGTAAGAAGACTTTCCAAATCATCATAGCGACTTTTGACCTTATTGAAACGTCAAAGTCAGCTGCAATAGCCCAATCGACCAGATGTGTTACATACGTGAGCAGTCGAACGAATAAGTTTTCAAAATCAACAAGTGTCACCCGACGTTATCAATCATTATTTTGACTTCTGACGTTCTTGAATACATACGTCTTTAGTTTGATTCATAGTTTTCTTAGTTTTAAATTGTTTTATTTATGTTATGGATAATCAAGTATTTATTTAGATTTGGTCAACTGTAACATAACAATATTTAACTGGTCAACTAGCTATTCCAGCTGATTCAATAAGGGTCAAAATCGCAGAGATAATTTGGAAATATACGCGTGAATATACCCTGTCTCCCCTCTATTCCTGGTCTAAGCTTATATCCTATTTTATTCCATTCTGTGCAAGTATAAATGGTTCCATGTATTTATATTGGTTTATATTTCTATTGTGCTATTCTGTTTCATTCTATGCAATCTGCAAGGCTCTAGTGCATCCTAACCAAAAAATGCTTCTCCTCCAGGTATCATTAGGAAAAAGCATCACTTTGGCCCAAGCCCGCGAAATGGGCCTTCAAGCGTGCATCGAGCGCATGCTGAACTTCACCGACCACCTTCGGCGGTTGCGAGTTGACCGCTATGAATATGTAGCCATGAAGGTGATCGTTCTTCTCACGTCCGATACCAGCGAGCTGCGGGAAGCGGAGAAGGTGCGTGCCTCACAGGAGAAGGCTTTGCAAGCACTCCAGGGGTACACGTTGACGCATTATCCTGATATTCCTGCCAAGTTCGGAGAGCTGTTGTTGAGGATACCTGATCTGCAGAGGACGTGCCAGGTGAGGAGGATTTATTTTTAATTATAAAGATGAAACTGTTACAAGAAACAAATAATTAAATCCATAACCTATTCCTTCGTTTTACAAAAGTACAAATATATTCTTATGGAAATTTAATTTATAATGGGGTCCTATACCATTTTTCTTTTATTTATTTTTTTCTGTAAGAACAGGATAAAATAAGAATTTTAGTGTAAATGCGACTTAAAAATTTTACGTAATAAGCGAGATATGAATTTTTAAAGTTTAAGAATTTGTGCGTGACGTAGCAGGTACTAACAAGTGATCGACAAACAATGGGACAAACTGTTAGTTATAGAGGGAACAATTTATTTCATGTTTGCATAGCTGAAATGTTTGTATATAAAAACTTATACGTTATATTCATGAAGAAATTATTATTAAGTATAAATACCGTAAATAATAAGCATTTTTTTCCTAATAAATTATAGAACATTGAAACAGTTTGACAATATTATTACACAAAGTATGACGACGGATGGCGCTAGTGTTGGCTGTTTTGAAGTTTCAATATTAATTTAATTAATATTATTATTAATTTAATTCATATTACAAATTGATTTAATTATAAATATATTATTATTGTTAATATTTCTAGATGTTATAATTAAACAAATTTATCAAACACAAAATTGTTAAATGTTTTGTTAGGTTATAGAACAACATGACATTTCATATTCTTTTAAAGGTGACTCAAAGGTGACCGCTGCAGACGCGGGAATCTCCTTTTTAAAATCAGGCGACCAATCAAATTATTAGTACCTAACACGTCATACCCAATTAGTAATCAGCTTCAATCGCTTATAGTTTGTGACCTAGTCAATATTTAAAGAAAAATTTTTCACTAATACTCATTAATTTATGTATATTTTCGTCTTCTTATTTAAGATAGTTAAAATATGACTATGGTATAGGACCCCATTCACGTCCTCACAATAATAAACAGGGTGTCTAACAATCAGGAAGTCATGGAACTTTATTGGGATGATTTTCCTTTGCTTACCAAGTTATCGAAATGTCAAGAAATTTAATTTTTTGGAATTTTTGGCTTTAATAAAATTTAAATCATATTACTTTTTAAATGGCACAAAAGTGACCCCTGTGGTGCACTCTCCACGCCAGCAATGAGTGCCCGTGAGGTGACGCTTGGTAAGCGCCCGCACGGTACAAATATGTCATCATAATTACCGATATCTGCGATAAAGCAGATTGGCACACCTAGAAATGGGTAATATGCCGTGATGATATATTTATTTATTTATTTTTACTTTATCATATGAATTCTCACGTGGCTGAGTTCGTTATGTGGCCGGTTATGATTCGGTTGATTCGGATTCAAATCCTACAATCAAATTTGAAAATTATTTTCAATATTCAAATAGCACAAAGTAGCAAAATCTCAATAAAAGATTGACACATCCAGAAATGGTTAATAAACCGTGATGATATATTTATTATTCATAATAAAAATGGCTGGTAGCACAAGCCGTGTTTAACGAAAACGCTGTTTTAAGAAGTGTCTTATTCAAATTTCAATATTTAATTTCACCCTTATGTGTAACGAACGATTTTTTGAAAAATATTTGTTTGAATACAAATTACGTTCTGCTCGACGTTCTGCTTTTAAATCATATTTTGATAAAGTTGATATTATTTATTTTTGTTATTAAATAATGAAATTTGACACTTTTTAAAACAGCGTTTTAGTTAAAACAAGGCTTGTGCTACCTGCCAATGTTTCTAAAATACAAAATACTTCCGTAATTTGTGAATATATACGAACTATTTTATTTTGAAAAAAATAAATCCCAATTTATTTAATAGGTTTACAAATTCTAAATCAAATTTAGAAATATTTGCTATATCCTAGATAAAGATTTTTAAATGTGAAAACGTAAGATATTGATTTGAACGTTTTAGAGAATTTTAGATATGCATCTTATAAATGTTGGAAAAATATTTAAAGCATATGATATGGCTGAAAAATAAAGTATAAACGAAAAAAATAAACTTCAAATATACTATTAGTAAGAATTGAAAATATGTATTGAGTACAAGAAAATATCAATGCCTTAAACAAAGATTGTCTAGTTTTGTTGAGTTTGAGATAACTGCGTTTGAAAATTTTATAACCATGTTCTAGTATCCTTTTTTTAAATACAAACTAAATAAGTATTTACTATTTCTGCCTTTTTTCTCGTATAACGTCTGCGCAATTGAAAAAGTTGGTTCTAAATAATAAAACGTTGTTGCATTTCAATTTAAAAGAAAAATTGACATATTACTCGTATATTTTCGTGCTTTATACCATCGATATATTTGAATTATCGAATTGTTTCAAATTTAGCCGAAATATAATCTAATATAAACAGAAAGATTAATAATTTTGTTCTTGGGATAAAATTTTCTTTTGTTGGGTTCGTTCTCTTGTTCTTCTTCCATTATTAATTTCAAATTACATTCGTATGTGTACTTTTTCGTAGACTAGAAGTAAATTCATTTAATTTGGATGATTTCGAAATTATTACTTCTGTCGTATATTCGAAAATTTTATGCGTTAGATTCTGAATAACAGAGTAGCGAAATGCGTCCATCTTAAATGAATTTACTGATGTTTCTAGAGAGTAGTTGAATAGTTTGTAGTTGTGGTTGTCTCTTTCTAAATGTGTTGTCTGGGTTAGGTGGGCAAAGAGATGCTGACGATAAAATCAAAGGAGGGCGAAGGCCCATCGTTCAACCTGCTGATGGAGCTACTCCGAGGGGACCACTAGCAACAGCAACATTTATTACAGTTCGCCTTTCGTACCGTTCGCGTATCGTATCGATCGTATCGTGTCCGTGTCGTGTACATATCTTCATTTCATTCTCATCTGCGTCTGCGTCGGTCCCGTCAGTGCCTTGTACACAACTTCACTTACATTAGGGGCCCAACATACATTGCATTGCAACATGGTTTAGCTTATATGCGGTGGAGGGAACATATTCATTGTTTGTTTTGTTTACTTTCCCTTGGTTCTCATACGTCCTGACCACTGATCTTTATACATAACTGGATACGTATAGCGGCCATGTTGAATACAGCATTTTATCACTAGTTGAACGCCGCCATGTTGGCGCATTTCGGCCCAATTGTAGTAGGATGTCCAAGCCTTCCTTAAGGTGGATTTATAACTATCACGCAACATAATTTTAATATTTATTTATTTTAATTTAGCATAGAAAACAGAATTTTGTCAGCGGCTTTTATAATGTCACACAAAACAGTGAAAATAAGAAGTAAAAGAAGAAATACCTGTCATTTTCAAATAATAATAAGAAAAACATATGTTTATCTTTGATTGTGAATTTTTTTATAAATTTTATTAGATTTGATTTCGAGTTCGTATTATTATTTGGTTTTGTTATTTATTATTTATGATTAAATTTATACAAATGTCGTCCATTTTAACTAACAATCACTGACACGTGTTTCACCCTCATAGCGGTATTTACAAATATTTATTCGAACTACCACGAAATATTACGAAGATGCACGAAAAACATAGGACGCACAGCACAGACATAAAAATGGATGCATTGCACAAAGTGAGAGAGATAGTAAAAAAATGAGATGTTTTCAATGCGCAGTTGTTTTTCTGCGCATAGAGATGACAAAATGAAATAGTTGTCAGTTTTAAATTCAAAAAGCTTCCTTACAATGTTTACAACAGACAAATGCGAATTACTTTACTTCTGTATTAATTGTTTATGATATTAACAACTTTTTTCTCTTTTCTGGGTTCTTCGAAAATCTATGATACGATAATAATTGGCACTGACGCATTACAAGAAGCTACGGAACAATATTTTCGAAATAATTTGTGTTTCTTAACACATTTTACTTCTATTTGTTCCATATTTTGAGATATTTTTTGTACTTATAACATTTCAATAACGCTTCACAAACTAAGCACATTCATTACATTTACATGACAGATAATGCATTGTTGCCAGCTGCGTTTATTATTAAATTTTACTATTGTTTAAAACTTAATTTTGACACAAAATGCATTTTTCTTAATTGAATATATCATATTAAAATTCAAAATTGCAATAATTTATTTGTTTTGGCATTATTAGAATAATTTTTAATTAATACAACCTGATTTAATTATACAATATCAATTATGTGGCAACAAAGCATTATCTCTACAAAGCTTTACAAAAATACCGCTAGATGACAGACTTAATATGACGTCATAGGGCGATTACTGTGCAATGCATCCATTCAACATTGGTCAATTCCTATGATGTGCTAAATTATGTTCTGTGTTCGCGATTCAATTTAAGCAAACTCTATCTGGTGGATAAAGTTTGAACTAAAAAATGTCCAAAATATATTATTTCCTTTCCTTCATAGAAACTTTCTAGTGATTACAGGCTACTTAAAACATACTTTAACACAAGTTTCATGTTTTTAAATTTTTTCAAAACGCATAAAATTTATTATATCAGTGACAGATTGACAGCGCGTACAGTGTTGTGATGTATAACAACACCTAAATATATATGTATAATGGCGGGAAAAGTTAATTTGAATTGCCAATAGGAAATTTTCCGACAAATTTGATGGTGTTATTTACAGTGTTCTATCTCATTGCGAACATTTGAAAATTCATATTTTTCAAAAAAATCACTTCATTCAAATTCCTTCACAATTTATAACTTTAACTGCACATATCTTTGTAGTTATTGAATATATCGTTCAGATTTCTTCAGATTATTATTTATTTATGTTTTGAGAATGTGTTTATGTAATAAAAATATCATTTTAGTTTCTAAAATAAGAAAAATAATAAAACCAACATTCGAACACTTTCGTTTTGGATTTTGCAGCACAAAAAATCTTAAACGAGAAACTTTTCTTATTAACGAGATAGACCCTAAAATACAGCGGCAAAGTTGTAGTAAATGAATTAAAGTAGTTTTTTATTTGAAAAAAAAATAAACGAAAAAAGTAAGTACATCGTAATGCGCGACATGGCGCTCACCCCAGACGCGTTGCAATCATTTCCCGCGATTTACTTTCTTTTTATGTTTGTTTTTTTCGAAACCTGTGCAGATTTTGGAATAAATTTCAAATAAAAAACTCTTTTAATTCATTTACTACAACTTTGTCGCTGTATATTAGGGTCTATCTCGTAAGGACGAAAAGTCTCTCGCTTAATATTTTTTGTGCTGCAAAATACAAAACAAACGTTTTTGAATGTTAGTTTTTATAACTTTCCTTATCATTTTAGACACAAATATGATATTTTTATTATATAAACACATTCTCAAAACATAAATAAATAATAATCTGAAAAAATCAAAACGATATCTTCAATGACTACAAAGATTTGAGCAGCTAAAATTTTAAATTGTGAAGAAATATAAATGAGGTGATTTTTTTTCGAAAAATGAGAATTTTCAAATGTTTACAACGAGAGTAACAGTAACAAATTTGTGGGAATTTTTTTTATAATATTATGTTTAACTTTAAGGTAGCTAGGAAGGTTTGGATCTCCAACTACAATTGTGCCGAAATACGCCAACATGGCGGCGGTCAATTAGTTACAAAACGCTGTATTTAACAAGGCCGCTATACACTATCCAGATATGTATAGAGATGAGTGGTCCTAACCCAACCACGAGTATTCAGAGTGAGAGTGTCACGTCAATTCGATGGCAGTATTGGCTTTTTGTTTTAATCGCGTAGCTTTAAGTTTTTAACGTACTTAGATCATGTGCTGGACACTAGGAGGAAAGATCAAATATTTATTTTGATCAAAATATGTACAGTTATTATTTTTATATTTTTATTTTATATATTTTACTTTTTAAGGCATGTGATTCATGCCGACAAGTTTATATTAAGATATTATATAATGCTCAGTATGATTTCCGTATTTAATATGGACGTGCTAGTGGGCAAAGCCAAAAAGTGCGCACATTTCATCCACACTTCATTCATTATGCGGTGGCCAAAACGAATCATATTTAGCTTTAGTTTTTAACTTTTTCTTATTATATACAATTCTTCAATATTATAAAATAATAATATTAACGTTTAACGTTCAACTTAAGCAAACAAACCAAATTCGTGACGACAAATTTTAACAAGAAATGTGAAAAATCTTTGAATTATATTGGGTCCTTTAACTAAAGAAGCTTATCTAAAAATAACAAAATAAATAGCGATATACAATGATGCATTAATAAGTAAAATATGGTTACTACAGACGATCAAGGCCGAATGGGCCGAAACAGCTTGCATCTTTTTCTTATTAATGCATTACTGCATATATCTCTATTTATTTTGTTATTTTTATTTAAGCTTCTTTAGTTGAAGAGTACTAAATTCGGCCCATTGTGTTCACTATAAGAATGCCATAATTTCTAAATATTTACCAAATTATTTTAATAAGCCTTTTTTATAAGTTTATCTTCCAGGGATGCAGTTTACGTAATATTACGTATTAAAGCTATTTTATTTGGGTCCAAAAATCTTCCGTATGCAATAAAATTACTTTCCGGGCGTGGTGCATACATTATTTTATCGACTATCGACAATTTATTGAAAAGTGGAATAATGAGCCTGTTTCACATTTTTCAAAAACTATTTTAAATGAAAGTTTATGGAATGATTTTCTTAGTAATAATTTTTATTTTAATAATTTGTTGTTATTTGTGGAAATAATTAAATAAAAAGATTGGCGTCCTGAAAAACTACCCCCCACTCCTGTGACGTAGAAGCACATACATTACATCATTAATAGCCAATAGGAAAATAGTTTTTCCATCACTTACGTTTATTCATATTATTTATATAAATAAACGTAGGCTAAAGTTTGTCACATGTTAAAAACAAAATCTTTTAATTTGACATTTGAAGCTGACATTGCTCATTGTAAATGAATAATAAAATAATAATGGCTAATTCAAATTACACTCAAGCTAAATCGGACAATTAACCGAAGGTCGATAGCTGGATGATGGCTGAATTTATATCAGAACGATTGTTTTACTCCTACCGAAATAAGGGGTGTTAAGGACTAGAGGTAAAATAAAATATAAAAACTGAATTTATTATATAAATTGATAATATATTTTACTTTAAAGTTTTGGTCGTGATTCTTATTTGACACTTGTTTGACAACTTTGACAATACACTTGACACCTTAGAACCGCTGAAGATGTATGTACTCTGACGTCACATTCTGTTTCAGATCACGTGACTTATTCAAAATTTTATCCAAATTTCAAAAATTATTTGTAAAATATCTAAAGGATATTTCGCGATATTTTCAAATTTGAGGCTCTTTAAAGAACAATATCTTTTCAAATTTAATACTTAGAAGTCATATAAAAATTCTTGCAACAGCCCTATTATTAAAATCTCCACTAATTTTACATTTTTTTACATGTTAATCTTGATAAAAAAAATATTAAGCCCCAATTTATTTTTTATTAACAAAGTTCTTGAATTTTGCTGCTTTGAGACAGAGGTAGAATGGTAAAGATAATAAAGTGCAAATAGCGTCAAGTAGAAGCGCGTAAACAGTGGCGTAGAAAATGAGCCAAAGGGCCCATGGAATAATTAATTATTAAGATATAAAAATGAAAATATTTAGGGTTCACTAAAAGATGTAATGCCTAGTGCGCCAATATTTAATTACGAAATAAACAAATTAAATTAAAATCAACAGTTATATACGTTTAAAATAAGTTATAAATATGTTATATGTGTTGATTTTCCTTTAATATTTGATTAATTCCAATTAAATATGTAAAACAATGCAGTGTACAAAAAAATAATAATTTCAAAATTGAATGTTTCCGAATTTATCAATTTGTCAAGAGATTACAACAGATAAATTATTTTATTCCCTGAAGTTACAAAATATGTAATGAAATATTGGAAGTTTAAATAAAATTAACTACTTTATGGAATAACAACAATATAATTCCTTACAATCACCGCCGAGAAATCCGTTAATAAGTTTTTCCATGCGATTTGACGTTAGAAATGCTAGTGCGCATGTCACGGATTTGAAATTTGCAAACAATCCTCAAATTCTCCTGACTGTTTCAAACCGTCCCCAACGGTTTCGAACCGCTGCACGAACACCGAATTCTTAGTGTGAATTTGTGATTCACCGCTGCTCGACGCCAAAATTCTTATGCTCATGCTTCTGATAGTTCGTGACAGTTTCTGACTGCTGCTCGAACAAAGCTAGTGTTGGGGCCGTGACGTCATAACATTAAATAAAATCTGTTATTCAGCATTTATTCTTACAAGTTCTTTATTTTAATTTAATTAGAACATATTGTGGGCTAAAATTAATATGTAATACATATTTTTAAATAGGCGTGACGTTGGAAATTCCCATCCAATAACTTTATCATTAAAATATTGTTCGGAAAATGCGTAGTTTTGATAAATATTACTGCCTTATTAAATTAAGTTTATATAATAATTCTCCATTTAAACGTAAAATTTTCCATATTTAGGTAATATTTATAAGATTATTGGCATTCTTATTGTGAACAGTTTATCAAGTTAACTATGAATTTTTTAATCGACTTTTTTAAATACTTAAAATTGTGGGAACAAAGAAAAATACGTAAAATGTAATTAACATTTTATTAAGGCATTAAGGGTATTACAAATTAGCGTCAAGCTAAATTTCTACTTATGAATCAACTACTTTTGTACTACCTTTTGGAAAAAAAAAAACAACTTGTAACTATTTTATATAAATCTATACACGTATCTCATATTTTTTGAGATAATATACATTCAAGTATACTCAATTTTAAAATGACAGCTATATGGCCATATAATTATATACAAATAGGCAACTTTACAATGAAAATTACTAAAAATATTCTTTTAGATTCGTGGCCATCATATTTTGAACGAAGTTTACACATTTACATAACATTGCAAACACTGTATTGAGAGTACAAAAGATACTCCGAATTAAATGCAACACACTTCTTATTATCATCATCAAAATCATTACTTGCTCAAGATAGACAACGATAGAAGACTGACTTATGATATCTGTCCAAATTCCAATCTTCATCAGCATTTTAATGAGAATTGTGTTGTAGTTAATAATTAGACAAAGGGTCCGCAAAGTTTGCTTTAAACTTTAAAAAATTCTTAGAAAAGGAAAGAATATATATTCGTATGTGATCAATAAAGTATGTCCCATTTGAAACTGACATTATTATCGAAAACTGTTGACTTCAGTTAAAGAGGACTTTTTGTGCGCCCTATAGAGACCATTTTAGATGTGTTTTGTTCTCCCAAAAATTCTCAAAGGCTGCTAGATTACAACAGAAAACTGATTTTGGTTGTTTTTTATTTTTTAAATAACATCTAATTATCAGTAAACAAGAAGAATGTTTCAATTAAAAAAAAAAGATAGATTTTTTGTAATGTCGTACAAAAAAATTATACTGCCTAAGATATCACTGCATAATATCCAAAATCGATAATTTAATTTTGAAATCGGTTTACTATTTTACGTAACCGGTTTTTAGATTGGTTATATCAACCGATTAATAAAATCATTCAGAAAAATAAAACTAATTCTATTAAATTATTTTTCCTGCAACCGTGCGTAAAGTACATACTTCACGCACTTTTCAATGTTTAAAATGTAACTTTTCAAACACTAGTGCGTAAATAGTATATTAAAGAACAAGTTTTATAAGACATGTTTTTTTCGCACGCGTTAAAGTTTAGAAAACGAGCCTTGGCGAGTTTTCTAATTGACAAGTGCAAAAAAAGTCTTATAAAATGAGTTCTTTATACTATTTTTTAGATTTTGCGCCTTGTACATACTAAAATATTGTAAAAAAACTGCTAATATTAAACCGAGTCAATTTAAGGAAATTTGCAAGTGAAATGTAGTTGGTATCACTGAACTGACCACATTCAATTATTATTTATTTGAACATTTGAAGGTTAAATTTAAGTATTTGTAGTGTAAATGTCATCTAGTACCAACCTTCTAAAACAAAAAAATGCGTATCGAAATGAAGGCAATTGCGTATCGTAATGACTTCATTATGAACGCAAAATCTAAAAAAGTACTTTTCAAGCACTAGTGTAGTAGTAGGAAAAATATTGCATGCAACTCGTGTGTAAATAGTATTTTTTATCTCGTGCGAATTTCCTCATGGACAAAAAAGTACTACTTTACTCACTTGTTACATAAATAACTATTTTATACTTCGATGTGCAAAGTAGGTGTTTTATACATTGCAGATAGTGAGTAAAGTAAACGATTTTCGTATTTTATTTACTTTACATATTACAGGGCTACCACCATCAAAACATGTATCATTTAAGTTGTCTTATCCAAATTAATTTTTGCTACACATTTATGTTGGTAATACTGACTGAATACTGCAGACTGCAGTATTAAAATTCATTTCATAAAATATCAATTTGTACTTTCTATTTAAAATAGTTACAAATTGTCGTCTACTCGTCTGTCAAATTTCTAATTTGTTTTTGAGGAATGTTATTTAAGGTCATATTTTACTTTTTAAAATTCTTCATTTTTTTCCTTTTTTTTTACTGATACAAAGTTCTTGTACTTTATATTAGTTGAGCATCAAATTTTTTAAAATTTTCATTGTTTAGTGAAATTAAATGTTATTAATAATTTAGAAATTGTTGAAATATCGACCAAAATCAGCTTGTTTGTCATCTAGTAGACTATGAGATTTTTTTGGAAACAGAACACATCTGCAATGGCTACCTAAAGACACCCAAAATAAATAAATAAAAAAAATGAAATTAATATTTTCTATTATTTTAAAGTTTGGGGCCAATTTTGTGGACAATTTATTCATACCAAGCCTTATTACACCAATCAAATCGTTCCATTCTATGGCATTGGTACTTGATGCATTTTTGTTTTCATGCTGTTAAGTTTGTGCGATTGAACATTCCATAATGTTTATAAGTATTGAATGACTGCCATCTATAAGGTATCTGTTATCAAAGCAGTTGTTATGTCCTTTGTTGCTATATTTTAGGACAATAATTCGAAATGATTGTATATTTAGAATAACGATGATTATTTAATATACATATACACTCAAGTAAATCAATGTTAGTTGCATTTAAAATGTGCAGGGTTGCATTTAACTTGAATTAAATGTTCTGTTGATCTTTGCACGTTAACTGAAAATAGTCTGAAATTTTGTGATACACAGATAAAATTGCCAATAGAAAAGCTTTTTAAATTTGGTTTTTATTATATAAATTTTATTCTGTCATAGCTAATTAAATATAAATAGTAAAATTGTCTGTTACATCTATTGGTAATTTTATTTTCGTGTCACTAAATACAGTGTTTGTCTAAAACTATATGCACAAACATAATAGTCTCATTTACCAGTGAATAATCGTATTAGATCAGTGTCAATTATAAACAAAATGGCGTCTGTTTTCGGACAGTCTTATAAGCAACTGTAACGTATAAAATACATATACATGTTCGCCCACATTACATTTATACGAAACATAAACCGTGAATAATCAATCTATAAGACTTAGGGAGGCCTTCCAAGCTGCATTCAATGCAGCACTAGCCCTAAATGTTTTATATTACGTCATTTTAAAACACTTTTATACAACAAAATTTTGTACTCGAGACGATAAATAAATTTAATAAGTTTCAAAAGGATTATCTTATTATTATACAAGATTTTAATACATGACAACTAAATAAACAGATTTTTATTTACAATTTCAGTTTACGTATTTCAACCTATTTATTTTATAGAATAAGAAAATAAATATTATATTCCTTTCTATCCTTCCCTTGAATAAATATATTTTTCCAACTGTTACTGTTAAAGTGCCATTTTACCTGTTTAAGGGCCGGTTTTATAAAGAAACATAATCTTCACTTAAAATTTACTTCCATAGTAAATTTAATGAAAAGAAAAAAATGCAACGCTTTTTTTGACAGCAATGATTTAAATGTCATGAGGACGGAGAAACTGATTCGAATTTGTTTATTACATTAAATTTACTTCACAAACTAAATTTTAAGTGAAGATTAAATTTCTTTATAAAACCGGCCTTAAATCTGGTTTCTAAAACAACATTTTAATGATGAGGATGGATAAATAGTACATTAAAATACGTTTCATAAGACATACTTTTAGCGCACGCGTCCTTGTTAGAAACGAGCGGCTTTCTCAGGAATGTATTATGAAACGTGTGTTTTATACTATTTTTTTTTCTATTTTGGTCCTTTTGTCAAAGAATATTTAGAAAAATTCGTTATTTCCTTTTCTAATTTATGAACATTGATTGGGAATATTTAATTTTTGATATGATTGTTGGTAACAGTGATTGACATTTATTCATATACCTATTAACTAATATATTGCGGATCCTTTGCTTTTCTTGAAGGAAACACTGTGAAATGGAAATATCATTTCTGCATAAGTCTATCTCACACAAACGCCCAACCGCGAATTATGCGCAAGCTTGGAAACTTGACTACTATTGGCTAACGAGAAAATCATGATCACTTTTTGCGAATCACAGAGTTCTGTTTATTAACGGCTAGCGCGAGAAATTTTAAATTTATATTTGAGAAATTAAACAATGTACCTACTATTTATTTTGTATGTAAATTCTTGAATATAAATATTAGTAATAAATGCTTTCGAAGTGCAACTACAAACAGAAATGAAATCAAACGTCGAAGTCAAACCATGTGCTCGCTGCATCACCAGGGCAGCGTTCCAAAACCTAGAATACCGAGTTTTGGCGTAGAGTATGATGTGTTTTGTTTTGGAACGAATGAGAGTTTTGTTGAAGTAAAAAATTGAAACTAAATTAAAAATAATTTTAAAAAACTAACAACTACTACTTATAATTACAACATTAATGTCAAGCCCGTAATAAAAGCGCTTTTAAGGAGCACTCTCCTTAATATAATGTGAAAGTACGCTCCATAAAAGCGCTTTTATTATAAAAGTATGCTCGTAATACACGCCAACGTATTTACTTATGTTTATTTTCAACCTAAAGCATGTTTTCTTCCTCAAGAAGACAAATTACTTTCATATGTTGAGAATCGTGAGCATCTACGTTTGAAAATATTGTGGATTTTGGAACGCAGCCCAGCCAGCGACGCCGTCAGCGTTAGCCAATAGTAGGCAAGGTTTCCAAGCTTGCGCATAATTCGAAGTTGGGCGTTTGTGTGAGATAGACTTATGCAGAAATGATATTTCCATTTCACAGTGTTTCCTTCAGCTACTCTTATGAGGTGCGGGAGGCCACGTGACTTTGACAAGTGCTTGTGGGGCCCATCATGGTTGCCAAGAATACGGCTTGTATACGTTGCCTGTGTTGCCAAATACATTTGAGTGTAAAATTAATAAATAAAATTGTAAAGCTAGTTATTATTAATGAATATCATGTTGTTTTACTTTCTAACATATAAACTTAATTTTTAAAATATACAAGACGTTCAACATTCATCTGATGGTTTTCCTTAAATTTAGCGCGCCAAGAAATCTTTGTGCCATAGATGGCAGCACAAGTCGTATAATTTTTTTAAAAATATTTTAAAAATTAGGTTTATGTGTTAAAAAGTAAAACAACATGATATTCATTAATAATAACCAGCTTTACAATTTTATTTATTAATTTTACACTCAAATGTATTTGACAACACAGGCAACGTATACAAGCCGTATTCTTGGCAACCATGATGGGCCCCACAAGCACTTGTCAAAGTCACGTGGCCTCCCGCACCTCATGGGAAAGATACGAGCATTAGCAATATATTAGTTAATAGGTATATGCATTTATTTATATTACTTCTTCATTTCAATAGTAAGTCTTCTAGAACCAACCTAACAGAAAGTAAGTTTGAGTTCTTTAAAGAAGTACTTTATGACATCTAAATGAGTTTCATAAAGTATATATTAAACAAACAAAATAGAAAATAGTATATTATACACCAAGGGGGAGAAGAATCCTAAAATTCAGAATCAAAATGCCTTACTTTATAAATAACTAAAATAATGAGAAATGTTCTTATAGTTTACCAAATGATGGAAGAAGAAAATAATAAAATTTAAGACCAAATGTAAAACAAGTATTATATGTTTGTGCAAATCATCTTGAGGAAATTAATTTTTAGTTATACAGCTGGTAAAAATTATAATAATTAACATTGTTTCATGTGGATTTGACTTTATAATTGTACTTTTAAGTCAGAAACGCAATAAAAAATTATAGCTATCAGTGAAGTCATTCAAAATTATCGGCGGCAACAGTTCATAGCTATGATGCTGCCATTTACCCATAGGCGTCAGTTAATGTGCTAGTCACATTAGAATTTTCGCTAAATTTTGAGGTTAGTTCCAAAGTTGACATATAAAAATAGGGTTACGTACATGTTTCGTAAATGTGACTACAATTACTTATTAAATATGAGCTTATTAGTAAAGTATTCTCAATTAAATCGTGCCAAAAACTTAAAAAATATACTAAATAATGTTGCAAAACTATCAACACAAGCGCAAACTCAAGATTTGCCGATAGAATCGGCACAAGAATTAAATGTTTCAAGAAGGGTTATAAAGAAAAAGCCGAACAAGCCACCGTTTATGAAAAATGTGTTCTTGGGAAACTTTGATGTAGATGCATTAGCATTTCCAGAAGTTTTAGACAAGGAAGAGCTTAAATTTGTAACAGAAAAATCAGCTCAACTTTCACAACTTTTAAGTAATGTTCAAAGCATCAAGGAATTAAAAAACAGGAATTTAAATGTAAATATATTCGGATTACAATCTTCCAAAATAATAGATGGCTTGGAATTAAGCGAAACAGAAAACTGTCGCCTATTAGAAACAATTTCACATAATAGATCTTTAGGAATTAGTGTGATTAGTCATCAATATCTTGGCGTGAAAGCTATATCTTCAAACGGGAGTGAAAAAATCATGCAGAAATATTTACATAAGTTGAGTAGAGGTGAAAATATTGCCACATTTTGCTTACTGGAAGAAGATACGCAAGATCTTAACTTAATGAAAACAAATGCTGTTTTATCAAATGATGGAAGAACTTGGGTAGGTTGATAAATATGTGAATAAATACTATCTAATTTTATTTGTATGCATAGATTTTGAATGGAACAAAATCATTTGTTGTAAACGGTAGTGAAAGCGACGTTTATATAGTTGTTGCAAATACGCATGATGAAAGAGATATATCAACGGGCGAAGACAAAATGAGTTTATTTGTTGTTGAAAAAAACTTTGAAGGAATTTTAACAACTTCTTGTAATTCTGTTGGATTTAAAAACGCCGATATTTGTAATGTTTCTTTTAATAACACTCCTGTACCTGCCGGTAATATAATAAAAACATATTCAGTACCGTAATCAAATTAATAATATTTTTGCAGAAAATATGTTGGGCCAAGGTGCTGATAGCACAAAAATCCTAACATCTCTTTTATCCGGACTTCGATTAAGTACCGGCCCAGGATGTATATCCCTGTTACACGAATTAATTCATCAATTTTCTCAATATGTTTTAAACACAAAACACGGCGACAGTTACATTTGTGACACAGATAATATAAGAGATAAACTGGCAAAGGTAAAATATGAAATATTTTTAAAGGAAACTATAATTAAATATATTATTTAGTAGATTAATATAAATTTATATGCGATCGAAAGTGTAACGTATATGACAACAGGATTATTGGACAAATACGAAAAGCAAGATTGCGATTTGGAATCGGCGTTAGTCAAAGTATTTTGCTCTGAAAAATGTTTAGAATCTGTCCAGGAATGTGTAAAACTACTCGGACCAGCTGCTTTTATGGAAAATCACTGGATAAACTCTCTCCATAATGATGCAATGGGACATGTTTTATTAAACGAAACAAATGACGCTCTTCGTATTGTTATATCTTTGTTTGGACTGCAATATGCCGGAGTAAGTGAATAATTTTGAAATGAAATATGTATTAATGTAATATTTAATAGGTCGGATTGCAAGATAATGTTAAAAAAATAAGGAACCCATTTTTCTTCCCTGGTTTTGTTGTAAAGAAAATGTTTGAACAAAGGAGACAAGCTGCAGATGATCCAAAATTGGATTTGTATTTGGAAAATTATTTGCATCCGTCTTTAACATTAAGCGCGCGGTGGTTAGAGTAAGTAATATAATTTAAAATGAAACATTCCTATCCTGAAAACAATAGTTATTTGCATAATCAGTTAGGAAAAGAGTGAGTGAGTTTTGCAAATTATGTAAGTCAAACAATGTCATGTTTTCATAACGTGATACAACACGTCAAGTGCCTAAAACACTCATTTCGCAATGTATTACATGCAAGATTTTTTATTATAGCTTTGAAATATCAACATTTTGAATTTTTCAAAATTAAAAAGTAGCTTCATCTATTCGTTGTTAAATGAAATACTTTAAGCATTAAACTGTCACTTTTGCTCATTAAACTGTCATTTTTAGCATCGAAAATGACAATCAAAAAGTTGTTAAAAAACGCTAGTATAAAAATAATTTTAAAATACTCAAAATTCGAGGTTTTTCTATGACAGCTTAATATACATATTTCAAAATCAATTTTCAAAAGTGTTGCCGTGAAAATAAATGAATTTAATTTTTTAATTGTCAGTGCATGCGTATCATCATTGAAAATGAGTTCTGAATATCTTCTGAAACCGATATATTTAGATCTTCCTTCTGATGTAGAGGAATTGAGTGTGTCAATAATTCATAAATTAAAATTTATTTTATCATGCAACGTATGGCGAATCACTTCCATGGTTACTTACTATTATCAAAAAAATGACAGCAATGTAATGTTTGTCCATTTTAAAATGCAACATACAAAATTTGTAGTTTTGTATTATCAAAACTAATTTTCTATAAATTAGCCTATGTACGATTAACAAATAATCAAAACATGAATGTTCTACATTTTAAAAAATTTTGTTACAAAAATTCATAACTTTCATGTAATAAATGTTAAAGAATACCCCCAATCACTCTGAGGCAATATTCTAGTCGGTCGTAATAAGAATTGACACCATTTGTGGTGTGTTGCATTTTAAAATGGACAAATTTTATATTGCTGTCATTTTTTGACAATAGTGAGTAACCATGGAAGTGATGAACTATAATGTTGCATTTTAAAATCAATTCTCTGTATTTATCATTCTTTTTTATCAGTAGTCAGTTATGTAATATTCTATTATGTAACTCAGTTACGTAAAGATTTTTACAAAATTCATTTCGTACCAATGTAAAAAGTGACATTTCATAATGTTAAAATGTTAGGTAAAATTCAACTTTTTAAAACAGAATTAGATAAATAAATTATTTTGATCGTTGAGGATTTCGTTAGAATTATTATGAATGAGAAAATCAGGTAGACCTTGGAAAATAAAATTTACAGATTATTTTAAATTTATATTTTGCGCTCATAATGTAGTCATTACGAAATCTAATTGCGTATCCAGTCATTATCGTTTTCTAAAATTAATTTTAAACTTCTTTTGGCGATTTCTGAAAAAAATTAACCATTCTGAATTACAACTGAGGATTTCTGAAATAAAATTGACTATTTTCTCCTTTATTAACGTTTTATTTATCGTTAGATATTGCGTATATCGCCTGCAATATGCAACTGAAACATTATTAATTCGCCATGGACCACAAATAGTAGAACAGCATATGGAACTCAAAAGATTAGCCAACGTTGCTTTAGATGTGTATGCAATGGTTTCAGTTTTAAGTGAGTAAAAAGAAAAATACCACTAAATATTCCTATTTGTAATTCAATCCTTTATAGGTAGAGCATCAAGATCTTATTGCATCGGTTTACAAAATGCCGATTACGAACTTTTGTTAGCGAACTCATTTTGTTTAGACGCTAGAGAAAGAGTGAAAGAAAATGTTCAGGAAATAGTAAGAGGACCTTACGGTACAAATGATGTAAATTATCAGAAAATCGCTAAAAGGGCTTTAAAGTTTAATGGATATTTTGCCGAACATGTATTAACAAAGAATTTTTAGTGTAAAAAACTGTAAATAAAAACGAAAATATTTCTTAAAATAGTTTTATTATTAAAAAGTAAAAACGTATAAATAAATCACTATACAGGTATAAAATAATAAATACAATAATTTTATGATTCGCTGGATTCTATGGAAATTGAGCTTTCTTTTAAATCTGGTTGAGGAATTTTATCGACGAAATTTGTTTGCCATACCTGCAAAAGAGAAATAGTATCACTTTTATTTGCAAATAATGGGGGATTCCAGCTCAATCAAATTAAGGGAAATTGATCCCGACCGACGCCAAATATTTCGAATTTTAAATGACACAAAAGTGATCCCTGTGGTGCACTCTCCACGCCAGCAATGAGTGCCCGTGAGGTGACGCCTGGTAATCGCCCGCACGGTACAAATATATCATGTATATAATAAATACAGCCATGTTATTGAATCTATTCAACGCAAATTTATTAAATTTTGCTTCTTCAAGCTTCACAGATATTCACCCCTATTCTGTAATTCAATCGATAACTTTTTTCGATCGATAATAAATTGTAGCCAATAATTATAGTAGATACTGAATAAAAAAATGAAACTGGCAGATGATACATTTGTTTCTATTTGCCAAAAATTATTATCGATCGATAACTATTATCGATTGAGTTACAGACATTTGTTGTGTGAATTTAGTATTGTCTCTTGATACTCGAAGAAAAATACAATCATCATTGTTCCTTTATAAAGTTTTGCATTGTATTATAAATGATCCCATAATCCTAGGTAAAATTCCTTTCTTAGTTCCTAGGCATAATTCCCGATTTAAATATACATTCTACTGTAACACTCCTCGAACTAACTATGAAGTAAAATCACCTATTCGTATGATTTGTTTTAATTTTAACAATTTACCTGAATATTTCGACATTTTCGTCGGCTCGATTGTAAAGTTTAACAATGCTTTATACAATTATTATATTCATTATCTACTACTATTCATTACAATACATTATCTTAAACAGCTATATGTATTATTAAGTTCTCGGGTTTTTTTTTGTGTCATTCTATTTGTTAACTACTTGTGTCATTAAACATGTTAAATTTATGTTTTATTATAGTCAACCTGTAATTGGGGTCTTGAACCCTGTTGGTCAGACTAACAATAAATAAATAAAAATAAATAAAATCATTATTACCGATATCTGCGACAAAGCAGATTGTGGCACACTCAGAAATGGATAATATGCCGTGATGATATATTAATTTATTATTTATTCTCTTCCACACACACATTTACGCTCCACAACATGTAACAGTAATCTACGCTAAAATTGTATCAGCTGAGCAAAATATACAAGAGAGAAGATTATTATTAATTTCTATTTCTTTAAAAGTACTGGTCAATTTGTAAATTATTTAAATAAATACTAAACCAAACAATCATAGTTCCAAGTTAAACCGGTAGAATTCGGACTCTCATACCCCTGAAACTGTGTCGGCAGCCGTTGAAATATTTGAAATTAAACGGAACTTTTAAAAAAACATATCTCTGATTCTAAAGACTTGTAAGGTAAAACATACACCTACATATATTTAATTTGACAACCCGGCAGCGGACAGGTGAAAAAAATTACAAATTTGGGCAGGTGGGGTGTGACAAACCCCATTTTAATTTTATGAAACATCCGGTAATTTTTTTTTAGATATTTTTATATTTGTTGGTGTTTTGGAAGTTCCTGGTGCAATGGAAATAAGAAACAATAAAATTATTTCATTATTTATGTAAAAAAAAAGAACTTATAAACACTCACTGAAAATATTCTTTGGCATTATATTATAAAAACAAAGAAATATATAAATATTACAAACAAAAATAAATAACATTCTTAATCTTGAAAAGTGAATCTATGATCTAAAAAAACATTTACTAAGTTGCTTTTAGCTACAGAGAAGTTATGAAGATTTAAATGTGCTGCACTTTTCACAGTAAATTATCGCGTGCTCTACATATATAAATATGTTTGACATGACTTGTAGAGGTATTTTCTTTTTCTATTTCTCGCCCTAAGAGATTCTGTGCAGCGACCTTACTTTGAATTTAATTTTTTCTGTGTTGGTTATTCATTGTTATCATCACAAATTTTATTTATTGACCTTCTCTTCAGTATCTATTTCTTTCCACGTGGCCAACAAATGCGCCTGATCTTTTTCAAAATATGATATACTACACTTAGAAAAACTAAATAAAATTCAGTAATATATAAAAGATATATAAAATGTACCTTGAAATTTCAAAATATATTGTTATCAGTATACTTCAGAGATTTTATGTTACGTTTATGGACAGGTGGGGTTTAATACACCCCACGTCACTTTGATTTGATGATACTTTTTTCGCAATTTAGTTGAGACTGAATCCTGTTGCGTATTGACAGACCAATATATTTGCGAAAGGTAGATGGCTAGATGATTGTGTACGGCCGTTATTACAAAAATGGCGGCAATTATAAAGTGACTGGGGTGTACCACACCCCACCTGCCCGCTGCCGGGTTAATAAATCAGAAAATGTGAAATGACCCCATTATAAATGATATTTAAAATAATTTTCCCTTACCATCACATGTTTATCCTGCCCCGCAGACGCGAAAAACTCTCCAGTTTTTGAGAATTTAACTGCATTAACAGCTTTTTGATGTGTCTTCAAAGTGTACAACGGATGCCCCTCCAATACATCGACAAGTCTCAGTTCGCAATCTGTACCACTCGACAATAAGAAGTTACCGTTTGGATGCCAATCTAAACAAGTAGTATTTTCATGAAGTATGTAATTCTGTCGAAGTTTATTAGCTTTAAGATCATAGATTCGAATCCCGCCGTTGCTCATTGCTACTGCAACTGCAGAACCGGATGGATGAAATGCCAGAAAGTTGCAGTTGCCTACATAAAATAAAGAAAACTATTAATTTTGTACCATTATTGTTCTCTAAATATCAACTTGGAATGTTACATTAGTTTATAAAAAGCGCAATCTTATGATATAGTGATATAGGTACATATTTTTTTTAAAGCGGGGCCATTTACACTATTTTTAACACATTTTGCTACCATTTAGCAGCAGAGAAATTTTTAAAAGATACTTTAAAATTAAAATTAATACCTAGGAACTATACCATGTGTACTTTTTTCCAAACATGAAATTCAATGACAAAATTTTGATTTGGCGATATCTCTTTACTTATTAATTTTACAACAAAAGTGTAATGAAGAAAAATGTTAAGAATGAAAAACTGGATCGACTGAGTACAAAGTTTATTGTTCAATTGTTTTTTATGTACGAATTAAAAGCAAAAGAAAATACACGATTTGATCAAATATCAGAGTGCCATGGAAAATAAAATAATAATTTATGTTTCTTGTTTCTGACAGATTTGACATTTATTTTTATTTTATTCTTATTAGGATTTGTGATAATTGTTTTTTCTTCTAGATGGTCTTACCATTATTTCTATTAATAATAAAATAAGAGATATTTACACACCAAGTGAGCTAAGGTAATGTTTATCCATGAGAAGAAAGTTTAGCTCACGAGCCCGTAAGGGCGAGTGAGTTAATTTCTTCGAGTGAATAAACATTCTTAGCTCACGTGGCTTGTACAATATTTTATTCAATTTTGACGAAATAATAATAAAAACTCATTATAATATTTAATTTTGACAAAAAAATAACTGATCAGTTAATAGGCTGAGTATGACAATTGTCGCTGATAGACGTCAAGCTATGTATTTAAAATGCTTTATTGTCTGTCATTTTGCCGTGAAAAATAATGAAAATTGCTGATAATGTCTGATAAATACTATGGTAAGTGTTATTTTCGTACCTGATGTTATTTTAAATGCATTATTTGTTGCAGAGTGAGTTAAAATTTTGTGAGAGTGATTTAAATTGTTTTTAATTCACATGTGAAAAAAGTGTTACTTATAGTTATTGCTAAGGAGTTAATAATGACAGTTTAAAACGTCAAAATTGAATAAAAAGGAATATCAAATCTGTCAGGTATGTCACGAACAAGAAACAAATTATTGTCTTTTTTCATGGCACTCTGATAATTGCCTTAAATCGTGTTATTTTTTTGCCTCTAACTCGTACACAAGGAACTCAATCTATGTAGTAAAATTAATAGGTAAAGAGATATCGCCAAATCAAAATTTTAACATTGAATTTCCTATGTTCGGGAAAAAAGTAGACACCCGGGTATTTTGAACCCTGTTCCTGAGTGAAAATATAAAATTAACCAGAAAGTATTTTAGGGGATAGAAGGTTTTCGTCTGAAGATAATGATACTGCATGATTATTTTGAAAGCATACCGTAAAAGAATAACTGGGAGATTTTAAGTGAAAGACTGGTTGTGTTTATTATTGTTGAAGCTAAACTTCTTTGAACATATTTACAACAAAATTATAAAAAATATCAACCATGTGTCTTATTATGATTCAGTTTTTGGAAGCAATTAAAAATTTTTCTAAACGAAGAGGTTTTTGGATAAATGCTTCATTTATTTCAACATAGTCAAATTTACAAATGAGACGTTTCGGTTATGGTTATAACCATTTTCAAGCTAACAAAAAATTTTGTATTTATTAATTACATGTAAACATAATGTAACAATTGCCAATGTGTCTTATTCTTAACAACTGTAGGATGACCCTCAAAAAAAATTTTCTGTTTGTAAATAATATAAATTTGAAGCCAGCAGACTTCCAAGTAGTTGTACATATATTGTTACTTATTTTATTTTCCTACCTTTTAAATGTGGAAAGGTATGAATACATTGTCCAGTCCTCATATCCCACAATCTCATTGTACGATCATCAGCACAAGACGCAATCATTAAAGAAGTAGGTGAAAATCGTGCACATTTTACCCAATTTGTATGTTGGGCAAAAGAAGTTATAAACCTTCTATTAACCTCCCATAGCTTTATAACTTTATCATGCGACCCTGTAACAAGCTAAACAATTGTTATAGCTTGTATATTTCACAATAAATTCGTAGAATTACCTTTGTTCCATCTGGAGAGAATGACAATGTGCTTACCGCTGCAGAATGAGCTCTAAACTCAATGCATTTCCCTCGAATTGTAGGTGTCCATAACCTTACGGTTCGATCTCGAGACCCCGAGGCGATCAACTGTCCATTTGGGGAAAATTCTACTGCATTTACTCGATCCGAATGACCGGTAAAGTTGTAAGAACGAGATGTGTTCAATTGCAGGTTCCAAATTATTAAAGAATTATCGTTACTGCAACTAACTAATTGTTTGTTATCTGGATTAAATGATAATCCCGTCACATGATCTTTATGCCCTCGAAAATTGTGCTCCAAACTAGGATCATCACTTGAAATACTTGTCACTGACATAATTATCACAAAATAATAAAGATTCACCGTACTTTTAAAACAATAACATTCGTTATATTTCAAATCTCAAATTGTATTTTAACGGTTGTGCGCTAGGGGAAAACCAGGGGAAGGGGTAAACTACTAGCGCCACTAATATATATTTGAATTTCGAAATTTAAATCGAATATACATTTTAAATAGATAACCCAGATATCATAGTTCCCTGTTCTGCAAAATTATATATCTTCTAAAACGTTAAAACTGATAGCTGTAATATTAAAATATTTAAATTGTCTAGTGATATTTCATTTTTCAATTTTGATATAATAAACTGTTGGCAATTTTGTTAAAAATTCGAAACACGTTAGACCGTCTAAAATATATTCGTCTAAAGTCTAAACGCGTTATGCCTAAAACCTTAGACCAGGAATAAAGAGGAGCCAAGGTATATTCACGCGTGTTTCCTATATCTATTAACTAAATGTTCCCAAATCTTTTGTGCGATATTGAACCTTATTGTAACGTCAGAAACAGCTGAGAAAGTATAGTCGACTACTTAATTGTCACTCATTCACGATTAAAGATACAATAACAGTCGTGAAAAATTTGAATTCAACATGAAATTCTCTATTATTTTATATGTCGTACAATTTTTTACGATAAGGAGTTCACAAGTTACGACCGTTTAAAATCACATGACATTTTCTTGAAATTTAGTTAATTTTGCAAATGCGTTCATTTTGCATATTTTCATCTGCCACTCATACACGCTTAAAAATATAATAACTACAGTGGAAATTTGAATTCAGCTTGAAATTTTCTATCATTTTATATGTCGTCCAATTTTTTAATGATAAGAATTCTCGTGCTACGATCAGTTAAAGTTTCATGACATTTTCTTGAAATATACAATGTCAAACGGCCAAACCCTTATACTATTGAAAGTACAGACGACGCCATTCCATGCACTTATCGATAATTGCATTTTGTGTAATATAATAATATTCATTTTTCCTGGAAAAGCTATGGATATTCATTTAGAAAAGAGAGATAAAGTGTTAGTTTAACGTTTAAGATAATATTTTTAACTAGGGTCAATTTATTAATTCCAAAAATTTGATTTTTGTATTTATATCTAAATCGTGCGAAATCTATAAAGTTCTATTTTCATTTTCCTCGATATTATGTATTTCAATGTATATATTATATATATATTTAATATTTTGTCATTCAGGGTTTATTTATAAAATGTCGTAATATTTGATCGCCTAGTTTGGCGGTTACTCGTTACCACCGACCAGAAATCTCGTGACTGTTACACGTTCGAACATAGTGCGCATGAGCGCGCATCCTGCTTCCGGCATGTTTATTCCTTGTCATGTGCTCTGCAAGAAAATGGCCAAACGTGTTTTTGATGCTACAAATAAGTGATTTTGTACCGGAAAATGTAGTAAAACCGGGAAAAAATTATGCAAAAAGCAAGATAAAGTATTTATTTGACGTTTGAAATAATAATTTTTAAGGGAATCAATTGTTTAGTGCAAGAAAATAACCAATTTTTTGTGGCGTCTCTCTGATATGTAAGGGAAATTTACTTATTTTTTACATTTATTTCTACTTAAAAGTATTTGGAACATTGATTTTGATAACTTATCTGTAGTTTAATATACATTTCTCACAGTTTTAAATTGTAAAAATTATGTATAACTTGTTTGACCTTGTATCTTGTATCAAACAACCTCAGACATTGCTGTTGTTATTCAACAAGTGATTATAATAGTCATTTTGTGTTTTTATTGATTTAATAGTGAAATATTGTTGCAAATTAATAACAATCGTAAGTTTAAACAATGTTTCAACTATAATAATTGATATTTTTTTGGAAATATGTTTTTCCTATAAAAATTACGTGGTAAAATTTTTCACACAGTGAAATTTTAATAACTTTATAAAATATTTCTATCTATCAGTATTTTTTCTCACATACGAATATCATTCGAAATGATAATTTTATTGTGTATTACAATGAATTATTTTCTTTTCAGCATAAATCAGCTAGAAATCTTAAGGAGCAGAGAACAGAATCCTAGGGGTTCAGACAGCTATAAAACATCAAATGTAAGTGGATATTTATCTTTTATCTTGTATTTTATATTCTGTGGTCATTATTAACTGTTTTTATATATTTGGTTGGAACAGCTAAAATTGTTGGTAATACAACAATACTTAATAATCTATGAGTCGAATCGTAGAATAAAAATTAACTAATTCAAATCTAGTTCCTTGGGTAACAACCAAAAAATGCGCAGTTTTAGGCAAAACTTTGAATCTAAATATATCGAGAACGAAAAGAGATATTGACCCGCGGTTTCAAAATTTAGATTCAGCGCATGGAGAAGTATCTAGATAATAATTCAAAACTAGGTAGAGATCTAGCCCAGAAATGGGTAATTTTGAGAAATTCTTTGAGGTTGAATACCTCCAAAACTAAAAGAGATATCGACCTGCGTTTTCATGATTTGGAATCAGTGCATTGGGAAGCACGAGATACTTGAAACTTTTTAATCAAATCGTCGGCTGATTATTGGAATGTACAAAGTCTACTTTTTGAAAAATAAATAGATATAGTCAATTCGGTTTCCCGGTATCATGTTGTACCATGGCCAGTAGCAAGAATATCAAATTCAGTGCTTCTTGTACTTTAGACAGACTTATGGTTTTGTACCATGTCCCTTAAAATGACATACACTGAGAATTGTTTAGAATCAAGTCTAGAGCCAATCAGTTTTCATAATTCTGTCACGTGCTTCTGGACATAGTACAGTAAAAATAATAATAAAAAGTATGGACATGGTACAAAAAGTCTCTGTATTGGATTTTTTTTCATAAATTTACTGTTATTTTGAACCATGTCCAATTAGGTCCTTTTATATTTCGAAAATATTTAAAAAATATAATTTAACAAATTTCATACAAAGTTAAGGAAAATGAAACTATACAAACAAAAAATTTCAACATGTGCATTCATTATCTATTCTTTACAATAAAATTCTAAATGTTTGAAGCAGTTTTTCTCCAAAGTAATATTTGTGGATATGGTACATTCCAATAGTTGGTCGACGAAATGTAGGTATTTATGACTTTTTGGGGTAAAAACTTAAAAATGGGAACAGTTATGAACTTGGTGGTAATATTAGATAATTTTACACACAATACTAGAAATGTAACTACACCAATTTTTGTGAATGGAACAAAAAGTTTAACAACGGTCCAATTTTGCACAAATACCGAACTTTTTAGTACTACACTGTGCCTAATGCCTCATCGGGATTTTAATTTAACAAAACAATCTTGGGTTCGGGACTGACCATTTTTAATTCTGATGATCTAGTGTATGCCTCAACGGAAAGAGTCATACAGAATATTTTCAGAATGCAAGACCATGTATTATCATATCGGCTCGGTCTAAAATTAAGAGAATAGCCCTCGTGTTTTTTACCTCGCTAAAAGAGGTATTCAATTATAGTGCAATACAATACCGTGAGTTTTTTTTAACGTGAAACATTGGGTTTGTCATATCCATGGTTACGACTTGACATTTGATTGACAGCAATATATTTGCCCGTTCCATTTAAAATTAAACATAGGGAACGAATTTGACATTTGATAAGATGTCAATAGAGGTTAATTTTGTTTAAATAATTATACCTGCTTTTTCAATTAAAATTAGTTGTAGAAAAAATATGGTGTACACTTTGTGCCCGAGTGATTTTCTGACTCGGCTAAATTTCTTACAATATTTAAATATAATACTTCTGTCAAATTCATTCCCCATGTGTCATTGAACGGTTAACTGTGATATTGACAAGATATCATTAGAGGTTAATTTTGTTTAAATAATTATATCTGTTTTCTAAAAATTAAATTTAGATGTAGAAAAAATACTGTGTGCACCTTGTGCCCGAAATATGTTTAGTGCTCTCGAGTGGTTTTCTGACTCCGCTAAATTTCTTACAATGCAAATACAGTGGGCAGCAAAAGTATTCGTACACCATTATAATTTATAATGAAACCTTAATATACTATATAGTGTGTAACATATTGCCTTGCTTATTTTTTCATAAAATGAATATTACCTTGCAATATTATTTTTATAAGTTACAAAACACTGCACCTTTTTATTTAATTAAAATATTTAATTTTATCAAAAAACGTCAAAAGAATGAACAGCAAAAGTATTCGTACACGTTGTTATAGCATGTACAATTAAATTATTTTATACCAAATCTTTTATTTTATTTTGTGTTTAACATTCAACAAGTCTATATTAAATAAGGGACGTAAATCTAAACATCTAAAAAGGCTACTCGTATTGAAAAATGACAAATTGTTGTTCGTCTTCATAATGAACGAAAATCGTATTGTGAAATCGGAAAAATGGTAAACAGAACTGTGTCAACAATTCAATATATTATTAAAAAATATAAAATCTAAAAAATACTTAATAATTCAGTGAGAAGCGGCCGCCCAAAGAAATTATCTGTACGGGAAGATAGATTCATAGTAAATGAGTTGAAGAAAAATCCTAAAATTACTGCAGTAGAACTGAAAAATCAAGTGAATACATTATTTAATAAAACGTGAGTAGTGATACTATACGAAGATCAATTAAAGGCTGCGCGGGTTGCAAGAAAGAAGCCCTTTATCAATGAGATCAACAGAAAAAACGACTTGAATTTACTAAGCGGTACGTGAATGAGCCACAGGAATTTTGGAATCGCACAATTTTCTCTGACGAAAGTAAATTTAATATATTTGGTTCTGTTAGACGACAAATTGTGTGGAGAAAGACTGGCGAAGCTCTAAAAAACAAAACACGCGAAGTACCGTGAAACATGGCGGAGGCTCAGCCATGGTATGAGGTTGTATTTCGGGGAATGGGGTTGAAAATTTAGATATCATTCCAGGGAGTACGGACAAAACAGTCTATTTAAATATTTTAAAAGAAAATATTAACCAATCTACTGAAAAATTAGGAATTAGACAAAATTATATTTTCTACCAAGATAATGACTCAAAACATACGGCAAGAATAATACAAGAATGGTTACTTTATAACACTCCTAAAGTATTAAAAACGCCTCCTCAATCGCCTGACATCAACCTTATAGAAAATTCATGGCACGCATTAGAAAATAGGAACAGGAAACATCAAGTAAGGAATAAAGTTCAACTCGAAAAGATATTAAAAGAAAAATGGGCAAAAATTACCGAAAATTCAACAAAAAATTTAGTGGAATCAATGTCTCGTAGGTTAAGGGCTGTAATAGAAGCTAAAGGTTACGTAACCAAATATTAAATTAATTTATATTAATATTATTAAGTTATTAAAAAAAACTGTACGAATACTTTTGCTTTTGTAATTTATAATAGTTTCATTTTTATGTAGAATAAAATAATAGTTTAAAACAATTATTTGTTGTTTATAAAATAAAGTTGATAATATTTTATAGAATAATGTGAAAATCACGATGAAAATATAATAGAATGACTTTATTAATGCATTTTTCTTTATTTTTTGACGTGTACGAATACTTTTGCTGCCCACTGTACATTGCTGTTAATCAAATATCAAGTCGTAACCATGGATGTGACAAACCCAATGTTTTACGTTAAAAAATACTCATACGTAATATAACAAGTGATATGATTATCATCGATGATATTTTCGAGTGAAATTATTATGTAATATTATTATTTATGTTGATAATGTGTTTGCACTTATATAAAAAAAACAAATATTTCCGAAGGTCAAGCTGTGAGTACAATTTTATATATTTATATAATTCAGAATAATAATTTTATTGTTTATTAAATTTATTTATTTTTTCGTATATTATACTGTTTGCAAATATTATTAATAATTTCTTGACCTACATTTCTGGTTAGCGATATTTTGTTAAGTACTTTTGGCAACACTGCTTTCCTTCCAAATCATCGCATTTCACACAAAATGGAGGGCATGTTGTGTTATTGCAGTTGGTGTGATTTATCGTTTATTTTCCTTGGAAAAATTACAGTAAATTAAGAAAATTTATAAGAAAACGTGAGATAAAGTATTAGTTCGATGTTTGAGATACTAATTATTACCATGGTTGATCTTATTACAACAATGTAAGTAAAATATTTAGATGCTATTGTCGAAGTCGTACATTCTTGAGGCGTGAGTGAATTTTATTTAATATATAATTAAATCACGCGATATCTACATAAACAGTTGTTTTCCATGATTTTATGTATTTCAACATGTTTGCAATTTTATCTATCAATATTTTGTCTCATACAGACAAATATCTTTCAGAATATTATGTAATTTTATTGTGTATTACAATGAATTATTTTCTTTTCAATGTCTGGAATGGATTTAGAAATCTAAAGCCTGATAGATGGCACAGAATAAAATGGGAATAGATATTTTTATGACCATTTATAGATTGCATAGAAGAGTTTGGAATAGAATGACGTCACTTTTGTGACACTTATACAGTAAATTAACTATATTTATTGGTGATTTGAATAATGTTATTGTTTGTTTTTGCTATAAAATATGGTATTACTGCAAAAGAACTATTGTCTGCCGAAAGTTTTTACGTTACGGGATAGGCCAAAAGCCAAAAACTCGGAGTAGGCTATGAACAGAATAACGTATGTCAATTTGACACGAGATATTTTCAAAAATGTTATCTAAAGAAATGAAAACTTTTCTTCTTGAATACTTATTTTAGAAATAGAAATAAATTTGAAAACTGTGAATGGCAATATTCTATATCCTTCTTTATTATCGTTTCTCTTTAATATTACATTTCACGATAAATTTTGACAACTTGACTTTTGAAATGAATAATAATCAGACATACGTTTCTGTGTTCATAACCTACTCTGAATTTGGTTTTTTTTTTTAACACACTATTATTGTAGCAAGCCGAATGAAATGGAATAGAATACGAAATAAAATTTGGTTGTATCCTATTCTATTCTATGCATTCTATAATGCTTAAAAGGAGCATAACAGAGAAATTTTAGCGGTTTTGGTCAGCAAGAAATAATCAAAATGGCTGGTAGTGCGAGCTCAGTTTTAACTAAAACGCTGTTTTAAGAAATGTCAAATTCAAATTTCAATATTTAATTTCATCCTTATGTTTCAAGAATGATTTTTTAAAAATATTTGTTTGAATATAAACTATGTTCTGCTTAAAAATCATATTTTGATAAATTTGATATTATTTATTTTTGTTATTAAATAAAGAAATTTGACATTTCTTAAAACAGTGTTTTAGTTAAAACCGAGCTCGCACTAGCAGCCAATGTGAGTGGATATTAATCTTTTTCTCTTTATATTTCTGTAATATTGGTCAAATTAACTACCCTTAATAGCACGTAATATAAATTGCAATAAAACTATATTCACATATTCTGAACTTAATGTACCTATTTGCAATATAAATTAAAAACTTTGGTATTTGGTATCATTTTTATTGGTATAAAATTTTACGTTCGAATATTAATAAATAATTGCATTTTAAAGTACATCCCTTATTTTGTTTTATTTTTTAAATAAATTTTCTATCTGCATTGAATTACCTAACAACACCAAGCATAATTACCGTGATAACATTCCAAATTAAACACGTTGGTATTGGTCTGCAAGGTTTTCACTCACTTGTCTAGCAGCCGCCTTCAAGCAAACATGCATTTGATTTTGCTGTGAAAAATACATTTATTGTTAATATATTATTGTTTTAATAGTGAAATATTGTTAGCTATTGTTTCAAATTAATAACAATCGTAAGTTTATATAACATCCCAACTCTATTAATGGTTATATAAGTTGATAATGTGTTTGTATCGTATAGAATAAAATGTTTTTTACTTATAGTTAAGCTTTGAGTACAGTTTTATCAATTATTAAATATTTCATAGTACACATATTGGTAACAAACTAAAATTTAAACAATAACAAATGTTTTTAAGTAATTTATTTATTAGAAATTGATTCATATGCATTCATAGCAAACTATAATTTAATTTTTATGTTTTTGTCAATTTGCAGGTGAATGGAAATTGCTGAGTTCACGAGTAATTGAGTACGAGTTTGTAGAGAGATGCCGAGCAGTTGAGTACGAAATTATAGAAGTGCCCTGTGGGTATCTGGGATCTTCTAATGTAAGTCGTGTATTTTTCTCTATAGATATTATCAAGGGCAATGATATCGCAAAGACACAAGTGCCACTTTAGCAATAACAATTGAGGAGCTCTTGGCAAAAACAAAAAGAATTTGGTAAAACAGTTTTTGCAAATAGTACCTTAGTCACACATTATTACATTTTAAAATTTGAGCGTTTCTACAAAAACGGCTTTAAAAATGTCTTATTATTATGTAATTGCTTATCAATGTTTATTTCATTTTTTCTTAACATTCATTACATCATTTATGCCCACTATATTCTTCATGACCAGTTGCACATTTTATTATACAGGCGTATTATGTTTAAAAGTAAATGGAAAAACTTTTTTCTTGAATGAACCAAATTTCAATAATTAATCTTATTATTGACTATTAATTTACAGACTTTTACGTATCATGAAATTTACGGAAGTCGAATTTTAAATTGCTTAACGATAACTTCGTAAGGAACTGCAATATGTACAGTCATATCAAAAAGTCTCCGTATGACAATAATTTCAATCTGTTTTAGCAAAAATAGCAATCTAAAACTCATAGACCGGTAGTATTTACTCTTAAACAGGGGTGTTTAAGCGTTGCCTAAAGTAACAAATTCATTTGTTTTTTAATCACCCCAATGTGTTTCTAAATGGTAGTCATGGTAATTAGTTAGTCAGGGTGACTAAAATTTTGAGTAAATACTACCGGTCAATATATTTTTTATATTTTTAATCCAAAATGAAAAGCATTATGTTAAGTTATTATACAGAGTGGTTAATTAAAATTCTGGCCATAGGCGTTTAACATGGGAAAACGGTTTTTCTTTGTGTGAAATTCCCCAATTAGTTTTAGACAAATTTGTTTCAAATAAAAGTAGTAGATAATTATATTCTACGCCTAATTACTAAACAGATTTAATTTCGTACGTTTGGTAACCTGTAAAATCAAATTTGAAATTGCGTAAATATTGCTCATTTGTAGCGATAGCCATGGAATTGAAATAAAATTACAAAGAAATTCATAGCGTTTGAATTTTCAGAAATTTAATTTTATAGGTAACAAAAAGTAAAAAAAAAAATGATAATACTTATTTGTATTAGATTTTTAAAATAATACGAGTACAGTGATTTAGGTGCAGAATTGAATTATCTGTAACTTATTTGAAAACCGAATTTCTGACAGTTCAAACGATACGCATTTCTTTGTAACTTTGTTTCAATTCCATGGCTATCCGCTACAAATGAGGAATATTTATACAATTTTAAATTCGATTTTACAAGTTACCAAACGTGCAAAATTAAATCTGCCTAGGGATTTATACGTAGAATATAATTATATACAACTTTTAATTGAAACTGTTTAATGTTAAACACCTATAGCCAGATTTGTAATTAACATCCTGTTCTTATTTTTCACTAAATTTTGAGCAAACTATGAAGGTTAAAATGGACAAAAGATATACTTGATTTGTAAGTATAATATTATTCATTTCAAATACATGTATTTGGGGTTTCATATTGTTGCAAATTAATATTAATAAGTTTAAACAATGCCACAGATATTTTATTATAATCTATTTTGTATTTTACGAAAACTGTTATAACATTTCTTTATTATTTTAACAATATTTCTCTTAATTTCAGCATTTTTCAAACATCTATATTCCAGCATGTTCATTCTTTGCCATGTGCTCGCAGAGAAAATGACTAACATGCTTTTAGTGCGACAAATACGTAGGTCCGTATTCTCTCATCTTGAAGTAGCGCTACTTTCTAAAAATCGCAACTTTATACTTCATTTTACGTAAGAAAATAGCGTTGGTTTAAATAAGAATATAAATTCTGCCCTTTGATTGGTCAGAATGCTAACGTAGTACACAAAAGCGAAAAAAATATCAGTTGTCAGTTGTCAATTATCAAATAAAATCTACAGAATTAAGTGATATTTACCCATGTTTTGATGTAATTTTTAATATTCAGGACTCGTACATTTTACAGATAAAAATATTTTCATTATTGTCCAAGTTTGGTTTCGTGAATTTAAAATTATTTAATGCATGTAAAAATGGCCTGCTATTTTCTTACGTGAAATGAAGTAATAATATTAAAAATTAGAGAAATAAAAATAAATTAAATTGTAAATAGCAATTATTTAAAATATTATAGGCTTCATTTACAAAAATATCAAACCTATTCTTGTCTATTCGTAAAATAAAATTTAAAAAATCGAAAAAACACTACATCCGAAGTAGCGCTGCTACAACATGTGAGAATACGGGCCATAATTTTGTGGAGGAAAAACTAGGAAAAGCGGAGAAAATTTACACAGAAAAGCGAAATAAAATGCTCATTTAACGTTTGTGATAATAATTTTTTGGGAATCGATTGTTTACTGCAAGAAAACAACCAAATTTTCGTGGCGTCTGTGTTATGTAAGTAGAATTTTAGTTATTTTCTTACATCTATATCTATTTGAAAGTATTGGGAACATCGTTTTTGATAACTTATCTGTAGGTTAATATACATTTTCATAATTTTACACTTTAAAAATCATGTATAATTTGTTCGTCCTTGTATCAAGCAATCTTAATTGCCGTTTGTTATACAACAAGTGATTGTAATAGCTGTTTTGTGTTGTAACCGATATCGCGTTTTTATTGATTTAATATTGAAATATAGTTATTATTGTAGCAAATTAAATAACAATCGTAAGTTTAAACATTGTTTCAACTATATTAATAGTTATTTTTGTTGGAAATATGCGTTTTCTTATAAAAATTACGTGGTCATTTTTTTCACAAGGTCTAGCTTTAATTGCAACTTTAAAAATTATTGTTACCTAAAAATATTCTATCTGATATATACAAATATCATTCGAAATAATTATTAAAAACTCATTAGTATTTCGATAACTAAATTTGGTATCATTTTATTGGTATAAAATTTTACGTTCGAAAATTCATGAATAATTGCATTTTAAAGTTCAGCCCTTATTTTGTTTTATTTTTATTTTTTAAATAAATTTTCTATCTGCATTGAATTACCTAACAAAATCAAGTATAATTACGGTCGGCATTCCAAATTAAACTCGTTTGTGTTCGTCTGTAATTTTCTTACTTGTATAGGAGCCGTCTTCAAATAAATTTCTATTTGATTTTGTTGTGAAAAAATGTATTTGTTGTTAATATATTATTGTTTTAATAGTGAAATATTGTTTACTGTTGTTGCAAATGAATAACAATCGTAAGTTTAAATAACATTAAAACTTTGTTAATGGTTATATAAATTGATAATGTGTTTTTGTCATATAGAATAAAATATTTCATAATTACAGTTAAGCTTTGTGCACAATTTTATAAATTATTAAATCTTTCATAGCAAACATATTGGTAACAAACTAATATTTGAACAATAACAAATATTTTTAAGTGATTTATTTATTAGAAATCGATTCAGATGCATTCATTAGCAAACAGTAATTTATTATGTTTTTGTCAATTTGCAGGCGAATGGAAATTGCCGAGTTTCCGAGTAATTGAGAACGAGTTTGCAGAGATACCGAGCAGTTGAGTACGAGTTTGCAGAGATGCCGGGTAGCTGAAATCTTCTAATGTAAGTCATGCTAAATATTGTTTTTTTCTATTAATGATAAATAAATAAATCATCACGGCATATTACCACCCATTTGTCGGTGTGTCAGTGTATTTTGTACATAGATATCAGTAATAATGATAATAGCATGGCCAATGATATAAAGGCGTAAGCAAAACGGGCAAAAGATGTACTTGATTTGTAAGTGTAATTTTACTCATTTAAAATACATAATATATACAATATTTCAACTATATTAATAGTTATTTTGTTGGAAATACGTTGTTTCTTATAAAAATTATGTGGTATTTTTTCACATGCTCAAGCATTAACTCTAACTTTAAAAATTATTGTTATCTAATAGTATTTTGTTTCCTACATACAAATATCATTGGAAATAATAATTTTATTGTATGTTACAATTAATTATTTTCTTTTCAGCAGAAATCAGTGAATCTGCCTTGTCCAGACCACTTGAAATCATATGCAGAGTCGAGCTAGAAATATAAGGAGCAGAGAATAGAATCCTAGCGGTTCAGACAGCAAGAAATCATCAAATGTAAGTGGATATTTATCTTTTATCTTCTGCGGTCATTATTAAATGGTTTTATTTATTTGGTTGGAACAGCTAATATTGTTGGTAATACAACAATACTTTATAATCTACGAGTCGAATCGTAGAATAAAAATTAACTAGTTCAAATCTAGTTACTATACCCAAATCATTCAAGCAGCCAATGCACGTCATTAATAAAAATTGAATAAAAGTAACTAGATGTGCGATGTCATGTACTGGTACGTTTGCAGAGGTTTTAGAATCTTTATGAAAGGAGTTATACAGATTGCAATCTGTATTATCGTCTTGTTAATGAACTGACATCTACAAAATAAATACTATATTTTCGTCACTGTCCATTTCTATTTAAATATTTTATAATACTAACCTTATTTATACTTATGTATGCCATATAAAGACAATAAATAAAAGTTAGCCGAAATTCAAAGAAATATACCGAATTCTTCTGATTGATTAGAAGTGCTACCTTTGGCAGATTCACAGATTTTGTGTTTGCGTTAACGGTCATGTTGCGTCGTTGCGTTGTGTTTAACATTTTTATTATAAATAGGCCTTTACAACGCTCAAAAATGTTTCAAACACGATACAAATATTTTTCAAATAATAACTTTGACAGTATGAACATACAAATTATCAGTGTTACCAACTATACCGTGAGTATTTTTTAACGCGAAATATTGGGTTTGTCATATCCATGGTTACGACTTGACATTTAATTGATAGCAATGTATTTGCACGTTCCATTTAAAATTAAACATAGGGAACGAATTTGACATTTGATAAGACGTCAATAGAAGTTTCTTTTGTATAAATAATTATACCTGCATTCTAAATTAAAATTAGTTGCAGAAAAAATATAGTATGCACCTTGTGCCCGAGTGGTTTTCTGACTCGGCTAAATTTCTTACAATATTTAAATATAATACTTGTCAAATTCATTCCCCATGTGTCATTTTAAATGAGGCAGACGAATACATTGCTGTCAATCAAATGTCAAATCATAACTTATTGGAAAATTCAACGGTTATCTGTCATATTGACAAGATGTCATTAGAGGTTAATTTTGTTTAAATAATTATACCTGTTTTCTAAAAATTTAATTTAATTGTAGAAAAAATACTGTGTGCACCTTGTGCCCGAAATATGTTTAGTGCTCTCGAGTGGTTTTCTGACTCCACTAAATTTCTTACAATATTTAAATATAATACTTCTGTCAGATTCGTTCTGTATGTTTCATTTTAAATGGAACGGGCAAATATATTGCTGTCAATCAAATATCAAGTCGTAACCATGGATATGACAAATTCAATGTTTCACGTTAACAAATACTCACGGTAGTAACAAATAAATGAATAGTATGAAGTAGATGTATATTATTTATATATTATTCATGTCATATACGATAAGTAATGAACTCTACTACTCATCTTAATAATAATTGTATAAGGCCATACATTTTTTGACTGTTAAAAATAATTGAAATTTTATTTCACTTTTCACTATTAGTGATTTTAATGCATTAAGGTTTTTACACTAAGTGATCTGGTGATGACGTGCATTGGCTGCTTGAATGATTTGGGTATACCTGAATGAGTTGTATCTCTCTAGTGTGTGGAATATATTTTCATCTGCCACTCGTACACAGTTAAAGATACAATACGTTAAAATAAATATATTTGGTGTTTTATATTGTTGGAAACGTGGGGTGAATCACTCCTACAATTATTGTACAAATCGCTTACAATCAAAGATACATTCTTTACAATCGCAGTCTACATTCACTAGTCATTTGCAATCATAATCGCGTTATAATCATGTATAGGATAATGTTTGTCTTATTGAGGTGAACATATTCACAATTTTCCCTAGTATTTTTGTTTTATAAGTGCAGTATTAAATTATTTCGTTGAAGATCAGTAGTAGTAGCACGTACTTTAGAATTCTATCAAAACAGGCATTTGTTTCCGCTTTTCGGCAGGAAGCGAAAATTTGGTAGTATGCGTGTCACAAAATATTCGCCTGCAAGCAGGGTTGTTACGTAAAAACCAGGGTGGTTAAAACCACTGGTTTTAACCGGTTTTAACTGGCCTGGATTTAATATAATTTTGACCACTGGTTTTTATCGAGTACTACTCAATCGACATGAATTCACAAGTAGGGAAGTAGGAACATAATATATTGATTTATTTACTGTAATTGTTGGTGGAAAGATGTTAAGTATTGAATTGTATTTATATGTTTTTTATTGTAAGTAATCACAGAATATAAAGATTATTACAAGATAAACTTAAACAACATTGCGTAGTAAAATATAAAAATAGGAAAAATATACAGTAAAGAAAATACATTCTGTATCGATTGTTAAAATATTCTTACATAAATATAAAAATATATAATAATATAATAATGATAAGTAAAATTATACATTAATATTCTTCGTCGCTAGCAACCTTATCATCCTGTTTAGTTTTGAAATTTAACATTTTGTAACATGTTACTAATTTGGAGGCTGTTTCTAGGCCTAATCTATTTCGTAGTTTGGTTTGTACAAAACTAAAATTTGAAAAAATTCGCTCGATTCCGGCAGAAGAGGCAACGCAAGTTTGTAAACTTGTACACCCATCACACAGAGCATAATAATGCACGAAAGATCTTGTTAGCTCGTTCATACACGCACCTTGTATTCGTGTTTCAACTTGCACAACACGACGAACGAACTTTTATGTTACATTTCAGTAAAAATAGATGAAAAACAAGAAGTAAGTTTTAAAATATTGCTTATAAATAAAATATTTTTCGAGTATTTATATGTCGGTTTTAAAAACGCATAGTAAAATTTTAATAATTATTACTTTAAGTTATGTATGGTTTAAACCAGTTTAGGACGGTTAAAACCAGTTTTGACCAGTGTCCTGGTCAAAATCAAAAAAAGTGGTTTTTATAACAACCCTGCCTGCAAGCATACAACTTGAGGCAAAAGTGTCAAAGTAACGTCATTATTCTGCCACAGTTCTATTCAAACCCAATTTATACATTTATTATATACAACTGTCATAATTTTTTTTTTATTTTAATAGTATAAAATTCAAAAATTTCCGTAACAAAAAGCGAATTTAGATTTCTAAAAGTGCATGCGACCAAGATTCGTAAACGTAAAATCGCATTCGTCTGCTTTCTATGATAGAATTCTAAAGTGCGTGCTGCCACTAAAGGTCACTGATAATGTAATTTTAAATACTGTACATGGAGATCTCGAGAACTGTAAGAGATACGATGTCGATTAAGTGAAACAAAAGTTGCCTTATTAGGAGGCATCGGTCACTAGATATAGGCGAAAATGTAAATTTTGCAAGTTTCTACCTCTCGCTAAGGGAAGTATTGGAATCATGCTAAAAATCGCATATCCAGATTTTAGTAGATAAGCACGTTTTAAGGTCCCTATAATCCGATTATAACATTTTTACGATGATGTCCGTGTGTGTGTGGATATTGGAACCACGGTTTCTCAAATACTATAAGACAAAATATTTAACTGCAGTTTTCTCGATTTGACATTCGTGGGAAGAGCTGATTAGATTTTGGTAACAATTGGACAACCGGAAGTAATAGTTTCTTTAAAAATAATTATAATTTTTTTGGAAATTTTTATTATTACAAATATTGAAGAACATAAAATTCTCCATCTAATACACTTAAAATTTTTATTGTATTTCATATAAATTTAGAGATAAAAGCACTGTAACATATAAAATAATCTAATGTAATACATTGCAGAGGCTAAGGCACTAAGGAAACCAGTTGACACATTCAAATGTTTATAACATAGTTTGTAAATGACAAATATCAATGTCAAAAATCCAGAGATATTACTGAAGGCTTTTCCTGGGAAGTACATTTAATATTATATTTTCATTAATTAAATATTTAGTATTATATACAGTATGTCCCATTTAGAAGTGCCACCATTGGGATCTCGAGAACTATAAGAGATACGATGTCGGTTAAATGGAACTTTTTGTGCGCTTTTGGGAGGCCATCTCAGATGTGTTTTTGTTTTTCCAAAAATTCTCATAGGGCACTAGATAATAATGAAAAACAGAATATTGTTGATTTTTTCTTTTTCAAATAACTTCTAAACTATCAGTAATTGAGAAAAACGTTTTAAATATAAAAGATAGATATTTTATTATCTAACCAGTGGCGTACGAAATAAATTTTTTATATCCGTAAATTTTCGAGATATAACACAAACTTATATTTTTTTAAATGGAACCCATATCTGATTTCAGTCTCAAAAAAATCATAATTTTTTTCTCTTTTCAATGATGTAAGGGTTATTATGTTTTATATTTGTTTTGCCTTCAAAATTATTATTTTTTTCATTATTTTGTATTAAATTTATAATTATTTTGAAAATATTGGTAGATTTCTATTTAGAAATACTCCTTGTATTTAAATAATTTATTTCGTTAGAAAATTTTGTTCAAAACTCGTATCAAACTAATTTTTATAATATTTTGTATCTGGTCGCCTTTGACACATTATAGTGTAATTTGTAATTATGAGTCTAGAATAAAAATATTAAGTAATAAAGGCATAAAACAAATTATTTCGATCAAATACAATATAATTAATAAAAATAATAATGTTTTTTTGGGAAATAATAAGAAAGTGCAGGAAAATAAAGAGAAAAATTAAATTTTAGGAGCAAAACAATGATTTTTTTGAGGCTGAAATCAGATATGGGTTCCATTTAAAAAAATATAAGTTTGTGTTATATCTCGAAAATTTGCAGATATAAAAATTTATTTCGTACGCCACTGGTTAGTTAATAAAAATATCTATCTTTTATATTTGAAACGTTTTTCTCAATTACTGATAGTTTAGAAGTTATTTGAAAAAGAAAAAATCAACAATATTCTGTTTTTCATTATTATCTAGTGCCCTATGAGAATTTTTGGAAAAACAAAAGCACATCTGAGATGGCCTCCCAAACGCGCATAAAAAGTTCCATTTAACCGACATCGTATCTCTTATAGTTCTCTAGATCCCAATGGTGGCACCTCTAAATGGGACACACTGTATATAGCTGCCGCACCTTAAATTGATACTGTTCTTGAATGCGGAAAACCTAAAATTCGTACATGGACAAGTCGAGATGTAATAGTAATTATAATATGCTATTATATAAAAAGAAATGGGATTTATTTAAAAGTCAAAGTATGTACAATATCAGTGTCAACTAAACACGCGCTTGCTATACATATATTTAACTTTTTAACCAAATGTAGGTATTAATGACTTTTTGGGGTAAAAACTTGTTATATTAATCCAGGGCCTCACCTACCTTATGGTGTAGCGGTGTTGGCACATAATTTTCTCCATGCCTTCCTGTCTTGCGTCTTTCTTTCTGCTTCCTTCCAGTTTATATTCCTTTTGCCATTTCATTGTTCCGGGTTTTCTTTGGTCTCCCCCTTTGGCGCTTTTTGTCAACACCTAATTTCCATAACTTTTTCACCATTCTTTGCTCATCCATCCGTACCATGTGACTAAACCACTCTAACTGTCTCTTTTCTATTTCGTCTATCACCGGTTTAATATTACACCTTTCGAGCACAGTTTCGTTACGTATTCGTCTCTTAATCACACCGATTACCGCTCGAAGATAACGCATCTCACCCGCTTGAATTTTACTTCTATTGCTGTCGCTTAACGTCCACTTTTCACAGCCATATGTTAGCACAGGCACATACACACTATTAAATATTCTAATTTTTGTGTTTTCATTCACCTCTTTTTTCCGTATAAAGGTTTTGTTCAGTGCGTAGTAGAGTTTTGTAGCACTCGTTATTCTGTTATTTATTTCGGGCTCCAATTCTGCCTTAGTGTTTAGGCTCGATCCTAAATATTTAAAAACTTCTGTCTGCTTTATGGTTTTATCCTTAATAGTTATTGCGGTTTGCACCTCATTTTTAGATATTACCAAAACTTCAGTTTTTTCTACACTAATATTCAGTCTGTACTTCATAAAGCCCTCGTTCCAGATATTGATATTATTCTGTAGATCTTTTTCGGAATTTGTCACGATCACCAAGTCATCAGCGTATAACATATCCGAGATCAGTACTTGTGTGAGCTTCTTAGGGGAAAAGGGGTAATATATAAAATAAAACTATTTAATACACCAAATGAACTTTATTCACTTCAGAAGCTCCTAACTCTACTACGTTTCGATAAAGAATAATCCTTTCTTACAAAATTATTTTTTATACGTTATCTACTTATCTAATACCCCTATACTTGTATAAAAATTTGTAAATAATTAATTAAATTCTATATAAAAGGTTTCATAACATAGTGCAGCTCTCACTTGTTGCAGATTTCTTACTCCCACTCTTAACTTTTTTACAGCAGGGTCTGCACTCCTTGCCTATTTCATCCATGAGAGCAATAAAGAGGAGAGGGCTCAGGACACCACCTTGTCTTACACCCATTCTGGTAGTAATTTCTCATGATAGCTTTAAGCAACTTATTATTAACTCCTCGCTTTTCTAGAACTTTCCATATTTCTTCTCTGGGTACTGTGTCAAAAGCTTTCTCCAGGTCAACAAAGCATAAAAACAACTTTTCGTTATAATTAATTGCTTTTTCAGTTAGTTGCCTCACCGAGAAAATTAGGTCTGTCCCTCGTCCTGGTCTGAAACCACATTGATTATCACCCAGGGTGGGCTCCAATACCTTTCTTAATTTGCTTTCCAATATTATCTCGTATACTTTACTGGCTGCACTTAGTATAGAAATTCCTCTGTAATTATTACATTTTTTTGGGTCTCCTTTTTTGAAGATGGGCAGGATAGTTGCTAGTGTTTAGTCTATTGGGATACAGCTGCTGTTCCAAATAAGTCGTTTGAATCTCCTTTCATATATTTTAACAATTCTGCCTTGATATTGTTTTGTTCTGCAGATTTCCCGGTTTTTAACTTACTAATTGCCTCTTTCAAATCTTCTGTACTTATTTTTCCGGGTTTATATTATTTATCATAACTTGTTGGTCTTGTATTGGGTGCCTCCGTATCTGCTTTCAGGATTTCGGTAAAATGCCTTTTCCATCTTTCTAATATATCAGGGTCTATAACTAATAAATTTCCTTTATCCTCTATACAATTTACTTCATTTATTTTTCCTTTTCTGAGATTCTTTAAAGTTCTAAAAAGCAGTTTGGCATTTCCTATGCTATCTATGTACATCTTGTCTTGGCTTTTTAACCTTTTCTTTAACTACGATTCTTTGTTCTTTATATTTTTCATAAAAACTTAAAAATGAGAATAGTTATGAACTTGGTGGTAATTAGTCAATTTTACACACAATGGCTAGATATGTAACTACACCAATTTTTATGTGTATGGACTAAAAAGTTTAACAACGGTCTAGTATTCCCATTTTGTACAATGGGCCCACAAACCAATATTTTTGAATATTTTTATATGAAAGTTCGTTTAATTTTGAAGCAATTCGTGGTATTAAAAAGTCATAATTGTTTTTTGTACAGCTGCATTTGATTTTTAAAGAAACCTATAGCTATCTTTCTCACACCAGTTTCTGTAGTAGGCTGCGCGAGAAAGATACCAATAGTGTGACGTCATCTGTACCCTTGGAAATAAATTCAAATATCTCGCAAAGTAGTTATTAAAAAAATGTTTTTTTTTTATCTTAAATCTTAATCGTTATTTATTGAGTAGTACTTTAATGATAAAGTGTACATTTTATTATTTTTTGTTATGGTTTATGGGCCTATTTTGCACAAATACCGAACTTTTTAGTACTACACTGCGCCTAATGCCTCATCGAGATTTTAATTTAACAAAACAATCTTGGGTTCGGGACTGTCCATTTTTATGTGTATGCCTCAACAGAAAGAGTCATACAGAATATTTTCAGAATGCAAGACGATGTATTATTATATCGGGCTCGGTCTAAAATTAAGAGAATAGCCCTCGTGTTTCTTACCTGTCGTTAAAAGAGGTATTGAAATTATAGTGCAATACAATATTTATATAACATAATATTGAAATGGAGAGAGGTATTGGGCTGGCTAAAACAGATTTTTATTTTTGCAAATATCTTCGAATTGTGAATAATATTAGATTTCAATTTGCCCACTTTTTCACACTTTTTATATTCATTTGAATTTGAGATATGATGTCAAAGTTGTAGTTGTTATGTGGACACCATGAAAGTTCCACTATTGAAAAGGGATTTTTTAACTATCCAACAACGCAGACAAACGGATCTTGTATTGTCTGTGCAACAATGTAAAACTTATACTATTAAATTGATAAGTTGTTGTAATAATTGATCTATTGAAAAACTATTAAAGATAATTTCGCAAAAATAAAAATTGTAAAATATACATTTTCCCTTGAGCATTTTTTCTCACATCAAAATTGTAAAAAAAAAACTGACAAAACACAGCCATTTGTTGATGTTAAATAAGAGTGGGAGATTTCGTTGCGATTTTGTTCATTATTTACGAATTTGACCAGCTTCGTATCTCAGTTCTCGAGATTGTACATTCTTACATACAATCATTACAATCGTCCTACAATCCAATGAGTGACAATCTTTTGTACAAAATTAAAGGAGTGATTCACCCCTCGGTTGCAAATTAATAACAATAGTAAGTTTAAACAATGTTTCAACTATATTAATAATTATTGGCGTTGATAAAGTGTTTCATTAAATAATGTTTATAAATTAATATACATATACCATGGGTATTTTTTAATGTGAAACATTGGATTTCTCATATCCATGGTTACGACTTGACATTTGACAGCAATGTATTGCTTGTACCATTTAAAATGAAACATAGGGATCGAATTTGACATTTGACAAGACGTCAGTAGAGGTTTATTTTGATTAAATAATTATTCCTGCTTTCTAAATTAAATTTAGTTGTAGAAAAAATATTGTGTGCTCCTTGTGCCCGAGTGATTTTCTGTCCTGGCAAAATTTCTTACAATATTTAAATATAATACTTCTGTCAAATTCATTCCCTATGTTTTAAATGAGACAAATACATTGCTGTCAATCAAATGTCAAGTCGTAACTTATAAGAAAATTCAGCGGTTATATGTCATATTGACAAGATGTCATTAGAGGTTAATTTAGTTTAAATAATTATACCTGTTGTAGAAAAAATATTGTATGCACCTTGTGCCCGAAATATGTTTAGTGCTCTCGAGTGGTTTTCTGACTTGGCTAAATTTCTTGCAATATTTAAATATAAAACATCTGTCAAATTCGTTCCCTATGTTTCATTTTAAATGGGACACGCAAATACATTGCTGTCAAACAAATGTCGAATCGTAACCATGGATATGACAAACCCAAAATACACACGGTACATATACCGTATTTTTTAACGTGAAACATTGGGTTTGTCATTTCCATGGTTACGACTTGACATTTGATTGGAGCAATGTATTTGCCTGTCCCATTTAAAATGAAACATAGGGAACGAATTTGACATTTGACAAGACGTCAATAGAGGTTAATTTTAGTTAAATAATTATACCTGCTTTCTAAATTAAATTTAATTGTAGAAAAAATACTGTGTGCACCTTGTGCCCGAGTGATTTTCTGACCGCTAAATTTCTTACAATATTTAAATATAATACTTCTGCTAAATTTATTCCCTATGTTCCATTTTAAATGAGACAGGCAAATATATTGCTGTCAATCAAATGTCAAGTCGTAACTTATAGGAAAATTCAACGTTTCTGTCATATTGACAAGATGTCATTAGAAATTAATTTTGTTTAAATAATTGTACCTGTTTTCTAAAAATTAAATTTAGTTGTAGAAAAAATATTGTGTGCACCTTGTGCCCGAGTGACTTTTTGACTTGGCTA